>CP125846.1:1486614-2963228 GCA_030408175.1 Trifolium repens | reverse complement strand
ATTAATTTTTTTCATCAAATCCTTCATTGTACGATCAAATGCTTCAAAACAATACCTATTCATCATGGGCGCTTCATCCCATATGATAAGACTTGCTGCCATTAAGAATTTAGCTCTGAAAGTATCGTGTTTAACATTGCAAGTAGATTTTTCATTAATTTCCAATGGGATGCAAAAGGTAGAATGTGCTGTTTTGCCATTAGGAAGTAATAGTGAAGCAATTCCACTTGAAGCAACATTGATTACAATTTTACCTTGAGATCTTAAAGCAGCTGAAAGTGTTTTCCATAAAAAAGTTTTCCCTGTACCTCCATATCCATACAGAAAGTAAAATTCACCTGTATCCGATAAAACTGATGTCATCACCCTTTGGTAGACAGAAAGTTGCTCTTCAGTTAATTGTTGAAATAAGGTTGCATGCAATTGATCTAATTCCACTCTATTGTAACTCAGTTCATCAGCTATGAGTTTGTTTTCAAAAAGATCGACATCTTCACCCATTGCTGCTGGCATGCACTTATAATCATCCAATGATCTTCCATTTGTGGTCAACAATTTTTCAATCTCAATGAGACAAAGATTTTTTAACTCATCTTCAGTAAGCTGCAAATCTACAAATAATATGTTTGAAATTAGAGCACAATGATATATCTAACTAATATATATGTGTACAAAAAATATATATTGGAATGTGAGCCATAATGTGCTACATAAAAGATTTGTATACAAATTACAACATATATTATGCATAAACTATATATATTAATAACAATAATAATAATAATAAAAATTTGATTACCTGGAAGATTTAGTTCTCTTCTTCTATTATAAAGAATACCGTCCGCTAATAATTTCCAACACGAAAGCCAAACATCATATGGATTACTCATTGTATTCATGTTCAACAATCTAACAAACAAAGATCTCATTTGACTACCTGAAGCAGTCTCATAAGATTCTAGAAGTCCATCTTTGAATTCTTGATCATCTTTTAAAAGGAGTAATTCACTGCATGCCTCTTGAAATGTTTTGCAAACTTTTCCATTAACTGTCTTTATACTTTCATAACTTGTGCAACCTCTTTGCTTTGTCAACAAAATCCTCAAGTAATATAGCTCACCAGCTCCAACAGGCACATATGTAAGCCTTCCAATGCTAAAGCCACTTTGTCTTGGTTTCCAACGATGGTCTTCAATTGAATAAACAAACTTTGAAGGAAATTCTGCATAAGTCAAATCACGACCTTCTTCGTACTCTGTGTTTGCAGTAAACCATGCAAGAAACATTGTATCAACCATTTCACGGTATCTGACAACATTTTCTAGGTTACTGTTATCATCAAACTTTATTGTTTGCTGATTCTCTAAATGGATAGAAAGCCTAATGACAGGAGGGAATTTCTGATGAATGTCAAATGCAAAAAGTCTCCAAACAGCCTCAGAGGGTGACAGATAACGACAATCATAGAATCTTTTGATTTCGTCAACAGGCTCATCTTCCTTTCCAGCAGACTTTGCATTTGAGATTTGAATATTTGACCGGTCAGGACCTTTATTAACATATTTAAATAAGTATTTGATTGCATTGGACTTATTGCAAGCTTCCACATTAATATGTGCTTGATACCTCATCAAAAGAAAAGGATTGTAAGGCACAACATTTCCATTGTCCAATGCAACCTTATTTTTTTGCACACAAATTCTAGTATCACGTCTCTTATAACACGGATAACCATCGTCATCAATAGACGTAGTTGTTTTGTATTTTTTTGGAAAAAACTTAGAGCAAAAACGCGTACCATTCATGCAAGGAGAATCAGTATTGGCATCGCCACATGGACCATGCATCATAAAAGACGCAACAGCTTGGTGCAACTTTGGATATAGGTCAGGATGAGGAATTTCAGCTGAGATGACCTTGTCGATGTCTTTTGCTTTATTTAATTTATGCTGACCATCTAACCACAATAACATATGTGCATGTGGAAGTCCTCTTTTTTGGAACTCTACTGTATACATACCTATTAGATTACAATAAATATGTAAAATTTATAAGTTAAACTATTGTATAAATTTTATACAACTTAAAAAATAACATTACCTGCTATAACCTTGCCAAATCTTTCTTTTTTTTTGAAGTCAGAAAGCATTTCATCCAACTTCATCTTGAAAACTCTACAAACAATATCCGGACGATCAGAAGGTTGAAGACCTTTGGGATGAAGAACATCGCGGATTTCTGACCAATTTGCATTACATGTAACTGTAATGAATAGATCGGGATAACCAAATCTCTTGCAAATACCCATTGCATCCTGACAATTATTAAACATATACCTTGGTCCTCCAGTGAAGGAATCTGGAATAATTATACGCTTGCCAACTAATGAAGCATCTAAATCACCTCTATCAATTGCCTCTTGCAGACCACTAAGAACATCTTGGCGTATCTTTGACTGGTTTTCTTTTATGAAAGATAGGCGTTGTGCTTCTAACATTGTGTAACAATCCACCACAAACTGTTGAAATAATCTTTTTGAACAGAGAAGGTTACCATATTCAGTTTTTCTTTGTTGTAGTCTGAATGCAATAAATTCTCTAATAGTAACTCTTTCTCTCTTTTTCTTAGTATTACCATCATCAACATGGCGTGGAATATCCGGTTCCCAACCGTTTTCTCCACGTGGAAATAACAAAGGATATTGTAGAGGCAAAAACAACACATGTGTTTCATGAATCCTAGTCAAACCAAACTGTCTTTCATTGATAATTACATCTCTTCCAATATCAGAATCATCAAAATCTCCTACTATCAAACCTGCAACCTCATCAGCCGTAGGAATATTATGCATTCTAGAATCTTTTTCACGATTACGATACAAACGTAAAGAAAGTTTACATTCATTCCCAGATTGAATTGCATCTTTGACTTTCCTGTAAGCCTTAGCAAGTGGATTGCAATTGTATACCATATCTTGGAGGTCTTTGACTAAAGAAAGATCAATTGGAGGTTTTTTACTATTAGTAGACCTGAAAAAATTACATAATTAAACTATTGTTAATTTGTTTATATATACAACATAATTAATAGCTGACATTATATAAAATGATTACCTAAAGTTTGAAGCTCTATTTTGAACCTCATTATCCGTATCAAACACGTACAATTGAGCAAACTTTGGAGAAGTTCCAGCCTCTGGTAACAAAGAACCAATTCTGTGGTAATTTTGTCCACCTAATATAAACTGAGGAGGTCCACCGCCATTGTTAATTTTTTCATTTATTTGACCGCCCATTGAGGTGAAAGCAAACATGCTATTGTAAGCTCGAATGTTTTCCTTAAAATTTCTGCTCCTTGGTTCACGACCATTGATTAAATCTAGTAATAGTTTTGGAGGTTTCTTTAACAAAGGTATTTTAACATCTCCTTTTTGGCAACAAATAGAAAAATCTACTTTATCTCCAAATTTAGATTTTTCAGACCTCTCCTCATACCATAGTTCGGCAGAGCACTTTGTGCATGTAAAGTCCGGAACACCAAAATCAAGGATAGCTACATGTTATTAATTTGTGTAATTAGTAAAATGAATAAATTATTTATGAGTTAAGCATGTTAAGAGGTTATAACAATGATCAGAAATACTTACGTTCACATTCAGAAGTTTCATACAAAACAGATTTGAAGTGCTCAATATTGTCAAAGTTATGCTCCAAACCTAATTTGAAATTTAGGAATTGTTAAAATAAGAATAAGGTCATTTATAATTTGTTTTGCATTTACATGGTTAAAACTAATGACATACCATCTGTGACATCATCAAAATCCATTCTTTGAACACCAATATATTTATTTTGTAGTGTATTTTTCCTTGAATATTTTCCATGAGTATTTTTCCTTGAATTATAACCTTTATGAGAGGCTGAAGTTGATCCTGCATATCAAACAAAACACTGTTGCTATTCAAACAAAACTTTGTTGTCAACATTTATTTATATAATTCAAGGCATAATTTATAAGTTTTCATTTGAAATTTTATTCAATTTACCATGTGGGCTTGGTATTGAAGAAACAATAGTTGAATCATTCAATGTGTTAATGAAACATGATTCTGGGGAAAAGTATTTGGGATTTGGAGTTCGGATTCTTTTTGATTGAGATAAAGAGTTTACATCCTGAGATATGCAACTATTGAGAGAAGAATCTGTTGAGTAAATATCAAACAATATAACAAAACATTAATCATATGGATAAATTAAAATTAAGATTTATATAAACATTATGCATAAAAAAAACATTTTAGTAAAAGAGGATATTTAGATTTTAATACCTGGATTCAAAGGTGAAAGAGGTATCCTATCTGCTTTCCTCTTAGTGGTTGAAGACTTATTTGTAGTGTTGTAGTTGACATTGCCACCATTTGGTTGAAGATTCTCATCTTGTACACATTATCAATAAAGCAAAATATAAAATTACATTTGAAATTAAACTTCATCTGAAGTTAAAAACCAAATAAAGACGTAAAGATTTAATAATTAAAAAATAAAAAAAAAATACCTAAAAGTGAATAGGTTAATGTTGATTCTTGTGTCATTGAAGTCATTCCATGCAAGTTTGAAAAGTTGTCTTTTGTTACATTGTTTGTTCCATTCATGAAATGGAAGTTTTCTTTGTTGCTATTTGAAACCTTCATTGGTCCAACTCTTCCTATTCATACATCAACAAAAAAATTACTCAACAATGAAATAACAAACAGAAAAAATCATAAACTATTTAAGAAAACATTGTAGATTGCAAGTTTTTTGATACAGCTATAAATTATTATATTTAGCTTTAAAATCTGACGAAAAATACAACAAAAAATATATATATAGATATACCTTTAGATGACACATTATTAAGCCTTGGTTGTTTCTTCAGTTTTTGGATTCTACTAAACCTTGCCAATTTTTCTTCTGCAATATCCATTGTTTGGATAATAACAATGGTAGTCTTGCTTGTTGAGATATAAGTTAGTTATGCATTGTGTAATGAGTTGGTGAGGAGTAAGGAATTGCTACTAAACTTAAGCATGATGGGATAGGTGATATGTGTATAAGGTATATTTGGTCACAAAATTCACTTTGTTAGGTTTTGTTAACCAAAGAAAATTCACCTTTAAATAAAACTTTCGTGAAAAAAAAAGTCCCACCTTTTAGTCAAAGAATTTGTGTCATATAATTTGTTTGTATATGGTTGGTTTGAAAGTGATTTGTCAATGAATAAAACAGATTTTGTATTGTTTTAGAGTAATGCTTTTATAAAGATATAAGACTTTTGGGTAATGTCACTATCAAATTTTGAGAAGAGGCATATAGACAACACCTATAACTATTCTCAATGCTAAAATTACACAGAAATGGAAATATATGGGAAAACATACTTTTGAGTGGATAAAACTTTGTGGCTGTGATATAATTATACTTATTTGTGAGGTTAATGTAACTAATAATTAACTTTATGATCAAAATAAAAAACTAATAACTCAATATAAGACGTAATATATTTATAATGTATGCATAACATCCACTCATATATAATTGACATATATATAGTGCTTTGATGATATAGCTAATTATTTTTTAAAAACAAATTTAACGCATATTACATAATAGAATAAATAAAAATAACATTAGTATTAATTTAGTAAGTACGACAAACCAAGGTTGAATAGATTTTTGCCAAGTAAAATACATATTAGATAAACCTAATATTTATAGTACCATACAATCACTTAGATACATGATTCATAATCATCCACTTGATCCGCAACGGTCAACCTTGATATTTATATGTGTTGGTGGATCTTCAATTGTGCAATGCAACACATCTCCAGCATTCAACTTTTTTTGCAATTTGTAATCGTTCCAACCTTGACCGATATGCTTTTCATATTGTTTTCGGGAAGAAGTACCTATCGAACATTTGATAATTATCCCTGTTTCAACATCTCTAATATAAATTTGATCTTGGTTGTCTAACAGCACATGTCTTGAGGTCTTGTTTGGAAAATGCTATTGAACAAATAAAGAAAAAATGAATTTTGCAAATAATACAACTTTATTAATAGTATAAAAGAGAAGAAAAAGTAATGACATACAAAAACTTGATTACTATTAGCCATTGCATGGGTGATCTTCACATCAAACTTATAAAAATCTATTGCATCTCTGTCCTCATCAAGGTCATTGTCATCACTATGGGTAGGGGGGTGCATTGCTTCAAAAATTTGTCTAACCCAAGGAGGGGGAACCTGATTCTTTAATATTTTGTGATACGTCTTTTCAAACATAAGGAACTCATTATTCTCACATCGGAAATAAAGATAAATAATAGTGGGTTCGTAGAAATCAAATTTGTTAGCAACATCAATTCCAGAACTTATATACCAATATCCTGAGGTAAACTTAAAAACAACCATAGCTTTATTTTTGTTACCGTCGATGAACCATCCAGGCTTAGTAAAATCCAGCTGATTAGAGAAGTTGATTATAAATTGAGGGCACATGTATATGTACTCCTATAATGAATGATAGAAAAAATAAGAAAATATGTTTAAAATAAAGACCTAATAACAATTAATAAGATGTGTATATTGGATATTTGTTAATTCAATACCTCTTTTGGATCAATAAGAGTTTTGAAATAACTCTTTGGGTAAAATGTAGAGCAAACAGCATTCCTATAAAATAAAAATAAAAATATTTTAATCCTCACAATTTCAAATTAAATATTCAGTTTTATTTGAAGGTGTAGATCTGACACTAACAAAGCCTAAAACTATATATGTATAAGCAGATCTGACATGTACATAGTCAAATGGTATTGAAAAAGATGAAAATATATACAATCATGTAAAAGGAGTTGATATTAGGAATAAGGTGAAAAAGTTGATTAAAAATTACCTGTTTAAAGAAGAAGAAGCCATGTTGAACTGTGGTCCCTCCTTGTACACTATCTCTAACCCTTACATCCTTTAAGCTTGTACACTATCTGCAACTATTGCTCTTGTAAGCTTTGTTGAAAATAACGTGTGAGGATAAAAGTTGTCAGCAAAAGTGAGTGAAAACCCTATAGTGTCCTTACCTTATGCAACTTTGGTCAAGACTTAAATTTCTCTGTATAATTTTCTTTTTAACCACATATGGACTGTTTATTTTTGGAAACATAAAATTCTTATAAATTCAAAGTAAATAATACAATTAATTTATTTCAATATTTTTTTAATTTTTAAAGGAATAAAATAGTTGAATTAATTATATATGAAACAGTTCCTACCTAATACATTTGACAAATATTATACAAATTGCCTTTGATTTGTAAAAACTTTTAATATAGCAACCAAGTTTTTATAAATTGCTTTGTAATTTTGAAAAATTTTACGCATTAATGTATGCATAACATCCATCTATATACCATGGGGTGTTTGATATATAGTTTTTGATTGGAAATGCACACTTGAAACAATTATATTAAATCACAAAGCAAAGCTTAAATATTAAAATAACTAATTAACTTTTGGCACCATTGCCATTAATTGTTCAAAAGATAAGGTGTTTTGGGACCAGGGACGTTATATTACAAAGACATACCAAAACAAATTCTTAAATAAAAGTTTGACATACTAAGAGGTTCCAACATTAAAACAAATTAACTTAAAACATCAACAGCTTCCAACATTCCCATCCTTCCATCAACAGCCTTCAACAATTTCATCCTTCCATCACCATCTTTAAATTCTCCTTGTCCTATTGCGGATAACCTTGACATTCATTATTCTTGGTGGGTTAGCAAGAGTGCACTCCAATTCATCACCAACCCTCAAATTCTTGGTATTCTTAAAAATATACCAACCACTACCAATATAACGTTCATACTTGTAACGCGTAGCCGTGACAATATCAAAATTATAGACTTGGCCTGTAGCAACATCTCGCCAACCAATAGTTGTCTGATCATCAGGTAGAACATACTTGGATGTCTTGTTTGGAAAATGCTAACAAAATAAATTTATACAAAATAAATTAATAAAGCATTAAAGGAAAAAAATAAAGATTTTTGAATCTAAATAATAGTACGTAACTTACAAACACTTGCATTGAGGTGTCCATTGCTTGAGTGATTGTAACATTGAATTTGAAAAAAGGGGTAGGATCAACGTCGTCATCTTCATCATCATCGTCGTCATCGTCATCTTCATCATCATCATTATCATCAACTTGAAAAGCTAATTGATCTCCATCGTCAGCAGACAAATCCTCTTCTTCTTTAATGAAAGACGATGGTTGGTCATGAGAAGGAATATTTCCTCCGGTGGCTGGCCACATCGAAAATTTGTTCACATCACCCTCAAAGCAAAGCACAACCTCAAAAGGTTCTTTGAAGCCAAATTTTTTTGCAACATTCACTCCCGATCTCATATACAGATCCCCATTGATCTTGTTGAACTTAATACCGCACTCCTTTTGACATCCACCATAATATATGCTGCCACACTGACCTATTTGCAGCTTTGGTTCCCATTGCCTCAACCAACGACCACAAACTTTGATCGATTCCTAAAATTGATATTTTATTTTATAAATATAGAAATAACATAGATCAATTATATATTCAATACATTATAGTAATTTTAACTAATATACCTTATCAGGGAAAATTGTTGTCTTGAAATGAGCCATAACAGGTTCTTGATTAGGCTTTTCAACAGGTTCTTTCTTTGTGTCATATTTCTTGTCCATCCAAATTTTGAATTTGTTGTCTTCCTTGTAAAAAAGGATAACATTGGCTGGTTTCCTAAACAAATTATCATTTGCCACTGTAATGCCAGAGTTTAAAAACCATCTACCATGATCCCATTGCCATTTGACCATGGTAGCTCCTTTGCTAAGATTTGAGATCCAGGCTGGACTATGAAAATCAATCTTATCTTCATATTTCTTAAGCCATTTGGTACACACATAAATCTCATCCTAAGTTATGAAAACAAAATCAGTTGTACAAATTTAAAGATCATAAAACCGATAAAATATTTATTATTATTAAAATACCTTGTCAGGATAGATTTTTGTGGGCAACCAAGGTTGAATTTTGGAAAGGTCTACAGCTTCATTCCTTATTGTCATAAAATGGAAATTAGTGTACATGCACCCTTTAATTAGTTATAAGACATATAAAACATTAGATCTATACATATTATTGTTACTACCATATAAGAGAATTTGTTTTTATTAAGATTTTGTCTATAAAAAATGAAACCCTAATATAATAAAATTAGTTATAAGACATATAAAATAAACCCTAATATTGTCTACAATGCATGTCTAATATAATAAACCCTAAAATTTGTTATACAATAAGATTGTGTTGTTATTTTTTGCGACAATTAAGGAAAGGGACAAAATAACGGAAGTTTTATAATGTCAAAAAGAAGTTATGTGTGTACTACAAATGTACCTGGAAGATGATGCCATGGAAAATGGTCCCAAGTGTTTCTGTGTGCGTGCGCTTAGTGGTGATGGTCCCAACTGTCTCTCTCTTTGCTATGCTTGGTGGGACAGAGAAGAAGATGTGTGGATGAAAGTGAAAGGGAAATCTGGTTTTGGATAAGTTACAAAATGATAAAGGATTCTAAACTGTCTGTTTTGTCCGGATAGCGCAATAGTTGGGCCGGAGCATGCATATGATCATTATTGGGCCTGATAGTTTAATTTAAATGGCAGCAACGTTTATAAGTGGTGTTTGAATAATAAAATTGTTTTGAGTTTTATTATTTGTTTTAAAATATAAAATTGAGAATGAATTGAATGATTTCATATTAAAACTATCTTACTTATTTTATTAAAAATTAAAGGATTTCAACATTGTACTATTTTTTTGTTAAGTTCATTTCAAATTTGTATCTGATGACCTATTTTTATAAAATTGATTGGATGTTAAATATTTTTAAATAACTTGAAAAAATTATAAACATAAATGTTGAAATATTAACACATAAATGCATAGATTAATAAAGCATCGTAATTTAATTAACTTGCATCCATTACATATAAATATATAATAATATGCCCACTGCCACTGGGCTTAATTTACTGCAACCTATATTAGCTTAAACCCAATTGTCATTTGGGTAACAAAACAAAAAGTACCTAATCAAACTAATTAAGATAAATAAGTAGGAAAGTCCAATGTCCCAACAAAACAGACATCTATGGTCCAACAAAAAAAGTAGTCAATCAAATATGCACCACTAAGTGTTGAAATCATCACATTTTCTCTTGTTTAATAACCCTTTTCAATAGCTTAATTGGTGCATTATCTTCCTCTGCAACTTTATCAGGTGAAACTCTCTTCACAAACTTCCTGCCCTTAACTCCCTTTGATCCTAATGCCTTGGGAGTCTTAAACAACTTATCATGTTGAGGCGAATCACCCTCAAGGTTTACAACAGCCAAGTCTTCATGTGCCTCCACTGGTTGGTGAAGTTCAACAGGAGTACCCTCTAAAACCTTTGCATATACTTTGGCTCCACTTAATTCACCAAACTCCTAAACAAATTAAGTAAAAGCCATAAACCCATTATACATAATGAAGTATAAGCATAATATTTACATGAGTGATTGGTGTAACCAACCTTCTCCACAGTATTATCATTTTCTGCACTTGATACAACCTCATCATCAGCTACAACAGTTTTTTCAATCTCTTTACCCTCAGCAGCAGTAGGCTTGGTTTGAAGTAAATATATAACAGGAGTTCCATTCACTTCAACATCTTTTGGTTGAGATTCCATACTGCTTCCACTCAATGACTCTAAATCCTAAATTATAGTTAAATTAAAGTTATTTATGACAAATAGTTCCAAACCAAATGAACTAATATGAAAAACTTTAGATGAATTAATAAATAACCTTGCAAGATAGAACAGAAGTCTGACTTTGTTGAGTCTTAATTAGATCTAATGCAGAAACAGAATCATCATCAAGGTTGATAACAGTTGACGTAAATTTCTTCATTAAATCTTGAGTTATTGGAGCAGGACTGCTGAGATTTGCTGCTTCCTTTCCCTTTCCGCTGCCACTACTCGCAGTCAACGAAGCTGAATCCTGAGATAGGATGTTGTTTGTACTACACGCTAAAAGATGTTTTCCTTTTTCCAGCAAAGTACTCAAAGAACCAACCTCCTGAAATAATTTAAATAATATGAGTTTATATATGATTTGTATTACATATCATATATATGTTAAAGCCAACTATATACATACATTGTTTATTTTGCTAATAGATGCCTCTTCATTATCCCACTTGTCCTTGAATGTCTTAATGATGGCAGAATCAGTGCAAATTTTTCTAACCCTAAAAGTTTGCTCAAACCTAGGATTTGTTGAAGGTTTTGTCTCAACCTTGAACAACAAATTCATGTCAAGAAGCTTTGAAATTTGAGGTGGAATAACTCCAACAGTGCCGTTCTAAAAAAACAAAAGATATAATTAGTTATAACATTAAGGGAATAAAAATATAATAATGCTTTTTATATTGTACTTTTACCCTTTGAGTTTCATTTAACATCTCTGCACAACTCATGTTGAACAATGAAGCTGCATCTCTGTCAAATATCACAAAACTGGCAGAATCTGTGTGGTCCATAACTCTGACCTTCATACAATACCTTCAAAATATAAGAGTATTGTTAACACACATTCAGTAGGAGTATAAAAGAAAATAAAATTAATAAATGTTAAATCTGATATTCACCTTGGGTAAACCTTAACCACATGCTTGTTGCATTTTTCACAAAAAAACATGTTTGAATCAGGTATCACAGATTTGTTACAAACACAGGCAGTATACCAAAAACAATCTGGATTCAATATTTTCTTGACAGTAGCACATACAACATGAAGTGATTCCTATAAAGAAAGCAATGGAATTATAAGTTATGTATAGTAAGGTTATATATATAAGGTTAAGTATTTCAAACTATAAACAAAGTCTTACAGTTGTAGAATCTTTAAGTTCTTGCAAAGTGATTCTTGGTGTGTTGAATACAAACTCATCCATTGGGCTAACAACAGGCTCCATCTGGATTTGAGTAAGAGTGATTGGAGAAGGATTTTCTACACTTTCAGGCAAGCTAATGAAAAGTTTTGTAAAAAAGTCAGTATTAAAAGCAGTGCACATAAACCATGTCTTAATATACAAAACAATATTATGTCACACCTTTGCCTCAAGACTGCACTTTCTGGGCAGTTAGGGTTAAAGTACAACTTGCTACAGTTCAAACAGTTTTGTATGTGTATCTTGTCTACAAAGAAAATATAAAAAAAAAATCAGAAAAGGGATTTATAAATAGGGGAGACAGAAAGAAAACATTTATGGACATACAACCTTGAAATGGCTTAGCCTTGGCAAATTGAAGAACAACAATAGCATTGTTGTAGTCACCAGAACCAATAAAAGCATTCAACTCATCAACATAGGGTCCAAACAAAGTACACTGCAACTTATGCCTAACATAACATGGAACATTAGTTGACTTATGTCATAATCTTTAATATTTAAATAATAACATTTTCTGGAACTCCATAATGAACACATAGTTATATAAAAATAACTTTATTATAAATATTTATTACCCTTCAGCCTCTAAAGCAATCACATTCAACTTAGTGGTGCTTCCATTTTGGTTTGTGACTTCACGCTCAGTTCCAACACCAGTCAAAATGCCAATAACATCTGAAATAACATTTGATAACATATTAGAATGGAGGCTAACAACTATTAGATTAGTAGATAAATAAATAATTTCTTACCAACTAAATAATCAGTGTCATAAGAACCTCCAACAACTTCAGAAATAGGTACAAAGTTAAACCCAGATCCTTTAATATCAACATTAGAAAGCTTTTGTACCATTGAAGAAAACTGAAAATTCAACTTATAACGATGATGAGTACTGCGGTAAGCTCCACCATTAGTTGAAACTCCAACATTGTCAAAACCATAAACATTCCCTTCAACTAAGCTATCCTTAAATTTGTAAATTAATGTTTTCTTAATAGTTGCATGAATCCTCCCTCCCTCAGAATCCATTAAAACCATTTCAATAGAAAAAGGACTGTTAGCACGATTAAAATCAGAAACTTCCCACAATCTTAATATTTTAACTCTAACATTATAAGAAGCCTTATCAGAATCGATGTCATTAAGCTTTGTAAAATGATTTTCATTTGGCACAAACATAGCCATTTTGAATATTAAAATGTATAAAGCAATAAATAAAAGAGAGGAAAGAAAAGCAAGCAAACTCAACTGCTGCGGTGCAAGTTGTTCTGAGGACCAACATCCCTTTATATACTACTAACCTGCAACCCTAATTTTATTAGTAAATTAAAAAATCAATTGAAACTGAAGGCGGGAAATTTTGAACTTTGAAATCGATCTTACCATCCCATTTGTGTTGGAAGTTGATAATGTTGGAGCCAAAACGAATCTTGATATATATCTCTTCACAATCTGCAAAGAAATCAAAGAAACAAACACTGAAATAGATATATTTTAAGTATTGGGTAAAGGTTCATGTAAAGACAACAAATTATTAGCATAAATTAGAAGAAGATTTGAATTTATATAAGCATTAGGGGTTTTGCTCCATCCCACGAAGCTTGACCGAGAATCAGAAATTGCATGAATTAGAGATTGGTTTAGGGTTGGGAAAAACTGAGGCCAAGTTTTGTTAGCCAAAATAGGAAGTCTTCGCTGATCCATTGCAAAGAACGATAGCGACAGCTCAAGCATGCTTCTGAACCAAAGTGTTTTTTTTTTGTTGCCTAGAGATACATGGTCTAAACGGACTGGGCTTTTGGATCAAAAAACCATTGGGCTGTGTATTTTTCGGTCCAGCCAAGTGCAAAAGGGAGGGCGGGAAAACTATTTCAAATAATTACCAAAAGAAGTATGAATTTTGGCATGTTGTACACATAGGATTTTGCTCTAGAGAGCTGTGGTGATGACACGTCGCAAAATGTACCCCAAAGTTGGGTTGCATTTGTGTAGTTAGAAGGATATTTTCCCACTTTTTCTCTAGACTATACTATAATCTCATGCTTATAACTCTTTCCATTTTATTGTATTTAGTCCCCGTAAAACTTTTTTATGTTCGTATCATCTATTTTTATCATCTAAGAGTATTTAAATAAAATGATATGATGAGTCGTTTTTAGTTTAACCAAAGTTTTAAATTTAAACTCAAATTTGGACATGCCATTATTTTCCACTCATTTTGATTTTCCACTTATTTAAATCTTACAAAACTAAATAAATTAGTCCTCACAATGCCATGATCAACATAAGGATTATAGTTTTAACATAACAATATCAAATAGTGCCTTAAGAATCAAATGTTAATTTGATTATATCCCAAACTTCCACTATATATCATATGTCAAGACAATACAAAAACAAATGTACTAAACACCTAGGAAGTACAGACACTACTAATACGTCGATTCTTGTAATAATTTCATAAAATAAAATAATTGAATATAATTTTTCGATACTGTTATATTGGACGCTAACACATATCAGACACTAGACATACTTTCAATCTGAGTTGTCGGTACACTAGCAGCATCGTCCCATCCATAAGGACAAAATGTGATGATATATTCCAAGGATCCACAACTCACAAGTGGAGAAGGAGTATCAAAAGCATAGCTAAAATAATTAGGACAAGCATCCTTAAATATTTTAGAATAAACATTGGGTCTACACTTCTCCGGACTTCCATAACCATTCCTACAACAAAAATTATCAAGATCAAAAGCCAAACAAGCACTTTTGCATGCAACAACTTCTCCATTAGAATTCAAAACCTCAAGCTCATGAGGACACAAATTTTTAACATCCTTCAAACAACCTTGAATGTTACACTTTGAATTTATGTCCTTGTTAGGGATGACAACCGAAACCGGAATGTTGTAACCGTCAACGAGACTAACATCATAGAAATTTGGTTTTCCTTTATCACCTTGAAGTGTGATTTCAACTAATGTAGCTGGAGGAGTTCCTATAGTTCCATTGCAAGCTAGTTTTCCATCACAATCCCCTGTCTCACAAGATGGTTTCCAATTATTTGAAGCAAAATTGCAACCTGTTCTAGCCCAAATTCTACCACTCCATGACCATGGTGCTATAATTTTCTTAGTTTGGCTTGAAGGAAGGTAGAATCCACCATTTGCTATAATTGGTTGACCAGTGTTTGGTGCTGTTGCTGGCCATATTGGAAATGGACATTTATTGTGTATATAGAATGTTGCTTGATGTCCATCTACTTTCCCTGCAAATTGTTTCATGGAAGTGATTAAATAAAATATCATTTGTAGTCGAACATCGGAGGCACCTTCAATTTGATGTGTTGGTGCTACATAATTACACACTAATTAGAAATTTGGATTAGATACATTAATTGCGCGCCACGCACAGATCTTAGCCGTCCGGTTTGAATCAACAATTAAGAATATTAATTAACCGTGTGAACCTAACTTCATAATTTAAACCATCTGATGTCAAATTTAAAGCGGAATTTATTTACAACATAAAACTCTGTGTTTCAATGTCCCACTAACTAACTACAGTGAAAACAAATAAAATGTGTTAGAAAAATAAAGATTTTTAAAAAAAAAAAAAAAAGAGTTGATCAAATTTTAAAGTGTAAAAAATGATTTATATGTCCAATTTTAGTTTCAGCATGTTGTCATTTTTGTATTATGTCTTAAAATATTTTTATAAATATATACAATATGATATATAACAGTAAGAATAAATAAATAAAAAATACACTATCAATATTGATGCTTAGTTTTTTTATCAAGTAATATAGTGGACAGATTTACACACTTAAGTGTGGAGAAGTAAAAAATTCAGTGTTTGAACCTTAATATCTCAGTTCTCAACTAGTTAAGATCTGAGCTACACTTATAAAACTTATTAATGCATAATTAATAAATTAAATTAAATTAATATGCTGGAATATGAAATATATAGGAATATGAAGATTTCTCTTCTCATCCCCTGCATCTTTTTTTCACCCCCCAAAAATCTAATTTTACCTCTAATTTTATCCCCAAAAGTTTGGTTTTCATTTACCGAACTTTTTTTTAAGGGTATACATATGTGTTTTCAACAGTTTAAAAGTTCGGTTCGCATTTACTGAACTTTTTTTAAGGGTATAAACAGAAATTAGGGGGTGAAAAAGAAAATCAGAGGGTGTGAAGAGAAATCTTCTAAGAATATTGGATGATATGAATATGAAATTACCATAGAAAATGCAAGCCGGGATTATGAAGAAAGTTGTTATAGACTCTAGTAGCTGCATTCTGAATCTTAACACAATGTTATATGTTGAACATCTAATAATCCAGTATATATATATATATAATATTGTATTAGTATATGAGGATTAGTTCTTCGATTGCACTCAAAGATTCAATGAGGATATATAATCTTTACGGAAAAGAGAACATGACTATGATTTATATAGCTTTAAACATTTTCTTTACTTAAATGAGAGGAATAAATAACTATGGGTCATAGAGAGATTTACACGTGCACACTAGAGTCTTCAATTTTCTTAGGAAACAATGGACCAAACAAATCTAGATGTCAATTTTTATTTGATTTTAGGTTAAAAAAATTTATAAGACAGAGAGCGTCTAAACATTAGAAACAAAGCAGGTTTAGCGAGCTCACACAACTTTTGAGTAAACTCAAATTAAAATGAAGGGTTAAATATGTCTTTAACTTCTAAAAATAACAAATTTCTAAGTTTAATTCCACAAATTTGTTTATTCTCTTTTAATCTTTTTTTTTTTTTTTGACAATCTCTTTTAATCTTTATTTACATATCATAGAGACTAATTTAAAGATAAAAATATCCATTTTTGATGAAAAATTTTCAAATTTGAACTATTCTTGCATGATACAATATTAAAGGGCACTAAAATTACCATTAAAATGTCCCGTAAACTTAACTCAATTGGTAGGACAATTGCATTAAATGTGCAAGAGGCTGGGGTTCAAATCCCGATCATCTCATTAAACCTCCTTAAATGTGAAATTTCTAACCGCTAAACTATTTAACCAAAAAACAAATTACCATTAAAACTTATTGAGTCTAACAAAATATTGATCTACTAAAAATTAAAATTAAGTTATTCTAAACATAACATCCTTTAAATAAATTACATCAATCATTTAATTTCATTCACTTCGATTTTGAAGTTTCATCGTAGGATCAAATCATATATTTATTGAAATTTTATTTTGAGATCTTATCATATATCATAAAATCCGTTGCTCAATCAATACCAACGTATTGTATGAGTACTTTCCTTTTACCAACTACATTAGGGGATGAAATCCAACGTATGTTAAACTCTTTTTGGTGGGGATCCAACCGAGAACAAAATAAAGGAATTGATTGGCTTAGTTGGGACAAGCTTACAATGAGAAAAGAATTTGGAGGTATGGGTTTTAGACACTTACATGGTTTCAATTTGGCTATGTTAGGGAAGTAAGGTTGGAATTTATTGACCAACCAAGGTACTATTGTTGCTCGAATTTTCAAAGCTAGATATTTTCCGGATAGTGATTTTTTGGGGGTCCGTCTAGGCCATAACCCAAGTTTTATTTGGCGTAGTATCTACACTTCACGGGCTATAGTTAGAGGAGGCCTACGTTGGTGTATTGGAGATGGGAGGAGAATTAATATTTGGCATGAGCCATGGTTGAGGGATGATGCAAATTCTTATGTCACGAGTCCAATAATTCAAGGAATGGTGCATTACACAGTAGCAGACCTCATGAACTCCACAAATCACACATGGCAATGGGATACCATAGAAAGCATATTCAATAGCAGAGACAGAGGAGAAATTTCAAAGATAGCAACACGTTACATGGTGGGAGAGGATATGCATGTGTGGAAGTTTAGCACCCATGGAAGTTACACTGTTAAGTCGGCGTATCGGTATGCAATGGACACGTTGATTAATAATGAGGAGTACAAGAAACCGGGAGATTGGATGCAAATTTGGATAATGAAAATTCCACAGAGTTAAAAATTTTGTGTGGCGAATTGTGAGATGATGCTTACCGACACGAGATAGACTACAACAAAAAAGAGTACAATGCACTGGTTTGTGCCCTCGCTGTGAAACTACATATGAAAATGAATGACACCTTTTTGTGAGTTGTTGCAAGGCAATTGTGAGAGGATGCTTACCGACACGAGTTAGACTACAACAAAAAAGAGTACAATGCACTGATTTGTGCCCTCACTGTGAATCTACATATGAAAATGAATGGCACCTTTTTGTGAGTTGTTGCAAGGCAAGGGAGGTTTGGTTGCAGGCGGGATTATGGGATGTGGTAAACAACTTGTCCACTTCAGCTGTAGATTTTTCAGAGCTTATTTTTTCTGTGTTGACAGTGTTGGAAGGCGCAAAGAAACAAGATTTTGTAATGATGGTTTGGTGTTTATGGAGACGGCAAAATGACAAGGTATGGGAGGAGCAGCAACATTCAGTTCAAGTGTCTATCCAGCTTGCAAGACATTTTCTGCATCAATGGTGTAGTGCTAGACATCATGACAGCAACACAACTACACAATCCAACAACAACAACACGCGGTGGCAGCCTCCAGTCACAGGAACATTAAAGTGCAACATCGACGCAGCTCTATTCAACGATCAACATAAATTTGTAGTTGGTATGTGCATTAGGAATGATCAAGGAAGGTTTGTCAAAGCAAAAACCATGTGGTTTGATGGCAATCCTCCACCGAAGGAAGCTGAAGCTTGTGCGTAAAAAGAAGGCATTTCGTGGCTCGGTGAATTAGAATTTTCTAACGTGGTTATCGAACTAGACTGCGTGCTAGTGGTAAACGCCATTAAGAACAACTGTAACAACCGGAAAGAATTTGGCCTTATCAATAGAAGTTGTCGCGAATTATTATGAAATTACCAAAACTTTGAGATAGTTTTTGTAAAAAAACAAACTAATTTTGTTGCTCATTCACTAGCAAAAGGGTCAAAATCTTCGTTCTCAAGTCTTTGATTCTATACCATCTTGTACTGCTACTACTTTTATGAATGAAATAATATAAGTTTTTATGTGTCAAAAAAAAAATCATATATCATACATCCATTGTTTTTCATCAATTTTTACATCTCACTACTCAATCAACTTTCTTTCTTTTTTTGTTTTTTCTAATTTTTCAATTTTTCTCAAATGTTTTTTATAATTGAGAGAATCCATTCTAATGTCTTAGATTTATACTCAATTTATGTTTAGTAGCACTATTGTTGCAAAAACATAGTGTAGCCCAATAGTGTCTAATTTGAATCAATTTCGATATGTTCAAAGCAATTCGGCTACAACAGTGTATCAAAAAATAAGGTGTTCAATTTTTTTGTTAACTAAGAAATTTAAACTTTTTTAGTATAAGAAAACTAATGAAAAATAACAACCATTACAAATTTCCACCAAATTCCACCGCTATTTCTGATATTGTTATTGTCTAATCTACAATGAACATAAATTACAGGCCAAACAACCAAGGCAGAAACTAATACAAAACTAATATAAAATTCCTAAAACAAACTAATACATAAATTTCCAATTTTCCTTTCTCCTTACGCAGTAACATTCATCATTCAATGGAATGTTCTTGGCACTTTTCTTTACCAATGGTGTCCACTCAAATGTAAACCAAAAACTGCAAGTCATTAACACATGCCATAAACAAATATTGAAATGTTAACAATGGTAACATTAGTCAAATTATCAACAAATATTCAATAAAATCAACAAAATATATATAGATTAAAGAGAATTGGAATGTATGTCTCATGGCCAGTCCCAAATGGTAAAAGCAGCGACGCCGCTCCACAAGGCAATGGAATATGAGACAAATACGGCGGAGATGCCACTTTTTACGGCGGCACCATCAACACCATAAACATTTATTTATGACGGTTACTTGAGAACTATGCAAACACTTTTCAATTTGCTCCCAATTAGTTAGTACTGAGATTAATCGGAAATCTCCCGTCATTAACTAAATTAATACATAAATATATAATTAATTAATACTTACAAAATAATTAGAAATCTCTGCTCAGTGAATAAGAATTGTCATTCTCATTGATTATAAAAATCTCTGAAGTCTGACATGTGAATTTGTTCCTAATTCATCATAGCAGAACAACACATTGATAAATCATATAATTCAAATTAAAATTTTCTAAATTAATTAATGATATAATAGCTCTCATTAATAATGAAATTTCTGCTCATAATTTGAATCAGAATAGCGTATACTGCAACAAAGGCAGAATATCATAGAGCCATAACCAAAAAAATCATAATAGAATTAAAATTAATAAATATGATTAAAATTGTTTGAAATAATAAAAAGAGATCAGAAATTGGAAAAGGTTGTCGGTCACAGTAATTCAGAAACACGGACCAATGTAAACATCATCATGTCTCTCTTTTGTTTCAATTCAAACAAATATTTCTTGTATTAAAAATAAAATAAAATTGAAATTGAAATATATTGTTGGAACTAATGAATCATCAGAGACTTAAATACTAGGAATCATGGAAACTAATCCATCATATTGTTGCAGTTATTTTCTCATCACATGATTTATATTATACAAAACAATACAAAAACAAAACAACAGAGGAAAAAATCTAAGATGGAAAAGAAACTTCGATTTCAAAGATGAGAAAACAAACCAAACCAAAGAGTTTCATAGAAACTGTGAAGTGTGTGAGGCTGAGAGAGAAAAACTGTGTGAATTTATAAGCATGTTTGGTAGTTTCTAGAAAACGGAAACCCTAAAATTGTTAGGAAGATTTGTGATGACCCGGGTTATACTAAATGGGCCTTTGAACCATTGTGTCACGTGGGGTATTACTAATAGCACCACCACCTTCTTCTAATTCTTTTTTCATTTGTTTAGTTTAATTAAAATGCACCGTAAAGTAGTTTTATATAGTTATCCAAAAAAATTATTATTAATCGATCGTTAGTTGGTCCAGTGATGATTGGTGTTGGTCTTGGTAGGAAGAATCATGCTTTCACAGCTGCGATTGGGATCGTGAAACCATTTGATATTATAACATATTTCAATGGGTATAAAGGTAAACTAAGGGGGTGTATTGAATTGAGATTTCAGTGGATTTTAAAAGATTTTTTATGTTAAAAAATTATATTGGTATTCAATCAAGATTTTTATAGAATCAAATCAAATCTTCTGGTATTCAATCAAGACAATTAAGTTTTTTTTTTTCAAGACAATAAAATCAGTTGTTATTCTATTGATATTTCACAGGATTTATAAAATGTGGCTTGATATTCAAAAATCAACGGATTTTAGTGGATTCTTTTGTGCAGTGGATTTCGTGAGACTTTTTAGTTAAAAATACACTTGAAAGACTCTTCCAACAATCTCACCGAAAACCTTGAGACTTTTTCAAACTCTCCGAGACTTTTTATTTTGCTTTCATAATTCATCATCACTGTACCAGAATTTTTCTTCTTTTGTTTCTTCACTTGCTTAACAAATATGGGTTTTGCAAGTTTTCTTTTTGAACAAATCCTGCAACTTTTTTATTAAATTCAACACTTTCGCTATTCTTTGTGTTATTCTGGCCGTTGGTTTAATAATCAAATATTACACTTTTTTATACATACAACAACAATATATTACTCAAAGGAACGGTAATCAGTGATTCACTTGCTTTCATCTTCTTTTGTGTCCAGCATCGATTAAGAACATAGAGCTTTTATTGGTGATTAGAAACATAAAAAAGAAAATATACGTTAAAAAAACACAGAGCTTTCATGTATGATTTTTTTGTTGTTGTTTGGATTCCAAAAAAATATAATTTTTTATTTATTACTGTTATAATTCATTTTATTAAAATTTATTGAGTCTTTTGAAATTTTCACTTGTGCAGAAAACATCTTTTACATCTAGCGAAAAGCACATTTTTCCTAATATATATTGAGTCTTTTGAAACTTTCCTAATATATAAAGTATTATGAAATCATGATTGTAAAAAAAATCTCTCAAAATTCATTCAAATCATGTGTCAAAAATCTTGATTGTAAAAAGTTTTTTGGAAAAAATCCCCTTAAAATCTCATAAAATCAATAAAATCTCACAAAGTCATCGAATCCCCCTAATTTTAAAATCTCTCCCATCCCCTTATTACCTGTATATAAGGGTATAAAATCTCTCCCCTCATCTTATGAACCAAACATATACAATTAAAATCTCTCAACTCTCCTCCTCTTCCCTCTCATGAACCAAACTTATGTTTTTAAAATTCTCCCATTTCCTCTCATCCATTAAAATCCCTCCCATTCCCCTCAATTGAACCAAACAGACCTTTACAATGTGACAATATATACATATGTGTTATATTGAACGCCATAGTAAAATTGAAATTACACCTACAATGTTTTTTCAATTTCATCACATATATCACTTTGTTTTATCATATAGTGTCATTTCAAACACAGCATAAAAGATGAGAAATCCACTTTTTTTTTAAATAACTTTCAAAATTCACACATAAGAATAAGATATTGAAAGTAAACAATAATTTTTGTTGGTTTAATAATTTTCAGGCTATTAATTACTGCTATGTTCTTCTTCGCTAACCAAATAGAGAAATTTCAAGCCTAACACTTGACCATAAAAGTTTCAAGTCTAGTACTTGCCTAATATATTAATGAGAGCATACTCCATTAATGCACACCACCAATTTTGTACATCAAGTCAAATCTAGGACAACTCATATGGCTACACCTACGTGGTTCTCTCAAATTAACATACACGCAAGAAATGTATTTATATAAACTAGCCGCCTCCCGTTTGTGTAATCAATATTCTTTTTTTTCTTCGTGTGTGATCGATATTCTGTATTGTGCAAATATAAATAATTACTTAATCTTCTTTTTATTAGACTTTGTTAATTGATAACTACGTAACCTCTTTTTTTTGTTATGGTTAGTTATTAAGAAGAAAAAATATATTTTATTTTTACTATAAAAAAACTGAAAACCTACTTTTATGTAGAAGTTGTGCTTAGTTATTAAGAAGAAAAAAAAATTATTTACTAAAAAAAACTGAAAATCTATTTTTATGTGAAAGTTACTCCCTCCGTTTCTTTTTAATTGTCCTTTTAGAAAGATAACAACAAATTAATGAAGTGTATTTTTGCACGTTATCTTCCTATTATACCCTCCTTTTAATCCCCAATAAATTCCTATTTTTTTGCCCACGCTTTCTCTTTCCAATAAATTTAATATATTATATACAAAAAAAAAACAAAATTTAATATGTTATGTACCAACAAAAAAAAAAAATTTAAGAAAAAGATTTAGTTTTGCAAATATATAGCATTAATTGGTTTTATGGAAACAGATAAGAGCAATTAACAAAGGGTATAATTGACAAATCATACCCATAAAATACAAAAAAGACAATTAAATAGAAACGCTAAATATGATAGTAAAAGACAATTAAAAAGAAACGGAGGGAGTATTTTTTAAGGGTAAAATTGGAATAACAAAAAAGTCATCCCAAAAATTTGAATCCCCTTTATATATTAGTATAGATAACGAGTAAATAATATACATTATTGATCCAAAAAATTGAGAGAAACTATTGAAATAAACATTATAAAGAGTATAGATTGTTTTTAAGAAATAAGAAGAACAAAATTTGATCTTTTAATTAATTTGATGCTTACAAAAATATAAACTATTGAAATAAACATTTCATAAACATTATAAAGAGTATAGATTGTTTTTAAGAAATAAGAAGAGCAAAATTTGATCTTTTAATTAATTTGATGCTTACAAAAATATAAACTATTGAAATAAACATTTCATGTTGTTGAGATCAGATTACGGTGTAAAATTAATAGTTTATCTTTTTGTAAGGATTAAAATTGAGATAATATAAATTAATTTCGATCATATTTATTAAATGTCGGTGTAAAATTAGTATATACCGAAAGAGCTTGTTCTTTAAACTCATACTTTAATATACTCTCTCATTTTGACGTACCTAGTTTAAGGGCAGAGCATCGAGCCGTTTCAGGTTGAAAATCGTTAAACCGTTAAAAATCGTAACAACTTAATTTCGATTCAATTTTGACAGTCAATATCTTCAGTTTATTCTGATGTCGGATAGAACGGGCCAGTTTTTACGTGTTAGATTGTAACTTTGTTGCTACTTGCTATAGTCAAAATTTCATTGATCCAAAAATTCATATTTTTCAAATAGTTCAATATCTTGTACACAAGACAACAAATGATAGAAGAATTAAATAAACAACAAAGAAGGTGCGATGTACGTAGTTACTTGGTTTTAAATTTGGAGATCCAAAGACAAGAATAGACCAAATATTTATGATAAATAGAAATTAAAATAAATCTTTTCACACCTCTTTCATAAACATATTACAAATCTGTAAAATATAACATTTATATCCTTTGTTAAAGAAAAATAAAAGCAACAAAGTGTGAAGAGAGTATAAGAGATTGTGAGGAAGAAGAGGTGCTCGAAACCGAATAATTTGTTTTCGCATCCTAGTGATTGTTTGGCCGGTTTCAGTTAGTAAAAGATAGATTTTTAGAAACTCGCATCTACCCGTATGCAACCGTTCATGATTGAGTTTTCACAATTATTAACCCGAAACCCGACCTAAATCCAATCAAATGCTTTCATATATTGATAATTATGTCAATTTTGAATCGGAACGTGGATCTGTGCATAGTCCTACCTAATTTACAAATTTGTTTTGTCTATAGGGGATATATATTTTGTGCACAGTAAAACTAGTGTAGAAAATTTGGTGCTTACAACTCATTCTTTCAAATCAAAGAACATAAATAAACATTATATTCAAAACTTTATAATGTTAAAAAGTGTACACTCATTTAAAAAATGAACAATGGCATTTTTAAAAACACCTTGTAAATATTATAATTGCTGCGATCGTGATGTTGTCAATTATATATTAGAGTGATTATGGCTTTTGGTTGTAGGGGTGAGGAGAGCTGGCGAAACTTCTAATAAAGTTGATCCATTTTATTTCTTCCTACTTGAATTATAAGCAAATTTTTATTTTTTTCAAATTTATTAAATAATTCATGTACAAAGTTTTTTCACTAAAAAAATGATAAAATAAAATACCAACGTACATTTTTCCACTACATCAAGACAAATTAATGTAATTTGTAATTACAGTAAGATGTTGTAATTCACTCTAGTCAACTGATGTCAAATTAACGACTGAGATTGTTTTAACTCAAATGATAAAGTTTGTTATCTTAGTGGTCCGATTTCCATATTAACGGTTGAGATCTAAAACCATGTATATTATTATTAATTATTGCAACAAAATGATTGGTTTTGACATCCAAAAAAAGATTAGCGGCACATCTTATTATCTGTTTGTCTTTCATTAAAATGTAATTATCCTTTACTCATATTTTATTTTGAATTCCATTTGTTCATAATTAATAATATTCATGGCTTTTTAATAAACCTTTAAAAATGGTGGTACCAAATTCAGGAAAAAAAAATTAAATCGAATAACGTTATTCAAGAGTCTAAACTGACCTACTAGATTATAATTTCAAAGATCTAAATCTTGATTTATTCACTATTAAAAAAAAAGATTGACTTGACAAAAATATTAATAAAACTGTGAGGAACATTCCAGAAAAAGAGATAGAGGGAGGTTTTCAGAAAAGTAAAACAGAAACAACACAAAGGAGAGACGCCAAACTCAAATCTGTGGGTGTCTTTGTTCCATAAACAACAATTAATTATTTCTTAATTATTTAATTATTATTAAGAAAAACAAAACCCCCCTCTCTCTCTCTCTCATTATAAGAGTAACATTCATTCTTAATTCTTGTTTTGATTCTGCTTCTGTTTCTGTGTCAATTTCTACATCATCATGTTTCATCCACGTTTTCTTCCATTGTTACTTTTTCTCCCCTGTTTTTTCTCTGTTCTTTTCGTTTCTTCAATTCGATTACCCGGTTTAGAAGAAGATAAACCAACGTAAAATACCGCATACCCATTTCTTCATTTTTGTTTCTCTGTTTGAAAATGATGAAAAAATCTTATCTTTTTTTGTTGGGGGGTTTTCAATTTTGTTTTTTTTTGTTTTCACTGTTTTCAGGCATGGATCGGTTTTTGGAGTAGGAAGTAATTCTAAAGTGAAGTTTGATCCCACACGTGTCATTCAGCTCTCATGGAGTCCCAGGTACTGCCCTTTTCTTCTGTTCTTTAAAAGGGTTTATTTTTATATATTTTTTCACTTTTTTGTATTAATTTTTTTGTTTGTGAATTATGTTATGCAGGGCTTTTTTATACAAGAATTTTTTAACTGATGAAGAATGTGATCATCTTAAAGTTCTGGTTAGGATTTTTTATTTTCCAATAATTATCATTGGTTTTGGATTTTTTTTCCTTGTGTATGTGTTGGAATGTAATTAATATGTTGAGAGTCCTTGAAAACGAGTTTTCAAGTGCCAGGCATCCCTCGCCTTAAATCAGTTTTGTATGGTTGAGTTAGACTCGCTGTCTGTCAGATCATTGAGGCTAAGCTCTTGATGATCAGTCGTAGGTGTGAGAATGTGTTGAGAGTTGAGTGTTGCCTGAAAATATGCTTATAAGTGGCAGGCATCCGCTGAATTCACCTTATAAGCTGATTTTGTAGGGTTGACTTAGACCATTCTATTAGGGCCACTCAGATCATGCTCTAGATGTCAAGTACTATGTGTGACAAGGTGTGTTGAGAGTCTCACATTGTTTGAAAATATGTCTATATGTGGTAGGCATTTCTCACCTAACATGCCGATTTTCTACGGTTGAGTTAGACCCTTCTATTGGGGCCACTCAAGTCATGCTCCAAATGTTCAGTACTAGGTGTAACAAGGTGTGTTGAGAGTCTCACGTTGGCCGAAACATATTTTACTTGTGGGTGACATTCCTCACCGTACAAGCTAGTTTTGTGGGTTTGAGTTAGGCTTTCCTATCGTGCCACTTTAGTTATGCTCTAAATGTTTATTCTTTGATGTGATAAGGTGTTTTGAGAGTCTCACATTGCCTTACAATGTTTATAAGGGGATTTTTACATTGCAAGCAAATTTTGTAGGATTGAGTTAAGCCCATTTCAAATTCTAAGATTTCATACCTGAATTTTTGTGATATTAGGCCAAGGATAAGCTAGAGAAGTCCATGGTGGCAGACAATGAATCTGGTAAAAGTATACAAAGTGAAGTTAGAACAAGTTCTGGGATGTTTCTCGGCAAGGCACAGGTATAAAAAGCGATAATTTATTTTCTTTGCATGTCAAAACTCATAGGTACTTCATGTGACTATAGTATATAGCATACAAGTTTTTGTTTTTGTTTTGTATTGTGTTATATTTGAACACATGATTCTTGTTATATATATAGGCATGCATTTTGATGACGAGAAATGTGCTATAGAAATTAGTTTGGTGTTTCATTGTTTTTGTGAGTTTGATCCATGTAGATGATTGACTTGTTTAACTTGTGAACGGAATTTTATGCAAAATGTTGATTGGCATTGAATTATAGTACTTTGCAATGAAGATAGTCTAATACTATCAAAAGTTTTAAATAATCATGGTCATATTCACGTGTTTTTAAATCCAAAACATTCTGAAACTGTCAAAGATCCTCGAGTTCAGAACAGTTATTTGCTTTACATTACTACATTAGTGTAGAAAGATTTTCATATCTAGATTCTTCCTTTGTGGTTGCAAAGAATGTATTGAATTATCATTGTAACTTGATTGGCTCCTATTTTTTCACATTGTCTTGTTTATGAGGTTTTTGTTCATCTTTCTGTTGATCTTCTATTTTCTCTCAAACTTTCATATTTATGCAACTTTTTATCCTCATCTTGCATGCTATAACGTGATGCGTTTTAATTGTAGTATTATATATAGTGTCAAGGTGAATCTAATCTAATGGTAACTATAAACTCCTCTCCCCTTACGCCATAACCCTTTCTCTACAAATCTTTATAGCACCGGCATTTCCAATTAAAGCCGTGTATGTCCAACAAGACACATGATTAATCGCATTCCGTTAATTCATTTTCTCAAATTGTTACCGGTGTCGATCTGTTTGTGTCATGTTTAGTGTCCATGTCTAAGTTATACTTTTGACATATATGCTTTTTATGTGTCGAATTTGGATGTTTACTCTTCTAAAGCTGCTTGATTATGTGCTTTTATTTCTCGAGTTTGGATATTAACTTTTTTAGTTCCTCTTTCTTTTGTTCAATCTTTTAAGGATGAAATAGTTGCTGGCATTGAAGACCGACTTGCCGCATGGACATTCCTTCCTATAGGTAAGTAGACACCATCATTCTTTAGTCCATTATAGCTTCTTTTTATGTTCCCTTAAATTTTACGATCTCTCTTATGCATCAGAGAATGGCGAGTCTATACAAGTATTGCACTATAAGAATGGTGAGAAATATGAACCGCATTATGATTTCTTTCATGACAAGGAAAATCAACGACTTGGTGGTCATCGTGTTGCAACGGTGCTGATGTATTTGTCTAATGTGGAGAAGGGTGGAGAAACAGTTTTTCCTCATGCCGAGGTAAAGACTTTCTTGTATCTTTGATTCTCTCTAACAAAAGAAAGAAAATAAAATCATGATACATGAGTTATTGGTTCGCTTTTTCAGGGTAAGTTGTCGCAGCCAAAAGATGAGAGTTGGTCTGAATGTGCTCACAAAGGATATGCAGGTATGTGCATTTCAGAATGGTTTTATAAGCTATTAACTAAATTTTTTTAGATTCTTTATTTTGAACCAAACACACTTAAATAAGTATTTATTCAATAAGCTATTCTAGGGAGCTAAGCTATTCTAGGAAGTAAGTATATAAAAATAAGAAAAACAACTTATAAACATGTTATAACTTGCTTTTTTAAGTGTATTCTGACCGACACTAATGTAAATGTTTAAAACATGAAACACAAGTTTTCTGTCTATTTTTTTGGCATAGGATCTTAATTCTAACGCATTCGGTTTCTATCATTTCAGTAAAACCTCGTAAGGGTGACGCTTTATTGTTCTTCAGTCTTCATCTGAATGCAACTACAGATAGTAGTAGTTTGCATGGAAGTTGTCCTGTGATTGAAGGTGAGAAGTGGTCTGCAACAAAATGGATTCACGTCGCAGACTTTATGAAACCGATACGGCTAGAATCTGACGCGGAGGATGGAGACTGTGTTGATGATAATGAGAATTGTGCTAGATGGGCTAAAGTTGGTGAATGTGAGAAGAATCCACTTTATATGGTTGGTAAGGATGGAGTTAAAGGAAAATGTATGAAGAGTTGCAATGTTTGCTCTTCTTCTTCTTAGGGAGGTTATCATGATTTATGTTATAAACTAGAAATTGTAATGAATTACAGAAAGAATTTAACAGAATAGAAAGTGTATTATTGAAAAATGAATAGAAATTAAGACAATAATTCTCTGAGTGTGTTTGAATCGGAGAATGTTTTGAGGGAATTTAAATTCTTCCATCTAAATTCCATTGTTTGAACTTTGAATGACTAATTTAGAGAATTTTCAAAATAATGAGAATTTATGAAGTATTTTGTTCAAGCTAAATTTAAGGAATTTCAAATGACACAAAAGTTCCTTCCATATGTTTCAAAATTTTCAAATTTGTCTTTAAATTTTTGAAAATATTTTGAATATGATCCAAAACTTTTTAAATTTATAAAATTGACCCAAAATATTCACAATGAAATTTTCTTTTACTTTATTCGAACACACAAATTTATAAATGAAGGTAATTCATCTGAACACACAAATTTACAAATGAAGGTAATTCAAATAGAATTATTTGAATTGCTTAGAGTTTTAAATTCTCGAATTTTTTTTAATTATTTCATCCAATCACACTCTTAAAGGTTTTTCATTTACAATGAATTCAGATGCCATGGCTCAACAATTTTAAACCGCTCGATCAGAATGAAATTGTTATTGAATTGCATAAGTGAAGTGATCGAAAATTAATATTGATAGTTCATGATTCAAGATTCAACCAATGGAACCGTTTGACTCCATAGTCTTTCTTTGGATTGATATTTGACGTTTCAAATTTTAATATAGATTTCAACTTTTTAAAAAATAATAAATACGCAACTTAAAATTTAAACTATCCAATTTCAATCAAACATTCACGAATATATTGAATGTGCGAACGCATTGGAGTTTAACAGCACCCCAATCATTTTCATTATTGTTTAGCTAGAACCTAGAACTTGTACTATAAATAGCTTACAGATGCATCATCAGGCTAAACCAAACAACATAATAGTGAAATAATTTTGATTGCATAGTCATTAAATAGTATTGTATATCATAATTTGTTAAACATATTCAATTTTAACTAAATTGGTCATTCAAATTGTACCTGAAATATAAATTGTTCATAGGAGCCAAAAGCATATGAGAGCGAGAGAATATGAATGTAAGGCACTTGCATTATGATTCTGATGTCATACAAATGGTTTGGTTTTTAATTTTTGTTATCATAAAGATGAATATAATCATGCAATTGTTGTTATATGGATCCAAAATTTGCATGCTTTTCTTACCTCTTCATATCTTAAACATTAGCCTCATTTCACTACTTTAAAACTTAGCTTTCATTTCAATGCACTTTGCATCAATAATTCATAATTCACTTACTCTTTCTTCTCAAAATATTTTCATCTTGGCTTTTATTTTTTTGTCATTTTTTTCCTCTCATTTCATAAAAATGGGAAGGCCTCCTTGTTGTGATAAATCCAATGTGAAAAGGGGTTTATGGACTCCTGAGGAAGATGCTAAAATTCTTGCTTATGTAGCCAAACATGGAATTGGAAATTGGACTTTAGTTCCAAAGATAGCAGGTTTCTTTTTCCTCAATCAAGAATAATTATTTTCAATTTATTTAGAAACATGATTTTAAACAAAATTTTTAAAATCACGAGTTAATTCGTAGAGTCTATATATCAATTTCGAATTGACTTGATTGTAAACTCAAATTTTAATAAATTCAAAAATGAAACTGAGTTACTTCGGTAAATTGTGTTAACTCGTAGAATTTTTTCAAAAGATTCTTTTTTCTAATCTTTTTTCATTCATTTTTCATATTTGGCTCCTTTTCTTTTTTGTTAACTTTATATTGCTCATGTTAGTTTTTTATTTATAATTTAGTTCAAATTTTGAATAATTAATGCATTTTTAGTGTTTTACCTAAATATTATTTTGATAAAGTAAATTCGTACTAGTCTACAAGTAGATTTCACATAGACAAAACAAGTTTGCTTAAACTCTCGATTTTAAACTGTGGTAGAAGTTATGTTACAAACCTATATATTGTAGTAAAAATGCACCCGAGGCGGTCAAATTGTGATTGTGATGCCGTTGTGAAGATCAAGGGCGCAGCCTAGTGTTGCCATGGGGTAGCCTAAATTTTTTTACATTTAATTACTCTAATAACATAGGTTTAGCAACCTCAAATAAGTTTATTTGTGAAAAATAAGTAGAAATATAAAAGAAAAAAAAAATATCACTTGATAGATAAATTTATTCTTCTTGTTTTTACACTTTCACTCTTTAGAGCAACTAAACTAAAATGTGTCAATAAAGAAAAGTTAAAACATAGGTTAATATAATAATATATATATTTTTTTGTATTTGGTCCCTCGTAAGATTTTGGCTAGCTTCTCCACCTGTGAAGATCTCAAAATCTTTTATACTGCAGTTGTGTACCGTAATTTAAAACCATATTTAGAAATAGTGAAATCAAGATGCATAATATCATATGTTATACTTATAGTTCAAGTTTTTGTTTCTTGAACTTGTTTTCAGGGCTTAATAGGTGTGGTAAGAGTTGCAGGCTAAGATGGACTAATTACTTGAGACCTGATCTGAAGCATGATAGTTTCACACCTCAAGAAGAAGAGCTTATTATTACCCTTCATGGAGCTATAGGAAGCAGGTATGTTCAATTGTTCATGTTCCATTTTATGCAACCGATATTATTATTATTTTTATAGAATAAATATGAAATGTGATTAACTAAAAATGTATGATTCAAAATGGCTTTAGAGTGAGATCTATGTATATTTGTGTAACAAACTTACACATACATGTTGTGCAATAATCTTACATCAAATTTGTATGTTTTAACTGTATTTTCCCATTTACATATTTGCTTCATTTGGAAATGAGGTTTAATATCTAGATTATTTATAACCATCTGATCACATTAAAAAATGCAACTTTTTAATTTGGTTTTCTGAAATAGCTATATATACAATTTGTGTTAGAATCGAAAAGGAGGTGATACCGTAAATTAACGGATGATAAGAGGAGCTATGTAGGGCGCGTTCGGTGCCTAAAGTCACTTCAAAAGTATGCTTTTAGAAAAAGCACAATTTTTATGTCATTCAAAAGTATATTTCCAAAAATAAAACTTATTTTATTTTTTCCCTTTTTTTATAAAAACACTGGTGTGAGAAAAGAAACTCTAGAATTTAGCATGACAAAACTTTATGCAATTATTGGTTTAATATTAACTTTGACATGAATCTTAAACTTGCTATAACCAACTATAAACACTTTTTTCTTTCTATGCATCACCTAATTTAAAATCTCTTTACAATAATTTTTTAAAATTAATGTAGATGGTCTTTAATTGCAAAAAGACTACCTGGAAGAACAGACAATGATGTCAAGAATTATTGGAACACAAAATTAAGAAAGAAGCTTATGAAAATGGGAATTGATCCAGTAACTCATAAGCCAGTTTCACAAGTCCTTTCTGACTTAGGAAGTATTAGTAGTCTCACATCAACAACCACTCAAAGCCAAATCAATTATGTCAATAATAATTCAATTTTGGATCACACAAAAGAGGAACCAATTCAATATTCATTGCAAAATGAAAAAGTTCAATATCACCAATTCACAAACCAAGAAAATTTCCAACAAAATATATTAAGTGAAGTTGCATCTTCAAGTTCATCTTCATGTTCCTCTAGTCTAACAAGGTTAAGCTCGCCAATTTCGCTAGCTCAAATGAATTCTAACTTTGATTGGAGTGAGTTTCTTCAAAATGATGACCCTTTTGTGTGGCAAGAAATTCAAAATATTCAACAATGTGACATAAAAAGGGTAATGTCGTCATTGAGCATCTCCGGGGTTTTAATGCAAAATGAAGGTGAAATTTCCAATAATAATAGTAACAATTTCAATGGTATTGGAAATGATAAACAAGGTGGTTCAAGTAAAGGTTTTGAGAGTGTTACTTGTGTTGCAAGCAAAGAATATCAAGTTAATAAGCAATGTGAAGGAAAATCATTTTCAGGAAATTCATTTGTGGATGGTATTTTGGACAAGGATAAAGAGATAAGGGCTGCATTTCCTGAATTATTGGATGATTCTTTTGATTATTAAGTGATTATGTCACTTTGTTGGACTCAATTAGGCGTGGCATTTTTTTTTTGGGTTATGATTAACTTTCTTTATAAGGGTGCTTTTAGGTAGTGATCAATAACCAGTTGAAGGTGTGTGATTTTAATTTTATTTTTGATGTGGAGTTGTGATTTTTTTTTTTTGGTGATGTGGAGTTGTGATTTTATTTTTTTTTGGTGATGTGGAGTTGTGATTTTTAATATAGAGAAATTGAACTTAATTCAATATTTAACTTGAACATTTTTGTTTATGATTTTCTTTTGGAATAAAATATGCTTCTTATTTCTCTTTGGTTGCATTAGAAGCTTTATTGTGGAACCTAAATGTATTAGTTCTTTTAATCTTATTTCATATTTTGTTTTGTTTTCCAAATAGCTAAAATTATTTTAAGGCATAATAATTTTATAAGACTTACTAGAAATGTAGGAACACCGGAAGTAAGAACGAACTAATGATCATGATTCTTAAGAGATTTTGACACTGTATCTCCACTCAAAATTTTAAAGCGTTTTGCATATGAGTCACCTATTTTATATATTGTTCATTTGACTCATTCATGATCGATGTGAGAATAATCACTCATATTTGAACTCCAAAAATATTCCCTTAAGTATGAGTCTCCCATATATCACATACTATACATGTTCCCTTTAGAAATTTCTATGGTTATACAGACAACAAATCACGAGCATCCTCTTAAGATCAAATGGATCCAATTTTAAATTAGATAAATGATATAAAATGTATTTAAATAACTCAAAATCTCATTGTCTGATTTTGAGCTATTTAAATACATTTTATAATTGCATAAAATTAACTAAGATGAGCTAAGATCTAAATTTGTGGTTATAATTGCTTTATGTTAATATTCAACATCCTAAAATATAGCATCATTGTTACATTCCAATAGTTGTAACTACCATGAATCAATCAAATTCTACAGATTAGACTTAATTATAGAAATCTATTTACTATATTTGGATTAACAAGCTAAATGAATCATGACCATATTCTTATAACCAAACAAAAAAATTATCTGTCCACAACTTTACCCAATTTCTCTCTCCAAATCAAAAAGACTTATATGATCAATTGAAAATACTAATTGAAGCAAAATTGTTACACAAACATATCAAGAAAAACAAAGAAAAAAACTTATTCATCAATGAACACATTGCAAAGATCTTCATGTTCATTTCGACGACAAGGATCGTCTGGTCGAATATGGCAAGATAGCATATTCATGGAACCAAAAGGAAATGGAAACCCTTCACCAATGAAGAGTCAACTCAAGGAAGAAAATGTACCACAAATTGAAAGTAACATTGTGGTAGGAAGAAGAATGTATGAAAATGAAATTGTACCACATTCACAACCTTCAACAAAAAATCAAAATAAGGTACAAAGAAGTTTTCTATCTTCCATCTTTGGAAGATGTATGAGTCCTCCAACAATTAAGAATTGACTATAATTATATCTACTATAAATTTAAGGTACATTTTGTCATTTATTTTAGCTTTGATTTTTATTTTTTATTACATTTTAGCTTTTATTTTCATGTTATGCAAATATGTCAGCCATTGTTCCTTTTTTAATGAACAATGTTTTTTTCATTATTTTTAATTAAATATACATATTCTTCCATGATCTTATTGTTTTTGTTCTTTCTGCTTATGTTTTTATCTAGATTCATCAAAAGGCAATGTTCAAAAATGGCCACAAAGGAAAAAAATAAGAAGAGAAAAAATTGTGAAAATTCAAATATATACGTTTGGAAAAATCAAGCATCAATTCACAAAGGAATAAAAGAGATGATGCAATGCTTGTAGGGGCATAAAATAGGGATAATATATGTAAAAAGAATATGGAGCGTGAGCTGGGAAGAAAAGGAGAACAAATAAATGCAAACGAATGAATAAAGACAAAAATCTATTTATTTATTTTTTATAGAAAAAGATTTTAAAAAAGCTAATTAATTTTTCATGACTTGCTTTATTTTTTATTTAATTTTTAGGTCGAAATACTTGCTTCATAAATATTGAAGAAATTACAAGAATATGAGTAAAAATTTGGATCAACACAGTTAAAAGATTCTGAGAACATAGGAGAAGAAGAGTACATTTCTAAAATGATTTGGTTTTGAGACTATTTTTAACCCTCCATATTTATAAAAAATTAAAAATATATTCTCGAAAGTATATTTTTAGACAACATATTGTGTTAGTTTCTTCAGATATATACATACAAAAGTTAGCCATTGGATCAATTTAATGAATCAGAGATATCGGTCGTTAGATTCATCCAACGGTCAATGCCAAGAGTATGAACCAGATATAAGTAGGATTAGCTCTTGAGCATAAAAGGCTAAAAAGTGTTAATCTAGTCCTAGGAATTTTGTTTTTATTAAAGGTTTTTTTTTTATTATTGGTTTTTATGTATTTACATTTTAGAATATTATTATTAAAAAAAAACTAACATAAATAAATTCAATTGGTTACCCAAGAAAATGACCAAACTATGGATTACATTAAAAGAAAACGGAGTCAAATAGTCTAATATATAAATTTACCTTTTAAAATGAATAAGTGAGAGATCCGCATTTAAACTTCGGCCTTGCATATAAAATACAATATTTCTACTAATCGGGATACATTAAACCCTTTAGTTATGAATATGGATGAAAGATCAAAGATGAAAAGAAAAAAAGAAAAAAAAAAACAGAGTAAGTGCATTGTGAAGATAATCACTAGATTTGTATATGTTGTGATTCAGTCAAATGAAATATTTTTCACTATATTTAATTTTACATTTTTAAACTGCAAAGTTTGCTTGTGTCACGTGAATGCTGGCTAATAAAATCAAATTGTTGAGTAATTTAATTTAATTTTTTTTCTTCTTCAATTTAATTAATTATTATTCTCATTCTCATCACTATACATTCTACAACTTTTACATCAATCGATGAATCAAGAGAATTCAAAGATACATAGATACATGACAGTTAGCCACAGAATCTCATCTCAAAATATTCTATGATTAACATCCTTATCCTTATAATATAATGATATTATAAAAATTGCATTAAGCTTAAAACTCCTTTATGATTAAGGTTTAACTTAAAAGGCCAATTTGGTTGAAACTGCTGTGGTCAATTTTATTCAACCGAATTGCACATAATAAATGCTCTGGCAAGTCTTCTGGCTTGTTTCCCTGTATCACAAAAGGCCATAGAAAGCATATCACATACTAGAACTTGAATCTTCAATTAGTCCGTATTGCATAAACTATGAAGCACAGACACATACACTGATATAATTTAAGAAAATGACATAATTTAATATAATCATAAGTGTCGTGTCGGTGTTACGTGTCAGACACGTGGACATACCTAATCCAAGGAGTGTTTGTGCTTTCTAGAGCATAACCACTTATAACATTAGTACTTGTGTATAAACTATTTGTATAACAAAAGATAAGATAAGGTCAAAACTGTTTTCATAAATGTTATAAGTTGTTTTCATAATCTATCCTTGTGAGCTTTGAAAATAAGTTGAAAAAAACTTGTGGACATGTCATAAGTTGAGTCCATAAGCTTTTGCTAACAGGATCGCAAGCGCTTGTGTCAGTAGATGAGCTCAAATAAGCCAATGTAAACAGGCAACAAGTGCTTATCATAAAAGTACTTATGTATCTATTATTTCTATAATCAAAGGGAAAATATAGTTAGACTGTTTTATATAAGTTGTAAACTATTTTCATAAGTTTTTTCAAATACTGACAAATGCTTGTATCAATATGTAAGTGTAAATAAAATGGGAAGCATGCAATAGAGAATCGTGAGAGGAGTTTGGGGGATCGCCAAGAGCAAAGACATAGAGAATTTGACGCCACATTTTCACCTAAAACCTTAAGGCGTTAGGTTTATGGGTCTGCTTATATGTTGCTCGATATCCACTTTCCCACCAAACGTGGGACTTCTAACTCACTTACACACGAACAAGTTCAATGTTGCCGCAATTACATGATGAGATAATTTACCTGAATTGTCAGACCAAAATCCAGGTTACATAGCTTCAGTCTTTCTATGAAGCCTTCAAATCCTTTTCTTGCAATATAGCTAAATCTGTGCACATCCAAATCTATCTCAAGATAGTTTTCTCCCTGTGAAAAAAATGAGCTTCAGAATAAGAATCATTTTGACAGGTTAAAAATTTCCAAGATAACCTGAGCAAACTAGAGATGGAGAACACTAATTTACTAACAAGGTGCCACTCAGTGCACTGGTATACTTCATGTGTAGCACCGACAACTTCAGATTAAAAGCGTGTCTGGCGTCCAACAGCGATACAGTGATGTTAATCGCGGATCGCAAAAACTAGCAGTTTGTTCAAATTTCGCTGCTATAGCTGTTATTTGACAACACTTCATACTAAACTGTGTATAGCAGAACAATGACGGTTTGTCAAAATTCTTCTAAGCTATAGCACTAATGCTGCTATAGCCACTATTTGACAATGCTGCCGACACATTCAATTATTCCATTTTCTCAAATTATTACTAGTGTGGACGTGCCATTGTTGTGTTTGGTGTCTGTGCAGTACTTCATAACATGTTACGATCATCAGATTGATATATTTTTTAATCAAGCTTAAAAATTGTCCAACCAACGTAACATATGGCATACCAATGCAATGCGTGCACCGCAAACGCCACAATATAAGCAAATTCGCATATGAAAATGAGTGTGTAAACCAATATCTATGAACTTCTAAAAATGCTCACAGATGCATAAACAATAAGTGAAATATATTTTCTGATATATGATTCTGACAATAATTCAATGAAACTGGCATGTTTTGGTGTACTTACCAAGTAAAACTCATGTTGAGGACGTGAAAGAACAGGTTTTTCATTGTAAGCATTCATCAGCTTCTTTTCGGTTGCGCTTAAATTAAGATTCTCCACATTCACCACTCTGCCTAAAATTTTTAATCTATCTCTAAACGGCGCAATTGAATCCATAGGAAAGCCTTTAACTCTCTCCACTTCATCGTTGATCATTTTCTGTCAAGAAACAAAAGAACAAACACACTTGTTAATGAAGTGTCTACAAATTAATCATACAGCTATAGAGGCATCATCTTCTGTAACATTATGAGGCAGAATAATCGAGTTAAAAAGGCACAAACAAGAGCATATTCTGCAAACTTACAGTGATATTTTCTCGAAATTGGTCTGAAAGATCTTTAGAATATTTTTCAGATAATTTAAAGTACAAAACCACATTCATTCCTTCACCGTCATTTTCACTCTGGAAGATTGTGGCAGGATATAATGGTATCTGCATTTCAAAGAACACAAATATGTGAAAATTGTCATGAAAAAGTCCACATTGTGAAGATGTTCATTCCACCTTTACAATTTTCAGTGCATAAGATACATTGTCAATAAAATGAGAAATTCACTTTCAAGTTCAAATTTAATCTGAACAAAGAAATCTGCAACTACCTGAATATTTACAACGAGAATAGAAGGGATGTCCCCTGGTACATTTATTGCAGGAATTTGTACAAAGCGAGCTATATGATCAATTTTTCGCGGAGACAAAAATAGGTCGGCACCGAGGGGATAGAAAGCAGCACCGCTTGGAGCAAACTCTTTCTTCTTATCCCTGCAAACCATGCAACAAGGAATTATATAAACTATAAGAAATGGAACAATGTTTGATTATTTAATGATAATGACCTCTAAGTGACCAATGTTTTAAAAGACCGAACCGGAGAGACCTCCAGGTCATGGTTCAATTGGCCCAACCGAGACAGATAAAAAATAAAAACAGGTGGAACCGATGAACCAACCCCGGTTCAACCTAGTTCAACCTAGTTCAACCTCGATTCAACCAAACTGTAACAAAACCAGGATCAAACCTATTGGAGAACTGGCCAAATCAACCAGTTGAACTGGCTGCTCGGTTTTTGAAACATTTTCAATCAGCGAAAGAAAGTTAGTTCAAATTAAGCATTTAGTGCATACCTCAAGTAATTTTTTCCTCTGACTCTGAAGGAACTTGGCTCAAGTGGTGACCAAGAACCAGGGGTTTGTTTCTCTATTGGACAAAATGGAATAGTCGAACCTGCTACTAACTTTTGTTTGAATGCCTTGGGGGAAACTGAAACAAAAGATAAGTCATTAATTAGTAACAAGAGAAACCATAAACAGAACTAGTACCAAACATCTAAAACTCAAAAATTACAACAAGCTTAACACAAAGAGCTTTACTTTGTTGTCAACTCGGCCTGAGAAGTAAAACGAGCTCAATCATAAGCCAACATAGTATCATCACTTTCAAAGTCATTCTATAGTAAATTGTAATAATTACACTAAAATACAAAAGAACCAGTGATGTCAATCACAGATTACGGAAAATAGCAGTCTGTTCAAATTCCACTATGCTACAAACATTGCTACTACTTTGCTATAGCCACTATTTAACAACACTTTGTACTAAATAGAGTATCGTGGAACGATAGTGATTTGTTCAAATTCCACTACACTATCGCTTCTATTTGACAACACTGAAAATAATAGAGGCATAAAGTAAAACTTGAAGACGAAAAAATATTGATTCTACTCACGTGACGCCATGTCAGAAGGCCCTTCCCTCCACTTGAATGACAGTTTAGAAAGTGACTTTCTGCGGGAACTCAGTGTGTCAGGACTCAATGGCCGTTTCTTCTCAACGATAGGAGCATTCGAAGAAGAAAGGCAAGGCAGACAATTATTTGGAAGAATCCCACAATGATCAGGAGTTAGTCTTCTTTCCTCTCCAATTTCATCGGCATGACTTGCAGAAATTTCTCCTGTTGAAAACATAATAAACTCAGCTCAAGAACTAATCTTATTTCAGTGCAGAAATTTTTTTTTTTTTTTTTTAACTTCATTCATAGTAATCTTCAAGGAAGAATTGCTATAGCTACAATAAGGGTGCACTCGTAGTTTCTGTTGTTGGTGATCAACAAATACACAATCAACATAAAAATTAGGTTTTTTATAAAAAGGTTCGCAACCACGATTTGGCATCATGGTTTTGATGTCGCCTTCGTAATAGAGGCCGGATCAGCCGTATTTGGCTGTAATTCTCCGCAATATCGACGGTATCAAGGATCATGACATGAATTAGACTAATAAAATCATACCATGAAACTTAAACTCAAACCATGATGCTCAAATAAATATATATTTTATACAAATATCATAAATCTACAGTCATGCTAGCAATAAAATAAAATTAAACAACAAATATCATAAATCTACAGTAATGCTTAGTAATAAAATAAAATAAAATAAAATAAAATAAAACAAATTCATCACATATTCTCAAATAAATACATTTCATAAAAATAAAATAAAAAACTACATACCATCATAAACACTATAAAATTCATCATCACATTCAGAATCCAAGGCTGAAGTAGAATCAAACCAAGCAGCATCTGAAAAACAAAAACATAAAATTAGCTTCACTTCAATCTCAATCAAATAAATCCACATTATTTTTTTTTCTTCCAAAATCATAAATTTCAACTCAATTTTTTCCAACCCAATTAAATATAACAGAACTAATTAAACCATTTTATATATAAACTAGAATAATTAAAATAAAGGGTATCATTGGATCAAACATTAACAAAATAAAAATCCAAAAAAATTGAAAATTTGAAGTAAATACCTGAAGCACGATTTGAAGTTTGTAAACCAGAATTAGTGTGAGCAAGATTAGCTTCAATCTTATGAGAACAAACACGTCTTCTAAGAATTCTTCTTCTTTTTCTCCGATGATTATGATTATTATTAATTTTTTTCACTTTAAGATCATCAGAAACTTTAGGTTTAGACCCACAAGTACCCATTATTTTTCTTCAAATTTTCTTCACAACCCAATTAATGATTCTTGTATTTGTTGATAAAAATCGATGCTTTATTGAAAAGGGTGTTCGGAAAATCAATGGGTTTTTTCTCATCACCCACCAGCTTCTTTGTTGAGCTGGTGAAGGGTCATTCATAATGATGACGAAATTTAATTATAAAGTTTTATATACATATGAAAATTGGGTTTGTGTTTTATTGAGGATTTGATCCAACGGTTGAGATTTTGACATTGAGGTGTGTTGATGAGATCTAGGATAAAAGATAAATCACTTTACTCTCTTTTTAGTTCTTAAAGTAGTGGTGTTTAATTTTTGGCATTAATAATTAGTCAAAAAAATAAAATTGGCATTAATAAAGCTTTGTTTATTTTTCATTTCATTTAAGAGGTATAAATAAATATCATTGTTTTAATTTAATTGTTTAATACAAAAAATGATAAGTTATTAAAAACTATTAAAATTCAATGGCATCTGATCTTAGCGATTTCAAAATTTTTATCAATTAAGTTATGATTTGTGAATCATTATCTTTATCTATTAAACTTTAAAACAACGATAAAATGATTTTAGGTCTAAGAGATTTCATTTTGACTCCGCTAGTGTCTTTAAAAAATACTATTTTTATAATTATTATTTAAATTGTGATGTCATCCTGTTTCCCCAATTTCCATTTTGAGAAAAGTGTTTAAATCTTGTTGTCGAAAAATATTATTTATTTTTCATTTCATTTAAGAGGTACTGTATTTATCTGTTAAACCTTATTTTATAAAAAATAATATTTGTTTAATAAATGTGCCTTTATATTTGATTAAACTTATATATTTGATAAGTTTTCATTTTTTCATATTTTCTTTATCTTTTTAATATATTGTTTCTATGAAAAAAATCATATTTAGTAAATTTATTACTAATTTCTAATCTATATATAATTAATAAATAAAATAAATATATTACTTTTGACCAAATAAATTAATTACTAAAATAATAATTATTTGGGACATTTCTCTCTAAATAGAAACTTCTCCAACTTATCTCTTCAAACATTTACTCTCGTACACCAACTCGCTTCCCAAATCAAACATAGATCCATCAAGATGTAGATATCGCTACTGGTTGAGGCGACAAAGTGTGGCTCCCTTCCACCCTCTGATTCACCTTTCAGCCCTCTGGGGTTCCCAACTGCCGCAACAATTGTTTTCTACCTCCTCTGTTTGTGTTTTCTTTCTCGTTTGATGGTTGAATCAGATTTCATGAAATGCGTTGGTTTATTTAAACTCGTTTTTGGTTCTTCCATCAGATGGGTCGTTTGTTTGGTTTCAAGTTTTGGATTTGTTGTCTATCATTATGATAGAAAGTGATAAATTAATAATAACAAGTATTCCAATACGAGAATGAATAGTATGTCTCCTAAGAAAGAGAATGAGGCTGAAATTGAGCTAATTGTTCCACTTCCAGAAGAAACATGTCTCCATAAAAAAGAGGAAAGACTATAATTCTTTAAATAATTTTTTTCACTGTTTGATTAAAAAAAAATTCAATGTTGTTTATATGTACAATACAAATATATATATATACACATAGATAAATACATAAAACTACTTATAACTTTTTAAAACTACTAATAACTACTTATATATTACAAATAATATACATATATTAAATAATAATATTAGTTAATTTATATACGTATCATATTTCTGTGGTCTTATATATAAGTAATTTTTATTTTTTAAATTCATTCAATAATATATAGATGTATATAGTCTATAATTTTGGCTAAAATCATCGACTGAATGAATTTAAAAAAGTGAAACGTTGTTTATATATAATACGGAGAGAGTATTTATATTTTTAGATTAAACTTTTCAAGTGAGCTCAAAAATGAGCTTGCGTTGGCTCTTCTCCGCATAAAATAAAATTAACATTTTATTTTCATAAAGTATACTAGTAGTACTTTTTGTTAATGGATATAGATTGAGAAAGATAGATAAGAAGGAAATGGTGTGCAATTTGAAGTGGTTTCATGTGTTGTCGTTACCGTCACCATAACATAACAAAGGAAGATAGGTTCGTGAATGAATGAATGCAGTTAGTTAATGTTGTTTCTGACACTGTCAGTCTCATTACCGACACGCCCCATTACTAAGCCACGTCTTCTTCATCAAATCGTGCACGCACTACCACGTCACTATATTTTTTTTATGGGGAACCAGTTATTTTGGTCCCCGATTCTGCAGCACGCTATCATATTGATCCCTGACTTATGTAAAAATGTAAAATAGTCCCTGACTCTGCAGTCCGTTGGTCATTTTGGTCTCTGACTCTGCAGCTCGCTGTCATTTTGGTCCCTGACTCTGCAGTCCGTTAGTCATTTTGATCCATGCAGTCCGTAAAAATACTAACTGATTTCAGAGTCAGGGACTATTTTGTGTTTTTCCTTAAATCATGGACCAATATGACAGCGAGCTACAGTGTCAGAGACCAAAATGACTGTTTCTCCATTTTTTATTTACAATATTCAATTATACGCTAATTATAATTTTGATCCTTATTTTCAATCATACATAAAATTAGTTCTTTTTTTTTAAAATCACATAATTTTGATCCATATATTAAATATTTACATTTAAAAATGATAATTTAATATATTTTAAATGTTATGACATTTATTTATATTTAATTATCAAAACTCATAAAATGACTAAAAAATTCATTAAAAACGTCAGTTTTAATTTAAAAAGTTATTCATATTGTCTATTTTTTTAGATTCATCTTTTATAATTTAATCAATGAAATGTAAACAATCAATTCCACAAATGAATTTATATTATTATATTATATGTTGTGTAATTTAAAATATGTCAAATCACTATTTCTAGGTACAAAAATCTAATAGAGGAATTGAAATTGTATCCTTTTAAAATAGGTGAATCAATTTTGTGAATGACTACAAATAGGGAACCGAAATTGTAGCTAAACCTAAATTCTTTTTCAGTTTCAAGAGACACGTAGGCATGACAATAGAACTCTTGAACTCGTCTTAACTTTTTTGTTTAGGTTTTATGATTTCAAAAGATAGGGATGGTGCGAGTGGTGAGGACATTGATATCGACCCAAACTCTTTCGGGTTAATAAGGCCGTGAGTTCAATCATTGGTAATTTGGACATAAAACAGTGTTAAAACTCTTTAAAAATTCCACTCATTTTAGTCCACAAAATTCGATAGATTAGTCTCTACAATTATACATAGAGAATACAAATTTATAAGTAAAAATTATATATTTAAAATTGTTCCCATAATAACCAATTAACTTATCTAAACTTTGTATTAAAGAAAAAAAATAATTTAAAACTATACAATATTTCACTCTATCAAACTCTTTTTTTTTTTTTAAACTGTTTCTTATAAAAATGAACATAAGGAATATATCCTAATTTTTTACGTCCACTTCACTCTATCGCCAATTTTTAGCTAAACACATTTTGAAAACATTTTTAGGAGTAAAAAATAGTTACCAAATATATGTTTGAGTTAAACTTGAAAATGATATCTTTGAACAATATTCTCTAAAATATCATTGTGTGTAATGAAATGTTTTTTTCTTCACACGTACAAAATGTTATAATTTATCCAAAAAAGAGAATGATGTTATTTGAAGAATAATATTAATAAGACAGTGTTGGTGTACCAAAAATGAAGTCAAACAGTATTCGATTACCGCACAAAAGAATATCCTAATATGTGAATACCGACATACGAGGTTTCCTCATTGTTTCAAAACGGCATCGTTTAAGAAAAATTGAAATTCAAAGGCTTGTTTGTTACTGAAGAAAGTAGATTCTCATGATATATATTATGAATTAAAAGAAAAATTGAATTTCAATTGATAGAGGAAAATATATTTTTATGCGTTAAATATAGTTAAAGTTTAAGGAATATGCTTTCGTAATTATAAAAAAATTTACACAAACATCCGATAAAAATAAGTTATTCATCTCCATATTATTATATAGTGAAGTGTACTGAATATTGATTTGATGGAATATCTCTATTATATACATTACGAGATTCCCACGGAGCTCTCTCGTGCATTCTTAAGAAGAAAAAATCCTACGTGGCATTATTATAGAGATTCTACTTATGCGGAGCTTTTAATACGAGGTATGTGGTTCGAATCTCATTGACAACAATAATTCAATTTTTATAATATTATATGGAATTCTACCTTTTATTTTTGTTTTTAGAGAAAATACTTTATCATTAGTATAAGGTCTGTTGTTCGAATCTCATTGACAACAATATTCTAATTTTTATAATATTTTAATGTTATGGAAAGCTACTATCCTTTTTTTTTTTTTAAAAAAAACCATATTATTTGAAAAAAGTGGTTGGATATATACAACTAAACTAGAGCTTCTCTTTTTTTTTTTTTTTGACTCAAGCTTCTCTTTTTTTTTATATCTTTTTTATTTTTTATTTTTTGCCATTCAATTAGAGATTATCTAATATTTATTTATTGTAAACAATCTAATTTTTTTTGTAGAATCTTCGATATTATATCTTTTTTATGTAGAAATCTTTATTTTTGCGGGGATTGGTATTTTTTATTTTAGAAATTCTAATATTATATTTTAATATTATTACATAGGTGAAATTTAATTAAAACTTTTCTAATATTTTTTTATAGAAATTCATATATTATATTTTAATTATTAGTATATATTATATTTTTAATGACGACAAGTTTATTTAATCCATTAAATATTATATATTTTCTATGTAAAAACTATGTGAACACTTCGACTTAAATTTGATTGGACATGTATCTATTATCCAATCATTCAATTACATGTTATATTTCTATGTTGATTTGTTTTAAAATAAATTTAAATCATATTTCATATTTTTTTTATGAGACCACTCATTTAAAACTGTATCTAGCATAATGAAAAGTGATCATGTGATGAAATGTGTCCGTATATGATAGTGAGAACTGAGCACGATAATTTTAGTGTAAATTGATGAAAGAAAAAATTCAAATTTCATATCCTTATATTATATATATATATATATATATATATATATATATATAGAGAGAGAGAGAGAGAGAGAGAGAGAGAGAGATAAAGAGAATCTCTAAAATAATGTAAAATTGGAAATAGAAAGCACTTCACACCACACTATTAAAATTATACTTTGACTAAATATCTCTAAATTTTTTAGCACGATGAAAAGTGATCTTTATAATCAAAAGCGTTTGTAGATAATAGTGAAAACTAAATACGATAATTTTATTGATATTCATTAAAAAATAATAAAGAATTAACAACTATTTTTTGTTCATGGAGTGGCTAGAGTCCAGTAACGTACACAGAAGACAGGTAGAATGAGAGAGAGAGAGAGAGAGAGAGAGAGAGAGAGAGAGAGAGAGAAAGTCTCAGTGGTGTAGAATAAAAAACGGGGAGCATTCTGCACCCCACAATTAAAAAAGACACATTGAATAATGAAAATTTGAATTCCAAGTATGGATCCATATTTTTATACTTTTATTATGGGGATTACTTTTACAAAATTTTATCTAGCACGATGAAAGTGATTCTCATGATGAAAAATTTATGTATATGATAATGAAAACTGAGCATGAAAATTTTATTAATATTCTCTATTACAGATCTGTAATAGAGGCGATAAGGAGATAAAAATAGAGAGAGAGAGAGAGAGAGAGAGAGAGAGAGGATCTCTCAGTTGTGTAGAATGGAAAACGGGGAACACTTCCCACCCGACTATTAAAAATACACATTGACTAAATAAAATTTGAATTATGACTGCGGGGCATATCAATATTTTCATATTTTATCACGATGATCCCTTATTCAAAATTTTATTTAGCACGATGAAAATTGGTTCGCCGTGAAGAAAAATGTATGTAGAAGATAATGATTGTAACACCCCAAATCTTGTATTTTATTATATTTGATTAATTGATGTTATTTAATTAATTGTATATGTTAATTGATATGTTTTATATGTGTTAATTAATTGTTGTATTTATGTTTATTGATGATGGGCTTTTATGAGTATTGGGCTTAATTAGGATGAATAAGAGTTTATGGTAGAAGTAAGGGTAATATGGTAATCTAGTGAGTTAGTGGATTGTGTAGAGATAATAGTGGCACTTTTGTTATTATCTTAAGAAGGATGGAGTGTCTTGGGGATAAAGTAGTGGCAATGGTGTAAATAATACAAGAATTTGTGGTAATAGTAAAGTGGGGAATTATGAGTGGAATTAGTAGTGGAATTAAGGGTAGTATGGGGATTTGACTATAACCTAGAAGAAGGATATATATAAAGGAAAGATTTTTATGATATGTAGTGTTGTTGTTATTTATCATAGAATTTGAGAAATAGAGAAGTTAAGAGAAAGAGAGAGTTGAGAGAGTAGAGAAAGAGAAAGAGATGAAGGAGAAGATCAAATAAAGAATAAGCCATGGTAGATTAAAGGAAATCAAGTGGTGGAGTAGAGATTCCAACTTTATTAAGGTAAGAGGCTTAGATAATATAACTTTGAGATGATCAAAGAGGGGGGAGATGTCTATTCTCCACACCCAAACCCTCTCATCTCTTTTGGTGGAAAATGGGAATTAAGGGAATGTGTTTATAGCTTTATATGTTATTGTATGATGTTAACATGTTGCTATATGTTTCTATTTCGAATTCCCATGAACAAATTCGTGTTAATTGAATGATATATGTTGTTGATGTTTGAAAATGGGTTTTTAGTGAAACTTTGGAAAATCATTGCTTTTATCATGAAATAATGTTTGATGATGTTATAGATTGTATTTCTATGCCTAGTATGATTATACATGATTAAAGTTGCTTCCTTTATGTGTTTCTATGCATTGAATAATGATTTAAGAACATTTGAGTTATTGGGTTTCAACTTGTATTTTGGAAAATCAAGGAATTGTGTAAGAAAAACTGTTTTCTTGAATACCTGAAGAAAGATCGTCGTTTTTGACCCATTTAGACTTCGAATTGGAATTTTTGTTAAACATGAAAGTTGTAGGTCTTGTTCTTAGCTTTCCAACGCATGTTTACACGTCGCGTTTGGATCAACGTAGCCCGAGTTATGACCATTTTGGTGAGACAGACTTCTGCAGGAAGATTCTGCCAATTTAGCCTGCGCGAAAATTAGCTCGCCTGCGCGAAATTAGCTCTTCGCCTGCGCGAAAATTAGCTCGCTTGCGCGAAAACTGTCAGTCAACAGGGTTGACTTTGACTTTGGTTGACTTTGGTTGACTTTTTGTTGACTTATGCACCCGGAACCTATTTTCAATGATTTTTCGCGTAGAATCCATTTTTGATGTTAGTTTTTAAAGATCATGCTTGGAATATTGTGTTTTGGTGTAGGATTGTTATACTTTGTTAATTGAATTAATAACTTACTATATGTACTTGAATTGAGTTGTGATATCCTACATGCTAATTAACTATGATTTATGATAATGTTGAGATGAGATTATGTTAATGATGATGATAGATAATTAGTAATGATGTGTGATGATTAATGATGTATGAGGATTAGTTAATAATGTATGTTGATTAGCTAATGATGTGTGATGATTAGAAGTTAATTAATGATGATGAATTATGATGTTCATGTTTTATGATGATGAGTGTGTTGTTGTATCTTGCTTGAATGTATACCTTAATGATGATATGATGATGTGAATTTGATGCGAATTGAGAAGGGGTAATAGGGTTGAGCGGCCTATTATTCATGAGTAGATGTTTGGTGTTATCATCATTATATGGTATGTGTACATTCATGCATTCATGAGTCAACTTGATGCGAGTCCCCCATGACTTAAAACTGACTTGATGCGAGTCCCCCATGACTTAAAACTGACTTGATGCGAGGGATATATGTTTATCCAGAACATTGAGACTCCAAGGGCTGCGGTTACTTGGGGGGTGTTCACTATTTTGATGCGGGTACCACATGCATTTAGTTATGTCTAGGGTGACATGGCATGAGATTTGTGACATTAGTTTGCATTAGGGTAATTGTGCACTCTAATTGGTATTTGGTAATTGTCATTGTTTCCATTATGTTTGTGAATGATTGAATAATGTGATACTTATGATTGAACATATTATGAGGTGTGTAATATTAATTGATAATTGATGATGATGTGTATACTTGTCAATTGATTGAAAATGTGATATTATTATGATGCTTTGTGTTTTATATGAATATGAAATATGAATGATATGAGATTGATATTTGTTTATGGAATGAGTTGTTAGACATGACCATGCTATGTCCTAAGTACTAAGTGTGTTCTTGTACTTAGTTTCTTTTATGGTTATATTATCTAACCCTCTGTTTTGTGTATGTGCTGGATTTGGGTTCCAGATCTTCAGGTTATGTTTGTGATCGAGTTGTCAGTGAAGCTCCGCTCTGATGTGACACGGGGATGGGATTATTTCAATAATGTATTATTTAGAGTCTTGCTTCTTATTTCCAATGTATTTAAATATGTATTTTCTTATAAACTTATTTGTACAATAATCGTTTACTAATTAAGTTATTGGTAAGCTTTTATGTGTACGATGTAATACTCGAACCAAACCTTTTGTAAATCAAATTTTATTTCCGTTGCGTATTCTCGAGTAATATTTTATAAAAGCATAATTTATATAATTATGGGTTTGGGTGTTACAATTTGGTATCAGAGCTCCGGTTGTCCTCGGACATAGTGAGCTAGTTGTGTGTCGTGTGTCATTCAGAGCAAGTCTGTGCAATCAGGCTAAGTGAGCATAGTGTCAGTTGTGTTTGTGTATGAGTCGTGTCCTCTTGTGATGTAATTTTATAGTTACACTTGCACATAGTCACTATTAACCATTTTGCGGATATATGATGAGTTTATTGAATCTTGTTTTATTGCTTATTGGCATGTGTTTTACTTGATCCTTAAAACTTGTGTCTTAATTGGTGTTGACTTATGAATCTATTGTTTCATAAATGTTGATAATTTGTGATGTGTTTATGAATATACTTGGTTTATTCATGAACTATGAGTAATATGAATTGAATTATGTTATTCATTCTTTTGGTGAGTATTTGATGAGATTGATAATTATCTTAGTTGTAAGTTACTTAGTAATGAGTATGTATTATTTGATGTTGATTCATGATGAATGTTATTCTTTTATGATTATAATAGTTGTATGTGCTTATTGTTATAATTTTTGTGAAGTTTTGACATGATTTTATTTATTTATGATTTTAAGATGATTGAGTGATTATAACATGATATAATTGTGCATAATTGATAATGAATATGCGTTCATCATTGTTGTTTTGAATTGTGACTTAATGATGATATTTGTTGTTGTTGATGTTTACATTCGATGGAGTGAGTGAATATTATTATTGTCATCATTTGTGTTTATTCTTGAAACTTGAGAATATGATTGTTGTTTTTATTTCAAGATAATGACTTAAATGATAATGTCTTCTTGTTATTGGTCTATTTAAAATGATTATGTTCGCATATTACTATAGATCCCTGTGTTGATGAAAATCTATGTTATATGTAATTAAGTATGATTGTTTATGCATGTAAATAAATGTTGTGATGATTTATTTATGATGATTGCTTGCGTAGTATGATTGAATTAATTAAATGATGTTATGTATGTATGTATGTATGTATGTATATATGTATGTATGTATGTATGTATGCATGTATGTATGTATTTATTCGTGGAATTATTTGAAAATTTATATACGAATTCAATAGTGAAATTACTTGAATGCTTTAACATGACGATTATTGGTGAATATTCATGAAAAGATTGTGATCTATTAAGTTGAACATGTATTGGTGAATTCTATGTATTTGAATAACTTATTGATTATGTGTGAGGTTGATTTCATGAATTTTATTGTTAGTTCCTCGTTAAAATGTTGTTTTACTTGATTCTTGGAACTTGTGTTTTAATTTGGCAATAACTATAGCATCTATAATTTTTACTTCATGTTTGGAAGTTAATTTATGATTATTACTATGCTTCTATGTTAGCTTATAACTTTATATGCCTAAATTAGTACATGATGTGATTGTATTCTCGTTGATTAATGATAAATGATATTTTATCCTAGTTGCTTGAATATGAGACTATTTGTTTTCCTTGTATGTTCCTTAAATGCTTTCATGATTTTGTGTAGATGATTGAGTGTCGTGTTAAGGTGATTATTTATCTTGTATGATATGCTTATGTGAAATGTTGTATCATGTTCTTATGCAACGTAGAATAGACACTTGTGCATTTAATTTGTCTTACAAATGTTTATTGTTAACCATTGTTGAAGTATTTTGAAATTATTTAAGTGATAAGTATGCTTAGAATGATGATCTTATTTGATTAGATTGATTACCATGCTAAGTTAATTGTTTTCTTACATGATTTATTTATATGAATGTGAATTCTTGAGTTACTTAGAATTCGATGTTATGAAATGTTTGTTCTTTTACCATGACCAAACTCTTAGATTGATGATTTAAGAATGTGAGATTTCATGTAGGTATTTGTTTGTGTATCCTTGTGTAGATCATGCATATGTTGACAATGTGTTATTTTGAATTATTGAGATATTAGATGAATATACCATGATAGATTTATTGTAGATTATTTGAATATCCTTTACCATGATTCTTATGTGAGTAACTATATAAATTGTGCATTGTGAATGAATCTTTCAAATGTGTTATTTTCATAAACATGTTTTCATGACTTTACGGATTTGTCAAATTGTGATTTCCTCTTTTGATGAATTTTGAAATGTATGAATCTATGTGTGGATAATCCATGTCTCCATAATTGTTTCTCTTATTAGTCATTACATGATTTTAAATGTGATGTTTTGGTATGAATGTCCTTGTTTGGTAAGAATGGTTGAATTCTTAAGATTTATTGTTGTGGAATATCTATCTTTTTGTTTTAACTTGATTCTTAACTTTTAAGTTTAGAGGCAATGTATGCTAATTAAATGTTTATGCTAGACGATGTGATATGCTTTTGTATGCTTATGTGTTTCGTGCTCAAGAAAACACTATCGTAGCTTGGTAAGGATGGTTTGAACCACCATCATGATTGTTGTCCATTTATTAACAAATTAAGGAATTGGCCGTCCTTGATCTCTTGTTAATGGATAGACATGATTGTGTTGATTGGATGATACTAATCTTGTCAAACTTTGGTAGCGTCTAGAGTTTGCTTAGAGATGAGGAAGATGATTTTTATAGAATGTATTGACTGTGTTTTGCGAACTTGAAATTTTGCGATGAATGTGTATATGTGATAATTATAGATGATTTTGTGAGATTGAGTTATTTGGTAATTCATGTTTAGGGTATGCTAGTTTCGTAATTTTGCATGACTTTATTATGTACGCATCTATGATATGTGAATTTGTATTTTGTGGAGTTAATCTTAGTTTTGAATTATGTTGAAGTCATAACTTGAAATGTGATGCATGTTACTTTGTTGATTGAAATACCATATCATTATGTGTATATAATTTGTAGCAATATGAGGTAGTGCCATGATTAGGTCTTGTCCATTTTGGTATTGTATGCAATTGGTGATGTATATTACATTTGTTTAGTATGGTTATAACCGTTGATTATTATTGATTGATCTATGATTTTTGAACTTGTTAGTTGTTACTTTTGCGTAAAATTTTCGAGGACGAAAATTCTTTAAGGGGGGTAGAGTTGTAACACCCCAAATCTTGTATTTTATTATATTTGATTAATTGATGTTATTTAATTAATTGTATATGTTAATTGATATGTTTTATATGTGTTAATTAATTGTTGTATTTATGTTTATTGATGATGGGCTTTTATGAGTATTGGGCTTAATTAGGATGAATAAGAGTTTATGGTAGAAGTAAGGGTAATATGGTAATCTAGTGAGTTAGTGGATTGTGTAGAGATAATAGTGGCACTTTTGTTATTATCTTAAGAAGGATGGAGTGTCTTGGGGATAAAGTAGTGGCAATGGTGTAAATAATACAAGAATTTGTGGTAATAGTAAAGTGGGGAATTATGAGTGGAATTAGTAGTGGAATTAAGGGTAGTATGGGGATTTGACTATAACCTAGAAGAAGGATATATATAAAGGAAAGATTTTTATGATATGTAGTGTTGTTGTTATTTATCATAGAATTTGAGAAATAGAGAAGTTAAGAGAAAGAGAGAGTTGAGAGAGTAGAGAAAGAGAAAGAGATGAAGGAGAAGATCAAATAAAGAATAAGCCATGGTAGATTAAAGGAAATCAAGTGGTGGAGTAGAGATTCCAACTTTATTAAGGTAAGAGGCTTAGATAATATAACTTTGAGATGATCAAAGAGGGGGGAGATGTCTATTCTCCACACCCAAACCCTCTCATCTCTTTTGGTGGAAAATGGGAATTAAGGGAATGTGTTTATAGCTTTATATGTTATTGTATGATGTTAACATGTTGCTATATGTTTCTATTTCGAATTCCCATGAACAAATTCGTGTTAATTGAATGATATATGTTGTTGATGTTTGAAAATGGGTTTTTAGTGAAACTTTGGAAAATCATTGCTTTTATCATGAAATAGTGTTTGATGATGTTATAGATTGTATTTCTATGCCTAGTATGATTATACATGATTAAAGTTGCTTCCTTTATGTGTTTCTATGCATTGAATAATGATTTAAGAACATTTGAGTTATTGGGTTTCAACTTGTATTTTGGAAAATCAAGGAATTGTGTAAGAAAAACTGTTTTCTTGAATACCTGAAGAAAGATCGTCGTTTTTGACCCATTTAGACTTCGAATTGGAATTTTTGTTAAACATGAAAGTTGTAGGTCTTGTTCTTAGCTTTCCAACGCATGTTTACACGTCGCGTTTGGATCAACGTAGCCCGAGTTATGACCATTTTGGTGAGACAGACTTCTGCAGGAAGATTCTGCCAATTTAGCCTGCGCGAAAATTAGCTCGCCTGCGCGAAATTAGCTCTTCGCCTGCGCGAAAATTAGCTCGCTTGCGCGAAAACTGTCAGTCAACAGGGTTGACTTTGACTTTGGTTGACTTTGGTTGACTTTTTGTTGACTTATGCACCCGGAACCTATTTTCAATGATTTTTCGCGTAGAATCCATTTTTGATGTTAGTTTTTAAAGATCATGCTTGGAATATTGTGTTTTGGTGTAGGATTGTTATACTTTGTTAATTGAATTAATAACTTACTATATGTACTTGAATTGAGTTGTGATATCCTACATGCTAATTAACTATGATTTATGATAATGTTGAGATGAGATTATGTTAATGATGATGATAGATAATTAGTAATGATGTGTGATGATTAATGATGTATGAGGATTAGTTAATAATGTATGTTGATTAGCTAATGATGTGTGATGATTAGAAGTTAATTAATGATGATGAATTATGATGTTCATGTTTTATGATGATGAGTGTGTTGTTGTATCTTGCTTGAATGTATACCTTAATGATGATATGATGATGTGAATTTGATGCGAATTGAGAAGGGGTAATAGGGTTGAGCGGCCTATTATTCATGAGTAGATGTTTGGTGTTATCATCATTATATGGTATGTGTACATTCATGCATTCATGAGTCAACTTGATGCGAGTCCCCCATGACTTAAAACTGACTTGATGCGAGTCCCCCATGACTTAAAACTGACTTGATGCGAGGGATATATGTTTATCCAGAACATTGAGACTCCAAGGGCTGCGGTTACTTGGGGGGTGTTCACTATTTTGATGCGGGTACCACATGCATTTAGTTATGTCTAGGGTGACATGGCATGAGATTTGTGACATTAGTTTGCATTAGGGTAATTGTGCACTCTAATTGGTATTTGGTAATTGTCATTGTTTCCATTATGTTTGTGAATGATTGAATAATGTGATACTTATGATTGAACATATTATGAGGTGTGTAATATTAATTGATAATTGATGATGATGTGTATACTTGTCAATTGATTGAAAATGTGATATTATTATGATGCTTTGTGTTTTATATGAATATGAAATATGAATGATATGAGATTGATATTTGTTTATGGAATGAGTTGTTAGACATGACCATGCTATGTCCTAAGTACTAAGTGTGTTCTTGTACTTAGTTTCTTTTATGGTTATATTATCTAACCCTCTGTTTTGTGTATGTGCTGGATTTGGGTTCCAGATCTTCAGGTTATGTTTGTGATCGAGTTGTCAGTGAAGCTCCGCTCTGATGTGACACGGGGATGGGATTATTTCAATAATGTATTATTTAGAGTCTTGCTTCTTATTTCCAATGTATTTAAATATGTATTTTCTTATAAACTTATTTGTACAATAATCGTTTACTAATTAAGTTATTGGTAAGCTTTTATGTGTACGATGTAATACTCGAACCAAACCTTTTGTAAATCAAATTTTATTTCCGTTGCGTATTCTCGAGTAATATTTTATAAAAGCATAATTTATATAATTATGGGTTTGGGTGTTACAATGATAAATTAATGAGCACCATAATTTTATTGATATTCATTATAAAAATAATATAGAATTAACAACTATTTGTTGTTGATGAAGCCCCTATTGAGTCTTGTAATGGAGATGAGAGAGAGATAGAAGTAAACAATGAAAAACGGAAAACACTTCCCATATTAAAAATATATATTGACTAATTAAAATTTAAATTTCGACTACGGGAGTTTTTTTTTTATATTTTGTGTTTATCTGACGTTCACTATATTACATCTCACTGAAAAAATTTATGGGAATTGAAACCAAAAATAAAATAATTTAATTTTAATTTTTTTTATAATCAATGGATTTTTTTTATAACTCCAATTTTAAGCTTTCCATAAACTTTCGTTCAAATTTTTTTCGGGATGCTAATTTATCAATGTGAGTGGAGATTCATATATAGATTTTTTCATTTTACGCTCACACGTGAAAATTGCTTATTTGAGGACAATGATAAAAAAAGTTTGAGAATGGGAACATGGTCAAAATATGTTAATATTCATTTGAAAAATAATATAAAATTTATAATTTTTTTTTTGACGGAGTCCCTACAGAGATGTGAGAGAGGGAGGAAGAGAGAATCTCATAGTGTTATTGAACGGGGAATGAGGGAGTATTTCCCACCTCACTATGCCCCTATAACATCTTTAAATTAAACATATAGGCAACATTCAAAATAATATAAAAGGAAAAATGATATAGACAACATGCAAAAGAAAAAAAGGAACATAAGCAAATAAATATTATTAAAAAAGGAAAATTATCTTGTGGGAGATATGTAGAAATAGTGAGAGATAGATAGATAGATAGATAGATAGATAGATAGATAGATAGCACTCTCACGGGTGTAGAATGAGAAACATGGAACACTTTCGACCCAACTATTAAAAATATACCTAGATCAATTAAATTTTCATTTGAGAACAAAGTTTATAATTATTTTATATTTAAAGAGTCATTATATAGTCCCGTGGATGAAAATGAGAGAAAGAATCTATCTATCAACAACGTAGAACGGGAAGTGTAATAATATTCTTCATCTTGCTCTATTTTATAACATCCTTAAACTTATATAATTCAAAAATTATCTTAATTTTTATCGTAGAATTTTAAACCAAATTACTCAAATAATATTACAAAATAAACATATAAATACTATTAAAAAAGAAAATCATCCCGTGCACGGCACGGGCTAACATACTAGTGTAGTTGATTTTGTATGAGTGTATTAAATTATTTTATACTATTAATGCATGATCCATTTTCTTATTAATTAAAGTGAAATGAATCTAAGCCACTAGATTTAATTTAGTGGTGAAGAATTTGGATAATATACATAAAATCCTAAATTCGATTCTCATTGATAACATTTGAAACAAAAAAAAGTAAAATAACCTTATACAAAAATAATCCTAATTATTGATTAACAAATTAAAAATAAATAACTAAAAATAGTCTAATTCATCAAAGGTACTAAAGATTCGAAATTGACTTTTTATATCTCAACATAGACAACTACATTATAAAAACTATTTTTCATAGACTTTTTAAATATGATCTTGCATGTTTCAAGGTTAGTCTACATAAAAGTATTACAACTGAATTTCATAAGATCTAATTAGTCTATATATCTTGTTTATTTGGCAATTACTACTATTTGGTAAGATATAGTCCATCTTTTTATAAAGTTTGACTGATTAACATGATTATTTCAGAAACAAGATTTTGAAAAACTTTATAAGGAGCAACATATATGCTCAGAAGTGTTTTTTTTTTTTTTTTTATGTAAGATATGATCAGTTGTGTTATCAAGCATCTTCGGCACTTTTTTTTTTTTTTTAAGCAAAAGGGGCGTAGATGGAGAACCAACTACAACACCCTAAATATATAGATAAAAAAACACCAACATTACAAAAAGAGAAGGGGGACAACGACCAAAACCTTCTCAAGCAAAAGCAACAAAAAAAACAAAAATGGGGGGCCGAAGCCAAACCCATAACAAAGACAAGAAAGAAAATGCAAAATAAAATAAAAGGAAAGAAAGCGAGAAATAACACAAACGGAACTAAAAGAAACGACAAGAGTTACTATGGAAACCTACCCCTGTTACGGGTATTATGCACATGTATTCCTTTTTGCATATTCTTCTTCTTAGCCTTAGAGACCACCTCTGTGAACGGCTCTTCCGGAGGAACTGAGCGGTTTTTCAAGAAATTAAGGGCTGCTTCTCTTTCTTCCTCGTCAGTATAAATCATATCCTTAAAAGCATCGTTTTCCTTCCAAACATGTTGCCTCAATATTTCCAAGTCATGAGAAACATTTGGATTTAAGATATCTTCGGCACATAATTTATGTAAGAGTTTTAATATTGTAGCATACCAAAATTTAGATTCAAAGGTAAAAATATTATTTAAATTATAGAATTTTGTGTTATCTCATTTAAATGTTTTTCGATGTTATACCTCTCTACCATTCTATTGTGGCTTAATTACTAATTTGGTCCCTTATCTTTAATTTATTTCTCAATTTGGTCCCTTATCTTTTAAACGTCTCAATTTGGTCCCTTATTTTTTCTGAAGTTCTCAATTTGGTCCCTCCCGTCAAATTTTTCACTATTACCATTAAATTTGGACACGTGTTATTTGTCTAAGTGTGCCACGTGTCCAAAATTTTAAAAGACAAGGGATCAAATTGAGAACTGCAGAAAAGATAATGGACCAAATTGAGACCTGCAGAAAAAATAAAGGATCAAATTGAGACTTTTAAAAGATAAGGGACTAAATTGAAATATTTAAAAGATAAGGGACCAAATTGAGAACTAAATTAAAGATAAAGGACCAAATAAGTAATTAAACCTTCTATTGTTAAATTTTTATTTATCATCTTCATGGACCATAGATAAAATATATGGTTAAAAACTCTCACGTCTTCATTCAGATTCAAATCTAAGACTATAATATGTGTAAATTTTAATAGTATTTGTGATTTCGTATTCATAAAAAGAAAAGAAAATAATTTAATTTAGTTTAATTAAATATCACATACCAACCCTAACTAAATTAAAGCTAGAATTTGTGGTTCGGTCATCAAGGCCTGTATAATATGTTCCTTTATAGACAACATTAGGTACTATGTTCCATTAAATGAATATGCTATTCTAAATGCTTTTTATCATCCACTAAAATGTTTATTTGTTGTTCCACCTCAAATGATAAAAGGTTTTAGTAACATTACTAGACCACTTTCGAATTCATTGTTGTGAATTCGATCCAAAAACACACCAATAATCCTTTAACTAGTGTGTGGGGCAAAACAATTAAAGCAACCAACAATAACAATGGATATCCAAGCAATTATAATAATCAACCAAAGCTAAAACTAATGAAAGCAATAAAGAACACAAGATATTGTTTACCCAGTTCGGTGTTAATGAACCTACATCTGGGGGAGAGAGATCTCCGTTCCACTATCAAAGCTTCTTCATACTTGATTACAATGAGATTTACAAGAGTTGCAAGAATTTAGCGTTTTCTTAAATTCTACCCTTTTCCCAAATCTCTTCCCGTGACCAAGAGATTTCAATTGATAGTAATTACAAGGTGTTAGAAAGAGTACCCAACCCTAGAATTAACCCAAGAGAAACCCCCTTGAACCCTAGCCTCCATATTGGTGAAACCCCCTTTCAAAACCCTACATTTTTCCTCTCTCTCGTTGCAGAAAAACAGAACAGCCATATATATAATCGCGGCCGCGCCGCGCGCCACCTACCGGCGCCCCGCGCCAGGCCACCAGACGCCACAGCTCAAACGAGCAGCTTCCTGGCGCCTGGCGCCATGCACTGACCCTTCCACCATTTTCTGCACCATTTCACTTGATCATGCAATTTCAAGGCAATCTTCAACAATCTCCACCTTGCCTTTAAATTCATGGTGATGCCAACTTCCCATCAACCATCATGCTGCTCTCTCCAACCTGATTACACCACACCTTCTTCGAACCCTGAAGTGAACCGCTTCGTACTCTCAAAGAAACTTGCCTCCAATTGTCCTTGGAATTTTAGAACAATCCTACAAGTCACTCCACCACCTTCGAACCCCGGAATGCCTTCCGTACTCTCGAAGAAAAAATGCTTGCCCTCAACTTAGCCTTGGAATTTTAGGCAAGTTCCACAAGCCGCAACTTCAAATTCTCTTGTATCCAACTACCTCTAATAGTCTCACAAGTTCCCGAATTTGATCACCGTTGCTTCCAATTGCCTCCCTGAAGATCTTTCAAGTTTTGCACTTCTTCAGGCACAATTGAAACTTCAATCCACAAGGTTTCCATAGTCATACCACTTTGGTGTACCTCCACCTCAAACTGAGATTACTCCACCAAAGTCTCAAACCGGTATTACCACTATGTTTACCACCTTGTAACCTGCAAAACTGTCAATAATTGCTCTGAAACACACTTCAGGCCATTGTTAGTATCCAACATTTCCAGTTTAGTTCCAACACCTAGCAAACCTCGTTTCACTAGTCACACTAAACCTATGTCACTAACAAGTATCAACTGAAGTTCCACAACTCAAACCATATGAGAAATACCTCTAGTAACAAATGCATAACCAACAGTAGAACCAACTATCTATGCATTTTAAGTTCAAGAAAAATACCTCACATCATGTAAAAGAGACTCACCGATACCTTGAACCTTAGAAGCTTTCCCGTCTTTCAGATGAACAACTTCACCTTCAACTAGCTTTAGGACTTCAAGAATATTCTTTCTCTGGACGCATGTGATAAGAGCATCAAAGTCCACGACTTAAGACTCCACCGATTCCGAACTTCATACCACTAGAGTTTCCGCATCCTCATAACCAAGTTTTTGTTTCAAGGGCCACCCGAGTATTATTCCACCGCCTCTCCAGGCCGAAGTTGAGTATTATTACCACCGCCTCTCCAGGCTGAAGTTGAGTATTATTACCACCGCCTCTCCAGGCTGACACCGAGTATTATTACCACCGCCTCTCCAGGCCGACCTTCATCGCAATCTCCTTTAGCTTTTTACCTTTGAGGCACCGGATAACCACACTCCATGTTTTATCCATCTTCTCAACCATTAAAATTGCTTCCATCATCACTTTCCACAATTCAAAATTGTTTCCGGAAAGTCTCACCCATGGTGCCTTAATTTGTTTAAACCCTTGCCCCACGGTGGGCGCAAATTGTTGTGAATTCGATCCAAAAACACACCAATAATCCTTTAACTAGTGTGTGGGGCAAAACAATTAAAGCAACCAACAACAACAATGGATATCCAAGCAATTATAATAATCAACCAAAGCTAAAACTAATGAAAGCAATAAAGAACACAAGATATTGTTTACCCAGTTCGGTGTTAATGAACCTACATCTGGGGGAGAGAGATCTTCGTTCCACTATCAAAGCTTCCTCATACTTGATTACAATGAGATTTACAAGAGTTGCAAGAATTTAGTGTTTTCTTAAATTCTACCCTTTTCCCAAATATCTTCCCGTGACCAAGAGATTTCAATTGATAGTAATTACAAGGTGTTAGAAAGAGTACCCAACCCTAGGATTAACCCAAGAGAAACCCCCTTGAACCCTAGCCTCCATATTGGTGAAACCCCCTTTCAAAACCCTACATTTTTCCTCTCTCTCGTTGCAGAAAAACAGAACAGCCATATATATAATCGCGGCCGCGCCGCGCGCCACCTACCGGCGCCCCGCGCCAGGCCACCAGACGCCACAGCTCAAACGAGCAGCTTCCTGGCGCCTGGCGCCATGCACTGACCCTTCCACCATTTTCTGCACCATTTCACTTGATCATGCAATTTCAAGGCAATCTTCAACATTCATAATACTTATTCCCTCTGATTATTATTATAAATACAAAATTATTTTTTAGGTTCATTAAAAAAAATTAATATACATTATTTTTTTAATGAACTTAAAAAATAATTTTTTGTTTATAATAGTGACCGAAAGAAGTATCTTTTATACATTTTAGATGTGTGAATTTTGTCTCTGATCTCTTTCAACGAAACGAAAAGTTTCCTTTGTTATTATTTGTGTGTGGCAATATATAATATACTCCTTGTCTCACCACATTGATATCCTTAGATGTCCCCATCTAAAAAAGAACAAGACATCAAGCATCATCATTGTATACCGTCGCTTAAACTACCACCTCAAATACACTCTTATAAACTTGAACAGTAGAGTATCATTGTAAGAATTTGTTGGTGCACAATCATAAAAAATATCCTTTATTGGAGAACACATTAATAAAGATATAGGCCTAGTCCAATTTGGATGCTGGACAAAATATTAATGTTGTGTGTCAAAATTCGATTATTTGATTATTACAAGAAAATGCCAACAATGCACATGCCCTACAACTTGACATCGAGAGTTCGAGACCAACACCTCCAAATCTAGTACCAATTTTTTTAAAAGGAAAAATTATTTAGCAATAATAGTTTACACTAACAAACATTTTAGAAACTCTCATAGATGGAATTTAAACTTTCTCATTTGAAATTACAAAATTAAACTCTTATAATTGAGCTCACATCTTTTGGACAAATTTAGTACCAAGTCAACATCAAGGTCATAGACAATTGTTCTAACATAGTATTCGAAGCCCACATTTTACCAAACCCAATTTTTATTGATATGTCTACTTTTTGAAACAAATGTTATGCAAATTGGGTTTTTAGTTGCTATCGAGACCCCCACAAAATAGAGATGTCTCAATTCAAGGAACCCTCATTAAAGGGCTTTCATGTTGATATCTAAGAAAATCCCAAGACATTAAAAAATATGCTACTTGTATAAATGATTGTAGCAACCAATCAGCATCATTGAACGGCATGTGAAACCGTAGAGCCTTAAAATGATACGTGAAGAAGGAATGATCAAAACATAAAATACACTCTCTACAGTAACATTAGTCTACAATGAGACTTCAACCATTGATCATGTTTACTGCTTAAATTCAAAGTCAATTAAAAGCAATTTGGATGGTGAATTTATTTTTATTTTTTTTATATTGGAGCAACAACATTAGGGGTGTCAATATTATCCGTTTGTCCATTATCCATCCAATCTATTGAAAAATTTATCCATCCAATCCATCCATTAGTAAAAAAGTTGGTTAATGGATAGGATTTGATCCATCCATTTAATTATCCAATCCATCCACCTTAATTTTAAAATCCAATGGATAATTGATCATTATTAATTTTAAATCCAATGGATTGTCTCTTTTTAAAAAATAATAAAATTCTTCAAAAAATAAATAATAATAATAATAATGACACTAAAATAAATAAAAAACAAACAATCGGTCAAAAACCCAAAAAACCCAAAAATCGGCCGAAAATCAAAAAATTGGCCGAAAACACAAAAAATCGGCCGAAAAACTGAAAATTGACTGAAAACCCAAAAATCGGCCGAAAAACCGAAAAACGGCCGAAAACTCAAAAAAATCGGCCGAAAACACAAAAATCACCCGAAAACCCGAAAATTAAAAAAATCGGCCGAAAACTCAAAAATCGGCCGAAAACACAAAAATCGGATGAAAAACCGAAAATCGACCGAAAACGCAAAAAATTGGCCGATAACACAAAAAATCGTCCGAAAAACCGAAAATTGGCCGAAAACTAAAAAATCGGCCGAAAACTCAAAAAATCGGCCGAAAAACCGAAAATCAGCAGAAAACCGAAAATACACCCGAAAACCAAAAAATCGGCCGAAAAACTGAAAATCGGACGAAAAACCTAAAATCAGTTTTTCGGCTGATTTTTTGTGTTTTCGGCCCATTTTTGGGTATTCGGCCGTTTTTTTGTTTTTCGGCCATTTTTTTTGTGTTTTTGGGTTTTTCGGCCGATTTTTTGCGTTTTCGGTTTTCGGCCGTTTTTTTTTTGTTTTCGGCTGTTTTTTGGGTTTTCGGCCGATTTTTTGTGTTTTCGATTTTTCGGCCGATTTTTTGTGTTTTCGGCAGATTTTAGGTTTTTCGGCCGATTTTTCAGTTTTTCAGCCGATTTTTTGCGTTTTCGGCCGATTTTAGGTTTTTCGGCCGATTTATGGATTTTCGGGTGTATTTTGGGTTTTCAGCCGATTTTAGGTTTTTCGGCCGATTTTTGGATTTTCGGGTGTATTTTGGGTTTTCAGCCGATTTTAGGTTTTTCGGCCAATTTTTTGAGTTTTCGGTCGATTTTAGGATTTTCTGGTGTTTATTTTGGGTTTTCGGTCGATTTTTAAATAATATTTTATCTACATAATATTTAAATTGAAAAATAATATTATTTGGATATTTTAATTTTATTGAATTAATTTTGTTGGATGGATTGGATATCCATCCATTAAAATGATGATAATGGATGAATTGGATGAATTTTATCTCTAAATGGATGGATTGGATTTTTTTGATCCCATTTTAATGGATTGTTAATGGACAAATGGATTACTTTGATCCATCCGTTAACAATCCAATCCAAATCCATCCATTTTGACACCCCTAAACAACATATACGATAATTTAATAGACCAGGGAGAAATACAAGTGTGTCATAAGTGTAACAATACGGGCCCCATCTTAGGCGGTTTCGGCCGCAACCTCACGAATTTTCTCCATCCTCTCATTAGTGGAGTTTTTGCAAGTATATGTTCAATCTATTCCCTACAGTCTTTTGATTATGTGATTTTGACAAAAACCGAACATTCCCGATTTATTTTGTTGAGATGGATTCTTTGGTTGTTTCAAATGTTTTACATCCAAACTTAAAAGTGACCGGATTTGTTGATGAATCAAGCATACACACTAAAACTTCCTCTTTACATGTCCAGATTTAAAAATGTTTATGGCTTGAAATTATTGTTGTTGATAGCAGATCATAAAAAATAATGGGTTGTTTAAATTACGGTATGTCAGTGCTATAACGCTTCTATAACCACTATTGATAGTACTTTATACTATATAGCTTTTCATGGATAATAGCGATTTTTATAATAGCAAAGTTGTATGTTTATTTCTATGGTTTTATCTTGCAGTGCATTTATTTTCTCAATATAACTATACTAAGTTCCCGTTTGAATTAGCTTATTTTTGAGCTTTTGTAAAACAACTTATGTAAATAAATAAATTTTTATGCATTATTATAAATTTGTCAAGGTAGTTTATGAAAAAATAGCTTATAAAAATACAATTTTCATTAGTGAGAACTTATAAATTAACATAAAACCTTATTTATTTGGATAAACTATTTTACAAATGCTCTAAAATAAACTAATCCAAACGGGGTCTAAATCTTCAAAGATATAATTAATTTTTTAACTAAACACCGTAGATAAGATGTTTTTATTATGCGATAAATTTGCACGGCTTATCAACGTAAACAAGGTTGGGACGTTTTTAATCAGTAATTTTATTATTCTTGCTTATGAAACAAAATATGATATTACCTGCGTCCCTAAATATAAGATTCTCTTTTAAACTTTTCTTTGTCCCTTTTTATAAGACTCTTTTCATATTTTCAAGGGCATTATTTATTTCTTTACCAACATACCTCTAATTAAAGTGCATATTTTTTTACAATCTGTAATAAATACTTTAGAAAAACAATAAGTCATTCTCTTTCTTAAAGAATAAAATTGTAAAAACAATACTAATTTTCAAGAAATTTAATATCACAATCCACTTTCTTAATCAACGCAATTTTTTAATAAGAGGACGGATATAGTATATAAAATTAATTGACGAAAACTTAATGAAATAAAATAAAGACATACATAATGAAGACATAAGAGTCTTAAATACACTATGAGATAATAAGCAATACACTATAGTGTAGGAATACAAATACACTATGAGAAAAGCTATTTCACTATGCGACCACAGAAACACGCCATGAAACAAACGAAAAACACTATGAGAAAAGCAATAATCACAATAATCACCACAATATCGAATCCAATAGCAAAGTAATACAAAAAGTCTATTATTGAATTACTTTGGTGCTTGATTCCATTAGAAGGTGGCGGAGGTAAGGTGGGTAGAAGAACCGGTGGAGCATCAAAGTCAACATTAGGAGGGAGATGCTCCACCGGTTTTGGAGGTAAGTTCGGTTGAACTACAACAAAGTTAACATTAGGAGAGGACGGAGATGGCAAGTTTCTTTCTGCCACAATGTGAAAGAAATTGAACATCAAGAGACACATGATGATGATGTTCATCTTCATATCAACAAATATAATTTTCCTGAAAAAGATAGTATCATAACAAAAAATAGTTTATCAAACTAGAACTTATGATGATGTAATTTTCATTAATAAAAACTTATAAATTAACATAAAATTTCACTTATTTGCAAAAATTATTTCTTATAAACTCAAAAATAAATCAATAAACTCTTAAAATAATAATTTATTAATATAAATTCCTATATACACACATCGAAGAAGAGCATATAGACAACCTCAACTAAACAGAACATCAACAAAAGTAAAAATAACAAAAATTAAAAGTAACACCTCAGTAAAAAAAAATATAGAGAAAAGCGTGTACCCAATTTTGGAGTTTTTCAGTGTCTCCTACCTTTTACTCTTCATGCCAAATCCTTAAACTATTATTCTTATTTATAGTAAAAGTTTAGGTTAGGTAAATATCTTGTCAAAAAAAAAAAGTTATAATAAAATATCAAATCTTAGCGCCAAAAAAATAATAATCAAATCTATACACAACAAAAAATATAAATATTGATTTTTTTTAACAGTATATAAACATTGAATATAGGCAAGTTCTATTGGTACATTAGACAATTTCTAATGTACCGGTACATGGTTATCAAATTAATAAATAAAATGAATACTCCCTCCGTTCCTTTTTATAAGGAACAATTTGGAAAAAACACACAAACCAAGGAATCTTATTTTTTTATTAAAAATTGTAAAATTTTATAATCTATTCCAAAACTAACCTTAGTGTAATAAATGCATAGGGAATATGTTACTGTAATTAATGCATAACATTGGAATAGATAAAGGGTAGAAATGAAATTGTTTAATCAATAAAGCATAAATTTAATGATTGTTTCTTATAAAAAGGAACAATTTTTTTTTAAAAATTATTCCTTATAAAAAGGAACGGAGGGAGTATTTTTTTAAGAGAAATTATTTTTCTATCATTAAAAACATTATAACAATCAAATATCATTAACCAAACTTGTCAAAAATATAAATTTTGATATTTTTTAAATTTTTATTCTTCATAATAGTCAATATTCAATTTTTTATTGAAAAAATGTAAAAATATTAGTGTAATCATTATAAACAATAAAATTGTATTTTTCTTCGTGCTATTATTATATCTAAAATACAATAATTAACTAATAGTATTTTTAATCCATAAAAATAATCGTTAATTTATTAATTTGCGATGTCATGTACCAGTACACTTGAATTATTCAAGTGTACCGTAGAAGCTCCCTTGAATATATTATCAATTTTAAATGCAAAATTGTAGTCACTACTCGCCCCAACCAGAAAAAAATTAATAATATTAATTACTAGTTTACTACTACACACTAACAGTAACATTGATTATTTTAAAAATAAAACAAAACGTGAGTTTTATTAAACAATGCTCCAGACACTTTTTAAGAGTTCCATTTAAATAAATAATTTATTCAAAAAGTTGAACATTTCAATTCATAACCGATAATTAAAAATCTACTCTAACTGAATCCTATACAAATATAAGATCGTCCTTCTAACGTGCACCTCAAACGCATAATCCAACCGTCTGGACTTGATGCTTCAAAATCTCGGCAACTTGTAAGATGAGATTATTAAGTCTCAATGAGCTTCTACTATCGAACTAATTATGACTATACCGAGACAAGTGACCTAACAGTTTCCACTTTCTAACCTAATAATGATATATTCCAAAATTATTTACATAAACATATAAAAAATATATCATATAATTTAATTAACTTATCGGCTATAAATTATCTTCGTATAGCCAATAGAGCCTTAAAAGATGTAAAAGAAGAAAGAGTTGAAAAAAATGAACTTTTATTTCTTCCTCATGTTGTTAGTGCAGCCTTTGGAGGTCGTTTTATCCTTAACTCAACCGAACTACTTTCTCACGACTGTCTTGTTCTTGTTCTTCTTACATTTTCTACTGTAATTCTCTTCCACAAACTTCAACAATCTCAATTTCTTCTCTTTCTAAAACCAAAACCATAAAAACACCTTTCACTCTATACAACAATGTCTGTTCTGTCCCCTGCAACACATTCACCATTTCTTCTAAACACCAAAACCAATCTTTCATCATCTTCTTCATCTTCATCTTCTTCTCTTTTTCTTCCTCTTCTTACTTTCACCTCTAAACGTTCTTCTTCACTAACCCTTTTCTCTTCTACCAGTAAGTTCATCATTGTTTGGTTTTTCTAAGGAAAAAAAAACTTATTTTTTTAATCAATTTTTGTGGTTTATAATGATGGGTTTTTTATATTTCTTCAATTATTTGCAGAATCAGAAAATGGGTTGGCGAGTGAAGAGAAAAAAATCTTACTTGAAAAGTATGGTTATGATGTTGATGCTGATGACTACTTTTCTCAATCTTCACCAAAGGTTTTTCATTTTTCTATCTAAATGTTTATTCTTTCTTTCTATGCTTGTAAAATTTTACTATACCATCTGTTAATTAATGCTTTTTGAGCTCTGTTTGAATTGAATTTCTGCTTATTTTTTCAATTTGAATAAGTTTATGCTTTGTTTGGCAAAATATAGCGAATAACCGATAAGATATGTCTAGTTAATATTAATTTTTTTTTTTATAATGATTGGTACAATTAGCAATCGAATTAGCGTATAAATATGTAATGACATGAAAAAGATATGTCTAGTTAATATTAATTTTTTTTTTTCTAGTAAGATGATGAGGTAAAATTGGAAGAAAAAATGGTAAGCTATAAGGTTTAAGCTAGGAAAAATAAGCTATAAGCTCGTTAGAAAAAAATATTACCAAGCAGGTTATTTTTACAATATGAGCTAATAAACTATAAGCCATAAGTTCAAAATTTGGTATTGCCAAACATCGCCATTGTTGTTGAATTACAAAGAAGTGCTTGTAGGGGTTGAATTTGTGATAGATATTTTGAGAAAAATTGAGATGTAATAACTAATTATAATGTATACAAGAAAATGTTATTTTAAAAATATTGTAAGATTATTTTAACGATTTATTAATTCAAAATCGATTATAATTGTCACATAGTTAAAAACCTTTGATTTTTGTCATAATTACTTCTAATTCTGAAATCACACATATGATTGATTGTGATTTGCTAACTTTATAAAACTTTTTACACTGACAATGTATCAAAATTAAACTTTTCTTATAATACTTTTTGTTTCATAAATGACTGTGAAAACGGTTTCTAAATAATTTGTTTTGTGAATTTTGGTGTGTTTTGTTTTTTTGTTGTGAATGCAATTAGTCCAAGAGGAAAAAGGATCAACAAAAGACAAGAGGAGGGAAACAAAAGCAGGATCCACCCGAGGAACCTAAGCAGTCTCCTCGTACTACACATAAATTGCTTCAGGTAATCTCATTTTTCGACTTGGAAATGCTAACTGATGAGGAAAATAAGGATTTTTTTGGGCGTGTTTATGGATGTATTGTTGTGAGGTTGCTTAAACTTTGTCAAAAAACATTAAAGTGATGCATTTCAACTGAAGCATGTCTTACTTTCTAGAGTAGCTTAGTCTATGAAGTACTGACATGGATGCTGTACACGATACTAGCACTTAGATATAATAATAACTTGAGAAATTACAAGTGATTGAATGTAACCACATGTGTCAATGCCTTGTCATGTTGGTGTCCGACACCGACACATGTCATACACCAAACACCTTTTCAATCTGAAATGTCGGTGCTACAATGAGCTTAGTCACATTTTTCCTGTCCTTGTCTTGCAAATATCAGTTAGGTGGCGGCATTTTATGTGCATGATGAATTTCCAATATATCTATAAGTTTAAGATGACAGACATATTTAGAGTTTTGTACATTTTACATTATAGGTTTATAACACTCCTTTGTTTATGAGCTTCATATTTTCCTTTTCCAACACGTGGTTTTCTTGATTTTCAAATTGAGACAGACAAAGTAGTTTTGTTGTTGACGAGTACAAATATTTGGCCACTTGAATCTGATAATGATTATACATTTTGTTAAGCACTTTTAGACTTTTTCTTTCTTTATGCTTCTTTTGCAAACTTATGTTATATTTGAATTCATGGAAATTGATAGAATGAAGTGAAATGAATGACATTAGTTGGTTGCCATTATGTTAGTTTAGTTGGGAGATACTAGGCTCTCTGGTAGAGCTGGAGAGGAGAGTTTGGGGGGTGTGACGTGTATGTGAGGAGAAATAAGATGGGTGAAAGTGATGCGTTGGCAATAAAAAAAGGGATAATGCTCGGATCATTTTCCATTATAAGAAGCAGGTTGTTGAGGAGAGAGGGTATGAAGAAGTGTCTTGACAGTTAGAGGCAGAGAATAGACTTATTCTTTGAGTAGTGAGCGTAGCTCTCAGGAGGTAGTTGGAAGGTAAAAAAATAATTGACTTAGCTCTCAGGAGGTTGTGCAGTGTATGTCATTGCCATCCATGCACAATTTGGTGTTTTTTGTCCCGGCAACGGAATTGTTGATGATTTTGAGGGTGGATGAAACATTGTCATTCACTCTCATTATCTATGAAGCACATGTACTCTTCGGGTTAGGAGTGTCATGGTGTTGGAAACACATCGGTGTCGAACACTGACACATGATTACATTAATTATGTCATTTTCTCAAATTCTTATCGGTGTCCGTGTCCGTGTCTTATGTTTGTGCTTCATAGCTCATTATTATCAGAGTTATCATATTACCTACAGCTTTATGATAGTTAATTTTTAAGGCTTCCACATCTATTTTAGTTGTAATTTGTAAACTAATCTTTGGAGATTATTATCAACTGTCAAGCTTTATCACTTGAGCATTTTACTGTTTATTTTAATCTGAATGTCATGCTTGAGTAATTATTATACATGAAAAATGGAGTATCAAATAGTCTGAAAAACCGTTGTTTTTTTTTTCTAAGAATGTCGGGCATTTATTTCCAATTATTACATAGGTTATTGGAGGAACAGTTCGAAGAACAAAGCTACTCTCACCAAACAGTATGGATGTTCGTCCCATGATGGAGGTCGTGAAAGGTGCAGCCTTTGATATATTACAGGTACCAATTAGAAGTGTTATCTCCTATATTACTTAGGTCCTGTTTGGATAAAAACTTAATTAAGAACTTATTGCATAAGCACTTATCATATAAGTGTTTATGTAAAAACTACTTTTATAACAAAATATAAAATAAAGTCAAACCGTTTCCATATAGGCTATAAACTATTATCATAAGCTATCCTGGAGAGCTTATGCAAGTAAGCTGAAAACAACTTATGGACAATTGTACATGTGAGCTGGTTTCCATAAGTTCTCATAAACTGTCTCACAATCATTTATGATATTGAGTTTCATCTAGTTTGTCAATTTTCTTGCTGCAACTTTGTTGTTTACCGTGATAATTTTGTTTTATAATGCCAAGGCGGCTGGTGGCTCTCCTGCAACCTTGAGACCTGGACGTTGGTTAGACTTGTATAGTGGTACCGGTTCTGTTGGAATTGAAGCACTTAGCCGAGGTTGTTCTGAGGTATTAATGTTTTCAATCGGCAGTTTCAATCTCTATCCCGTGTTTATCATTTGCCGTTCTATCTGAGCTCTCTCCTGAGTGATAGAATATTCTCATGCATCATGCAGTTTTTGGCCTAAAGTCTTTCGATTATGTGATTTTGACGAAAAGCTAACATTCCAGGTGCATTTTGTTGAGATGGATCCTTGGGTTGTATCAGATGTTTTACGTCCAAACTTAGAGGTGACCGGATTTGTTGATGAATCAGTCATACACACTGTCCGCGTTGAGAAATTCTTCGAACGTGCCGAGCAATTTGTAGGCATGTACATCTTTTTTCCTTTTAACTTCATTTTGTAAATATCCACATTGCTTCTTTAGTCCACAACCTTAATTTGAGTATACTCTACTTGAATAGGGTTCGTGGTTGCGTAGAATTACAGGGTTACATAATGATGAAAAACTTCCTCTTTACCTGTCCAAATTTAAAAACGTTTATGGCTTGAAATCAGTGTTGTCAATCGCAGATCATGAAAAATAGTGTTTTGTTCAAATTACGGTATACCAGTGCTATAGCGCTTCTATAACCAATATTGACAATACTTTACATTGATATGTTGTGAGTCGTTAGATCTTACACAAACGGTACACATTTGTTCAAATGCGTGAATGTGTGAAAACTCAAATGCAGGCATTTCGTGTTTGGAAATTCTGCTGTTGTAAATTTGAATTGTTCACATGCAGGAAACAGTGGCACATTTGATTACATTAGTGTCACCCCTCCGTACGAAGTAGTGGATTATGCAGTGCTGATGAGGCTGATATCAGAGTCACCCTTTCTCGGAGATGACACTTTTATTGTACGTAGTATTTTCTCACTTTCTTTATACTTGGTACTAAATTTTACATTGAACACTCATTTTTTTATGCAGGTAGTCGAGTATCCTTTAAAAACCGACATGCTTGAGTCTTGCGGACACCTTGTTAAGGTAATTAAAGTAATCAACGTGTTTGCAATTTCACGAAATATACATTTTTTTTTGGATTTTTGTTGCACCACATATAAATGAATTGCCAAAACGATATCCCACTACCTCACTTTCGGAGTAAGCCACTATCCGGGATTCAATACCTAGAATAACACTGGAACCATCTGGTTCGGTTTTTGAAACATTGAAAATTCTTTAAACCTACTTTCATTGAACTTAATGCACATTGTTTGATAATATGTCCACATTTTGAGCTGTGTAAGTGATTATTTGGAACTACAGATAACTGATAGGCGGTTCGGCCGGACCCTCTTGGCAATTTATGGACCAACATGGGCCCAAAAGAAGAAGAAAACCAAACATTCATAAGACACAATAATTGCCGTAAAGGCTGATAAACTTGTTGGAATGCTTATACTGTTATAGGAGTTAGCAGGATTTTGTTACCTGAAAATTAAGGACTTATAGCATACTAAATTAATTATTCACAATTTAGTTGTAACAATGTCCATAAACTAAATTTTCATTCCATTAGTTAGCTTGTGTGCACATAATGGTATCTTAAGGATATGTTTGGATAAAGTGTTTTCGAGGTGAAGAGAGGGGAGAACTTATTTATTTATTTTTTATATTAAGAAAATTATAAAATGTTTCTTAAAATAAATTAAGTGAATTTGAAATGTTATATAATAATTTATCATGTTATTGCTTTAATTTTTTTTAATATCTCAAATATATAACAAAACATAGATTTTCAGAACTCTCCCTTTCAAAATCCAACTCAAACATTTTCAATTTGAGAATTTTAAATTTTACAAGAGAGATTTTTATAATGTATTAATTATGATTGTAGAGAAAAAAATATTCCAGAAATTGTATAATTATCCTATTTATAGTTCTATTATCTACCCTTCTAACTTTAGCAAGTACAATATGAAATATCCTCAAGTTTGGAATCTATTTCCAGGAATTCCTGAATGGTTGTACAAATATGTAAAAACAAAAGTGACCACAATTTGGTCCTTGATGTCATGCAATGACAAAACATTATTACTTTAGGGCCAGTTTGTTGTCTTTAATCATTTGATAATCAAATTAAATTAAATTAATTTTTTAGAGAGCTAGTGGATTTATAGGATGTTTTTGTACTTTTTCTTCAAATATATATATAGGACCAGGATCAAATGACACCAACTAGTTTGACATCAAATGTTACACTGCTCAATAACGCTTAATAAATTCAAATTTTACAAAATTTACTGTTAGATTGGAAGATTATATCATATAGATCATTTATGTTAAGTTTTATAAAAATCTAAAATTTTCTTCAAATATAGTGTCATTTGATCATATATTTTGTGATACAATTTTCTTCAAATATTTGTGTTTATATAAATTAAATTTCAAAATAAAAGTAAATATTACTTGGAAACAAAAACAACTTATGTTTATATAAAATAAAATAAAACTTGGGTTGAACCTAGCATAGTATTGAGCACTTGAGTTGAACATAGCATTGAACACTTGTGAAGAAAACAGTGTTCCAAAACTATGATATAATTAGTATTATATATCAAATTTTGATTTTATAAATGATGCCACATTAATGACACTGATAAAAAATCAACTACTTGGTGAGTAAGTGTTAGATAAAGATTTCCTCTGTTTTATCAACAAAAAAGATCAAGATTTGCTCTGTATACCATATAACATATTAATGTACTTCCTGTTAAAAAAACTTATTAATGTACTTCAAGGAAACTAGATCCTCGCTGTCATAATTATTTAAGCATCTTTATAACTGTCATAATCCGTGCATTTTAGGGCGTGTCTATCATATGGTCCATCCAGTTAAGTGTGGATGAGATAATCCAATCCAACTTGCTGATGAGCTCTGGTCTAATCCGAAACAATAAGTATCTGACAATTCATACAAACCAATTTTGTAGGAGTTGAGTTAGGTCAAATTTAAATTCTATGATAATATTAGAGTCTATTTAAGATTTATTAGGCCCAACTGTATTGCACCAATCAGGTCATGTTCCAGATGTCCAGTCCCGAGTCCCGACTCTCTGTACTCTCCAACAATTTTCATCAGCAATTCACATAACTTGCAATTTTTTTAACTCATACAAACTTCAAAGTACTATAAAAGAATATTTGTGAGTTAGAGAATAGAGATATCATAGTGAGATGAGATCCCCTTTCCTTGTTGCATGAAAATGCACAAACTCAATAAAAAGAGAGTTCAAGTGGACCCTTTTTTAAACACCTAAAGAGTCTCAAATAACTAACTTTTCTGATTCATTGGCCTTTTATGTTTGTCCATGCTCTCTTCACACTTTCTCACATTTCCCTCTTTCAAATCTCTCTCTCACACACTCTACTTCATTACTTTGTCTTCTCCTTTTTCTTTCTATTTCAAGTTTTCTCTCTTAACTTCTCATATAACTTCTATTTTCAATGCCACAATGTTGTTGAAACACTCTCATGTCATTACCTTCAACTTCAAGTCACTACCATTGTGTGGAAAATCATAAGAGATATCAAAATATGGATGTTGGTTTTGGTTTTAGTTATAGAAGGTTGTTTCTTGGAGCTTTGTTATCTTTAGGAATCATGTGGTTTATGTTCCTTGCAATCTCATCAATGAATCTTCAAACAAAAAGAACAATTCATGTTCCAATGAATGTGAATGTTATCTCCAAGCAATTAAAGTTGGTTGGCATGCAAAGACATGTCCTGCATTCAGATTCTAGACTTGTCTTTGTAAGCAAGAGAAGAGTACCTAATGGACCTGATCCAATACATAACAGGTAAGTATACACATTTATGTCATATACTTTTTTTTTAATACTTTTGTTCTTATAATTTGCATGGCTTAGTACTTTAAAAGGAAAAAGGAATTAAGGGTCATTCAGAGTTTTCATAAAGATAAAGGGTCAATGTACACACAAGATTAGATGACATAATTCACTATGTTATTTTAAATTAAGTTTAATAGATATACACGGTCTTCCAAGCATATTTCAATATGTAGATATTTGTTACGACATTTTAGGATGTAATACAATGAAGTGGCGATTTTGTCAAATTTGGTTGTAGGGTTGTGTAAATTTGGTTTTTGCAAGTTGATTGCAACATCGACCAAAGTTAGTGTTGGTTGTAACTGACGACTACAATGTATCATATGTGGGACATTATATGCAACCACCTATAAAGTTCTTAACAACGTCAAACTTTGTGCCGTTTTTCAGCTTTCAGAAGCTAGGATTAATATAATTGGCGTCGGTTGCAACCGTCGCTAAATCCCGCATTTGTTAATGTGTTATTTTATTCGCATAAAAAAGGTTAAACTTGAATAAAGTATATGGCCTAGGCTTAAACTTGCAATGTTGAAATCCATTTAATTATATTCACTAGGCCTAGGCTTGCACAATTTTTTTTTTGCTACTTGGCTAAAGGAAAGCTGAAACATAATGTACTAATACTTGAACACATTCAAGAAAGAGTGATAGTTTTCACTCTTTATCAAAAGCTTCTTTAACTAAACAATCTTTCTCTTATTTTCATGAGAAACTAAAAAAAGACATTGGGTGAAGAACTGTACCACTTTAGTTATTGGAGGGAAAAGAAGAAAAAATAATAATTAGGTAGCTCTTTTTCCTTTCTTTGGAAAGCTTGATTAATTTATTGTAGGATCATGAACAACTTTTAACCACATTTGAATTCAAAATTAAAATGGAATTTGTTGCTGATTGATGCTAAATAATTAATTAATTACTCTAAATTTTAGGACCCATTTGTGATGATTACCATCATATAGTAGCATAAGAAACCAAGTACTGCACATTTTTTTAAGATGTCCTATCATAGAATTTCATTTGATGCAATGTTTTAAAAATCAGATCACATATATGAAATAGGTGAAACCTTTAAATTATAGTTTAATTGGTTCAACTTCTCTTAAACCGGATAGCTGATTATAATAAACGGAAAAAATAATAATACTAAATACAAAAGTATTTTAAAAAAACAGTGGAAACAACTGCAGTTCAAACCGATTTAATTTATATCAACTAGACCGCAACATTATCAAGACCAAATCAACTGACAAAATATGTTATTCAACTGGTTTAATCGAACAATTCTATTTGATTTTTTTTTTGAAAAAATTATATTTGATTTTTAAAACATTATTCTCATGTCATTTCATATCTATTCATAGTAGTTTATTTCATCCTTATTCTATGTCTTTCTCATATTCTAAATATCTTTGTTTTTGTGATATATGAATTCAGGAGAGCAAGGAAATATAGACAACCACCTAATCAAGCATGAACTTTGTGAAGTTCCACAACTAGTTTGAGCAAAATTCATAGAAGAAATCATTATTTTTGTGTGTTGAAGAATTTAGTGTGTTCTATAAGATATTGTTGTTACATAGTATTGCAAGTGTTTTAATTAAGGCTACAAGTGTGATCTTAATGCTCTCTCTCTTTTTTGTTTTTCTTCTCTTGGAATGTACTTTTTCTGTTGTAAAATGTAAATCAAGTCCTTAGGTAATTAATGAATTAACCAAAATTTTGGATTAAAATTAAGTCCTCAAAAGTCTTGAAGTAAAACATGACACTAATTTATGTTTTAAAAATCAAACTGAAAATTGAACCGGCGAGACTTCTGAATATTGATTTAATTATTTCAATCGGTTAAGCGTAGAATCGAACAACAATTAAATCGGCTTACTACTAAATAAATAATTATTTAAAAAATGTTTTTTTGAAAGAAAACTAAAGAATGTACTATCATCCAATGAAGAAATTTTTTTGCTACTATTTCTCCAAGTGAAATAGTGCTAATTACCTTACATATTACACGTGCAAAAATTACCTTGAAAAAGACTACATTTTTTAAGGCTACATCTTATGCTATGTACTTTTCCACTACTCAAATAGAGATTGAGATTTATGGATAGGAACACACTAACCATATTGGATTTATATAATTTGGCTCAGGAAGCAAGAAAAAGGCCTATGTCTTCATGCATCATATAATTAGGCTTTAATGTTTTACTAGTAATCTTTGGGAATTCCTTTATGGTGGCACCTTCTTTTAAGTGCCTAGTGTTCAACAAAGCACTTACCCTAATTTAAAGGTTACAATGTTAACATTTTATTTTAAATTTTCATTGATTAATCTACCCTAAACCAACATTTTTTGTGGCATGTGGACCTATAGTGGTCCCACTTGGTTATTAGTTAAGCAATTACATAAATAAATTAGGATAACCAATTATTTTAATCTTTATAAATGTGAGAATAAAATTATAAAACTAGACAAAAAAAAATGTTTTATTAATCAATTTATTTTATAAAATTTCTAATAAAAAAAATACACTTAAACATATATTTTTGTAATATTTATAGTAAATTTTATTTTTTTATAAAAGTAACACATTCAGAAAAGTTTTTTTCTTAATCGGTAAAATTTATTAATGCTTCACATACCACACATTTAGGTAAAATACACTTAGTTTTTTTTTTCCTGCAGTAACAGTAGGATACAAAAATATATCACAGTCATCCGATTTCATTTTAACAGCTGAAATTATTTTCTCTGTAAAACACAATTCTCAATATAAATCGTTCAGTCTAAAATCAACGACTGAGATTAAAAATTGTGTTTAAATGCGTCCAATAATTAAAGTACTCACTAATCCCACATTTAGCTAGTCTAATATATATAGGCTTATAGGCCTCAAATAGGTAAAGTATAGGCATAATATTTTTCTAATAGTCAATTTCTAGGATTATGTTTGTTTCTAATAAGATTATGTTTGTTTAATATTATTTTTTTTACTAGAATAAGCTTATGTTAGTTAAACCACTCCATCTTTGGCAAATACTAAACATATGATTATGTTATTAAATTAAGGGGATGTTCCAAATCACAAAAGCCAAATCAGCAAAGGAGCAATCTCTGCTTACTACTTTTTCTTTATCTTTGCTTTTACTTTCAAGACTGATTTCTATAGATTCGAGAAGGATGTGACTTGGTCCAAAGTAATTGAGATATATTCAAATAATGAATCTCATGATTTTTCTTCAAAGTAATTTTTTTATTTATTTTTCATCCATTGCATGGGAGACAGATTCTCATCTTATTGCAGTTTATGTTTCTCTTTATTGAATATGTATGTATTGACTGATGCTAAATCAGAAGACTTTGCTCAATCGGATCACAAATTGTGTCATACATGTCTATTTTCATTATGGCCCCCCCATATTCTTTCTTGTCTTCTTACTATTTTGTGTAACATAGTAGCAAAAAGGGTAGATAGATGCAAAATATAAGTACACTTTGGAACTAATATTATCATTGATTAATTATTCAAATTGAATTATGCCCCTTCAATTGTATTTAAAGTGTTGGAAATTCCATGTTGAATTGTGATATCGTAAAATAGTGATTATAAATGGAGTTTCTGTTTGGTTGAGTATATGCATCTCCAAATTCACGTCTATTTTTGTTGCTATTATGATTTTTAAGACGCTACGATACTAAATTTATGTGTTGTTATGATTTTTTGCCTCAATTTTGACAAATGTGACGCGCATCCAAACATGCATTTTGGTTATAACTTTCAATTTGGTTAACTTGTTTGTGGACTTCACCTGTATATCTAAATTCAAATGTAGATTTATTGTTGAGTCACCTCTTATTAGGTTCGGGTCTTATTTGGACTAAGTCCAGTAAGATGACACATCAAAGTTGTTGGTCTTACTTGGATTGTCTGTAATTTAAGATGACTACATACATATTAGTCCTAAAATAATAAAATACACTCTATGGCATGCAACAAGAAAGAGTAGTGCTAGAAGCCTTCTTCAACCCAACTCTCCTTCGAGCCAAAAGTAAATACTTAAAACTTGAGCTAGACTTATAAGAATTGAATGATTTGGACATGACTTATTTATTTACACAAGCTCAACTTAAAGCTTGAGTTTTTTTTTTTAATCAATGAGAATTAAAATGACAAAAAGAAAAACCAAAGAAAACTACATATGGAGAGGAATTGAGTTCTTTAACTACTATCAGTTAGAGGAGATAGATAATTTGAGATGATTCTAAGCTTCAGAGAAAGCGAAACACTCAAATTTGTAAATCATTTTGTATAGAGTTTACCTCACGTAAGGTAGAATGTGCACGCACCTGTTGACTCAAATGATGGACAAGTTTGACCTAATTAAATTACAGATAATCTAAATTTCCCTTCTTGTTAATTATACATTTTTCCACAACAATCCAATTATCCTTTCACAAACAAAATACTTATCATCCAACCATTTTTACATCAAAATGGGATTGTCAATAACATTAAAAAAAAAAAAAAAGTCTTTGTTGGGAGGACTAAAGCAAAGGAAATTGCAACTCTCTTCGTTAGATTAAAAATTGAGTGTAATTAATATTAAGCTTGAGTTCCCTTTTAAAAAAAAAAACTTTAATTTATTTAGAAATTTATTTTTGTCACCCTACCGGTTACTCGTGTGTTCTATATCTTTTCCATGTTACTTTTATGCTATTTAAGTAGCGAATATTATAAAAATGATTTTTTTTTAAAAAATATGATGTTTTTTAGTGTAATCGCTATCTAAGTAGCAGATAGAGAGCACGCGAGAAAGTGAGATGGATGGTAAAATGAGATTTCATTTATCTATTTAATTACACAAATGACTTTGACCAAATATTTAATGAAGTTCAATTAGTTTGTTTACTAACAATTCAACTTATTTTTAGTCTAAAAAAAATCAACTTATTTAGCCCCTATGAAACATGGACACTCATTAAATTAAGTATGTTTATATAAGACATGTGTCCGTATCGGATATCGACACGACACCAACACTTATGATTATAATAAATTATATTATTTTTTAAAATTATTATCTATGTGGACGTATCCATATCGTATAGAGTGTATGTGTCCCTGGCTTCATAGTTTAGCCCTATGAACTTTTTCTATTCACACCGGTTGAAGATCCAAATTCTACGATGATTGAGTAAAATTCCACACACCTCACATTACGCAACATAAGGTTCAAAATCATTGATTCACGTTATTTGTTTAAGAATCATTCCTTTGACTTGATAGCAATGGTCCACATAGGTTGCCATCTTCCTTTTACTGTATATATATTCAAAGCTAGCAAACATTGACTGTTTTTATTTTCAATTTTTTAATTTAATATAATTTTAATTAACGAATTGCCTTCCACTCTAAGCATGCCTCAATATTACCATGCAACAAAAACCATGACAAAAAATATGATTTTATAAGGTATGTGACAAATTGTTTTCTATTGAATATTGATTATTAAAAGAAGTTTAAAAGAATTGTTTTATAGTTTATTTTTTATCCCATGATATAAACACTTGTATAAATGTTTCTTATTAAAATAATTTAAATTACTTTTACACCCCTACTATTTTCTTAAAATTGATAACCATCACTTTTCTCACATCAAGATGGATAAATGCGAGAAGAAAAAATAGTGTTTTCTTTCCGTCCGAATGAATAAAGACAAGAATGGATTTTAAGAATCATGAGGTGAAAAAAGAAACTCATAAACAAATCTTATCTTATATTCATTAATAGTTACTATAAATCATTTTATTTCCAAGTTCTACTTTTATAGAATTGTGCAAAAATGACAAACACAACAAAAACATGTTATTTTTGTAAGTAAAAAAGAGCCAATAAAAAGTTTTGTAGATGGAAGAATAATTATACAACAAATTTAGAAACAAAATCATTAAAAGATTAAGAAAACCCTTTATTTAGATTAAGAATAATTATACAGTCTTTATATTCTGATCCGTTGATTACAAGACTGCACGCAATCACTGACTGCACTAAACCCAGATCCCAATACAACCTAGTGGGAAATGAGAATAGATTTTTGGTTATTGTTGCAACAAAGATGCTATTTGTGTCTCGTGAAGATAACTCGGTCAGGGAACTACGGAACATCGAAGGAGTTTTAAGCACAAGGTCCCATACTCGTCCCTGAAAACTAACATAACCACTAACTTACTAACATTTGCCTATTAAAAAAATGTTATTTGTCGCAATTTCTCACAAATATTTTATTTTTGTTTACGAAGAGTCGAAGACAAAGATCTTAAAATCAGTAATGAAATTAAAAACAAACACTAGGAGATTAAATATGAATATTTTTGTCTAAATATACAGATCAGTTCATCATTTTTTTAATGTGTGACTAACCTTTTTTTTTTAATGTGTGACTAACCTTAAAACCAATAGAAATGCAACCAAGTGAGTACTTATTAAACAAATTAATCATAGTTCTAACTTCTATAACCTTATAACCTTATAATCTTATAATATACAGCATACCAAACATAAAACCTGAGAATTTAAATGCAGGAAATTTTCCAATCAAATATATCTAGATGAAAGAATCATCGATAAGATATCTTAGCAAAGCACAATCAAGATTAATGATTTTAATAACACATCTTTACAGACAACAAGAGGGGACATATGTTTTTGGATTCAAATCTTAAACATACTCCAAATAACTTAGATGAACAGACATCGAATCGAACCATATTAGATTTCATAAATCGCAAGAACCTAACCTATACCAGAAAGATTATAATATCATACAAATACAATTATACCTGATTAGAGTCAATCATGAGAACATAAGGATTTAGGATCATTCTGAAAACTGAAAACTTTCCACCATAATTAGAAACTCGATAAGACTTCAGTTTACATCTTCTTCATCACGCTGCCACGCTCACTTCACGAACTAAGCTGGCTCGTTTTCTGGCTTACCGAAGATCAAGGGAAATTCATCATCTTGTTCGGAGAAACTGTGATCTTTGGATATTCCCTTCAACGAATGATAAACTTGGTACATAGACCACCTATCTTTCGGGCGAGTAATGACACAATTGGATGCGATTTTCAGAAACTGCAGAATCTCCTCATCGTTACCTTTTCCACATAACGCCTTATCGATGCAATCCTTGAGTCTACCTGAACTAGAATGCACATTAACCCAATCCACCAAGTTACCTTTAAATTCTTCATCGCCGTGGTTCACTTCGAGAGGTTTGCATCCGGTGACCAACTCCAAAAGCAAAACACCGAATCCATACACATCCCCTTTCAACGAAGCAACCATCGTACTCGAATACTCAGGAGCTATATAACCAAGTTCCCCCAAATCGCCGTTCACAAAACTACCATTGGCATCAGACGTCATAAGCCTTGCGAGTCCAAAATCCATGATCCGAGCATCAAATTCTTCATCAACAAGAATCACATTAGAACAAATATTCTGTTGTATAATCGGAGGATGACAACCATGATGCAACCACGCAAGTCCCCTAGCCGCACCCAACCCTATCCTAAACCTCATCAACCAATCCAACGAACCGCTATTCTTATGCAACAACGAAAAAAGCGTCCCGTTCGACATATGCTTATAAACCAAAAGCTTCTCCTCTTCCACAACACAATACCCCAACAAAGGCGCCAAATTCGGATGCCTAACCTGTCCCAACCGATTCATCTCCATCCGAAACTGCTTCTCACCAATCTTACAACTACTCAACCTCTTCACCGCAAGCGTCGAACCGTCCGGTAAATCAGCCCTATAAGTAGCCCCGGTCCTAGTCGTAATAAGAACATTCTCCGAACTAAAACTATTCGTAGCAGCCATCAAATCACCAAGCTTAACCTTAACAATCGGTTTCTGAAAAAGATTAACTTGAGCAAGCTTATGACCTCTCAACCTAACCGCCCAATCATCAACTCCGCCGACAACATACCCTTCCTTACTCCTCCCCCTCCTCTCCCCACTCAACCTAATATGATACCACCACCATAACCCAAAAGCCAATAACAAAGAACCAGCAGCACCAAAAACACCAGCAGCAATAATAATAGCAAGATTCTTCTTACTCATACCACCACACTTTGATCCAAGTGGACCACCACATAAACCACTATTACCATCAAAATCTTCTTTAGTAATACCATTAAAAAAAGGTGGAATATCACCACTAAGTTGATTATTAGCAACATTAAACTTATGAAGCCTAGTTAAACTACCAATTCCATAAGGTATACTACCACTAAGATGATTATCAGATAAAACTAACTCATTCAAATATGAACAATTAACAAGAGTATTAGGAATTGGACCAGAAAGATCATTACTTGATAAATCCATAGTTACCAAAAATGGCATCCAATCACAGATCTGTGTTGGAATAACTGAAGTCAATGAATTTGAACCAAGATCCAATTTTTGCAAACTTTGTCCACAATACTTCAAAGATTCTGGGATCTTACCAGAAAGTTTCATACCTTTAAGCTCCAAACCCAGAACACGATTTTCTCTAACATTCCAACATGTAACACCAACAAAGTCACATATAAATCCGACAGTTTTGTTGTTGAAACTCCATGATGAGATAATACTGTTGGGGTTTTGTTGTTGTATTCCTCTGAGACATTTTACGCTGTCTTCTTCAACTTGGGATGAAGTGAAACATACCCAGAAAGTGAATATGGTGAAGAACAGAAGGGAAAGTGAAGAAGACATGGTTTTGTTAATCATTGATTGTTGTAGGATGATAAAGTTTTGATTTTTAGAAATGGGGTTTTTGTTTTTGGTTTTTGGGTTTTTTTTTTTTTTTTTTGTGCTGTGATGAATTTGTGTGATGGTGGCTTTTGACTTTTCTTTTTTGGGTGTGAAATGGGTTTGTGAGGAAAGGAATAATAGACAAAGGTTAATTGTGGAAAATTTGGAATTTTTTAGTATTTTAGGTTTTTTTTCTTTATTTTTTATGATTCTTGTTCAAATTTTAATTATTTTGCAACTGAACTTTGAATTATTGAAATTTTGTTCTTTTAGAAATCAGAGGATTAACACAAAAAAAAAATATTCTTTTCATTTACAAGTTATATTTCAACTAACAATTTTGATATTGTTAGGTTAAACAACACAATTTGAATTTAATCTTCGAGTCTCACAGTTTTATGTATATGAATTTTAGTAGTGTTTATTAAAAAATTTATTTATATTTTCTCCGGCTTTTATTATAAATAAAATATATATTTGAACACTTATCAAGAATAATAGTTAAATGCATTCAATTTTCGGATTCTATTTGAAAAGTGAATTATATTTACTTCTAATTAATAACTAAGTATCTACTAACATTATTGTTAGCATAGTTCAATTAATAAGAGTATTGTATTTTATATGTTGGGTTAGGGTTCTGGGATCTTCCACTTACCATTTCAAGAGATGGACTTTAGCAATTTAGGCCACTTGACCAAAATAATTATATACAAACAATATTAAGTAATTAATGTAAGAATATTTTTAGTAAAATAACTTTAAATTTGAATAGGTTAGTTTACATTTGTACCCAAAAAAAAGAGATTAGTTTACATTTGCATATATTTGAGATAATAAAAAAAATGTATTTTTTTACTTATAAATAAAGGCAGATGGGGTATTTTTATGTAAAATAGGAATTTTGGTATTTTAGTTTTGTTTTCCTTCTTTTATATAGTAGTATTTGAGAATAAAAATTAATGTTGATTTTGATATTGGAAATTGTGAAGAGATTAGGTGATTGAGAAGAGGCTTTTTGTTTGAGTGAAGTTGTTGATGAAATTGGGTGGAGAGTCTTTGTTTGACTAAGAGTTGTTTTGTTTGTCAGTTTGGTCTTAGTCTATCACCTTGATTGCCAATTATACTTTGCTTAGTTGGATAATTAATGGCATCACATTTTTTATGTGTATGCTACCAAAGTTTAGAGTCACTGTTAGAATGTCATTTTGGATGAACGTGAGATTATGTGTCAATTTTTCCTAATTTCTTCGCCTCATAAAAATATTCTACTGCTTTAATCTCTTGTTTATAAACTATTCTACTGCTCTATGTGCAATAGTTGAATATCAAGCACTAATCACTTGTTTAAAAGCTCAATTCTCTTATGACTTGGATCAATAATATATTGTTGCCTAATTTATTTTTTTTGGCTTTTACCACCGGTTTAATCTTGTTCGGGGATCAGTTCTGGCATCAAGTGGTTTCAGCCCCCTCCCGATCGCAGTTGCAGGGATCGAACCGTGGTCCTCCCTACTAAGTTCAGCGTCAATCACCACTAAACCAACTAACGATTGGTTATTGTTGCCTAATTCTATAAATTAAGATTTATAGAAATTCCACCGTATTTATTAATAACCTCATATTTAATCCATTTGAAAATTAACTAATAAGAGACTCTTTAAAGAAAAATATGTTAGAAAAAAAATAGGTTAGAAATCAAATGTATGGCTAAAAATTATATATTCTTCTATGTCCTGCCTTATATAAATACTAAAATGTTTTGTGAGTTATTCTTGAGTTTCGATTAAAGATGGATTATTTGAATAATTCAATTTTTTATCTTTATTAAAAATATTATTTATCAAATTTTATTTATCTTTTGACTAAAATATTTTGATTATCATACTCTGTTTTTTTAGTACCAAATGATTAAGAAAAAGTTAACTAATCTAGAGGATAAGAGAACTCAAATAATTGTAAGTAAGGATCAGGATCACGTTCAATGAATCGTTAATCTCATGGTATGTAGTTTTCCCAAAATATAAACCACACATTTTATGCTACAAATAGTCCCTTTATCTTTTTCCCCCTTAAGAAAAGCAAATATTCATATGAAATGCTTCACTGCTTTTTGGTTTTGCTTAAATGTTGTTTGGTATGTGTCTTGTAGTATGCAAACTGAAAATCACATGTAAGGAATCCTTTTAAATTACTTTTTTTTTCCCACCATCAGTTGAATCTGGTTCGAGGTCAATTCTGGCATCAAGTGGTTCCAGCCCCCTCCCGATCGCAGTTGCGGGGATCGAACCGTAGTCCTCCCTACCAAGTTCAGCGCCAATCACCACTGAACCAACTAACGATTGGTCTTTTTAAATTACTTTGAGCTATTCAATTCAACTATTAAAATAAATATAAAAAGAAAAATAGTAAAAAAAAAAAAAAAAAAGGAAATAGTATAAAACCTGCTCACAAGTCACAAGATTGGGGTGGAGGGGTGAATTTCCAAATTTAGTGATTTAGATTTTTTATGACATTTTTATGGGCGGGTCAGTATTGGAGCTTCAAACATGGGCCAAGTTGTGGCATGATAGGCCAGACCCATGTTATCATGAAAGGGGCCCAAGTCCATCCAAATGTTAACTCTTTTTTTCGTTTACCATGATATTCCTATGAAATTTCCGTTGCCGGTAATAATATGACTAATTTTTGTCGAGAAATATGTATGGTATATAAGATGAGTTCTCATCTTCCAACCAAATTTTCTCCATATTTTTTATTCAATGATAAACTACCTATTATACTTTATACTATTAAAGAAAATAATTGAAACATCAACAACATAATCTATAATTAATTTTTTTTGCTTTCACCACCGGTTGAATCTGGTTCGGAGGTCAGTTTTGGCATCAAGTGGTTGCAGTCTCCTTCCAATTGCAGTTGCGGAAGATCGAACTGTGGTTCTCCATACCAAGTTCAGTGTCAATCACCACTAAACCAACTAACGATCAATTATAATTAATATTTTAGAGGAACATAATCATTAACTAATATCCACCATAATGTATGTTTTTTTTAAAGAAAGGAATTTTAGAGTGAGAGGAAGGTGTCGTGACTTTAGGCTTTGTTTGCGAGTTTGGAGGGGAAGGGAGGGGAGGGCTTTGGAGGGAGGGAAATAGAGAGAAAATTAGAAAAATCTTTTACATTTTTTGATAAAGTATTTTTTATAGAGAATGACAAATAAATATTTATGATTAATATATTATGAATTTAAGAATATTATAACAACATTAATTAAATTTGAAGAATTCATATAAACCCGCCAAATCCCCTCAAAACCTCCATCCAATACAATTTTTGAGTTCCCCCAAATTGGGGGGTTTTTGTGTTATGAAGAAAAAATAACCCTCCAAACTCCCCCCCAAACTTCTCTATTCCTTCCACTTGTTTCTTCCTTTTTTTTTAAAACCCTTCCCTCCCCTCCCCCTCCAAACTCGCAAACAAAGCCTAAAGGTAAGGAAAACAATCCGATTTCAAAAATCACTTATAAAGAGATTAATATTTATTCCATGTTCTGTACCAAAATTTTTTTTATTCCATGTTAGCACTTGTAAAAAAAAAATAGTAGCAGAGTTAACTCAAAATTTTAAGTCTAAGATATACTATCTTTTATTGCTGGATCAATTATTTTAAAAAGTTACACCATAGTGTTTTTAATAGCAAATGTTGAATGTTAGTAGGGAGAACTGGGCAGCTATGAAACCCCGATACGCGACACGATACGGATACGATACCGATACACCAATACGTGAAAATTTTAACAAATTCATATCCGATACTGGCGCGATACGTTATTTAAAAATTAATTTTAAAATTAAATATATAAATGCACAATAATATTAATAATGATAATTTTTTTTAAAGATAAAAAATTATTATAATAATTATTATTATAAACGTCAATAGTTCATTGTACAAAGAGTACACACAAACCAATTAGCTTGCACAAGTGCAAAACAGTTTGAGGCTCAACATACAAAGGCTCATCAGTCCTAACTAAAGACATATAATAGCTCAAAAAACATAAAATAGTCATGACATCAAGTCTCTTCAACAAGTTCATCTTGTAGCAATATCAGACAATTATATAGGTTCTGCAGCTGATCAATTAAAAGCATAAAACATTCATTCTTATACTAGAATTTTGGGACAAGCCTAAATACTTAAACAACATGTTATATAGTAGAACACCATAGTGACTTCAGAACCGTGACAAAGACAAAAAATACTAATTATAATAAATTAAAATCATTAATACTAAGTTAAGTATTTGTGTTTCATTAATATTGTCCTAAAAAATAATGATCACCGGTACATTTTAAGTTATACATCTTAAGTTAAGTATTATACATCATCATTAGTACTATCCAAAAAAAGACATTGTTAGTTACTCGTGTAACAACATAATAGTTTGACATTCACTAGGAAACACGGATTCTATCGGATATTATTTTTTATTTAAAAATAAATATTTAACCGATACTTTTCCGATACGAGTATCGGGAAGTATCGGACGCGTATCGGATATTTTTTTTTTATTTAAAAATAAAGATTTAACCGATACTCTTCCGATACGAGATCGGGACGTATCGGAAGAGTATCGGTATCGGATGCGTATCGGACACGATACTTCACCAATTTTAGAGTATCGGGGCTTCAGAGCTGGGCAGGTGACATGCATCATAGGCGGCCTGTATAATTAATTTTAAAATTTTGTCAAGAAAAATAATTGATGTTAAAATAACAATAAAATTATTATTAAATATTAATAAAAGTGGCGGGTGACATGCATCTCTCTCTATTTTATTTTGGGGTTAGATATGTTTTTATTCCCTATTTTTATGTGAGTTTCGATTTTTAGTCATACATTTCATTTATTATATTTTTAGTCCTTCATGTTTTTGCCGTTTACATTTTTAGTCCTTTTCGTCAATTTTTTGTTACTAGGATAACAGAATCAGCTACATAGAATAACTTAAATTTAGTAGAATAACTTTTACATTAAATGACATGTCATCTATATGTCACCCAAGTCACAAAAAATTGACGGTAGGAACTAAAGATGCAAACGACAAAAACGTGGGGACTAAAAATATAATAGAAAAATGTAAGGACTATAAGTCGAAATTCACATAAAAGTAAAGAATAAAAACATACTCTTTAAAACTTTATTTTAACACATCCGTACTTTATTAAAGAAAAATAATATTTAAACAAAAAGAATTTGATAGCAAATTCAATGTTAGCTATTTTTTTATATTTAAAAGATATAATACATAAAAGGTTATATGTTCGATCCTTGGCCACAAAGAAAAATGTTCGATTCTTAACTACATTATAAATAAAAAATACAAGTATTGCGAAGGTTTTAGCAAATAGGTTACGTCTTGTGATCGGTAGCGTGATCTCCGAGTCTCAGACTGCGTTCGTGAAGGATAAATAGATACTAGATGAAGTTCTCATCGCCAATGAGGTGGTGGATGAGGCACGGCGGTCTAAAAAGGAACTAATGCTTTTTAAGGTGGATTTTGAAAAAGCCTATGATTCGGTCGATTGGAGATACTTGGACGATGTTATGGGGAAGATGTCATTCCCGGTCTTGGAGGAAATGGATTAAAGAGTGCGTGTGTACGGCTACTGCGTCGGTCTTAGTCAATGGTAGTCCAACAGAGGAATTTCCCCTCGAGCGGTGTCTTAGGCAAGGGGACCCGTTATCTCCATTCCTCTTTCTTTTGGCAGCCGAGGGTCTGAATGTGTTGATGGAGGCTGTGGTAGCGCGAAACATGTTCACGGGATATAGTATAGGTGAGCAGGATTCTGTTACGGTGTCCCACCTCCAGTTTGCTGACGATACGCTTCTGCTGGGGGTCAAAAGTTGGGCGAATGTCTGTGCTCTTCGAGCTGTTCTGGTGTTGTTTGAAACTTTGTCGGGTCTGAAGGTTAATTTCAACAAAAGTATGCTGGTTGGGGTCAATATTCCTGAGTCCTGGTTAGGCGAAGCTGCATCTGTTCTGTGCTGTAGAGTGGGTAAGGTTCCTTTCCTTTATTTGGGACTCCCTATTGGGGGTGATCCTCGCCGCCTGGTTTTTTGGGATCTGGTGGTGGCTCGGCTGATGAATATATTGTCTGGGTGGAAGAGTCGCTTTCTCTCTTTTGGTGGTCGTCTGATTCTGCTTAAATCTGTCTTGACCTCCCTTCCTGTCTATGCTCTTTCCTTCTTCAAAGCTCCCTCAGGTATCATTTCTTCTATTGAATCTCTTTTAATTAAATTTTTTTGGGGGGGATGTGAGGATTCTAGAAAGATCTCTTGGGTTACATGGAAATCTATCTGCTTACAAAAGGAGTGTGGAGGGTTGGGGGTTTAGGCGGCTGCGGGAGTTTAATTTGTTTCTTTTAGGCAAATGGTGTTGGAGGATGCTAGTGGACAGAGAGGGATTGTGGTTCAGAGTATTGGCGGCCCGTTATGGGGTGGAGGGAGGCAGGCTCCGAGATGGAGGGCTGAGAGGGTCTACGTGGTGGAGAGAGATAGCGCGGGTTAGGGAGGGAGGAGAGCTTGGGGGCAGATGGTTTGAGGAGCATGTTACGAGGAAGGTGGGGGACGGGTCAGATACATTTTTCTGGACCAATCCCTGGGTTGAGGGGATTCCTTTGTGCGAGCGTTTTGGCCGCCTGTTTGATTTGGCGGAGACCAAACGGTGTAAGGTTGATGAGATGTTCTTGCTAGGGTGTGGAGCAGAGGGGGAGGCCTGGAAGTGGCGGCGACAGTTGAGGGGGTGGGAGGAGGAAGAGTTGAGAGAGTGTCAGTCTTTACTTCTTACCTTTACATTGCAGGACCAGATTCCAGATAGGTGGCAGTGGCAGCCTGACACTTACAGAGGGTACACTGTCCGGGGAGCTTATCAGATTTTGACTTCTCAGGTTGTGGCCCCTATGGATGACGCGGCAAAACTCATTTGGCACCCGCAGGTTCCGCTGAAGGTCTCTGTTTTTGCTTGGCGTCTATTGCGTGACAGGTTGCCCACCAAAGCGAACTTGGTTACTCGAGGCATCTTATCTACTACAGCTCATTTGTGCGTGTCTGGTTGTGGAGAGGTGGAGTCAACTTATCACTTATTTATCTCCTGTGGCACTTTTGGTTCTCTTTGGACATTAGTGCGTTCGTGGATTGGTATACCGATGGCGGAGTACACTTCATTACGTGATTACTTTGTCCAGTTTACATACTCAGCAGGTGGTTCCCGGGCACGTCGCTCCTTTTTGCAGCTCATTTGGCTTGCTTGTGTTTGGGTCATATGGACGGAGAGGAACCATAGGTTGTTCCGAGGCTCTGCAAGCACTATTCCTCAGTTGTTGGACAAGATCAAACTCTTCACTTTTCGATGGTTGAAGGCGACGAGTGTTACTTTAGCCTCCAACTGTCATAGCTGGTGGTCTAGTCCTTTGCCTTGTTTAGGCCTTGTATGAACTGTTTTTGTTTTTCTTTTATTTCTTGACATTACTCTTTGTAACTGTTGCCTGTTGGTAGTCTACCTTTGCACATCTTGTGCTAAGGAGACTGTTTTTTAATAAATATCTCATTTTGGTTTGTTCAAAAAAAATTTAAATAAAATATTATTTTATATTTATTATTCTTACTATATATTTTTATGACAAATTAACATTTTCAAATTTAAAATATACCGTAATAATATGTTGACGTTCAAATAACATAATATGTTAGCCATGATGGGTAGCAAAAGGTTAATAATCTTTCCGTCCACAAAACCTGAATCCGCCATCTGTTTCTTCTTCTCCACTCCACTCACTTCTTTCATATGACTTATATATAATTTATAATATAATAATAAATAATAATTATAATAATAATTTAATAATATTTGCCTTTTTGTTTGCGATTGATACCATTAATCTAAGACACACACCCCATTTTCTCTTCTCACCAAAGTTGATTCCTTTTTCAGGTAATGATTCAAACCCAATACTCTTTTTGCGTATTTTTTGTTTCTCTGATGGATTCAGTGAATTTGTTACTTTTCTATTTTGAATTTCAATGCTTTTTACATGGTTGATTTTGATTACATTTTACAAATTCCTTTTGTTTTGCTTAATTTTTATGTATGTTTAGTGTAAATGAATCCCTTTTGGCATGGTAGATTTATAAGAATTTTTTGATTTATATATGAGAGATCCATTATCATCAATATCACCCAGATTCCAGAAAACCAAATGTTGGTTGCATAACTAGTGTTTGATTAAATGCTTATATGGACCTAATTCCAAATTTGGTTTCAGCCCCTCTTTTTATTTGTTTACACTATATGTTTGGTAATGTGGTGAGAGAATAGCAAGTTAGCTTATAGAGAATGAACATATAGCGGATGAGATTGTTGCAAATAACTTGTAAGTTAGCTTATAGTAGATAAGCTAGCTGATTTAATTCGTAGTGTTTGGTAAAATTAGAGGTTGAGCTAATTTATAGATATGAAATTATATAAAAAATATATTTAATTAATATTTAATATTTTTCATGTAAGATAATAAGGATAAAATTGAGAGAAAAAATGACAAGCTCTAGCTTATCAAAATAAGCTATACGCTTGTGAGAAAAAGAAGTTACCAAACGAGTCTTTTTTTGTCATATAAGCTTCATATAAGCTTAAAAGCTTATAAGATCAAAATGTGGCATTGCCAAAAAGAGTCTAGTTGTAGCTTTTGGTTCGATGTGAGTTGTTAATGTGGAAATTGATATTTCCAAACATTCATTTAATATCATTTGATTCACTGAATAAGTAGTTAGAAATCAACTTTAGTTGTTGATTTACCCTCCTTATCTTGTTGCTTGCTGGTCTAAAGAAACTTTGTTCAGTATTAAGTGAGCTTAGTGCTCGAGTAATCCTTGGCTCGTTTACGGTTTGTCATTTCTTTTATATTGCTGGCTAGTGTATTTATGCTGCAGTTCAGTCTCGTACATGACAGCTTTATGTACCAAAAGAGAAACATGATACCATACTGTTAGAAAGTTTATTTATTTCTCATGAATCGACGTTTCTGCTATACAAATATATACATTATTGTCACACAGAAATTACTTGGAATAAGGATCTTAAGTACATTATTGTCTTACCAACTTAAAAGTCTTTTAAATCTTTTAATTTCTATGGCATTCTATACTAGGAATTTATTTAGTTTCCAAGCTGGAAGCTGACATTAAATCGTCATTCTTGTTTACTTTCTCACTAGTTTTAAACTCGGACTTCTTCTTTTGTTTTTACACATGAAGCCAATATGGAATTTTCAATTTTCATATTTATGATTCAGTTAATCATTTTATTTTTCATTTCCATTGGCCATGAATGCCATATAATGCATACATATTTCAGAGACTTAAATTCACTCATGTGTAGTTAACTCGATTCATCTCTTTAATCTCTATGGTTATTATGCGCTCTGAAGTTCATTGAAGTAGATGTTCGAACAATTTTTTTTTCTGTTCTCTTTATCCATCTGTAAGTTTGTCTTCGTGTTTTATTGGATGCAGAAAACTTGTATGATTGTTTGTTTTAGTTTAGGAAATTCTTATAAATTGGGGAAACTTCTTTGCAGGAAATTATTCTATCAGTTATAGTTCAAAATGGCTTCCTCCACTCTCATCTCTGACACTCAGCAATGGAAGGAGTTGAAGGTGTGACATTGACAATGCTTCTTAAATATGCATAATGCAAAAATTGTGAACATTTATTAAATGTTTCTCCTTTGTACAGGCCCATGTCGAGGACATTAAAAAGTCCCACTTACGTGATTTATTGAGTAACGAAGAGAGATCCCGGTCAATGCTTGTGTACGTCACTTACTTTATGAACCTATATAGTCTTACAATCTGATATTTTAATTTTTTCATCTGTGCAATAAATTTAGGAAAATACAATTTTGAGGTTTTAAAAATATTTAGTGTGCATAATTGAGCGGAATAGTGCACTTACAGTGACATGTAATAACCTTCTGAATCTGAACTTTGCATTCTTTGAAGTGAATTTGACGGAATTCTATTGGACTACTCAAGGCAGCAGGCCACCCTTGAAACAAGGGAAAAACTATTCCAATTGGCTGAGGTAAGTTCCTTCATTTAGGTTTTTAGACAACTTGTGTTATGTTTCTGGCCGTCAGTCACGTTCTTCTTTTAAAAGTAAAAGTTATTCCAACTGAAATGCGATCATCTGGTTAATGATTATTCTATCTGTTATTCTGTTGTGTGATGTAGGTTGCATCCCTCAAGCAAAAAATAAACCAGATGTACAATGGGGAGCATGTAAGTACTTATACACCGATCGAACGAGTTCCACATATACTGTTAGTATATAGAGTAGTTAAGAGTTAGTTAGTTAGAGGAATATTTGTATAAACAGGAGGATACAACGACAGAGGAAATTCATTGAGTATAGATATTGAGCATTGTAAACATTTAGTATTAGTAATAGAGTAGTGACTCTGTAGTAGAAGGGGAAACCCCTCTCTCCTATTCTTTCAATAAAATAGTCCTTTATTTTCAATTTAATATCCGGGCTCCTGACACATACATGAAATTCAACTATGTTTATGGATTTATTTGTAGGAGGTTCAGAGTTCAATCTCTGTGACTAGCATTTCCTCCTATCCCTTACAAATTAAGCACTAACATTTGCCTGAAAAACACAAATTCAACTGCGATTAAATTTATTTTTTCCTTCATCTGAAATAAAGGTGTTATCTCTCAATTATATCTGTATCAAAGGATCTCCGAAATTCCTCCCTCTTATCTAGAAAACCATGCAAAGTTGCAGTGTACCTATGATATATATTGAGGATTGAATTTCTTCAATTCTGAATCACCGTATTTTTATTTTGTAATTTTTCTTGGACTTTCAGATCAACAGCACTGAGAATAGAGCAGTACTTCATGTAGCTCTTCGTGCTCCAAGGGATGCTGTTATACAGAGTGATGGAAAGAATGTTGTCTCAGATGTTTGGAATGTTTTGGACAAGATCAAGGAGTTTTCTGAGAGGGTCCGCAGCGGATCTTGGGTAATATGCTTGTCAATATTTTTATGTGGACTTTGTGGAACTTGAGTTGCAAGTATTAATCATATTTCCGCAGGTTGGAGCTACTGGAAAGGAACTGAAGGATGTTGTTGCCATCGGTATTGGTGGCAGCTTCTTAGGTCCACTATTTGTGCACACGGCTCTTCAAACAGGTTGCTGGCACCTTCTGGTCTCTTAGTGGCATTTATATTATATCTTCTTTTCTATTACTTTTATTTGTACTTTTTTTCTAGTACATGTGCAAATAAACATACAACCATGGATGTTATCTTTAAACAAGTGCTAACTATGTATATGTATTAATTACATCTTACAGATCCTGAAGCAATTGAATCTGCAAAAGGACGTCAGCTGCGCTTGTAAGTACATAAAATTGCTTTGATGTCTGAAGTCTGATTTATTACCATCTAAGTAAAAGTTTCTAGACTTCTTATCCTCATTTATTTTGTGTGCCTCATACTTAGTGGTATCAAGGCTAATTTGGATTTATAGTTATACTAAGCTTTCGTAGAAGCACTATTTAAATTATGCCTCATGGTTTGTACACTGCTTTTTATTCTATGTGCAGTCTTGCAAATGTTGATCCAATTGATGTTGCTAAAACAATCAGAGGATTAAATCCTGAAACAACCCTAGGTAAATTGTTTATCTTAACTTTTCTTATTTTCCTTCATATTTGACTTAAGAGAATGGGGTCCATCTTGTGTTTTATTATATGGCTGCAATTCTTCTTATTTATGTAGTTGTGGTTGTGTCGAAGACTTTTACGACTGCTGAAACCATGTTGAATGCCCGAACGCTCAGGGAATGGATTGTATCTGCTCTAGGGTAAGTGAAGTATTAAAGGCATTCGATCAATAATTGTAGTAAAATGATGGTTCTGGTCTCCTATTTCTTTCCATATTTTATATAGAGACTTGCTATTAGGATATGGGGATCTTACTCTTTGATCTCTGTTTGGATAAACAACTTAATTAAACAATTGTCGTATAAACTATTATCATACATGTGCTTATGACTTATGTATAAGCGTATTCTATAACAAATATATAAAGTCAAACTGTTTAAGCTACAAGCTATTTTTGTAAGCTATCCTGGAAAGAATCTAAAAATAAGCTGAAAAAAAACTTATGAACATGTCATAAGCTCTCTTCCAAACAGTCTCAGAAGTGTTTATGTCAGTAGATAAGCTCAAATAAGCCAGTCCAAATAGACCTTTGGGTTTATAATATTATGTGTCATGCCCCCATATCCCCCTCTGGCTTCTTCAAAATATATTTGTATTTATGTAAAAGGTAAATACTAACTGGAATTGACATTATTATGAAACTTTGCTTATAATTCAATTTTTCTTCAGGCCAGCAGCCGTTGCAAAACATATGGTCGCAGTTAGCACAAATCTTGCGGTATAGCCATTTGTTATTTTCTCTTCCGATATTAGCTTGTTGAGTTAAGGAATAGTTGTTTGGCTTCTGCGTGTATGTACATAATTTATTTAACACAGCCTATGGTTAATCTTTCTATTGTCTTAATTTCTAATGCAGCTTGTGGAAAAGTTTGGCATTGACCCTAATAATGCTTTTGCATTTTGGGACTGGGTTGGTGGCAGATATAGTGGTAAGTACTTTTGCTTGTTTTAATTAAAAAAAGTGTAGTAATTTGAATAGTAGGAGATTTTTTTATTTTGACTATTTTTTTATATTTTGGTTACAGTGTGCAGTGCTGTTGGAGTGTTTCCCTTATCCCTCCAATATGGTTTCTCAGTAATTGAGAAGTATGTGATTTCTTATTCTGTTGCTGGCACTTCTTTTTCTGGATAATGGTCTTAGTTGTAGATTAATAAATTTTATTTTAAGTGTATTGTTGACTTTTATTCTGCTTGACATAAATTTTTGAATAAAAAAATATAGAGAAAAAAGAAATGTCATTTCATACATGGCATGATGAATGTAGAAGAGGGTTCTTAAAGTTCTGTTCTTTCAAATTTCATGATTTATAATAAGAAAACTAGAAAAGGATATATATATTTCGCTGAAAATGCATTTAGATAATGCGATTACAAAAGATAACCAAGGCATATGGAAAACTTCATATTGAAATAATACACAGTAATTCATGTATGCTTCCATTTTCCTATTTTTTTTGCATGCAACACTTAGCCAAATAAAAATATATAGCATTCTCATAGGTACTTGCTTCAATCACAAAACATCCTTTAATGTTCATATGCTTGGTTTTTTATATCTTGCATTTCGTTTGTGAAGGTTTTTAAAGGGAGCTAACAGCATTGATCAACATATGTATTCAGAACCATTTGAAAGGAACATACCTGTAAGAGTCCCTATAATAACCTTGTTTGTGTCCTTGTTTATCTTTTGTGCATATTTTACACCAAATTTAAGCCATTTATGTTAAAGGCTTTAAGCTATTAGGGAGAGATCCAAGAATGGTTTTTTAGCCCAATGATAAAGTCTTATAGTATAGTACAACATCAATTTGGAGAAAGAAATATTGTCTAAACTCTAAATTCTCTTTCTTTGTACAATATCATGTAAATATAACATTAATTTTCCTATTTGTTGTGATTAAGTATATACATAACAGAACTCTGCAGTGTGGTAAACATAGATTTTGTCATATAATTTTATTTTTTTCGCATCTTGCTATACAAGCAATAAACTGCTTCCAAAGATGGAGAACGAGTAACAATAATCCAGTGTTGTCAAATAGCCGCTATAGCATGCAGTGGGATTTGAACAAATGAATTATTGTTCTGTGATGCGCTATTTAGAGGCTATAGCGTTGTATCACTGTAGAATAACAGAATTTGAACAAAACACTATTTACTGCGATCCGCAGTTGACAACACTGCATTAATCACACCCATCCTTCCTCTTCTTCAGGATTATTTATCTATGTGGCATTAAAATGTTCCTATTTCAAGTGCAAGATGACATGTTTAATAACATTTTTCTTCCATGCACCAGGTGCTTCTGGGATTATTGAGTGTATGGAATGTCTCATTTCTTGGATATCCCGCCAGAGTGAGTACCTACTTTGTTCCATTGCATTTTTTTGTATTTTTTCTTAAACAACAAATTTCAATAACTGAAACTTTTGGTTAACATCCAGGCCATCTTACCTTATACTCAAGCCCTGGAGAAGTTGGCACCACATATTCAACAAGTATGTTAGTTACTTCTATATGTGAATGAAGGCTCAGGCAATTTTTAATTCTGGTTCTCTCGTTTCTTATATTTAGTGCACTGTCTAAAATTAGGTTAGCATGGAAAGTAATGGCAAGGGTGTTTCAATTGATGGTGTCCCTCTACCATTTGAGGCTGGTGAAATTGATTTTGGTGAACCAGGAACAAATGGCCAGCACAGTTTTTATCAACTTATACACCAGGTGATATGCGGATTAAGATATTTGTAATTTACTTAATTAGTATATGTTCCTTCCAATCTGTTTATCAGTTCATGTATATGTTATTACTTAGTATGAACAAACTTTTGTTAAATAACATGCATATCTAAATATCTTAATTTCCAGGGACGTGTTATTCCATGTGATTTTATTGGAGTTGTGAAAAGTCAGCAACCTGTTTATTTAAAAGGTAAAGTCTCCACTTCCATGATCAAATTTTTATAATGGATGATGCTTGATTTGGATTTTACCATTTTTTTTTTTGTATTTGAGATATCCAATTCAAACTCATGTGCGTTTTTATGTAGGTGAGGTTGTGAGCAACCATGATGAGCTAATGTCAAACTTCTTCGCACAGCCAGATGCCCTTGCCTATGGGAAGGTACAATTCTTACTCTCCTTTCTTGGCTAATTCAAGCTTTTAATGTTAACAAAGGTGCCCTTAAATATCAAAAGGTATATTTATGCTCTTCTTTTTGTCATTTATAAATATGGAGTAGTCTAGTTCTTCTTTCTCAATATAGAGTAGAAAATAAAAGAAAATGAGTCAACTGTGATCGAGTTCTTGATTATTTTTTAAGAAATAGTAATAAGATTAACCTGGTCAGTGTTGTTAAATAGCGGATATAACATAGCAGAATTCAAACAAATAGCCATTGTTCCGCGATACACTATTTAGTACAAAATATTGGTAAATAGCGGCACTATAATACTGTTATGTAGCGGAATTCGAACAAACCTCTTTTCCACAATTGAAAACACCGAACTAAACCTGGTCTTCACAGTTATTGGAAGGAGACCCTTGACATTGCCACTATCTCTATGATAATTCTTGTTTTTTGTCTATTAACCAAGATATATGCAAAATGCACTATGAAGTTTAAGTTATATGTTTAAGTTAGAGGTGACACCTCCAAAAGGCTAGGGTGGGGGAGAAGATCCATTACCGGATGATTTTATCCTTTATTTATAGTGGATATAGTTTGTTTGGGATAAATCCTTTTAGGAAATAGAGATCCACTCGATTAGGGAATTTTAATTGACTTGTTTTTAGTAGTTCTTGATTGATTTTACATGCGCTCTTTTGACTTGTTTCGAGGGATATAATCGATAATATTTTTTCTACAGACCCCCAAACAATTGGAGAATGAGAATGTTCCTCAACATCTTGTGTCACACAAGGTAATTTCCATTCTGTTTCTGCGCTGCTTATGAGTTATACAGTCAGCAGTCCCCTTACCATGCATTCATTTTGCCGCAGACATTCTCAGGCAACCGGCCTTCTGTCAGCATTCTGCTTCCTTCATTGAATGCTTATAATGTTGGACAGGTTAGAGCCCCCTCCTCTTATATAATGATTAACAATTAGAAACGAAATAATTAAGGATCAATATATTTACTTTATTTTTTAAGTGTTTTTTAGATTTTGTAAAAAAGTAATTGCTGAAAATGAAATTGATTATTTTGGAATTCTAATTCTTAAAAATAAACTTACCTAAACATCTCGAGAATTCTTAAAAACAATTTTTTTACACATAAATGTGATTCCGTTAAGAATGTTTAAAATTTCAATTACTTTGGTGGTCCTGAAACTATTTGAGTAATTTGTAATAAGGTCCCTGAACTAAAATATTTTTAAACAAGTTTCCAAGCTTTTAAATAATTTGTAATTATGTCCTTGCTGAACTTATATAATTGGTTTTCCTTTGATATCTGTACAAACTGAGTACTTGGCACTAATGTCAGTTCCCATCTGCTTTCCTAGTTGTTGGCAATCTATGAACACAGAATTGCCGTAGAAGGTTTCATATGGGGCATCAATTCTTTTGATCAGTGGGGAGTTGAGCTAGGGAAGGTATGTATTTGATAAGTGACCTTTTCGTGTGCTTTGCTTGCACGAGAAATATGCTGTCATGTCTTGCTGATGCGATTTGCATTTTTTATGTGTTAGAAATATAAGAAAATGTCTTATAATATATTTGATATTATCTCTTAAAATTAGTTTTTATACTACTTATAGTAATTATTATCCGGATTTTCTTATAATAAGTGTTTGGTCTTTTGTATCAAGTTAGACCCTGTTTGAGTAAAATTATTAAATGCATATAGCATAAGCGTGTGCTTATGCATAAGCGACTTCTATAAAATAATGATAAAATAAAGTCAAATTTTTTTCATATAAACTATAAGTTGTTTTCATAAGCTATTCCGGAGAACTTATTGAAATAAGCTGAAAACAACTTATCAAGTATTGTCAATAATGTCCTAGCTCTCATTATTTGACTCCTCTTTTATATCTAATCCTATAACATCAACAGTATGCACATTTGTAAATTTGACTTTAGTCTTCACCTTTGTTTTCTGAGTTTCATTTTCTTTGATGTTGTTGCATGATGTTAACAGTCATTAGCCACTCAAGTCAGAAAGCAACTTAATGCATCTCGTACAAAAGGAGAACCGATTCAAGGCTTTAATTTCAGTACTACAACTCTGATAACAAGATACCTTCAGGTATGGCAAATCCTAACTCTCTTCCAAGAATTAAGATTATTTTTATTTTTTTTACACATTTGCGGATTAAACTGAACCTTGATTTCTGTTTGTTTATCCAATAAACAATTATAGATTTAAATATGTTTTTGGTTTTGGAACTTATATATATATTTATCTTTACTCCCTGTACATAAAGTAAAAATGATATTATTCATATTGAAGAATGAACATAGTTTTGTGAGAATATTAAATTAGTTGACTTCTTTAGTGCTATAATACTTCTTTTTAGCTTCATTTTAGAAAAAATTAAACTAGTTGACTTGTTTGTTTACATTGCAGGCAAGTGCTGATGTTCCAGCTGATCCACCAACTAGTTTACCTCAGATATAATATTACTGCCTTTTTGGTGGAATGTTATTTTTGATATTGAAAAGGATCAAAATCATCTTACCAATCTTACTCACATAAGCTGTGATATAAACACAGCATGCTTCAACCTTTTGTTTGTGGACTACATTTTGAAAAGTTTTGGCATGTTATCAATCATACTTTTCTTTTTCTTGTGAAAATGATGTCATGTTAAAAACACTATCATTTTGAATTGGCATGTGTTAGGAGCTCAATACATTCATGCCAATTTAATGAGTTGAATGTTGTGAAATGTGAATTAGCAATAAATGAGTATTTCCTTTCTCTTTTAGTGTTCATTTTCATCATAATAACTCCATGTGTTACAAAACTTGAGTTTTTGAATCCGAGTCCGATGGAGTCAATTCAACGTCGTGTGAAAAACAAATTGTATGTCTCGTTACTGACTCGAGAATTAGTTATTGTCCACATGGTAACTATGAGAATACAAAAGAATACAAAAAAAAGACATTCTTGATTAAAACAATTATCTCATCTATTTCTCAACTTCCAAAGAGCAATATTATTGTTGTGGAATGCTAGTATGACAAGCTGAGTCACATAACTTAATTGTATATATAACACAAATTAACAAAGTAAAAATGCATAAAAATTTAATGGTTGCTATTCACACCCCTATTTTGAGAGATGTTTTTATTGAGTTTAGACAATACCCCACCACCATTATGGGCCCATAGACAAGAGCCAAGTTACTCAAGGCAAAGTCCCTACATGGTTCTTCACATGCAGAACTTTCTAACACAAAAAATGACTTTACTTTGTGCTATGTACTATTGCTGGTTCCTTTTTATACAATCAAAACAAGGGTAAAAAAGCACCAAGCTGAAATAGCTTATTACATCATATGACATGTGGCCATGTGGAGACATTGTGTGATTATATGTGTACATCAAGCGTGCTTTTGGTCCATCACGTTTCAACCTTTTTCTTTTGTCTTTCTTACACAGTAAATCTAGTAAGTAATAGTGCTCTTTACTCACAACAAATAGGCCAGCTGGTTTTTCAGTTTTTGAATAGGACACTACAACTCCCCACTTCTCTAGGTGCTTCTTTTGTAGTGTTACTTCTACATCATTGGTTCCTATTTTTACTCCAATGATTTTGTTTTAGAAATATACATACACCAAGATTTGAAATAACCAAAGCAAAGATAAACTTGAGGCATAATGAAAATGGATTCTAGGCAGTCAAACATTTATGTAGAGGATAATCTTGATTATTAATCTTTGTTCAGACAATTTTTATAGTGAAATGTGTAATATAAATTGTTTAATCTTGATTTAACGGTTATTGAAGTGCTAACCGGTAACCACATGACAGTGAGTTTTCATTACATCAACGAAATTAGGTCTACGTCTAAATAGATTTTATTCAGCAACAAATCTATGTAGTTGACAATCTTGACCATTGATTTTGCCCGAATGACTTGATCTTGTCTTGGTCTAACAGTTCAATATGTGGTAACTGCGGGATTCCCTAACAACAAGAAATTGGGGTCTAGCTATAAATGAATTTCACGTGGTCACACACACACACATTTACATAGTTGACAATCTCGGCTATTAATCTAGTTTGAACGACTTGTATAATATATAAGATATAAATTTACCAAACGTATAATATATACCGTTCAATCGTAATTTTAATATTCCGATGTGCCAACTGCATGATTGCGAGATTCCCTTAGTGTGCAGGAATCTTGGCCACTATGAGCCTATGTCACAAGCCTATCACTCTTTCAAGGGCAATGTGACTATTTATGATTTGGTATATGCACGCCAAGACTAGACACACTCTAACTTCCAAAACTATTTGATTCTTATTTGGATAAGGAAATCATCAACAAATGTAGCCAAATAACAAAGCAACATTCCTTGTTTGTATTATGTTTACTTGTCTCCTCATCACCTTACACCACTTACACTCACATCTTAGCTTGTTATATTCTCTCATCATCACAACTTTACCCTTTCATTGTGGTTATGAAGTCCCCCACATCACTAACATAACTATCATTCTTGCTTCCACATAAAACCACTTTCTCACATTGATTTATAGTCAAGTTTTCTAGCTTACACCTCCTCAATTCAAAGCAAAAACAAACAAGAATTTAATTTTTCAAATATGGATTTGAAGAGAGAATGTGATAGAGAAACCAAAGAGGAAGAGTTCAATGAAGATAGTATACAAACTATAATGTTCACATTAGGTACATTTCTTCTAATGGTGTGTCTAAAGAGTTTCTTAGTTGAAAAGTGGCGTTCTTATGTGTTCCTAATCCTCAATGTTATTTTATTAGCCATTCTTTTTATGTCTATGAAGCCAAATTATTGGAGTAGTAGAAATTTAGAAAGTGAAAGCAATGTTGAAGATGTGAAAAATGATGACAAATTGAAGAAAAATGCATGTGGAATTTCTCAAGAAATTGAAGAAAATAAAAAATGTTACAAAAAACAATGTTGGACTAGTGCTAGTACTATTAGTACTAATCATGTTCATGTTGAGAATGAGATTGATGAGGAAGAGGAGGAAGAGGAAGAAGAGGATGAACATGTGGAAGTGTTGTCTAAGGAGGAATTGAATGAAAGAGTTGAAGCTTTCATAGCTATGTTTAGGAAGCATTTGATTTCAGATGATAAACATGGTGAGAATTTTAGGCAACAAAACACATCAAATTTGAGACCAAAGATTGAGGTTTCTTGTTGTTGAGGCTTAGGTTCTTAAGAGAGCTATAGAGTATTTTTTGCTTTTATTTATTTTTTGTTTTAAATGATTAAGGATGTTTTTCTCGGTACTACATTGTTTGGATTGATGCAATTTGTAGAAATGTTGTTTACATTATTATATCTTTATTACTTCTCTCTAATGATTAGTGATAATTAATCTCATTAGTACTTATAATTGTTCATTCACAATAAAATACTTTGTTGCAATATCTTCCTCTGGATTGCTACTAATTGGTAATATTATAAGTAGAATAAAATAATGGTAAATACGGTACTCAATTTACATTATTGGGTACCAATATTCTTTACATAAAATTCAATTCAATGTTACGTAATATTTTCATATTAATCTATATTTAAAAATTTATATTTTAAAGGTATTATACCTAGAAAATACCTATAAGCAATAATATAATATATTTTTTGGACGCAAAGCAATAATATAAATTGAGGATATGAGAATTTACCAAAAATTGAGTAGGACATAAGGGGGGAGAAAGTGTTTGGTTTTGCGGTTTCCTGTTTTTATTTTTAAAATAAATAAATAAATAATAACTTTTTTTTTTCTTTAGAAAAAATAAATAATAACTTATATAAAATATGTTTATTTGACAATGTTAATCTGATATTTTTTTTAAAAAAAGAACCATTTTATTTAAACTACAAAAACAAATATCATCTCACGTCTTTATTTCTACATGTTAATATTGTATTCATTATTTAGGTTAGTTTTTACGGTTAAATATTTTAATAGCTAAAAATTCAACATAAAAATGAATAAATTGATAATTTTAAATTTAAACGCCGACTATTGTATATAATGAATTTTTCTACCAACTAAATTATACTCAATAAAATTGTTACTTGTGTTTACTATTGGTAGATAAAAATATCACATACATGTGTGTAGGGGTGGTAAAACGGGCCAGACCTATCGGGCCTGCCCGTTTAACCCGCCATTTTTGGCGGGTCGGGTTTAAGTTTTTGGCTCGGTGTCTTAAGGTGGCCTAACCCGCTAAAAACGGGGCGGGGAGGGCCGAGTTGGCCCGCGGGCATTTTAGTTTAATTTTTTTTTCGCTTTTTTCTATTATTTGAGATGAAAAATGGAGGAAAGAGTTAAACTTTATGATGAGTTTAATTTATTTTTTTTACATTTTTAGACTCAAAAAAAGAAATGGTTAAACTAAACTTTACTTGCATTGTTTATATTCCCAATCCAATTTATTTTGATTTTGACACTTATTTAGGTAATTGAATTTATTTTGAGAGACTTGTTTATTGTTGTTGGATTTTTATTGTTGAATTTATTTATGTGACGTGAGAGAGAAATTCAAATTGGTATTGAGAGGATTTCAATGAAGTGTGATCAAGTTTTTTTGAAAAGACGAAGTGTGATCAAGCCAAAAATAATGATTTTTTGACAGTAAGTTACATGATGATAGTGATGTACTCCTATAACGTACAAAGATTGACGTTGTGCATATGTTGAGATGGAGTTATCATATAATTGATGAATGGTCATAAGTTTTATTTATAGCCAATAATGAGTTAATTACTATATGAACATTGTATGGAGCTCATCCAATATATATATATACACAACTTAAAACATTGTATGAAATTAATTAATTAATTAATTAAAATATGCCCCTATAAATTAATATTTTCACAAAGTGCCAAGATTATCTATCCCCTGTGAACCAGAGGAAACCTCCACTGCTATCATACCAAATGTCTTTAAGGAATAAAAATTTGAGCAGCACTCAAATAAATGGAATCTTAACACTAGGTCATCCTAGTTCCAACACTCTTCATAATGCAATCAAATTATACAATGTTTATGGAATAAAAAAAATAAAAAAATAGAGGAATTTTATGTAGCATGTTGTATTGGAAAGTCCCATAGATTACCCTTCCATCCCTCCACTGTTTGTTTCTGATATTTTGAAGTGATCTAGCAACATCAAATCTCGTGTTCTAGTTCCTTTGTTGTGCATACTGATAGCTCCACAAAATCTGTTGCTTGTCTCTCCAAGGTTCTGGATTCTGGTGCCACCTATTATCTACCCTTTCTACTCAAAAAATGGTTCCCAAACACAGTCCAGAGGGGAAGGTAGTCAGGTACTGTCAACCCTCTTCCCTACTTCTCGCCTGCAAACTTCAAACCCTTTTTCCAAGCTTTCCAAACATCTCTAAATATATGCATACCATGAAGTTCAGCACCAACAATTTGAGCTCTAATATGACTGATAGCACTGGTATTGAGTCCCAAAAAGAATGACTTTGGTATTGAGTACAACATCCCTTGCTGAGAATAGTCTAGTGGTGAGTATTTCTCAAGTTTTCAAGCACCTGTATTCCCAATCAAAACCACGTCTCCTTCCCCTCATACAAACAATTATTTATAACACTCCCTACCTGCCTCTTTGTTAGTTAATTTCTGTTACAAGGGCATTTCCTATTCTACCCCTCCACATATACACTTTATTCTAACAGTACAAACTTATGTAGGTTTCCAAACAGCCATGTCAAACTTACCTATCCAGCTGCCTTCATTCTGTTGGTCATTGCTAATAATAGATGGAATATACTTAAGATTATCACATTTTGCTGGCTAGTCTTCTGCTGTTACTTAACTATGAAGAATCATGAAAACAATAAAACTAACATTCGATGTACTAATCTCTACTTCATCTATATAATAAAGCCCCAAGAACCATTGTGTCCAAAAAGATAGTATATGCAGAATAACCACTTAGATTTTATGGTCATAACCGATGATAAATGTCCTTAAAGAATAAGAATTTGAGCAGCAACAGACAAGGTGAATTACCATTCATTGCCAAAACAATGACATAAAAGCAATAATAGCGGAGGACAGTTGATGCTTCTCCATCACTCCATTTTTTTTTCCATATAACAATCTAATGAGGGAATAAGAATAACTTGGACCAAATGCCATGAAAACAACGCCTGCAAAGCACATAGCTGGATATTATACAGCAGAATATACAATTTAATGCATAGCATGTCCAAATTTCCTCTTATGTGAAAAATAACTAAGGTTATACACGCAACTCTTAATCACAGCAGCACAAGCAACTAAATTTTTGTATAAGAGTGAACAGTTTAGGCAGGCTATATGGCTTTGATAGAGCCACAATGCAGAATAACTGTGACTTGTGACAAGAAAGACTATGTAATTATCTAGTTACAACATTGAACAATTGAGTGGCTCAATTCAGATTTTCAATACCTTTTTACAACATTGAACAATTATATAGTTTATCTAAGGCATCTTCAAATAATAATTACTCACCTATGATGCTATAGCTCTAAACCTTCGACATTGAAGTTGGAAGTGAATTAGAAACTGCAAAAATGAAATCGAAATACCTAATTTAGATGGTTTGGTTGGTGTGAAACGATGTCGTCTGGAACGCGATGCCGTAGAATTCCGGCGACGGAAATGTGTTCGATTGATTGATTGGGGAGAAAACAGTTTCAGTCAAAGACACACTTGGTAATGGTATTGTTATCCTATCAGAAAATAACACGTCAGATTCTTATCAAATTGGGAAACATGTGGCACCATTAATATTTTAATAGCTAAAAATTCACCATAAAAATGAATAAATTGATAATTTTAAATTTAAACTCTCACTATTGTATATAATCAATTTTTATACCAACTAAATTATACTCAAGAATATTGTTGCTTGTGTTTACTATCGGTAGATAAAAATATCACATACATGCGTGGCTTAAAACAACCGTACATCTGTGACGTGTTTCCTAGCAATATTCTATCTGAAGCACGAAAGAAAAACGTGTAGCCAAAACTATGGGCAAATGCAATATCAAAAAATTAAAAAGAAACAAAATAATTAATTATAATGCCACATTTTTTTGAAAATTTTTAATGTTTTTTTTGTCAAGTGGGAAAATTAGAAAACAATTAAAATTCAGAGTCTTGCGGAAATGTCTCATTTTTTGAAGGATTATAATTTATTTATTTTTTGCTAAATAGCCTAATAGATAGACATTCATATTTAATTTAGAGGTGAATATATAAAAAATCTGAACCTAACTTTTCGTATACATAATAATATATTATACCAACCGAACTATACGCACTCACAAAAATATTTTATATAACACGACTATTTATTACTCTAAAAAATTTAGGCAAATGCTAACGAATGTTCCGGGACATTCTTTAAAACCTAAAATTGTAATGTTTAACTTTTTGAATAAAAAAATTCTTTAAATAGAATGCATAGAGTGTCGGGAAGAGTCGTTAGTAAGATCCAAAAGTTTAAGGTCAATTGATTGATAAATTAGTTGGCCACTTGGCCTAAGTTGAAAAGGGATGGGGCATATATATGTGACGTGAGAGAGAAATTGGTATCGAGAGAGAGGGTTTCTATGAAGTGTGATCAAGTTTTTTTGAATCACACAGTGACAAGGTATACAACTTTCTTTCCATGTTTTAGAAGAGGATGTAAACAATCTTATCTTTGTTAGAAGTGGCTATAGTAGCAATATCACGTAACTGAATTTATTAAACAAAGTTGCTAAATAGCTGCTATAGCTCTGTTGCATAATACTAGTAAAGTTGGAACAAACTGCTGTTTTCGTGATTTGCGATTTGACTTTGACAACACTAGAACGAACTAAAACAAAAAACTCTCCAAGAAAAGGGCTAAAATGGTTGCTAACAAATTTTAATTTGTTTAACTCAGTCAGGTATTGTGTGCTGACTGGTGATAATAAAGGTAGCAGATTGTACCCAAAAAATTAAAAGTAGCAGTTGATCAACCTAAAGCACTGAGCACAATCTTAATATTAGACATCTTGAACATGCATTTAGGGTCAATTTTGACACGTGTCCATCAATCAGCCACTCCACATCATATATTCCTTTTCATAAGATTCCAAATTTTTAGCCATTTTTAGCTTTGAGCAATTTCAAGAAAATCAATGAAGGGTTATGTTATTTGGGCCTTTGCTCACCCGGCCCAGCAATTGCCCTACCCGATTTCCCTATGGATAAGGAACAAGGAATCATATTCCTTTTCACCTTTACCCCTTTCACGGTCAACTCTCTCCGTTAACAAAAAAAAAAAAAAAAACGAATCTTTTGCCAGAAATACTGCAAACGCTATTCTCTTTCCCTTCACTTTCTGCAAGTCAAGCGATTCCTCTTCCCTTTTCAACTGCACAATTCCAGTTCTTTTGATTCCAATTTCAAATTTCAAACATAAGGAATCAAACAACAGCTGTAAAGATTCTCTCATCCTTCTCCATACCCATTCCTTTGGACGTTCAAATTCAATAATATTCTGATTTCAATTCTCCCTCGCTATGAAACACGTTATTGGAAATGGAGGAACCGAGAAAAAACACAAAATCGAGATGCTGATGCGGTGAGTTAAAATTGATAGTTATATATTTGATTGATAGTTGATACTATCTTGGATTCATGTATGTTTAATTTTCTATTTATGTTTGCAAATTAGGTTTCTCAATCAAATCCTCCGACCTGTTTCAAGACCGACGGTAATTTCAGTTTCTTTCTTCTTTGAAATCCCTAAGTTTCTTTGAAATCCTCCGGTGGCTTCACAAAGTACAAAGGTTTCAACCTACTTCTTCACTCCTTCCTTATTTCATATTTGATTTCATATTCTGGTTCTGATTTATTTTTTTGGAATGTTTTAATTTTTGTTCAGGTTCACACATTAGGTTTTGATTGGGCAAGTTGCTAAACTATAATTGTTCTTTGTGTGCAGAATTAAGGTTAATCTCTGCTTAGTTTTGTGATATTGTTACAGTTGGTAAGATTCAAGCTTCTATTAACAATCATCATGTTTGACTAATATTTATTGTATGATATTCAAAATGTGATTAGAGTTTAAAGGATAACATTATTTAGACTTTCTGTCCATTTTATGTGAAGATAGAAACTCAACTTTTGAACTAATTTTACATTCCTCTATAATCTCATTTTTCTGCTCCTCCCTGTGTTTGGGAGGTTTATTTTTAGAGATTGTTTGTCTTCTGCTGCACTTTCATTTGCTCACTAGATAATCGGTGAAGAATTTTGTTTCTATCTTTTTCTTTCTCAACAAACCTATATAACATAGCTTCCATTTTGTTTTTGTTGCAGCCTTGCCAAGTATTAATGAGAACATGCAATAAGCACTAGATGTGGAAGACATAAGCAACAAAGGTAAAACAAGTTCCTCTGAATCAATTTTTCTTCTTCCTTTTGACTCCCCCACCTATCTGATATAATGCTTCTATCAACTTTCATCTATAATTTGGCAGATTATTATACTGTAATAGGCAGATTAATATTCTTACTTAATTAGGATCTTTTTGCTATCGTGTTTTTTTTTTTGGGTGCTAAAATGCTATCATGTTTTCTATTAGAACTCTTACTGCATCAGTTTATATAAATATGAATTTATGCCTCAATTATAATGTAAATATAAAGCTGCAACACAACATTAATAAATCATATGCTAATTGTTTTGAATCATTTGACACCCATGATTAGTTTAAGAACAATAAATTGTGGATGTTTTTGTTTCATTTTACCTTTTTTATTTCCATTTGATAACTAATTTTTCTGCATCAGTTCCGAATGAAATCTCAAAATTTGTACTTGGTCTTTCTATAATTTTATTTATTATTCACAGAATAATCAACATTCATTTACTAGCAATATTCTCTCAATTGTCCCTATAGATTTAGTTAGAAGTGAATAATAGATAGCGACTTAGTGACTTTGTAATGTTTGGTTTTATTTAGTTTATTAGGTAGACTTAGTGACATTGTTCCTAAATATAGTATCAAATTCTCACTTTTTGCCAAATTGATAATGCATTTTCTGATTTTTTGTTCGAAGTTTCATTGTTTAATAAGATTTGCAAAGTAGGGTTTTCCAATTAGGTTTCCACGGGAAAGATTGGTGGTTATTTTAGTTTTTATTTTTTGTTTTATGACAGTAGTTGGAGAAGAAGATAAAGTTGAAGACAGGCAGAAAAAGTAATGGGCAAATGCACCATAAAGGAGGTATGCACATTTTGATAAAAAGGCTTCTCCAAAAGCAAGGTCTGCCTTTTGATTTTCTCAATTAATATATTATTTAAATGTTTTGTTATAATAAGTTTTATTGTTTTTTCTAATTCTATTGACACTTGCATTGAATAGTTTGAATTCACACTTGCATATACATATTAATATGTGTAATTTAACAATGTTTAATTTATACTAACTGATTACATAAATAAACAATTGGTTGGAATTCTAAAACTTTTGATCATGCAGACCATTGAGTTGCTACTTGGACAGAGGGAAACAAATGACATGGAAATAATGAATATGGTGAGATTACAAATTGAATGTTTCATTTGGTAAGCTTTCTTTCCAATTAATAAAAATTCTTCTATAGTTTTTATTAGTATTTTTTAGCCATATTTTGTATATCCGCGATAGGTTTAATTTAATATAGTTAGCTAAATGATGACCGGTTCATGTTTATCACTATAATTTTGTTGTTTATATATACTATATTTTGTAGATCGGTTTGTCTTAGGAACAACTGTACAAGTGTGAAACTTGGTTTAGTACAAGGCAATAGTATTTTTATGAACGTTGTAGGTCTGCTACTCTGTCAGCAATTTTAGATTTCTAACATATATTTGGCTTAAATCAATGTGTTGCAATTAGAGTTATTAATTTAATTTTCTAATGGAATATTGATGGACATTGTTGGACAGGCTAGAAGGGGAAAAGATTAGTGAAAGGATGCAAACTCTTCAGGATTTAGTCCCTGGTTGCAAGTTGCATCAAGGTATGGTTAACTTAGTCCTAATTTGAGTTTTGTCTATGCTCTCACCACATTTAAGCATCTTTTTTAGTTCACACTGAAATTGGAAAGAACAATAAGCTAGAAAGATAAAAGAATGAAGTGTGTAGCGTAAGCTTAAAATCTTTGATAATTATGGTGCCATCTCTATATACAGTTTGTCTACTTTTTTTTTTTTTGTGTTATAAAAATTAATGGATTAGTTGTATAGCATTTGGTAGTTGATTTGCCTCATTGATAACATATTTTATTAGTGTTATTCTCTTATAAAGTATGATACTTTTTCTTTCTTATGATTTTATGTATCATATTTAATGTGTTCTTGCCGTTTCAATATGTAGTTGTTTCTTCTCATTTAAATTATTAATAAACTTAGAGAGAATGGTGGTGTATATGGTGCTTTGTACTTTTTTAAAATGAATATGTCATCACTCCCTATTCCCACACCCTATTGTCTGATGCAATCATATCAAATTCAGGTGTTTCAATCTGCTTGGCATGCTAACTACTTATTTATTCTTAGAGTAGAGTTTATTATATTCTATTTTGGCCATACTTTAACTACTTTCTTTGTACTCAAATATTTTGGTCACACTTCAACTTCAATAGATACCATATAATTATAGATTTGTATGGCTTAGATAAGTCTTTGTAGTGGAAAACAAGTATAAATGCTCTGTGTTGGATCTTTGTATGGTTGATATGTAATGAGATGCCTAATTTTGTTGTCTAATAATGATGGATATCAATTCAATTTTTTTTCTGTAAAAGATTGTCACCATGGCAATGGTGATCGATAAATGAGAGCATGCAATACTAAAGCATTTCTATTAGATAAGATGTATTTTTAAAGTTCATAGTTTGAAGTTAAGTTGTAGTTAAAGCATTATATAACTATTAGATAAAAACTTTGGTGCCCCTATTTGTTTATGACAATGACAATGTATTAAGATATATGTGATTGTCATTTTTGATATAATTTAATTTATATTATTATGTGTTAGTATATCACATGGTATTATGTTCTGAGTTTCCACACACTCTAGAAATACACCTAACATAGAATATATATTAATGTGTTTACAACCAAATAGCTTATATTGATAGCTAAAAACAATTTTCAAATGATATTCACTGTATGGAATATAAATTTGTATACTTTATAATTTCACCACTATATCAAAATAATCCAACAAAAATAAATACAAACAATGACAATATGGTTTGACAATATTGTAGGAATTATTTTAAGGAGCCCGTGCAATGCACGGGTTTTGTAACTAGTAAATTACATTCAACATCTTAGTTGATTTATAACATATTAAATTAGGAGAAAGAAACTCATCAAATCAGTACAATAAATTACAATCAAACCAGTACCAGATAATCATATTCTGGATAAACATTTCAAAAAGAAACTCAATCAGGGCCGAAACGACCGTTAAAACTCAACAATTACTTGGGTTCAAAGGGATTGGTATAAAACTGTAAAAGTTACACTCCTTGCCTTTCATTGATCTCATGTTCATCTATATCTATATAATACAAAGACAATGGTCATGATTAACATTCACCGCTAATTCAAAGACAATGCTAATAATAACTTTAGTCAACTATGAATATTCTAATAAAAATCATGACAAATATTCACAATGACATCTTAAAATAATAACCTGAGGAGTGATATCAAAATACTCACTAATGCAATACTCACTGATGTCATCTTTGGAGAGGCAAAAGAAATTCCTCAAACTGTTTATCATCCAATAAATTGTTTTTCACGTAATTGTAGCATTCAATTACGAGGTGAGGGAATTGCACAAAAAAGTAATCCCAAGCTTTGCAAACATTAGTTGTCTCTACCCCTTCAAATTCATCTGTATAGTCTTCAAAATGTTCGGTGACATTTCGCATGAACCAGATCAACAAAGTGATAGATGACGACCGGACCGACAACCGATGATGGACCAACAGCTCCTTGATTTTGCTGCTTTTTTATATTGTATTTATATTTGTCGAGAAGTTTCTGATCGACATGTTTCCACCAGCTGCGCTTGTTTACGATAATTTTGCTTTCACTACTATTCAAATATGTTCGAACATGAGCACTTTTTGATTGCTTCAAAAAACTATGCTTCTGAGAGACAAGACGTCTTCTTTTGGAGGTACCCAAAAGATAGGATGCTCCAATTCTAGTAGCTTTAAACTCAACATATGCAACAAACAGAATCAATTTGAATAGGTTGATTAAATTAAATTGATTCTGTTTGTTGCATAGGTTGAGTTTAAAGCTACTAGAATTGGAGTATCCTATCTTTTGGGTTACCTCCAAAAGAGGAGGTCTTGTCTCTCAGAAGCATAGTTTTTTGAAGCAATCAAAAAGTGCCCATGTCCGAACATATTTGAATAGTAGTGAAAGCAAAATTATCGTAAACAAGCGCAGCTGGTGGAAACAGGTCGATCAGAAACTTCTCGACAAATATAAAGACAATACAAAAAAGCAACAAAATCAAGGAGCTGTCAGTCCATCATCGGTTGTCGGTCCGGTCGTCATCTGTCACTTTGTTGATCTGGTTCATGCGAAATGTCACCGAACATTTTGAAGACTATACAGATGAATTTGAAGGGGTAGAGGCAACTAATGTTTGCAAAGCTTGGGATTACTTTTTTGTGCAATTCCCTCACCTCGTAATTGAATGCTACAATTACGTGAAAAACAATTTATTGGATGATAAACAGTTTGAGGAATTTCTTTTGCCTCTCCAAAGATGACATCAGTGAGTATTGCATTAGTGAGTATTTTGATATTACTCATCAGGTTATTATTTTAAGATGTGATTATGAAGTGCGCTAAGTGAATATTTGTCATGGTTTTTATTAGAATATTCATAGTTGACTAAAGTTATTATTATTATTATTATTAGCATTGTCTTTGAATTAATATTAGGTGTGAAAATGTATACACCGCAATTTATCAAATCACTAACCTGCATACGGTAAATAGTTATTCTTCTTCTATAGGTATAGTCAAAAGCAAAATAAATGTAGCTGATACCAATCAAGCTCCAAGCTCCAACATTGGATATTTTCTTTTTAGTGGATTAAATAAAAACATGTAAAGAGAAACAATCCAAACAGATACTCACAAATGTCTCAGGTTTCTCAGTATAATGCAGCAACTCATGAGTTTCTGGATCAGCCACCAACTCGCCAAATTGGTTAGCAGATTCAGCCGAAACCTATACAAAAAGCCACGAACCCCAGAAGGAGCATGAAAAAATGGTTTTCCATCAACAAACTAGGATGCATCTATAAGGTGGCATATGGTACTATCTATCAGTGTTGTAAATCACCGATGACGGATAATAGTTAGAATTTTGGTATTTGTTTGTTTATTGTTGATTATATAATGAGTTTAAAGCATAAAAAAAATATTTTCAAGTGTTATTTACATAGTTAAAAAACTACTGAGTAACTCGTGTTGAATAGACAACTAAAGTCAATTGACATTTTTGAATGGTGGAAAATGGAAACATATAAGTAGAACATGTTTTTCTATAACAAATGCAGAGAATGTTTGTTTATTGATCACATTTGAAGACTTCAAAAGTCTTACCTTAATTTCCACAGGATGAAAAATCACAACTTTTATTACCAGAATGTTACTACCTATAAATCATTAAAGAGAAAGTGAATATCAGTGGTAATTTTTCTTTCTTCCTTACACATAAACAACCAGAAATTTCATCAATACATATCAAGCTTCAAATTTCATCAAAACCAGAAATTGGCCATGCATCATAATCGTTGTATCAGCTTCTAATCCTATTTGAATATCAAAATAGAAAAGTCTTGCTCGGACCACAATTCAGAGTCGCGCAGAACTCAGCACCATTCATTCATTCATTCATTGAATGTAGCTAACTACATGGGTCAGTGTTGTGTTGGTGTGAGACACCGGACACGCCTTTAAGCTAAAGTGTCATATATAGTTATATCCATCAAACAAGGGAAATCTTAAAGTAGCAACAAGTTTTCCATGAATGAATCACGTGAAATAAATGCAACAAATCTTAAACGAAGAAACCCAATTTCAAAAGGGTTTCATCTTCTCTAATCCAAATTCTAAAATTCCCCAAGATTGAAACAAAGCATTAAAGGGTAGTTTAGAAAGTACCAGTCCAATACTTAGAAGAGAACAGGATTGAAATGAATTTCGCCTTGAATTTGCACCTAAACAATAAAACAAGAATTGAAAACATTATTATTTAGGATTGAAAACAAGAAGAAGAATATAGAATATCCTGAAACGTGGGAAGGGGTTGTGGTGTTCTCCAATGCTACTCCTTCAGGCATATTGGTGAAGACACAACACTGATCGCACTGTTTGTTTCGTAAACTATACTTAACACAACATAATAATAGTAATAAACAAACAAATATATCAATTTCGCAAAATCCTTCTCATTCTCAATTATTTATGAGATTATTAATGAAATCTTTCAATTTGGCAAAATTATTTATGGGATTATTAATGAAATCTTTCAATTTCGCAAAATCCTTCTCATTCTCAACTAATAACCAAAAGAAAACAAACAAGAATGAAACAAACCAGCAAGGATATTATATACAAGAAAGAAAACAAGAAATTAATTAATTAAAATATGATTTAGGGTTAGGATCGGAATCAGTATCGTGCTCTGGTTTACAGCGGATCGTACCTGAATTGGAGACGACAGACATCGACATCATGTAGCTGCTGCGGCAGATCGGTTCAGAGGAGGAAAGGAGAGGTTAAGGTTCGTACTATGCTTGTTTTTTTGAAAGAAAAAGGAACGAGAGAGTGCAAGAAGTTGAGGTACTTCTCTTGCTTGGAACACCAAAGAAATAGCAGAGAGAGAGAGACTGAAATCAAGGTGGGTCCCACGGTTTTTCTCTTCTCTTCTCTCCTAAACTGCGAACTTGCGAAGAAAGTCTCACTTTTACATCTGTTTCCAATTTTGCCCTCATCCTAACACTTTAGATAAGGGAATTTGCAAAGAGCACTAAAAAAAACAACAGTTCATTGCTCACATTGCTCTAAATTCTCGTGAGAGTGCACACGGATGTGCCACATCAGCTTTTGCTTCAAAAAGTTTTTTATAGGGGTGTCCCACTTAATAGATCTATGCTTTTGTCCTTTTTCAATTTTTCACTGTTTAGTTTTCTTTACTTTTTCACCGTTCCAACCTCTTTTCTCTCTTATGCTCAAAACTCACACCAACACAACTCATCACTTATTTTAATTATCCGAAAAGAAAAAAAAAAAGAACAAGATAATAATCTGCAGCAAAGCCAAGAACAAGATAAAAATCCAGCCATCAAGAAAGAAAAACTATTTACTAAGATTAAAATAAAATAAAAAAACAGATTCAAACCAGATATAATTTTCTTTACTTCTTTTGATGTCTTTGATTTTGTTGTTGTTCTTCCGCGTAAAAAAATGGAGAAGACGAAATCCCACTGTTTAAACTTCTGTGATTTTTTATTTATTTTTTTAATATAAAAAATTTGTTGAAAATCACCAGCCATGGCATACCAGGTGGGAAACAAAGTTACAAGCAGGAAAGCTACAATGAAGCTAAAGGAGACCCACCAAAACAAAAAGAGAAAATACATGAACTATAGCAACCAAAAGTACAGTCACCCCTGCTAATAGCCCAAAATGCAGAAACAAAGACCACGCCACACACAAGAAGCAGCAGGGCAGAGAACAAACCCCCAGGCGAAAAAACCAACTCGGAAAAACCAATTACCGGTTAAAACAAACTTCTGTGATTTTAAAATAGAAATATGAGCTTTGTAGAGTGTGGAACTAGAGAAAAAGAATGGTGGCTTTATTTTTGGTGTGTGATGGTTGGAATGGTTGAAAATTTAGAGAAAAAGTGGTTGTTGAGCAGTAAATGAAAAAAAACGCAGAAAAGAGAGAGGAGGGGTTGGAGAGTGATGTGCGGCGGCTAGGTTTAGATAGGGAGATTAATTTTAGGTTTTTATTTGTTTATGGGTTGGGCCATTAAGCCCAAATTAACACATGTCTCTCTCTTTTTTGTTTTTTGTTTTTTTTTTTTTAAGATTTTTGTTTCTCTTCATGCAAAAGAGTTTTATATGTATAATATTTTTTGAGAGAAAATTATATATAGTTTTTATTTCCAAATTATATATAGTTTTATATGAATATTAAAAATGGACTTTTATAAAAAAAAATACAAAATAATTAAAAAATCCTCTATTTAAATTATACATAAGAAACACTTAAAAAATTATTATCATTATTATATATAACATCAAAAAGAAACAATCTTAATCTAAGATTAAATTTAATGCAAAAATTACAATGACTAGAACTATATTTATGAGTATAAATACCTAATTTTTTATATTCATATGATATTTTATGAACATTAACAAGATATAACTATTATTTTAAGGTCTCAAAATTAATCTTTTAATACACATCTAATAATTCATAAGTGTAAATGATACATGATTAATATTATAAACTTCAAAATTTTGAGTTGAGCCTAAGACGTGGCACACCCTGCACATGTGTGCAGGGGTCTAATACTAATAAACTAAATGATCTTTAATTAATCAAATTAATAAAAAATAGTGTAGATATTTAAATTTATTTTAATTATAATAAATACAAATAATCTAATTGCATTTTTTTGTCAAGTAGCATAATGACTACCAATCGAGTTTTTTTTTTACAAGGACTACCAATTGGGTTATGTTAACGGGGAATTGTATAATTTAATTATAGTGAATTGATAAACAATGAATTGATATGGTCAAGTGTTTCAATTCGGTAGTCATACATGTCTTGGTAGTCAAATATCCAAACCAATAACATCAAAATAAAAAGAAAAACTTTAATTCAATATTTGGTCCCTTATATTTATTTTAGGTTTTAACTTGGTCCTTTGTGTTTTAAAAGTTTCAATTTGGTCCCTTATATTTATTTTTTATTTCAATTTGGTCATTTCCGTCAATTTTGTCACATGTGGCAGACGGTTTGCGTACATAAACAAACACGTGGACATCTGGACATTTGGACCCATGTCCAAATGGAACAGTAAAATATCGACCAAATTAAAACCTAAATTTAACAGAAGAAATCAAATATTGAATAAAGCCAAAGGAAAATTAGTAGCACCGTACATCGTACGGGTATGGACACTAGTCTCTCTACAAACCAAGTACACAATCATATTTGTTTTGTAACCGTCTTATTATCGATCTTTGTTCGTCTTGTACAAAGATCTGAGTTTTTATTAATAATATATTTGATTAAAATAAAAATATATTTAACTAAAAAATTCTATAAATTCAACAAAATAAACCAAATTAAAAAATATTAAAACAAAAAAATATGCAAATCAAAACTTGTGGGATCCTTATTATTATTTTGATAAACCACGGTGCAGCAAAACATGTTCAATATTCAATTTGTATGTCTTCCAATTAAAGCCCAAAAATAAAAATAATTAAGAATTATACATTCTAGAAATTTGATTATGTATTTGTAGCCAAGGTTTTAAATTGCGGACCGCAACGCCTGATGCGGCCGCAATATTGCGGATGCGGTAGGCAGCGTAACCGCATCAGGCTGCAATTTCGGTGTGAACTTAAATCACACGTGATGCCGCAACGAAACCGCAACGCAACGGCGTTTTTCCGCAACGCAACGGCGCATTGACCGCAACGGACCGCAACAGCAAAAAGGAGTTTAAAAAAACAGAGAATCTCATATCAATTTTAGAAAGCTTACCTTTATTTTAGAAAAAGGAAAGAAGAAGATGAAACTCTGGGTTGTTGTTAGCGCTTTATGGGTTGTTGTTTGCACTTCTGGGTTGTTGTTTGGAAGATATAAAACTTGGGTTTTAAACCTGTGTTGTTGTTTGGGTAGGTTGTTGTTTTGAAGCATAAAATTTGGGTTTGAAATTTTGGTGTCTGAGTTTGAAATATTGTTTGAAGCATTCTGCGAGTCTCATGAAGCATTCTGGCTTGAAACATGTTATCTGGATTGTTGTTTGGGTAGGTTCTAGAAATTCTTATTATTTTTAAAATTATTATAATAGTAATTAATTTATTTATTTTATTAGGTAGTGTGGGAGACCGAAATTTAATGGGGGAAAATGTTATCGGAGAAAAAATTGGTGGTGGGGATTTTTTTTTATTTCTTTTTAATTTATTAATAGATTTATAATTTATTTTTATATAGATATTCATATTAGCTTATTTTTGTATTTACTATTTATATAAATGAGATTACTTTTGATACAATGTTAGTATAAAAAAAATATTTTGTTAGTTTATATTTAAATTTGTCCAATAACATTTTATGTTAGATAAATGATATATAGGAAATTACAATAATTATAGTTTTTTTTAGTATGTTTGTGCGGATGAAAAATTATTTCACGCCGCAATGGCCGCAATCTGTATCACAGCAACCGCAGTGGCCGCAATCGCAACACCCGCAACCGCATCAATGACCGCAACCGCAATTTAAAACCTTGTTTGTAGCCATTATCGTTGTTAACCATTATAATCGCAAAACCGTCCATATATCCAGAGATTAGCTTGCTGCAAAATGGATAAACGAATATCCGATCAATATTTTTTTTATTTTTAATAGTTCATTTATCAAATGACAAATTATATCAAATATACCGAGTAAGGGGGCGCAAGGCCAGGGTAAGTTGCTGGTGGTCCGCCATTCCTTCACATATTGCAAGCTAAACCTTTTCTAACAACAACTCTAACATGTCAGGGTGCTTCCATGAGTATTGCTTCTGCCCTTTGGCCCAAGGATGAAGTTTCCATAGCCACTGCTGGGGCAGCAGATAGGTTAGTTGAATTTATTACCCTTCAAAATAAAATTCAAGTTTCTTTGAGCTTTTATTAGCCATGTTGATAAATTTTATCATTTAATTGGTTTATTTCAGTGTGCTGAAGTTTTGTGATACCAGAAATTTAAAAAGTATTGTCACGCAAACATGTCCTCAACCTGAGTCAACGGGAAAGGTTAGTCGAAACTGAGATGTGAAGTGGTAGTGTTTTAGTTTTCTATTCATTCTCTTGACTGTATTCATCGTTGTCCTTTCAGCAAATATTACATGGTATATCTAGCCTGTCCCAAGATGATAGTGGACTTTTGCTCTCAGCTTCCTGCATGGATAGCCGGTATCCTCCTAAGTTCAATTTTTTATGTGAATCAAACCATGGTTTCAAGAACATTCAACATAACGTAAAATAAACCGTTTCGAGTTTATCTATATAATACACTTCAACTTGAAAAGGGTCCTTTAAGACATTTTGAAGGAGGTCTTATAAATTAGAGTCATTAGTTGTTGAAGTATATTTTAGCAATAAGGCAAAATAAGTTTTGAAGTAACAAGGTTTGTCATAATAATAGTGCTCATTTGCCATAAAAGTATGAATCAAATTTGGCAAGAGCATTATAATAATAGGATTATTGAAAACACACATCAAGTCCCCTCATTCATTACCAAATTACAATTCCAAACACACATCAAGTCCCCCCTCATTCATTACCAAATTAGAATTTCTGGACACTCATCATCATCATCAGGAGCATTACAACGTGCCAAATATGCTGCATATTGCATCATTTCATCAAGGATAGATTTAGAAATATAAGCATAACAACAACCCTTCAATTCTTCTTCACTATGATCAGCCAAAATGGGATAATTGGGATGAAGCTCATCCTCAGTTTCATAGTCACATAATTCTCCTCAAAAGTGACGAACCGCGAATTGGTTCGCGCGTACCAATTCATGGTACTTTTGCGAATTGGTTCGTCGTAATTCTCTCCGAATTCTTTAAAACCTAAGTACCGGCGAACCACCCCCAACAATCAAATAAGAACAAAATATAAAATGTTGAGACTGATTTAGACTTAGCTGTGAATATGATGGTTACAAGTATAACATGACTTGTCCACTAGTACAATGCATTTTGTACAATGTATATTGGATTTGAGTTGTATATTGGAACATCTAACAAATTGCTTATTTCTAACTTTGATTACCTCTCAATGTTAGTTACACTTCTTGATGTGTGACTTATTTTCCCTCTATGATACACGAAACACATGTGTTATCAGTATACACTCAACTTTTATTTGAAGGAAATTTGATCCTCAATTTTATGATTAATATAAACTTTAGATTAATAATATTAATTAACATAAATTTAATACTAATTAATATTTTCATCAAATATTTTATATAATTTTTTATTAACAACGTACCGATTAGTGTACCGACTATGTATACCCCTCACGTACCGAATTCTTTAAAAGTAGCGTACCGCGTACCCGAACCCGTACCGCATACCGAAACGAATTGCGAACCGTGTGACTATGCTCAGTTTTGTCCAGTTTAATAGCTTTCTGGAAGATACCAAACCTATACAATTCTTCTTCTTCGTCCTTGTATGTTACTCGAAAAAATTTGCACCACATATCGAAAACATCTCGATCTGAGAGGCTTGTAACTAGAAGAACAAACAAGCATTGTTAAGCTCAGCCAGCCAAGATATATTACAAGAAAAGAAGAAATTAATAAAAACATGATTTAGGGTTTCGTACCGGAATCAGTTTTATGTTCTTCTCCTACTAAATCATCCTTGTCAACTTTCAATTTCTTTGTCGGTGGAGCAAAATCCTTCTCATTCTCAACTAATAATAAAAAGAAAACAAACAAGAATGAAACAAACCAGCAAAGATATTATATATAAGAAAGAAAGAAAACAAGAAATTAATTAAAATATGATTTAGGGTTAGGATCGGAATCAGTATTGTGCTCTGGTTTACGGCGGATCGTACCTGAATTGGAGACGACAGACATCGACATCATGTAGCTGCTGCGGCGGATAGGTTCAGAGAGAAAAGGAGAGGTTAAGGTTCTACTTTAGAGAGGAGAGGAAGAATGGAATTATTTATTTATTCATGGAGTGAATATATACAAATATAATCTGTGACCGTGATCGAGCTTATATGTCACCGTGAATTTATATCCAGGCATCAACAAACTACTAATTGATTCACCTAATTATCTTTAACAGAAAAGAAAAAATTATTTTCTTAATTTAATAAATGCGTTGTATTAAAAAGTTTTACACGTAAAATTGTATTAATTTAAATTAAAAACATTACTTTTTAGGATCCCTCTTTTACACCTATATGGATTAGGATCAATTGATACTAATGTGTCAAAATTTATTTGACATCAAATCTCATCCACTCATTTCATTTAATTCAATGGTTTAAAACTATCACCAACGTAATTAAATACCAATGGTTTAAAACATATGAAGCACGGACACGGACACGGCGACACGATAATAATTTAGAAAAATGACATAATTCAGTGTAATCATAAGTGTCGTGTGAGGAGGAGGACATCATGTGCAAAAAGGAGGTGAGACAATTGGGGTCCATTGTCAGGTATGTTTTGATGAGGGTCCAAGTACCTTGATGAACTGCATCGTTAATGGCAATGGACAGTTTTTCCATACATAGAACGAATAAATAAGGAGATAAGGGATTTCCTTGTCTGAGACCATGGACAGGCTTGAAAGGTGGCATTTTGTTACCATTCCATAAAAATGAGAAATTAGAGGGAGGTAACACAATGCATGATTAGCCTAGTTGTCGCGTCGGAGAAACCAAAATCATGGAGGCAGGATTTAAGAAAATCCTAGTTAACATTGTCAAAAGCTTTCTCAAAATCGAGTTTGAAAGCAACATAACCGTTCTTATTTTTTGACTTTCTCATAAAGTGGATGATTTCCTGTGATACAATTGCATTGTCAGAAGTGCCTCTACCTGGAATGAAACTGCTTTGGTAGGGTCAATGATAGAATCAAGGATCGGCCTGAGACGGAGGACCAAAACTTTTGTAATAATCTTGTAAACAATATTGCACATGCTTATATGTCTAAAGTCTTTAAATGTAGTGGATGGATCAATTTTGGGGATAAGAGATATCAGAGTTTCATAGATGGCAAGGTCAAAATAACCTGTGTGGAAGGCTGTTTTGACCAGGCGAAATATATCGTCCCCCACTACGTGCCAATATTGTTTGAAGAAAATGCATTGAAAGCCATCTGGACCAGGGGCCTTATAAGGCTTCATAGAGTTGAGAGCTGCAGACACTTCCTTTTTAGTGACAGGTATAAGCAAAGAATTTTTTCCTTCTTCATCAATAATCGGGTGTAAACCATTATAGAAGGAGGGTCGTGGCTGGGCTGGTTGCCACTGAAAAAATTCTTGTAGTATTGTTGCGCTTCATTCTGGAGAACGAAACTGTCAGATGATCATGTCCCGTTAGGAAGCTGGAGTCTATGAACACGGTTTCGCTTCCTTCTGATGATTGTTTGAGTGTGGAAAACAGCCCGCTATTTTTGTCACCGAATTTGACCCATTGTTCTCTAGACTTTTGGTACCAATGCATCTCTTCTTGAAAAGGATATGATTGTACTCCTGTTGAAGGTCGCGCTTAAAAATGATGTGGTGGAGGGAGTCAACCCTTTCTAAATAATTTTAAACCCCTTTCAATCTGCTCTCAATATGCATTTTCGCTTGAAGATGTTTTCAAAAACCTCCTGATTGAAAGTGATAAATTCCATAACATATAATTTGTTCACACATAATTAAATGACATTAAACTCAACATATCCGATTATATATAAAAAAAGTCAACATATACCCGAAACAATCTGGACAAGTAGCCTTACATTAATCATATTAATTATCTTTCAAGGTAAAGGCAAAAGACTGACTTAATATGCGACAATAATATATAAAATAGTCTTTATTTGATGAATAATGGTCCAAAAATATACTTTAAAAAAATTTATTTGACTTAACATGCAACAATAATATCAATATCAATACAAATATATATATAATGTGACATGGATATCCATGAGACATACGTGACCAGCACCACCTAACAGGCACTAATAATCAAACACATGATAGAACCTTGTGAGGCCTATATCCACTTCCTTCTTGTCTTTGGATGCAGTCATTTATTGCACCCCTCCAACTCTAGGACAATCAACCTTCTACCAACTTGCCTACTTGATTTTTCTTATTAGAATACATCACATGCACACGAGATACATTCTTGTAATATTGTTTAAGAGTTTTAATATTGTTGCATATATATTGAATTTAAACTTGAGATAGTTTGATTAAGTTGAACGAAATACATATTATCAATTTTTTTAAAAAAGAAATACATATCTTCTTATTTATTTTCTGTGACGTGTCATTAATGGCGTAGAATTACATTTTGTTCAATAATTCCACATGATTATTGAAAATGACACATACAACTAGATCGTGGGAAAAAAATCTAAAACTTATGAAATTGATAGACTAAAATCATATTTAAATAAAAATAGAGGACTAAAATTATATTACATCTAAACTTTTGTGTATTTAAGCTTCTATTTTTTTATGGCTTAAATTATGTGTCCCTTATTTCCCTCTCTTGTGTTCAACGCTCAAAGAAACAACAAACCCCTTCTTAAGCTATACCTTGTTTTGTCACTTCCTTTTGTTGCTATAAGGCGATAAACACTATGATACATTTACAACATATCAAATCATCTTTCATCTTACACAATAATTATATGTAAATAATTTTTAGATGCGATGTTTCCTTTTTCCTTCTTGTCATAGCTAGATATTGGAATCAAACCTTGATATATATATATCGTATCTTTCTAAAATCTTATAAGCTATGGAGTTGAAGAACCAAAAATCAAGATATAAGAGGCTATGTAATTGGTTCACCAACAAGCAAAAGGAAAATAAACCATCAAATAGTTTACATGAAATAGAAGGTTAATTTATTTATTTATTTATTTTATTATTATTCCTTGATTCTAGAAAAAAAATAATATATTAGTACATAATGTTTTTATGTTAATGCTCTTATGTTTGCATTTTATAGAAGATGAGAGTTATGAATATGGAGGAAATCTTTCCCTTCAGTCAATGGAGTTTGATTCATGCATTTCAACAAATAAGCTAAGGTAATTAATTATATTAAATTAGTTACTATATATGTATGTATGTGTGTGAACACTTCATGAAATTAATTTGACTAAAAAATGTAAAAATAAAATAATGTTTATAATATTTTCCTATGATATTATTTTTTCAGCATCTTTGTTGGTACTTGGAATGTTGCTGGAAGATCTCCTGTAGGAAGCTTAGCTGTTGATTTGGATGAATGGTTAAATCTCAAGAGTTCTGCAGATATATATGTTCTTGGGTATGTATGCACGAATTAGATTCTTTGCGATCGACTTTATGATGCAGTTGACCGCGATTATAGATTGTTAGATCAAGAGAGAGTTCCACTTTGATGTATGCATGTTTTCATGATTAGTAATTTAGTACCTAAGTTAGTTTAATTGAAGTTTAGATATATAAAATTAGTTAATAATTCAAGTGTGAGTGATGAAATTTTAAGTTGGTTAAAAATGTGTCAACTAAATACAAGTGAATAGACTCATTGTTTCATTGTTTTAAATTGCAATTGCAACTTAATATTGCAAAAAATGTGAACAAATGTAACTTCAATTGTGGTCAAAATCATGAATAGATTCATAAAATCATTGCATTAAGGATTGAACTTTTGGTGTTCAACAAAATCCTCTTTTCCATATATAACAAATTAATAATTTTTATTGCTATATATTATAAGATATAGTTTTCCGATAAGTGTGTCGGCTGCTTGAGTGGTACAATTCATAAGGGATTATCTTGTAAATTGAACTGTAGTACTTAAATACGATTTAAGGGTAAAGTTGATTATTAGAGAGGCGCGGTCAGAGATATATACACATGTAATTAGCCAAATTTCATCATTAAATTGCGTGTGTTCATTGTTTGCATTATTTTCGTATTTATTTTCTTTTGAACTAGGATTAATGTTCTAAGAGAAAATTTGTCAATTTTTCAGGTTTCAAGAAATTGTACCTTTGAAGACCTCAACAGTAATAGGAGCAGAGAATCCATCAGTTGCAACAAATTGGAATAATCTCATAGGAAAAACACTATCAAATGATGAAGATTATTACAAAAAAATAGAAGGAAGTAACAAAAAAAAGTACAAGATGGTAGCAAGTAAAAAAATGGTTGGAGTATTCATAAGTGTTTGGTTAAAAGAACAAGTATTGGAAAAATATTGTGTTTCAAATGTAAGAGTTTGTTCAGTTGCATGTGGTGTTATGGGATATTTAGGAAACAAAGGTTGTGTTGGAGTTAGCATGTTGATTGAAGGGACAAGTTTTTGTTTTGTTGTAGCACATTTAGCTTCAGGGGAAAAGAAAGGAGATGAAGGTAGAAGAAATTATCAGGTTCAAGAGATTTTTAGAAGAACATGTTTTCCTAGGACCACAAAACTTCATCAACATCATCCTCTAACAATCTTAGGCCATGAGTAAGTTTGTCTCCTCCATATTGTTTTTTTTTATTTATTTATTATTATATTTTTGCTTTCAATCACCGACATTTACACTATACACAAATCACATGACACTAATATGTAAACACTGATAATACTTGGAGAAAATAAAAATAATTGAATATAACTTGTATATGGTGCTGAATAATATGTGTTGAACATGTCTTTAATATAAAGTGTCGGTGTTGAATAATTTTTTTTTTTTACTTTTGTGTTTTTTTTCTTTTTTTATTGATGGTTGAAGTAATCATGAAAATAAGTAAAATTAAGTTCACAGCATGATTTTGTTGAATTTGAAGCTGAATATATATATTGAATATTATAAAAATTATAAAGTGTAGAAATATGAAGTTATATTTGTAGTTGTCACCAGAAATTCAGAACACTAATGTTTATAAATTAGTGACAAATTAAAGGAAAAAAATTCAGGAGGCAAAGTAGTTTTTAAAAATAATTTAAAGAACCAAAAGTGTAATATACACAGAAAAATGAAAAAATCTTTTTCTTTTCATTTTTTTTTTAGCAAGAGAAAAATGAAAACATCATTTTCCAACAGAACAGTGCAATTTTTTTAATTAAACAGGCAGTTAATTCGGTTGTTTTGAGTTGTTGTCAAGTTTAGTCCATTTCAGGTAGCAAGTCATTTTCAATAATGTGAAGTCCCCAAGCTCATGTAAGTTAAATATGGCTTGTGAAATAATTAATGGCAGCTATAGTATATATAGCCCCCCCTTTAAATTGAGTAACACATTGGGTGGGCAAAGTTCGGTTTAAAACCAAAACTGCATGGAAGCCAAACTAAATTATTATATCAATTTGGAAAAATTGAACCGCAATTGTTTAACATGGACTGAATCAAACCGGTTTGGTTAACCCTTTAATCGGTTATGCATAAAAAGTCGAACCTAGCCTAGTAATATAGTATACGTCCAAATAATGTTTCATCCTAAATTAATAACAATTTTCATCTTGCCATTTTTTTAAATATGATATGATCGATTTGTCAAGTTCTTAGTTATAATTTATAGTATAACAATTTAGACTAAAACTTAAGACAAATTATTCAAAAAATCCGAGCTCGAATCTTGATCGGAACAATCTCTAATACACTTTACTTATCTTTTGGCTGAACTTTATTACCTGGAGAGGGTTAAAGCAAAAACAAAAACTAAAGTATGCCTTGTGACTTGATGAAAAATATCGCAAGTATACGATTTCCGCAAGTAGTAAAATGTATCGATCCTCAGGGATTATCTTAATCGAGTTTATCAGCAATTAAAACTATGCTATAACTATCTACTATAGACATAAATTGGGGGAGTTTTTCAATTATCAAAATTAGCAAAACAATTAACAACGAAACGTTCGAAAATGAATGATAAAAGCGATTGAATCATTATGCTCCCTTGGATTCGTATCATAAAGTAGCTAAACTTCACAACATATATTCAATTCTTCATGCAAGAGCTATTAATCACAATTGCTACTTCAAATCTCTTTGAAGCAACACTCCCTAATTAATATCAATTACCTAATCTCTTAGTTAATTCAACATTAATAGAGGATAACAAACATTAACAACCAATTCTCACATGTTCATACAAAATCTCTAGAATACAAACATGTGTTCTATCAACCAAGATCCACAATCTAAACACAATTCTCAAAGCATTTAAATCATTAACAACAAATTTTACTAGATCAAGGTAAAATAGCAATAAACATAAAATTGATAGAATGCATAATAGAATTGAATTGATTAAAGAAGTTTAACTACAAAAATGTTTAGAACCCAAGGTTACATGATGATTCAATCTACAAGGAATTTAGCCAATTGTCATGAGTGGAATGAAGCAAATCTCTTCAACTTCAGTCATCATCTTCATTCTTCCTTCAATTCTTCACAGAAAATCAGGTCTAAAGGGCCAAGAATCCTTCCATCTCTTTTCTTCTTCCCAAAAGTCCCGAACCCGGGTCAAGAGTTCAAGTTTAGCTTTTATAGTTTTCTGCCTTTCGCGCCACTTTACTTTCGCTCCAGATCCGGTTCGCCTGCGCGAAGCTCCTCTTTCCAGTACAAACTCTTCGCGCAGAACTCGCCTTGCTTCGCGCAGATTTCGCGCACGCGAACTTCACTCTCGCGCACGCGAATTCAACAGAATTCCACTCAATTATCAGGCAACTTCTCGCGCACGCTAATGATTCTTCGCGCACGCTATCAATTGTTAGCGCACACGAACCAAGCCCTCGCGCACGCTAACTCAACAGAATGGAAGTGTCTTTTTTTTTGCTCAACATCTTAGCGCACGCGAACTTGCCCTAGCTTGCGAGAACTTCACATCTTTTCAACCATATTGTTGACTTTTTCCAACCTTTTTGACTTTGGCTTGTAGATTAAGTTATCTCCTTTTTCTAACACTTGTAGCAACTTTTATTGGCTAAAACCTACCAATTTACCTTGAAAACACCCTTGAATTGTAATCATGATGAGGAATCATCATGACTAATTAGCTAAAGTAATTAACTAAGTACACTTTTATTTATGTAACAGTCGTATATTTTGGTTTGGAGATCTTAACTATAGACTATACTTGAAAGACCACCTTGCTAGACATTTGATAAGAAAACAAGATTGGAAGGCTTTGCAAGAGTTTGATCAACTTCAAAAGGAGTTAGAAGAAGGTGGAGTTTTTGAGGGTTGGAAAGAAGGTAACATTGAATTTGCTCCCACATATAAATATTCATCCTCCACTAGCAATATCTATTGTGGTAGTGGTCTTCCAAGTAGATCAGGGGAAAAGCAAAGAACACCAGCATGGTATAGTATCTATCCACTTTCTTATACTTTTTTTTTTCTTTTGTTTATTATAGGGGATGAAATAGGGATTTGTTTGCCAATGGATCAAGTCAAACAATCCATATTTCAAGTTTAGTATTTTAGAGTTTTGAAAAACATTTAAAATCAAATTAGATTACTTTTTTGCATAGACGTCTGATATCAATCCAACAATTACTGATGTGATGACTACTTGAAGCATAAATTTGTGACTATAGACAGTCCAAATTAATCCATTAAGTAGAGGATAAAGTTTATCTTGAGAATCAACAATTGTATAATTTGTAACATGTATCATAATTATTAGAAGGCACTTTTGCTTCCTCTATTTTTTTTTAAAAATAAATAAAAAAGTTTGGTCTCCGCATTTTAAAAATTGGGTTTTTCGTCCTCGAATTTTACTTTTCTCATAATTTTGATCAATATTCCTCTCAATTTTTGGTCATTTTTTGATGATGTGGTCTATCATTCACAAAGTATCAATACTTACTCCAGTCCTATATATAAGAAAAAATTTATTTTTTATATTCATTCTAAAATTGATATATCTAGACTAATATTGTCTAAATGCATCAATTGTACAATAAATCTAAAAAGATTTTTTTTTTCTTATATATAAAAACGGAGGGAGTATTAGGCATCATAAATGGTCTAACGCTAAATTTTTCAAGTTAAATTGTAGTTTTCTTGTAATGTAAGTTACATAGTCATCAAACATAATAAGTGAAAACCAAGTTCATTCCTTTGGTGAGGCAGGTGTGATAGAATTCTATGGTATGGTAAAGGAGTAGAGCAACTTCACTACATTAGAAGTGAGAGCAAGTTCTCTGATCATCGTCCTGTTTCAGCACTTTTCTCTACACAAATTGAAATCAAGTCATCTAATAGAGGACTTGTGGAATTGGACAATATCCCTCCAACAATGTTGCATTCCAATCATGTAAGTTTTTGTTCTTTTTTGGTTTGTTATGAATTAAAGAGTTTTGTTATTTAATTTACATAGAACTATAGAAGCCTCACATTCTCGCAATTAAATTCACTAATCTCAATTTCAATCTTTCAGTGTTATCGAAATTTTGTTATTTGAAATTGTTGATGTAGAGGTCATTTGTAAGAAAGTTCTTATACACGAATAATTCTTTGAAGTGCATAAAAATATTTTTACAGATGACATAATTTCAACATCAATAGTTTCAAATGTACAATGTACAAGAATCGGTTATTATCCGGGAAAATTGACACAAAAACATATGTCAGAAGGTGGTTTAGACTGCAAGTATATAAGAGGCTATGATGCATGGGTACTCCATTTTTGGGAGAGTACCGGTACCGGGTACGTACCGGGTACCGGTACGCGTATGGTACTCCTTGGGTACGCACCGATGACGTACCTATTTTTTTATTTTTTATTTTGCAATGGGTACACGCATGGTACTCCTATGGTACGCGCGTGGTACTCCTGTGGTACACGAATCCAAAAAAATACAAATTTTTTTCTTTTCTTTTATTCATTTTTTTGTTTATAGGAAGATTTATGTTTTTTATTTGTTTAATATAAAAGTAGCAGCTTTACTGATAAGCAATAATAAAGTAGTAGTTGAATTTATTCACTCGTTTATTGGAAAGAAATAGGCTCAATCGAATTTTATTCATACAAATCTTGATGTTTTGATGTTTTTGAATAATTTGAATTACTTATTTGATATTTTTTATGTTTAATTATTTGTTTTAACAATATTCTTCTATTATTTTATTTATATAATTATATTAAAAAAAATATTTATAGACGTACCCGTACCTTGATTTTTCTAAAAATGCCGTACCCCGTACCAGTACCGGTACCGGATACCGGTACCGTACCCGTACCTAGGCATCATATTAAGAGGGTTTATGTTAAGATAAAAAAAAGAATTTATTGAAGTTTTGAAATTAGTATTTTTTATAAGGTAATGATTTAGATTAGCAATTGCAGGGAGTGAGCAAAGGAGAAGAAGATGAAAACCCTACCTCATTGTCATTGTTAATGAAGAATGATGTACAAGGTTGATAATACAAGCAATTAATCTTTAGATTATAACCATTCAAAAAAAAAAAACTTTAGATTATAACTAAAAATATATATGACACCTTAAAAAAAGGATATATGACAAATATTTACAGTCAAGTTATATGGTCATCTGAATTTGTAAAAGGTTAGGATTAGATTGCAAAGTGTGGTAAATACAATTGATGTGGACTGTGGAGAATCAAGATGGATCTCATAATATAAATATTGTAATTATACAAATGTTTGTTAAGGAAAACATGTATTAATCCAAAATATAAGAAAGAATATTCATTATGTTCTGTGAAAATAATAATATTCAGTATGTTCCTATATAAAAAAAATGCCCAAATTTTTTTCCCTTTCAATTGGTATACAAAACATGTATAAATCCCCATCATTGCGAAAATGCAAGGCATTTTCAAATTTAGATAATGCAACATGATGTGTAATAGCAATAGCAAAGTTTTAAACAGTTTTGGTGTGCAACTTACAATTTATAAAACATCAATTCTTCTAATTTTTGAAAGGAAATTTACTTAGGGGTAAGGTAGTTTATCCAAATTATTTGATGACGAAACCAAACCTAGCTCTTGTGTCCTTAGAAAACCTCATTAAAAGGAGATAATAGGTTTTATTTATTGAAATATTGGGCCTAAAACCTTTTATTTCGCATACTTGGGCCTTAGGGCCATAAATTTACTATTTAAGCCCCCTACTATTACTCGCTGGCCCCCCATCGTGACCAAGATGCCATTATAAGTATTCGTATCTTAGGAAACGAAGGAAACAAATTTCGTCACTTAGAAACCGGAATTATGTTAAAACATAGTAGGTCTGCATTGTGGCGTACATCTGGGCACAAAACACGCAATTTAGTCTCGTAGTTACTGAAATGCCGATTTTTTAAAATTTTGTCACCTAGAAGACGAAATTGTGTGTTTTGTCACCTAAAAGACGAAATTTTGGTTTTCTACAATTTCACTTTCTATAAACCAAAATATCCTGAATGCAAAACTAGGTTTGGGGGCCTGAGATCAACATGGAAGGCCTAAATAGCAATTTGGAAAAAAAAAATATACCACTTGATATATGAATATCCACACCACATGACACCTAATATTTCTACCCTACATTTATACAACTATCCTTTTTCGCCTTTTAATTTTTTCTCATTAGGGGTACAGTCACACCCTCGTGTGCATATAGGGCTGGCAATGACCCGAGCCAACTCGTGAATAGTTCGAAGCTCGATTCGATATTTGACTCGTGAACTTGGTTCATGAACCAAATGAGTTGAGTTTGAGTTAAGAATTAAGTTCGTTAAATAAATGAGCTGAACATAAACTATATATAGTTCGACTCGTTTGACTCGTGAACTAGCTCATATATATATATATATATATATATATATATATATATATGTATATAACTTTCTAAATCTTTTCTGATGCAATTTTATCTTGAATGGGAGAACTATTGAAGTTTGGAATTAGAAGAATATTTTGAAAATAATAATTGTGGAATTTTGTTGGTTTTTTGCTTTGTTACTTTATTGCTTGTATCAGTTTATGCCGATTTAAATTTTGTATATGTTTATCTATAATGACTTTTATTTTAGTTTACTATTTGTTTTTTTCTTTTTAAAAAAATAGTTTAAAAGATTAAAGATCAAATTTTGAAATTTTGACAAAAAAATTAACTTTAAAATTATGTAATTTAATTTAACGAGTTGAACCTAACGAGCCAAACTGAACTGTTCGTGAACTTTAAACGAGCCGAACTCGAGCTGAAAAAAGAGTTCGTGTCACAATTGAGTCGAGTTTCGAGCTGAACCAATTCCTAACGAGCCGAGTCGAGCTCAGACGAGTTCGACTCAGCTCGACTCATTTCCAGCCCTATGTGCATATATACATTTTATGATTTTTTTTTTTTTGTGGGGTGCATGATTTTCTTTTTTTTAATCAAACATGCATTTTATTACCATCACGAAAACACAATCCCAATGGAATTATCTCCGAGTCAATAACGAAAGCAATATTAATTAATGTTGAATTTTACCCAATCCAAAATTAGTTTATCCCTCAGTAACAAACATTGTTATACAATTATTGTTGCTCTGTTGGAAGAATAATTTATAATATCTAATTTTTTTATTTTTTATTTTTGATAATGTCTAATTTCATTTTTGAAGTAGGGTAATTGGAAAAGTTTTTAAAGAGTGGAGTCTCGAGAGAAAAAAGCTAGAGATCATATTGAATATTAGATTAACTCCTCAAAATCAATTGTGATGTACAACTTCCGATTTCAAAGATTGGCATTGATGTTCAAAAATTAAAAGATGCATGATTAATTATATATAGAGAAATGCTAATATCACACTCTCAAACACACTCTTTTAACACACTCCAATAATATAATGACACATCACCCCATGTTTTTGTTGGAGAAAAGGAACAATTAAATTCAAATTTATTTTAAAAAAATAAAAATAGAAAGTGAGGTGAGGTGTCATCATATTATTAGAGTGTGTTAAAAGAGTGTGTTTGAGAGTGTGATATTAGCACTTCTCTTATATATATATGACAAGTCATTTAGAAAGCATCCAATCCATTTCCTATGATAGAAATAAAAAGCAAAGTTGATAAAATAAAGTGGTCCCAAGCATAGTTGAGATAGACGGCTGGTCAAAGATAAATTTTTAACGGGACATTACTTTGTTCATTTTTTCTTCAAACAAACAATGTAAAAATGTCACATAAATCAACATCTCATTTTAAGTCTCACACACTCTTTTGGATGCCTTATATCATTTACAATATATACTCTAAAAATATTATTAATGATTAAATAAAAAGAAATATGTACGAGCATTTTGAAGAAACTAGACGAAAATTCAAGCTTAAAAAAAAAAATCAAGAAAACTTAGCATATCTGTCTAAAACTTTGTCAGGAAAACTCGGAAGGAAGGTTATAAAATTGGTTTTTTTTTTTCATTTAAATTTATAAATACCAAAATTAAATTTGTATAGTATTTGGAAAATTACATAATATATATATATATATACACACACATACAAACTCTTTTTTTTTTTTTTTATAAGATCATGGTCTTTTTATTAATAGCATGAAAGAATAAAGGTATGATAATTGACCAAATATGAAAGGTTCACATCAAGGTTTATAGGAAAAACATGGTAAATATAATCTTAATTAGATCATTATACACACACAACGTGGTTGTCATAGTCATAACATGTCATGATCTTTTGTTTGGATATTCATATGCTCTAAAGTTAAAGGCATTTTTGTAATGCTAGAATATATTTTATATTATTTCTCATTTGACAAAATTGTGATAAAATTTAAAAGATAATATAAATGTTTGTTAAATCATTTGTCACAATTTTTAGCTAAAATATGCACAATAATTTTTTACAAATGACAAATCTAAACCTGCTAATCCATCGTTATAACTTTTTAAAGATATTTTGAATCAACCTCAAACCTATCACATATTCATCTTCACTAGATTTAAGCATTTTCGCAATCACATGTGAATCGACATGAAACTCCATCTTACTCAATCCCCGATCAGAAGCCAACTTAATATATATAATTTCAAAAAACATACGTAGTAGAAGATCCAAATTTTTTGTATGCATAAAAAATTTAATTTCATGTACGTACTTCTTCAATTCACATATAAGAATCCGAATCATATTTTCCATCATTTTGTCGACAACAACCTAAGGCAACCATGATCACCCATCACATTATCATAGTTAAAATAAGGGGTGGCCCTATTCATCTCATAGTTGATATGTTTAAATTTGAGCAACTTTTGAGATGTGTGACCTTATGAAAAAATTAGTAGAAAGTGTGTGCGTGAATATGACCTAACAAATTAAAGTAATTGTGTTGATTTCATAGGCTTAATGATGAATTTAAAGAATTCAAAGTCATTAAAAATATTTAAAAAGATGAAGATTTTCTTATTATATTATATCTATAAAATTTTCACTGATGATTAATCTCCACCAGAAAATTTATGGAGAAAATAATGTAAATTCTCCAATTCCGAATTTTTTTCATATACAAAGGACCGAATCTATTGCCACTTAAGAAGTTCAAAATTCAAATGTTTTAGCACCTGAACTAATTATTTATTCTTAGTGATGAGTCAACATTCTAGGAGGTGAAATTCTTATTTGTAACTTGCATTGGATAGTTTTGAACGGTAAGGGAATATTACTATATTACTATATCAAGACAAATAGTACAAAAGGGTACTCTCCAATTCATTCATTTTTCACATGAAAACCAACAAATTTTACCTTAATTATACTTAGTTTGATTTTTTTTTTTTGACAACTACGCACGCAACATCATGGCCTAATTTCTATAAAAGGAAAAATGTTTGCAACTATATATCATGCTTATGGTGTATGAAAGTTTCATTTTACTAAAATAATTGACATTAATAGGAAAAAGCAATTAAACTATATCAAACTATACATGATGGAAACATGAAGAGAAATGGGAACTGCATAAGTTGCTGAATTAAAAATTGTGGGTGTGGACCACTTTGATAATGAACACTATAGGGCCAAGCATGCTATTTGTGTAGTGTGATAGTGCTCCTATAATTAGGAGAACAGCTAAATATGTTATTGCCTTATAGGCCATAATTCAATTTCACCATCAATTTGCAAAAGACTCAAGTGCTAATGGGGAACAAAGAAGAAAATTATACATCTTTGAGTCACAAAGAAAGGGACAAAACAAGACTTGATATTGAGAACCATGTCTCAAATATGAGGAAATTCTTAAGTGTTATGAATGAATTTTTATTAGTTTTTTATTGAATATTGTCACTTCAATTATATATTAGTAATCATTAAGCCACTAGATTTAGTCTAATTGTGAAAAGTTTGAATAGTATGTATGAGGTTATATGTTCGATGATAATATTGTAAACCAAAAAATATATATTACTCGTAGTAATCATTGCCTTGAATATAAAATTGTATATGTATAGGTAAAGTTGTGTAAATAAGATATTCACATTCAAGATTTTAAATTTATGCAACTACAAAAATATAAGACTTTGCATATCCTAGAATTGCTATATACTATAAAATTATGACGAATTCTAGCATGGGAGACCAAATCATGTCTCCCATCCGTGGGAAACGTTGTTATCACCGTCCGATGTGTGGAAAAATGAGGGAACGGCCAGGATCGGGTACCAGTTACCTCTTGCTACAGTAACTTAAAATATTTGTTTTATAATTATTATATAATAATTTTAATATTGCAGTAAAAAAAAATATAATAATTTTAATAAAGTATTTAACTTTTTGTTTTTGTTACAGATTTTAAATGTTTGTTTTATTCTATAATTTTAATAAAGTATTCTATAATTTTATTATATGTATTTGTTAGATCTGTGACATTGTTTTATCCCTTTAATCGGTTTTCATCTTTATGTCTTCAAATCTTCTTCTTCAACCCTTTGATTTTAAAACAGGAATTAAAACACTCCGAAGGAATAAACTCTTGTCTTCATGGTGGTGCTAAACTCTTCCTTTAACAACAACACTAACATCCAAAACAACAACACAACCCAGAAAAAAAATTCATATATGCAGAAACAACAATAATAACATCCAGCAGCAACAACAAAATCCACAAAATAAAAGAAAACAATCTTCATGAAATACAAAGATTTGATTTTTTTTCTTCAATGTCCAAATCCCCGACCCTTTCAAAATTCCCCTAAAAAGAGAGAGAACGGAGGAGATGAATTTGGACAAGTGGTTGTTGGGACCGGTGAGGCTTTCCTTCTTCTCGTTTTTTCTCCTGTTCTCTGTACTCGTCGACCTTCATCTTCATCATCAAACTCAGAATTAATGAAAGAAAAAATGAAATGGTGGTGTTTCTTAATTTGTTTGGTTTGAATATGTGACTGAGTTTGGAATGAATGGTGGTGTGAAGGGATTTGGGAATTTGATGATGAATGAAGAATGAGTTTGGTGTGATTGGGTTTTCTTAGTGATGATGATCTATGAGAATTGGGAAATATCTCGTTCTTCATCTTTATTTTTTTTTTGTTATAATTTTTATTTTTTAAAAATATCTATTACTAGAGTAACAAAAAAAAACTATTATTTTACTAATATATAAAAATAGATTACCACCAAAGTTACTAATTTATACTCCGTACTTATTAATTTTAACCACGTTGTAAGCTTCATATCTTTCATTGTAATTTCACAAAAAAAAATTATGCAAAAATAGAAAGAACAAAAAAAATACAAAAAAAATAAAAATAAAAATATAAGCATAAAAAAAGTAACAAAAAAAAAACTAGAGAAAGTGTAGTAAAAAAAATTATAAAAAGAATATAAAAAAATTAATAAACATAAAAATAGAAATATCGAATTTGGTAAAAACTATCGAATATGACTGAGGATTTCGAATTTTATCAATCTGACCGTTCAATATCACCCAATTAGACTGACAAACGATTGAGAATCAGAATTTTTACGATCCGACTACGAATGGATAGGCAGACCATAATAACTGTGTCGACGGCAACATAGTTTCTATGAAAGAGTCCCCTACTTTGACCAAAACTATCGAATTTGATTGAGGATTTCGAATTTTATCAATCCGACCATTCAATATCACCTAATTGGACTGACAAACGATTGGGAATCAAAATTTTTACGATCGGACTCAGAATGCATAGGCAGATCGTAATAACTGTGTGACCGACAACATAGTTTTTATGAAAGAGTCTCCTACTTTGACCAAAACTATCAAATTTGACCGATGAATTCGAATTTTATCAATCTTACCGTTCAATATCACATAATTGGACTGACAAACGATTAAGAATCAGAATTTTTACGATCGGACTCAGAATGCATAGACAGATCGTAATAAATGTATGACCGACAACATGGTTTTTATGAAAGAGTCTCCTACTTTGACCAAAACTATAAAATTTGACCGATGAATTCGAATTTTATCAATCTGACCGTTCAATAACACATAATCGGACTGACAAACGATTGGGAATCATAATTTTTACGATCGGACTCAGAATGCATAGGCAGATCTTAATAACTGTGTGACCGACAACATAGTTTTTATGAAAGAGTCTCATACTTTGACCAAAACCATCAAATTTGACCGATGAATTCGAATTTTATCAATCTGACCGTTCAATATCAAATAATTGGACTGACAAACGATTGAGAACAGAATTTTTACGATCGGACTCATAATGCATAGGCAGATCGTAATAAATGTTTGACCGACAACGTAGTTTTTATGAAAGAGTCTCCTACTTTGACCAAAACTATCAAATTTGATCGATGAATTCAAGTTTTATCAATTCGACCGTTCAATATCACATAATTGGAGTGACAGACAATTGATAATAAGAATTTTTAAGATCGGACTCAAAATGCATAGGCAGATCGTATTAACTGTGTTACGGGCGACACAATTTTTATGAAAAAGTCTCACACTTTGATCAAAACTATAGAATTTTACCGATAAATTCGAATTTTATCAATCTGATTGTCAAATATTAATTTCATAATAAAAAATATAATTTAATGTTTTATAAGCATTACACTAACTTTTTTTTTACATTTTTTCATTAAAAAAATTCAATATTTTTTTTTGACACAAAAAAAAATTCAATATTAAATATATTGAACAAGAACAATTTGGGTATGTTGAACAAGAACAATTTACCGGTTGATCGATGTTCTATATCTAATCCTCTTGTCTATGTTGAAATGGAACCGAAGGAAGATCAATCTGAGTATAATCTTGAAATAGAAATTTTATAAATAAATGAATAACAGAAATTGAATTGACAAAAGGGTATAATCTTTTCATTGTGTTCATCACAAATCCAGAAATCAACAAAATTTATAAATTCAACATCCACGCTGGACCTTTCATCTTCATAAAAAACCAACAAACCCATATTTGAAGAACATAGAAATGGAATGAAACCGAAGTCGAACACAAGAATCGCGTTTGGGTGATGTGCCTCGTGTTTGTTTGGATCTAGATCTGAATAAATGTGTAAAAGAAGATGTTTTTGGTTTTCCATAACCCTTGGCAGCATCTCCAATTTATATAGCTATGAATGAATGTGTTAAAGAAGTTTTTGGTTTTTTTTTTTTGTTTCTTCATCATTGGGGTGTTTAAAGAAGATGATAGATGTTGATGATTTTTTTATGGGTGTTGGGGGGATTAATCAATGCTAATAAGTTTCTGGGTTTTGAATAATTTTTTTTTTTGGTTTGAATGCATATAGTCATGAATTTGATGATGAAAGTGATGGTGAATAGTGAATCCTGGATTTGCTTGTGTTATTGTTCTTGGTTTTTGAGGGATGATGTTCATACACTTTGCAGTTTTGGAGGATAAGTTTAGAGACAAGGTGAAATGTTGTTTTACTGTTTTCTTCTTTTAATAAAAGTATAAAAGTAATAATTGCAGTGTAATAAAAAAATTGTATTTATTTATTTTTAATAATAAAGTATTGAATTTATTTAATGTTGTTAAAAGACATGTATTTATTTAAGGTGTATTTAAAGTATTGTGTTTAAAAAGGTATTGTATTTAAAAAATGAAATAAAAATATTATTTCCTATAACCGGTTCCACCTATTACAGAAGGTATTTTGCTCTCCTAGTGGTAGGAGATATGTCTAGGTCTCGTACGCTAGAATCCACCTAAAATTATATATGTATAGGTAAAATTGTGTAAATAAAATATTTACATCCAAGATTGTAAATTTACACAACTAATTAAAAAATATAAGAATTTACATATCCTAGATTGCTATATATTAGAACAACCAATAAAAAACATAAAGTATCCAAAAAAAAAAACAACATAAACATTTACATATCTAGCTATTTTCATCTCTACATATAAGACCTTTTCACTTTTTCTTTCTCCTTTAATATAAGATCCTTAAAAAAAATCAATATATGTATTAATATTTTCTTTAAGAAAACTCCCCTATTTAAACTAACATCGAAAAACATAAATATATTTACTTTTTCTTTTATAATATAATAATTATAGAGGTAAATATATAAAACTAATATACATTTCAGATAAATTTATTATTCGAACAATTTTTCTTAATTTTATTTGTGATTTGTTAGAGTTTTCTCTAATAAAAAACAGTCGAGTAAGAATTGTGTTGGGTTTATGAAATACACAGATATATAACTTTTTCATTTATATATATATGCAACTAAAAATAAGTTGGGGTAAATAAAAAAAATCTTATTTTTTCTGTTTATTTCTTTTAAATAAAATGTTATGGAGGGTGTGGGTGGAGGTGGTAGGGATGGATTACGTTGTATTCCTTTAGATAGGAAGAATGAATATAATAATTGAATAAAGAAAAAAGAAAGAAGTGGATATGAGATTTTGGGTGCCCTGTTAGAATTTTAAGGATTTAATTATGTCATCAATTATTAATATTATTTGATATATTTGGTTTTATAGGAACAAACTTAAACTTTAGTTTCACAATGTTCATTGATTTTGCTATTGTGTTGAAGAAAATTATGCGGAATATTTTCTTATCCACAAACTTGTCTAACAGACAATAAAAAATGCACTAATAGTGTAAAATAGTTTTACACTAACATTTAATAAATTATTTATATTTCTCCAATCACAAAAATTGTTTTACATGAATGATTAATAGTTTATTATTAGATGATGATAGTATAAAATTATTTTATACCGTCACATTCCAGCTGCTCGTAAAATCTCTCTAATTAATTGGCTTGCTCCCCCAAAGTATTAGTTTAAATGTAACATTGATGGTGTGCATCAAGAGGATCCCGTGACCTCTCCACTTGTTTATCAAATTTTCTCTAATCCAAATATTGTCTAACTGATTTCATTTAATTAAGAATTTTCATTTTAAAATCTATCATATATACAGAGAAGGAAACATTTGTGTTAATGGTCTTACTCTTGCTGCTAAAATGTCTTAGGCAGAATTTCTTTAAACAAATATAATTACCTCTTCTTTCATATGTAATTAAGGTTTTTTTTTCTATGTATGTGCTACACTCTTTTTTCCTTCATATATATATTAGGTCTAATTTTTTTTATAAGATTTTTAATAAGACAATGGTTTGTGTATATTTAGTTTGTGTTTTGGTCTAATCCTCCATAATATGTGTTTGTATTGCAATTTTTAAAATTATTTTATTTTAAAGTGTTGTTTTAGGTGTTATAAAGGAGAGTAGATCTTCTCCCATGTGAATTTCCTCCAGTTAAATTTAGGCCCTTAATTTAAAAAAATACAAAACATAAAAGATTCTATTTTAATGGTGCAGATGTGCACTGCTCCTTCTCCAGTAAATTTAAAAATTGAGGGGATCCTGATCCGTTATAAAGGATAGAGGTATTATTTAGTTGATTTAAAAAATAAAAATTATCACCGTTGAATCAAACATGCACTCGCAAACTCTTCCTATTACTTCGGTGGTGGAGACAAGGCCCGACCAGTTTGGGCATTACGCGGACTCGGTCCAAAAATTTTGATATTTTAAGGGTTAATTTAAGCCAAAACTGAATTTTTTTTTTAATTAATTTATGACAAAGTTGATATATTTTGTTCAAAATTGAGATTATTTCAATGCAAATCTAAATTATTTTGTTTAAAACTAAAATTTTATCTGGACTTTATAAATTTTCTAACTCCGCCGTTAGATTACCTCTCCTTAGTTTCATTGCACAATAAGAAACAGTCCATCACAAATTTGAGTAGCACCTGTTCTAAAAGTAAAGGTGCATCAAGATCAAGATTCCATAGCACTTATAACAAATAAATACCCCACTTGAAGACTTTCCTTCCATCACCGCCACCCACAGTTGCAAGAAACAACAAAAGAAAAAGTACCTTAGTAAAACTTGGTCCATCTAATTTTGAGACACTTGACGTATATTTGACCTTATTCAAATAATGGGAATAAAGTATGCTTTACATGCCCCACTCATAATTGGGCTATGATCCTTCATTTTTGTCTTGGAAAAATGCTCTTTAGGCCCCCTTATTTGCTACCCAAGCCCCCCGTATTGACGAAATTGCCATGGAAATAGGTTTTGGAACTTAAATTCCAAAACTAATTAGTTTTGGAATCTATATTCCAAAATACACTAATATGTATTATTTTCGGTTCATAATTTCGAAGTGTAACTTTTAAAAAAAAAAAACACAATTCGGATGTTAAATTCCGAAGTAAAAATTTTTTTAAAAAAAATACTTTGGATAGTAAGTTCTAAGCGTAAAAAAATTTTAAAAATAAAACAATTCAGTTTGTAAGTTCCAAATTCAACTTGTATAGCTATTTTGATCGAAAATAATACAAATTAGTGTATTATGAAATATAGGTTTCAAAACTAATTAATTTTGGAATTTAAGTTCCGAAGACACAACAACGAGGAAATGTCAGTGTTCGTTTTCGATTCATAATTTCGAAGTGTAACTTTAAAAAAAAACAAAACACAATTCGGATGTTAAATTCCGAAGTAAAAAAAATTTTAAAAAAATACTTTGGATAGTAAGTTCTAAAGCGTAAAAAAATTTCAAAAATAAAACAATTCAGTTTGTAAGTTCCAAATTCAACTTGTATAGCTATTTTGATCGAAAATAATACAAATTAGTGTATTTTGGAATATAGGTTCCAAAACTAATTAATTTTGGAATTTAAGTCCCAAAACTTTTCTTCAGAGCATTTTCGTCAACACGGGGGGCTGAGTAGCAAATAAGGGGGCTTAAAGAGCATTTTTCTTTGTCTTGAGGAGAACAGTAAATATATATACAAATAATTTGCATACATTGTCTTTCTTTGTGTTGCAAGCAAGCATAATTTTTAATATACTAGTGTATATATATATATATATAGATATGGAAAAAAAATCTCTTTTACAATCACAAAATCGATTGTACCACAATTTTATATTATTTCCTTTTGCTTTTTCTCCCCTCATTTGTCGTTCTTCTCATTTTTGCTTTTATAATGGAGAAATATAATTAACGTTCCCAAATTGATTGATTAACCATTTTTTTTTTGACTAGGATTAACCAATTATTAAGAGTACGTTCAATTATTTAAATACATTTTATATTATTCTGTTTTAGTGTATTTGTTTTATCATCCTATCCTAACACATGCATAATTTTAGTCTCTTCTTTAATTCATGTACATCAATCATCATTATACATTAGCAAGACCAAAAAAAAAAATGTAGTTGGACATGCTAAAACTTTTTATGAAGAGATTTGCCGCTTATTATAGTTATACCTAACTCGAGCAATTTGATTATAGAATTGCGCAAATTAGAGAATATTAATTTTACACAAAACATTAATGATTTTAATATTTGATTAATAAATAATTAGCTTGATTGTATTCAATTAAACTAATTATTTTTGATAAATGTGCGCCAATTAATAGCACATTTTCGATAAGCGTTATTTTCTGCCAAAAAAAAAGCACAGTGCTATTTAAATTTCATACAAATGTCTATAGTGACTTGATTAGCATTATTTGTGTTTGAAGCAGTATACTTAATTATATGTATAATTTTTTTACTTAATAAACGATATTTAGTCATTTAAATTGATAGAGTATATTGATGCAATACAAATTTAAAATCTCTAAAAATTAAAATAATGAATCTGTGAACAAATTCACATCATCCATATAATAGCGTAAAACGGAAAATTGAATAGTATGTTTTGGTTATTTTAGTTAGATTCTATTATCTTGTACGTGCTATGTAAATGCTTAAAGTCAGTATATTATTTTGCATATACGCTCTTAGGTATTCAAATTAATGATCTGGGTATGCAATTGTCCATGATATGACTGCAGCTGTTCTGGTATTAAGCTCTAGGCTTAATTAGTTTGCAGGTCCCTTAAAGATTTTTTTAATTTCATTTTGATCCCTTAAAGAAAATAAGTTCCACTTTGGTCCCTTATTGATATCTTTGTCGGTCAATATGGTCCTTTCCGTCCATTTTTTTTCAAAAACCGTTAACTTCTGTACAGGTGGCAAAATAGGTTGTTACGTGGCACCTGAACTGAAATTAACGGTTTCTGAAAAAAATGGATAAAAATGATCATATCGACTGATGGAAATATCAATAAGGACCAAAGTGGAACTTATTTTCTTTAAGGGATCAAAATAAAACTAAAAAAATCTTTAAAAAAATCTTTAAAGGACCTGCAGATCAATTAAATCTAAATTCTAATACACTGAACTTATAGTTGCAAGATTTCTTAAAAAAAAAGCCTATAATAGCGCTTTTGAGAAAGCGCTATAAAAACTTGTCTACTTGTAGCGCTTATGATAACACATTTTGGGCAACCACTATTTAAAACTAGACTTATAATTAATAACTTTTTGAAAAGGTGTTATCAGTAGAGCTGTAAAAATGGGACGGACTATCGGGCCGGGTTTAACAAATTTATTTGGACCTTATTGTGCCGGGCCACTTAAGCCCCTTTATATGTTTTGGCCCTCTAGGCCGGGGTCGGGTTGGGCCGGGTGATGACAGTAATTTATATGATGTTTTTAGTATTATTTATTATTAGTTTAGTATTAGTTTTAGACCAATTATAAGGCAAAAAACCTAAAGAAGCAAAGCTACTTGTCCAAGAAGTCAAGAATTGAAGAAGATGCATGAAAAGAGGCTAAAAGGAAGAAAATGCGCAACTTTCAGTCTGCGGACCATAACTTGAGCTAAGACAAATATCTACAACTTTCGTGTTGAAGCAAAAACGTAATTTTGAGGTCTCATCGCAGTACAATGGCATTCATCGCAGTACGATGGAGCTGCTTATTGGCCAAGAAAATAGAAGAAATAAATCTGAAGAAAATCTTGCATCGCAGGACGATGGAGTAACTTGGCGACCAAGCTTATAAAATGCACATGATCAGTTATAAAATTGAACTGAATCTTCCCATCGTACTGCGATGGACCCATCGCAGTACGATGTGCCTTGCTGCCCAAGTCCGAAAAACTATAAATAGAGCTCTCCTCCTTCACAATTATTCATTAAGAAATAGAGCAAAGGAGGAAGAGCTCTAGGGAAGGAACTTTCCCCCTTCAACGGGAAAGGTAACTTCCTCCGCAAGGTAGCAAGGTTATTGGTATACATTTATTTAATTCTTGTAATTTAATTATGTCTATTAGTAGCTAAACTCCTTTAGGTTGGGTGGAGAAGATGAACTCCCTTATGAATGCTGGAATCATGTAAATTGGTACTAAATTTATATAATTGTCTATTCAGTTTTATTTATTCTATTGTCTATGTTTTACTTACGTAACCAGATTGATAGCTACAATTAGGGAACACTTTTAGGAATGGTGATATCTAGCATTGCGCCTAGGGCCAGGGTTTATCACTGGTCGGCAACTAACCTCAATAGGGTTAGTGATATTTAATATTGTGCCTCAAGGTTAGGATTACCCAAGGCTCGGCAACTAACTTATAAGGTTAGTGATCTAGTATTGTGCCTCAAAACCCGCAGTCAACCCCGATCAATAGATGATAGCTTAATAAGTTAAGGATAAAAGAACTAATGAAACCATGCTTAATTAACTACATATTTAATTAGAATCTAATCACTAGGTTAGGGACGTGACAACGTGGCTAACACGGGTTCCCTGTCTAATAATTAAGGTTCTCTATACTCGTAATTAGGGTAATTATCGTACGCGGTTATTACTACTTATATTAGTTCGTCAATAATAAAAAGGAATAGTCAACAATTTAGCACCACTTACCCAGCAGAAATAAGGGAGGGATTCCAACTACTTAACCTATCTTCTTAAATTGTCTTTCTTTCTAGTTATATTCTCTGTTTCTTGAATTAAAAATTATCTCAACTTATAAAGCGGAGGCAATCTCAACAAATCCTAGAATAAGCTTAGTAACCGAGGCGCTGTCCCTGTGGATACGAACTCATTCTACTCAGTAGAGTGTTAATTATTACTCGATGACAGACTGGTACACTTGCCAGACCGTAGTCACCAGACCATTTGACATCTCTAGTTATCAGATCATGTTCAAAATACTAGCGGTTTTAGGAGTCCAGATCCACTCCAGTACCTTATCCTTCTTTTTCCTCCAGTTTTTTTACTAAATTGCTGCCATGTGGCAATCAAATGTTTCAATGGTCCTGATTAAAAGTAGTTATTTTTTCTATTTTTAAATGATTATAGAGAAACACACCATGCGACATGTTCTCTTCTTTCATCATCTCCGCAGTGCCAAACATGTACAGTCGCGAAATGATACAGCGGTGGGAAGACGGTGTCGTCGGCAGCGGTCGGAGTCATGAAATTATAGCTACGTCGTTGTCTCTTCAAAACAAATCGTAGCAGCCGTCTCTTTAAATCTCCGTCAACGTCGTTTCATTGGGGAGACTATTTTGCCGTGAAGATTGTTGTTCGGAAAATTGCAAAGGGTTGCTGGGAAAAGATATCAGTTTTTTAAACCACTTTAGCAAATCTTTGGGAACTATTAACCGTTCAGATTAAATACAGTCGTAATGACAATCCAAACAATCAGATTAACCGTTCAGATTACAATCCAAACAATCAAATAGTTTTCAATTTAAATCAAACAATCTGCAATTTAAATGACAATCTTCGATTTCAACCAAATCATCTTCAAACTGAAAAGGAGAAACAACAGTGGAGACACTGTAGCAGCTAGAGCTGTCAAATGGGCCGGCCCAGCCTGGCCCCATAAGGCCAAGACATTTACTGGGCTTAAGTGGGCCGGCTCATTAAGGCCCAAGGCTCGACCCGCTTAGCCCAGCCCAATAAGCAAGGGCTTACATGGCCCGATGGGCCGGCCCGACAAATTTTTTCATATTTTTTTTATAAAAAATTGACAAATTTTTTTATAAAAAAATTCAATGGACAATAAAACTACATATGCATCGCACACAAATTAATATCCATAATAAAAGTGATTGATTAAGTTGTTATTTTTTTTTTCAAATAAAGATAAATGATAATCATAACAAATTTGGTTTAATAATTATCTCTTAACTAACAAATCTCATCTTTTTCCTTAAAAAAAAAAACAAATCTCATCTTTTGTTACTTATTTTATCTAAAGATTTTATGCTAACTAAAATTCCTTATTTTTAGGTAAAATTATTTTTAGATATTTTTTTTTAATTCTTTAAGGGGCCGGCCCAAAAGCCCGCGGGGCCAGCCCATGATGGCCCATTAAAAAAATAGGCCCGGAAAGCCAACCCAATAAGGCCCAATAATATTTTTTGGGAAGTCCAGCCCGTATAAAACTATAGGGCTATTGGGCCGGCCCAATAGCGCGGTCCATTTTTACAGCTCTAGTAGCAGCAAGGCGGACAGAGCGGAAGACGGCGAGTCGACGAGTGGGAAACAAAGTGACAGAGTGATGGAGAGAGATTGAGAGGTGATTTGTTCCTATGGAGAAGTTGAAAGAGGTCATCGACTTATCGTGAGAACAAGAAGATACAATCCTGATATTTTTAGTCCAATATACATCTTTTAATTTGAACGGTTAATTTGTTATTTTTCACATGTCACTCAGCTAATGATGGAACTGGAAAAACTAGAGCCTATAAAACTGGAGCAGATCTCAACTCTGGTTTTAGGAAAGAGCTAGTAAAAGAGCAGACTTTTAGTCAACCTATAATAGCGGATGAGAAGAAAAAAAAGTGCTATTATAGTCCTTTTTGGGAGTAATGAATGTTAGATCCAACTTTTAGTACATTTTATTAAAATAAAATAATATATTATGCTAAAATAATTTTGGTACAAATATTAATATACCATTATTAAAGTTGCAACAATATTTGGAATATATGGTCCTTTTTATGAAGAATATTAATCATGTATATTATTTACTATTTTTTTAAGCATCATGTATATTATTTAATATTATTAATATGCACACTCTTTGGGAATAATAATCATGTTATATTATTTAATATTATTTTCAAAAGTTCGATATCTTTAATCTCTTTTCTAATGCTATAGTATGAAAAACAATAATTAAATTGATGCTTGAAATTGTGTTGTTGTGTCAATCTATATCTATGAAATTATTGATATTCTAAAATATAATGGTCCCTAAAATTGTAAATTTTTAATCAAGATCGTACTTTCTTACCGGTAAGACTAGAATGACATTAAGTTAGTAATATATGTTGGATGAAGTTTTATTTTTTTTGAAACATATGTTGGATGATTTTTTTATTTTTTTTTGGTACAAATGTTGGATGAATTTTAAACACGGTAAATAATGTCTATCACAAAATAAGATATAAATATTATTTTTCATATATCTATTATTTTTCATTATACTGAACCGTTTAATCTGATTTGGAAGTCAGTTTATTAAGTGGTTTCAGTTTTTTTCCGATCGTGGTTGTGATGGATTGAATAGTAGTTTTCCTACCAATTCTAGTATCAATCACCATTGGACCAATTAATAATCGGTGTATCTATTTTTTTTAGTTCTAATGAAAATAGTATCAAAACTGCGATCGGAAGAGGGATGAAACCACTTGATACCAGAACTGGCCCCGAAACAGATTAAACCGGTGGTGAAATAAAAAAATAAAAAAATAAAAAAAATAGTGTCAAAACTCACACACATTAATTAAGAGCTGAAAATAGAGAATGGCAAGCCTACCTAATAGATCTTTTATTTTCTGAGAAATATTTTTACGAAACTTTTAGATATGTCTAGTTTATTAACCATAAGTATCAATCTCTTTGGACCACGATCACCTAAGATTGCATTAGTGAAGACAATGCTACTCTTTGGGCAGGGAACTAGTGTCCATCCTCATGCCTGCGTTTGTAAAAAAAATGTTTGAGTCTGTTGTGGGCAACAAATTTAGTGCCTACCCCATACCTTATGGGCAAACTAAATGCTCCTACGAGAGTATCTATTACTCAAACTTTAACAACATCAAAACAAATAGGTAATATTGACCAAAAAAAATAAAAAGGTAATTATTTGACAAAAAACAAAAAAAAACATCAAAGTCTATAATTAATTACATTTTCAAAAAAATAAAATTAATTTAGTATCATAGATTTATATATGTTCGGGCTGGGGTGAGATTAGGTGGTAGGTTATCCGTACTTATACTCATACACATTTAAATTTGTGAGTAATTACTCGAGTCCAGACTCAAACCCATAAATGCAGTTATTTGATCTACCAATTGTGGTGCTCAGTTGACTTGAGTCCAATCCTCTGCCTAGATTGTATATTTTCACTTTACTATTCAAATTAATATTTCTTTAAGAGGGCACCTAAACTAGGATGGGGTCATATAACAATATCCTCCAATATAGAGTTGCTTCTTTCACTTTCTCATGTTTATAAGTTTTAAGATGCAACTCCTATGCATAAAGGTGATTATCATGGTATAGTAGTGATTTCAAATCTCAAGTGAATACACTTTGGAAAGTGTCCATTGTGTTCTTACATTTAAATATGGCTGTCTAGTCACAATCACATTGTTGAATCAAAGCACTAAATATCACGAATCAAATCTTCTCATCAGCAGCTTGGCAACTTCCTCATTAAGCTTTTTTCTCTACTCTCCATTCCCTCATTATTATAAGTAAACAAACTATTTAATTTCACTATGATTAAAATATTTGTAAACTATTTTCACTAATCAGTCAAATTGTCAAAGTTTAGATGTTGAACAACTAAGTTCTAATATGCAGTAATTCAGCTTGTAATTGAAATTAGTAACGGTGATTACCTTTATGCGCCAATACTCTTTATAGTTAAGCTTAATTGTGCCAAGGAACTCGGATACCATACATATGAGTAATATATTTGTTGGATATTGCCTTGGAAAACTCGGCTTGTGCAGAAAATAGGGTATAGAGTGGTTCTGGCGCCAGGCGTGGTGGTCTGCTGCGTTCAATCAAAAGTTAGGTTTTTGAAAGGGGTTTTTAGGATTTTGCAGCCAATCAAAAGCTAGGGTTTATAGAAAATTCTCTTGGCAATAATTCTAAGGGGGATTGAATCATCACCTTGGGAAACACTTTCAAATTGACTTTCTTGACCACATGAAGAAATTTGGGCAAAGGGTAGAACTGGGTAAACAATCGTTGTGTGTTCTTTACCGCTTTCATTGTTTATTTTGTTCGTGATTACTATTGCTATTTATGCTTGTTTGATTGCTTATTTGATTTGCTCCACACATCAAAGTTATTGGTGTGAGTTTCCGAATTCACAATATTGAACCAAAAAAGGTTCAGTACTATTCTTTTTGGGATTGTTATACAATCGAGATTCGAGACCAAATGTGACGCACTTGAGCGGTTAACATAGTAAAATGAAAGCTCGAGTGAATAATACTAATTTATGTTTAGAATTAAATTATAGTATCGATCAAGAGTGATGAAAGCGTACTACATAGCTTTCTGATTAAGCTGAGTTGCCTTTGGTAACCACACACGAGCATATGGTCATCTTGATATTTTTGTCAAACATTAATTTATCCCACTGTATTTTTTTGTGAGTGTTGTTAGAAATCATGAAATCATAAAGATGAAGATAATAGATATAAGCAAGATAAAGAACATAAGAGTATTCATGGGAAAAATACTCATAAGAATTCATATTGAATGAATATAAATTGATAAAAAAATGGTCATGCTAACTAGTGTCATCGGGGGCCAAACTCCTAGTTAAACATACTAAAAAGAGCAAATTTTGCATTGATAATAGTATTTTTTTTTTGACAAAAGATAATAGTATTATTTACACTTTAGAAAAGTGAAATATACAAGTTCCAAGATATTTTTTACCATTTGTAGTTCTTTAACTAGTACCACTCGGACACTAGTTAGCAATTTCCATTAAAAAAATATATATATATATAATGAAGTGACTTAGTATTTGTGGAGCTATTTGGAGTAACTAACTTCCTAACTAACTTTCAAACTAACTTGGTAACATATCGAGTAACTCTAATTGATCTATATTCTTAACAAAGTGTCAAAATAAATCTTCGCTCGATGTTTCGTCCGTCCATATTCTTCCCTTTTTCACCGCCAATATTTTCTCTATTATTATATGTAAAAGCAACTAAATCAATCTCCTTCATTATTCTTATATCTTTTGAAGAATATCTACTATAACTATTGCAACCTTTTTATGTTTCCATTTTTTTTTCTTATATATGCACGGTGAAGAATTTTATAAGATAATAAAATAGTAATTTTAAAAGACAAATAAGACTCGTTTGGTACGTATGATACTAACATGATAACATATGAAACTGAATAATGATAGGATATGATAATAACGGATAAACATTATCATCGGATAAATATTATCATATCATGTGGTTGGTGCACAGATGATAAGAAAGATGATATAATATTACTATGTATTTTATTTTATGTTTGGTAGACACTTATTGACATGATAAAAAAAATAAAAATCGAAGTAGTTGTACATTGTAACGATTGGGGGTAAATAGGCTTTTACCACATGTAAACTAAGCGAATTTTGTTTTACCTCCTGCAATTTTTTTTTTTGAGATTACTCCTGTAATGTTTTTTTGTTTTTATTCTAGTTTATTTTACCCCCTGCCAATTTTTTTTTTCAACACAAAAATGAACTAGAATAAAACAAAAAACATTAATCTCAAAAAAAAAATTACATGGAGTAAAACAAAATTCGCCTACTTTGCAGGATGTAAAAATCTATTTATCCAAAAATAAATAATGATCTGTTATTAAAAAATTTGGAAGAAAAAAAAAGAATGAAGAATCAACTGGTGAGTTGAAGAAGGATTCCATTTGTTAATATTGAGGATCCATAGAAAGAGAACAAATGGTGGCTAGGGTTTCATTAGGAATCACCACAAAAGTCTTAGAATACAAAACAATAGAAAGGTATAAATACTAAAACATAAAAGACTAAACTACCCTTAATATAATATATTATCTAATATCCCCTCTCAAACTCATGATGCATTAATAGGAAGCATCGAGAGTTTGTCAATCAAGAAATGAAAACGTTTAATAGAATGAGTTTTCGTGAATAAGTCAGCAATCTGTAAGGAGGAAGAAACAAATGGTAAAGAGATAGTGCCATGCTGAAGATGATGACGAGTGAGGTGACAGTCAATCTCAATGTGCTTGGTGCGTTCATGAAAGACTGAGTTATGAGCAATTTGGATGGCACTCTTGTTATCACAATACATAGGAGTGGGTTTAGACAAAGAAACACCCATATCAGAAAGAAGCCAACGTAACCACACTATCTCTGAAGTGGTAGTTGCCATAGCACGATACTCTGCTTCTGTTGAAGAACGAGATACAATGTCTTGCTTCTTGCTCTTCCAAGATATAAGAGAATCTCCTAGAAAAATACAAAAACCTGTAGTAGACTTGCGATCAGTGGGATCGCCAGCCCAATCTGCATCAGAGTAAGCATGTAACTCCAAAGTAGAAGATGAAGGAAAAAGAAGACTCGGAAATTGAGTTCCTCGAAGGTAACGAAGAATGCGAAGAACAGCTGCCCAATGTACTGTAGTAGGAGAAACAACAAACTGACTGACAATGTGCACTGCATAAGCAATATCTGGTCTAGTAATAGTAAGATACACCAAGCTACCAACCAAAGTACGATACAAAGTGGGATCCGATAAAAGAACACCATCAGAAGGAGCATAATTCACATTGAGCTCAAGAGGGGTATCTGCTGATCGAGTATCAGAAATGTGAGCTTGTTCAAGAATGTTGGCAATATATTTAGATTGAGAAAGAAGATAACCTCTAGGGGAGTATGCAACCTCAATCCCCAAGAAATAGCGAAGAGTGCCTAAATCCTTCATCTCAAATTGTTTAGCTAACTGTAATTTCAACTCATTGATCCCATTAACATCATCACCTGTAATAATCATATCATCAACATATAGGGATAGTAGAATACGACCATGAGAATTGGTCCTAAGAAATAAAGCAGAATCATGATCACTAGAGCGGAAGCCAAGAGATGTAATTACAGTGGAGAACTTCTCAAACCAAGCTCGTGGAGCTTGCTTCAGACCATATAAAGCTTTCTTCAACTTACACACTTCTCCCTCATTATGTAAAATACCTGGTGGAGGCACCATATAAACTTCCTCTTGAAGATCACCATTTAAAAATGCATTTTTAACATCCATTTGAGAAATATTCCACTGATGAACGGAAGCAACAACAATAAGAGTACAAATAGTAGTCATCTTGGCCACATGAGCAAATGTTTCTTCATAATCCATGCCATACTGTTGAGAGAACCCCTTAGCAACAAGACGAGCTTTGTATCGCTCAACTGACCCATCAGATTTGGTTTTGATCTTATATACCCAACGAGACCCAATAGCACGTTTTCCTGGTGGAAGAGGTACTAAATCCCATGTATTTGTCTTATGCAAAGCAGCAAGTTCCTCTGCCATAGCCTGCTGCCAAAGAGGATCAAGAATAACTTCTTTATAGGAAGAGGGCTCAGACAAATTGTGAATGGAGGTTAGAAAAGAGGCAAAAGAAGGAGAATAAGTGGAATAAACAAAATCAGGCAATTGGGTAGACATACGATCACGAGAAGGATAACGAGGAGAAGAGGCTCTAGATGGTGTAGGATCAACAGTCACAAGAGGTTGTTGGACAGCCGTAGGGACAGAGGGAGCATTTGTATCTGAAATGGCAATAGTATCAGCCCTGCAATTCTCAATAGTAGAATCAGTAGAAATATCATCATCAAAGGCAAACGGATCAATATGAGCAAGCTCGGACCTGGTAAGAGTCTGAGAATCAAAAGAAAGAGAGTAAAATGGTATGTGTTCAAGAAACACAACATGACGAGAAACATACAATTTTTTATTAATAGGATTATAACAACGATAACCCTTTTGACCATCCCCATAACCAAGAAAAACACATATTGCAGAGCGAGGACACAATTTACTACGTTCAACTTGTGGAAGAAGAACAAAACAAGTAGAACCAAATACTTTTAAATAAGAATAATCAGGAGCATAACCATACAAAGCCTCAAATGGAGACAAACCTGAAGTGACAGATGATGGAATTCTATTAATGACATGAACAGCTGTACGAATTGCTTCACCCCAAAATTCACTTGGAACTGCAGCAGACAACAAAAGAGAACGGGCAGTTTCAACAATATGACGATGCTTTCTTTCAGCAACGCCATTTTGTTGAGGAGTATCGGTACATGAAGTCTGGTGAATAGTACCATCACAAGCAAGCAACACAGAGAATTTATTAGAAGTATACTCACCACCTTGATCACAACGAAAACACTTTATAACAGCATTATGTTGAGTTTTAACCATAGCACGAAACATATGATAAATATCATAAAATTCTGAACGATTTTTCATAAGGTAAACCCAACAGTAACGAGTATAATCATCAATAAAACAAACATAATATCTAGATCCACCTTTGGTCAGAACCGAGGATGGATCCCACACATCAGAATGAACTAAATCAAAAGGTGCAATAGAAACAGAAGTACTTTTATTAAAGGGCAAAGCAGAAAATTTTGCAAGTTTGCAACCACAACAATCAGAAATATCACTAGTTTGCAATTTTCCTAAAGCTCCAGTAGAAGCTAAGTACTTTAATCTAGAGGCAGAAACATGTCCAAGGCGAGAATGCCATAAATAAAATTTACTAGAAGACGAATTTAAACGAAAAGATGATAAATCAACAGTAGAAGTAGACATTAAAGCTGCAGTATCTGGAACTCTCAATTCATCCAAAATATAAAGTCCCCCTTGTCTACGGCCTATCCCAATCTTCCTCCCGGATTGTTGATCCTGCACATAACAAGATGTGGAAGAAAACACAACTGAATAACCAGAATCACATAATTGACTGACAGAAATAAGACTCAAAGTGAGGTTAGGAATATAATATACATTAGATAAAGACAAGTTAGTTGTGGAGACAGACCCGACGCCTGCTAGTGGCATAGGAGTGCCATCAGCAGTCAAGACCGACATAGATGATGCAGGATTTAAGGACACAAATGACTTATGATCATATGACATATGATGTGATGCACCAGAATCAAAAATCCAAATGGAAGAAGATATACCTGACAAGCTAGAGGGGTTCAAACCTTTAACAGAGGAGGCAGACATGGCATGTGGCTGAGTTGCGAGAAACTTTTGAAACTGCTCAGCAAGATCAGATACATGTGAATTAGTCTCAGATGGGTATGTAGAACCAATACCAGAACCAACAGACAGAGGGGCAAGAGTAGAAGGAGTAGCAGCAACAACATTAGTTGAGGGAGCCTTAAAAAAATTTCTTCCTGCCTTCATCAACTTTGGACAATGTGCTTTCCAATGCCCCTTTTCCTTGCAAAAAGCACATTCATCAGTACCAACACCAACCCTCCCTTGAGGTTTTCCTTTGTTAAAAGGAGCAGCAAAGACAGATGGAGGAGATGTATTCATTTCTTTATCCAAATGCGAATGAGAGTGAGACTTAAGCCTAATTTCTTCTGCCAACAGTTCTATTGAGTCTTTGGTGTTGGCTGCATTTTTGGTAAAATAAACTCTGTAGCAGGATGCTGGATCCGATGCCTCAAGCATTGCGTAGAGCATTGCAGCGTCTCACTGGAAGTATTACTTGCGCGCTAAGCATGCGCGTTTTCTATTTATAGAATTTATATTTCTCTCTCATGAATCATATCTTGTGCGAAAAGAAAGGCCTTATTTTCTAAACAAATCTTTTGTTTAGAGATTGGTTCAGAAATTATTGTGAAGATTTATTTTCAAAACATATCTAATCTTTTAAAGATATGGTTTAATTTTATTTTGTGAGTTGGATGTTATTTTGGTTCAGATCTTCTTTAGCCCATGTCACCAGCTATATATATGAGGAAGGAGCTAAACCTAATTTAAGAATTGTTCACGCCGTCTTGTGTTTTTGTCTAAGAAATTAGGTTTTACGTGTGTGTTATTTGTGAGCCTTTCTTGTGTCTCATTGATGCAAGCTTATGACGTGTTCTTGAGTTGTAATTGTGTGATCCTTCTCCTAAGCTTTGAAGTACGGAGTTAGGACTTTTGGTGTTTTACACTCTAAGCCTTTAGGTACGAGTGTGTAGTTTTAGGAGTGTGTCTCCAAATCTTTGTGTAACTGAGTTATTGAAATCCTTGATGTTTGTAAGGTTGTTAGGGAGTGAGATGAGATCTCATATCTATGAGTTCCTAGGTAGAAGAGTCATTGGTAGTGCCTAGGTTATAAGTTGTAAACGGGTGGTTTGCTGTAGACTTAGAACTAGGACTATTATAGTGATATTCCTTCCTGGATTGGTATCCCCCAGACGTAGGTTGCTGTTTGCGCCGAACTGGGTTAACAAATAACTTGTCTCCTTTATTTGTTTTCTTTACTTGTTTTATTTCGTTGCGTGCGATACCGGATAGATTGCTTAAGCATCCGGTAGAGCATCGTGTATAGAGCGCCAGGATTTTCAATTGGTATCAGAGCAGGCACCCTGCCTGTTTTCTTGGGTGAGATTCAGGACCAAAAATCTCTGGCATTATGGAAAAAGAAGGAGGCTACATGAACAGGCCACCTTTGCTCAATGGATCTGCCAACTATGACTCTTGGAAATCCAAAATGACGGCTTTCCTGAGATCTATTGATAGCAAAGTTTGGAAGGTTGTTTTGACTGGATGGGAACATCCCACATATGCTAGCAAGGAAGGTACCTCAACAGGGGTGCTGAAACCTGAAGTAGAATGGACTACAGAAGAGGAAGCTGCTGCCCACCATAACCACAAGGCTATCTATGCCCTATTTAATGGAGTAGACACTAGTGTTTTCAAACTCATCAAAAATTGTGTGTCAGCCAAAGATGCGTGGGAAATATTGCAAAAGTGCTATGAAGGGACTACCAAAGTGAAACAGTCTTAGATTCAACACCTCACATCCAAGTTTGAAGCCCTAAGAATGAAAGATGATGAGAGTATTCAAGATTTTCATTTGAGTCTCTTAGACATTGCTAACTCCTTTGAAGCCTTGGGAGAAAAAATATCTGATGAGAAATTGTCAAGAAAGCTCCTTAGATCTCTTCCCAAGAGATTTGATATGAAGGTTACTGCTATCGAGGAAGCACACGATATCTCCACCATGAAAATGGATGAATTGGTTGGATCTCTTCAAACCTTTGAAATTGTTCTCAATGACCGAGGTGACAAAAAGAACAAAAGCATTGCATTTGTCACAAACACTGAAGATGATGTTGCTGAAAGTGATGATGAAGAGGAAGATAGCATAGCAGATGCAATTGCCATGCTTGGTAAACAATTCAACAAAGTGCTGAAAAGAGTTGATCGCAAGAATCGACAGAATGGGCAGAGCATCCGATTCGACATCAACAAACAACAGAATAATCTGAAGAAGACCAAGCCTGAAGAAAAGAGCAATCAAAGTAAGGGTGTTCAGTGTCATGAGTGTGAAGGTTATGGACACATAAGGTCAGAATGTGGAACATATCAGAAAAGACAGAAGAAAGGACTGACTGTTTCTTGGTCAGATGAAGACACTGATGGAGAAAGTGAATCAGCAAGACATGCGACTGCCTTTACTGGAACATGTGTTAGTGTTGCTGATTGGGAATCTGATGAAGATGAGGATGTATCTTATGAGGAACTTGCCAGTACCTATAAAGAATTGGTCACCAGATATGAGGAGATGTGTAGGATTCTTGAGAAGCAAAAGAAGACCATCAACAAACTTCAAGCTGAAGTAAATACCCAGGTTCAAAAAGCTACTCAAGCTGAAGAAAATGTCATCCAAGTAAATGCTCAAATGGATGATCTAAGGAAACGTGTAAGTCAGCTGAACTCAGGAGCAGATCTTCTTGAAGAAATTCTGGATAATGTGCCAAGTGGGAAGCTTAGGTCTGTTGGATACAATTACTCAAGTCTGAATCAGTACCAACAGGACCCTGAAACCAAGTTCACAACAGGAGAAAATGTCATTGATCCTTGTACTGGAAAGGTAATGCTGGAGCATCAGACTCGACATTCTAAAGCCTACTCAGTTCCAAAGTTCGCTCTTGATTCCAAACCTCCGGTTCATCAAAGACCAAGAACTTTTGTTCATCAAAGGCCTAAAAACCAAAGGAGATATCGTAGGTGGGTGTGTCACCATTGTGGAAAAAGAGGACACATTAGACCTTTCTGCTACAAGTTGTATGGATACCCCAACCAGGAGCCTAAACCAAATGTGGTACAGGAAGAGAATGTTATTAAGAAGGAATGGAGACATAAAGAAGAGAATGTTGAACTGCATAAAGAAGAAAATGTTGGGTTAATTGCTCACACATCCCTAAGAGCTTCTTCTAGGGAAGATTGGTATTTTGATAGCGGGTGTTCTAGACATATGACTGGTGAAGAGAAGTATCTCATAAATGTAAAATCCTACAAGGCTAGCTTTGTAACCTTTGGGGATGGTGCAAAAGGAGAAATAGTGGGAATTGGGGATCTGATCAGCCATGGATTGCCCAACCTAGAGAATGTGCTCTTAGTTAAAGTATTCAAAGCAAATCTGATTAGCATCAGCCAGCTGTGTGATCAAGGAATGAAAGTCAACTTCACAAAATATGAATGCCTTGTCAATAATGAAGAAGGACAACTGATACTGAGAGGTACTAGATCTAAAGACAACTGCTATTTGTGGATGCCTCAGGAAGAAGCCCTCACATCCACTTGTCTTGTTTCCAAAGAAGATGAAGTGTAACTGTGGCACCAGAAGTTAGGTCATCTAAATCTGAAAGGGATGAAGAAAGCAATAACAGCTGAAGCTATTAGAGGACTACCCAAACTCAAGATTGGTGAAGGGAATGTATGTGGAGAATGTCAAATTGGGAAACAAACCAGGATGTCGCATCCAATGTTGGAGCATCAGACTACATCCAAGGTTCTTGAACTGTTACACATGGATCTCATGGGACCCATGCAGGTGGAAAGTTTGGGAGGTAAGAGGTATGCTTTCGTGGTTGTTGATGACTATTCCAGATACACATGGGTAAATTTTGTCAGGGAGAAGTCAGATACTTTTGATGTGTTCAAGGAGCTATGCATTCAACTTCAAAGAGAGAAAGGAAGTAATGTTGTTAGAATCAGAAGTGACCATGGAAGAGAATTTGAGAACTCGAAATTCAACGAATTCTGCTCCACTGAAGGGATCAAGCATGAGTACTCGTCTCCTATAACCCCACAACAGAATGGCGTGGTTGAAAGGAAGAACAGAACCATCCAAGAATCAGCTAGAGTCATGCTTCATGCCAAAAGCATCCCATATCACTTCTGGGCTAAAGCCATGAACACTGCTTGCTACATACACAACAGAGTTACTCTAAGAAAAGGTATTTCTTCTACTTTATATGAATTATGGAAAGAAAGGAAGCCAACTGTTAAACACTTTCATGTTTTTGGGAGTAAGTGCTACATTCTAGCTGATAGAGAACAAAGAAGGAAACTTGACCCTAAAAGTGATGAGAGAATCTTCCTTGGATACTCTACAAACAGTAGAGCATACAGAGTTTACAACTCCAAGACTCAAGTTGTGATGGAATCTGTGAATGTTGTTGTAAAAGACACCCCCTTTGAGAAGAATGATGACATTGGTCAAGGTGCACCCGTTATTGACAATGTTGAACAAGATGTTGGAGCATTAGAACATCCCAGCAAAGAAAAATCTGATGAAAAGACTCTTGAAGAAGATGCTGAGACAAGTAATGAACCTCAAGTCCAAAACAAAGGTCCCTCAGTTCGTGTTCAGAAAAATCATCCCAAAGATCTTATTATTGGGAATCCTGAACAAGGAATAACCACTAGGAGGACAAATGATGTAATTGCAAACTCTTGCTTTGTATCTATGTTCGAGCCAAAGAATGTCAAAGAAGCTCTCACTGATGAAGCTTGGATTGAGGCTATGCAAGAGGAACTGAACCAATTCGAGAGAAGTGAAGTGTGGGACTTGGTTCCAAGGCCTGAAGATGTGAATGTAATTGGAACCAAATGGGTGTATAAAAACAAGTCAGATGAGAATGGTACCATTACCAGAAATAAAGCAAGGCTTGTGGCACAAGGGTATACCCAGATTGAAGGGCTTGACTTTGATGAGACTTTTGCACCTGTGGCCAGACTAGAATCCATCAGATTGCTTCTAGGAGTGGCTTGCATTCTCAAGTTCAAACTATACCAAATGGACGTGAAGAGTGCATTTCTAAATGGATACCTACAGGAAGAGGTGTATGTTGAGCAACCTAAAGGGTTTGTGGACCCAAAACATCCTAACTATGTCTACAAGTTGAAGAAAACCTTGTATGGTCTAAAACAGGCACCTAGGGCATGGTATGAAAGGTTGACTCAATTCTTGGAAGAGCAAGGATACAGAAAGGGAGGATCAGACAAAACTCTGTTTGTGAAAGAAGAAAGAGGAAAGTTTATAATAGCTCAAATCTATGTTGATGACATCGTGTTTGGTGGAATGTCGAACACAATGGTCCAACATTTTGTCCAGCAAATGCAGTCAGAGTTTGAGATGAGTCTTGTTGGAGAATTGACTTACTTTCTTGGTCTTCAAATCAAACAAATGGAAGACACCATCTTTATATCCCAGAGCAAGTATGCTAGAAACATCATCAAGAAATTTGGGATGGATAATGCTGCACACAAGAGAACACCAGCACCTACTCATTTGAAACTCACCAAAGATGAGAAGGGAATAAGTATGGATCAAAGTCTCTACAGAAGTATGATTGGAAGCTTGTTGTACTTGACTGCAAGTAGACCTGACATCACTTATGCTGTGGGAGTGTGTGCTAGATATCAGGCAGATCCTAAGGTAAGTCATATGACTCAAGTTAAGAGAATCTTGAAATATGTGAATGGAACTAGTGATTATGGGATAATGTATTCCCATTGTGAAGATTCTACTCTATATGGATATTGTGATGCTGATTGGGCTGGAAGTGCAGATGATAGAAAAAGTACTTCAAGAGGATGTTTCTTTTTGGGCACTATTCTAATATCTTGGTTTAGTAAAAAGCAGAATTGTGTGGCATTATCCATTGCTGAGGCAGAATACATAGCAGCTTGGAGTAGCTGCTCACAACTGGTGTGGATGAAACAAATGCTGAAGGAATACGATGTTGAACAGAATGCTCTGACATTGTATTGTGACAACATGAGCGCCATAAACATCTCAAAGAATCCAGTTCAGCATAGCAAGACAAAACATATTGATATTCGCCATCATTATATAAGAGATTTGGTTGAGAATAAAATTGTCACTCTGGAGCATGTGGGTACAAAGGAACAAGTGGCAGATATTTTCACTAAGGCGCTTGATGCTGTGCAATTTGAGAAGCTAAGGGGCAAGTTAGGAATTTGCCTCTATGAGGAGTTATAACAGTTAATGAGCTTGAGGCGTGCAACTGTCATTTTTTTTCTCCAACCTATGTTTGCACGCTATCCTAGGAGAATCAATCAAATTCTTTCCTCTCATTACATGTGGTATATGCTATCATATGTCCTATCCTCAGGTGTGTGTTATCTGTATGTTTGCATTTGTCTACTGATTCCTGATCGTTCTGATGTTGGTAGTTGTAGATCAGTTGTAGCATGTTTGCCTATAGAAGCATGCATATGTTATGTGGTTGCATATAGCCTGTCTGGCCTATGTGCATGAGATTGAGTAGTGAGGGGATGAGTAACTCTTGTGGTAGTTGGTGGTGATTACTACTATTCTTGTATGTGCTCCTTATGTGCGAGAATCTATTTTTCTCTGTATGATGGTAGTAAGGGGGAGCTGGTGAGTTATGTATCCCGTCTGTTGGTGTGCATTAAAGTCATGTACTTCTGTACTCTCTGCTGGTGAGTATTTGTCAAATTTGTGGCCAAAAGGGGGAGTAGATGTGTTGATTAATTTGTTGGTTTGGTTACCTGCTCTTGCTTCTGTACTCTCTGCTGGTGCGTATTTGTCAAATTTGTGGCCAAAAGGGGGAGTAGATGTGTTGATTAATTTGTTGGTTTGGTTACCTGCTCTTGCTTCTGGTGTGTGCTTCTGATATGTGTTGTGACTGAGAACTGTGTCTGTTCTGGTATGTGTGCTTTGGCGTGTGGCTGTGTATGTTCTGAGATATGCAGGTGTTTAGGTGGAGCTGAGTTGTGTTATGCAGGGGGAGATGTTGGATACGATGCTTCAACATCCTATGCATGTGTGCAGGGGGAGTAGATTTGTGAAAATGCTGAAGCATTCTATCCCACATCCTGTCAATGTTTATTTTCCTGACCATTTAAGGCGAAGTAGTTATTTTGTGTTCCGCTGTTGCATGCCTTTCTGATAATCTTAAAAGATACATCTTATTCGTCTCTACTGTTGACCATGAAGGAGTAGTATGGTAACTGTTTTGAAGGATAGCCTCTACTGATCTTTATGCTTGTGTGCTTATGTTGAGAAAAGGATATGTAGTTGAAGTATCTGTTTAAGTAGTATCTGTATGGTCTTAATTTGTTTAGCCAAAAATTTGCCAAAGGGGGAGTTTGTTGAGTCTTTGGTGTTGGCTGCATTTTTGGTAAAATAAACTCTGTAGCAGGATGCTGGATCCGATGCCTCAAGCATTGCGTAGAGCATTGCAGCGTCTCACTGGAAGTATTACTTGCGCGCCAAGCATGCGCGTTTTCTATTTATGGAATTTATATTTCTCTCTCATGAATCATATCTTGTGCGAAAAGAAAGGCCTTATTTTCTAAACAAATCTTTTGTTTAGAGATTGGTTCAGAAATTATTGTGAAGATTTATTTTCAAAACATATCTAATCTTTTAAAGATATGGTTTAATTTTATTTTGTGAGTTGGATGTTATTTTGGTTCAGATCTTCTTTAGCCCATGTCACCAGCTATATATATAAGGAAGGAGCTAAACCTAATTTAAGAATTGTTCACGCCGTCTTGTGTTTTTGTCTAAGAAATTAGGTTTTGCGTGTGTGTTATTTGTGAGCCTTTCTCTATTCTCATTGATGCAAGCTTAGGACGTGTTCTTGAGTTGTAATTGTGTGATCCTTCTCCTAAGCTTTGAAGTACGGAGTTAGGACTTTTGGTGTTTTACACTCTAAGCCTTTAGGTACGAGTGTGTAGTTTTATGAGTGTGTCTCCAAATCTTTGTGTAACTGAGTTATTGAAATCCTTGTTGTTTGTAAGGTTGTTAGGGAGTGAGATGGGATCTCATATCTAGGAGTTCCTAGGTAGAAGAGTCATTGGTAGTGCCTAGGTTATAAGTTGTAAACGGGTGGTTTGCTGTAGACTTAGAGCTAGGACTATTATAGTGATATTCCTTCCTGGATTGGTATCCCCCAGACGTAGGTTGCTGTTTGCGCCGAACTGGGTTAACAAATAACTTGTCTCCTTTATTTGTTTTCTTTACTTGTTTTATTTCGTTGCGTGCGAGACCGGATAGATTGCTTGAGCATCCGGTAGAGCATCGTGTATAGCGCGCCAGGATTTTCAAGTTCATTAACAACTGAGTCAACTTTGGGAAGGGGAGTACGATGTAGAATACCCCCACGCAAGGCCTCAAATTCATCACGAAGAGCCATCAAAAATTGAACTAATCGTTGCTCTTCTCTTTGCTCAATGTAGGCTTTGACAGCTTTTAATTCAGTCGATTCCATGAGAGCCAATTCGTCCCACAAATTAGTCATAGCCGAATAAAAATCTTGAATGCTCATATTATTTTGCTTAAGAGCTCTAATATCACTTTCCAACTGATAACGTTTAGCAAAATTAGACTGATTATACAACCGTTCCAAATGGTCCCAAACCTCTTTAGCAGTATCGTATTTTGCTAGTTGCATACCTATTGACTGAGAAACAGAATTATTGATCCAAGTAATGATCTTCGAATTACTAACTTCACATGTATCTAACTCTTTTGCATACTTTGCTGCATCTTTATTTTCGGTAGGCTTAATAGAGGTTCCATCAACATAACTCCACATCCTTTTTCCTTTTAAAAAATTTCTCATTACATAACTCTAATAAGGATAATTTTTTCCAATCAATTGAACACTAATAGATTGAAGAGAATCATCCTTATCACTAGCCATTACAATAAACTATGAGAGCCAAAGGAAATTAAAATTGGGATCTGTTGCCGAAGATAAATTACAAACACAAAGATGTTATAAGATGCACTTTTAATACCAAATCAAAAGAAAGAATAACCAAACTCACAGCCACACGTTCCAAGAGGTGCCAAGACTTAATTTTCAACAAACTCAAAGCCACACGTTCTACTGGTATGCGTAAATACCATTCAGCATATACTGATCCAATGATTCAAAGAGAGAATAAACTAACCTTATTGCAAAGATTGATTAAGAGTTGTCAACAAACATCCAAATCCTAAAGAATCAACCAAGCTCTTTGATACCATGTTAATATTGAGGATCCATAGAAAGAGAACAAATGGTGGCTAGGGTTTCATTAGGAATCACCACAAAAGTCTTAGAATACAAAACAATAGAAATGTATAAATACTAAAGCATAAAAGACTAAACTACCCTTAATATAATATATTATCTAACACCATTAAGCATGGTCATATGTTTATGCTATTATGTCGCTAACCTAATTTATAAATAAGGATTAAAATAATAAAGAGTTAATAGGATAGAATTAATAATATGTTTTGTTTATTATTTTCAATCGATGCACCAAACAAGAGATTTAAGTAAAATATGATAGTTTTATCATATCATGTCTCTCTACCATGCGCATCAAACATAACCATAGAAACCACGACGACCCCAAATCTGCAAACATACATCGCATGATATGTGATCCATACGGTCCAATCCACGTTGACCCTAGGTTAAACGGTCCGCGATCTCCAATACACATACTCAGCTGAAAAACCATTGAGGTCCATGGTTGGAACGGATTCATGTTTGTTGTTCTTTTTATTTTATTTTTGCTTTTATTGATAGTACATGTTCATTGTTATTTTTGTTTTTGACAGAACATGTTCAATATATTGAAGATTTCTCTTCCCACCCCCTACTTTTCTTTTTCACCCTCTTAGTTTCCGTTTATACCTTTAAAAAAAAGTTCGGTAAATGCGAACCGAACTTTTAAACGGTTGAAAACACATGTGTATACCCTTAAAAAAAAGTTCAGTAAATGAAAACCGAACTTTTAAGGGTAAAATTAGGGGTAAAATTGGATTTTTGGGGGGTGAAAAAGAGACGAAGGGGGTGGGAAGAGAAATCTTCCAATATATTTGTTCATATTAACTTATTAAGTGATCCAGATTAATTAAAATCTACAACTCTGAATCGTCATTAATGACGCTTTTTGAAGATTCATTCTTTTTAAAAAAAATGTTACTTATAGAAAAAGAACTCATTTTACTATTATATTATAAAGTCAATAGACTCTTGTAACAAAAAATATAAAAAAGTCAAATGACCCAATAACATGATACTATTACTATTCACACCCTCCTTATAATAATTCACTTCCACGTGTTATCATGAATCACTTTATTTTTTATAAGCTGCTCACACCACTACATGTCCAACACACTCCTTCCCACTCCTTTTTTTCCTATAAATCACACAAACACTACAACATTGAATAACAAACAAAACCATTGAAAGTTTGGTCTTAGAACCAAGCACAAACATATAGTACCAGTACTATATAATATTATTGTCATACAAATCTTACTTTATTTGTTTTTTTTCTCCTTTTTTTTATCATCACAAAAGGAAAGGTTACTTGAAATGGGTGGTGGTGATCAGAAAAATGTTTCAATTGTTAAGAAAAAGAAAAATGGTTCTTTTAAGTCCATTTTCATGCATGCTGATGTTCTTGATTATTTTTACATGATTTTTGGTTTATTGGGGTCTATTGGTGATGGAATAATGACCCCTTTAGTTTTGTTTATTACAAGCAAAATTATGAATTCTCTTGGTAATGCTTCTGGCACATCAAACAAGAATTTTGTTCATAACATCAATGAGGTTCTTATTCTCTTTCTCTCTCTTTTTTAAGCTTAAATTATACTCCTCTAATCTCATATATAAGCAACTTTTTACTTTTTAGATTCATTCAATAGCAAATGTATCTAGTCTATAATACAGGTTATATTCATCAGTTATTGAATGAACCTAAAAAATGAAAAGTTGTTTATATCAAGAATTTCCCTTCACATGTGTAGAGAGAAAATTAAAGAAAATAATATTGGCCTTATTTGGTTTGACTTTAATTAATTTTGTGATGCAGAATGCTGCTGTTTTGTTATATTTGGCTGGTGTCTCTTTTGTTGCTTGCTTCTTAGGTGAGTTTTCTGTTTTGTTACTATTTTTGGTTTTGTCTTTCTCTTTATAATTTGCATATATATGGAATAGTTATAAATTGATGATTTATGTTTGCAAATAAAATTTAACTCAAAAATGAAAAAATTGTCTACAAATAAATTATCAATTTAGTCTCTAACATATCAGTCTCTCCAATTTATTCTCTAAAGTATATAGAATATTTCGCTTAATTAGTTTGATAGTCTTTAATATTATTAAGATGTTTGAGACTAAAACGACGGAATTTTTTAGAGCGTATATACTTTAGAACTATATTGGGGAGAATAGTGGATACTTTTAAGAGTTAAGACTATATTGGATTGAAAATGATAGTGATTGCGACATTTGTAGTAAGCAATAACTGAATTGATTAAAAAAATTACATGAAAGTGTAAACTAATTTCACTTATATTTTAATGATATTTTTATAATAATTTTAAATATTTTAATTTTATATTGATATCTTAATTAAATAATCAACACTCATGTGATCTGTGTGGATGTATGATTTTTTTTAGTTACCAAGATATTGGTACGAAATTTTCACCTTGGTTAGCGATTATTAATGATAGTGATGACAAATATATTACTAGTATTTGAGAGAAAATAATACTTAATAATAGTACTTTATAGACTAAAGTTGATGATTTATTTTTTGCTTATGATACAAAAGTATTAACATTGTGTACTCTGTTTAGAGGGTTATTGTTGGACAAGAACAGGTGAAAGACAAGCTGCAAGAATGAGAGCTAGGTACTTAAAAGCAGTTCTAAGACAAGAAGTAGCATATTTTGATTTGCATGTTACTAGCACATCAGAAGTCATCACCAGTGTCTCTAATGACAGCCTAGTAATTCAAGATGTCCTTAGTGAAAAGGTATAAATAAATATAAACATTTTACTTCATATCAATTTTGATTTTTATATAATGATGAAAATAGACAAGGTCAGGCTAGGCCGGACTCTTATTAAATAGGTCTCACTGTTTTAAAAATTCGAGGCCTGAGTCTGGTCTATTACCTAACATAGACTATTTTTAGGGTCTCGTCTAGCTAGTTTTGTCTAACTAGGCCCGAGAGCCTATTTAGAGACTTATATATGTGCTATGTAACACCGACACTTCAGGTTAAAGACATATATGAGTGTTGGATATATATCGGTGTCTGGCATCAGCACAATACTAACACTTGTGTTTATGTACTAATACAATTACTTCTATTTTCTCAAACTATTACCAATATGTGTGTTAGGGTTGTGTCTCGTGTCTGTGTCAATGTTTAATGGTATTTGTGACATTAACAGCTTGTCAATTTCTTCTAACTTGAAAACTATATAGGTTCCAAATTTTTTGATGAATGCATCAATGTTCATTGGGAGCTACATAGTGGCATTTGCATTATTATGGAGATTGGCCATTGTTGGATTCCCTTTTGTGGTTTTTCTTGTGATTCCTGGTTTAATGTATGGAAGGACTTTGATGGGATTGGCTAAAAAAATCAGAGAAGAGTACAATCAAGCCGGTACAATAGCAGAACAAGCGATATCTTCGATCAGAACTGTTTATTCATTTGCAGGAGAAAGCAAAACCATAGCTGCTTTCTCTGATGCTTTAGATGGATCAGTGAAGTTGGGATTGAAACAAGGTTTAGCTAAAGGGTTAGCCATAGGAAGCAATGGTGTTGTTTTTGCTATATGGTCTTTCATGTCTTATTATGGTAGCAGAATGGTCATGTATCATGGTGCCAAAGGTGGTACAGTTTTTGCAGTTGGAGCATCACTAGCACTTGGTGGATTGTAATTATACTTTTACCCTTTATTTCATTTCATTTCATTCAATTTATACTATTTTAAAAAAGTTGAATCGGCAACAAAAAATTAGAGACAGGAAAACATGAAGTCTGTCTCTAATTTATGTTACTAATTCAACTTTTTATAGTACCGGTAGGTCAAAGGTTTTGTACTTCATGAGCTTAAGGTTTAAACTTGGTATCTGACACCAACGCATGTGATTAATTGAATTAATTCAATTTATTAATTATTGTCGGTGTCAACTTGTGAGTGTCATGCCTGGTATCTGTATCTGTGTCAAATGTTTTAAAAAACTTACTATTAGCTTAAAAGTTTCATACTTGTTTTCTTAAGTATGGTACGCGGTCACAATTGCGGTTGTGTCGTCATTGTTTTCTTAAGTATCCACGACCATGATTGAGACCTCGTCAGACGTATCTGACGTGATCACGTTTTTATTGTTTTGTTAACTAAATATTTTTCCTTGTGTGACAGGGCATTAGGTGCTGGTTTATCAAATGTGAAGTATTTTTCAGAAGCAAGTGTTGCAGGAGAAAGAATAATGGAAGTGATAAAAAGAGTACCAAAGATAGATTCAGAAAACATGGAAGGTGAAATTCTAGAGAATGTATCAGGAGAAGTTGAATTCAACCATGTTGAATTTGTGTATCCATCAAGACCAGAAAGTATAATCTTAAATGATTTTTGCTTAAAAGTTCCATCAGGGAAAACAGTTGCATTAGTAGGAGGAAGTGGTTCAGGAAAATCAACAGTTGTATCAATTTTGCAAAGATTTTATGATCCAATTGGTGGAGAAATTCTTGTTGATGGAGTTGGTATTCATAAGTTGCAACTTAAATGGCTTAGATCTCAAATGGGATTAGTGAGTCAAGAACCTGCTTTATTTGCAACAAGTATTAAGGAGAATATACTTTTTGGAAGAGAGGATGCTACTTATGAAGAAATTGTGGATGCTGCTAAAGCTTCTAATGCTCATAATTTTATTTCATTGTTGCCACAAGGATATGATACTCAGGTTAGTGCTAATTACTTTTTTTCATTATGATATTAGAGAAATATTTATGAGTTAAGTGGAATTTTCCTATACTAAAATAATGAAAGGGAAAATATATAATTTAATTTAAATTCTAATTATAGTTATGGTGGAAACATTGCTAGTTGCTTTTGTCATTATGTTACTTGCCAAATAAGTTAAGTGGAACTTTCCTATTCCAATATGATGAAAGGATAAAGAAATGGTTGTAAATTGCGGTTACAAAATTCGAGCAAATGTTGTCGTTGAGGCTGCAATTAATTGTTGCAATGTCGTTTTGGATTATCTTACACCAACAACTATAATTCAAAAGTAAATAGAGAACACACGATATACATATATATTTTTTTAAATAAAAATAACACATAATATTTTATTACGGAATTCATTTGACTGCGATATATTTTTAAAAACTACGATCCGACTTCATACTTCATAGTAACTTCGATACATTTCTATTACTTTTGCTCCATTAGATTGACCTAACCAATTATTAGTAAACTATAGTCATACCTAACATATACCACTTAAATCTTTATATTGCAATCTTGCCCACTACAATTTAAAACTATAGATAAAGGTTAAAAGATAAGGAAATTAATTAATTTCCATTGGAGATGCTACTAAAAGTTAAAAATATATTGACTTTTAATCTTTTGCTAATAGAATCAATAACAATGATACCATGGAGTAAGTGGCATGAATAATTCTTTGTTTTAATAATATTCTCCTTCCATGTGAAATTTGTTATAATAATTTTGTATCTATAAAGACGTACATGAAGCACCTTATCTTTTCCTTTCCAATTTGCATCACTGGAAATGCCTTTTAGGAGACAAATTCCATTCATGGCCAACATATCTTGACCATAAATTTAGATCAAATTATTGCCACATAGCATCTCTTTCTTTTTTTGTCGAATAGTTTAGTAGTGACTAGAAATTTCAGCCTTAAGGTAAATAAGTGGGGTGTTCGGGATTCAAACACCGGACTTCCTATCTCTTTCTGTTGGAACAATTAGTAAGAAAAGAGAAATAACGAAATAAACCAAACAATGAATGCACGATGTTTGATAACGAAGTTCCCCAAATTGTAAGTACGTCTTCGACAGTAGAGTCGCTATAGTTCATTTCTATTTTTTTTAACAGACAAAAATAAATATATATGAACTGTATATCTTAATACCCCTTCAAAGTTTATGATTAAAAACTAAAAACATCAAAATTTACATCTTTATGAATTTTTACCAAACAAGTTAATTTTCAGATTAATTAATACATATGATTTATGTTAGAATAACTTTCAAACTATCTCGTTAACTTAGCTCAATTAGTAGGACATTGCATTATATATGCAGGGGTCAGATTCAAATCATGATTATCCCACTTATCCACCTTATGGATGGAATTTCAAGTCACTGGACTACATGACTACATCCTTATCACAAAGAAATATTGTTATAAGTTTTTTCTTTTTTTATACAAATGAGGGCATAAGCCACAATGTTATAGTTTTTAAAGTTTACTAATATAGAAGTGATTCATTGAATGCAAACTACCTGAAACGTAATATATACAAGGACATCAGTAGTTGACTTTCCCTAGATAAATAAACAATCACTACACTTTCCAACCTAATATACAAAGGTGTTAACTAGCAAAAATCTTAATTAATTAATCGATGTATGTTTTATTTTTTTACATTTCCATCTCTATCTCTCTTTTTTTATTATAACAATTTTTTCATGTGAAAAAGTTCCACAATCCACAGGTTAAGTTTTTTCTTCTGTTTATTTTTTCTCCCTATAATAAGGTTAAGTTTTTGTTTATATGCCTATAATAAGGTTAAGTTTTTTTAATGTTGCTGATTTAGTTAAGTGCATTGAATTTGAAGTTCTAATAATATTAAATAAAATTTATTCACGTGACAGATAATTCTCAAGTTATTAATTAAATAATAAGAGTTGGCCAACAAAAGTTAAATAAACAAAATTTATGCAAGAATATTCCCATCCTTTCTCAAATTAGTTATTCACATTTTTTTAATTGCAATGTGATGGAAGTATTAAAATTTGTTTAATAGAAAATTATTCACAATACATTTTATAACAATCCCTATTTTAGCTAAACCTTATGAGTATAAATTTAAATGTATCTAATTAAACTACTAAATTATTATAGAATTATTGTGTTAAGTTAAAATTAAGATGTAATTAATTGCATGTTTACTACTATAGGTTGGGGAGAGAGGAGTTCAAATGTCAGGGGGACAAAAGCAAAGGATTGCCATTGCAAGAGCCATAATTAAAATGCCAAAAATTCTTTTGCTAGACGAAGCGACAAGTGCACTTGATTCTGAATCCGAACGAGTAGTCCAAGAAGCTTTAGACAAAGCCGCGGTTGGACGGACCACCATCGTCATTGCACACCGCTTATCCACAATTCAAAATGCGGATATCATTGCGGTCGTTCAAAATGGTAAGATCATGGAAACAGGATCTCACGAAAGCCTCATGCAAAATGAAAATTCTCTTTACACCTCCCTCGTTCGTCTCCAACAAACAAAAAATGACCAAAACGACGACACTTCATCTATCATGAATAGAGATCACATGCAAAACACGAGTAGTCGTAGACTCGTGAGTCATTCTAGCTCTTTCAACTCAATGACTCGCGGTGGTGATGATATCGTTAATTATAATAGTGGTGGTGATGATATCGTTAATAATGTTGTCCTAGATGATGATCATAATAATAACAATAATAATAAAAAAAACGTTGAGGTTCCTTCGTTTCGAAGGTTGTTGGCAATGAATCTACCAGAGTGGAAGCAAGCATGTTTGGGATGTTTAAATGCGCTTTTATTCGGTGCGATTCAACCTGTATATGCTTTTGCAATGGGGTCGGTTATATCAGTTTATTTTTTGGAGGACCATGATGAGATTAAGAAGCAAATTAGGATCTATGTGTTTTGTTTTCTAGGGTTGGCTGTGTCCTCAATGGTTTTTAATATTCTTCAACATTATAGCTTTGCTTACATGGGAGAGTATTTGACTAAAAGGGTCAGAGAAAGAATGTTTTCCAAGATACTCACTTTTGAAGTTGGTTGGTTTGATGAGGATCAAAATTCAACAGGTGCTATTTGCTCTAGACTTGCCAAAGAAGCCAATGTGGTATGTTTTCCTCAACTTTGCTCTAGACATGCTTTATGACACTGACACTCTTCATATTAGGCGTGTTCTGATGTCGGACATGCGTCTATGTCTGACACCTACATATTGAATTATATTATTTTCTCAAATTATTATCAGTGTCGATGTGTCTATGTCTATTGTTCTTTTTGTAACATTTTTTTTTTCAAATTAATGACACAGGTAAGATCTTTGGTTGGTGATAGATTGGCTCTAGTGGTACAAACTATATCAGCAGTTGTAATAGCATTCACAATGGGACTAGTCATTGCATGGAGATTAGCCATTGTTATGATAGCAGTTCAACCAATTATCATATGTTGTTTCTACACAAGGCGTGTCCTTCTTAAGAACATGTCAAAAAAAGCAATTAAGGCTCAAGATGAATGTAGCAAAATAGCTGCAGAAGCTGTTTCAAATCTAAGAACCATCAATGCTTTTTCATCTCAAGATAGAATCCTCAAAATGCTTGAAAAAGCCCAACAAGGCCCAAGTCATGAAAGCATTAGACAGTCTTGGTATGCAGGTATTGGGCTTGCATGTTCACAAAGCCTCAATTTTTGTACTTGGGCCTTGGACTTTTGGTATGGTGGAAAACTTGTGTCACAAGGTTATATTTCATCAAAGGCATTGTTTGAGACTTTTATGATTTTGGTGAGCACAGGAAGAGTTATTGCCGATGCCGGTAGCATGACTAATGATCTTGCTAAAGGCTCTGATGCCGTTGGATCGGTTTTCGCAATTCTTGATAGGTATACAAAAATTGAGCCAGATGATATAGAAGGTCACAAAGCCGAAAAATTAATAGGAAAAATTGAACTTCATGATGTACATTTTGCATATCCGGCTAGACCTAATGTGATGATCTTTCAAGGGTTCTCGATTAAAATTGATGCCGGAAAATCCACGGCTTTGGTCGGGGAAAGTGGTTCTGGAAAATCGACAATCATAGGACTTATTGAGAGATTCTATGATCCTTTTAAAGGGATTGTGACAATTGATGGTAGAGACATAAAGTCTTATAATTTAAGGTCATTAAGGAAACACATTGCACTTGTGAGTCAAGAACCAACATTGTTTGGTGGTACCATAAGGGAAAATATTGCATATGGAGCTTATGATGACAAGGTTGATGAGAGTGAGATTATTGAGGCTTCAAAAGCTGCAAATGCTCATGATTTCATATCAAGCTTAAAAGATGGTTATGAAACATGGTGTGGTGAAAGAGGAGTTCAACTTAGTGGTGGTCAAAAACAAAGAATTGCAATAGCTAGAGCTATATTGAAGAATCCAGAAGTGTTGCTTCTGGATGAAGCAACAAGTGCACTTGATAGTCAATCAGAGAAAATAGTGCAAGATGCTTTAGAAAGGGTTATGGTTGGAAGGACAAGTGTGGTTGTGGCTCATAGGTTGAGTACTATACAAAATTGTGATTTGATTGCTGTTTTGGATAAAGGAAGTATTATTGAGAAAGGAACACATTCATCTTTGTTGGCTAAAGGACCAAGTGGAGCTTATTACTCTTTGGTATGTCTACAAAGAAGACCAACCAACACAATTGTTGATTCTTCACATGAAATCAACTAAATAAACAAGATCAAGTTTCTTCATGTTTGAAGGTAGAAGCTATAAAGAAGAATTGATGATGGAGTTGTTGTGATAATGTGTGAAATTGAAAACAAAATTAAGAGGCTAAAAGAAAATGTTTATGCCTTAGCTTCCAAAATTTTCCATGTATACAATCATCAATATTGGTGGTTTAAACATAGCATAACTCCTTTGTTAATTATTATATGCTTAATTATATTGTAATATAGTTATTTTTTTTTTACTATGAGTAGTCTTTTTTTTGCTTTCACCACCAATTTAATCTGGTTTGAGGGTCAGTTCTGACATCAAGTGGTTTCATATATCTTTCAGTTGTATCGATAACTTAATACTTATCACTCGCCTACTCCATATATCATTAAAAATGCGTGGGATTCACAAAAATTATTTAAAATGTGCAAGATTCACAAAAATGAAATGACTTACTAAAGCTCCCCAACTCTAGAAGTATCATTCATCTTTTCTCCCTATTGGGGATGGGTACTATTTGGTACAAAGGCTTATGGAATTAAATTCTCCCATTAGATATGATCTAAGTTTGTTTTTTCAATTAGATCAATAAATTTTAATATTGGATCAAATAAAATATGATAAGACTTATTAATTCAATAGTAGAAAAACAATTGTACGATGGGTTACTCCCTCTGTACCTTGACAAAAATCATCATTTTGTAATCTAGAAATCACCATTGTTTGGGTCAAAAGAGTGAATTAAGACAAAAATTATAATAATGTATGAAATTTGCGACCAAAAATTTGGATTTTAAAATGGAGAGACTAAAATTCAAGTAAAATAAGAAAATTAAAAGTGTTTACACCATGTTTATCAAAATTAATATTGTTGGTGTCTAGATAATTCAGGGGACCAAATTGACATTCTTAAAAATTAAAGGACTAAAGTGATCCCCGAAAATAAGATAAGAGATTGAAAAGGTAATAAACTTTAAAATTTTAACTTATCAAAATAAAAATAAAAAACTCTAAAATTTTAGATTTATCCCTACTTTTATATTAGTATTTTGATGCATATAATAAAAACAACTTCTCACATTACATAATTTGTAACTTAGAAATAAATACTTACCCTTAAACTCTCTCAAATAGCTTATTGAATAACCTCATACTAAAATTGTTTAACCCCAAACGCGTCCTTATATTGCCATGAATACGCCAAATGCCAAATACCAATTAATTTGCATGTATCTCATTGTCACAAACCAATTTGGAGAAAAGTCGTGTCAATGTTACCTTTTTCTTGTTGATTTTGACATGAAACTAATAAGAGTAGTAGCTTTCAGTGATAGGATTTAAGAAGATCAGGAGATACAAATGGGCCACCATCCAAGCCCAACTTAGATGATGAAAGGCTCATAATCTTGGCCCATCATCATATTCTACCTTAATTAGAGATCATAAAAACTAATTGATGTGATTAATTATTTTTGCAGCTCTAATTACATAACATGTTAGTAAACATGTTAATAAGTTCCACATCGGTTGTGAGGTGATCTGAATAAGTATCAAAAGAGATGGGACGAGGAGGTGGGAGGAGGAGGATTTGAGGGAGTGTCAGTCTTTACTTCTAACTCGTTCATTGCAGGATCAGTCTTCAGATAGGTGGCAGTGGCAGTCTGACCCTGACAAAGGCTACACTGTCCGAGGAGCATATCAGCTTTTGACTTCTCGGGTTGCGGCTCCTATGGACGACGCAGAAAAACTCATTTGGCATTCTCAGGTTTCGTTGAAGGTCTCCATTTTTGCATGGCGTCTATTGCGGGACAGGTTGCTCACAAAAGCAAACCTGGTCACTCGAGGCATATTATCTCCTGCAGCCAATCTGTGTGTTTCTGGTTGTGGGGAGATGGAGTCAGCTCACCATTTATTTCTCTCTTGTGGTACATTTGGCTCTCTATGGGCTTTAGTTTGTTCGTGGATCGGCGTCTTGGTGGTGGAGTACACTTCCTTACGGGATCACTTTATTCAGTTTACGTATTCAGCAGGTGGTTCTCGGGCACGTCGCTACTTTCTGCGGCTCATTGGCTTGCTTGCGTTTGGGTCGTGTGGACGGAGAGAAATCACAGGTTGTTTCGAAGCTCAGTCAGCAATCCTACCCAGATGTTGGATAAGATCAAGCTCCATTCTTTTAGGTGGTTAAAAGCGACGAGTGTCACTTTAGCTTCTAATTGTCATAGCTGGTGGTTTAGTCTTTTACTCTGTCTGAATCTTGTATGAATTGTTTTGGTTATCTTTATGTGACTCTTTGTAAACTCTAGGAGTCTACCTTAGCACAACTTGTATTAGGGAGACTATTTTTTCTTTTTTATATATATACATCTCATTTTGGTTTGTTAAAAAAAAAAATTATTATTATGTTTTTGACAAATTTATTAATGTTATTATTTGGAAAGATATAGTGAATTATGTCCAACTAGAATCCAAAAAAAAGGAGTAACAACTTCGTTATCACTTGCTAGTTGCATTATAAAAAAAATAAAAAAGTAAAAACTTTGACAAATAACTACTCCAAAATGAACAATGGATAGGACTGATGATGAAAGCTAGGAAAAGTGGTCAGATCCAAGTAAAGGAATTTTTAAAAATATATTCTTAAATACCTTGAAGTATTTTAAGTTTTTATTTTATTTTTAAAAATTTCGGTTTTTATCTATAAATGTCACTCTATATAATTTGATCTTAAATATTTTTTATTTTATTTTCTTCCTCAAATCCTGAATATATTGGACAATTTGTTCCCTAAAATTTTAAATATAAGATAATTTGGTTTGGACTAAATTCCCTAAGATAAAATGATTTTTTTTGACAAAAAAAAAACGAAATTCTTTTAAGAAATCAAATGTTTGTTAAAATTTATTTAAAAGATAAAATTTACTGTTTATCCAAAAGTGAAACTATAGCCAAATATTTTTATAAGTATTACGAGTATAACATATAGTAAATAAGATATAGTTCTGTCAAAGAAAAAAAAATAGTAAATAAAATAAATAAGGTGCAAATCTCTTAACCAAAAAATAAAATAAAAAATAAGGTATCTCTTATTAACCCCTTTACTGCATTTTATTTCTCTATCTTTGTCATAATTTATCTCTTTATTTTTAATTTTTAGTGTCTTTATCTTTACTCACAAATTCACTAAGTTATAGTTCTACTGGTTCAAAAGCTTCTGCAAAACCTCTATTGAAACCAAAGAATCCTTCATTCCTAGTAACTTGGAGTAAATTGTTGCTGAATTTTGCAGCCCTTATAAAAAAATCTCTCCATGTGGAAAATCTCTCCTGCACAAAATATGGTCTACCACTGTCCCTAACAATAGAGGCAACACCCCATCTTTATAGTACTTTCTTTGGAGATAGATTGTATTGTAGGCAAGTCAGAGCCTGCTTTACTTTCTTTTTGGATTTTTTTAATAAAATAATTACAAGTTTTCTTCTCTTTATTCCAATATTTTTAAAAATAATAATAATTTAGAAGAAAAAAACTTCTAAAACTAGTACTTTGCTTAGAAGCTATTTTGAAAAAGTTTATATACAAAAAATCATGTTATTGTTATATAATGGATTTTCTTTATTTTAAAAATTATTGTTCATTTTTTTAAAACAAACATATAATACTTCATAAATACAATTCGATTGATAATTGTAGAATGTTGGTTTACATATGTGTAGGTTCAAATCAAAATTCTCCATTTCTCAATACTTAAAGATATATGTATGTATCAAGCCATGAAACTACTTTTAAAAAACAATTTATATTTTTTAAAAATATAAATATCAAAATTACTTTATATATATATATATATGTCTAGGGTTTGTTTGGATTTTTTTTTTGAGCATATCTGAAATAGTTGATCCAAATAAATAATTTTTATATATTATTATTAGTTTTTGGGTTAATATGTTTTTATCGCCTGCAAAGTAGGCGAATTTTGCGTTACCATACACTACCACTTGCATTCATCATCAAATCATATTTGCGCAACTTGTTAATTTTTGGGTTAATATGTTTTTATCTCCTGCAAAGTAGGCGAGTTTTGCGTTACCCGCTATAATTTTTTTTGTTGAGATTACCCCTTTATAATGTTGTAGAATTACAGGGGGTAGAATGAACTAGAAAAAAAATTCTGCAACATTACAAAGGGGTAATTTTAACAAAAAAAATTACAAAGGGGTAATGCAAAACTCGCCTACTTTACAGAGGGTAAAAACCTATTAACCCTTAATTTTTTTATATCAAAGTCTTTCTGTCAATTTATTTTTTTTAGCAAGTCTTGAACTCTTTTAGAAATATATACAGATATAGAACAATGATATTTGTCACATACTCACATCCAAATCTATTCAATGAGATTGAGAGGGATTGGAGGTTTGAGTTTAGAGAATGAAAATTTGGGAGAGTTTTTCAGGGAGATAAGATAGACCTATGGGGTGGGGATTTTAAAAGTGGGCTTTAAATTTCATGAGAAAATAAAAAATGAAATAGTAGCAACAATAAGAAAAAACAATTGTTAAGAAAGGAAATTACTCTCTCCACTTTTTTTTAGTGTCCATTTTGTATAATAACACAAAATTAAGAAAATATATTTTTACACCTTATCTTTCTATATATTATACTTTAATTTTAATTCACCAATATTTTTTTTTGCACACACTTTCTCTTTCCAATAAATTTAATATATTATGAACACAATTTTTTTTAATATGTTATGTACCATAAAAAAAAGATAATTTAGTTTTCCAAATATATAACATTAATTAGTTTTATTGAAAAAGATATGAGTAATTGATAAAGTTTATAATTGACAAATCGTATCATTAAAACACCAAAAATATAATTAAATAGGAACGCTAAATTTGACGTTTTTGGACACTTAAAAAAATTGGAGGGAGTATGTACCAAAAAAAAAAGAAAAGAATGGAAATTAGTTAAGAATGAAAAAAAATAGAGAATATAAGGGAAATTAAACTACTTAAGAAGGAATTAAACAAAAAAGTTAATAAAGTAATTTCTTAGGATTAGGAATTAAACAAAAAAGGGAGTAAAAAAAAGGAATTAAACAAAAAAGTTAATAAAGTAATTAATAGGATTAATACATAAAAATACACAAGACTTTTTTTTGACCAAAATAAATACACAAGACTTACATGCATTATTACACATTAGAAAAAAACTAGAAAAATAGACTAATCAGCAACGAAATTAACTAATCATCTAAACACAAGTTTATTTCTTTTGACTCCACAAAACAAAAGTGAATAAGGTCATTAATAAGAATTACATACATAAATACACAAACGTACATACATTATTACAACATTAGAAAAAACATTTTACCAAAAAAAAACCCTAGAAAATTACATTAATCAACAACAAAATTAACTATACACTAAAAACAAGTTATTTTCTTGACTCAACAAAACACAAATTTAACAAATGTATCATAAAAGTTGAAAACATTGGAAGTATAAGAAAGAAACAACGGGCTTAGACATATGGTTTGATAAATAGTAGTAACAATATCCATGGATTCAAAAACCCGGTTTTTTAACTAACCCGACCCACATAACATTAAATTTAGTTAACAATAATGATATTACTATGTTGAAATTTTTTACCTGGATTCAAATCTGAGATTTTACAATTGTGTGAGTTTTTAGGGTTGTCATTTCATCGACGAAAAATAATAAGAAAAAAAAACTACAAATTTATGATCAATAATATTTATGTAAAAAGCTAATAATTTGAACCGTAATTTTCGACCTGGTTCGATCCAACCCGACCCATATATAAAATATCATTGCAATAATCTTAAAAATAACAGAACTGAGAACTACGGTTCGATCCCCTGCAATTGCAATCGGGAGGGGGCTGGAACCACTTAATGTCAGAACTCACCCCCAAACCAGATTCAACTGGTACCGAAAACAAAAAATAAAAATAAAAATAAGAGCAATAACACAAACACAAGACACATATATAAGCAAAGTTTGTTCTCATAATATATTCAATTCATTCTTATTTAATTTTTCTCTCTTCTTAATTTTTCAAATCTTCTTCAAACATTTCAGTTCTTGCGAGTTTCATAGTTGCGCACGTATCACCGTTTCTCTCTTCCCATTTTTTTCTCTCACACCAAAACTCTCTCTTTCTTTCTCTCTCTATCTTTCTTGCACTGTTTGTTTGATTTTAATCTGAATTTCTGTTTCAATCTTAACGTAAACAAACAACGTAGAGAGAGACACAACAACAACAACAAAACCAAACCTTAATCTAACTTGTTTTGTTTTTCTCTCCTCTCCGATCAAATCAAACCCTTCTTGAAGATCTACTCAAGTTGTTTTTTCCCAGCAGAATTTTCCTGGGAAAATTTGGGAAATTCATAAAGTATAATTTTTTTCCCTTTTCACTTTCTGGGTCTTGTTCAATTACTTTCAATTCAATGTTATTGTTAATTATATTATTGATTATGTTGTTTTAATTGATCAATTTTGATTTGATTTTGTAATTTTGATTATGCAGGGATGAAGAGGGCAAGAGATGATATTTACTCTTCTTCTCAATTCAAACGTCCCTTTGGTTCTTCACGTGGTGATTCGTATGTTTTCTTGATTATGGACTTGATCTTGAATTTGATTTTTTGATTTTGGCCCTATTTTGTGTTTATGCACCAATTTTGTGTGTCACTCTTTGGAATTGGTGTTGTGCCCTAATTTTGTGTTTCACTGTTGTATTTGAATTCATATAACTACACCTAATTTTGAATTCACTTCTAGTGTTCAATTGTTGTTGAATTTCATTAGGGTTATGTTTGATTTGAGTTTAAATTGATTGTGGAGTTTATTATCTGATTGGATCATTGGTTAAAAGGAATGGATGCATTTGGATATGGTTAAATCATTTTGATTTGGATAATTTTTTTTTTCCTTCTCTATTTTGCTTTTATGCGCCGAATTTTTGTTTTACTCTTTGGAATTAATTTTGTGCCCTAATTTTGTGTTTCACTATTGAATTGAATTCAATTAGGGTTATGTTTAAATTGATTGTGGAGTTTGTAATCTGATGGGATCATTGGTTTAAAGGAATTGTTGTGTTTGGATATGGAGAACACTTTTTGATTTGCATGATTTTTTTTGCATGAAACTTACTAGACAAGTAATATGAGTAATGCTGCAATTAACTCAGAATTTGGATTGAAGAAATCCGTGACTGCAATGTCTTTGTGGATTAATATTTTTGAACCCTAATTTGTTTAGTGTGAAGATTGTGATTAGCATGCTGTTGTTATTGATATTTTGGATATCTGAAATTGTGATTGTATTCTGTGTATGAAGCTATGGCCAAGGCCCTGGGAATGGAGGTGGCGGTGGACTTGTTATCGGCGGAGGAGGAGGTGGGGGAGCAACTACTTCCCAAAAACTGACTACCAATGATGCTTTATCGTATTTGAAGGAAGTGAAAGACATGTTCCAAGACCAAAAAGAAAAATATGACATGTTCCTCGAGGTCATGAAAGATTTCAAGGCTCAAAAGTAGGTTCTTAACCTTTGTTTGTACTTTGTAATGATTTTGAATGATGGAACGTTCTGTCTATACAAGCAACGAATTTCAATATTATTATTTTTTGCTGTTTCCAGGACTGACACTCAAGGTGTCATAGAAAGGGTAAAGGACCTCTTCAAAGGTCACAACAATTTGATTTTTGGATTCAACACTTTCCTGCCAAAAGGATATGAGATAACGCTTGATGAAGAGGAGGCTCCTCAGAAGAAAACGGTTGAATTTGAAGAAGCTATTAGTTTTGTGAACAAGATAAAGGTAATGTGCTTTTTCAGATACTGAGTGAGTTTACTGATATTGTTGATTCATAGATGTAATGATTAGGTTTTGTTTCTACAGAAACGCTTCCAAAATGATGAGCATGTTTACAAATCATTCTTGGACATTTTGAATATGTATCGCAAAGAGCACAAGGAGATTGGTGAAGTTTACAGTGAGGTAATATGCCTTGCCCTATATACTTTTAGCACCTTGTCGTTTTTTTCTTTAAATTTTTTTTGGCTGAAATGTTTACTCTTTTGTCCTTTTAAATAAAAAACTCTAGGTTGCTACCCTTTTTAAAGAGCATAGAGATTTGCTCGAGGAGTTCACTAGATTCTTACCAGATAATTCTGCAGCACCTTCCACACAGCATGCTCCATTTGGTCGAAATTCTTTGCAGCGCTTCAATGAGCGAAGTTCTATGACACCCATGATGCGGCAAATGCAAGCAGAAAAGGTAGTAAGAGTGTTCCTTTTCATACGGATTTTTATACTTGTTTTATAAAAAAAAAGTTAGTCTTAAAAACTTATTTTTGCAGCAACGTTATCGGCGAGATCGATTTCCTTCCCATGATCGTGATATGAGTGTTGAACGTCCTGATCTGGATGACGACAAGACAATGATGAACATGCACAAGGAGCAAAGGAAACGTGAGAGCAGGGATAGAAGGATTCGCGATCATGATGATAGAGAACATGATCTTGATAACTCACAACGCTTTCCTGACAAAAAGAAATCTGTTAAGAAGGCTGAAGCTTATGGGCTGTCTTCTGACTTTGCTTCTCACGATGATAAAGATGCATTAAAGAGTAAGCTATCATACTCTGTGATTTTATTACATTTTGGAATTTTACAGTTACTTTAGTTTGCCTATAAGCTGTCATGTTTTCAATGTGTTGTAGATTTTAATATGTTTGTATTTTATAAAGTAGGACAATTGTGTACGTCGATCAATTCTATTACTTTCGTATAAATTTTTGTTATGAATTGTTAGATGCATAAAACTTACTATTAGGACTACTGTGTTGAATATTTCAATTTCATATTTGGAGTTAAAATGCATGATTAGACGTAGTCATTTCAAGTTCTTGAAGTTTCTTTATTATTATTTCTATGTACTGTTAGCATATTTTTTTATTGCATGATTAGATGTATAGCCATTTTGAGTTCTTGGATGTTTCTTTATATTAGTATTTCTATGTACTGTTAGCATATTTCTTGATTGTTAGCTTTCTGCTTTTTATTTGAGATAATATTGACCTATATAATTTTATAAATTTTGCTATTTATTTATTTAATATTTGTATTCGTGCCAGTCATGTCTAGTCAAGCATTCAGTTTCTGTGAGAAAGTTAAGGAGAAGTTGAGCAGCGCTGAGGACTACCAAGCATTCTTGAAGTGCCTTAATATTTTTAGCAACGGAATAATTAGAAGGAATGATTTACAAAATTTGGTATGCTTCACTTTCGTGTATCCTTGCTGACATGGATATTTAATGTTATGCTGCTCCTTTTAGATCTGTAGAACTTTTATATAGTTTCATTAGTTGAAGTATGGAAATTAGTTGGTATTGGAAAAATTTGAATGCTTCACATTATTTACTACTCAATATTTTGGCTTATGGTATATGCTCCGTTGGATAAATTATTTGGTTTTATTCACTCAAAGCATTAGCCGGAAAGAAAATGATTGGTGCTTGCTTGCCTCATGTTAAACTTGGAATTTCTGGTCTATTCTCACATTTTCGGCTACTTTATCCCAAAGTCTTTCAATGTAATTTTACTGCATGTTTTGTATGCTTATATTTAGTTTATGCTACACTAGCTTGTATGCTACACTGGTCTGTGTCTTCAATTGTCATTCTGTTTTGCGCTTGGGATGATTGAATAATTTTCAGCCACTAACACAAGATATTACTACACTCTTCTAAGTAAAACCCGAGTTTTAAATTATGTTGCAAGTACGAGGAAATTTCAATGTATTCCAACTTAGCATTTTCAGTTGTATTCTAATGCAATGTTATTTTTGCTATGTATGTTTAACCATTCATTGAAATAGATGATTACTTTGTTAAGTTCTGTATCTCATAAGCATTATCTAGTGTGTTCTATTGCCTCTAGCTCAATTCATATAATTTTTAAATGTATGTTTCAGGTGACTGATTTACTTGGAAAGCATTCTGATCTCATGAGCGAATTCAATGATTTCTTAGAGCGTTGTGAAAATATTGGTAATTACTTTGCAACTCTTCTGTTTATTGTTGTCATTGTTATCGTATTTTCTCATGCCTTGAGGTTTTGTTGTTCCTATTTGTTTTTGCAGATGGGTTCCTTGCTGGTGTCATGAGTAAAAGTATGTTTATGCTTTATATCAGCTTTCTTCCTTATGCTTCTATTATTACAATTTTTTTCTTCATTTAAGGAGTCATTCAAATGATGATGTTGAATTAGTAAGCTGAGTAATTCACGCTGTTTTTTTTCCATCCATTTGGTTTATTTTAATGTTTGCAAATATATTAATTTCAGAGCCACTAGCTACTGAAGGTCATTCATCAAGATCAACCAAGTTGGAGGAAAAAGAACACAAGCGTGAGATGGACGGAGCTAAAGAGAAGGAGAGATACAAGGAGAAATACATGGGAAAATCCATCCAAGAACTTGACCTTAGTGACTGCAAACGTTGTACTCCCAGCTACCGGCTTCTACCTGCTGATGTATATAACTTCAAATCAATTACCTTTCTTATTGGCTTTGTCAAATACACTGCTCTGTGAAACTTCTTCACACCTTTTCTGTTTTTGCAGTATCCAATTCCTACGGCTAGTCAGCGATCTGAGCTTGGTGCGCAAGTATTGAATGATCACTGGGTATCTGTGACTTCAGGAAGTGAGGATTACTCTTTCAAACATATGCGCCGAAATCAATACGAAGAAAGCTTGTTCAGATGTGAAGACGACAGGTATAACTTGTGCTCTTTTTTTGACCTCCCTATTCTTGGAATTTACAGTTTTTCTTAGACTTTATCAAGTGTTCTGTTCTGCCTCCTCAATGCAAAATGTTCATTTTGGAGTCATTATTTTGTCATAAGATGAAGTGTGTTGACATACATTGTTATTTCCGATGCAGGTTTGAGTTGGACATGTTATTAGAGTCTGTGAGTTCTGCTGCTAAACGAGCTGAAGAGTTGTATAACAACATTATTGAAAATAAGATCAGTGTGGAGAGTCTGAGTCGCATTGAAGATCAATTCACTGGTTTGTATCAAAATAATATCAATCTAAAATGCTAATCTCTTTAACGTTAATTTTTTACATTATTAGAGCATTATGAATTGAGTTTGTCTGATATGTGTATATGCAGTTCTAAATCTAAGATGCATTGAACGCCTATATGGTGACCATGGTCTTGACGTCCTAGACATACTGCGTAAGAACCCAACTCATGCTCTGCCTGTAATATTGACTCGACTGAAGCAGAAACAAGAGGAGTGGACTAGGTGCCGTTCAGATTTCAATAAAGTTTGGGCCGACATTTATTCCAAAAATCACTACAAATCACTTGATCATCGCAGCTTCTATTTCAAGCAACAAGATTCAAAGAACTTGAGCACAAAATGTAAGTCAATCTTAAATATGACTGAATTTCATATTATACATATTATATTTGATAACGAGTTTAGTGTTATATGATATCATCCTCTTAAATATGTTGTAATACTTCATGTTTGGAAATATACAGCTTTGGTGACTGAGATTAAAGAAATTAAAGAGAAGCAGCAAAAAGAGGATGACATCGTTCAGTCTATTGCTGCTGGAGCTAAACATCCCCTCATTCCACATCTGGAATTTGACTTTTCTGATGCTGATGCTGATATTCACGAGGATCTGTATAAACTGGTTCGTTATTCATGTGAGGAAGTATTCTCAAGTAAAGAGTTATTCAATAAAATCATGAGGCTCTGGTGTACCTTCTTGGAACCAATGCTTGGTGTTACTTCCCAATCGCACGGGACAGAAAGGATAGAGGGCAGGAAAGTAGGACAAAGCGCTCGGAGTTCTGTTGCACCTAATGTAGGAGGTGATGGAAGCCCTCACAGAGACTCAATTTCAAGGTTACCAAAATCTGACAAGACTGAAGTTGAAGGTAGAGTGACTGAAGTGAAAAATGGTCACCAGACTAGTGTAGCGACCAATGGTAAAGAAAATGGTTCTGTTGGTAGAGATGATCTTTTATTGGATAATAAAGGACAGAAAAGTGTTGAATGCAGTGATAAAGCCCCTGGATTTGGTAAACAGATCTCATCTGATGAACAAGCAGCAAGAAACTCTGCATCTGTCAATATTAGAGGCGAGAGCAGTGTGAACAGAACCAACTTAGATATGTCTCCAGGTCTGTGTATAAAACATAGTTGTGAAATTGATGTCTTGTGATTTTGGTTTTTCTATTTATGTTTACTCAATTCAATTCTTTTGCACTTCTGTTTAATTAATCTTATTGCTGCCAGAATACTAAATTTTGTTTATATTTCAAGGACGCGTACTTACTCCATCCCGACCTACTGACGCTGATGTCTCTGTAACCATAGCCAAGTCTCCGAGTTCTAATGTACCTTTGGTGGAGGTATGAGTTCCCATCAATGGTCAATGTCAATCTTATCTACTTTAGGCTCTGTGTGACCTGACTAATTTTGCCATTAAAGCTATAGTTTAAAATAAATGCTAAAAATAAGAGCCTTGGTAATTATTGTTATTTTTTAGCTTTTATTCATAGAATGATAGAATTTGAGTTATATTGAATAATAAAAAACTTCTCTCAATCAGTTTTTGAAAAGACTCTTTGAAAATGCTGTTTGGCCTGACTTCTTTTCAGGAGAAGAGAAGCCAAAAGTAAGCCAGGCCAAACAGAGCCTTAGTAAAAGGGTTTTAATATTTCTTTCTGTATATTGATATGAGTCTACGTCTGCTTATGTGTTTCAGGGATGTGACGTTGCCACTCCAGTACCAGTTACTAATGGCATGTTAATCGAGAACAGTAAAGTTAAAAGCCATGAAGAATCTTCTGTGCCTTGCAAAGTTGAAAAAGAAGAGGGTGAGTTATCCCCAAATGCCGACTCTGAGGAGGATAACTTTGCTGCCTATGAAGATTCAAATGTGCAGTCAAAGCACAATGTTGATAGTGGCAAATATGAGTCTAAAAATGGAGAGGTTGGAGGTGACAATGATGCAGATGCTGATGACGAAGACAGCGAAAATGTTTCTGAAGCTGGTGAAGATGTGTCAGGAAGTGAGTCTGCTGGTGATGAATGCTCCCGGGGAGATCACGAGGAGGAAGATATGGAACATGATGATGTTGATGGTAAGGCTGAGAGCGAAGGTGAAGCTGAGGGGATGTGCGACACACAAACTGGAGGAGATGGCTCACCTTTACCGTTATCAGAGAGGTTCCTTTTGACTGTGAAACCTCTCACAAAGCATGTATCAGCAGTCTCATTCGTTGAAGATGTGAAGGATTCAAGGGTGTTTTACGGAAATGATGATTTCTATGCGCTTTTTAGGCTTCATCAAGTAAGGATATTGCTAATCCTTGTTTGTTTTATGATTGATTTTTTTTTCCTTGGTGTTGATGTTATATCGTCTATGAACTTTGGCAGATTCTTTATGAAAGGATCTTATCTGCAAAAGAAAATTCAACGAGCGCCGAAATGAAATGGAAAGCAAAAGATTCTACTTCCACAGATTCATATACAAGGTATGTTGCTTTATCCATTGCTTAGGTTTTGCCTTATATAATCAGTAATCACATTAGTACTTGTATTTTTCAATTCAATCAACAAGATTCAGCTTTTCTAATATTTTCCACTGTTCTTTTTCTGTTAGGTTTATGGATGCATTATATAATTTGCTCGATGGATCTGCCGAAAATGCTAAGTTTGAAGATGAATGTCGAGCAATTCTTGGGAACCAGTCTTATGTGTTATTCACATTAGACAAGTTAATATATAAATTAATCAGACAGGTATATTGTTTTATTCATTTGTCCTACAACATGCTTATGATTTGTTTCCCTAATTCCCTTTAAAGGCTCTAAATGTTATATACCTATACTGCAGCTTCAAACTGTTGCAACTGACGAGGAAGACAATAAGCTTCTTCAATTATATGAGTACGAAAAATCTCGGAAACCCGGGAAATTAAATGATTCAGTATATCATTCAAATGCACATGTCATCCTTCATGAGGAGAACATATATCGTTTTCAATCTGTAAGTCCTTTGTAACCAGAAACATTTGTTCTCGACACCATGACTTGTTATTGTTAATAATCATCTTTTGTTAATGTTATTTCTGGTTGTCATCTTGCTGCAGTCCTCAAGCCCTTCTCGACTCTCCATTCAGCTCATGGACAATATGAATGAAAAACCCGAGTTTTCTGCTGTTTCTGTTGATCCAGATTTTTCTTTTTATCTGCACAATGATTTTCTTTCTGTCCTTCCTGCCAAAAAGGAACCTCATGGCATTTTACTGGAAAGGTAGGTTCTGCATGATTAATCTTTTTTGTTCTGTTAGAGGCTTAAAATCCTTGCATAATTTGGATTCCAAACATTCATGATCTGCCTAGCAGAAATTCGAATAACTGTATTAAATGTATTAAAATTTTATAGACTAAAATCAACATTCTTCAGCTTCTACGGATCAAAAACATATTTATCCATTGATTCTTTATTTTCTTATTGGTGCTTTTAGCATTTTGCTTGTGGAATATATTGCCAATCATATTCAATTAGGTGATTTATAAGTTTCTGTTGTGTTTTTTGCTCTACTCAGAAACAAACCCAAATATGGGGACTTAGACGAGCTTTCTGCAATTTGTGCTGTAATGGAAGATGTCAAAGTAATTAATGGATTGGAATGCAAGATATCTTGCAACTCATCCAAGGTATGCTTCCTTTTCATACTTGTGGCCTTGTTGGTTTTCCATTTATCAATTTATTTCTTTATTTATAATATTTAGTTAAAACATATGCAATTTATAAGATGAAATAAATATATATACATTATACATTTGAGTGCTACCTCAGTTGTAAGCCTCAAGGGGGCCGAGTTCAAATCCTCTCGGAGACAGTTGTAAAATGTCCATTAATGCCACTTTGATTAAAAGCAATTCCTCTTCCTCAAATTTCCTCTTTAGCATATAGTTTCCTTCATATTCACTATTTTCATCTGCAGATTTCTTATGTTCTTGACACACAAGATTTTTTCTTCCGTCCAAGAAGAAAAAGACGAACATCTTCATCATCATCAAGTACATCATCTTCTCGGTCTCGCAAGGAAAGAGAGGAAAGATACCGCAAATTGATGACGTCCTCCACCTAAACTGTATATTTATGGTGAAGAATTCACATACATGTGTATGTTCATATAAGAGTCTTGATGTGGCAACACCTTAGGAACAACATTTTTATTTTTAGTCATAATGTCACTTGAATTTTCACATGTAAAAGTGAAGGAGGGTAATGTATTCATAGGAATGTGTAATCTATATGAGGCCACATGCATCCATGAGTGTTGTCACTCCTTTGTAAATAGTTTGCTTCATTATTTATTTGTAGAAATATTGTACCAAATTGATATTTTTCTTCAATAGTTGCAACAATGTTTTGATGTTGCTTCAACCCTTCCAAGAAGGTTGTATTATGTGGTTGTTCTCATTTTGTTTCTTTATCAAAAGTTCCTATTATAAGGTTGAGTTCAAGCCTCAAATGAGTTATAGCTAAAGAGGGCTTCTATTGGCGCCACCATTATCTGCGCCCTTCTAGTTTCCTATTTTACCCTTCTGTTAAGTAGCAGATGTTATAAAAAGGAGAAATTTGAGAAGAAAAAAAACCTCTAGCATGAAATTTTTAAGTTTTGACATTGTCTACTACTTAAGTAGCGAATTTAGTTTGCTAGTTAAACAGTGGAAGAAGTATTTTGGTAATTTCAGGGCGCGCAGGAAAAGTCAGGGCCGCCCCTCGAAGCTTAATAATAGGGTATGTTGTTGGTGAAAATGAGGGACACTATCTTGAATCATTTCAAGAGATTACAAGCACTATTCTATGAGCTCCTTGAAGTCATTCTTCATAGTTAGGTCAATACCATATGATAATCCCATATGGACCATGCTTCAAGATAGTCCCCACTCCCTAATCAAACTTCTATAACTTGTCTTTGTTTCCCAAAGGCACTCCTATTGGTGTTAATAGTCCCCCACTCCCCATTATGAATTTGACATGATATAGAAAATTATTATAAAACTTTAATTTATTGATAAGATTATATGTGTCTTGGATGCAATAAGGATGATGGGAAAAAGACGGATGAATAATAATCAACACTATTTTTTTAAGAAAATAAACAACTTAAATGATATTTGTTTTCAAACACGTTTTCAAACACATTTTCAAACACATTGTATTTGTGTTTAAATAAAGGTTGAAAAAATATTAAAAGCTATATTTTTTGTTTGGTGTAAAAATTATATCTTATTCTATTCACTTATCAAATTATAAAATGACGATTTTTCATATTCATAACAAAATATCCAAATATTAAAATATAAATTTTATTGTTTTGCCCTACTTTATTTGGTTCCTTTGAGCCACCGTTTATCTGGTTTCCTTAATTTTAAAATTTTTGAACTCCATTTGATTATCTAAGATGATTCAATTTTTTTTCAAGTAATTTAATGCTTAGAAATTCACTTCTTGAGATAAATAAGTAGGAGATGTCAAATTCAAACTTCAATTTGTATATAAAATTCAATTTATTTTTACTATCTACGAAATGAAAAATAATTTTGTAAAAAAAAGTGTATACCATATTATATACATATAATATATAAAAAATACAATTATTCCGTAAATACAAATAAAGACTTTATTAAGAAATTTGATATGTAGCGACGCAAATTCGAACCTCCAAGTATCTATTTCTTAGTATTAAGTGTGTGATAAGTTCACCATGGTGCTCTTTATAACAAAATAAACAAAGTTTTATCAAAGATAATTTTTTAAAAAAATAAAAAAGACTAATTCGATATTCATAAAAAATAATAGAAAATGTTTGAATAATGCATCAAATATAGTTTTGGCTTATAAATATCATGAAGACAAAAACATTATGGTAATTGCAGAGCCACGTAGAGAGAAATCAATGTTATGTTTTCGTGTTGATGAAAACAGAACAACGACAACAGAAAATCAAAACGCAACAACAATTTGTAACAACAACATCCACTCCCTCTCTATCCTTCTTTCTTCTCTTTCTTTTATCACATTCTCTCTCTCTCTCTCTCTCTCTCTCTCTCTCTCTCTCTCTCCTTTTCAATGGCTTCTGGTTCCATTTCTGAACTTTCTTTCTCCTCCAAGAAGAAGAGGGTAAACCTTTTTCCTTTTTCATTCATTTTTACTTTTAATAACAATTCAACCCATTTTTTGTTTTTATATTTTTTAAACCCTTGAGCTATAAAAATTTGATTTTTTGCCAAACCCCATTTGAAATTTTATTGCATGTTCTTTTTTTGTTAGGCTTAAAGGGTAGAAATTTCTCTTTTTTTTTGTTATTGAAAAATATTCATTTTTTTTCTTCATGGTTTTGTCTTAAGGGTTCATTTGAAATTATAATTTTATTGCATTGCATTGAGTTTCCTTTAATGATATTTATTCATTTTTCTTCTCTAAGGTAGCAATTTTCCTTTTTTGCTTTCTTTTTCATGTTTTGGAAATGTTCACTATGTCATGATGGTTTTGGTGTTTTTTGTTTTTAATTTTTGTTGCTTATGGTATTGTGAATTTTCAGACTAATGGCTCGGCGAAATTGAAGCAAATCAAGCTTGATGTTAGGCGCGAACAATGGCTTTCTAGAGGTAGCTTTATGATCTTCATTTGCACAAGGATAATTTTGACCTATTGATTATGTTTTTCATTGTTCAATCAATCTATGATAAGTGCCTTCATAACCATGAATGTTGAATGTATTAATCATGTTATGTATATAAGGGTTTAGAGAGTTTAGAGGATTTTGTTTGAGATTTTGTTTTCTTATCAAAGTCACATTTTATGATTTTTATAGATGTTTGTGAAAGCTATTTTAAGAATCATAATATCAAACTATTCAGTTTTCAGCTTCCTTTGAGAATTTTTCACGAGTTACTTCTAAAGTATAGGGGTCCCCTTCCATTGTTTGTATTTTTTGTTGTTTGTTGATTCTTTGCTATTGACATTTATTATTCCTTTGGTTCTTTAACTATTACTATTTTTTCAAATTTTACTTTGTTTGATTCCTTGCATTATCTACCTATAAAAAATGTTATGCATCAGCCTGAAATATAAACTATGTAGAACCTACACTTCAAATTGAAGGTGTGTCCAGTGTCTGACGCGTGTTGGAAAGTGGTGGACACCAACACATGTGGTTATGTTCAATCACATCCGTTTTCTCAAATTATTGTCAGTGTCTAGTGTCTTTGTCTGTAGAGGTGCTTCATAGAGTATAAATCAACACGTGTGAAACCTTTTACATGTGAACTTTCAAATTGTAAAACCCACTTGGGTTGGTCTAGTGGTGTTGGCTTGGGACTTTGGAGTATGCTCCTCTGAAAGTCTCAGGTTCGATTCCCCTTGGTGCCAATTTCACTGGATTATTCCATACTCCTTACAAAACTTTGTTCTGGCTTCAAATGGGGTCCCCACAAGTGGATGGTGGGATTGGACTCCTCGGATTAGTCGATCCTTGGGCCGGATACCGAGTTTTCAAATAATAAAAAACCTTTCAAATTGTAACTTCAAACTAATATGATATTCAAAGCTTGGCTTATTTAGTCTGGACTCAACTGACCATGTTTGAAGCATCATGCTCATGTGACTTGACTGTGTTTTATCATTGATTCCAATTTTGTAGGTTACTCTAGATAAATTCAAACATGGTAAAAACATTATGAATCGCTTCAAAATCCTTTGAAAGTTACGAAGTTTTTTCAATACTTAAGCGTTGATTGTTGATTATACTTTTGTGTTTCAGTCAAAAAAGGATGCAATGTTGACTCAAATGGAAGGGTTGATAGTTGTCCATCATCTAAGCACATTGCGAGCGAGGAGAATCAAATCAATCAATCATCATACAAGGAAAACAGAAGGAAAAGAGGAGAGAACGGTATGTGTGTCCAAGGCAACGATCCCAGATCCATGATAGACAGCTCTATTCAAAGTACTTATAATCCGGATGAGTTAAGGAATGGTTTTACCGGTAGCAGCAGTAGCAGCAGCACTTGTACATTTTCCTCAGGAAATCTCAGCGAGGAAGATGGATGCCTTGATGATTGGGAGGCTATTGCCGATGCTTTATACGCAGATGATAACGAGCATTCCATGGTTTCAGAGTCTCCTATAGAACACGAGATAAAGTCTTACGTTGATTCAGAAGCTACTAAGAATCCTAGAGTGGATTTCTCGAAGAAAGAGTTAAAATCAGCGGTTTCCGAATCACATGTGAGCTGTCGAGCATGGAAACCCGATGACGCCCTCCGCCCTAGGTGTTTGCCTGATCTCTCAAAGCCGCATAACTCTCGGCTAAATTCGAACTGGCACGATAACCACAAAATTGTATCTTGGTCATGGCAAACAATAATTTCTCAACCTAGTCAATGTCCTATATGTTACGAGGATTTAGATGTGACGGACTCAGAATTTCTTCCTTGTTCGTGTGGATTTCATCTCTGCCTTTTTTGTCACAAAAAGATCGTTGAGGTAGATGGACGATGCCCGGGATGTAGAAAACTATATGATCATGTAGATGGAAATGTTGGATTCAGTTTAGGTTCAAATGCTTTTTTTATTACTCAATCATGCAGTATGAGTACAGGGTACTAGGTTTTCAGAAAAAGACAGATTGTGTTTCTGAGATAATAATCATGTAAATGTTTTCTCTTTCTCTTATGGCTTAATGATTAAGTCTTAATCTACAGCCCCCTATCCTTATTTTATCTTCTTTGATATAAGTATTTGCATAATCATGATTTTTTGGTCATATGTTAATGCTGGAAACTGAATGCTGTTAATGTGCATACAGAAATAATTTAACTTAAGAGATTGAAATTTTTACAAAAAATTATAAATTATTTGTATAGTATGCTATACACACAAATTCAATTTACGCGTTCTTTGATTCATGAAAAATAAAATCATTTGTTTTCTGGACCTCATGGACGTTATACCAACTCGAATTCATGTTGGATGTAGTCATTACAGTCAGCACATCTCGGTTGTTGGATCAAAACCAGATAATTTATATTTTGATTTCACTAATTCGGATTTCAAATACCAACTTCGAACACAAATTGTCTAAACTTTATGACGCAATGTCCAAGATGTCATGATTTGAGTGAGTGTGGGGTATTTTTACTATGTCTATTTTTATAGTTTTTGTATTGGTGTCTTTACTTGAATTTGTCATTAGTTTTTGTATTGTTTTTTCCACTTACTCCTTCGTCCTTCCTTATGTTTTTCTTCGTTGATATAAGGATTTACAAAATCATGATTTTTTTTAGTCATATATTAATGCAAGAAACTAACCATCAAGGTCATCATTATGAGTTTGAATCTGCTTCCACCTATCAACCACATTTTCCCACACAAAAACATCACCCATCAATGAAATACAATTAAAGAACTATATATTTAGATTAAATATTTTTGAGTTTAAATAATACGTATCGTCGATGTAAATTAATTTTACATTAATAATCAATAAGAATGGTTCAACCTCTAATGTCATATAAATAAAGTCAAGTTAAACGTGGTTGTGTGGCTGAAAATATGGTCGTAATTATTTGACAATTTAAAATTATATTACATTGTCTTTACACTGTTAGTATATTCTTTTTTCTTAATATTTTCTTATTTTATTTTCTATATATAGAACTCCCTTATTTTTATATGACATGAAAATGTTGAAAGGATATCCATCCACGAGAGTGGTTATGGTGCATAAGTTTTTTCCTTATGCACCATGCATAAATAATGAAAATTTCTTAATGCACCCCCAAATTGCTTACCGCACCCTCAGCTTTCTAGTGCATCCCCTAAAAATTTGGGGGTGCACTAAACAATTTGGAGGGTGCGCTAAACAATCTGGGAGATTTATGCATGGTGCATAAAAATGGTTTATGCACCATAAATTGTGTCTTTACTGTCAGTGTTATATCCTATAAAAATCCATCAATTTGCCAATCACCCAACTCTTATTTGAATTTTGGAGAATAATGATTTTAAAATCATGGTGGAATATTGATTTCTTATTGAAAGTTAGTGTAAAATTATTTTACACCGACGATATATGTCCATTAAACTCTAAAAAAATTATATTTTACACCATCAATACGTATCCAATCAAATGATGACACATAGGTAAACAAAACCCCAACTACTATGCAACACAGATGAAATCATGAACTGAAGAAATTCTCCAGACATCAAAACTTTCAACAACGAAGGCCAACCACGATGTCATCATCAGACTTCACAGTGGAATCATTCACAGTAGAAAGCACCAACAACGACGGTGTAAAACTCCACACAAGACTATTCAAACCAGCTTCAACAACAGATATCAAAGACAAAAACTTTGCAATAATTCTAATCCACCCATATTCCATTTTGGGTGGTTCACAAGGTCTTCTCAAAGGTATAGCTTCTGGGTTAGCTTGTAATGGTTATACTTCCATCACTTTTGATATGAGAGGTGTTGGTAAATCCACTGGTAAACCTTCTCTTACTGGTTTTGCTGAAGTTAAAGATGTTGTTTCTGTTTCCAATTGGGTCTCGAATTCTCTATCTATTCATAGAATTTTACTCATTGGTTCTTCTGCAGGTAATATTTTCATTTCTTAAGCTTAGATCTGTCACTTTTGTTACATAATTTGTGATTATATAATCGTTTAGGGTGTGTTTGGATTGACTTATTTGATGATTATCTAGTCACATAAATATAAATTGTATTTTTGGATATCCTAAGGGTTATTTTATTTTCATTAGCTATGTTAAAAAACTTGTGGAAATAAGTTGAGAAAAACTTGTGAGAATTATCGTATGTTGTTTTCATAAGTTCTCTCAAACAGTCTGACAAAACTTATGTTAGTAGATATTTGATTGTCTTACAAGGGCTAAAATAACACATTATTCTCTAATTTGTGACCATATAAGCATTATGCGCATTTGAAATAAAAGGTTCTATTTGGCAAACAATAACCGATAGCTGATAAACTAGTTTATAGAGATGAACATATTGCTTATAGTTTATAGCAGATAAACTATCTGATTGGATTTGTAGTGTTTGGTAAACTAACGGTTGGACTAGCTTATCAATTATGAAATGACATAGATGTGTTTAATTAATATTTAATTTTTAAGTATGATGACAGAGGTAAAATTGAAAGAAAAAAATGATACTCTGTAAGCTATAAGTTAATTGAATTAGGCCATGTTTCGACAAACAACTTATTTACAGCTTATAGCACAAGCTCTTAACATTGATAAGTGCTTATGCATAAGCTTACATAGGCTATTTCTATAACAAAAGATAAAATTAAATTATTTTTGTGTATGTTATAAGCTTTTTTCACAAGCTATCTTGGAGAACTTGTGAAAATTAGTTGAAAAAAGCTTATTAAAATGTCTTAAGTTGTTTTATAAATTTTCCTAAATAGTCTCACAAAACTTATTCTAGTAGATAAGCTCAAATAAGCCAATTCACATAGGCCCTTAGCTTATCAAAATAAGCTATAAGCTCATGAGAAAAAAATGTTACCAAACAAGTTTTTTTTTTTTTCCAATGAGCTTATAAGCTATAAGCAATAAGCTAAAATTTTGGCATTGCCAAACAGAGCCTAATTCTTTTGTTGTTATTGATGACAGGTGCTCCTATAGCAGGGTCTGCTGTTGATCAGATCCAACAAGTGATTGGATATATCAGCATAGGTTATCCATTTGGCATCACTGCTTCAATCCTTTTTGGAAGACACCACAAAGCCATTCTACAATCTCCAAAACCCAAACTCTTCATTATGGGAACGGAGGATGGATTCACAAGTGTAAAGCAGCTCAAAAACAAGCTTAAATCTGCCGCTGGACGCGTTGAAACACATCTAATTGATGGAGTAGGACACTTTCAAATGGAAGGACCTGCCTATGATGCTCACATGGTTGATCTTATCCTTAAATTTATTCAATCATTGTAAAGACAAGCAAATAACTTGTTTTCGAGTGTGAATTGTCTTTAAATACTGGGATTAGTTTGACTTTGTGTACATAATGAGGTGTATCGAATCCGCAGAACTCTTGATTTGTATCTTATATGCCAAATTCTAAAAATGATTATCTCATCATTAAATTTATTGAAATCGTTGTAAAGACAAAAATATTCAAAAGTTGAGTGTGATTTAGTCTGTTTGTGTACATGATCTGGTTTATTGAATCTGCAGATTAGAGACTCTTGATTTGTATCCTTATATTCCAAATTCTGAAATGAGATAGGTATTGACACAGTAAGCATTTCTGCTGATTGGATAATGAGAGCAGTTGATTACATTACATTTCAATTTTTATTTACAAGTTACATATCTCTCGTTTTCAACTATCTTGAAGTCAGTTCTTCCCTGCACACTGCTTCACAAGAATACTGTTTTCATCTATTGATAATTTGTTGAGTGTGAACTTGTTGTCATTGTCGACTAACTCATGCCTTAACGCCATAGACATAGGGAGAGGTTTTAGTATTTATGTGCAGTGTCGGTGATGCGCCATTTGTTTTTTATTTGTAGTTTTGTACATTCATAAAGATAAAGTTTAAATGCATGTGTGCTTGATTGCTTGTGAAGACAGTTCTGATGATTGCGAGTTCACACAACACAGTTGCCAATGTTGGCATCTTACAACATAAGTCTGGTTACTAGATTTTCCTTAGCACGCTGATGGTTGTCGTCTAGAAATACTGCATTACATGCAGTTGTAATTGTCTCAGCAGATAGGTAGTTTTTGTACAAAAGGAGATTTGTGTTTTTTAAACGACTCTGCAAATGGTATTCCTGATAAGTCCCGCTGTAGATGTCATTATCAACAATATTAAAATGTAAGGGAAGTTCTCTATGTGTGATGGATATGCGACGATTTACTTTGTGTTGGAATGTGAAGTGATTGTTTAACTTGTGTGATTGTTAATATCTGCTCAGGGAAAGAATGTTGAAGCAGTTAGACTGCGACTCTTGATGGGTGAGACAGATGGCTGAAGGTGCAATCGCGTACAGTGAATACAATGATAGTAGTACAACTAGCATCGGGGGTACATAAGAACATAAGATTCAGGAATGAATGTTGCCTTTTGTAGATTATAAACTTGTTGCAGGATTTGGCGGTTTAAACTCGAGCACATAGGCATGAAGCACTTCAGTCAGTGAGTTGATCTGAAAAAACAAAAAAGGGTTGTTAGCTTCTAGCTTATGGGATTTTGCAACTGATATTGATTTGGTTTCTGAATAGTAAAAAGTTTTCTATTTTTAAAGGAATTTATGGAAAATTGGCCGTGGCCATGTGAGCTATTGGAAATAGTTGAGGTTTATATTCATGCGCGGCAGATGTGCCAAATCGTTCTCTATTGAATTGTAGTCTAGAGCCAAATTGAACTGATTCCATTTGACTTGAGCAAGAATAATCAATTTCCCACAGTCAAGCCTAATAGAGATCCTAAACCCGACAAGACTAGCAAACATACTACCACAGGAAGGAAGGAAGGAAGGAAGGAAGGAAGGGAAAGAGATCACAAAGCACGCAACCAAACTAAACGCCGACACTTTCAACTTTTTTCTTCCTAGAAGGGCTTGATGATATCTTGGTCCAAACGATCTCAATGACATTTAAGATGCCTTTTGTTGTTTGCATCTGCTAATGCATGATGCAGTTTTTTTTTTGTTTCTCTTAAAAGTTCACATCATCTGTCAAACTGTGGATTAAGTTGTATGTTGTTTAATTTTCTAGTTGTTTCATCATCTTCTTTGTGCAAAAGACTATGGGATATTAACACTAGTTGACATGGTCATGTGACTGCAGCTACAAAGCACGAACACTCCTCATATTGAATATGTCTCAGTGTCAGATATGCGTCGGTGTCCGACACTTATAATTACATTTTATTGTATCTTTTTTTCAATATTTGTGTCGTGTCTGATGTTTATATTTGTACTTCATAAAACTGCAATAATTGTTGATATGAACTAAGTACATATAATAACTATCCGATGATAATTGTATATTAACTCCGAGAGTTTTATCCGGTGGTAAAAAGACATTTTGGATTAGAATTATCTCAGATTTATAATATTTTGATTATCCATAAAATTAATTTATTTATCTTTTATATTAACTTTGTGAATTTTATGTTATAACAAAGGGTGAAATATATAATTAGACATGTTTAAACCATATTTACATTGTTTATAGGTAATTATTAAACTCATAATACAATACTTACATCATAAGGCATGTTTAGTGTATGCATGAGATAAGTCAATTAAAAAATGCACAACAAGCATGATTGTCCACATGGGCAACTCGTTGTGGAAGGCAAGCTTTGGCCCACTTTCCATTTTTGTAACTTTTAAATTATATAAAGATGCTTACTTGCATATTTTTTTTTTGTTTTCAACGAATCTAACCGAAAAATTTACACACACAAAATACCAAAAAATTAATAATTGTGATTTCAAACTTACGTCTCAATATATCAAAATTCCCATAGTTTTTTTTATTATATAAGTAATACTTATTATGTATTTTTTCAAAGTGGTGTACCTTTAAATTACCATGAATTTTATTTCATATAATCAAATTACTGTACTACTACTAGTTGATTCACACCAAAATCTACATAAGATACTTGATTATCTCCGTGTTAATTTTTGTACATCGTTGACTGCAAGTCTTTGACTTCAGACATTTTTTACTTTGTGCTTTTTGTTTAGATTCTTCTAGTAGATGCGTGTAGTGTACAGTATACACGTTTCGTTGTACTCTTTTTCTTTTTTGTTCAGAAAGAGGGCTCGTTTCATTATATTCTAGTATCTTACCAAAAGTATAATAATTAGTTAATAGAATTTATTTTTTTACTCAAAACAATAATGTTTTTTTTTTTAAAAAAAAATTGTATGCTTAATTATTTATTTATTATTTTTAATCTATATAAACAAGTTTTTAAAGGAAAATACTTTTTGTATAGTATGGTTAAAAGTCAAACAAAAGAAATATCACTCACCTTAACAGAAGGAGTATTAAATTAAGTGATTTGGCAAAAATATTGTATTAATATTGTACTATATTAAAAATGATTTGACCAAAAAAATTGAATTATTATTGTATTAAATTAAAAATGAATTGACCAAAATATAAGTTTTTTTCCTTTCAAAGTAGTAGTACATTAACCAAGACATTACATTCAAGTGGTCAATGCACTCCCAAAAAGAAAATTATTCAGAAAAATCCGAGTTTGATTCCTAATAAGAATAACTTTTGACCAGATTTTATTTATCTTACACAGCCGAACTCTGAATTATTGAGGCTCATTCTCCTAGAATCCAGAAGGTTAATTTTTTTGTTAAGAACCCCATAGAAATAATACCAAAGAAAATATTAGTAATACATTTTCCCCAACAAAAGAAATTAGTAGTACATTATTTTTTTTGTCAAGAGTAGTACTTTATTTTTATTCTAAATTAATATCATTTCTTATATAATTAACGTTCAAGTAATTCGATAATTTTTAAGAGACTCGAAGTTCTTAGTTTTTGAATTAATTTTTTTTTTTTTTTACCAAAAGGTGCTAGTAAAGAGCTAGACACCACAAAATATATACTCCCTCCGTACTTTATTATAAGAGCTAGTTTGACAAAAAAAATTGTCCATTTTTATAAGACTCTTTTACAATTATCAATGACATTAATTATTTTTTTCCAAACTTACCTTTATTTACTTTGCATAGTTTTTTTAATAGCATTAAATTCTCTTTTGTTTGATACAAAACAAAACAATTAATGGTAAGGGTAAACATGTAAAATCAATATAATTTTCAATTAATTTAATACTAAAATTCATTTTCTTAATGCTCGTATTTTGTCAAACTAACTCTTATAAATAGGGACGGAGGGAGTATAAGGAAATGCAACAAAGTCACAAAAAAGCATGATTGTCCACATGGGCAGCTAGTTGTCCACGGCAAGCTTTGGCCCACTTTCAATATTTTTTCCTTAACAAATATTTTCTAGACACTTATTAATAATATTCTTATATAAATTATTATTTTTTGGTACATTTATATAAATTATTAGTAACGTGGTTACTTGCGGCTGAAGTTATTATACATAAGTATAATTTTCATGCACGGTGCATAAGTGAATAACAACTATCATATTAGCCTTCCACGTGTCATAATCGTAGCGCGGTTTAACATACATACCGGAACAGTTGAGAGAAAAGTGTTCCGGTATGAATATGCATACCGGAACACTTGAGAAAAAATGTTCTCGTATGCATAAAAGTGTTCCGGTATGCATCAAAGTGTTCCGGTATGCATACAAGTGTTTCGGTATGCATAAAAGTGTTTCGGAACAGTTGAAAAAAAGTATTCCGGTATGCATAAAAGTGTTCCGGTAACCTTATGCATACCAGAACAGTTAAGAGAAAGTGTTCCAGTATAACCTTATGCACCATAACCGGATCCGTTACTTGCATAAGATGTTTGTGTTAGAAAAAAACCTTATTATATTTTCTTTCTCGGGGGCCTAAATTGCCACTTTATGTCAAACAAAATTTGTTTAGAAAAGAAAAATTATAAAATAATGGAATTTGAAGTTTTTAAAACAATTTATTCTTTAAATAAAAATCATTAACTATTTAAACTAAATTAGTTAATATTTACCAATAAAATATATATTACTTTGTCCAAAAATTCTAATTCAACTAACAAAAATTCTAAAATTACTAGTATCGGAAGCTATGACCAGAGTTTGAATTCCCGATTTCTTCATTTCGTCTATCCAAATAGATTTCTCTTTCATTTCAGCATGGAGTATCACAGCTAGTATTATTATTTTTGGTAGAAACCCAGCTAGTATTTATTATTAGTAAAAGATCATTACTGATTATAAATAGTGATTACTGCTACTTAATTCTAGAATATTGAAGTTACGTACAGACATGCTAATCTTTTTTTACCAACAATGATACTAAATTTATTCGCTACATTTTCCTAACGTAAAAGAATAAAAACAATTATTCGTAGCGTGTAGGGTGTAGCCAGCCAATGAGTTTTAAATGTGAATTAAATAATGCGTGTGTGAGAATATTCAAAGAACGTGGTCAGGTCACACTGTTACATACTACTGTCTTGAATAATTTAATATCTAAGTTTAAATAAATGAATATTTCTCTACCAAAAATAAAAATAAAAAATAAATGGATATTTTTACTTTATTCACCCTTTTCACCAAAGAAAAAGAATTCAAAGGTGCATGCATAAGTAGAAATGTGAATGTCTCGGTTTTATAATTATTCATAGTTCACACACAAAATAATGACATAAGGGTAAAAAGTCAGTTACATTATTTCTTAATGAATCGAGGTAAAAATGATTTAATATATCTATTTTTTTAAAAAAAATATGTGTATAAATCTAAAATTTAAAAGAACAAAAAATTAGAGACGGAAGGAGTACTTTTTTAATAGGTAAATAATATATCTTAAAACTTTAAAAAGAAACAAACAGATTAGTCATATATTCGATTTTCTAAATGGTTTTAAGAATTCGAACACGTGATTATTCTACGGATTACAACTCAAAAATTGAATATCTGACTATCTCGAGTCATTATTAGTCTTTTAAGTTTTGAAGATGCAATTTCCTATTCTATTTTTTTTTATAGGCAAATTCCTATTCTAAGAGCAACATATACTCACTCCACAATCTTGATCATTAATTTGAGATTATATTCATAATGAAGACTAACAAAATTAATTATAAATAATTTTTTTCTATAGATAGAATAAGTTACTATCATCCATTGTTAGTTGGTTCCGTAGTGGTTGACGCTGAATTTGGTAGGAATGACTACAGTTCGATCCCTCGCAACTGCAATCGAGAGGGGACTAGAACCGCGATCGGAAGGGGACTAAAATCATTTGATACTAGAACTAACCCCTGAACCAAATTAAATTGATGGTGAAAAAAAAATTACTATCAATTTCCATATTTTGATTGAGGCCAAACAATAGGTAGATAGAAACACATAAGATGAGAAGTTTCCCAATGGCAAATTCCAACAACAGCAGTTGAATGTTCTTCTAACTTAGTCACATGATAATGACATCATCATTAACAAAACCGCGTCTCATTATTTTGTCTTTGTTCCATTTAAATACACTTTCCTTAACCCTTGTCTCTCATCTTTCTCTTTTTCCAAATCCTTAATTTTTTTGTTCTTTCATTTCATCTTTTGTTCTTTCAATTAATCTTCTTCTTTAGTCTAAAGGTATAGTGATGTTATTTCTTTCAAAATCAATTCTTTTTGTGTTCATCTTTTTCTTCTCATATTCTTTTCTTCTCTTTCAAGTTAATGCTTTTAGATCTCAACCCAACAAAATCATAAACAATGATTATGAAACTAAGATCAAAGTTGATAACTTTATGGAATTCAAAGAGGCCCCAGAATATAGAAATCAGCAAAAATGCAAAGTAGTTAATAGAAAATTTGATATTGAATTTGTATGTGATCCTTCACTTGTTCATATTTCAATGACTATTGATTGGGATTATTTGAGAGGTTCTATGGCAGCAATTCATTCTGTTCTTAAACACACTTCATGTCCTAAAAATCTATTCTTTCATTTCATTGCATCAGATTCAAGATTAGAGAACAAAGATGAGTTTACTAAGATTGTTCATAGTTCATTTCCTTCATTGAGATTCAAAGTTTATGTGTTTGAAGAAAAATTAGTTGAGAATCTAATTTCTCCTTCAATAAGACAAGCACTTGAGAATCCTTTGAATTATGCAAGAAGTTATTTAGCTGATTTACTTGAAGAATGTGTTGAAAGAGTTATATATTTAGATTCTGATGTTATAGTTGTTGATGATATTCAAGATTTATGGAAAGTTTCATTGACTGAGTCAAAGGTAATTGGTGCACCAGAATATTGTCATGCAAATTTCACAAGGTATTTTAGTTATGAGTTTTGGTCGAGTCACGAATTTTCCGAGACATTTAAAGGAAGAAAAAAGAGTCCTTGTTATTTCAACACAGGTGTTATGGTAATGGATTTGATGAAATGGAGAGAAGGTGAATACACTAAGAAGATTGAGAAATGGATGGAAATTCAAAAGGAAAGAAGAGTTTATAAGCTTGGATCGTTACCGCCTTTTTTGATGGTTTTCGGTGGTGATATTGAAGCTATTGATCATAGATGGAATCAACATGGTCTTGGTGGTGATAATGTTGTTGATAGTTGTAGAAGTTTGCATTCTGGTCCTGTTAGTTTGTTACATTGGAGTGGTAAAGGGAAGCCATGGAGAAGACTTGATGCTAATAGGCCTTGTTCTGTTGATTTTTTGTGGAAACCTTATGATCTTTATATGCCTCATTTGGGATGTGATCATTCATCATTTTAGGAAAATTTAATTTATATTTGTTGATTTTTTTGTTTTCATTCATTTGTAATGAACAATTTTTTCATTGAGTATATATACAGAACAACCAAAAGATTTTGTTGATACTTGTTCACAATCAATTATACTTTTACATTTTGATTCATCATGTTTATTATGTCAGTGTATGATTATTAAGATGTTCATTTTACAGATGACAGTTTGCAGTTGCGATTTCGTGTAAGATTCTACTCACGATGTTACAACATTGACTCATGAGAACTAATTTTGACGCTTACATATAAATATATTGTTAAGATTGATTTTACTTAACCATAATATAACGGTTATATTTTCATGGTTAAGATTTACTCCTCCCGTGCTCGTGCCCGTGCTCTAACATGATGGAGTCTCCGTACACATCAAATTTTTTAAAATGATGCCAGCATTCTAAGTAGATTGAGAACGAAGCCCTATTTATACCGAGAGTTGGTTCAAATGTAAGGGCATCGACAATGAGATTCACTAACCAGAAAAGCAACTTTGCTAGATAATCGCGAGAAGTGGCTATTGTATCACTAAATTCATCATCATTGTCGGGGTGATAGTCTTCTACTGATTGTTCAATAAGGTTACCAAAGCATCATATCTCCACTTCAGTCACCTCACCTGTCAAGTTGGAGACATTTCAGTGACCTCACCTGTCACGATGCGATTCACTAAGTTGAATTAGACTCGGTACCTAATTGTATGCAAATCTTTCAATGACAAGTTGGAATTCAGTGTTGTCAATCGAGATTTGAGAAACAAAGCAGTTTGTTCAAATTCTGCTGTATTATAATGTTGCTAAAGCCTAAAACTGCTACTGTATTCGATAATACTTTGTACTATTAAGTAGTGTATTGCAGAACAATAGCGGTTTGTTCAAATTCTACTACACTATAAAGCTACAACACTTTGGTTTGATATAACTTAAACATAAGTTATGAGGCATTACCAATCAGGATCGAAAGAGCGAAGATATTCCAAATTTAAATACACATTCAAATTTCAATTTATTTGACATACTTCGTAGGCACAAAGAGCAAATCCCACCTTAAAGTGAGGGAATTTTCATTCCAAGCCCTCGATGGCTGATACAGAAACTCAATTCAAACAAGGCATCTCCTTAGAATAAATTTGTTTTATTGTTGGGACATCCAATTTACCCATGCCTAGTCCGCAAAATTCCTTCGACTTAGCCACAACACTCCAAAAGGACAAAAGGTTGGTCGCATTGCTGCTAAGAGGACTGGTTGTCTTAGGGGTCAAGCTACTGCTAAAGCTGATAATAAGATGTTTAGTTTCTTAGAATTATATTTTATTTTGCTTGGTTTTCAATTTTGTTTGAAATTCTATTTCATTTGATTATGTATCATTTTGAATGGCATGAATGTATGATCAACAGAATATCTATACAATTTGCAAACATAAGTCCAATTGAAATATGTACTGAATTTTCATAATATATAACAGAATGATCACATTAATTACAACATATGCATAATATACATAATATGAGAAATAAAATTATACAATATCACATAATTTTTACAACCCAAAAACACAAACATACATGCATTTCCTCTTTTACAATCAAACATCTGACCATGTAATGTCAAGGCCACCCCATTGACCTTCAGGCACACCTAAAGCTTTCCACACAGCCTTGGAAGCATCAACAATGTTGTTTGGACAAGGAGGTTGATAATCATGATCTTCATCGCACCCTTTTGTGGAGTCACACTCATCAACAACCTTGGCCACCACACTTCTCCCATTCGCACTGATTTTAATGTTGTTAAGGCACCTACTCCTGTGGTTGAACCATCCGGTGGAAAGTGCAACTACTGGAGTGTCATCGGAATGATATTGATTATCACATTCTGAAGGGCCGCCTCCATCTCCACCTTTCTGGAAACTATTAAGTGTGAGATATGCTTTAGTATTAGTAGACACCGATGGTGAACATTCATAAGTTGTGTATAACTTTCCTTGAACACAACAATCAGAGTCATTCTCCTTGTTGCATTGTCCTGGTGGAGCTTTCTTTCCTCTGATTCTACCGTTTGGACGACACTTTTGAGCTTCAGAATACACACAACTTGTTAAAACAAGAGTAAACAATAAAAGAAAAGAAACATTGGGGCAAAAGCTCTTCATTTTGTGAATGCAAGTTATGTATGCAACTCTATGTTTCTCCTCTTAATTCTTCTTCTTAGTGTTTGATGCTAAGATGGAGCTCTTAGTAGGGTATATATAGGATACATATTGTTTGTAAAGTAAATTGTTTGGCTTTGAAACACCATGCAAGGGGTGGGAGAATGTTAGTTTTTGGGTCAAGGCAATGAGTTTTATCCTGCCGTGTTTGGTACAATTCCCTCAAACAATTAAATAAATAACTAATTGATCTGTATGTTGTTTTTATCATATTTTTTTATTGAAACCCACAACATGAAATATAATAAAAGTAGTATTAAATTCTTTCAAAGAACCAAATACTAGTCAAGTTGTGGTTTGTCATCACTGGCAAACAAAGTAATGTACATTGTAAAATTAATTCTTCGACCTCAAAAATGTTACAATCCTAGATGTCTGTCATACTGTGATCTTCTTGAATTGACTTATTTGAATTTATCTATCTACATCAATAAGTTGTAAGATTTCTCAAATGCTTATGGAAAAATATTTTTTGTAAGAGGACAATCTCTTAAATAGATGTTAGTTATGTCGAGAGATTAGTCTCTGCGATTGTAATGCTCTTGGTTCAAGTGTAATAAATGAGAACAATTCTCTATTTACATCCGGTCTTGGTTCAAATGTAATGCTCTTTTTCAAATGAAACTTCCCTCGTCACAAAAACACTTCAGATGTACGTGTCTAAAAAAGTCATGATTTTTTCACATCTGAATGTGTATTTCGAGAATCACGTGCGGATTTTAAGAAATGTTGGGTGAGTAAAGTTGCTCTCTTTTTCCCTAAAAGCATTATCTTTTCCAAGCAAATATAAGACAAATGATACAAAACTAGATTCACAAAATGACATATGCTTTAATGATTGGTATGATGAATCAAGAGAAGTACTAAAAGCAAGGATTTCACTTGATTATTCTCATATTTTCAGTTTTACATTGAACTGGTGTTACAGAAAAAAAATATAGGGATTTGGAGGATTGGATGAGAAAAAGAGGAAGAAAAGAATATACAAGGCTTCCACTACTATTCTCTATAAAAGTCCAACAACACAGCTTAAATGCAATCTGTTTTCCAATCCTCTTAAGTGATGACCCAATAACATACACCTGCCAATGGAAAGAACACATTAACATGATTAAACATAATTAAGGACTTTACTTGCTATAAAAGAAAGCTTAGTTTATGAAAATAGTTTATAGCTTATATCAAAAGAATTTCACTTTATCATTTGTTATATAAATAAGTTAACATAAGCACTTATAAGATAAATGTTTATGTTTATCCAAATAGTTTGAATTAATTATTTTGGCAAGAATCGTGCAGAACCGAGCAAAAATTCTTGTAACGGTATTGACAATGAGATTTACTTACCAGAAAAGCAACTTTGCTAGATAATCGCGAGAAGTGGCTATTGTATCACTAAACTCGTCATCACTGTCGGTGTGATAGTCTTCTACTGATTGTTCAATAAAGTTAGAGCTAGCATCCTCCAGCAAGAATCTTCTCAAAATGTTTTGAACAAGTTGATGAATTATATCTTCCACTTCAACTGACGACGGCCGAGACATTTCAGCTACCTGTCAAGACACGTGATGCGATTCACAAAGTTGAATTAGACTCCACACCTAAACGAATAGAAATACATTAACAGAAAAACACTTTCGGTTGCAAGTTGAAAACCAGTGTTGCCAATCGCACGTCGAGAAAAACTTTTGTACTATAATGCCGATATAACTGCTATTTGACAAAACTCTTGTACTAAATAGTGTATCGTGGAATAATAGCGATTTGTTCTAATTCCACTGTCATAGGGCTGCAACGCCGCTATTTGACAACACTTAGTTGATATAAATTTAACAGAAGATGAGTCATTACCACATCAGGATCAAAAGAGCGGAGATATTCGAGCAAGTTGTTCCGAATTCCCCTTTCGTGTTCTAATTGCATCATTTCCTGCTTCTGGGTATTCAGCTCCTGAAAGAAAATGAACATCATCACATTATGTTTGACTCTTAATAGTCTATGAGTAATAAAATCATTTCTTTTGATGAACACATAGATTGGTGAAAATATAATCAATCTTCCAACTACATAACAATAGCGGTGCCCGCTTAACATTAGGGCATTTCTAGAACATGTTAATACCGTGACATTAATCATTTTAGATTCTAGTGGGAAGAGATCGAAACGACTTATAACAATTTGGAGAGGCTTAAGAAAACAAGTTGAAAATTATTTGGATAAACAACTTATTTGAGCGCTTATAGTATAAATGTTTCATATAGTTGCTTATGAATAAGCTATTGTTTATCATATAAGTTATACTGTTTCCATATGAGCTATAAATTGTTTATCATAAAGTCAATTTGTTTTCATATAAGTTATACTGTTTCCATATAAGCTATAAATTGTTTTCATAAACTATTCTAGAGAATTTATCAAAATAAGTTGAAAGCAACATATAACATATCATAAATTGTTTCCATAAGTTTATGTCAAAAATCAAATCTAAATAAACTCTTCCAAACGCCCCTCCATAAGGCTGTTATAGGTTTCTTCCACACATGCACAACTACCTGAATTGTGATTCTAAAATCTTTTCCACAATAATACCCTCCGAATTACTATTTATTATTATTTTTTCTTATATAAAGTTTCCTATTTTTCTCAATTTGAAAATGAAAAATTATGTCTCCCTTTTCCACCAAACTCCTTCAACCAAAACCAGTGTTGTCAAATATAGGCCATAGTGCATTGCATGGCGGATTTATTGACGACGACTGTCATGGCCAATTTGTGAAGGACGGCGGTGCCATGGCGCTTTATGGCCTTAAAATGGACGATTTTTTACTTTCTGTAATGGTCCGGTCATCCACAATCGATAGTACTGATGAAACCAAACATAGATTTGTAGCAGTTGAAATGAAATTCAAATTACTTTTAGCGGTGATAACCATACCAAACCAAACATACTTGGCAAGTACATAAGAGACATTTTACATTCTCAACTAACAATTCACCCATTTTCAATTTATTAGACACACATAAGAAGCAAACATTTCACAAGCAGAACGAGTGATTCACCCGATACACAAACTCAAAATTCAAGCAAGGCACCTCCTTGGAATAGTAAAAACTTGTATATACTCATAAAACTGCACCTACTATACAACGATAGCCACAAAGAGTTCGAACTAAAGAAAAAAATAAAAGAATGTTTACCTCCGTCGTGTTTGTCAGCTCAGATTGCAACTGCTGAATGTATTTCAGTGCCTGAGGTGGCAAATCTCCCAAGACTCCCGCACCACTACTGCTACTGCTGCCGCTACAAGTCTCCAAATCCTTGAATCCCAAATCAGAAACAACCTTCTCAATTTCCTCATGATCCTCTCTTCCACCGTTTACCTCCAAAGTCTCCAAAGGTGTTTCACAATCCGACCCTCTATCCCCACAGGACATTTCCAGATTGCGCGTCAAGGACATCCTGTACTCCGCATTCCACAGTGTGTACCTAACAAAAACAATAGCAAAACTTATCAATTTCACACCCAAAACTCCCAACTTTAACACAAAACCAGAAACCAATAAGTAACAAAAATAGAACAATTTAGTACTCTACAATATCCTCACATTAATCCTAAAGAACACACACATTGACAATAAATTCATGAGTGATGATGACACACCAAGGGGGTCCATTTGGTAACAACTGAATATTAATTTGTGGTGCCACTTATTATACATCACCATAAAATGGTGTACTCGTACATAACCAGTCGGTTTCCCTTGTAGCGGCACCATTTCAGCACCACTGCTGCCATCATCACCCCGGACTGCCTTGCTCTACCCCTCTAACGCTTTGCACTCCAACATCCTTCCCCTATTTCAGATAATCCCTCCTCTGTTTTCGTGAAATCAACTCCAACCCGCCAACACCACCTGGGCAAATACCACACTCAAGGTTCCCCACCTTGATATTGATCGAATAGACCTATTTTCCTCAACACTCAACTGCAGAAACTAGTCTCTTCGAATATCCAAAGCACAATTGACATCACCTCTCCCAAATGTTCAAACTTCTGATCACATAATACTTGAGCTGCTTACCAATTGAATCACACTAGTTTGGCGCCAAATTGTGAGTTTTCGTTTCTCTAGATATCCTCCACATTCAACTACAAAAATTGCAAAATCTAATCCCTTCGAGTATCAGAACACAATTAATTAACACCACCTCTCCCAATTGTTTGAGTTCCTAATCACATAAGACTGTAGCTGCTTACCACTTGTTTGGTACTAAATTGATGCTTTGGTTTCTCTAGGTACCTTCCACACTCATCCAAAAACTAATCCCTTCGGTTATCCAAAGCACAATTAACAACCACCTCTCCACACTCAACTATAAAAACTAATCCCTTCTAATATCAAAATCGCAACTTACAACCACCTATCCCAAATGTTCAAACTCCTTATAGGACTCAAGCTACTTCTCACTCGAATCACACAAGTTTGGTCCTAAATTGATAATTTCGGTTCCTCAGATATCCTCCACACTCAACTACTAAAATTAACAATTAACAACAACCTCTCCTAACCATACAGAACTCAAGCTCCTTACCACTCGTTTTAATTTATATACACCGTCATTGTGAAAAGTTCTTACAATACCAATTAATCATAACCATCACATCATTACAAAGACTCAACTTTTACAATATCAATTAATCATAACTATCAAATCACTAAAAATACTCAAACTTTTATCATAACCACTTCTAAACTCACACATACACATGATTGATTCTAATGTGCCTCTACGCCTACACCGGTAGTGCATCAAAATTAAACTCTTCAATAATATACATAAATATTCACTCTTGATTCATTGACTAACTGATGTATCTAGTCTATATTAAAGACCAGATACATTGGTTATTCGATGAATCTGAAAAAGGAATATTTTTGCTTATAATTAAGTCCGGAGGGAGTAACAATATGGAAAAAAAAATGGGGTAGGTAAGGATTAAGATTGTAGTTACCCTGTGATGATGGAGGAAACAAGGAGATGATGAAGAGGTTGAATTTCAAGATTAACAGTAACTTGAAAATGATCAGAAGGTAACAAACCAAGCATAGTAGAAATAGTTTGTTTCATAGAATTTTTAGAAATATCAGAAACACCTTTAGAGATAACGGAGTTATCAAGGGGTTTAATACGACGAAGCAAGTTAGCAATAACTGTGAAGCCTTTATTGAAAGTTGATTTACGCGTCGAAACGACGTCGTCAGCTCCTCCTCCTCCTCCTACTCCGTCTATGTGGTGGCAGGAAGTTGTTAAGAGAAAAGGACGACGGTTGTTTGGACGACGGAGGGAGAAGAGAGATGGAAGAAGTGGTTGATGATTGAGTGGTGTGTTTGTTATGCGTGAGAGAATGAATGGTTGAGATGAAATTGTTGCTGTTACCATGTTGTTGAATTTGATGATGATAATGGAAAATTGGAGATTGAAGAAGGAAGAACCAAGTAATGATGGAATCTCTGTCTTGTTTTACATACCAAAACATCAACCTTAGCCTTTACCTTACCTTAAACTGGTTTTATTTTTATTTTATTTTTCCTCTCCGGTTTGTATTAATTTATTTTTGAGCTTATGCAAACAGCTTACACAATATAAATTATGTTTTATGTTATTTATAAGTTCAAATTAGTAAAAATTGTATTTTTATATGCTATTTTATCATAAACTCTACCTTAACAAATTTATAATAATACATAAAAATTGCATAAATTATTTGCATAAACTAAAAAATAAGTTAATCCAAACGGGGCCTAAATCATCAATTTCATCGGAAATCTAAAAGACCCTCTTAAATAGATTTATGAGATGCGTCAAAAAAAAAAAAATTATGAGATTATAAATAATTTAACTTTGGAGAGTATAGAGATTTAAAATTTCGTGTGAGCATAACTTAGTTGGGAGTGGTTATGGTGCATAAACTTTTTCCTTAGACACAATGCATCAATAATGAAAATTGTTTAATGCACCTTCCAGATTGCTTAGCGCAACCCCCAAATTTATAGTGCACCCCTTAGAAATTTGGGGGGTGCGCTAAATAATCTGTGGGTGTGTTAGAAATTTGGGGGTGTGCTAAACAATATAGGGTATTTATGCATGGTGCATAACACATGGCTTATGCACCATAACTTGTGTCAGTTTAGTTAGTAGAAATATTGTAGGTAATAGATTGAGAGTGAGATTTGGATTCGCAAATTTAAGGAGTAATTTGACGGTACAATATAGTCGGTTAACTTTTCAAAATATTCATAATCTCAAAGATCTTTTTAAGAATGTCCTACAAAATTAAGAACCAATTTTATGTTTCCTCCTTTTTTTCTTCTTCTTATATTTACATTATAGAGAAATTCAGAGTTATATTCACCGTTTAAAGGCTCCAACTATTAAAGAAGTTGTTTGGCGTCCTCCAATTTTTAATTTGACAAAGTTATAAATTCAACAACATTAGTATTTATGTCAATTTAATTTTATCGTATTATTTGTAGATATTTTGTTGTTATATGTTATTGATTGAGTGTTGTGACGTGAGTTTAATCAAAAATTCATCATCTTTTTTTTGTACAATCATCCTCTTTATTTTTAATAATGTTGAATTTATATAAACTTTCGATTAATTTCAGGGGCGTCTCAAAGTTTTTGGAGGCTCTGTGCAAAATATAAAGTGGCCCTTTAATAATAAAAAAAATAAAAATTAAATTATCGATTTAAATTGCATATAATTTTTTTAAAAAAATAACCATTCTTATTCTTGTAAACATATAACTTATCAATATTAAGAGCTCAAAAAAGATTATCAATATTAAACCAATTGCATTAAATCAAATAGGACAAAAAAATACCTAAAAAAAAAAGGACAAAAAATACAAAATAATTATCTTTGTATATAACGTCAAAAAGGAACATCCTAATCTAAGATTAAATTTTATACAAAGATTAAAATGAACTAGAACTATATTTACGAGTATAGATAACTAATCTATTGATACTCATTTGAAATTTTATGATCATTAACAATATATAACTATTATTTTAGGGCTTAAAAATTAATCTATTAATATACATCTGATATTTTATGGGCATAAATAATATATAAGTAATATTATATGACCTCAAAATTTTGAGTTGAGACCCTCAAAATTTAGAGGCCCGGTGTCGTCGCACATAGGCACATGTGTGCGGGACGCCCCTGATTAATTTTACCAATTTAAATAAAAGAATATTATTATTTTAAGTATTTTATATATATATGTAAATGGATATCTATAAGGTGGTAGTATGATATTTGTGTCTATTGTATTGGACAAACATGATATCTATATTTCGATTAAGTATTTTTTCTTTTACAAAATATTCAAATAGAAATATGAAAGTATACAATAGTGATCGACATAAGTTAGTGGTTTAATTTAATTAGAAGTGCCAAAACATTTCATAAATTGTTAATTTAGTGTTCACACATGCTTAGACTTTATTTGCGCGTATCATGTCGAATTTCATATTTTTCTTTTTTAACTTTTTGTAGTATTTTCCAACACAATATATCAACATAATCTAGGCTTGGTATCCAAAATATAAAAGCAAAAAAAAAGGGGCAAGTCTAATAACACATGAAACTAATTAGAGATTAAAGATAAAACAAACACAACATGTTTGATTAATTTATAGCCTATAAGAGCATGAAATTATATCTAGCATGACCAATAAGATTTCAAATTTTAAAGGATGACAATCACTTATCAACCAAAGAAGTATAAGAAATGAAAATGACATTAAAAGGAAACAAGAAGTACACATCTAAGGTAGGTCCATGTCCCTAAAAGAAACACAAAAAATAGATTCAGAACTTGAAAATGAATATCAAATATATTCCGAAGGTGTGGCTTTGGTAAAAGAATATTATGTTGATTAAGGGACAAATATAATTGAGTAATAGATTGTTTTATACTCCCTCCGTCCCATTTTAAATGACATTTTTTTGACTTAGTATATTATTCATTTAATCTGCTTTGACCTTATTTTTCTACTAATATATACATGCAAATATTAGCATATGAGATGTTGTTTGATTTGTCTCGACGAGTACTTTCAAAATATACAATTTTTATAATTTTTAATAATATATAATTAAAGATATTAACGATTAAAGTTGTGCATTGGCAAACGTGTCAGTGGTCAAACAGATCATTTATTTTGGGACAGATGGAGTATATAATATCATGGTGCAAGGAATGGAGGGGAGGAGATGGAAGAGAAATTAGCAAAAGCACTGCACTTGTAAAATTTGGAGTGAATGAGAGTCTTATCGATCTTGTTATACGATTAAAGATGGACAATATGCATGTGCTCATTCATCATATCTTACACTGATGATGAGTAAATTATTGTTTTAAGTCATAATTTGTGAATGAAGACATTGTATCAAAAAAATAAATACTCTATTTATAAGATTTTTGAATTTGGGAATTTAATTCGACGAAAAAGAAGTGAATGGAAGAAATGGTGTAGCATGTGTTTTTATTTAACGAAACTGCTCTGAACGGGAAAAACAAAATAGTTCCTCTAGTGAGATCACGGTGTAGCTGATGGTGATGATGAGGCCCAGACATGGTGGAGAAAGGGTACTGTAAACATATTAGTAGTCCAAAGCTCAACTCAGTTACATCTCAAAATGGATGTGTATGAAATGGATGAAGTGTGTATACCTTGAGGATAAGTGTAATAACGTATATATGAGATAATGAGAATAACTGTCTTGAGGGCCGCGTATATCTCTTTTGACATATGTCATTTATCCGCTATGGGTTGTGTTCTATGAGAGGGCGATGTGCCATAGCTTGGAACGAGAGTAAGCAATGTTGGGCTTGGAATGTTGTTGGGTTGTCAGCATTATGAGCCTTGGTCCAGTTCGAAACAATTGTCTCCTAAGTCCTTGTTTTGGAACATAGTGAGAATTTGAATCTTCGGCGAGCCAAAACAAAAATGACGAGTAGTATCGTGCTAGCAACATCTTGTTTGTATGAGTAGGTTCACTAGTATTGTGGTTTGAACCTGTTGTGATTTGTAAAGAGTATATTGACATTACAACCATTTTTTTGGTGAGTGCGTTCTGATGTGCCATGAATGGAAAGACATTTTTGCAGCATCGTGTAGGCTCACTTGATAGTGTGTTATATTTCCAAGATATCATCTTGGTCGTTGATTTCTTTCTAAAGCAGTATGAATAAGTGAGAGCTTTTGGAAACTCTTTGCTCTCTTCAATTTCTTTGCTTTCTGTTCCACCCAAATTTATGTTCAGAACTTCCACAAAAGTTTTTTGTGCATGGTTTATCTTTGTTTTTAGCTTCCACAATTGGTTCATCGACTACTTGAAGACAAGCCATGTAATTGTCACATAAACCATGGCAATACACTTTACAACAAAAATTTGACAAACTACATTTTTTTGATAATATATAATATTTTAAATATATTGCATATTGTATATATAAACTACATATTTTTCATCCCATAATTTATTTATTATTTTTTTTGCTTTCACACCGATTTTCAACCCACCAAAGATGGACGACTAATCTGATCAAAGAGTCAATGTCCTACCAACATAAACATAATATTTCATAACAACAATCCAACATTAAATTCACATGAGGCATTGAAGGAGATCAATGATGTATTTGATATTTTTTGGGGTCAATGGTTTCTCAGTGATGCCATTAGCTCCTGATTCATGAAACGTTTGTTTATCATGATCATTGATGTATGTTAACATGCCCACCACCTTGCTTGGTACTCCCATTGCACGCATCTGCCTCACCAACTACATCAATAAGTCATAACCCACTTTAGTAGTAGAACTAGTATTAATATTATACTCATGCTCCCGTACGGGACGCGCATTCCGTACATTATTAGACGTTGTGTTTTATGATCGTCAAAGTAGCATATTATACAGTATAAAATAATAAGATTTTCTGTGTGTGATCCCTATAAAAGCAATTTAGTTTTTTTTTTAAAAAAAATTAAAAATTAATATTACATTATATGAGTTATTTTCTAACTACAAGATTGTATTAATTATCAATGTTTGTTTAAAAAAATTTTGACAACTCATGCTCTGATTGGGTTATGTGGACGTCAAATTTATCTTTTATCTCTCATATACCATAAATCTGATGATAAAGGACACTCATTTGCTCATGTATGATAATATGTGATTATTGTTAATGAAATTCTCTTTAATGGATAAGAATTCATCTCAAATCCAAAAAAAAAGAGTTTCAAATATACAGTCAATATTATGATGTTGGTCGTGCATAATATATAAATAATTTTATATGTAGTCTTTAAATCTTAGAAAGTTCTTTAATATGGTCAATCCCAAGATCCACCATTAATATGAGATTAACTTTTATTTATTTCTTTGAGTAAAAAAAAACTTTTATTTATTTCCTTGGTCAACTACCAACTAATTAGCTTTAGGCTTAATCATCATTTTCGTCCCTGTAAGTTCGTGATTTTTTGGTTTTAGTCTCTGTATTTTTTTCTGTTGCAAATTAGTCCTTGTATGTTCAAATTTTTTGGTTTTAGACCCTTAAAACTAAAATCTGCAGGAAACCAGCAAATTTTTCTGCAGATTTTCCTGCGGATTTTAGCTTTATGGACTAAAATAAAAAAGATCTGCATATGCAGAGACTAAAATAAAAAATTTATTAACTTACATGGACGAAAATATATGATGTTTAAGCCTTAGCTTTAAAAGTGACAAAAAAGATAAATTAGCAAAATGAAAAAAAAAACATAAAAACAGGAAAATATTTTTTTTGGTACCTGAGATCCACTGGACAAATCAAAGTCAACAAATATGAAGTCAAATTTAACACCAGTCAACAAAAGTTGTATTGCTTCTTGAGCACCAATTACAGACTTTGTTCGAACACCTATTGATTCAAGCATATTATGCTCCAAACGTCTGGTTTTAGTCACACCATCTACTAGCAATGCATTGATGATATAATTAGTGTTGCTTGATTCATGCATTTTGTTTTGCATTTGCTTCTCCTCGGAAGGCCTATGCCGTTTATGTCCTATGGTTCTTGCGTCCATTGTTTGATTAATTGTAGTTTCTGCATGAAGAGAAATACTACGTACAAAAGATCAAAATTAAGGGTACAAAAACATAATTTTTTTTTGGGACTAAAATACATGATTCTTTTAAGCTAAAGAAAATATACTTCATTAAAAAAAAGGAAGTACAAAGAGATAAACTTGACCAAACATTTAATCAGTCCTAAAAAGGGCCAATAGGGCATCTCACTACATGGCCTCGTTGGCCCACAATGAGCCCAACAAGGTTTGGATCGAGGAAACTCCCCCTCAGCTTGTAAACATCCTTATTAGGGATCTCCTTTATTAATAATATTCAGCTTTTATTCAAAAAAAAAAAAAGGGTATTGCAACAAAGATTAAAGATACAAAAACATTAATATTTATATTGAAAACAACACTTTTATACTTTACTAGCCGCCAAACGGGCACGTTTTGTGTAATCGATTTTTTTTCGTGTGTGATTGATATTTTGTATTGTGCAAATATAAATAATTACTTAATCTCCTTTTTTATTGGACTTTGTTAATTGATAACTATGTAACCTCCTTTTTTTGTTGTGGTTAGTTATTAAGAAGAAAAAAATATATTTATTTTTTACTATAAAAAAACTGAAAAACCTACTTTTATATGGAAGTTGTGCTTAGTTCTTAAAAAGAAAAAAAAAATTTACTAAAAAAAACTGAAAATCTATTTTTATGTAGAAGTTATTTTTTAAGGGTAAAATTGGAATAACAAAAAAGCCATCCCAAAAATTTATATCCCCTTTATATATTAGTATAGATAAATATTGACTACACAAGTTTCAATATAATTTTACTATATTTGATTTTCTTAACCCCGAAGAATTAGTTAACATTTTCCAATATATACTATAAGTCAAATGTTTTTGATCAAGATATTTGACCAAATACATTTGATATTTTAGATCCTTTATATTAAAGAGTGTGAGTATATTTTAAAATTTATTTGTTAAAACATTATTCTTTACATTGATTTACTTTGCTAGAAGGTTTAGAAATTTATTCTAAAAATTAAAATGATTTTACTTTTCCCTGAGAATTATTATTATTATGTATAAATTTCTATTAAAAAGGTATAAATGGTATTGTTATATTTAAATTTATATATATATATATATATATATATATATATATATATGGGTCAGGATCAAATGACACCAAGGTGTCAAACTTAGTAACATGACACCTCCGATAATTCTTTATCGGATAATCGTATTACAAAATCAACCGTTGGATTCAAAGCTATTATTATATAGATCATGTCTATAAAATCTAACATCAATCAGAAACCATTTGATGGGTTAAAGAGAAGGATAAAAATTAACGGTTTTGACGAAGTTTTGTAAGACGTTGGTTTTTATGCATCTTATTGACATATCAAATGATTTCTGATTGTTGTTAAATTTTATAGACATGATCTATATAATAATAGCTTTGAATCCGACGGTTGATTTTGTAATACGATTATCCGGTAAAAAATTATCGGAGGTGTCATGTTACTAAGTTTGACACCTTGGTGTCATTTGATCCTGACCCAAATGTTACACCTCTCAATAACGTTTTAACCAATATAAATTTTATAAAATCCACCGTTGGATTGAAAGTTTATATCATATAGATCATTTATGTAAAGTTTCAGAAAAATACAAAATCATTTGATATATTATTGAGACGAATAAAAATCAACGGCATTTAAAAAAAGACGCAAACCGTTAACTTTGATGTATCACAATAACATATCAAATGATTTTGGATTTTTCTGAAACTTTACATAAATGATCTATATGATATAAACTTTCAATCCAACGGTAAATTTTATAAAATTTATATCGGTTAAAACGTTATTGAGAGGTGTAACATTTGGTGTCAAACTAATTGGTGTCAACGGATCCTGATTCTCTATATATATATATATATATATATATATATATATATATATTTCTTATTGTAATTGTGATTTCTTTTTTAAATTTTAGGATACGTATTAAACAATTTTACATTTGCAATTTTATTTATTTTATTTTTCATTTTATTAATTTAATGTGTATTTATTAGTTTAATACTATGGTACATTGCCTCAACCAATGAGAATTCACCAGCGTCTAAGGTACGCAATATTCACCCAATATTAGTATTTTCATAAATAAATACTGACTTGAGTATTTTAGTGTCAACATTTTTGTAAGTATATTCCCATCCCGTTTCTGAAACTCAAAAACCACCACATTAATCCTCACGAATTAGCCTTTGAGTGACTCCTTTCTACTCGTTCAGAGATGTGGCACTGTCACCGGGTTTATAAATTTTTATAAGTCTTTGAATCCACTCACAAGTCTTTGAATTAACTAATTTCCTTCAAACACACCACTCCAATGGCAGACACTAGAAGCACTCACAACAAAACCACAAACATCATTATCTTATGTCAACTGTATTTTAACTTTAGCAAGTGAATCCTCAGCCCAAGATGCATCTCGTCAAAACCAAACAGACGTAGAAACCAACTTTACTTTCATCAACGCCACTCTAGATATTCTCCCGCTGAATCAAGTCAAGAAAATCCAGTGATCCAAACTCTTGTGGAACCCATAAGTGGTGGTATCAAAAGTATCATCAGTCACCAGAGAAGACCGTAAACAAGAGCAACAAAATCAAATGGCCTAACAAATTCGTTCACCCAATTACCAAACTAACAAATAACTCTTAAGTATTTACACACTACTCCAACAACAAAATGCCAGAATTGCCACTGTCTAGCACAATCAACAGACAGACCCAACAACAGATTGTACTTCACAATGAAGCAAGGTCACAATCGCAACAGAACATAGCTTAGAATAGAACCCAAGTACCACTAGTCAACAACGACACCAATGAGAACAACATGATCAAAATTGTGGGAAGAGGAGGAGAAAGACCCCCACTAGACGATTCAAATGGAGATGACAATTGTGATTCCCAATCCTTCAATAGCAAGGACAACAAAGACAATATGAATCACAAACAAAGACGTCATCATTACACTTCCAGAGGGGTCCATTCTCAATAAGGATCGCAGATTGCCTTATTCCAAAATCACTCGTGAAACCATCAAATTTGGAGACATACGCGAGACTGGAGATCTTGACAAACACATTGAACATATTGATACCATCTTGCACTACCATTGAGCTAGAGGGAGAGTCAAGTGCAAGTTGTTCGTCCTAACTCTGAAAGGATCAACAATGACATAGTTTAAGAGTCTCCTGAACAAGTCCATCATATCTTTGTCAGACCTTTGTGCACAATTCCCTTCGCATTTTCACCGCTCATAAGCGCCAACCAAAGACCATTGCCTCCTTTGGAGGAATCATCCAAGGAAAAAGAAGAAACATTATGTTATTATACTGAACACTTTACGAGGGAAGCAATAGTGTAAGAAACATTACATGCAAATGATAAGTTAAAATGTTTTATTTTTGAGAAAGGATTGCAGACATGAGTTATGTTCAAGGAAAAGTTTGGATCGAAGGAGCCTCAGAACATGAGCAAGTTGTTGGCACGGGCTCAACTGTACATTAATTATGAGAAGAAGTTGATAGCAGATTGGGGTAAGGAAGTTAAAATTCCCAGCAAAAAGGGAGAAAATTGACAAACACAAGAGTGGACCACGGGGGAACTACGTTGAGTACACCCCACTGAACACAAGAGAAAGGATTTTGAACGAATGCATAAGTACATAATTCGCTCAAGTCAAGATCAAATTCCCAAGAGAGATCAAAGAATCATCAAGAACAGACATAACTAAATATTGAAAATTCCACAAAGATCATGGGCACGAGACTGATGTCTGCAACTAATTAATGGATGCAATAGAAGATCTTATAAAACAAGAGATTTTGAATTGTTACACTAAAGATGATAACCATCGCGGAAGAGACAAGAGAATAAGGGAGTCAACTAAAAGGCGTCCAAGACGTGAGGAGTCATCCATAAGATTGTCCTCAGACGAAGAAGAAATTCTAAGACCAAGAAACTACACAAAACTAAGGGCATAACACATTTGCCAATAACATCAATCATTGGGGGGATACCATCACAGAGAGGCTCATCCAATGAGAAGATGAAAAGAAGGTTAACATATATGCTCTATGTTAATGTTGAAGCATGCACATCCCTAAGAAGGTCCAAGAGATCCGTCTTAGGTTTCAACGATGACAAGTACAATGGAGACACTCCTAATGAAATTTTTCCTATCATAATTGTCGTGACAAATGTTAAACACGATGTATCTAGGGTGCTCGTTGATGAAGGAAGCTCCTACAACGTAATGTATTAAGAGTTATTTCATAAGCTTGGATTGAAGATGAATAATTTGACCCTGTACGGGAACCAATTTGCAAGGATTCAAAAGGTCGACCACACGCTCATGTGGCTTTGTAGAGTTACCCGTCATCTTTTGCAACAACAAGGACACTAAGGAAACATTTAATTTTGCATTCCAAATGGTGTCATGCAGGTTCGTCTACAATTGCATCTTAAGGGAGACCCACTCTAGCATCATTGGAGGTCATACCATTAAATGTACACCTTAAGATGAAATGGCACAATGCTAAGGATGAAAATGTAACCATTGAAATTGACCTAGTTGGAGTCAAAAGATGTCACAAGACTCTTCAAAAGGCCATCAACACCACAACAAGTGAGAAAGAAGCAAATGATGAAGGCCTAACCACCACCAAAGAGCATCCTAGAGAAACTACTAAGTCTAGCTCCGCCTTGTTGCACCTTCTAGTATGGACCCCTTTTCTTTTTAAGTTTAGTTTAAATTATGTAGCATCATTTTCCAAGGCACTTGTTACGCCATCCATGGAGTTAATCCCTATCTATTTCTGTCATTTAGTTTGTCCATCTAATGTTTCCAAATTATGAAATCAATATATGAGATGTTGACCACACACAATATTTTTGACTTGCAAACGAGGATATAATTGACATAAAACAAGATGAAAACGTCAAATGCATTAAAAGCAAACAACAAGATGAAACCACAAAGACGCTAAAACTAGTATGGGAAAAGCAACACTAGTAAGATCCTGAATCCTATAAAAAGAGTCACAAGCTAAACGGTAAGACCTCTCAAAGGATATGACGCAACAAAAGCTAAATCTTAACTAGTATAAGTCACGCGCACATCAAAAGCGATAGACCCCCTCAGCTAGCCATTGAGAGGAAGAGCTATATAATCATCCGTGGAATCCGCCTCAAACCAAGTCATGCTTAGGGGAAGGTAAGAGTGGCACCTTTGGTCGGATGGTCTTTCATGATCTCCAATCATCAAGAGCATCAGAAACAAACTTAGTGCATAGGTTCCCCTCAATAAAGGGCAAAACACAAACGATAAGAGCAATTCGGTAAGACAAGTATCACATCAAATACTAATACAATGATTTATTTACTAAATATGTAAAAAAATTATGTAAAATACTTAATACATTAATGCTTAAATTTTTATTTGACCAATATATATATATATATATATATTTGACTAAATATTATTTAACTTGAATTTATATTTAATTCTCTTTTCCGGTACATTGTCTATATAAACCTATTATGATTCTTGGTTGAAGATAACAATTTTCATAGATCTAAGGTTAGGGGAAAATTTTCATTTAGATTTTTATGTGTTACTTGTCAAGCTTTATTGTGTTGTGCAATTTTACTATACCGTGTCTCTAGGGGTGTTCATGGGTACGGGTCAATCCGCGAACCCGCCAACCCAATCCAACCCAACCCATTATTAACCCGAACCCATTCATTTGCGGGTAGAACCCGATCCAACCCGCCAAACTCATAAGTAATCGGTTCGGGTATTGGATTTGAGTTTTTGGACCCGTCTACCCGCGAACCCAACCCGGTCATTGAATGCATATTTGAAAGGTGTTGTCCTACAATATTATACATTTTGCTTGTTGAATTTATGCAATTTACTACTTGAACTTATTTAGTTTGTTGCTACTATCTATTGGAACTTATATGTATTTTGCACTTTGTTTTTGTTGGCACATCATTTTCAAATTATGGATCTAATAGAAATGATGTGTTTTGTGGAAATTTGATACTATTATTAATGATTATGGATGAATTTTTATTTGAAGTTAAACGAGTGTGTTTTATTCGATTTAAGTGCTAGAAATATATCACAATTGTGTTAAATTGTATTATAGGTTTTTTTAGAAGTTTTAAAAAAATGTACTTTTTTTATCAAAAAATTATTTTTAAGTTTATGAAAAACCCGCGAGCCCAATCCAACCCAACCCGTTCATAACCGGGTTGGTTCGGTTCGGATTTGATAATGAAAGTGCGGGTTTGTTGATGAACCCAACCCAATAAATATTGAACGGGTTGGGTAACAGATTAGGCCAAATCCGGCCCAACCCAACCTGCGTACACCCCTACGTGTCTCATAACTTGCAAGCTATGCAAAATTCATACACATTTTATTTTTCAATTACTTACTACAGTTCATCATTGTGGTTTCTTGTTAATCACATAAGGTTTCAACAATAGTTTAGCGAGAGAATTTGGAATATATTTCATATTTTCCCTAATTTTTTTTCCAAAATTTTATTTGTTTTTTAGTGGGTCAAAAAAATTGATGTATTTGGTTCAAAATTTGAACCAAATACATTCACTTTTATTGACAAACTTTTGTCTATATTTTGGGACGGAGGGAGTATATGTTAACCACATAAGGTTTTGTTCTCACCCCCTTAATCTTTTTCACATATCGCTTATTTTTCGTTTGTCTTTGTGCAGAAACTACAATTAAGCAAACAATGGGTGCACCATCCATGACAAAGTCCAAGGAGACCAAAATGCGAATCATAAAGCGTAAATCAAATGACACTCCTTATCCCATCACTACATTGCTAGTAGATGGTGTGACTGCAACCAGACGTTTGGAGCATCATATGTTTGAATCAATAGGCATTCGAACAGAACCTGCAAATGGTGCTGAAGAAGCAATTCAGATTTTATCGACTGGTGTAAACTTTGACTTCATATTTGTTGATTCTGATTTGCCGATTACCAGTGGACCTCAGGTATAAACAAATTCTCTCTTTTTGATTCAAAAGAAAAAAACTTTCTCTCTTAATCTAAAAACTTATGGTTGGCAACATCATAAATTTGACTTCGTAAAATCCAAGTTGAAAATTGTCGAATTTTTATTTAATAAAAGGTTAAAAAAAGTTTATAGCAAATTTTATTTATAGTCATTTAAATAAAAATGGAACATTTTCGTCCTCCTAAATTTTTTTGTTTCATTTTTGGTCCCTGCTTAACTATTTATTGTCATGTTAATATTAATGTTATGAATCTTTTATATTCAAGATGTGTTTATGTTATGCCCATCTATTATGTCAACCTTTTGTATGTCCATATCATGCTCAAGAAATGTGAAGGACATGTCAAAATTATATACGTTAGGGACCAAAAATAAAATAGAAAATTTTAGGAGGACAAAATATCATATTCTTATTTTTAGAGACTAGTGTCCTTGAAATGAGAACTAGTCGGAGAGCCACATAGTTCTCTTTCTCTTATAAATTGGCATATATAGGTGTATTATATGAGTATCGAGATAACATGGTTTCAGAGTTCTAGGCATTGATATTAGGGTTTTTTAGTAATCTGATGAAAGAAGAATGTGCCCTTTCCTAATGTCTATGATGCCTTATATATAAGGATGTCCTCGAAGTAGTGGGGAGAAAAATAAGAAGCAACGAGTGACGTAGTTGTCCCATGTATTCTTATTAACTTGGTATTATCCGCCTAAGTTTGACTTAGTCAATTCTCATTCAATGGGGTGATTAACTAAACCTGAGGCATTAACTCCCTGGACATATTGGGCCTTTCGCCTTATAAGACAGGTCGAGCCTAAATAGAAATTAGGAGTTGGCCCGGTACAACGACAAAAATTTATTTAACCCTTAAATAATGTTGATAATTAATACAATATTTGTTTCATTAGAAATAACTCATATCATGTAATGTTTTAAATTACTTTTCAGAGTTATCGCTCACAAAATTTATCAACCACTAAAATGGATTATGATTTTGTTTTATGTAGTTGGTGAGACAGATGCGTGCAATGGGGATAAGGGGCAAGGTGGTGGGAATGATAGAAAATTTGAACAATCAAAATCTGCAAATGTTTCATCAAGCAAGAGCTGATGCCTGCGTTACAAAACCTTTTACCCCAGAAGGCTTACAACAGATCATTGGAATCCTTCGACGCATCTAATGTTGGATTGTTGTTATGAAATGTTATGCTTATGTTGGTATGAAAGACAATATGACTCTTTGAATTCAAATAATAAATAAATGCATGTGATGCAAAATAAATGTAGTTTATCTACAACTACAATATGCAATAAAAACAACTTCTCTTTAACTATTTCTTTTTTATATATATGTTTTTTATGTTATTAAAAATAACTTTGTCATACAAAAAAATTACTACTGGTGATTTTTTTTAACGGAATTATTGATGATGATATGATCCAATGGAATGATACAAGTAGGACTGTATTGGAGGCCAGGCGAATAGGGCGACCATCTTAGATTTATAAAAATAAGTTCAAAATTTGGGCCCCAAAGTTAATATTTGTAGGGGACTATTAAGTTCAATTAAAATATTCTAAAATTTTTATTTTGGTTGTCACTTCGTTTTCTCTCTCGGTGAATGTATAATTGTATCAAGTATCAAATAATAATTTTGGTGCAATGATATTTCATTTGGTTGATAATTGATTACTTGATACAATGATATGTGAGTATTAATTATTAAATACTATCGCATATGTATGTTTTACTCATTTCATGTATCAAATTCTCTTTCAGAATGTTTCGTACTACTTTCTCATCACTGTATTGTATGTTTGTAATTCTCTTCTTCTCATAATATTTTTTGGGAATTCAAATTTTTAAGACATGTACTTTTACTACCCTATGGATTATATAGCGCACCCTACGAAATGATCATGAATACCCCAGCCAGTTACTTAGGTAGAGAACACCCCAAAAAATACTCTACAAATATAATGTCCCATACTTAAATAGCAGATGATATTTTTCAAAATTTCTCATTTTTCATAGAACGCACGAGTAATTCATAGGATAACAAAAATAATTTTCATTTTTAATACTTATTAGTTAGGGCCCATATTATAGTCCTTAGACCTCAAAATCTTAGAAATGGCACTGGATACAACTTTTCTTTTTTCAAAAAATTATTGATAAAGGAAATGAATCGAGGATTTAAACTAACTAGTTAATAAGATAACAAATTTGAAGGAAAAAAATTCTACTAAATTACCAATTGTTCGACCCATTTCTTTGACAAAAAAAGTTAGCACGAGTTGTAGGCTTAACAAAGTTTATCGCCACTAAAAATATTTTCAATCTCATCTCATATCCATAATGCTTTCACACCAATGCTCCCAAACTGCATCCTGGTCATCAGTAAGTGAGAAATCTATATATCATGCTTAACTAATCACATGAAACTCATGACTTAAGTTTTATTTGTAAGTTGATTTTTAGAATGGAATTGAGGAAAAAATTAATTTTCTTTTTAAAAATAATAAGAATACTAAAAAAAGAATGTTTAAAATGATTTAAGTGCGATTAAAATATTACATAATCATTTTATCATATTCTTCTTCTAATTGTCCCTCACATACTTTCCCGTAAGCACCACACTCCATAAAGACCATTCTTAAGAGGCCATCCAATCTTTGAGTAAAAAAAAAAAGAGGCCATCCGCCATCCAAATCTTCACTTCATGTATGTTTGGTTTTAATTCCGGATCAACCAAAATTGATTCTGTGTAGAATTGATTCTGACTTGTTTGATTTTTCAAAAGTAGAATTGATTCTGCATCCAGAATTGATTCTACTTGAAGCTAGAAATTATAGTTTCTGTTTTTAGAATTGATTTTTACACTCAAATTTTTTGTTCAACTCACTTTTGCATGAATATATCAAAACATAAACCACTTTAACTTAAAATCAATTTTGCCCAAAATCAATTTTAAAGAATCAATTCTATCAAAATCAATTATCGTCACCGCAGAACCAAACATACACGAAGAAATTAATATTTAATTGTAATGGGACAAATATTTGAAAATTTAAATATTTCATGTGCAAAGAAAGACAAGAGAATTCAAATAAATCATTATTTAAAATAATCAGAGTTTTTAGAATCTAATACATTCTAATAATCTATTCTCATATTCTCATATAAAATTATCATTCTCATAAGATATGTCCTATATATATATATATATATATATATATATATATATATATATATATATAGCTGTTAATTTGTTTTTTTGTTTTACACTGGAATTTAGTATTGAATTAAAATCTACAACGTCTAACATACAACCCAAATTCTTTATTATTAGATCAAATTTAATATTGGGAGTATTAATTTACACAATTACACTCACCTAAAACATTAAGATGGAAATTAGCAATATGTATATTTTTAAAAGAAAAAGGTATATGCAGCAACAGTGTAAAATAATTTTACACTGTCAACCAATACTAACCATGTTTTCCGCCACGCCACCCCACTACATCCCACCTTCTTAATATGACATGGCAAAATGATAGTTTTTTATTGGCCGATCGTGTAAAACTATTTTACACCGTATCTCCATTAAACTCTATTTTTAATTTCAAAATAATGTTTTTCCTAACAATAATCCTAATTTAACCCTAATTATATGCAATATGCTAGAAAAATTGCTTTTTGTCTATAGTGCATACTTTTCCAATGATTTAGTGGAAACTTGAACACATTGAAGACTTCCACTCCTTCACACACTTCATTGATTGACAATTCCAAAGCCCTCAATCACAATCTCACCAATTCAATCAAATCCTTCACAACACACTCATCAAATCCCTAAAATGGGTTTCAATTTTCTTCCCCTTTTTCATCAATCACCATAGATCCTTACTATCTAACCTAAAAAAATCACTTTTTTTTTCATCCCAATTGAAGAAAAAAGCACTTTTTCTTAATCCCAATTGAAACAAAAAGCACTTTTTCCATCACCATAGATCATGCCTTCTTCATCAAGGCGTGGTGGAAACTGGGCACAATCGGTTCTTCCATCTTCAAATCCAAAATCAAAGATACCCAGAAAAGGAAAAAGAAGAACATTGCTTAAAGATTTCATTTTTTCAAATTTCTTCATCATTGGGTTATTGATTTCACTGTTTTTGTTCATTATAATTCTTCTCCGTTATGGTGTTCCAAAACCCATCACAACCCCTTTCAGAAATCGTTCATCACGTTTCAGAAAAGCTTTTACTAGGAAACCACTTTTTGGTGAGATTGGTAACCGTAGTACTACACTTTTTGGTGGTTCTGCTACTGTTGATTTAACCACAAAAGATTTATATGATAAGATTGAGTTTTTGGATGTTGATGGTGGTGCTTGGAAACAAGGTTGGAGTGTTACTTATAGAGGGAATGAATGGGATAATGAGAAGTTGAAGGTTTTTGTTGTTCCTCATTCACATAATGATCCTGGTTGGAAGCTTACTGTTGAAGAGTATTATGATAGACAATCTAGACATATACTTGATACCATTGTTGAAACTCTTCACAAGGTGAAATTTTGAGTATTTTTGTGTTTTGTAGCTTTTTATGTTTGTTGTTGTTTGCTCTTTGAACCACTGATATGACACTGCTATTGCCATGTAGATACCGATAATAGTTTAAGAAAATGGAAGTAACTGAATGTAACCATATGTGTTGGTGTGGACACCAGACAACTTGTCTTCAATTTGAAGTGTCGGTGCTACTTGAGTATATGGATTGCTTGATTTATTTATGACTTCACGAATTATGACATGATTTTGTGGACAAGTTTACATACATAGATACAACATAATTAAAGTTAACCAAAGATCAGAATTAATCGGTGATGAACAAATTGATTTTTTTTTGAAGCAAGATCTAGCTATAACTAGTTAGCTGTTTATATTTAATATAAATAATTGCCACAAACCATGCGTAGTTATAGGTGACGAACGATGAGGTTAATTTGAACAAGTGAAGTGAAGAGTGTGTGTGTTTGTATCTCACATTACTTTACTTTCTGTGAATAAGTTGTAGTGTGTGTGTGTGGTTTGTGTAAGTGAAGTTAATTTATGTTACACGGTCTGGATGAGTTAATATTTAATCTATCGTGTGTGTGTGTGTGTGTTTATCTCGCATGACTTGTATCTCAGGCAATAAGAGCGCGTGTTAGTTATAAGTTGCAGTTATATGTTACAAAAGTTAATTTGTTCCATCACTAGCTTTTTATTTATTATTTCCTGTCACAAGTTTGAGGGTAACTTGAGTTATGGTTTTTGACTATCCGACTTGGACAATTAGGATTCTCGCCGGAAATTCATATGGGAAGAGATGTCATACTTAGAGAGATGGTGGAGGGATCCTAGTACTACAGATGTCATGAAGGATACATTCATCAATTTAGTGCAAAATGGGCAGCTAGAAATTGTTGGAGGCGGCTGGGTGATGAATGATGAGGTAATATGAGGAAATTTAAGCAGCTTGTTTTGTTACATTCTTTTTGAAATTTAAGCAGCTTCTAGTTTTCTATCCTGTTAATGAAGTGCATGTCTGAGAAACATGTCTGTACCTCAGGAGTAAGTATAATTAATAATTTAATATGTCTAAACATGAACCTCATCAAAGCTTTACTGTTAATGAAGCTGACTAGTGACAAAATCTCCAATTTATGTATGAAAATTTGACTTTTAAATTGTTTTCTCCTTGTTGCAGGCCAATTCCCATTATTATGCTATAATTGAACAGGTATGCTGAATGCTTCATCTATCCTTCAAATTGTATATACTATTTTTGTTTTTCGCTGTTGTGTTACAATATTTTACACCGATAATTATTTGACTAACTAGCACAGTCTAAATATGTATAGGTTTTATTAATACCTTGTATTGTATCATTATGCCTCATATTTGGCAGCTTATTCAGTAAAACTACTGAGGAACACAATGTCTTTAAGCTTGTGTACGTGGTAGTGCACTCAGTAATAAATCAATTGAATTTTGATGGGGTAGTTATCTTTCCATGTTTAAATTAGTATTGTCAAATAGCAACTGCAGCACCCAGCGTTGTCTATTGCAGATCCGGAAAATAGCGGTTTCTTAAATTTCTGCCACGCAACAGTGCTATAGCACCACCATTTGACAATACTATGTACTAAATAACACGTCGCAGAACAATAGCAGTTTGTTCAATTTCACTACATTAGAGCGCTATTGCGCCGCTATTTAAAAACATTGATAACACTGTAGCGCAGCGTAATTTGGACAAATTGCTATTGTTTTGCAATACACAAATTGGTAAATTGTTGTCAAATTGCGGCAATAGCGGCACTATTGCACTTTAGTGTAGCTTGAACCAACCACTATTTTCTGCAATCCTAAAGGTTGACAATACTGGTTTAAACCTGTCATGACATGTGATTTCATATTTTCATGTTCATACCAGATATGATCAATTTTGCACTTGAGATTTGTATACTATTTAATGATGGTCTTAATCATATGGAATTTATGTGTTAGATTGCAGAAGGAAATATGTGGTTGAATGACACCATTGGGTTTGTTCCTAGAAATAATTGGGCCATTGATCCATTTGGTTATTCATCTACCATGGCATATCTTCTACGTCGTATGGGTTTTGACAATATGCTTATCCAAAGGACTCACTATGAGCTAAAGAAGGAACTTGCATGGCATAAGAATTTAGAATACGTATGGCGTCAAAGTTGGGATGCAGAGGAGACCACAGATATATTTGTCCATATGATGCCCTTTTATTCATATGATATACCTCATACATGTGGCCCTGAGCCTGCTATCTGTTGTCAGTTTGACTTTGCACGCATGCAGGGCTTTGCTTATGAACAATGTCCGTGGGGACAATATCCTGTCGAGACCACTCTGGAAAATGTTCATGAAAGGGCGCTCAAGTTACTGGATCAATACAAGAAAAAATCTACTTTGTACCGAACAAACACTCTTCTTGTTCCACTTGGAGATGATTTTCGCTATATTAATGTTGAAGAAGCTGAAGCGCAGTTCAGAAATTACCAAATGTTGTTTGATTATATCAATTCAAACCCCAGTCTGAATACGGAGGCAAAGTTCGGTACGTTAGAAGATTACTTTCTAATGCTTCGAGAGGAAGCCGAAAGAATAAATTATTCATCTCCTGGTGAAGTTGGATCTGGTCTAATTGAAGGTTTTCCTTCCCTGTCTGGTGACTTTTTTACTTATGCTGACCGACAACAAGATTACTGGAGTGGTTATTATGTTTCACGGCCTTTCTTTAAGGCTGTTGATAGGGTACTAGAGCAGACACTTCGAGCAACAGAAATGATGGTAGCTCTAACACTTGGTTTCTGTCGGAGAGCACACTGTGAGAAGTTTGCAATGGCGTTTTCGTATAAGTTGACTGCTGCTAGAAGGAACTTGGCTCTTTTTCAGCATCACGATGGAGTAACCGGTACTGCAAAAGATCATGTGGTTATGGACTACGGAACTCGAATGCATACCTCGTTACAGGACTTGCAAATTTTTATGTCTAAGGGAATCGAGGCACTTCTTGGAATCCGCTACGATAAATTAGATCAAAATCCTGCTCAGTATGAGCCGGCAATAGTTAGATCTAAATACGATGCTCAGCCTTTGCATAAAGTTATTAGTATTCGTGACAGTTATTACCATTCAGTTGTGTTTTTTAATCCTTTAGAGCAAACCAGAGAAGAAGTTGTGATGGTTGTCGTTGACCGTCCTGACATTACTGTTGTTGACTCTAACATGAGTTGTGTTCAAAGCCAAATTTCTCCTGAGTTGCGATATCACAATAGCAACATCTTTACAGGGAAGCACCGCGTTTACTGGAAAGTTTCGGTTCCTGCAATGGGGTTGGAAACATATTATATTGCCAATGGTTTCGTCGATTGTGAAAACGCCAAGCCTGCAAAGTTGAAACTTTTCTCCAAGGCTACAGTCACCTGTCCTTCACAGTATTCTTGTGGAAAAATTGAAGGTGATGTTGCTGAAATTGAGAATCAGCATCAAAAACTAACTTTCGATGTAAGATATGGTTTGTTGCAGAAGATAACAGCAAAAAATAGTTCCCCGAATATTGTAGATGAAGAAATCGGTATGTATGCCAGTTCCGGTGGGGCGTACTTGTTTAAGCCGAGTGGTGAAGCTCAGCCAATTATTGAAGGAGATGGGCTGTTGCTGATCTCGGAGGGCCCTTTGGTGAAGGAAGTATACTCTTATCCGAAGACGGCTTGGGAGAAATCGCCGATTTCTCACAGCACCCGAATATATAGCAGTGAGAATGCAGTCCAAGGGCTTGTCATTGAAAAGGAATATCATGTTGAGCTCACTGATCATCATTTCAATGATAGGGAGTTGATAGTTAGATATAAAACTGATATTGATAGCAAAAAGGTGTTTTATTCTGATTTAAATGGATTTCAGATGAGCCGAAGAGAAACTTACAATAAGATTCCTTTGCAAGGCAATTACTACCCTATGCCCTCTCTTGCATTCATACAAGGATCCAACGGTCGACGGTTTTCTGTCCATTCTCGACAATCGTTGGGTGTGGCAAGCCTTCAAAGTGGATGGTTAGAGATAATGCTTGACCGTCGTTTGGTAAGAGATGACGGCCGTGGTTTAGGCCAAGGAGTGATGGATAACCGTGTCATGAATGTTGTCTTCCACTTAACAGTCGAATCCAATATTTCCACCACATCAAATTCGGTTTCAAGTTCTTTCCCTCTTAACCCTTCCCTCTTATCACACCGTGTTGGCTCTCACTTGAACTATCCATTACATGCATTCATTTCCAAGAAGTCGCAGGACTTGTCCGTGAAGCCACCGCCGAGATCGTTTTCTCCTCTCGCTGCTCCCTTGCCATGTGATCTCCATATAGTGAACTTTAAGGTTCCCAAGCCTTTGAAGTTTTTACAGCAACCATCTGAAGGTTCTAGATTTGTTCTGATTTTGCACCGGCTACATTATGATTCTTCATACTGCCGGAAGGGAAGATCATCACAATGCACTAGACTAGCTGACGACCCCGTGAATCTGTTCAGCATGTTCAAGGATCTTACTGTCTTCAAAGCAAAAGCAACTTCATTGAATCTTCTCCATGAAGATCCTGAAGTAATAGGGTTCACAGAACAGTTTGCTGAATTTGCACAAGAGGGGCATGTTTCCATATCTCCTATGGAAATACAAGCCTACCGGTTGGAGTTGCGGCCGCAACCATAGATTTTTCCTGTTGCATAATTGTTCCTGCTGATCGATGCCGAACCTCAACGAAGCAAAATTTTTGTTACTCCCACATTAATGGTAGGAATGAAATTATTTCTTGGACTAAATTATCATTTAAACACTTGAGTTTAAGATGGTGCAGGTAAAGAGAATGTAAGGAAACATCCATGCAAAAATTGTTGTTAACAACCTTCGTTGAGGAATCATTACACGATAATTTTGTAGAATGATGTTATAAAGACATGGATGAGACTGTAGGTTCTGCGGCACGGCTTCTTGTTTGTTTAGTATGTTTTTGTAGCTTTGTTTAGTATGTTTTTGTAGCATTTTGATTACTTCTTTTTCTGAACTAGAGTTGAAAGATGAGTTTTGTTTTATTGACTTATAATTTATATTGTATAACAAGTTTCTTAGAGGCTAGTGATACATTCATGTACATATTTAATACCTCTATTTGTGCAAAGGAGTTTGTTCTTCTTTGAATGTGGAATCAACAATTTGCAAAACTAATGCTTATCATTACTCACTCATGAAATTACATTTGAGTGAATGTCATGTCAAATAGTAGCCATCTTGCTGCACACTATCCTGCCATCTCAATTTTTTGTGGCTGGCCGCCGCTTTGCAAGCTATTTGAATCGACAACTATTAATTTACTGAAGCAGTCATTGTTTTATCTGAAGCAGTTACTGAACTTGTTTCTCGTGGTATAATAGTCTCAGAAGGGTTCATTTATTTTTATTGACTGCTCGATCGGATACGGGAACCAAATATTAACATTGCAAGTTGAACTAGTATAACTGATAAAAAAGGAACCACAAGGGTTGAACATATACTAATAAACAACTTGTGTTTTTAAGGAAAAAGTTATATTTCAGTTTAGATAAAAAAAATTGATAGATTAGCCTTCCAAAACAGTCATGATTTGTTTAATTGCCTAAGTTTAGCAATTCAGTGACATTAAAGTTGATTGCTGCAACTATGTGCAACTGGAATGTGATATTAAACGTTACATTTAGATTATTTTTTTGGCTTAATTATGAACTTTTTCTATAAATATACTCATTTTTTTTATTTATTAAAAATATACTCTTATTTATTTTACTTTGACTTTTTTTGTTAGACCAAATGACAAACCATTAGAAATTTACACACAAAGTGGAAAAATTGAGATTCAAACCTTGATCATGGCATCCGACTTAACAATTTTGGTATTTTTGTTAGTTGAGTTAGAATTTATGGACTACTGTTCTTTAACTTAAACTAATATAGTAAAGACACTATATATGAAATTAATTTATCATAGAAATTAGTATACTCAACTTTATTAAGAACTTAGGTCCAGCATAATTTTGAAAACAAAAGCAAGATTGAAGTAACAACACAAATCATGGAATTCACCCAAAAAAATAGGTTTGATTTACACTTAAACAATTGACTTTATTGGTTCAGTTGTGAACATTAAACAAAATTAGAAGGATAGGGAAATAATAATACATTGGAATGTTCATACAATAGCCAAAAATTCAAGCCAGATTTTGTGATGGTATTAGAAGTGAGAATTTCATTGATCACTTCTATCAGAAACCAAATTCTAGATAGAAATCGAAAAACCAATATTCTACAAGCCACTTCTTTTGATGAGTGACTAGTAAAAATCTCATTTATCATGATTATAAGATGATTTCTTCTTGCACACTGACATTAAGAGTCTTGTGAGGAAGAACAATGCTGTTGACCACCACTATCTCATCTTCAACTGTCACAGCTTCTCCTATAGTTATTAATATTATAAGAAGCAAAGAGGAACTAAGGTCAATAATAACAAATGCAACAAGAAACAAAGAGTGAACAGGAAAATTGGTCCTCGAAATTGTATTCACGGGTCAAAATAGTCCTAAGTGAATTTTTGCCGTTAGAGGCTATAATGTGGCATATGTTAAAATTGACATGTCGCGTTACACATTGATCTCACATAAGTGCATGCTCACCATAGGTAAATTAGTCTCCTGTGTGGTGTCAATTGATGTGGTAACGACGTGGAGGAACCACATATTCAGTTAACGTGCCACATCAGTCTCTAAATGTAAAAGTAACAAAGAGACTATTTTGACCGACATTTTACAATTTCAAGAATGTATTTGCAAATTCACTAAAATCAAGGACTTTTTGGCCGATGCTTATAATTTCAGTGACCAATTTGCCTATTAACAATACACGAAAAGGTAAATACGCAGAGAAGAGTGTGTACCTAGAATGGTTATGCCAAGCTTTGCACTGTAATCACCATCAGCCTAAACCACTCAAATTAATTCACATTAGTCAGCAACAGTAAGTTTGAAAGGTTAAAACTTAAAACCAACCACAACGAATTGAAGAAACTTTTAATGGTAAATTAAAATTGAAAAACTTTTCATGTTACTCAATTTTTTTTTAGTCTTTATCATTAGTTTATAAAATGCACGGAACTTGCCTGTACACGTGACCATCTTCCGAGTGATGACTTCCATCCAACAATAGAATTTATGACTACAGCATTTTCCTATCAAGAAGAAAAACATATTTCGTTCATATATTGAAGACATCACACATCTCAGGGATCTAGTTTCATACCTTAATTTCAACATCGTCCAAGATTATACAACTGATTAACCTAACACCGGCACCAACACGGACATTTGCTGAGATAGAAACATTTGGACCAATCTGTTCAAAAAAGAAACATATTTTATAATTCATATAAAACTATTCAGATCCATATAACCAGAAAATTTTGATTTTCTCAACAATTTTTAGTTTAGTTTTACTTACAGACAACATTTACAAATGCAGTAGTTTATGTTCACCGAAATTTATGACGATCCTTTAACAATAAGTCTGCCATCATCATCAATTATCTAAAACTTCACAATCTAGCAGTAAATTCCTAGAATTTTGAAACGGGATCATTGCATTTGCATAATGGCATCATTGCATTTTCAATAATTCTGTTTGTATTGATTGAAAAAAAGACAAACATACAACTCTACAAGATGCAAAAGAAACTGTCCAGAGTCATAGACTATTTAGAGAGCAACACCATCCTAACCAAATTCCTAACAAACTTAATGAAACGCCTTACCCCACACTCCGATCCCTCTAATAACAGAATATTGCTGCATCTCTACTCTCCCCGTTCTACACATTAATTGGGCTAAAGCTCAAATCTAGTATCCTATCAGCATCCATAAAATGTTTTATTGGTACCTATGCCCTCAGAACTTCAGTAGGTAATGGGGATTTTTAAGAAAAGTTACTTAGCCATTCGATAATTTAGATTATTTTTTAAAACATTTTTAAGAAAGCAGCTGTTTTTCCTTTGTTTACCATAACGAAGATAATTTTTTTAAAAAAATCATCTATCAAAAATAATTTTCAAGAGAAGCTACTCAAAACAGCTTCTGATTTGAAGCGGTATTTAGTTTTTATCTTCAGATTCTCATTTTTTTAAAAGATGTAACAAACAGGTCCAATAATATTCAGTCTTTATAGTAGGTTACAACAGAAATAATATACATGAGCTTTTGCAGATGGATGAATGGAACTACCTTTGCAGTTGGATGAACTTTGGCAGATGGATGAATATATACATCACCAACAATTTTAGCATTCTTTTTACCATCTCCACTGGCCAAAAGATGCGGGGAAGTATACCGGAATTGAGCAAGATACAACTCCGAGCATTTCAAAGACAGTCTGTCCATGCAAAACGTATACAGTAATTAATATCATACAATGGTCCAACATTAAAGTTTAAAGCAGTGTTATAATACTATATGTATGCTTACCCTGGAGTTTTAATTTGCTCCCAGAAATCATTTGTCTCATATGTATACAATTTCTTCTTTCCAGCTAGCGGTGATAGAATATCTTGATCCAGTCTTACAAAATCTTTAGGAAGAGTCCTAAAGGGAAAAAATATCTAAATTATACAGTTTTTGAAGAGACAAAAAATTGAAATGCATAAAGTATGAATGCTTTTAAGTCAATGCGAGAGGGTGGATGCTCTCATGGATGCGGGTCGGGTGTTACAACTATGAGGTTGATGTTTTGTGCACTGTGGTGCATTATTATTTGCTGCATTTAGGGTTTTCTAAAGAACACTAAACTATAATCATTTATGTTGTTGACTCATCCAGTCATCCTCAAACTCACAATTCAATGTGTCTACATGAGTCTATGCTTATTCTACCCAAGTTTACACAGAACAGAATTTGTAAGCAAGTCAACTCGATTTCGACAACTAGAGTCGTTAGCTTGTACAGTTAACATTTGTAGGAGTTAACTCGAGAGTTAGATATCCATGCAAATTTATAACAATATGCTAGGAACACGTATTCATATATGCCATTGAAAAATTTCATGAACGTTAAGAATTTTTTTTTTTTAAAAAAGTGGCATTTAATCAACCTTGTTGCAGATTGGAGAGCTTCAAAGCTGGAAAGACGTCGTATATTAGCTGTGGTACAGTCAACATAATCAAGTCAATTTTCAATGGTGCAAGTTTATTATGAATTGAAAACAAAATAAGTAAAAGCATGTAGATTTTCTAGTTCTCACATATTCATGTCATAGATATATGAAAAAAAAGTTCATGTTATATATACATCAAATTTAAGGCAAAGAATTTAAAACATAACTATTTAACCAGTTTACTATGTATAGATTCTTATTGTCAAATTCAAATATGATGCATCACATGTGTTCTTCCCTGATTAAAGATGCATAACTCATTAGTCATTACGAAATCAGAGAAGGACTTGGTTCGGGTTATTTTTTTTCCAATCAGTATTAGTTTTAACTTCAATCATAGGCAGTAAGAATATAAATTGCAAGTTGTAAAAGAAAGAATCGAATAAGAAACAGTACAAAAAAGCATGTAATGTCACATGGACTAGTGTATTTGTTTTTGTTTGTGCTCTTGAAGATGTGATGGTGCAGTGACACAAGAATGAAACTGTGTTCCGTGCAATGCTTATTGTTTCATTTTCTAACACGTTGAAGACAAGTTAAAGAGACGAACCTCTTCCTTCTCGGTTCACAGAAACATTTTCAATGGCGGCAAAAATATCAGGTGTGAAAATGTATACACCGCAATTTATCAAATCACTAACCTGCATACAGTAAATAGTTATTCTTCTTCTCTAGGTATAGTCAGAAGCAAAAGAAATGTAGCTGATACCAATCAAGCTCCAAGCTCCAACATTGGATATTTTCTTTTTAGTGGATTAAATAAAAAAATGTAAAGAGAAACAATCCAAACAGATACTCACAAATGTCTCAGGTTTCTCAGTATAATGCAGCAACTCATGAGTTTCTGGATCAGCCACCAACTCGCCAAATTGGTTAGCAGATTCAGCCGAAACCTATACAAAACAGGCATGAACCCCAGAAGGAGCATGAAAAAATGGTTTTCCATCAACAAACTAGGATGCATCTATAAGGTGGCATATGGTACTATCTATCAGTGTTGTAAATCACCAATGACGGAAAACAGCGGTTTGTTCAAATTCCGCTACACAATAGTGCTATAGAACTTCTACAACTATTATTTGACAACATTTGGCACCAAATCAAGTATAATGTAACAATACCGATTTTTTCAAATTCCACTACACTACAGTGCTGCAATTTAACAACACTGCTATCTATGTGTGTGTGTGTGTGAGTGTGTATAATTAAATGCATATAAATATAGCGATTATTTTTATGCACCAACCTTGATTACCAACATTGTCCCCATTCCACCATACTTTATATGAGCATCTGCAAAAAGATAAACGAAATATTTTTTAGTAGCGTCGTCCTTTTGAAGAACTACGGTCCGTGACTTAAGAGCAACATACTTACCAAGCATGGATGGTAGTGGAAAACTGCAGCAAACGTCACAATTTAGCAGAAAGATATGTGACTGCAATAACAAAATGTAACCTATCTGTTAGAAGTTAGAACATAGACATGTAAGCATTGAAAAGCCGTGATAAAAGCAATGTTCCTAACCGGACTGTCTTCCATAATAATATCTCTGAAGTAGTAAAGACCACCTGCTGAGCCATGTGGTTTATCCTCCTTCAAATATCTAGATTGATATCAGTAACACACTATGGTTAGGACCAGCATTGAACAAAGCATGCAAACATACATTTTTATTGTCGACATTATTAAAGCTCTCAGAGTAATGTAGTGATCACCTTACTGGTAATTTCAGCTCATTCGAAATTGAAGAGACATATAGAGCGAATTCTCGCTCCTCATGGAATCCAACAAGATATATTTGAGCCAAATTTGGTATCTGTACAAGACAAAACAAGCAAATATAAATAAACCATATCTTTTAGGTTATAATAACTTATATCATCTCCTTTCCTCTAAATCAGGATTCAAGCTGAGATTCAACTTCAATATTAGGCTAATGGAGACCACAAATTACATATATATGAATGATAATATTAAGGTCCACGCTTTCTTTACATACATAAAAAATCACAACCATTCAACTTTAGTCACGGTAAAAATTTTAACCTTTAAATTGAACCAAAATGTGTACTTTTAGCGCTTGGCAGTACCAAAAACACAGTTTTTGTAATTTACAAAGGGTCAACAATCATTTTGGTCCCTGAATGTGTGAGGCGCGGTCATTATAGTCTCTGAATGTATCAAAATTGCAAATATATCCCTAGTATGTCTTTTGTTTGTAATTTTATGGACTAAATTGACCAACGAAAAATACAACTGAGGACCAAAATAACTAACAAAAGACATTAAAGGACCACAATGGCTAATTAGCGACACATTTGAAGAAGTGTTTTCAATTTCGATACATTCAAGGACTAAAATGACAATGCCTCACACATTCAGGAACCAAAATGGCAGTTTACTAATTTTATGAACTAAAAAAAAAACAAAAAAACTTAGATGACTAAAGATGAACATTTGTGATTTTATAAGGAATAACATACTTAACAACTCTGAAAGAACAGCGTCGACAATTGTCAATCACAAATCGTAAAAAGAATAGCGGTTTATGCAAATTCCACTACACAGCGGTACTATAGCACAACTATAGCCGCTATTTGACAACATTTTGTACTACATAACATATCATAGAAAAATAGTGGTCTGTTCAAATTACACTATGTTATAGCCGCCGTTTAACAACACCGGTAAAAATTACATACTTAACACTATATTTTCAATGTAATCAGGATCAGTATTATAAATTTATACACAAAGTAAATAATGCAAGTCAACATTGAAATTGAAACCCCCATTTAGTTTTCTCAATGCAATCAAGAACATTATAATTGAGAACAAAAAGAAGCATACCCTTTTACAAGCTGAGATAGGATGATGAACCATTGGTTGTCCAGCCAAAGGAAAAAGGGGTTTTGGAGTATTGAATGAAAGAGGTCGAAATCTAGTACCTGCAAAAACAATTCAACAAAAATGATGAATACCCAAAATCTCAAATTTGAAAAAGACTTGAAATTTGATGAGAAAATAAGCAAAGAAATCAAATACCTTTGGTGGGTCCACCAACCATAATCACAGCAACAACCTTTTCTGAACTATCCATTGATAAAGCACAGATCTTTAAACTCAAAATTCAAACTTGACAACAATGTTAGATTGAATTGTAGTGTTTGAGATTCAACAAGGTTTTTTTGTTAAATAATAAGGTTATTGGTTCCAAGACAAAGTTTCATGTGAGTGAGTACTTTTTGTGTAATTCTAACTTAAGATGCACGGTTGGTTGTAGTGACTGACAGCAGCAAGATGAGATACCTAGTATATGCTGATTGCATAAATCTGATTAAGGTTAGGGAAACAAACGAGACTAGGAGAGGAAATATCAATAAAATAAAATTCTCAAAAATAACACTCCTTCTAAAATCAAAGAACTAGTTTCATATCGATATATAATTTTGATCACTAATATTTTAATTCTTTATTAGTAAAAATTATAAAAATTGGATATTTTAAAAATATTCATCAAAATAAATTAAACAAGATCTTATACGCTTATATATATATATATATATAATTAAAAAAGTATGATCAAAACATGATAAGTGAAAAGTACCATTTAATCAAAATAGCTCTAATAAAATGAGACGAGGGTAGTATATTCAATAAAGTGGAACTTTTTTTGTCAAACAAAAAAAAAAACAAAATAAAGCGGATTTTTATGCAATTTGTTATTGGGTGCAAAATAATATTTTATTATTGGCTTAAATATTATTTTCGTCCTTGTAAGTTCGTGATTTTTTTATTTTAGTCTCTGTATCTTTTTTTGTTGCAAATTAGTCCCTATATGTTCAAAACTTTTGGTTTTAGTCCCTTAAAACCAAAATCCGCAGGACAATCAGTATAAAACTAGCGAATTTTCCTGCAAAATTTCCTGCGGATTTTAGCTTTATGGACTAAAATCAAAATGATTTGCACATGCCGGGACTAATTTGCAACAAAAAAGATACATAAAAAAATTATAAACTTACGGGGACGAAAATGATATTTAAGCCTTTATTATTTCATCATCATAATATTATTTTAATTTTTTTTGACACAATTATTTTAAATTTTTAAAAAATAAAAGTTATTTTTGTAAATGTTTTAAGCGTCATTCCCTATTTTGGACTAGACATTATCCTCTCACTTTAAATTTATCTTATTAAAAAATTCAAATGAATTTATTTATTTTATAGTGTAGTTGTTAGAATTTTACTCTTTAAAATAAATGAGAATTCCAAGTTTGAACTTTGATTTTTACATATTATAATATCCCTATCAATTAGGGGTGATCATAACCGAACCAATCCAAAAGTAAAACCGCAAACCGAACCAATCCAAACTGAAAACCGCAAAAACCGCATTTGGTTTGGATGTATTTGGATGACCTTTCTATTGAACCGCAAACCGCAAAACCGCGAACCGTAAAAACCGCTAAAACCGCGGTTAACCGCTAAAACCGCATTAAGCTTCTATTATATTCCAATACCACTAAAACCACATTAAGATTTTATTATATTTCAATATACATAGCCCAATTACCAAGTCAGTCCACCAAATTAATGGAACTTTAAGTTATTCTTATTTTTTGTATTGTAATGTTACTTTTTTGTTGTAACATTATTTTAGATCAACAACTTTTATCTGTACTATGATGTTATTTTGAAACTTAAAATTTATTTTCTTGGATATTTAAAATTGTAAGGTACTGTGATGTTATTTTGGATAAACAACTTTTATTGGTACTGTAATGATATTTAGGAAATTTAAGTTTTTTTTTGGATGTTTAAAATTGTTTGGTACTGAAATGTTATGGAGTAAACCGCAACAACCGAACCGATCCTAACCGCATTGGTTTGGTTTGGTTTGGTTTGGATGATCTTTTAAAAACCAACCGAACCAAACCGAACCGCATGCATTTTTATCTTGCGGTTAGGATGACTTTTATGCTCAAAACCGAACCAAACCGCACCGCGATCACCCCTACTATCAATTGACTTATGCTTAACTAAATCATGCTTAAATAATTTACTCTCATGAGTTTCATTCACAATATTTACTTTACAAAACAATTGGAGGAAGGAAACATCTCTCGAAATAACTAAAATCCATTTTAAAGGATTTATCTTTTCTAACAAATACTTCTTCATAAATGAATTCAAGAATATCACAATAAGATGGACCATCATCTAGGATTGTAACATTTTTGAGGTCAAAGAATTAATTTTACAATTTACATTACTTTGTTTGGCAACGATGAAAACAAAAACTTGACTAGTAGTTGGTTCTTTGAAAGAGTTTAATAGTACTTTATTATATTTCATGTTGTTGTGGGTTTTAACAAAAAAAAAATGATAAAAACAACATAGAGATCAATCAGTTATTTATTTAATTGTTTGAGGGAATTGTGTTAAACACGGCAGGATAAAACTCATGTCTTGACCCAAAAACTAACATCCTCCCCACCCCTTGCATGGTGTTTCAAAGCCAGACAATTTACTATACAAACAATATGTATCCTATATATACCCTACTAAGAGCTCCATCTTAGCATCAAACACTAAGAAGAAGAATTAAGAGGAGAAACATAGAGTTGCATACATAACTTGCATTCACAAAATGAAGAGCTTTTGCCCCAATGTTTCTTTTCTTTTATTGTTTACTCTTGTTTTAACAAGTTGTGTGTATTCTGAAGCTCAAAAGTGTCGTCCAAACGGTAGAATCAGAGGAAAGAAAGCTCCACCAGGACAATGCAACAAGGAGAATGACTCTGATTGTTGTGTTCAAGGAAAGTTATACACAACTTATGAATGTTCACCATCGGTGTCTACTAATACTAAAGCATATCTCACACTTAATAGTTTCCAGAAAGGTGGAGATGGAGGTGGCCCTTCAGAATGTGATAATCAATATCATTCCGATGACACTCCAGTAGTTGCACTTTCCACCGGATGGTTCAACCACAGGAGTAGGTGCCTTAACAACATTAAAATCAGTGCGAATGGGAGAAGCGTGGTGGCCAAGGTTGTTGATGAGTGTGACTCTACAAAGGGGTGTGATGAAGATCATGATTATCAACCTCCTTGTCCAAACAACATTGTTGATGCTTCCAAGGCCGTGTGGAAAGCTTTAGGCGTGCCTGAAGGTCAATGGGGTGGACTTGACATTACATGGTCAGATGTTTGATTGTAAAAGAGGAAGTGCATGTATGTTTGTGTTTTTGTGTTGTAAAAATTATGTGATATTGTGTACTTTTATTTCTCATATTATGTATATTATGCATATGTTGTGATTAGTGTGATCATTCTGTTATATATTAAGAAAATTCAGTACATTTTGAACTGTGTCACCTTATGACATGACTGCAATATTTCAATTGGAGTTATGTTTGCAAATTGTATATATATTCATGCCATTCAAAATGATACATAATCAAATGTAATAGAATTTCACTAAAACAAGAAAGAAATGGTTTAAATTCGAAACAAAATTGAAAACAAAGCAAAAGTATAATTCTAAGAATCTAAACTTCTTATTATCAGCTTTAGCAGCACTGGCAGCAGCTTGACCCCTAAGACGACCAGTCTGCTTGGTAGCAATGCGATCAACCTTCTATCTTTTTCGAGTGTTGTGGCTAAGCCGAAGGAATTTGGTGGATTAGGCATGTGTAAATTGGATGTCATAACAATAATTTCGCTTAATCGTTGAGGTTTATTAGGGTACGTTATTCAGAACTCCTGTAAATCATCATGCTAATAACATTATTATAATGTTGATTATCATTATTTCAATGATGATATCTAGCTGTTTAAAATTTTCATGGCTCTACATTTTTACATCAATATCTAAAGTTTCTTTATTTTCCATAATCTACTTTTCTAGCTGCATAAACAACATGCCTAGTGATTTTAATCTTAGGATACAGAATCTAACAAAGATTATTTTCCATAATCTACTATTCTAGCTTCATGTTTGGTTAATTGATTTCATGTGAAGAATCAACAATTGTGTTGGTTGGTCTTCTTTGTAGACTTACCAAAGAGTAATAAGCTCCACTTGGTCCTTTAGCCAACAAAGATGAATGTGTTCCTTTCTCAATAATACTTCCTTTATCCAAAACAGCAATCAAATCACAATTTTGTATAGTACTCAACCTATGAGCCACAACCACACTTGTCCTTCCAACCATAACCCTTTCTAAAGCATCTTGCACTATTTTCTCTGATTGACTATCAAGTGCACTTGTTGCTTCATCCAAAAGCAACACTTCTGGATTCTTCAATATAGCTCTAGCTATTGCAATTCTTTGTTTTTGACCACCACTAAGTTGAACTCCTCTTTCACCACACCATGTTTCATAACCATCTTTTAAGCTTGATATGAAATCATGAGCATTTGCAGCTTTTGAAGCCTCAATAATCTCACTCTCATCAACCTTGTCATCATAAGCTCCATATGCAATATTTTCCCTTATGGTACCACCAAACAATGTTGGCTCTTGACTCACAGTGCAATGTGTTTCCTTAATGACCTTAGATTATAAGACTTTATGTCTCTACCATCAATTGTCACTATCCCTTTAATTGGATCATAGAATCTTTCAATTAGTCCCATGATTGTCGATTTCCCCGAACCACTTTCCCCGACCAAAGCCGTTGATTTTCCGGTGTCAATTTTAATCGAGAACCCTCGAAATATCATCACATTAGGCCTAGCCGGATATGCAAAATGTACATCATGAAGTTCAACTTTTCCTATTATATTTTCAACCTTGTAACCTTCAAAATCATCGGGCTCAATTTTCGTAGACCTGTCGAGGATTGCGAAAACCGATCCAACGGCATCGGAACCTTTAGCAAGATCATTAGTCATGCTACCAGCAACATCAGCAATAACTTTTCCAGTGCTAACAAAAATCATTATAGTCTCAAATAATGCTTTTTTTGTTATATAACCATGTGACACAAGTTGTCCACCATACCAAAAGTGTAGGGCTCTAGTACAAAAATTGAGGCTTTGGAAACAAGCAAGCCCAATACCAGCAAACCAAGATTGTCTAATGTTTTCATGACTTGGGCCTTGTTGGGCTTTTTCAAGCATTTTGAGGATTCTATTTTGTGATGAAAAAGATGTGATGGTTCTTAGATTTGAAACAGCTTCTGCAACTATTTTGCTACTATCATCTTGAGCCTTAATTGCCTTACTTGACAAGTTATTAAGGACACTTCTTGTGTAGAAACAAAATATGTTAATTGGTTGAACTGTTATCATAACAATGGATAATCTCCATGCAATGATTAGGCTGATATAGTTTGTATCATTAGTGACAATCTATCATTACCTGCATGATCAATTTGAAAAAGATAAACAAGTTACAAAAATAAATTATATCATAACAAGAATTAAGTTAGAATCACAATGCACAAAGTATATATACATAGGATTACATATGCACATAGGAGTCATTTTTCAATATAATATGTGGAAATAGATTTCTTTTTTGTTGTCAAAGAAATAGATTTATTCTTTAATTTTGAGTCGTAGATAAATTAAAAAAGATTAGTAAATTTTAATGATTTAATAAATGAAATGTTTAAGCTGCATCTAGATTTCTTTGACAAATTCACACATTTTGATGTCACTAACTTAAGATGTCGCATATGTGAGTTTCTCTTCTGTGACATATAGATTATTGACATCAAACTATGTTATTAAGTGAGAATTTACTATTAAATTTGGTGTGAGAATTCACAAAGACATTTATCATATCATCAACTCAGATGTTACATAAACAAAATATACATGTCTAAAAGATTAATTTATTTTGAAAAATAGAGGACTAAAATCACAGAACTCCACAATGGTATTGGAAAAATAAGCGCGGGTTGGTGTATTCGAGAGTCAAGACCAATATATATTGGACAGTCTGTGATGACCGGAACCTCGTGAGTACAAGGGAAATGTTCCATAATAGAATAATCAATTGTCTTGTTAGAAGCTATGAAAGAGGTGGAATGTAGAGGTTTCATAAATGTCATATTTGAAAGTTAAAACCGACTCGAAGAATGTAGTGGATGCAATTCATAGAATACATAGTGGTGTGTTTACATTTAGTATCCTAATTTGTAAGATTAAAAACATCATGTCTTTTCATTCAAACTTTGTGATTGAGTTTATTAAACGACAAGTGAATATGGTTGCTTATACACTTACTAGAGCGACCATATCTTAATCTAGTTGTTACATCTTTGAGATAATACCATTTTATTTTATTTAGATAATTGAGATGATACCTCTTTGGATTGAAATGTTATTATTTAATGAAATGTTTTTAGCTTTTGTTTGTCAAATAAAAAAACATTTTTGCTTCTAATCGGATTAGTTCATTAATGACTAAATGCACCCTATATTATTGGCCAAGTGAAATACATTCCAATTGGATATGCCTAACCGGACCCATTGTGGAATTTGATTCACTGTTTAATTTTATTGCTATTTAGGTAGTGTTTGGTCTATCTTATTTTAAATTCTTTACTTAATAAAAAAGAAATGTTAGGTTAAATATATTTTTAAGAAATTTTTAATAGAAAAAAAGTTACTTAATTTTAATGAGTAAAATATATCGATAAAAGATTTTTGAAGCGAAAAAACAACAATTATCAAATAATTTTAATTTTTTTCTAAAAATTATTTTCACTTTAACTTTCTGATATCTTTTAACACTTAAAAAAATCAGGCCAAATGATATTTTAGTCTTGTAAATTTTATTAAGCACTGAAAATTTAAGAATATAAGTGTTTTTGTTTGAGTGTATGATGCAAACACAAAGGTATATTTAACTTAACAAGCTTAAACTTTTTCTATTATAAAAAGTGCCTTTTATCAATTTTATTTCTTTTTATATAAGCATTTAGGTGAGAGGATAATAACATATAGTCCACGACAGAAAAAAATTGAAATTAGAAAAACACTTATAAACATATTTATATTTATCTCTATTCAAAAATATTAGCTGGCTCATTAATTATGCGGTTATTGTAAAAAAGGTTCTTATATTTTTTTAGATGATTTTTTAATTAAAAACTTAGATAATACTCTCTTCGTCCCTTTTATAAGAGTTAGTTTAACAAAAAATTGTTCTTTTTTTTAAGATTCTTTTACAATTATCAAAGACATTAATTATTATTTTTTCAAACTTACCCTTATTTACTTTGTATAGTTTTATTAATAAAATTAAATTCTCTTTTGTTTGATACAAAACATTACAATTAATTGCAAGGATAAACATGTAAAATCAATATAATTTATCAATCAATTTAATACTAAAACTCACTTTCTTAATACCCATGTTTTATCAAACTAGCTCTTATAAATAAGAACGGAGGAAATATTATAAAAATGTGAAAAAAAGAAATTATTTCCCCTCGATCTCATTCTATCTCTCTCTGTTTCTTCCCCTCGCTCTAACTCACTCTCGTTCTTTTTTTATTTTATGCGAATTAAATTCCAGTTAATTAGTCTTTTGATTTTGTAAACTTTGTGGCTTTCAGGGCCTAATCTTGGGTTTTGCAAGATCACATATTAAGAGATAGCATATTAGGTGGTATGGACTATGATTTCGACCATGCTTTGGATGGTCTTCGTGATACGATTCCGACTTGTGACTTTAGCAATTTTGCTAGCAAGGACACCGTCCCCCCTAAAGCCCAACATGTTTTGGCGAGTGCCCTTTTTGGTAAAATTGTTCAAGACATGGAAGTTGATTTTGAAATGACCAACAGGCAAAAAGCTGTTTTTAGGTGCTTGAAAGCAGCACATGCTCAAGATTTCCTCCTAGCTATCCCCATCGACGGGTTAGGCCAACACATGTCCCCATTAGAGAATCGTACTATCCTTAGGTACCGCCTTATGATTCCGCTATTTCCTAAGGATGAAGTTTGCCCTATTTGTCGTAAAACATGCCTTGACACCTTTGGGGAGCATGCAGTCCATTGTAGGGAGCTTCCAGGTTTCAAATATAGGCATGACTTGGTCAGAGATGTGCTTTTTGATATTTTTAGGCGTGCGGGAATTTCTGTGAAGAAAGAAGCACCAGTGAATTTTTTGATGGACCCACAAGAATGGAGATCGACACTTCGTCCTGCGGATGTTCTGGTATATGGATAGGTAGGTGGGAAACATGCTTGTGTAGATTTGACTGGAGTTTTCCCACTTGTGGGACTGGGGGTTGGAGATTTTACAGTGGGACGGGCAATCCTCAAAGTTGCTTCAAGCAAAATGGTGAAACATGAGAAAGCGTGTTCTGACAATCAACACGTGTTTATACCATTTGCATTTGACACTTTTGACTTTTTAGCACCAGAGGCGGTAGACCTTCTAAAAAGGATTCAAAAAGTTATGCATAGTAATATTATGTCGCCTAGGTCTATGAATGTAGTATTTCAAAGATTGAGTTTTGCGATAAAAAAAGGTTTAGCGGCGCAACTTGTTGTCCGTCTTCCTTTTATTCATGTGTAATTATGTTATATATATATATATATATATGAGTTAGGATCAAATGACACCAAGGTGTCAAACTTAGTAACATGACACCTCCGATAATTCTTTACCGGATAATCGTATTATAAAATCCACCGTTGGATTCAAAGCTATTATTATATAGATCGTGTCTTTAAAATTTAACATCAATCGGAAATCATTTGATGTGTTAATGAGAAAGATTAAAATTAACGGTTTTGACCAAGTTTTGTAAGACGTTAATTTTGATCCTTCTCATTGACTCATCAAATGATTTCCGATTGATGTTAAACTTTATAGACAAGATCTATATATATAATAATTGCTTTGAATCCAACGGTGAATTTTGTAATACGATTATCCGGTAAAAAATTATCGAAGGTGTCATATTACTAAGTTTGACACCTTGGTGTCATTTGATCCTGACCCTATATATATATATATATATATATATATAAGTTATCTCATTAAAAAAAAAAATTACGTTCATGTAACGTGTATTCTGATCAATTACTCTTTGTGACATGGCGTCACGTTGGTATGTGCCACATATGCAGATAACAATTATATCATCGAGTATTACCAATTTAAGAGTGTATTTGATAATTTTCAAATTTCTAGAACTATTTAACAAACTTTGCAATTTAAAGAGATTTTTGGCATTTTACTCTATATTCAATTTTTGATGAGGATAGCCAATCTCTTTCTTAGTAAAAAAACAAAAAACTCAACAATTCACAGCAACAATTGCTAAATTTTATCAACATTCGACTCATGTAGTATCTGAGTAATAATTTGAGGGATAAAGTATAGTTTTAACGAAAAAACAAAAAAACTAAAACTAAAATTTGACAAGGAGAGAAAATTAAAACAAATCTCTCTTAATTTGAAATATTCCAACATGCTTTCAGCATTATTAGGAGATATTATAGTATAAAAATCATTCATTTTGATCCCTATCAGCGTTCATCAAATCAAACAAAGTTTTGTGTTAGTAATTAATCACTATCACCGTTCATCAAATTAAACAAAGTTTTGTGTTACTACACTAAAATTGTGATGACCCTAAATCTTTATTGTGCCAAGAAGCCAAAGAACAACCATATGATATTATATGATTCTTGATTTGTCAACATATCTATCTACTTTGATCATGCCAACTTGAATTTTGTGAATCCAAGAGGAGTAATTCTTCCAACATTTGTTTAAGGTACACATTTTATATCTTTATTTTAACTTATAACAATCATTATTACTTGCTTTAGTTAATTCACATTTCATAATAATATAATTTCATCATTTCAAATGTTTCTACACATTATAAATGATTAAATAAACTAGCTTATAATAATTAATTTGATTAGTGTGATGATGAGCATTGTGCAACACTTTTGTAAAAGAAAAAAAAAGTCATTATGTATTTCAATTTTTGTTCTTTCCTTCTTCTTTTCTAAATTAATTTATCTTTGAAATGTGGAGATATAAAGTGTTTATGATTTATGGAAAGATAGTGATGTAGATTTTTCAAGCATGGATACCCTTATACCAAAACTTTAGTGGTCAATGTTGGTATCAATCATACATACAAAATGGGAGAATCAATCTATAGATTCTGATTCCTTGTATTGCATACCTTTGAATGAAAAAAGATCCTATAATTTTTAAAGAAAATTTCCAAAATGATGAGAAAAACCTCCTTTTTGTTCTTGTTTAGTGGAAATTAAAGTTGTTGTAGCCATGAATTCCTTTATGAACATATATATCTTGATAAGAATCTTCACAATTATTTGAGAAAAATCTTACTTGGAGGTATCACTTTCTGCCCTCAAAAGCCTTTCCATTACACATTCCATCCATGTTGTTTTGCTTTGCCTAATAAGATATTACTTTGCTTCCTCTATCACTCTTTGCATCTTTAATGCCATTGTTAATGGCTAGAATTAGCCCAAACATAAGGCCAAACCAAGCTATTACTTTAGACCCTCACCCCACCGCACTTATAGGAAAAAATTTAAGTCCCACATAAAATAAATATAATGTTTTTGAAATAAATTTATAAAAGATGGTATTATTCACCTTACAAATCAATTTCGTTTCGAATTAAAATAAATATAAAAATCAATATAATGTCAAAGTCTATCAATTAATATATCTATTAAAGTTAATTTTATAAGGATAAATTTAATTTAATATAAAACATAATATAATATTGGAATCTATCGGTCTGTGTCATTCACCATTATATTTAGGAAAATGCTAACTAGTGCCCCTGGGGCACTAGTTAAGAAACTACATATAGTAAAAAGTGTCTTGAAACTTGTGTACTTCACTTTTTCAAAGTATAAAGAATACTATTATGAATGCAAAACTCGCTTTTTTTAGTATCCCGAGGCACTAGTTAGCATGACCCTTATATTTATACATCAAGTTCAATAGTCGTGTATCTGAAAGAGTATTGAAAGGAAAAGAGAAAACTAGTCCCATAAAAAGAGAAAAAGAGATAAGACTAATGTAAAATTAGTGTATAGTGGTACGTTGATAACTCTATGACCTTGTCAACATTTTGATACTAATAAAAATTGCACACATGAGTTTCTCTCACTTAACATGGTTATGTCCATATCATGTATGATCATGATAATTTTGTTTCCTTTTTATGATTGTTTACTTTGTGTATAGATAACACAACTCTAGATTAAATGCACCATATAAATAAATAAAGTATTTGCCTGTATACAATAGTATGGTTAGGAAAAAAATTTGGATTATGCTTCTTTTTCTTTTATTTTTGAAAATTCTCTCTTTAGAATACACCTTTTTTTTTAATACACCTTTTGCTTTGTAAAAATAAAAAAGAAGCAATGGGACTAGTTGCGTAATGTTTGTTGTTAATATGACATTATCAATTGGTTATAGGACTGGTCATTGTATCAAAAAATAGGAAAATATGAAAATGGAAAACCATGTCATATACGTGTAGTTTAGGTATATATTCTATAATTTGGTCGTAGTGCATAAGTGTAAATGGCGTGGAAGTAATGAAAAGCTAAGTATTGATATGAAATGAATTAGGATAATTACAAGAATTAATGTGTGATTTCATGTAGTCACGTTTTATGAATGTGAGTTTAAAATTGGGTTAGGAGAATAAATGGCTTTGTTTTTTACCAATTGAAAGAAAAGTGGATACAAATGACTAAACAAATGAAGTAGAATTTTGTTCGTAAAAAAAAGAAAAATATATGCAGTCACAATACTTTGTAGTTTTTTGTTTTTTAAATTTATTCATTGAAATTAAAAAATATATAAATCATTACAAATTTAAAATTGCTAAGAAATCTGTATACAATTTTGCAACACTTAGGTTAATAGCATACAATGACAACATGAAAGTGCCCACACATATAACAAAATAAAAGTAATCGGAATATCTATATTTCTGGATCTGCAATATTGATATTCAAGTCTTCATTAAACCTGTAATGAGTTGAAGTGAATATAAAACAATTTGAACCAACGAAGATGTAAAACCAAATAAACACCGCACAATACGATGAACAAACACGAAGCCGCACAAGACGACAAAAACTTAAAAAAAGAAAAAGCAAACCTATCTGGATAACCACTTATTTTAATAAAAAGAGGAAAAAACGGTGTTAGGGGTGATTTTAGACAAAAAAAATGACCAAAAACTATTCTATACAATGGAAGAATGAATAGAGAGAAAAATTTAGAGAATTATAGCGACTAATTCTAATGTGTGAAAAAAAATTATTATAAATTTTTTTTGAAAATTTTAAATATATTTTGGATTTTGATTCAATAAAATTAGCAAATGAACAATTCAATCATGATGAATGTGATTCTATAGTAGAGTGCGAGGGATATATACTCCAATCTTTAGCAATAACAATTATACATGATGCAAATAAAAAATTGGGTTTACAAACCAATTTAAATTTGAAAATTTCTCTTTATCCCTAATTTTCTCAGGCTCCCAAATTTCCTATATTTAAATGACACAAAAGAAAATTTAGAGGATCTGGAAGAAACATTTGGGGGTGGTGTGGAATTTTTCTTAAAATTTTGCGAATTAAAACTCATATATTCTCTATTTTTCTCACGTGCCCACGAAATTTCAAAAATAGGGTGTAAAACTGTTAAAAAGCTTAGTTTTTCACCATTTAAGTACCCAATCTTAAAAAGTTTACATTTATCTCCCTCATCCTTTCATCACCTCTATAAAAATATTTTTATAAACTTTGTTAATTAAAATGTGAACTTGGTTTATTACTTAAATGGTGAACTATGTTTTTTCATATTTTGCACCCTTTAAGATTTGCTAGTTGTCTTATGAAAGGAATATTTTTAGAAATCAAGGAAGCACTTGAGAAATTTAGGAAGTGCAAAAAAGAAATAGTTAATTTTTTTTTAAACAACATAAATATCTTAGCAGCCATGTAAGGGGAGGGTGGGTGTGAGGATGACCTAATCCATGTTAGCAGCTATGTAAGTGGACACATGGAAAAGTTATAACATATGTGGCAAGTACTTACATGCATGATATTTAAAGAGAATACAAATAATTATTTTTTAAAATTCAAAATATATTTATAAGGATAAATAAGTTTTTAGTCTTAAAAATATAACAAATTTTAATTCTAAAAATAAGAACCGAGTATTTTCGCATTTCCAAATTTTTTTATTCAAATTTTTTTTCACTAAAATTAAACCTAAAATGTTTTCATCCTTCCGGTTTAGAGAAGAGAATAAATTATACTATTATTTGCATTCAATTTTCAAACATATTTAAAAGATCAATTATGACCTATTTGAATTATCTTATTTTTGAGCTTATGCAAATAAATAAGATTTTATGTTAATTTATAAATTTCTACTAACAAAAATTGTATTTTTATAAGTTATTTTATCATAAAGTACCTTGATAAAAACCTATTAAAATAAGATTAATCGTTAGTTAGTTCAGTGGTGATTGACGCTGAACTTGGTAGGGAGAACCGCAGTTCGATCCCCCGCAACTGCGATCGGGAGGGGGCTGAAACCACTTGATGCCAGAATTGACCCCCGAACCAGATTAAACTGGTGGTAAAAAAATAAAATAAAAAAATTTAAATGAATAGTATATTTAGTCAAAGTAAGTCTTAAATATTGGGACGAAGGTATGAATCGATAAATCTTTCTTTAGATAAACCCTATTAAAACAATCAAACCTGCTAAAATATTAAGAGTAAAATCTCTCTCGATCAAATTTGGATTCCCCCACAATTAGGAGATTTCACATTCACACACTCGAAACATCGATGGTCACTCATTCGAAATTGATTTATAATTTTTTTTCTTTTACAAATTAAAATACCATACCTATATTTGAATCGTTCGATTTGAATCAAATGTGATACTTAATATTTCTATTGCATGAATGTGAGAAATTTTTTATTGCAGAAGAGTCGGACCCCTTATGGTTACATTCCCTCATAGTGAGACCTAAAACATGAACTTAGTGACCTTACCTTTGGACAAATAGTAGAAAACATCAACTTAGTGACCTTAGCTTTGAGCAAAATAGTAGAAAACATCAACTATACACGTAGTAGTGGCAAAGTTTAATATGCACATATTATGTCACCCACTATATATAACTCCCCACTTCAACTTAATCAAGCAAAGTGGTATACATCTCACTGAAGCACCAACCTTAAAAAAGAAAGTACACAAAGAAACCGTGATCATTTGCAAAACAATGTTATATATTATGCATGTTCATTGGGTAGTTAGATAAAATATCAATTAAAATGTTTCATTTAAACTCATGATCATATACTTCTAATGTTTATTTATCCTCCCACATACTATCTTTATAAGTATGTGTGCTTGTTGTGCTTGCTTGTGGAAATTGTGTGTCTGCGTGTGTTGCATGTTTACCCGCAAGGTTATAGCTTGCCATGTCTTGTTCCTAGTTGTAACGACCAATTATTTTCTTCTGAAATCACAATGAAAATTAGAGACAAAAAATAAAATTATATAACATATTTAGTATTTTAACACTTAGTGATAAAATTAGAGAGAAATTTTGCATTTTTTTGTTTCTAAATTTTCATCTATATTTTAAAAATATTATAATGGTGATCACGCATTCAAACCATGACAAAGAAGAAAAATGTTAATCTATTAAATTATTAACATTTTTATATAGAAAAAATATAGTGGTGAATCTACTTCTTATTTTAATAGTTTAGGTTTCTGAACAAAAAATAAAAATTATCTATACTAATATATAAAGGGGATACAAATTTTTGGGATGACTTTTTTGTTATTCCTATTTTACCCTTAAAAAAACTACCAAAAAAACAAACTAAGCATAACTTCCACATAAAAGTATGTTTTCAGTTTTTTTATAGTACAAAAAAAAATATTTTTTTCTTCTTAATAATTAACCACAACAAAAAAGGAGGTCAAGTAGTTATCAATTAACTAAGTCCAATAAAAAGGAGATTAAATAATTATTTATATTTGTACAATAGAGAATATCGATCACAGCAAAAAAAAAAGAAAAGAATATCGATCACACAAACGGGCACGGGCTAGTTATATATAATACAAAAATGTATTTATTTATTTACATTAAGTGAAGTACAAAATCTCATATTTCAATTAAACATTATAAATACTCTACTATAAATAGTTTCATAAAGGTATATTATTATATCTTAAACTTCTAAAATATCCAAAGTTTTGAAACAAAATATAAACAATAGAACTATCAAAGTTTTGGAATTTAAAATCCAAAATTTTGGAATGCAGAGAGTAGATGAATTGATCACATAGGTATTGTGATCGGTCAACTCCAAAAACTAGTTAAAAAATCATATTAAAGATTGGATTAGAAAAGGATGTTTTTTGGCTAAACAAAAAGGGCCAAAAGCTAAAACAGGATTAGAAAGGCAATTTACTTGTGATAAAGGGACAAAACATAAAGTTGATAATGGACACTACGATAGCACAAAGGCAACAAACACCGAATCTTAATTAATTTCTTATAGCTTGACCTTGATGGTACATGCATTTTAATTTCCATTAAAATTGCTAAAAAATATTCCTCTAAATTAAGAGATGTATTTACTATAATAAAATGAAAAATAAAATTATAAGTATAACAACATAAATAAAGAATAAAGATTTCCTCAAAAAAAAAATTAATGATTAAATTTTTTAAAAAGATTGCAACTAATTATTATTATATGTATACACCTATTTTATTAAAGTCATACTCATTTTTAACTAATAACTATGATTTTATAATTGTTTGAAAATATCTATGATTTTATAATTTATTATTAATACTGATATAAAGAAAATACACTTTTTCTCTCGAGCCCGATTCTACATTTTGTCGAATATTTTAATGATCAAAATTTTACTTCTTAAATTATAAGTGGAATGGAAAGTTTCAAATTTGAAATCCAACCTATACATTACAAAAAATCTATCAATTGAACTAGAGCAATGTTATTTGAACATCCAAAATTGACAATTGTTTGGGACAACTTTTTTTCTTTTCTTTTGTAACAAAAACAATAAAGTGAGAGGAGGAAAGAGAGTAAAAATATAATAAAAATATGAGAGAGAATTATCCAAAAGTTATCAACTTTTAATTGTACAAATATAATTTCTCATTGAGAAACTCTCGATCCAATATTCTTTGTATCCATGAAAAATAAAGTAGCCCAATAATTATGATTATTAAATGATGAAAATTGTGCATAATTGTGATGATGTGTCAATAGGTGTAGGTATATATTTGATTTGATTAACATCCCAAATCCAAATTACCTACCATTTAATTAAGCTTAACTCCATTACCTTACCTTTTTGACTCATTCGTGATGAAGCATAGAGAAATAGATCATCCTAGTTAGGATATATGTAACTCCACTTCAAAATTTGCCCCATTGTGAAATTTTCACTTTGTAACGTTGATTATCTTTCCTTTTTAGGTAATATCAATTAAATATAATAGTATAATTTTACACAATCACATCTTAGTTGATCATTATCTAACTTCAAGTTATTTTGTTTTAAACGACCTTTTAATAAATTGAGCCAAACAAAAAAATCTAGTCTAAACAGATAAAAAAAATGATGATAAAATATAATTACATATTTTATTAAAATTTAAGGTAAATAGGTCTTTACCCCATATAAAGTAGACGAATTTTGTTTTACCCTCTGCCAAAAATTTCTTTAAGATTCTCCGTTACAAATATTTTTTTTTGTTTACCCCATTAGATGCACTTTTTAAATCTGTTATTCTGTTCAATCGATTTAAAAAGTGCTATTTTTTAAATCGGTTTTTTCTGTTCAACCGATTTAAAAAATGCACTTAAAGGAGAAAATCCAAATTTTTTTTTGCAAGGTGGGAATATTAAATTGTTTTTCACTGAGGTAAAGTAAAACTCGCCTACTTTACATAGGTAAAGATCTAGTTACCTAAAATTTAGTTAGTATATTATAAGAAGATATATAAAGTTTAGCAAACACGGTTCCTAACCGATCTCCCGGCCCATGCGATAACTCAACACTTCACATGATAGTTGCATTCAAATTGCACGATATTACCACGAAAGAGCATAAGTCCAAACACATGCATGCAAGTAGTGATTGTAAATGTGAACATAAATTACTATACTCAAATCAAATCATTTTATGCTTTTGGATTCATACCATTTCCTACAATTTATGTACACATGAAAATTTCATCCAATCCAATTCATTAACAATATATAATATATTGAATGTATTGAATGAATGATGGATTAATAGATCAAATTGTCACCCTATTATATAGATCGATAGCTCGATATCCATATTACGAAAATTAGAAAAATTGATTCTAATATTTTGTTTATCCATAAGAAAAGATGATTAATTTATCTTCATATCATAATATTTATTGTGAGGTACAACAGAAAAATATAGTGTATACATGTCAGGAATTGTAATAATGAAACAATAAATACACTTGAAAAGTTATAAAAGATTATATAGAAATGGACATAAAATTCTGAAGAGTCCTTTATTATGAGACACAAATATTAATATCTTTAATGTCGTTCATAAATTCTAATTCAATTAGAAAAAATATCGAAATTGTTAGATCAAACGCTGTGATTAAAGTTTAAACTCAGACACCTCTATTTATTTGTATGCCAATGATTATTGTTATTTCGTCTATTTATTAAAAATAAATATCACATACATTTACATTGAAATAAGTGGAATAAATCCGAATTTCCTACCGTAATAATACCACACAGTCAATCTCGCTCATTAATTTGACAATCAGACGACTCAAAACTACATATTTTTTAAATCAAATTTAAACAATTTCAGTCAATGATTTAAATCAAACGGTTGAGATCAATAACTGCGTGACCCATCGAAGTTGTTTCCAAGTGGAACAATATGTGGCAATCAACCTGTGTCAAGCATGCAATGGTACGTGTCCTAATGAGGCACAACTTTGGAGAGCTTCACAGAATCCACCTGATGTAATACACATCTTTCAGTAACATAATAATTATTAATCAACCTACCATTTCTCAAAAAGAAAAGGGCCCTCAAACTTTTTCATATTTATCTTATACACCTATATGACTAAGTAACTAATCATAATAATAACAACAGTTACAATTAAATAATAAGCATTAGCTTTAATTTGTAACAAAAATGCCTTTGTAACATATTTTTGGTCATGCTTTTTGATATGGCATACAAAGTGAAAGTCTAGTGTCCCATTAAGGTTGCTAAAGACAAATCATTCTTGCTATATATGTACTATACAATTTCCAATGCAATTTAAAGCCTAAACTTAATGACTCAAAATTGAAACAGAGTTGGTAACTATTGGTATCTTCACAATAATTTGGTGAATATACCTATATAGATATTGTATAGCACCTTAAAGAAACAAAAACATGATCATATAGAAACATAATCAGTTGTGTTTTTGATTTTCTCTTTGCTTTGGCTCATTTAGTAAATTTCATACAAAGTGCAGATTTGGATTGATTGCTTCATTTTTCTAGAAGCATTTTGTATCTACTCATAATGGCTGGACAGAAAACCAAGAGGCTTAACAATTCATGCATTCTACTCATAGGTAAATTCTTTGTGTATATTTATATAAGTTTATGTTTTTTCTTTATAGTTGCATTTTCAAGGTTCAACCTTATTAGGACTCAAGATTGAGCATAATGGTTTTTGTATCATTAAAGCATATATGCTTGGATGAGAAAAGGGTGGCATCATATTCATAAGTCACATAAATGATCTTGTCTTGTCTCTAACTTTATCTTAGTTTCTTTCTTAAGAACATGTGAAAAGAAGAAACAAATATTTCCTTAAACGCTATGTGCCTCCATTCTATTGATTATATTTAATTGCAGCTAGAAAGCATAGAAAAGTAGTCTTTCATCGGAATGTTTCTGCGAGTACTATCTCAATTGCGACATTATGGTTTTTGATGTCTCTGTGTCCTCAAACCACTATTGAACGAATTGAGATTGTCTGCAGTTGAATTCAACCGTAAGGCCCCGCAATAAGGATTTTCCCTAAATGCAGGACAGTGCAGTTGAATTCAACTGTAGATAATCCTTGTCCTTATTGAACATGTGTCAGTATCATTTAACTGCAATTCTCCTTGATATCTACAATCACAACCCAACCGACTTTTATCACGATTTAAAGCCTTAGAAGAGAGTCAAAGTCAAGAATCCAACCAAGATTCTATTGTTTTTTCATGCCCAATATTCTATCATAGGGATAAAAATTAAACTTTGACATGTTTTTGGTGCACTTTGACAGCCATTGCAGGTATAGAGAGGTTTGCATTCAAAGGGGTAGCTTCAAATTTGGTAACTTATCTAACTGATGTTGTGGACTTAAGCAACTCATCTGCAGCAAAAATGGTTAACAGTTGGGTTGGTTTCACATCCATAATGCCATTGTTAGTGGCACCTATTGCTGATGCTTATTGGGCTAAATATTCTACCATAATGTTATCATCTTTTCTCTATGTTATGGTGAGTCACTTTCCACAAATATATACTTTCCCCCCTTATGCTTAAGTTGTCATGTAAAAATTGATTTCAAACTTATACTGAAAGTTGTCAATTTTTATAATCAAAAGCAAGATCATTTCATTTTTTTTCTTCTTTTCATAATGTATTTGTTATAAAGCTGAACTCAAACTTTATGTGCAAGTGCAATGCAATGACTAGTATACATGGCTAGAAATTTAGATGACCTACTTTATATAAAGTATAGTATTAGCATTAGGAAATCCATTAAGTTTGTTGGAGTCTGAGTCATAACATAACCAATCATATTTATGATACAATTGGAGGGCTCCAGTAGCAAATATAACAGTAATTTACTGTTTTGGAAGAGTTAATTGAGACTAAAGTTTTCTAATTAATATTTTGTTACTTTTACAAAGTCAGATTCTAACATTTCACTAGAATATCATTCAAAGTTTTGTTTCTTAACAATGAGATTTTCTTTTTAGAACCTACGGCGTACACTTCAGATTGAAGATGTGTCCGAGTGTTTAATATGTATCGGTATTTGACACTGACACTTATAATTACATACGGTCACTTTTATGTTCAAAACTTATTATAGGTGTCTACGTGTAAGTGTCATTGTCATAACTACATGAAATTAATACAAGGCAACTATTCCTTGTGTGTATCCGTGCGTGTTTGGCATCGTTGTGAGTTTGTTAAAATCAAAGTAAACCACTGTAATTTAGTTAATGTTGTACTTTGTAGCTTCAACAAAATCACGGTACTACCATAATTTTATACAAACTGTGGTGATACTAAACATGCACTTAATTTTTGTGATATGAAACTTCATGGAAGTAATACAAGTGAAAGTTGTTGCCAATATCTACACAGTATATATAATTAATAGATAAGGCAATGATGCCTCTATGATTATAAAATTCTATGTCTTACTTTACTTTGAGAAAAAAGTATTCCACTTCTTATTTTTTAGGCTATTAAATTAATCACATATTCTCAAATGATAACATAATTGAAAAAAAAATCTTAAGTAAAATGAACTAAAGTTATTTACCAATTATAAAGGCATGAAACCATGATTCTGATGTCATGATCTGATATATCAGTCCTATAAAATAATTTATTCACACAAAGCAATAAGTAAACCCCCTTTTTAAGAGATTTTTTGAATTATTAGGTGTTAATAAATGTTGATATTAGGTCCTGTTTGGATTAAACAACTTAATTAAGCACTTATAACATAAATCTAAGTTATTTCTATACCAAAATATAAAATAAAGTCAAATTGTTTTCATATAAGTAATAAGTTGTTCTCATAAGTTATCCTGAAGAGCTTATGAAAATACGCCGAGAACAACTTATGTACATGTCATAAGTTGTTTCTATAAACATTCTCAAACAGTCTCAAAAAATGTTTATGCCATAGTTAAAGTCAATTAAGTCAACCTAAACAGCATCTTACTGTTAATTTGAACAATCAACTTTTTCTTAACAAAGCTAATGATATTTTCTTTTGTGTGTTCTTCATATAGGGACTTGCAGCATTGACAACAACAGCACTAGCAAGATCATGGCATAATAAAAACAGAACAATGTCTTCATCATTTCTTTCATTATCTCTCTACTTAATTTCATTAGGCCAAGGTGGATATAATCCATCTCTACAAGCTTTTGGAGCTGATCAACTTGGTGAAGATGAAGAATTACCTTGTAGTAACACAGATGATACAAGTTGCAACAAAAAAGCACTTTTCTTCCAATGGTGGTATTTCGGTGTTTGTGCCGGAAGCTTAATGGGTGTAACAGTCATGTCTTACATCCAAGACACATTTGGTTGGGTCATAGGTTTTGCAATCCCTGCAATTTCGATGCTTCTTTCGATATTGATTTTCTCTAGTGGAAGCTCTATATATTCATATAAAAACCATGATGACGATGACGATATTCAAGATAAGAAGCCTTTCATGAACATGTTTCAAAGTATAAAAGAATCAGCAATGAAATGCTTCCATTGTGAAATTACACTACCAAATGATAAGTCTGAAATTGTTGAACTAGAGTAAGTTTCACTTTCATATACACAGAAAATTACATTTACTAAATTACTATCCATATTTTACGGGAAAAATATATCCTACGGTTATTTAAGTTGTTTAATTGAATCAACTTAATAGACCGTAGGGTGTATTTTTCGGTTTATGCAAAGAGTGAAGTGCTTATGGAAAAAAACATTTTCTTTTCTTGTGATACAGGCTTCAAGAGAGACCATTGTGTCGCGAAAACTGTGAAGGCATTAAGGTTATGAATAAGAATTCTAAAATAAGCATGTGTTTGCTACCAAATATCAAGGTTATGATTAAGCTATTGCCAATATGGACAATGCTTCTCATGTTTGCAGTGATTTTTCAACAACCTGCAACATTTTTCACCAAACAAGGCATGACAATGAAGAGAAACATTGGTTCAAATTTCAAGATACCACCAGCGACTCTTCAAAGTGCCATAACATTGTCGATAATAGTATTGATGCCGTTATACGACAGGATTTTCATACCTTTCGCTCAGCTGATAACGCGACAGGAAAAAGGTATAAACGTAATGCAAAGGATGGGAATCGGAATGGTTCTATCAATCATAGCAATGATTATTGCAGCACTAGTTGAAATGAAACGGCTTGCTATCGGCCGACAATTGAGAAGTGAAGGGTTACAATCAGAAATTGTGCCGATAAGTATTTTCTGGTTACTACCGCAGTACATTCTTCTCGGTATTTCAGATATTTTCACAGTTGTTGGTATGCAAGAATTCTTTTATGGTGAAGTTCCAAAGAATATGAGAACAATGGGAATTGCATTGTATACTAGTGTTTTTGGAGTTGGAAGCTTTGTGAGTGCATTGATGATAACATTAGTTGAAGTATACACAAGTTCAAAAGGAACACCAAGTTGGTTTTCTGATGATATGGTTGAAGCACGTTTGGATAATTACTATTGGCTTTTAGCTTGGTTAAGTTCAATTAGCTTGTTGTTGTATACACTATTGTGTAAATATTACTATAGTAAGAGTAATCCAGATATAGAAAATTGAGAGTTTTATTTTCTTCTTTTTTTGATATAGTTTTCAAGTGTAATTTTATCTTAGTTTGCCCTTTACTTTTGGGACAAAGTTTGTTGAACTAGTTACCCTTGTATTAATATAACAGTAATTGTATGATGTTCTTTTTGTAAGAAGAAAAAATGAAAAAATAAATTAACTAACAAGACATTTTTTTTTTATAAACAAATAAGATTTAACGTAGTCTTATCTTATATGTAAATTTTCCTCTTTTTTATTCCACAATTTCAAGCAAGTATTATGTGTGACCTAAATTCATAAGAGTAATTTATATATATATAAATATGTACATTCTGCAAAATGCAGATAGTTTTCTGATACAAAACCAATGGATACAAGGTGAAATCTGAGACACAATTAATGGATCTCGAAAAGCAGTGCATGAAGGTCTAGTTAAACCTAACAAGATGATGAATCACACCACAAAACTAAACGTTATTTTCAAGTGAATCACCAAATATAGTCCTGAAATTGTAGATGTTGGAAAATTAGTCCTTGAAATTGACGAAATTCTCAAATGGTCCTTGTAACCGAAAATCCTTGATCACATTAGTCATTTCCGGTCAAGCAATTTATTTCCTCCGAAATTGGTTCTAAAAAGACAAACACGATCGAGAATTTTCAATTTTCAGAAACGATTTGAAAACTTTTTGAATTTCAAGGATAAAAAATTCTTGTTCTATACATGAAATCCTACTCTATTTATTCATGATTTAAGAAAAAAAACCACACCAAACAAAACATAGTGGCTTTTTCTTTGAAGAGCAATAGACTCACACACATGATGACACAGAACAACATGATGATGATTGATTTGGAGTGACTGATATATGGAGCACCACACCTTTGCCATTTGAACATCCCTGCACATTGCACATTTGTTCTAATTTCAGTAAGTCATTGTTACAAACAAATAGGAAGCATTATTATAACACAACAAACAAAACATTCAATTCAAATACAAAAACCATATTAAACCACCTGATTACATATGTCTGACTATCTTTGCATTTTCAGAGCGACAATAAAGCCATACGGTGTTGCAGTTCTTCCACGTTCAACGATTTTTTATTTTTCATAATTGAAGGTCTGTATCTAAATCTTCCACGTCGAGCAATCTTGAATTTTCTCCTTTTATAAGGTTTGGTGAAATCTCCAACGTCCAACAATCTTTGCTTTTTCAGAAGTGGCTGGTCCTCATTGTTTTCCCCCGTATCCGTGTAATCATCATCATCATCATTCATTTTCAGAAGTGGCTGGGATTGTGATGTAGGATCGGAGAAGCGGATATGGTCCACATTGTTTTCCTCCTTGAAATACAAATGAAACGTATCTATAAACTCACACTTAATTTCTGCATGGATCCATTCATTTTTTTCAAATGCTTCATCCAGTTTAGGCATTAGTTCCCGCCAAGGCTCATCATACTTCTCTTCCTCGAACTCGGGTTCAAAATAAAGATGAGATCCAATCCCTTTTTTCATAAAAAGATTAAGAAGATATGTATGATTTGTTGATAACATCTTTTCAACCATATATGCGTCAGAGCATTCAACATTCCACCCAAAGGCCAATATGCAGAGATTGAATGACAGTTCCCAAGAAAAGTAATCAATTAACTTAAATTTATAATTAGGCCTAATAGGCCTAATAGAATATAAGATCATTATGGATGGCAACTTGCCACGGAACCAGAAAGAAAACGTTCCTCCTCTACTTTGGCGGTTAAACCACTCCGGAATCATCTCACCTTCTGCTGATGGGAAACTAAACAACTTTATTTTTCCATGCTCATGCAATTTCTGATAGTTTTCACCATACAAGTCACACATTAAATGAGAGATGTTCCTAACATGAGTTTCACAATTTATGATATTTTTGTCCTTATAAATATGAGTCATTTATGTTCTGATCCATCTAAAAAATTTGATTTATATCCTTGAAATTATCAAATTCTAACTAAAGTGATTATTACGTTAATGTTATTGATTGGACACTGCTCTTAACTAGAAACACTTCCAAATCTCTATTGAATTAATGTTTTGTGTTGAAGAATAAATATAGGACTGAAAACTGCAATTAAGCCAATTATCAAATTAATATTAGGCAAGAAATACAACAATACCTTATTCAATAACATGCTTTTACTTGAGGAATTCAATGATTCGCAGTTGAATGCAGACAATATTTGTAGATTTGGCGGAATTGCAGAAATATCCTCAAGAGAACGGCAATTATCTAATATAAGTTTATGAAGAGAGGTCAATTCTTTCAAGCATTCCGGAAGAATTCTGAAATCGCTGAAAGATAGGTCTAGGCTTTTCATATTCGTAAACCACATGATAACATTTGGAAGACATAATGAGAGTTTGCTATATTTGAGACTGACATGACCCACATATGGCATGTTGCAAGAGCTTAGGAACATTAACTTTACACATCTCTTTATCTCTACCTTAGAAAGTCCAATGAGATTTTGAAATGAAACTGGAATCTCTTGTATAGAAGTTTCCATAATATCAATCTCATTTAGCTTTTCGTTCTTGTCCAATATTTCTGGAAAACTCTGGAGACTCTCACAAAATGAAAGTTCCAATTTTTTAAGAGAAGGCAATTTCAAGGGTGGAAAACTCGTAAGCTTCGTGCAACCAAAAGCATCCAATATTTCAAGTTTGCTTAGAAATCCGATTGAGTTGTCAATTGTAGTTAAATTCTCACAAAGTTTAAATGAAAATTCTTCTAAATTTGGAAGACAAGAGACATTTGGTATCCTTGTTAAATATTCACAATTGTCAAACTTCAAAACTTTCATATTCTCAGATTTCTGCATAAAAAAGACAATAAAAAATAAGTATAAATAAAATCAATAATCTAAAGGTTAATTTACAATATGCATGATAAAAAATTTAACTTAATTCGCTTACCTTGTTCATAATACTCAATGGTGTTGAAGGATATTTTTCCCATTCAAGTACTCTCAAACTACTTGGAAAATATCGGCACCCTTTGGAAAAATTACCATTTTTAACGACAAGTGTTTTTAGATTTGTCATTTTCTTGAAGCCTTTTCCATTCCAATCTATTACAGCTTTCTCTGAGGGGTAGTCCAGATATATCATTTTAGTTTCATTAGTTCCCTGTTAGCAAAATCAATATGAAATAACCATAATTAATACACAGTGAAATTTACATATAATTAAACTTGATGATCGAGTCTTACCTTGTTTTGTTCTAAAACTTTAACTATATCTTTGTGAAACCACAATCTAGTGCGTTTTTCAGGATGATCGGGTGATTCTTTTCGAACAATTTCTTTACCCATGTCCTCTATCAAGTCATGTAACCACACAGAGGCATGATCAATCTTTGTGAGAGATTTATCAACCAACACTCCAACATGATGTTCTATGCAATAACCATAATGAGCATTAAGTATACCTTCAACCTCTTTCAAACTACGCCCTTTAAAGAAACAAGCAATATCTAGAAAGACATTTTTTGGTTCTTCATCCAAATCATCAAAGCTTACTTTTAGTATACTTTGGATATCTTTAGGCGGAATCCTTTTATATTGATCTAACATAGATTTCCATTCTGCTATAGGCTTTCCTGACAAATTAGAACCTATGACATCTATAGCTAATGGAAGGCCAGAAGCATAACTAATTGCACGGTTCACAATATCATCATTAAATATTGAATCAACTTTCTTAGTTTTAAAAGCCTTCGACTTAAACAATTCAAGAGATTCATAACAATCTAAGCCTTCTACTTCATATATTCTTTCAATCCCATGACATGTTAACAAACTTTTGTCTCTAGCGGTAATGATGACTCTGCTGCTAGGACCAAACCAATCAAATCCTCCGGCTAAAAATTCTAGCTGCGTCAAATGGTCAACGTCATCGAGAATCAACAAGACCTTCTTATGATGTAGCCTTTCTTTAATGATTCCAATTCCTTCATTGACACCTCCTATCTTCAGTTCCAAACTAATTGTTTTGCGAAGGAGCTGCTCTTGGAGATGTTTTAATGAATTCTTTCTCACATCTTCAAGGTAACACAAACACTCAAATTGATCAGCAATAAAATTATAAACTGCTCGAGCAAGTGTTGATTTACCAATTCCTCCTGTTCCATGAATCCCAATCATGCAAACTCCATCATTACAAGCCTCGTCATTCAGAAGTGAGTTCACTTTACTTACTCGAGACTCGAGTCCAACAGGGTAATCAACAACATGTAAAGGCGCTCGATTGATCTTATTGGAAACAACTTGAACTATATTTCCAATAAACGCGTGTTCATATTCGTTCATGTCTGATCTGAAAAGTATAAGTAAATGCATCACAATTCACAATCACTTCCATGTATTGGTAATAATAAAAATATTGCAATTCAAATTGTTTCCAGATTCTTCTTTATAACACCAAGTGTTGTACTTGCCAAAATAAGTTATGCCTTTCTTAATTGTGAAGAATATGATTTTAAAAGTCTAAAATTATATCTTGGCATCAACCGTTGAGTAAATTTTTTAAAATAAATGGATCTAAATATAAAATTTCATAGGAGTTTAAAATGATTTGATACTTTATGGTTCTAAATATGTATTACTAAATGACAAGACTTGAGATGTATAAATTATCCAAAAGTTTATATGTATATATGATTCATCAAGACATGCATATATAAAAAACGTACTCGATGGTTGGAGTTGTAAAATTTGTATTCTATATGCTAAGTTTAACACCCGATGCTAATGGATCATATATATGTAAAATATGGGAAAAAAGGATTGAATGAAAGAGGGGTACCCAGTTTTCAAATGGTAGCCAGCAATGTTAGCAGCTCGGTTAAGAGCTTTCTTCCATTGATACAACCGCTTCATGTTCTTCTCATTGTTTTGGAACTTCATTTTGCACTCAGCAAGTGAGTAACTGCCATTCTGATGCCTCACATTAGAAGGATCCACGCCGTAAAAGACAGGAAGAACAAGGCGGCCTTTTTTTCTGAAGCCCTTCATGATGTGGACAAGTTCATCCAAACAAAATGAAGAAGAAGCATAGTTATTAGAAAATATAGGAATATAAATTCTAGACTCATTGATGGTTTTGATGAGTGTTGGTGTGATTTCATCCCCTCTCTGAAGACCAGTGTGATCAATAAAGGTGTGGATTCCCTTGTCCTCAAGAGCACGATAGAGATTATTAGCAAAAACATACCGAGTGTCAGTGCCCCTGAAACTGAGGAAGACCTGGTAATTAAAATATTCATTGGGAAATGAAGAGAAACAGGAAGGTAATTGCAAAGCCATAAAAAATGAGAACAAATGGTAGCAAGAAGAGTTTGAGAGTATGGAATATCAGAATTGAGAAATCGATCCCAAAAATGGCTTTTTTTTTGTGAGTTTCCTTTGAAGTCCCTCTCTGCTTTTATTTTGGTTCATCAGTACTACAGTCCATACTTTTACTACCAATTCAGAAACTTCCTTCTCATCTTCCGTGTGAACCAAAACCAATGTGGTTTCATTTCATTTTGGATGCTTCCTATGAAATTTCTTATCTGTACGTTCATGTGGACCAATCATTTTATGTAGATAGTGTGAGTATTAGAACCATGTGTTTTCTTGGTAATGTCTCTTCATAGATTACAAGTTAAGGGTATGTAGCCAATAGTTTTAAATTGCACTTCGCAATACAATTGCGACCTAGTATTGTTGATGCAGTAGTTTCCACAATTGCATTATACTACGACTAAATAGTGGGTAAATAGTATAGTAGCACGGTGCTACCATTTAGAGTAATTAATTTAAGTTGTGAAAGTTAATAATCATTTTACGCCGCAACAAACGCAATCGCCACGGCCGCAGCTGCGACCGAAACCATTATTTAAAATAAATAAATGTTGGTAATGTGACATATTCATAATGTCTCTTCACAGAGATAACAATTCAATTACACGGATCAAGATTTGGTGCAGTAGATTTTCACACTGTTTGAAATCTGGACATTGATCATAAATCGGACGGTACAAATTGATGCTGTTATAAAATCACTTAAAATGATCTCAACCGTACAGTATAGATCGGACGGTCCTGATGCAAAACCGCGTGAAAATTGTGGGAAAAAGTACAGCAGAGAATCGGTTTTGAGACATTTAAAAGCAAGTTTTGCCTTTTTCAACTTCATCATTACTCTTGTGCTGTCTGTAACCTTTCTCTCTGTTACTCCTTATCTTAATTTGGAACAGATAAATAGCAAAGTCATTGTACCTTTTATGCATCTTCCTACCAGAATTTGTTGGAGCAGCTTAACCATAGTCCCAACACCTAAACACTCAAAAACAAGCAACCAAGTTTGATAAAATTCCAACACCACTGTCGTCGCCCACACAACTCAGAACCACCAATTGTTCTCAAATCAAAACTACAAATGAAATGAGTATAGCCATTGTGTGGTTGTCCCCATTGGTGGAATCAATTTGAACTAGTGTCGAGGTATCTTTTGTCATATACCATGTTATTTAATGCAATAATAAGAACTTACAAGGCTTTTGACTTTCAACTCCACACCTACGAAGGTATATGACAAAAGAATAGTGATAATTAGGAGAGCCAAGAGAGTGTGAAGTAACTTGCAAAACAAATCATCGAGAACCAAGTGCTTGATCATGATAGTTAGTGTGTGGTCCTTGTAGACTAGCCAATAGTTTGTTATGCCAGCTCACATAGTCTTGGCTTTTATGTAACTCGACAGTTTGACAACCTTGAGACTCAACTTTGATTCAAAATCTATCATATAGCTTACAAAGCAAAGTTCTAATTAAGAAGTCGATTGTCCAAGATATGAAACAATTAGGATATGAGGATTAGGTTAGAGACAAAGAAGTTCTATAGATTTGAGATAATACATAAAACCATATGAGTACTTTATATATAAATATGTACCTTCTGCATAATGCAGATAGTTTTCTGATACAAAAACCAAGGGATACAAGATCTAGTTGAACAGAACAAGATGATGGATCATACCACAAAACTACACATTATTTTCAAGTGAGTCACCAGATATAGTCCTGAAACTGTAGATGCTGGAAAAGTTAGTCCCTGAAATTGACCAAATTCTAAAATGGCCCTGGTAACCGAAAATGCTTGATCACATTAGTCATTTCAGGTCGGACAAGTTAGTTCCCCCAAACTAAGCATATTGGTTTTTTCTTTGAAGTGAAATAGACTGACATACATGATGACACACAAGAACATGATGATGATTGATTTGGAGTGACTAATATATGGAGCAGCACACCTTGCCCATTTCAACAATTTCAAATAATCCATCTTCTTGATTTTGTTTGGAGAATTACCACCAAACTCATATTCGCAAGACGTTGTATCATGTCTTAGCTTGTTCATCCCTGCACATTGCACAATTGTTCTAATTTCAGTAAGGCATTATTATAACACAACAAACAAAACATTTACTTCAAATACAAAAAGCATGTTAAAAAGCTTAGCCAAATGATCACTATAAAAAAAAGCTACACTTTGAACATGATGCCATGTCAAACATAGACTAATAAAAATATTGGGTCCTTGATCCTAAAAAGTTTAGCAATAAATAATGGATTATATAAGATTAATAACAAAATTTGAAAATGTAACAAATAAGAGAATAAAACATGCTAGAATGATTTAATTTTACCAGACAAATAATAATAAAGACATACGGTGTTGCAGTTCTTCTTCCACGTCCAACAATCTTTGATTTTTCAGAAGTGGCTGGAATTGTGATAGTGAATTATCTATATGTTCCAGTTCATCTAATTTTCTCTTTTTACAAGGATTGGTGAAGCGGATACGGTCCACATTGTTTTCCTCCTTGAAATACAAATGAAACGTATCCCTATACAGAAACTCAATTTCTGCATGGATCCATTCATTTTTTTCAAATGCTTCATCCAGTTTAGGCATTAGTTCCCCGGATAGGTGACGACCATTAAAATCAATCTCTAGTTGCATACTCAGATTAAAAAACAATGTATGACTTGGTGGCATCCATAACCGTTTCACGGCAACATTCCTTTCAAAGTCATTGATACACAGATTGAATGACAATACCGGAGATGATTCAAAATCAGATTCATGATAATTTGCCAATTTAGTAGAGAAGAAGATCATTATGAATGGGAAGTTATTACGAAACCAGAAAGGAAATGTTGTTCCTCTACATTGGTGGTTAAACCACTTCGGAATCATCTCACCTTCTGCTGATGGGAAAATAATGTACTGCCTAATTGAACCTCCAGACTCATGTAATTTCTGAAAGTTTCAGCATAAAAGAACATTAAAAGTTGAGAATAAATTTTGCTGACATGGCATATAGCAACTATCTTAATGTTGCTTACTGAACACTTTTTACTATTGACCAAAATCATATTTAAGTCATTGTAAAAATATCAAATCAATACTTAGGCAAGAAATACAACAATATACCATATTCAGTAACATGCTTTTACTTGAGGAATTCAATGATTTGCAGTTTAATGCAGACAATCTTTGTAGATTTGGCGGAATTGCACAAATAACTTCAAGAGAATGGCATTCATCTAATAGAAGTTCATGAAGAGAGGTACATTCTTTAAGGCATTCCGGAAGAACTCTGAAATCGCTACCAGATAGCTCTAGGTATCTCATATTCGCCATGCACTTTATAACCATCGGAAGACATAATGAGAGGTTGCTTCCATGGAATTGGACAAATTTCACGTTTGGCATGTTGCAACTGATACAACCTGGAAACATTAACTTTTCACAACTCGACACCTCTGAAAATACTATCGTAGAAAGTCCAATCAGGTTTTGAAATGAAACCGGAATCTCTCGTATGGAAGTTTCTACGATACTAATTAATCTTAACTTTTCAATCTTGTCCAATATTTCTGGAAAATTCTGAAGACTGTCACAACAAGAAAGTTCCAAACTTTTAAGAGAAGGCAATTTCAAGGGTGGAAAACTCCCAAGCTTCTTGCAACCGTGAGCATTCAAGATTTCAAGTTTGCTTAGAAACCCGATTGAGTTGTCAATTGTAATTAAATTATTACACCATTGAAATGAAATTTCTTCTAAATTTGGAAGACAAGAGACATTTGATATCTCTGTTAAATATTCACAATTGTCAAACTTCAAGATTTTCATATTCTCAAATTTCTGCATAAAAAAATAGAAAAAGATATAAGTATAAATAAAATCAATAATCTAAATGCATGGTAAAAAAATTAACTTATTTCACTTGCCTTGTTCATAATACTAAATGGTGTTGAAGGATATTTTCCCCATTCAAGTACTCTCAAACTACTTGGAAAATATTGGGACCCTTTGGAAAAATTACCATTCTTAATGACAAGTGTTTTTAGATTTGTCATTTTCTTGAAGCCTTTTCCATTCCAATCTATTACAGCTTTCTCTGAGGGGTAGTCCAGATATATCATTTTAGTTTTATTAGTTCCCTGTTAGCAAAAACAATATGAAATAACCATAATTAATACACAGTGAAATTTACATATAATTAAACTTGATGATCGAGTCTTACCTTGTTTTGTTCTAAAACTTCGACTATATCTTTGTGAAACCACAATCTAGTGCGTTTTTCAGGATGATCGGGTGATTCTTTTCGAACAATTTCTTTACCCATGTCTTCTATCAAGTCATGTAACCACACAGAGGCATGATCAGTCTTTGTGAGAGATTTATCAACCAACACTCCAACATGATATTCTATGCAATAACCATAATGAGCATGAAGTCTATCTTCGACCTCTTTCAAACTCCGCCCTTTAAAGAAACAAGCAATATCGAGAAAGACATTTTTCGTTTCTTCATCCAAATCATCAAAGCTAACTTTTAGTATACTTTGGATATCTGTAGGCGGAATCCTTTTATATTGATCTAGCATAGATTCCCATTCTGCTATAGGCTTTCCTGACAAATTAGAACCTATGACATCTATAGCTAATGGAAGGCCAGAAGCATAACTAATTGCACGGTTGACAATAATATCATCATCAATTGAATCAACCTTCTTAGTTTTAAAAGCCATCCATTTAAACAATTCAACAGATTCACCCTTATCCAAGCCGTCTACTTCATATAGTCTTTCAATCCCATGACATGTTAACAAACTTTTGTCTCGAGTGGTAATGATGACTCTGCTGTTAGGCCCAAACCAATCAAATCCTCCGGCTAAAAATTTTAGCTGCTTCAAGTGGTCAACGTCATCGAGAATCAACAAGACCTTCTTATGATGTAGCCTTTCTTTAATGATTCCAATTCCTTCATTGATACCTCCTATCTTCAGTTCCAAACTAATTGTTTTGCGAAGGAGCTGCTCTTGGAGATGTTTTAATGAATTCTTTCTCACATCTTCAAGGAAACACAAACACTCAAATTTATCAGCAATTAAATTATAAACTGCTCGAGCAAGTGTTGATTTACCAATTCCTCCTGTTCCATGAATCCCAATCATGCAAACTCCATCATTACAGTCCTCATTCAGAAGTGAGTTCACTTTTCGTACTCGAGACTCGAGTCCAACAGGGTAATCGGCAACATGTAAAGGAGCTCGCTTGATCTTATTGGAAACAGCTTGAACTATATCTCCAATAAGTGTGTGTTCATATTCATTCATGTCTGATCTGAAAAGTATAAGATAATGCATCACAGTCACTTTCATGTATTGGTAATAATAAAAATATTGCAATTGAAATTGTTTCCAGATTCATATCTTTCATCTTTATAACACCCAGTGTTGTACCTAAAATAAGTTGTGCCTTTTCTAGTTGTGAAGAATATCATTTTAAAAGTCTAAAATTATAACTTGGCATCAACCGTTGAGTAAAATTTTACAAATAAATGGATCTAAATATAAAATTTCATAGAAATTTAAAATGATTTGATACTTTATTTTTTTTAAAAAAATTTTTTTTTTTTAGTAAATATGTTTTATTAAATGACAAGACTTGAGATGTATAAATTATCGAAAAATTTATATGTATATATGATTTATCAAGACATGCATATATAAAATATAACTCAATGGTTGGATTTGTAAAATTTGTATTCTATATGCTAAGTTTAACATCTGATGCTAATGGATCATATATATGCAAGAGGGGTACCCGATTTTGAAATCGTAGCCGGCAATGTCAGCAGCTTCGGTAAGAGCTGTGTTCCATCGATTCAACCGCTCCATGTTCTTCTCATTATTTTGGAACTTCTTTTCGCGCTCAGCAAGTGAGTAACTGCCTTTCTGATGCCTCACATCAGAAGGATCCACACCGTAAAAAACAGGAAGAACAAGGCGACCCTTTTCTTTGAAGCCATGCATGATGTGGACAAGTTCATCCAAACAAAATGAAGAAGTAGCATAGTTTTCTGAAAATATAGGAATATTAATTCTAGACTCATTAATGGTTTTGATGAGTGTTGGTGTGATTTCATCCCCTCTCTGAAGACCAGTGTGATCAATAAAGGTGTGGATTCCCTTGTCCTCAAGAGCACGATAGAGATTATTAGCAAAAACATACCTAGTGTCAGTGCCCCTGAAACTGAGGAAGACCTGGTAACTGAAATATTCATTGGGAGATGAAGAGTAAGAAGAAGGTGATTGAAGAGACATAATAATTGAAAAGAAATGGAAGCAAGAAGTGTTTGAGAATATGAAATATGAGAATTGAGAAACTGATAAGATCCTAAAAATGGCAATTGGAATATTTTATTTAATTTTTTGAGGCAGGCAGCTTCTTTATAACTTCTGTCTACACTTTACAGTATCATCATAGTAATCAAGATGTGACTCTCCTTTGAAATCCCTCTCTGCTTTTATTTGGTTGTACAGTGTACACTTTACTACCAATTGTGAAACTTCCTTCTCATCTTCCGTGTGAACCAATGTGTGGGAATTATTGACTTGAGGGACAGCATGAAGATGGATGCGTGGATGTTTTGCAGGGTTGAGTTAAGTCCAACTCTCAATTCTAAGAGTTACAACGAAAAATAGTGCCAATAAGCATTTTCTAGTTGTTACTGCAGCACGAGGAAGTGTGTTAAGAAGTCTCATATCGGTTGCGAGATAATCTTATAAACCGGTTTTGTATGGTTGTGTTAGGCTCAACTCCTACTTCTAAGAGTTGCAATAAAAAATAGTGCCAATAAGCATTTTCTAGTTGTTACCACAGTACATTCTTCTTGGTATTTCAGATATTTTCACAGTTGTTGGTATGCATGGTGAAGTTCCAATGAATATGAGAACAATGGGAATTGCATTGTATACTCCAGTAAGAGTAATCCAGATATTGAAAATTGAGTTTTTTTTTCTTTTCAAAAATAGTATGCAAGTGTAATTTTATCTTGCCCTTCACTTTTGGGACAAAGTTTGTTGAACAAGTTGTCCTTGTATTAATATTAATATTAATCGTATTTTTTTTTTTTGGAAACTCGGTATCCGTCTCAAGGACCGGCTAATCCGAGGGGACCAATCCCACCGCCCACTTGCGGGGGCCCCATTGAAAGCCAGAGTTTTTATTACTCTATATGAATTAGCCAACTGAAATTGACACCAGAAGGAATAATGATAAAAATACAATTAACTAACAAGACATCTTTTTTACAAAATATAAGATTTAACAAAGTCGTCTTTTATGTAAATTTTCACCTTTTTTAGTCCACAGTTTCAAGTACGTGTTATGTTGTAAATTTGTAGGACTTTTTTCATTAATCAAAGTGACATTAATGACTATTTCACAACTGCTTCTGACGGGATTTGAACTTGGCATCTTGAGATTACAAGACTAAACTCTTACTACTAAGATAACACCTTAAGTATCATAAACTTGTAAGAGTTTAAGAGAAAACTCGAGAGTTCGACAACCTTGATACTCAATTCCTAGATCGGTTTTGATTCAAAATCTGAAGTGATATCAGTGGATTATGAAGTACAGTTCTAATTAAGAAGTCATTTAGGATGTGAGGATTATGTTAGAGACAACATCAAGTTCTACAGATTTGAGATAACATAAAATAGCATAGTGAGTACTATATATATATACCTTCTGCATAATGCAGATAGTTTCTGATACAGAACCAAGGGATACAAGGTAAAAATCTGAGACACAATTCATGGATCTCCAAAAGCAATACATGAAGGTCTAGTTGAGCATAACAAGATGATGAATCACACACCACAAAACTACACATTATTTTCAAGTGAAACACCAAATATAGTCCTGAAATTGACCAAATTCTTAAATGATCCTTGTAACCAAAAATCCTTGATCACATTAGTCAATTCAGGTCAGACAATTTAGTTCCCCCGAAATTGGTTCTATGGAGACTAATGCGATTGAGATTTTTCAATTTTCAAAAACGATTTGGAAATTTTGTGAATTTCAAGGATCAAAATTCTTAATTCTTACAACCTCAAGGACTAAATTGATGATTCACTTTGCTATCTACAAAATGATTGAAGTGATTCATAGGAGAGAAGAGACCATATTCTACATGGAATCCTATTCTCTTTATTCGTGAATCGTGATTGAAGCAAAAAACGACCACACCAAACAAAGAAGCATAGTGGCTTTTTCTTCGAAGAGAAATAGACTCACACACATGATGGCACACAATAACATGATGATGATGATTGATTAGGAGTGACTAGTATATGGAGCAGCACACCTTGCCCATTTGAACAATTTCAAGTACTGCATCTTCTTGATTTTGTTCGGAGAATTAGCACCAAACTCTGATAATGATTCGTTTCTGTTCAACATCTCCCACATCACACGAATATCCTCGTATTCACAAGACTGCACATCATGTCTTAGCTTCTTGAGTCCTGCAAAATTTCTTCTAGGTTCAGTAACTCATTGTTTCAAACACAAAGGTGACATTATAACACAACAAACAAAACATTCTCTTCTAATCAACTCTAATATCAATATCACTCAAACCCTTTTCCACACACACTTCAAACCATAAAACTAAGCTTGATCAAATAATCATCACCATAAATAACCTTCAAAATCAAGATTTTAATGCAGCGTCGATGACTCAGATTATTCAGAAAAAACTCTAGTTCTACATTTGCTAAAGTAAGATTTAAAACCGAAAAGAAAAAAAAAACCCAATTTTCCATAGTTTTCCACCATAGTCTCTGTTTCTTCTCCCACAAAAACAAATTCACTACCATATTACATTCAAATCGTAAACTATAACCATATAAAAAAAATCATACTTTTTTTTTTCGTGTTAACCCTCCAGTGTCAAGAGAAAGACGGTCTTAATATTTCAGTATTTGTCCAAATTGCAATCACTCAACATGTCATTCATTTTTAGTGTTAACCCTCCAATCCAATTCTCAAGAGAAGGGCCATGGTAATTTAGCGTTGGACAGCGAGATAAGTAAAGTCCGAATTGTTTCTTCTGGGGATCGAACTCGAATTTTCCTGAACAATTTATTCTAGGGGCAATCACTTGGTTACATGTCATTGATTTTTTAATGGCACAAATTTTTCTTTCATATGAAATAACATAAACAAGCAAGCAAGCAAACAAACAAACACATGGTATGCATAATTGTAAGAGTTCACAAAATCAAAAACAAAACATGTGTTGAATTGAATTACCACTTTTACGAATCCCAAAACGTGTAGCAATGGAAAGCCAGAACCTTCTAAGAGGAAACATGAAATTGTTCTGCCACCACTTCACCTGCCGAGAAAATTTCTTCATCTTTTCCATTTTTCAACACAGTTTCTCAGTAGGTGAAGATAGATACACATACACACTTACCACTACTTCACAATGCTAATATATTCAACACAACCACAAACAATTAATTAAAAAGTTTATATTTTTTATTTTGTGAAAAGTATAAATCATATTCAATTCAATGAGAACTTGAGAAGTTATTATATATACACAATTTTATTTTTTGAAAAATGCTATTTAGCAAGAATTTTTTAATGTAAGAAAGAGAAGAATAAATTCTCACCCTTGATTACATTCATAACCACACATGTTTTCCACTAAAAAAGAATATTAAATGACATCATCCTTTAAGATTTTGCCATGTGTTAATTCTTGCGTTTCTTGTGTAAAAATTTCATGTTAAATAGCAATGCTCTTATTTTTTTACAATTGAATTTTTAAAATAAGTTAAAATTATTAGATATTTGTTGGACATCAATATTTGATTGGTTTAAGATACCTACCTTGTAAAATTAGTCAATGAAGATATTTTTTAGACAAATACTTCTTCGGTTTCTTAAGTGTTAGTTTAATTAAAGGGTTAAGGGTCAAGTAATTTTAGATTATTTTGTAACAAGTTAATACTTTTAATTTTAATCATTGATAATAACATTTTCAAAGTATATGTAAAAATAAATTAGTCCAAGTGATAAAACTTTTAGACCCTTTAAAATAGCTAAATTTCTATTAATTATCTCTAAAGATTATAGAAACTTTGTATATATATTATGATCAATAACTAAAAAAATGTAAATGTACAAATAGTTTGACTTTGGGTAGAAATGTTGTGTTTAGTCTATCCTATTTGCAAAGACATGAAACTCTATGATTGATTTAGATGTCTTGAAATTCATGAAGGCACACAAATTCTATGAAAGATTAGTAATAAAAATAAGATTTTAACACTTATTTTTTATGTATCGTATCATCAATTTTGATATCATTTATGTCACGTTATAAAATTTGAATGATAAAAAAATAAGATATGAATCATTATTTATGAAACTCGTTTTTATACTTTTATTGGAGGAGATGCTCTATAATATACATTTTTATATATTAAGAGGACTAACTTATTACAAAAGATTGATGACATGCACTTTTATAGACTAAGAAAATTAACTTATTAAAAAAACTAAATAACTAATTTATTAAAAATATTGAATTTACCCATTTTTTATACAAAAAATATGTATTAAATTTAATGTGCGTTTGATCTGCTAAAAAATAAGGGACTGCACAGGACAAATTCAGTTGTACTGTGTTTGATTTAAAAATTGTTCTTGATACTGGACAAACTGGTACCAAGGGACGAGATAAAAACCTAAATTCTTGTCCCCCACTGAACCACATGACAACTATTTGTCCTCCGCACAAGTTGTCTAAAATATCAAAATAACTTTTTCTCCACCAAACATTAAACAAATATAAAATTTGTTCAACATTATAAACTTTTTTATGTGTTGTTCTATCTTGTATTATTCTATTATGTATTTATATTTTTCAGATGAAACGGACTCTTGAAGATTTATTGACATCACTATCGTGTCATCAATAACACATTTAATTACTATTTTTACAAAGTAGAAGTATATAAAATAAGATAATAGTAAATATTCCAAGTTACTTTAAAAAAAAAAAGATAATAGTAAATATTTAATTATAAGATAAAGATAAATAATTTCATGAAATTTACGATTTTCTATTGGATATATCCTAATGAGGAATTGTTTCTAAAACTAAAATAAAAATAATAATCAACAAATTGCTCGTCATAATATGATGAATATTATTATTAACCAAGTTAATACTCAGTCACTCACCCCATTGAACTCTCTTTTTTGTACACCCCTTGTATAAGTTGAGAAGATGTTTCAACTACTTACAACCGACAATGCCTTGGTTGCCTGACACGTGTTCTTGGAAGGTTCTTAATGATGATATCATGTTGGTATGAGATGGCAATGTGTTCCCACTTATGTGGAGGGATTTTATTGGTAGTTGCTTCTTTTATGGTACATCCATTATTATTCCAAGTGGCCCACATGTTTGAGGTTTTTTATTTCACCTAATGTTACGGTAGATTACTTTTACAAGTGATTCACTGTAGATATATGATCAATACTACTATAATTAATACAAATTTTATAAAATCTATCGTTAGTTTGAATGTTTGTGTCATATAGATCATCCGTAAAAATTCTCAAGAAAATTGAAATCATTTGATATGTTAATAAAACATATCAAGATTAACTGTATTAATTTTTTTTTCATAAACAGGTAATCTTAATGTGTGTCAATAATATATCGAATAATTTTCAATATTTCTGAGAATTTTTATAGACGATATATATGATATAAATTTTCAATCAAATTGTAAATTTTATAAAATTTGTATTCGTTATATGGTTATTCATGACTGATCCACAAATTTTTCTTTTTATTTCATTCACTATATTCATTCATTCATTAGATTTTTCCCCCTCCAACCAATGACTCACCAAACAATATATAATTAATTAACTATAAAATCTTTTTTTTTATATATAAAAATCTTTTTGTTTTGTTCTAGATTGGATTTTCTAACTATATTATATAAATTTGTACCAAAAAAAAAATTATATAATTAACTATAAAATCTTTTTGTTCAAAAGACAAACAAAAAACAACATATGGTTTTGAAAAATAGAAAATATATAGTTTTATATTTATATTAAATTTCATTTATACGAACAAAAATCATTTCAAATTTTATACTTTTATCTTGTTACTTTGATTAGGTATTGTAATCTTTATTAATATTAAAATAAACTATGACTAGCACACTATTATGACTAGTCAGTCACCCACACTATCTAGGTATATTTTGTTTAGTAAAAAAATTGGATATTTATAAATTAATTTATATCGGATAACTTATAAAATAGCTGATTGAATTTGTAGTTTTTGATAAAATTAGTAGTTGAATTAGCTTATAAATATGAAATGACGTAAAAACTATATTTAATTAATATTTAATTTTTTTTTCATGTAGATGACAAGGAGAAATTTGGAAGAAAATATGATAAAATATAAACTTATAAGCTATGTTTAATAAATTAAATAGTATACTTTTGTCATCAAACAAGTTGCCTTAGTGAGTGTTTAGTAACACGTTGTTTTGACTTCATAGACTAGGGTTCAAATCCCTATAACCTTATTTTGCGAAAACAATATGCTTTGCTTATTACATTATTATTCTTTTCTTTCAAAAATACAAAAACGTGTCGGTTTCATCTGCAACTACTTACCTTCCAAGAATCCATTCTCAAAACCCTAACTTCTGCAATTCTTCAGTCCATTCAATGATAACAACAATATACTCCTTCAATGAATCTCTCTTCTCATTGTTCACTCCAATTTAGTTGATTTCATTGTTAAATAAATTCTCAAAACCATTCATTTTCTCTTTCTTTCTCTTGTTGAAGAAAGCTTGTTCAAAAAGGAATTGAAGTTTATGTTCTTCAAAGAAGGCTTGTTAAAGAAGGAATTGAAGTTTCTGATTCTCAAAGAAGGCTTGGGAATTTTGAAATTTCTGACGAATTTGCGGTTGGAAATTGGGTTCCTAGCTACATGACACTGACATTGACACCGGTAAACTTTAGGAATTTATGTTGTTGATGCCTATTGAGTAGTAATTCTTAAGTTACAACTTTTTTGGAGGACGTGTTTATGAATTATGATGATTAGTTTTAGAACTTTTTTGGAGTTATTATTAATTATGATGACATTGGCACCGGTAAATAACTATGATTTGTTTTGTTGAAGTAACTCTAATGAATGATGAAAGGGGTAAGATAACATGACGATTGATTTAGGTATTAAAAGCTATATGTAAGTTAAAAGTGAAAATATGAGCTTTTAGAAAAAAGCTAAAGCTGTTTGATAATTGTTTTTTTAACTTCAAAAGTTATTTATCTATGTATTATACTCACAAAAATTAAACAATATTTTTCTATCAAGAGCTTCTTGAAAATCTGTTTGGTCTACCTTCTTCTTTCATTGAATAAAAAAAGTCTGAAATAAGTTGGGACAAATAGTACATTTAGTTAAAGGAAACCACATATAAAAATAGGAATAAAACCAATGATAAAAGATAGACATAAAGAATAGTAACTCAATCTAACATATAACAACTTATCAAAAATTAAAAAAAAAATGAAATTATAGCAACTTAAAAAATAGAAGAACCTAATAAAAGAAGATGCGTAGGAAAAAAAGAAAAAGATTAGGCCAATTTAAATAAAAAATATGGACAAAACTTAAGTGCATTTCTTTAAGTACTTTCCGTATGGTTTTTAACATAAAATTCATATTTTATTGATATAACAAACTTTGAGAAAATCATGAATTTGAGGAATCATAGTTTTTATGTTAAGAATCATGCAAAGAACATCTTAAGAAATGCACTGAGTTTTATACAGAAAAGAAGATCATGTCTACAATAAATAATTTTTCTAAAAACAAAAAAATAGAAACAAAATAACAATATATAATTTTTTTTTTTGAACGGCTAAATCTTTCTATATTACTAAAGGTTGATCATGAAACCCTACTTGACATTTTGAAACCCTAATGCATGATGTCATGCATGATGTTGTGTTGGCTAATGGATGATGCACACCTATCTTGCACACTCTAATGCTCTTTTGCCACATTCTTCTATCACTTAGTGACACATGTGTTGTTTATATGTTTATATCATGTCTTTAAGTGACATTTGCTTTCATGTTGGTTACTGGTCTGCAACAATTTAATTGACCTCTCTACCTTGCCACTCCCAATAGCCAATAAAATTGATCCTTATCCCACTCATGAATATCTCTCTCATGCTCCCTTTCTTTTCCAACTCTGCTTCTCTTCCCCTTACTCTTTCTCTCTCTCATGCTCCATCTCTCTCACTCTTTCTCTCTCTCGTGTTGCTTCACTCTCTCACGTTGCTTCTCTCTGCCTTGCCATCGCAAAATTGAAGGAAGCAAGAAGACTTCTTCATTGTAAGTGAAAATCTAACCCTTTTGAAGATTTTTGTCTACACCAATTTTTAGTTTATGTGATGAAATCTATGAAAAAGTGTAAAAGATTCGTTTTTAGTTTTGGTGTTTCTGAAAAATTGATTTTTGATTAAATGGGTTTTATGTTAGTAAATTTACTCAATTTCTTCCATTGTTGTTTACAATATTTACTATTGAATTGGGTATCAACCAAAAAAATTTGATATTTTGTTGTTGTGTTTTGTTGTTGATGTCGTGATCCAAATGCATGCACTGTGGATAATATCAGATTGAAGGAGATGAGTTGATTGATTCAGCCCTTCATATTGTGAGGTAAGAGGCTGAGTTTTTTTTTTTTATGATTCAATCTTGAACTGATTTTGTTTTCTGATTTTATCTCATATTTGTAAATGTGTTTATGAATGAATCCAGGTGCATGCACTGTAGACAGTGTCAAATTGAAGGAGCTAAGTTGATTAATCTTGATGGTAATAATAATTTCGCTCTCCATTGTCCACATGTTGGTTATGATGGTAATTAAGAAAATCTAACCCTTTTGAAGATTTTTGTCTACACCAATTTGTAGTTTATGTGATGAAATCTATGAAAAAGTGAAAAAGATTTGTTTTTTGGTTTTGGGATTTCTGAATAATTGATTTTTGATTAAATGGGTTTTATGTTAGTAAATTTACTCAATTTTTTCCATTGTTGTTTACATTATTTACTATTGAATTGGGTATCAACAAACAAATTTTGATATTTTGTTGTTGTGTTTGGTTGTTGATGTCCTGATCCAAATGCATGCATTGTGGATAGTATCAGATTGAAGGAGCTGAGTTGATTGATTCAGCCCTTGATATTGTGAGGTAAGAGGCTGAGTTTTTTTTTTATGGTTCAATCTTGAATTGATTTTGTTTTGTGATTTCATCTCATATTTGTAAATGTGTTTATGAATGAATCCAGGTGCTTGCACTGTGGACAGTGTCAGATTGAAGGAGCTAAGTTGATTAATCTCGATGGTAATAATAATTTCTCTCTCCATTGTCCACATGTTGGTTCTGCTGGTAATTATTTTGTTCTTTTTCTTTTAATTCAATTCTTCTTTTCAATCGTGGATACAAAAAAATTGATATTTTTTATTAGATTTAAATTTTGTTTGTAATTTTAACCTCAATTAGGTTTTGATTTTGTTCATGATGTTGAAGCTTTAATTGGTACCATTTATTGAATTGAAATCTGTTTAGGTTATGATTTGGGGGTAGAATTGTCATTTATGCGTTTTGAGCTTAGATTATGCTCTGTTTATGTTGGATTTGATGGTAATTGTGAGTAAAGTTTCTGAATTATTATATGTTTTGTTTGATGGTTTTGCAGCTTTGAGTCCATGGGAAAGAATCCTGATGCATGCACTATGGACAGTGCAAGTGTGAAGTTGTGAGGTAAGAGGCCGAGATTTTTTTGTTATAATTTGATTTTGATCTGTTGTCGGATTGAATGAATTGAGATTTCTTTTTTACTGTAATTTTTACATGTTAATTTTGTTCTATTGTCGGAGTTTGCTGCTCCGAGGATGCTCTGTTGTCCGAGGATGCTCTGAGGATGTCATGACATGAACTATTTATAATGTTGATGTTGTGAGGTAAGAGTCTAAATTTTTATTTATACTAATTCAATCTTGAACTAATGTTAATTTTGTTCTATTTCGGTTGTTGATGCTGTGAGTATGGAGACTTACAATTTTTATGTGTTACTAATGTTAATGTTTATATGTTTTGTGGAATGTAAAGTTGTTTTAGTTTTAGTTTGCTACTTTTACTGCCATATCAATTTTTTGATTTGGCTATTGGTTGTATCATGGTTCAAATTTTTTTTTTTTGCATAATTCGTTTTTATTCATTTTGATCTTTTTAAAAGTTGCAAATTTATAATCGTATTCGTTGTAAGTGCATTGGTTATAATTTTTTACCGTTATTTTGGACTGTAGAAAGACGAAGTGCAGTTGAAGTTTGATGAATCAGCTTTTGTCGATTGGTCAGGTACCATACAGTACATACAATACTTGCGTCCTTAGAAATTTATGTTCTATTTTCTGTATTTGACTACTACTTATGAACCTTAAGTGTAACCTTAATTCCATTTATTTAATATTGCAATTTACAATTCACAATTGGTTATCTGTATGTCTCCTAAATTCCCTGCCGCAAAATGAACAAGTATTTTTTGTGCCATTGGTGTCGCCTGCCGTAGTGTATGGTGCGGTTTTGGGGTTGTTTCCTTTGTTGTTGTCGTCCGCTGCAACAGTCTGTTTGGAGGGACAGTTTTTGTGGACTTTTGGCCGTGTGCATTCCATTGATTTAAAAGAACATTCTTTTCATCAATGTGTTCGACATAATCCATCAATTCAGGCATGGTGATAAATAGGATGAGGTAGTATTATAAGGTAAAATAGAGTCGAGATAAGTATAAATATTATATATCTCAACTTCCTTTTAAGTGAGCTGACTTTGTTTTGACGGAGAACGAGATATTATCAGTTTTTGGCATTCCTCTGAGCTGAATTTGTTTTGACAAAGAACGAGATATTATCATCATCATAAAGAACTTGGAGAATGAAGAAATGGCTAAGATATGAGCATATGGTAAGTAAAATTGGAGTGATTTTTTAATTAGATGATCTTTCTTAAAAAATCTTTCAATTGTGTGGTAGAATTGGTATAAAAAAATAGCGGGTTGTTGATAGATGTTGTATCAAATTTCATAATCTCTAACATATTGTTTTTGATTAAATCTAATTTATGGCATGAATTATTTTGCTCATGCAGGATTTGAGCACACCATGAGTAAAATTGGAGTTGCAGATTCTTTGGGAAACCACGGGTTAAAGACATTGTTCTTGAAGGGGTATGTATATGGTAAGTAAAATTTGAGTAACTTTTTGATTAGAGGATCTTTCTTGAAAAATCTTTCCATTGTGAGGTAGAATTGGTATAGAAAAATAGCGGGTTGTTGTAATATAATTGATGTATATGGTAAGTTGACACGAGAAGAACTACTTTGCCCAATTGTTTGTTTTGCTCGTTTGCTTGCTGCCTTTTTAGGTGCCATGGCCTGTACATAAAACAAGCACAAAGTATCTCATTAGTAGCAATAACACAGCATAAAAGAGCAAGAAAAATTTCAAAACCGAGGCCTGGTCGCCACAGGCGAGCAGTGGTCGCTCACGCCATCAGTCATGGAACAGAATAACAACAAGGTCGCTAGGGCGATCGTTCGTAGCTCAGGCGACCAGCACTGGGTACGAAACAGGGGTATTCAAAACGCGGGTCAAAATTCAAATTTTCAAACAGAGAGTAATCAACCCATTTGCAATTAGACATACATTTAATCAAAGATACTCAATTCTAAATTTGAGAAACACATTACTAAGCATTTGAGAAGTGCATGCAAATGAATGTTCTTACAACTTTCTTCAAAACTCATGGGTGAGTGATTTTTCAAAGTTTTTGCCAAGAAGAAGAACATGCATAATGTAAAAGGTTTCTATTCTGAAATTGGAAGAAACATAATGGGTATCTCTCATGTAAAGCATGTAATTTGATGATTTTGCCCCTTTCTAACCCTAACCTTCAAAATTTCAAAATTAAAATGAAATTGAAAAGAACATACCTTTTGAATGATGAATTGAAAGAAGATGGAGATGAATGCAGTAGATTTGAGGAAGAAAAGAGTAATGGATAGTTTCTTGAATTATTTGAAGAAAATTAATTTATGTTATGGAGAGTGGTTTTGAAGAACATGAAATGAAATGAGTAAGAAAGGTGGGTTCTGGGCAGAAAACGTGATATGAGAGAGAGGAAAGGATGAGTCATCACCTTAAATGGTGAGTGGGCCAGCTGGCGCCAACCTGCAAGGTGCAGGTGTCGCTCTGGTAGCTGAGCTATGGCTGGTGGCTGGGCTACAGCGCAAGGCATAGATCGCTGGGGCGATCATCCATAGCTCAGGCGACCAAAACTTGGTTTCTACCATATTCTCTCAATCATGTTACCCCTTACTCAACTTACTAAATATGAAATAAAATAACAAAAATAAAAATAAAAATAAGTTTGGGTTGCCTCCCAACAAGCGCTTGTTTAACGTCATTAGCTCGACGCCTTTTCGTTGAAATTATGGATCGGAAAGTGAAATTTTTGTGGTGAGTCGATCAAATTCGCCACCAAAATAGAGCTTGAGCCTTTGTCCATTGACAGTCCACGCATCCTTGGTCTTTGGATCCTCTAAAACAATTGCACCATAGGGTTTTACCTCTTTGATTCTAAATGGCCCGGACCACTTTGATTTTAATTTCCCAGGAAACAGTTTCAATCTTGAATTGAACAAAAGAACCATCTGCCCGGGCTTGAATTCTCTGTTGAGAATTTTCTTATCATGGTAACTCTTGACCTTTTCTTTGTATAGTTTAGAGGATTCGTAGGCTTGAGTTCTCAATTCTTCAAGTTCATGCAACTGCAATTTCCTTTGTTCTCCTGATAATGATGGGTCAAAGTTTAGAAATTTCAACGCCCAAAAAGCTTTGTGTTCTAGTTCGACCGGCAGGTGACATGCTTTTCCATAAACCATCTGGAATGGGGTGAGCCCTATTGGTGACTTAAAAGCCGTCCGATATGCCCACAATGCTTCATCAAGTTTCAAAGACCAGTCCTTTCTTGAAGTGGATACAGTCTTTTCCAGAATTTTCTTTATTTCGCGATTTGAAACTTCCGCCTGCCCATTTGTTTGTGGATGGTATGGTGATGCAACTTTGTGTTTGACTCCATAGTGCTCAAGGGCCTTTTTTAGTTGCGAATTGCAGAAATGCGACCCTCCATCACTTATGAGCACCCTAGGAGTTCCAAAGCGAGAAAAAATGTTCCTTTTAAGAAATTTGATCACCGTCTTACCATCAGCTTTAGGTGACGCAATTGCTTCTACCCACTTTGACACATAATCAACCGCCACTAGAATATATTCGTTGGAAAATGACGAGGGAAATGGGCCAACAAAATCAATGCCCCAACAGTCGAAGACTTCAACTACAAGAATATTTTGCAAAGGCATCTCATTGCGCCTTGAAATTCCCCCTACCTTTTGACAGTTGTCACATCTTTGAACAAAGTCGGCCAAAAGAACCCCGACTGTAGAACTTTTGCTGCTGTCCTTTCACCATTGTAATGACCACCATATGGCGAATTATGACAATGCCATAAGATGCTGGTGGCTTCCTCTTGAGTAACACACCTTCTCAACAAGTTGTCAGCTCCAATCTTGAACAAATAGGGATCATCCCAGACATATTGATTTGCTTGACGAAGGAATTTTTTTCTTTGATGCCAAGTAAAATCATCGGGTACTAACCCTGAAGCTTTGTAATTAGCCATGTCAGCAAACCACGGCCTTTCTTGCATCATAAGTAACTGTTCATCGGGAAATTCTTCTCGAACTTCATGTTCATGTTTGGTCACCTCATTGTTTACCAATCTTGACAGATGATCAGCTACCAAATTCTCCGTACCTTTCTTGTCCTTAATTTCAAGATCAAACTCTTGCAGCAAGAGCATCCATCTAATGAGCCTCGGCTTGGAGTCGGACTTTGTGATTAGATACTTGATTGCTGCATGGTCAGTGTATACAACAATCTTTGAACCAATTAAATAAGAACGAAATTTTTCAAGCGCATACACTATTGCAAGTAACTCTTTTTCTGTTGTTGCATAATTGATTTGAGCATCGTTTAATACTTTACTTGCATAATGTATAGCATGAAAAATTTTGTTCTTTCTTTGACCAAGAACTGCACCCACCGCATAATCACTAGCATCACACATTAATTCAAATTCAAGTGTCCAATCTGGTGCTATGATTATGGGTGCAGTTACTAATTGTTTTTTCAATTCTTCAAAAGCAAGTAAACATGCACTATCAAAATTAAAAGACTTATCTTTGTTAAGCAGGTTGCTTAACGGTTTTGCAATTTTGGAGAAGTCTTTGATGAATCGCCTATAGAACCCGGCATGACCAAGAAAACTTCTGATGCCTTTGACATTGACTGGAGGTGGAAGCTTTTCAATAACATCTACCTTTGCTTTGTCAACTTCAATACCTTTGGAAGAAATCTTGTGGCCTAGAACAATGCCTTCGGTCACCATGAAGTGGCATTTCTCCCAATTCAGAACCAAGTTAGTCTCCACACACCGCTTCAGTACGGTGTCCAGATTATTCAGACAATGAGCGAATGATGGACCAAACACCGAAAAATCGTCCATGAACACTTCAATGCATTTTTCTATTAAATCAGAGAATATAGCTTGCATACACCGCTGAAATGTTGCTGGAGCGTTACACAATCCGAAAGGCATTCGTCTATAAGCAAAGACACCGAAAGGACATGTGAAGGCAGTCTTCTCATGATCTTCAGGATTGACAGTGATCTGATTGTACCCCGAATAACCATCTAAGAAGCAATAAAACTCTTGACCGGACAACCTTTCAAGCATTTGATCCATGAAGGGCAATGGAAAGTGATCCTTTCTGGTGGCTTTATTGAGTCTTCTATAATCAATACACATCCTCCACCCCGTAACTGTTCTTGACGGAATCAACTCATTCTTGTCATTTGTGATCACCGTCATCCCTCCTTTCTTTGGAACTACCTGGACTGGACTCACCCAGGCACTGTCTGAAATTGGATAAATCATGCCAGCTTCGAGCAACTTTACCACTTCTTTTCTCACAACCTCTTTCATTGTCGGATTCAATCGACGTTGTGGCTGTGCTACTGGTTTGTAATCATCCTCCATCATGATGTTATGCATGCAATAAGATGGACTAATACCTTTCAAGTCGGACAATGTCCATCCTATCGCTTCCTTGTTTTCTTTTAACACTTGAATTAAACTTTGTTCTTCATCCATTGACAATGAGCTGCTGATTATTACCGGCTTGCTATTACCTTCTTCAAGAAAAACATACTTCAGATGTGAAGGTAATGTTTTTAGTTCAAGCTTCGCTTTGACTGGCTCGGATTCACCTTTCAACTCCTCTATTTTTGCTTCAAGAGGAGACACCTCTTCTAAAGCATCCAGCTCTTTCAAACATTCCTCAATTTCAATTTCTTTGTCAGAGTCAAGTTCTTCAAATGCATCGGTTAATGCTTGTTCAAGAGATGAAGGGCTATGAGCTTGCTTTCTTACATCTAGAATGGCTTCCTCCGTGGCATCTAATTTGAAACATGAATCTTTTTCTTTGGAATGTTTCATAGCTTCCCATAAATTGAAGCTAACTTCCTCATCTTGAACCCTAACTTTCATTATTCCATCATCAATGTCGATCATCATACGAGCTGTTTTCATGAAACCCCTTCCCAAAATCAATGGAACATCATCATCTTCTTCAATATCCATCACCACAAAGTCTATCGGGAACATGAATTTGTCGACCTTGACCAGAACATCTTCAGCTATTCCCGAAGGGTGAGTGATGGATTTGTCAGCCAGTTGCAAAGTCATTCTAGTTCGTGTGATATCGAGACCACCAATTCTTTCGACAACCGACAGTGGGATGAGATTGATGCTTGAACCTAAATCGATGAGAGCTTTTCCGACATTTACATTGCCAATAGTGACAGGCAAAGTAACTCTTCCCGGATCTTTTTCTTTCCTCGGCAGGGTTCTTTGAATGATAGCACTGCAACTCGCATCTAGCTGGATGACCTCATCATCATTGTATCTCCTTTTCTTGGTCAAGATTTCTTTCATGAATTTGGCATATGTAGGCATCTGTTCTAAGGCTTCTGCAAATGGAATATTGATTTGTAGTCTCTTGAAGATATCAAGAAACCGTGCATATTGCCTTTCCTTGTCTTTCTTTGATTGAGCATGTGGATATGGCAAGTGTTGAGCTGGAGGACTTTTCTTTTTCTCCTCTGTCGCTTTTTGACTCCTAGTCTTCCTCTCCTCACTAGCTTCTCCCTCAATCTCTTTTTCTTTATTTTTTTGATTTTTTTCTACTACATCCTCATTATTATTCTTTCCTGCTTCCCTCTCACTTTCTTTTTTATCTCCCTCATTTTTTTCTCTCGCTTCCACTACTGCTTTCTCAATTTCAAGGTTGTCACCAACGCCCTTGCCAATTTCCTTACCACTCCTTGTTGTGATTGACTTGCACTGCTCTTTAGGATTAGGTTCGGTGTTGGCGGAAAACGATCCTCCTTGATTGTTGTTGAGGCTTGCCATTTCTTTGGCTATCTGACCAATTTGCGTCCCAAGATTCCTTAGCACCGCATCATTGCCTCTTTGGTACACCTGAGTTTCTTGCTGAAATTTTTGTTGTTGATGATTTTGTTCCATTTGCATTGCCATGAATTCTTTCAATGTCTCTTCTATGCTTGGATTCTGATTCTTCTGCGGAGGTGGTTGACTGAAACTTTCATATTGTCTTTGTCTGTTGGAAGGAGCAGCATCTTGCCTCCCACCTTGATTGTAGTTTGAATTTCCGCCTCGTTGATAACCAGAATTATTCTGATAAGGTGCTTGCCTTTGTTGATTCTGACTGCCCATATAATTGACTTCTTCATCAGCTGGGGGACAGTGACCAGTTGGGTGGTCTCCAGTGCATAGTTGACAATACGCAACTTGCTTAACTTTGCTCGACTCTTCCTGAAGGCTAATCATCCGAGACATTTGCTTTGATAGTTGATCTACAGTGTTAGTGAGAAGCTTGTTTTGAGCTAAGACTGCATCTGAAGTGTCAAGTTCAAGAACTCCCGGCTTCTTTTGCGATGGATTCCTATTGTAATCACCGTGACCGTCACTGAGTGCCATTTTTTCAATTATGGCTGTAGCATCTGCAGCACTCAAAGATAATAAAGAACCACCTGCTGTAGCGTCTAACAAAAGCTTTGTTTGTTGAAGAAGTCCGTTGCGAAAGATATGAATTTGAGTGAGTTCATCAAATCCGTGATTAGGGCACTTCCGTAACATAGACTTGTAACGTTCCCAAGCTTCATTTAGAGTTTCATTCGTCCCTTGAGCGAACACAGCAATAGACGTTTTGGCCTCCATGAACTTGTGGTGCGGGAAGAATCTTTCAAGAAATTTCTCCTCAATAGTATTCCAATTGGTCATGACTTGAGTAGGTTGATCTAGATACCACTCTTTTGCTTTACCGATCAACGAATGTGGAAACCCTCTTTGGAACACCGATTCTTCCTCAGCTTCAGTGGCTCCAAGTGAACCAGCTATCTCATAAAACTTGACAAGATGATTGTAAGGATCTTCATGCGGCAAACCTGCAAAAGGGTTAGCATATAAAAGTTGCAAATAACCCGTTTTCATCTCAGTTTGTCTGGCTCCAGCTCTTGGTCTTGCCAAGTGAGCCAAACGTCTCGGGCTATTGTGGCATGGTTCAGGGGTTGGTGGTGGAAGTTCTGCCATTGTTTCTTCGGCAATAGAAGATGTTGAAGAAGTAGAAACAGAAGTTCCTTCTTGCTGCTGTCTCTGTTTGGCTTGTTGTTTCCTTTGTTTGTTTTTGCTATTATTCTTTCGAGCCGTTTTCTCGATTTCTGGATCAAAAAGTAAGTCCTCTGCTGGGGTCTTACCTCGCATAAACAAAAGTCAACAATCTAACCAAACAAGTTAGCATGCACAAGGAAAAGAAGTAATTTAAAACAGAAAATATAAAGTGCAAAAAAAATGCTTAAAACGATAAGAAATTGTTAAACAAACTAATATCAAACGCCAGTCCCCGGCAACGGCGCCATTTTGTTAAAGTACAAAAGTAAGTATATAAATTATCGTATCCGCAGGGACTAGCTTGATATCAAATATTGTTTCACAATCACCATTTGTTTTAAGTTTGGGTTTGTGTTTGCAAATTGTAAGTTCGAAAGTAACAAAGTGCGATAAAATAAAAGGTTTAAATTCAGAGAAAAAGAATTGTCGGGATTAGAGTTCACTTTATCAATCCTATGTATTGATTCAACCAACATATACATGCTTTAGCTATTAGTTCATATTTTCACATATTGCTCATCGAATATTTCCGTGTCCGGAGTTCATCGCGAAATCAATTGTGTCGATTAATAATCCGATCTCTCGATTTATCGATCGACACAATAGCATTAAGATTCAATATTAACATGAATATTAAAACCTAAATCTATATCTAGAGTTTAGAATTTTAATATGTGATTATCCTAGTTATAAAGATTCAATTAACATATGTCTATATTAATTAAATCATTGAAATGAAACATGAAAGGCAAGGATAACACAAATATGAATTAATAACTAAAACATATATATTAAAATCAAAATCAACACATATTCATGAATAGTTACATCTAATTCCAACAATAAAAAGAGTTAGCCACTCATTGTCATGGTGGTAAACTTACAAGTAGAGGAACAAAGAATGCACATCAATCCCTTGATCTCTCAAGTTGGATGGATCCACCTTCACTTTCCTATGACACTATACTTTGAATATTCTCAGATTTCTCTGTTTGCTGTTTGGAAAAATTGTGTGTTCAATGGTCTCATCTTGAGGTCTATTTATAGGCGTGAAAAGCAGCTGGTCGCTCAGCTACCACTGGTGGCTCAGCTACCAGCTTGTCTTGCTGAAGGGTTAATCTGACACGTGTAGAAAGTTCAACTTGATGCCCAAGAATTCCTTCAGTTTGGTCGCTCAGCTATCAATCTCATCGCTCAGCTACCAATCTTGCCTTGGTGAAGGAGTTACTTGACACGTGTAAAATTCTTTGCTTGCTGTTCAGGGTCTTCCTCATTCTGGTCGCTCAGCTACCACTGGTGGCTCAGCTACCAGCCTCTTGGAGAAGGAATTTATTTTTGCTCCTCTTTTGATCATGTAAGCTTAAAAATTGGGATTAGGATATAACAATTATCTTTAGTTAAAATGTACAAAGTTTTGGGGTTTTAATTATAAAAATCTTTGAAAACAAGTTGATAAATGCCGTAATCGAGTATGAAATTTAACTACTTTTTAGCACTTATCAACTCTCCCCAACTTAGGACTTTGTTTGTCCTCAAACAAAAGGTAAAGGTACTATTTACAAGCTCAAAAAAAAATTGCGATCTCAAGAGTAATGTTGTAATCAATCAAAGTTTTTGAAAGCTCTTTCTTGTAGCATGAGTAGAGTAACGCTAACCAAGGATTAATCTTCAAAGGAATAAAACATGATCGTGAAATAATTGCTATGCCTAAGTAAAATTCTCAACTTCCTTATCAAACAATCAAAATTCCAGTGTTATCACAATTTCCTCACAATTGTCACTGTATCGCTCAAAGGGTAAGTGTTTAACTCAATCCAAGTAATATGCACACAGCAATTCAATTCAAACCTTTATCCAAGCAATATCACAAAACATATCTTCGGTTGTGGATCACTAAGGACTTTATTAAGCTTGTAATGGGGCTAGGCTACAAAAAAAATCATTGTTTTTCTTTGAATTCAAAAGCCTAGGATAAGAGAGCATCATTCATTACTAATTACTTTTCAAACACACTCTCTCTTTCAAATTCCTTTTTATCTTGATGTGGTGATTCTTTTTCTTTGACACTTTTTCTTTCTTTTTCAAAGACATATTCTTTGATTTTCACTTGTGTGTCAACTACTTTCAATTTATTTCTATCTTTTTTTTTTTTTTTTTTTTTTTTTTTTTTTTTTTTTAATCATCATATCTACTATTTTCTCCATTTTTTTTTTCTACAACCTCCTTCTCCCCAACTTGAATATTAACAAACCCTTATTGAAACACACTTGCTCTCTTATCCTAAGACAAAGGACGAGTAGTTGTTTTTCTTTCTTGCGGTTCAAGGGTTTAAAAACAAACAAAATTTTTCAAATTTATAGCTCAAATGGGGACACAAGGGATCACACAATCTCACATGACAAGCTTTATTTGGCCAAGTGGTTACACTCAAATAGAAACATGGCCTTGATCATGTCCACAACCTCAAACATATTAAGTAACAGCAGGATTAAGTTAAAATCAAACGAATATGCATAATTACCGGCTCTCAATATTTGTAAACAATGGAAAGTTCACACATCTTACCCGGCTAGGTTGGATAACACAAATTTCAAGAAAGTTTGACAAAAAATATGAGAATCATCTTAGGACAAACAATATATTTCAAAATCATGTTGGATTCCTAATCAAATATCAAAGGTTAACATAAACTCCACAAAACATCATGCTTGATCATTGATTTTTCACAATTCAACCTCTTGAAAATTTTAAAGCTTGTTTCTAACATACTTGCATAAATTAAAACTATTTTTCTAGAAATTTAGACACATGCTTCAAAACTATTTCACAAAGTTATTAAGGTTCACAAAACGATACATGCTTGATCGATCCAAAACATTTTTCAAAGTGTACGCATGCATCACAAGTTTTGCTTCAAAAAGTATACTACATATACCACAGAAAGACTTGAAAATAAAAAGATAAACGACTGAAAGTTTGTAAAATATCACTCATTTTGGCGAGCTTCAGCCGTTATCTGATCTTTTCTCAAAATTCATCTGAGAGAGAAGCCTCATCATCCATCTCTTCATCACTTCCATCCCCGCTGAGAATGGTGTCCACCGCCTGCCTCAAAGTTGTCTCATCATCAAAGCCAAACTCATTAAATGTGCCTGCTCCACCTCCAACATCAGCACATGTACCTGTATTAGCACCTGCACCAGTACCTGAGCTGCTACCCCCTCCTGGAATAAATGGCCTGTCCCCAGGCCACTGAACATAAGCTGTAAACTGCTCAGGTGTCATCACCGGCTGCACTATCTGAGTGTTATAGATGGACTGATGCAGAGCCTGCATAGCTCGATAACCTGCATCATGTAAATCATAGTTATACGAAACCAAATTATGGAAGGTGAGAGGGTCCATCGGTGGGTATCCGGTGGGGGGAAATGTGTTATGTGGTGGAACAAATGATTGACCCCCAGCTGGATCAACAAAGACAGTAGTGTGCCTATGTTTACAAAGTCGCCTAGCTTCAGCATCATCAAATTCTTTTAATGTGAGGTCGATATCTGATGTTGTCAGTTGGCCCTGTTCCTTGATCAAACCCATAATGAGGCCTGGAAAACCCAAGGCTGCATTGCTTTTAAGCTTTGTAGGTCGCGTTCCAGTTAAAACCATCTCACGCATTTCATTAGCAATGACTCGAGCAACATCAATATCTAAGTTATGCTCCATGTAATACATGAATTGCAGTACTTTCATCGTAGCATCTGAAGTGTGGGTACGAGGGATGACGTTGTGAAGAGTGAAAAGTAACAGCAGCTGACTTGGAATTGTTAAATCCTCTTTCCGTGCACGAACAGGGGCAGTGTTTTGCCGGTTCCACACTAACTGACGTCCAGGTTCTAATAAAGTTTGGGTTAAAGCAGAGAAATTCCAGTTTCCTTGGGCTATACTTTGAGTATAGGCACAGTAAGTATCGGGTGGCAGGTTGCTTGGTTGGCCAAGGAAATCATTAATTGCATCTCGGTCAAATCGTATATCCTGACCTCGCACCTTGGTTCTGAAAGAGACAGGATCTTGATCATCCAATGGTACAGCATTCGCATAAAATTCTCTAACCAAGTCGAAGTTGATATCCTCAATGGGACAAGCTAAAACACCCCAATTTCGCTCTTCGATAATTTCCTTGAAGCGTGCAACGGCGCCATTTTGTTAAAGTACAAAAGTAAGTATATAAATTATCGTATCCGCAGGGACTAGCTTGATATCAAATATTGTTTCACAATCACCATTTGTTTTAAGTTTGGGTTTGTGTTTGCAAATTGTAAGTTCGAAAGTAACAAAGTGCGATAAAATAAAAGGTTTAAATTCAGAGAAAAAGAATTGTCGGGATTAGAGTTCACTTTATCAATCCTATGTATTGATTCAACCAACATATACATGCTTTAGCTATTAGTTCATATTTTCACATATTGCTCATCGAATATTTCCGTGTCCGGAGTTCATCGCGAAATCAATTGTGTCGATTAATAATCCGATCTCTCGATTTATCGATCGACACAATAGCATTAAGATTCAATATTAACATGAATATTAAAACCTAAATCTATATCTAGAGTTTAGAATTTTAATATGTGATTATCCTAGTTATAAAGATTCAATTAACATATGTCTATATTAATTAAATCATTGAAATGAAACATGAAAGGCAAGGATAACACAAATATGAATTAATAACTAAAACATATATATTAAAATCAAAATCAACACATATTCATGAATAGTTACATCTAATTCCAACAATAAAAAGAGTTAGCCACTCATTGTCATGGTGGTAAACTTACAAGTAGAGGAACAAAGAATGCACATCAATCCCTTGATCTCTCAAGTTGGATGGATCCACCTTCACTTTCCTATGACACTATACTTTGAATATTCTCAGATTTCTCTGTTTGCTGTTTGGAAAAATTGTGTGTTCAATGGTCTCATCTTGAGGTCTATTTATAGGCGTGAAAAGCAGCTGGTCGCTCAGCTACCACTGGTGGCTCAGCTACCAGCTTGTCTTGCTGAAGGGTTAATCTGACACGTGTAGAAAGTTCAACTTGATGCCCAAGAATTCCTTCAGTTTGGTCGCTCAGCTATCAATCTCATCGCTCAGCTACCAATCTTGCCTTGGTGAAGGAGTTACTTGACACGTGTAAAATTCTTTGCTTGCTGTTCAGGGTCTTCCTCATTCTGGTCGCTCAGCTACCACTGGTGGCTCAGCTACCAGCCTCTTGGAGAAGGAATTTATTTTTGCTCCTCTTTTGATCATGTAAGCTTAAAAATTGGGATTAGGATATAACAATTATCTTTAGTTAAAATGTACAAAGTTTTGGGGTTTTAATTATAAAAATCTTTGAAAACAAGTTGATAAATGCCGTAATCGAGTATGAAATTTAACTACTTTTTAGCACTTATCAATGGTAAGTAAAATTTGAGTGATTTTTTGATTAGAGGATCTTTCTTGAAAAATCTTTTAATTGTGAGGTAGAATTAGTATAGAAAAATAGCGGGTTGTTGATAGATGTTGTATCAAATTTTATTGTCTCTAATATATTATTTTTTATTAAATCCAATTTATGTCATGAATTTTTTTAATCGTGCAGGATTTGAGCACGTCATGAGTAAAATTGGAGTTCCATGCTCTTTGAGAAACCACGAGTTAAAGACATGGTTCTTGAAGGGATCACATCGATGAACTACCAATGAAGTGGCATGTGATGTGATAGAATTGATGTATAGAAAGAATGAGTAAAAATTACTCACTAGCTATATAAATTTAATTTATGGCATTATAGAAGTTTTCATCTAGGATTTTCTTTATGTTGGTGGAATATTTTACTTCTTTCTTAAATAAGCTTTCAATTATGTGGAAAAGGAGCGGGTTGTAGATCGAGATTGTATCACATTTCATTCTATATTGTTTACAATTGTTATTAATTATCAAATTGTCCTTTGGGAGTAATAGTTTGGTTCACTTTTGTATATTTTTTCCCAATTATTGTTAATTATCAAATTGTCTTCCTTTATGTTGATGGAATATTTTACTACTTCCTTAAATAAGCTTTCAATTACGTGGTGGAATTGATGTAGAGAAAGAGCGGGTTGTTGATAGAAATTGTATTATATTTCATTCTATATTGTTTACAATTGTTATCCCTTAAGAGTAATAGTTTGGTTCACTTTTGTATTGTTCTATCCTATCATTTGTATTGTCCTATCCTATTCTCAATAATTTTGTTAAAACATATATCTACCATCTTGGGAATTATAGTTTGATATAAACTTTTATGATTGGCAGCAACCATAATTGGCAACAACCATGATTGGCATACATATGTTGGTCCATCAAACCCGTGCAACGCACGGGTAGCACACTAGTTTTATTAAGAGACAATTCCTCCACAAGAAGTGAAAGGAATTGTCAAAGAAACATACAGAAACGGTAACGTGATATAACACAATTACCAACACCAAACCAAACACCCCAACACCCATACACCAATACAACAATAATGATTCGCTAAAAACTCCCATAGAAAACCCCTATCTAACGATAGAAGACACCAACTGGCTCTAACTTCCGAACTCGAATTAAAATTACTCGGCCCATCAGCTCCAGAAAGTAGTACCAGAAGTCAGCGGTTGGGGGACCCCAGTAGTCAGAGAATCAACGGTCAACGCCTGATGCATGAGAGTTCGACCAGATACCAGAGACCTGAAGTCTCAACAGACTTGAACACCCCTCAGCGACTCCAAGAGTCCTGCAAATCTCACCAGATTTGAAAATGGTCAGAGACTCTTGTATCCAGGAGAATCCACACACATTCGGCCTTAACCATCCTACACCACTCCATCACCGAAACGTCCTGGAGGTACGATAATGACAAACTTAAATATTAAATAAAATTAATAAATCTCGGGGTCTTAAAACTAATTTGTTTTACAAACTCACTTGACTCGGTTATAAATAAGCTGAACATAAACTATATATAGTTCGACTCGTTTGACTCGGTTATATATATATATATATATATATTCCAAATCATTTTAACTTGACACATCAATGAAATTTTCAGTTTCCCATATACGGATATTATTACTCACTATGTCTTTACGATAAAAAATTTACTTTTTTAAAGACTTTTAATTTTTCATTTTCCATTACCTTTCCTTTCCTTTATTTTAATTTAATATTTGCTTTTCTCTTTTAAAAAAATAGTTTAAAAGGTTAAAAAAAATGACTTTAAAATCATGTGATTTGACTTAATAAGTTGAATCTAACGAGTCGTGAACCGATCTGTTCGTAAATTTTAAACGAGCCGAACTCGAGTTGAAAAAATAGTTCTTATCAAACTCAAGCCGAATTTTAAGCTGAAACAATTCCTATCGAGTCGAGTCGAGCTACAATAGATGAATAAATGTTTGATGAAGTTATATTTTTATTCCCTTTGATCCAATTGGCTAGAGGAGGGGACCAAATTATTTCTTTAGTTACCGGAGCTCTAGGAGGATGTATATCAACTTTAACTTTCTTCATGATTATAAAATCAGACATTGGAGTTGTGGAGTGTTGCCTAGTTTTGTTGCCTGTCAAAGAAGTACTGCAATTGTATTGGCAACGATGCAGAATCAATTCCACAGCTTAACTGGATGCTGACAATGAATACTGACAATGACAAAATCATAAAATTTCGTAACAATTGAGAGGCAAACATGGTTTAACAAGAATCTCAAGAGGAGTAGCTTTAGTGTTTGTTAATCCAAACTCTTCAACCATATTGACAAGTTCAGGTGTTGAATTTAATATATCAAATGAATGCAAAAAACTTGCTAGAGTTAAATGGACCATTTGAAGTGCAAAAGATATTCCAGGACAAATTCTTCTCCCACCTCCAAATGGTAGTAGTTCAAAATGATGACCCCTAACATCAACATATTTATGACTGTTAAGAAACCTTTCTGGTTTGAAATCTAATGGATTTGGCCAAATACTAGGATCTGTGTGAATTTTCCAAAGATTTGTGATTAACCGGGTTCTTTTTTAACCTTATAACCACCTAATGTGCAATTCGACGAGAACTCACGAGGCGCTGCAAGAGGACCCGGTGGATACAATCTTAATGTTTCTTTGACTATAGCTTGAAGGTATACCAAATTACCTATATCTGACTCCCTTACACATCTTTCTTCTCCAACGTGAATGTCAAGTTCTTCTTTTGCTTTTTCCATTGTTTGAGGATTTTTCAATAGCAAACATAATGCCCATGTAAGGGTAACACTACTCGTGTCACTTCCTCCGGTAAATAATGTCTACAAATTAAACGCAAATTCTTGAATTTATTAGTATATATGTCCAACTCTAAAACAAACAAAATTTTGGAACGGATGAAGTAGTTGAATGACGGATTTCACTAAACAATTGAATTAATATGGGCCCGTTTGTTTGAGATTTTTTCTCACAAAAATCTATTTTTTTGTTAAAAAAATAACTTTTTTTATTTTTGATGTGTTTGTTTCAGATTTTCATAAAAATCATTTTGTTAAAAAAATCATTTTTGAGTCCAAAATGAAAAGCTATTTTCAATAGATTCTTTCAAAATCTATTTTTTTTAAAACATGGACCATGTGTTTGTTCTCAAAAATGATTTTTATAATGGTAAACAAACACAAAACAACTTTAGATTTTTTTCAAAATCTCTACAAAATAAATCTATTTTTTCAAAATAGATTTTTTTAAAAAAATCTATTTTATTTTAATCTCAAACAAACGGGCCCATATATATGAACTATATTTTTATTTATAAATCATTAGTTATAAATCATCAAATTTATGCAAAATGTTAGTAGAAGAGACATACCAATATTGTGGCTTTGATTATAGTATCACAATCAAACCCTTCAATAGTTGTTCCATCAAGCAATGAAAGCAACACATCCATGATGTCTTGATCTTGACCATCAACATTTTCACTCAATGTTCTTTCATGGCGACGCTCCTTCAACAACTCACCTAAAATTTCATCCAATTCTTTAGAAGTTTCAATCATGGCCTTCACATGACCACCAAAGTCAAACCATTTCAACCAAGGAATAACATCTCCAATTGTTATTACTCCAAATAGATGCATCATTTTATTCAAAGCTTTCACACTTCTTTGAGCTTCTTTTTCCTCAACATTAGTTTTTGCACCAAAATATCTCTTCCCAACAACTATTCTAAGAACCATATTAAATGTTAAGTGTGTAAACCATTGTTTCATATCCACCAACACATAGTTTGATGAATATGACTCGTTCTTTTTGTTAGACCAAATATCGAAAAGCTCTTTAATCGATGTTTGAACTTCAGAAACACGAACATGTTGATATTGTTCGACTCTGCGATTAGTTAGAATCTCTGAAGTTGCAATCTTACGAAGGCATCGCCAATATGGACCATAGGCTGAAAAGCCAAACATGGCTCCACTATAGGCTAAGTGTTCTATTGCAATGAGTGCGGGTCGAGACGTAACGGCCATGTCGTTTGTAGTGAAACATTCCTTGGCCATTTCCCAATTGTTGATTATTAAAGCATGTTTAGAACCAAATTTGATGGTGAATATTGGTCCATATTTATCAGCTAAGGTACCTAAGACTCTATGGGGTGGTTGTGTGCCACTAAAAATTGGGAGGTGACCAAGTATTGGCCATGCTCCTTTGGCTATTGGTGCCTCCTTGTTTTTGCTATGAGCAAATTTTGTGAATCCAAATAGAAACAATAATAGTGGAATTAGAGATATTAGGAGTGCAATGGATGTTGTGTTTAGATTGCTTAGAACTAAATCCATAATTATTACTAGATGATGAGTAGATGATGCTGTGTAGGGTGGATAGAAGTAGAATTATTATTGGTTTTACTCTTGAATGTTAGCTTATAAATAAATAATAGGATAAATAGAATAGGATGTGAAGTGTTTTTGGAGACATACTTGCACAAAAAATAATTATATATATAACTGTCTCTCATATAAACATACAATATAATATATAAATGAGACAAATGTGATTTGTCTCATCTCAAGGTTTATAGTACCACCGAATAAAGAAGAAAATAAGTGAAAGGAGAAATAGTTATTTAGACACAAACTTAAGAACAAAAATAAATAAAAGAGAGGTATCATAGTGCTTTTGGAATAGTAGTTAACATTTTTCAAAAAATATTTCAATAAAGAAAAAAACAAGGCTGATGAATGATTTCAAGCAAAAAGAATGGCTCAATAAAATTTGGGGGGCAGGGATGTAAGAAGAAAGAAAAAGGGGTAAATACGTTAGCTAGAAAGTTAAAAACAGGGCGGCTTGTATTATTTGAAAAATTAGCTGTCATAATTTTTTTTTTATATGTTAGCTGTCATATAATTTTTTTTAATTATTGTTTTAATAATTCTTCAACTAAAGTAATGAATTGTTGTATTCTTATTTTTAACTCTACCTTAATTTAATTGGTAGCTGTCATACTCTAATCTTTGATAATTTTAAATATTTATCTAACAAGCAATAAAAACAAATCACATAAGTAGATTTAGATACCCACAACTAACTTATAAATGGTTATTATTAAATCCTTACCATTAATAAAAAATAAACTTACAGAAGTTTATTGATTGAGTATTGAATATCGGATGGAGACTAATGTTAATAAACTTTCACAAATATTTTTTTTTTTTTAAAAAAATATGTTCATTAAGTTATAGATAATTTTTTAACGATCAATGAAAATTAATCACATAATTTATAATGATATTAATTTTTAATTGATTTTTACTACACTAGTGAATTTATTTATGGGACAAATTTTCATTAGTTATTGGATAAACGACTCTAATAGTTTTTTTGTAAGGAAGCTAAAGAAAACTAGAAAGAAAAATTAATTACGAAGAAAGAAAGTTCTCCTAGCATTATTGCTAAGAAGATCGTGGACTCCTTATAGAGGAGAAACATGGATCAAGAGGTCAACATCTAATGAGGCTTCGAGTTTAGCGAAGAAATATGTACCCCCTCTCTAAGTGTGCGATGGAGACAAACATTTGTTTGAGAGAACAACTCATTTATATCTTGGATCAACACAACATGCATATGATACTTAACTGGGGGACCTTTGATGAGGCTGACACAATGTAAAGAATCAGAATAGCAGACAAGTTCATCAATACTCATGTCTCTGGCCAGCAACATGCCTTTATAGATAGCATACATTTCAACGAACAAAATGTCAGGTGTCTTTGGAATGAAATTTGAAAAACTTTCAATGACTCTAATAGTTTAAAAGTGATATAGAAAAACCGAAATATAATTTTTTTTCCTTGTTTCCACTATTTTTTTAGGTCGATGAATTTATTTTCCATAATTTTTAACCGTAATCTTATCCATTTCATTCACTTTCTATTCTTAAAAGGACAAGGAACTGTTATAATGCTTTTTTTGTTGCGGCATTCAACGGCAAGTATTATCACATCACTCACATAAACAAATTAAGAAACGTACTTTTATAGACAAACAAAAATACAAATAAAGAAGTACTACTATATGAGACGAAAAGTATTGAACATAAATTATCGGTGTAGTTATACTACATTGAACAAACTTCTTATCTTACGTAACAAATTTGAAATGGAATTGCAAAATTGATTTAATAACAAAAGGCGAATTGAAAAGAGAAAAATCATAGAATTGAAGGGCAAACAAAGATTTAATTATCTGAAGGTTATGATGTTATAACTTATATATTTTTTAGGGTCAATTGTCTTTATCCTTTATAATATTTGCGAATTTTATTTTACTTCTTGTAAATAAATTAAAAGTTCCACGTTATAATATTTACACAAAAAATGGTTCAAAATAATAGAAAAGATAATTTCGAATTAGAATAAACCAAAATGTAAGATATCTTTTTTACAATAACGTATATTGTACAGTTAATACACAAATGCACAAAGCAAGTATTATACAATTAACACAAATAGTAATGATATGTAGACGAAAAAAAAACACAAATACAACACAGTTTGTCATAAAGATATTAACATAAAATCACATGCTTTCATAACAATTTAAAGACAAGCGTGGTTTAATGAGAATTTCAAGTGGAGTAGCTTTGGTGTTTGTTAATCCAAAGACTTCATTCATGTCAACAAGTTCAGGTGTTGGATTTAAGATATCAAAGGAATGCAAAAAATTAGCAAGAGAGAAATGCAACATTTGAAGTCCAAATGATATTCCGGGACACATTCTTCTACCACTTCCAAATGGTAATAGCTCAAAATGTTTACCCCTAACATCAACATCTTTGTGAGTGGTAAGGAACCTTTCTGGTTTAAACTCTAGCGGGTTTGACCAAACACTAGGATCAGTATGTATCTTCCAAAGATTTGTGATTAATCGAGTTCCTTTTTTAACATGATAACCACCTAAAGTACAATTCTCTGAAAACTCATGAGGTCCCGAGAGAGGGGCTGGTGGATATAATCTTAGTGTTTCTTTAACTATAGCTTGAAGGTATATCAATTTACAGATATCTAACTCACTTACACATCTTTCTTTACCAATTTGGATGTCAAGTTCTTTTTTTGCTTTTTCCATTACTAGCGGATTTCTCAATAGCAAACATAGTGCCCACGTAAGAGTAACACCGGTTGTATCATTTCCGCCGGAGAATAGTGTCTGCATATTAATTATAAATTCCTTGATAAGTAGTTTTATAATTCTAAAGATCAACCATCGCACTTTTTAAAAAAAAAATTGAAGTGGGATCAACATGTTTCATGTTATTAATTTCTAAAGATCAGCTTTGGATTATTTTTTGAAATGGCTCGTATTAATAGGGTGCAAAATAAGAAATAAGATATTATAATTGTATCATATTATGTCTCAATCCAATATTTAGTGAAATGGTAGGATATGATACGTTTCTCCCTAATTAAAAATTTTATCTTGAATTTGAGTTGAGATACCAGTAGAATATGATAAAAAAAATAATTTGCAGATTAATTATATAAAATATATTTTGTAATAAAAAAATGAAATTAATAAAATATATAAATAATAAAACTTAAAGTATTACAAAATAATTATTGTTTTAAAAGGCTAATTTTTTCATTAAAATATAATATATATCTTATTATATTATTATGAGGTGCACATAATAAAACATGATATGATAGTTATCATTTATGTATTATCCTATGTTCACCAAATATATGATAGAATCATTGTTATCTCTAGCTACTTAAATCCTATTATATCGTTATCTTGTTTTATACCCAAAAAGTAGTATATGTATAGTTGAATTGAAAATTTCCCTAATTCTATCGATACTATATATTTCTACCTATAAATAAATCTAGTTACAAATTATTTAGTTTATCTACTCGTGTTTGAAAATATAGTGAGAAACAAATTTTAATACTAGCATATGATTTAAATACATACCAATATTGTGGCTTTGATTATGGTATCAGAATCAAACCCTTCAATGGTTCTTCCATCAAGTAATGAAATCAACACATCCATGATGTCTTGACCTTGATGATCAACATTTTCACCTAAAGTCCTTTTATGACGATGCTCCTTCAACCACTCATCTAAAATTTTGTCCAATTTCTTTGAAGTTTTTTTCATAGCCTTCACATGACCACCAAAATCAAAAAAATTCAAACATGGAATAACATCTCCCACCGTGACTATCCCAAATAAATGCATCAACTCTTTCAAAGCGTTCACACATCTTTGAGCTTTTTTTTCCTCTTCAATATTTTTTACACCAAAGTATCTCTTCCCAACAACAATTTGAAGAACCGTGTTGAATGTTAAATGTGTAAACCATTGATCCATGTTTACTAACACATAATTTGATGAACATGACTCATTCTTTTTGATAGACCAAACATCAAAGAGCTCTTTAATCGATGCTCGAACTTCAGAAACACGAACATGTTGTTGTTGTTCGACTCTACGATTCGAGAAGACCTCTAAGGTTGTAATCTTTCGAATTTCGCGCCAATAAGGACCATATGGTGCAATACCAAACATGGCTCCTTTATAGGCCAAATGTTCGGTTGCGACAAGCTTGGGACGAGACGAAACAACCATATCGTTTGTAGTGAAACATTCTTTGGCCATTTCCCAATTGTTGATAACTAAAGCATGTTTTGAACCAAACTTGATGGTGAATATTGGTCCATATTTATCAGCTAAGGTACCTAAGACTCTATGGGGTGATTGTGTGCCCCTAAAAAGTGAGAGGTGACCAAGTATTGGCCATGCACCTTCGGCTATTGGTGCCTCTTTGTTTTTTCTATAAGAAATTTTTGAGAATATAAATAGAAACAAACATATGGGAATTAGAGGAAAGAGTACAATTGTTGTGGTGTTTATTAAACTGCTTGGAACCAAATCCATAATGCTAGATGGGGTTAGTGTTGCGTTTTCCATTTTGGTAGATGAGTTTATGTTGTGTTTGTAGATATGCAACTTAGTGTTACTCTTATGCTATTTAATTATAGGAAAATTTCTATTGAAAGAAAGTAAAAGACGGAAGATCGATCATTAAAAAACAATTTGAGTTTGATTCTTGGCTGAAACAATAATTTGTTAGATTTTATTTACTTTACCGCCGAATTCTAAATTATCGGGACTTCATTTCCCTGAAAATCAAAGGATTAATATAAAAATGTAGCTAATAATTTTACAATAGTTTGACTTCTTTCGGTTTGATTTAAGTGAAAGTGAAATAATTGTCGGACAAGAATTGAACGGTGAAGACTCTAGTGAAATAATTAATTATCGATGTTTGATAAGTTGGGTTATTATCAACTAGTCCACCATTAGCAGTAGCTAGTACTAGTATACTATTTCCTTTCCACATAGCTTTTTCGGTGGACAATGAATTGAGGTGAGGAAAATGACACCAATTTTGGAACTACATTGCATATTCTGAGCTAAGTAATAATATCGTAGTGCACACGTATTTTTCCTCACACATACACGTATTATTGAGTAATTACTTTAGACCAAGTTAAGTACGTTTGGCCCAATTTTTTTAGGTGTAAAAATTATTTTAATTATAAAGCTAAAAGTCAAATTTTAAAAATCAAAGATAAAGCTATTTGGTAAATTTTACTTTTTTATTTTAAAAAGTGTTAAAATTTTGTTTTTAAAAATTATAATAAGATTAAAAGATGTTTAATAATAAGATAAAGTTTTTTTTTTATAAACAATCACTTATTTAAAGATGGAGTCAAAAAAAATTATTAAAAATTATTAATTAAATAAATAATAGGAAATTAACACCTTATTTTGAAATTCTTTTATTATGGAGTAATATTTTTCTTTAAAATATAGAAGCTGTTTTTTTTTTCTTATTAAACTTTAAAAATTATTGGTTGGCTGCTTTTTACTTTAAGAAAAGAGAAGAGGAAAAAAGGTTAGACTAAACAAAACCTTAGTATGGGAATTTGACAGGTTTTCTTCATCAAAATGGGAATTTGATGTCTCATCTATTCAACCATTCCTCATGCTTTCCATTTAACAATTGATAGTTTATACAAATAAATTGATTAAAAAAACAATTTTAAAGAGAGAAAACAATATGAATGAACGGTTAATCTGGCGGTAACACGGACCACAAAAAAGAATGAGTTAGAGAAGAGCCAGATTAATGAAAATTGCGTGTTCATAAAATATATTTTTGCTTTGAATTAATCTATAGTCATAGCAAATATCAATTGATTATGCAGTTTTAACAATAATTATTTGTCCTTCAAAAAAAAAAAATTTGTTGTGGACAAATTTTATAAAATACATAAAATGAATTATCCTCTTTTAATCGAATTTTTTTCATTCATAAAACTACTATTAAACTACGATAACAAGGACTAGGACCAGACCAAATTTGCTATTCTATCATTTTAATTTTACATGTATAGCTCTTTTAGATAATGCTAACAGCTAAGGATGGACAGACATTCACGAATCAAGATAATTTTGTAACTATTAACATATGTAGTATCGTAATATAGAAAAAAGTGATTGTATTTTTAATTTGTCCACTAAAAATGGGATACTATTACTATATTTGTTTTTTAACAATTTAAACAATAAAAAATTGTTGGGCTGTCTGTCAGATATCAATAACTAGGTTGGATCAATATATATATTTAGTATTGAACAATCATAAGAATGACTTTTAACATTATATTTTCATCAAGAATCTTACGGCATTAGGTTTACGGGTTATTTTACTTATAAAAGATAGGCTTAAATAGTGTTTTAATCCATGCAATTGTCACTCATTTTGAAAAGAGTCATTGTTAAAAAAAATTGATTTTTTTTTTGACAATAAAAAAAAAAAAAGAACCCATTTTCAACTCCCAAAACCCCTTTCATTCTTTCTCATTATTTTCACTTCATTTCACTTTATCTCTTCAATGGAAGAAACACTTCACCGTCTCAACGGAACATCCCCAACAACAATCCCAGAATTACTCGAAACTAAAAAACCAACAAAAAAAAAAAATGATTTTAGTCCCTATAAAATTTAAAAGTTTTGAAAGGAGCTCCTTTTATGAGTGACAATTGTAGGTTCTAAAACACTATTTAAGAGTGATCATTACTATGATTTAAGACTTTGGTTCCAATTTTCAAATGAAGATAGTTTTATCTATCTTGTACGGTAATGTTTATGTTCTGTTTAATTCATGTTTATCATGTAATCCTAGCTTAGATGTTAGTGATGTGAGTTCCTTTTAGGTATTTGACACTTATGAGCTGTAAGCCATGTGATTTCTTTTTATGTATTTGATTTTTCTGTTTTGTTTATTTTTTCTGTTATATTTTTCACATATATGTTTCCGAGTCGAGTAATAAATAAAATATGCTCATACTTGACGCCAGAGGAAATCGCCAATTGGGGTTATGCATCAAAACAACACTTTATTGACCATTCCTCTCTTATTTAATCAACCTGACTGTATCAGCAACTTACCACCATGTCTCAAAGGCCGGATTTTGTCGAAGTTGCCGCTCAAGAACGCGGCAAGAACGTGTGTTTTGTCCATAAGGTAGAGGTATAGTTGTTCAGTGATTCCAACCGAAATCAGAATTAACGACACGTCACTTACTGAGACTGAACTTGTGTCATTGGTCGATCATATTCTAGCTTCCTGAATTGGGCTAGTGAAGACATTTTACTCTCCGACCGATGCATCATTGGCAACTTGAAAATGAAGTCTTCCTATTACTAAGATAAGTGGATTTTGAGTCTCACCAGTGGTTCATTGGATGTATTTGTTTTTGATATTTCATACCCCCGAAAAACTTTCGCATGCTAATTAACTTGCAACGTTGTGCAAGTTTGAGAACCTTAAAGCTTCGATTTTGTTCACTAGAACCTTCCAAGAATGTTAGTCTTATAGGTTTCAAGAACTTGGTGAATCTTCACCTAAACAATGTGAAGATAAGACAAGACAGTTTTGATACTATAATAAAAGGTTGTACGAAACTCGAAAGCCTATGGATCCAAGAATTTAGAGGATTCACTCAAATTAATCTTCAAGTGGTGCATTAATACAACTTTAAACAAATCTCTATAGGATATTTCCTATAAACTGATCCACAATTAGTGCATTAATTGTTGGTTAAGAAGGGTATTAATGAGATTGTAAAAAAAAAAGAAGGGTATTAATGACATTGCATTATTATTTAATCTCGCAAAAATACCAACGTAATTAGGATTAAGAAGATTGTAAATTATAAACACTAAAAATAAGTAAGATAGTATGTAAATGTAATAAGGGTTTCGTAAAAGTAAAATAACATGGTTAAAATTTACAATTCAATCACTTTATCTGACTCATTCTCACATGATATGCATGATTTATAGAGTTATATTTAATACACGAATACAAAAATGAAAGGGAGATTATTCTTTACAAGATATATTATTTGATATATAGTTGGCGGTGGTGCTATTTGTTGAGAACATTAGGACTTTTCGACGTGTATGTTTTTGACCAACACCAACGATATTTAATATTGAAATGCATGACTATATAGTCATAATTAATTCATGTGAATAAGAGAAATCAATTGAGTGTGAAGAATTATCTAATATATTTAAAATAGATTTTTTATTTTAGAATTAATAGTATATTAATTTTTTTATATTTTCTTTAATTAATATTCATAACCTTTAAAATTTAGATTAAAAGTTTATGAGTTGCATGCAAAGAAAATCTTAGGACTCGAAGCACATATTTACCTCTCTGCAAGGAAATCTTCTCGATCCAATTTGTTAAAACATATCAAATAAGAGGAGAGACAATAGTTACATAAATAGACTATTTTTTAGGTAAAATATTTAAAATTAAAATATTAGATATTGACTTTTTTATTTTACATGTGATTAAAGTTACATTTATCAAAATAGATATTTGTTTAAACAAATCTTTGTTTGATCGATACAATTTTAATCACATATAAAAAAAGTCAAATCTCTATTTTGAAAGATACAATGTCATTAGTATTCTTCTTAAACAAATTTCTATAGGTTATATCTCATAAGTTGATCGACAGTCGATGCATTAATTGTTGATTAAGAAGGGTGTTCATTGTTTAATCCCCTAAAATATCAAGGTCACTAGAAATAATTAAGATAGTAGATAAATGTAATAAGGGTTTCGTAAAAATAAAATAACATGGTTAAAATAATTTACAATTTAATCACTTACTTTACATGAATCATTCTCACATGATATGCATTTTTAAAGAGTCATATTTAATATAAAAATATAAAATGAAAGAGATATTATTCTTTACAAATATATTGATTGATATATAGTTGTTGGTGGTGGTACTATTTGTTGAGAAAATTAGAACTTTTCGACATGTGCCAACACCAACAATATTGAACATTGAAATGCACGACTATATAGTCATAATTAATTTATGAAAATAAGAGAAATCAATTGAGTGTGAAGAATTATCTAATATTTAAAATTGATTTTTTAATTTAGAATTAATAATATATTAATTTATTTATATTTTTTAAATAATATTCATAACTCTTAAATTTTTAGATTAAAAATAATTTTTTTAATTTCATATATATATATGAAGTAAACCCCACCTAAGATCTTCTCGATCGAAATAGAGATTTGTTAAAAAAAAAACAAATAAAAGGAGAGATATACATGGGAGATAATAGTTACATAAGGACTATTTTTTAGGCAAAATATTTACAAATTAAATATTAGATATTGAGTTTTTAATTTTACATGTGATTAAAGTTGTATCTATCAAAATAGAGATTTATTTAAAATATTTTACGTTATATAAAATATTTTAAAAATATATTTTTTACAAAATAGTGATATTTCAATGTTGTTGAATCACCTTTTTCTTTTTTATGTTAGTTACAGGAATAAATGATTATTTTTTATATTATTTATACCATTTATAATTAAAATAAATGATGTTCTTCAAAATTATTTGCTCCGGACCTCCAAAATCTAGGGAATGGCCCTGTTAAGAAGTGTACTAATGACATTGCATCATGGTATCATACTTGATAGATCTTAACATTTCCCTGAAGTGTATCTATTTGTATCTACAATCCCTTGCCACTTCCTTATTCCTCCCCCAACCAGATTCTGATACCAAATGTTGGGCCGTGAAGGGGGATCCTCGATGGGTTGGATCAAAACATTGGATATATATTGGGCAACCACACATAAGCAACTTTTGACACCACACTTTCATCCAAAACTTTAAACATTATGTTTGTGAGTCATCTCTTTAAAAAATGTCCAACTTCAACTCTTCCAACCATTGTATGACTTAACTCACAAATGATAGATCACAACAAAAATAAATTTAGACAAAATTTAATAAAAGTATATATTCAACGCTTAGGGGTGTGTATTGTGAATATGTTGTGAAGCTTTAGACGATAGTATGTGGAGGGATTAAAATTGATCAGACGTGCAGTATTAATAAATTTTGAGTTGCATATTGATTTTGATGTTGACGTTCCATCTTTTATTGTTGAAAGCATTTTTTATTTTATTTAGTAGTTTTGTGACTAGAGATTTCACTTATTCATCTTTAAGATGAGATTTCTAGCTACAAAATTACTAGACCAAAAAAATGCTTTCAACAATAAAAGTAGAACGTCTGATGGGCATATTTAGTGTAAATATTACAAAGTTAATTGTTAGCATTGGATTTGGAGGTTAATTCATATTTATCACATCATTTCGTGAAGTTTGGAAAATAAGTTTGATTTATAGAATGCATTGACACCAGTTTGTGTACTTCAATTTTAGCATTTCAGCTCCCACATCACACAAGAAAGAAGTTAATTACAATAATGGAAACAAGTGTGTAAATAAATTACTAGGATCTAATTCCATAAGGATGACATTAATCCTAATAATAATATTCATATCAATAAATGACCATCCATCTAAATAAATCACTTATCTTCTCAACCTTAATGTATATATTCAAGCAAATGTAGTACGCTACACTATAAATATCAAAAAGGATTATTACAAAACTAACATAAATCACAAAGGATTACATAGTTTGACAATAGAAAAAACTACAAAGTATTATAAAGGTAATTCAAAGATCACATAGACTCATAATAATTAGAAGAGAAACGTGGTTTAACAAGAATCTCAAGTGGAGTTGCTTTGGTGTATGTTATTCCAAAAGCTTCAGTCATATCAATAGGTTCAGCCGATTGTTTTGAGATTTCGAAGGAATGCAAAAAACTTGCTAAATTTAAATGCAGCACTTGAAGGCCAAAAGATATTCCAGGACAAATTCTTCTACCACATCCAAATGGCAATAATTCAAAATGACGACCCTTAACATCAATATCTTTATGAGTAGTAAGAAATCTTTCTGGTTTGAATTCTAACGGATTTACCCAAACATTAGGATCCATATGCATCTTCCAAAGATTAAGAATCAGTCGAGTTCCTTTTTTCACCTCATAACCAGCTAAATTACAATCCTCTGAGAATTCACGTGGTACGGAGAGAGGGTCAGCAGGATATAATCGTAGTGTTTCTTTAATAACAGCTTGAAGGTACACCAACTTATCTATATCGGACACTTCTACACACCTCTCTTTGCCAACTTGAATGTCAAGTTCTTCTTTTACTTTTTCCAACACATGAGGATTGTTTAGTAACAAAGATATTGCCCATACAAGAGTGGCACTTGTTGTTTCTACTCCTCCCGCATACACTGTCTGTAAATCAAATGTAAATTCCATAAGAAAAAATTAACATAGGTGTACAAGTATTTGTCTAAATAAAAGTCACTCATGTTTAATCTACAAAATAAAATAAACTAATATGATGTTACAAAATTTCACTAAAATGAAAATATAACACTACGCTCAAGAATTTATGGATTCTATTATAAAGTTTAAATACTAATTATAAACTAGTTTTAATATAAATATAATTTTGATTGTAGAAATTTCGTACCTATAATAATATGGTAACAAAAAAATATAAACATATATACATACCAATATTGTAGCTTTGATTATGGTGTCACAATCGAATCCTTCAATTGATGATCCATCAAGCAACGAAAGCATCACGTCCATGAAGTCTTGATGACTAGGATCAACATCCTTCTCATTCGAAGTTTTTCTATTGCGGCGGTGATCCTCCAACAAGTCACCTAAAATCTTGTCCATCTCTTTTGAAGTTTTTTTCATAGCCTTCACATGGCCACCAAAATCAAACCATTTTAGAAAAGGAAGAGCATCTCCTACTGTGAATACTCCTACCAACCGTAACATCTCCTTCAAAGTTTTTATACATCGGTCCGCTTCCTCCTTGTCGATCACACTTGTAGCCCCGAAATATCGCTTCCCAACCAACATTGGAAGAACAATGTTGGAACTCACTTCACCAAACAATTGCTTCAACTCAACCGGCACATAGTCCGATGAATTGTTCTCTTTTCTACACCAAACATTGTAGAGATTTTTCATCGAAGCTCGAACAACCATAACACGAAAATGTTGTAGTTGTTCCATACGACGATGGCTAAAGATCTCTACGGTTGTAATCTTTCGCACTTGGCGCCAATAAGAACCATGAGGTGCTAAAACAAACATTGCTCCATTGTAAGCCATATGTTGAGTTGCTTCAAGGTTAGGGCGATTGGAAATTTCTAAGTCAAATTTGGTGAAACATTCCTTAGCCATTTCCCAATTGCTTATTACCACAGCACGTTTGGAACCAAGCTTAATGGAAAATAAGGAACCATATTTGTTGGCTAATTCACCTAAGATTCTATGACTTGGTACATTTGAAGGCCTCAATAGTGGGAGGTGACCAACTATTGGCCATGCCCCTTGAACTATAGGAGCCTCTTTGCTTGAGGATCTATAGAAAAACAAATAGTAAAAGAAAAATATAGAAATGAATGATAATGTAATGGCACTTTGGGAATCAAGAACCAAATCCATTTAATCAGATAGCTAGTATATATCTTAATTTTCTTTTAGGCAAGTATATGTCTTGATGAATTAATGCTTGTAAATTATATGCATATGATATGGTTATATATACATTATCATAAGGTCAGCTACGGTGAACTATTGGAACGTGTGAATAAGTTATAATAAGTTTATGATATAGAAAAAAAATAATTATAAACCAATTATATTATATTTAAATTTAAATTTGTTCAGAACACCAACGTGATCACTATTAATCATAAGATACACGAGTTGAGTCATATATGTCTGCTACCTCGTGCAATGTCCAGCGCTGCTGGCCCATGTGCGAAAATATTTGTTTTATTAAAAAATTGTTTAATATTAGCCCCTCCATATTATTTACAACCAACCGTTAGCACATTCTGTATCCGTTTATGTGATCGGTATTATCTATTTATAAATATAAATAACTATTTTTTTTAAAATAATATAAATAACAACTTAATCTCCTTTTTATTGGATTTAGTTAATTGATAACTATTTAACCTTCTTTTTTGTTATGGCTAGTTATTATGAAGATTTTTTTTTTACTATAAAAAAACTGAAAACTTACTTTTATGTGGAAGTTGTGCTTAGTTATTAAGGAATAATAATGAAAAAGTCATCCCAAAAATTTGTATCCTTTTATATATAGTAAAACTGCGGTTACTCTTTTTTTTTTATAGTTTTTTTTAAGGTAAAATATGAATAATGAAAAAGTCGTCCCAAAAATTTGTATCATTTTTATATATAGTAATAGATAAATTTAACTTTTATTCATGTAAAACATATTTTTTTTAAAAAATTGTCAAAATTATACTCTTGAGCTTACTTCAGCTTGTAAGAACATCACATTTTATATTCAGTGGTCAAGATTCGAACCTTAAACATCCAAATTAGCTACCAAATTAGCTACCTTTTTGAAAAATATTATAATTCCAATTAGGATTTTTATACACTTATGTTACGAGAAAGTCTTGGTTGGGCACAACCTCAACACATCACATCTAGGCACACATTCATAAATAAATAAAATTAAAAAAAAAATCACATTAATTAACATCACTTTAATTATTTTTTCTTTAATTTTTTACATATATTATGAGTGTGCCTAAGAGAAAATCATTTGGATTTATGGCCATATTAGAATTTCTCGTTATGTTACTTACCATGTCAAATTAAGAGTCAAAAATTTAAAGGACATCAAACATATTTTTTTTGAGAAAAAGCTTATATAATCGGTGAAGGTAATTTTTTTTTTGAACGGCAAAAGTATGTATATAATATATAATGATCAAAATGAGAACCGAGTACAAGTAGTACTAGATCCACAAAACGGGAAAAAGTACCCGTGGTACTCAACCCAAATACCACACAATAAAATCCTATGTACTAGAATACACCCAATGTCACCAACAAAAGAGCATATCTACACTACAAATAACCAAACAGTGACAGCAAGAAAACAGGGGGACTTATCTAAGAATACAAAGGAGAGGAAGTTTCTCCCATTCATAGAACAAACACACACCAGCATACTTGCTTGCAATAAACCACTCTAGGGACCTATGTTTGATTGCCTCCACAATATCATAGACCTTTGGTAGCTTGCCTTCAAAAATGGTAGAATTTCTAGCTAACCATAAACTCCAAATGACAGCCTGCCATATCAAGTTAATACCCTTTGCTGTTTTTTTACACTTGAACGGGAAACTAAAGGATTCGAAAGATTGACGAGTATTCCCGGGGGCAGCAGTACAAACACCAAGCCACGAGTGAACCGCAGCCCACACCTCCACCGCGATGCAACACTTAGAAAACAAATGGTCTTCCGATTCCAAATCAATACCGCACCATACACATTGAGCGTGTGAAGGGGATCAGATCACACCTCTTCGAAGAAGATTGGCGCGAGTCGGTAGCCTTTGAAGCATCAATTGCCAAGAGAATATTATTACCTTCATTGGAGCAAAACTCTCCCAAACCTTTTTCACAAGCCGACCAACATCGCCGGAGCTCACCAACCTCGGAAGGAAATTGTTACTAAGGAAACAATATCCATCTTTTACTACATAATCTCCATCCACCCCGATTCCACAAACCCACTTATCTTGGAAAGAAGAAAAATTTACTTGATTAATGAGTTCCATCAATTGTACAAGCAACTCATCCTCCCAAGCAAAGAAGCGTCTCCTTCACGTCAATCTCCAAACCCACCCATCATTCCTCCGCTCACCCATTTCTTTTATAAATTTCTCCGGTTGAGTTGAAACCGAAAAAAGTCGCGGGAATAATTCACAAAGCGGTTTCGGACCCACCCAATTGTCAAGCCAAAATCTCGTCCCACCACCATCTCCCAACTTCTTGGACATAATCTCACCACACCAATCACTTTCATCACTTGACCTCATCCGGCCCAAAGAGCATAAGTCCTTCCACCAAAGTGACGCGAATTTTACATTTCGCCACTTTAACAACTCCGGAGAGTATCCAATACAACAACCATATTTTGCTTTTAAGACCGTTGTCCATAACAAATCTTGTGAATTTAGTAACCGCCATCTCCATTTTGTAAGAAGAGCTATATTTACCAAACGGAGATTTTTTATCCCCAAGCCACCGTCTTCCTTTGACCGACATAAATCCACCCACTTCACCCAAGCAATCTTCGTTTTACTACTCGAGCCACCCCATAGAAAATTCCTTTGTATCGACACAATTTTCCTCCACACCCTTGTGGGCATTTTTAAGAAAGAGAGGTAGTACAATGGTATCGCCGCAAGCACCGAGTTAATAAGGATTACCCTCCCTCCGAGGCTAACAAACCTATTCCTCCAAGAATAAAGTCTTTGTTGAAGCACATCAATCACCGGGTCCCACGTCGATTCTTTTCTTGGGTTGGCACCCACCGGAAGACCAAGGTAAATAAAGGGTAGTTTCCCAATCTTACAATTCAAGAAGTTGGAGGCACCATGTAAGAATGACTCTTCCAATTCCACCCCAAAAAGTCTACGTTTAGCAAAATTCACTTTTAACCCCGACATCAACTCAAACCATCTAAGAATTGCTTTCACACACCACAAATTTTCCACACAAGCCTCACCAATGAATAGGGTATCATCGGCGTATTGTAGATGTGACACCGCGACACTGGAATTATTAATAATGAAAGGTTTGAAGAAATGTAGTGTAACCGACCTATCCATAAGAAGCCCAAGTCCTTCTACCACCAATAGAAAAAGGAAAGGCGCTAGTGGATCACCTTGCTTCAACCCTCTCGAAATATTCACTTGACGAGTTGGACCCCCATTTACCAAAACCGAGAGATTACCGGCACACACACAAGCATGTATCCACGCCACCCACTTCTTAGCAAAGCCAAATTTAACCAACATATATTCCAAGAATTTCCAATTTACGGAGTCGTATGCCTTCTCAAAGTCCACCTTAAAAATCATACACTTTTTTTTGTTCTCTTGGCCAAATCAATTACTTCATTAACCGTTAGTACCCCATCGACAAGTAACCTCCCTTTGATAAAAGCCGATTGATTCTTTGAAATAAGTTTGTCCATAACCGTACCAAGCCTTGAAGCTAACACCTTAGCCACGATCTTATACAAGCTACCTAACAAAGAAATAGGGCGAAATTCATATATAGAGTGAGGATTAGTTACCTTTGGAATTAGAGTAATGAAATAGGCAAGCAATCCTTTCGGCAAGATAGCATTGACGTGGAATTCATGAAACATGGACTTCAAATCTTCCTTCACCACCTCCCAACACCCTCCAAAGAACTCAAAATTAAAACCGTCGGGACCGGGGCTTTTGTTCCTATGTGATGAATCAATAGCATCCTTCACTTCAAGCTCCCCGAAAGGCCTCTCAAGATACTCACCCTCCTCCACCGATAGACATGGGAAAACTATACCATCCATAGTAGGCCGTTTCCATGTCTCCTCCGAAAAATGATTCTCAAAATAAGAGCATATTTCTTCTTTTACACTATCCGGATTTTCAATCCACACCTCACCACTTTTTAGAGCCACAATACCGTTAGCCACCTTCCTCCCCTTAACACAAGCGTGAAAATAACTTGAGTTTGCATCCCCTTCTTTGAGCCACTTTGCTTTAGATCTTTGAAATTCAAGACTTTCTTTGCTCTCCAAAAGAAGTAAGAGCTTCTCACAATTTTGCTTCCACTCCTTCTTCTCAACATCGGACAAGTCACGTGATTCACCCAAGATCTCTATATCATTAATTAAGTTTGTTAGAAGAGGAATTTTTTTATCCCTCTCACCATATGTGTCAATATTCCACTGTTTCAACACCACTTTTAAGGACTTCAACTTCTCTTTAAGTACATTTGCCGCCCATCCTTGTATCTTATGATCATTCCACACCGTAGCAACCACACCCTTAAAATCTTGGCTTAATTGCAGTTTTGGTCCCCCTATTTTCAATTTTTTGCAGTTTTGGTCCCCTTATTTTAAAATTCGACAGTTTTGGTCCCCCTAACACATATTTTGTCTAAAATATGATGATACAAGATGTTTTAAAAGAACTTTATGAAAGATTTTTCTTACAATTACATCGATGTTGGTATTTTTTCATCATCGAATCATATACCACGCCGTTTAAATCATATCATATCGTCAATTTATAGTTAAAAATAATGATAGGGGGACCAAAACTGTCGAGTTTTAAAATAGGGGGACCAAAACTGCAAAAAATTGAAAATAGGGGGACCAAAACTGCAATTAAGCCTAAAATCTTTATTTTTCATGGTTTGCTGTATTCAATATATAATTGAAATGATAAAAATATATATACTTCGAAATTATTAAAATGAGAAAAATATTTAGCTATTACGAGTATTAAATTTTAAGATCAGCCAATCAGCTATTTTGGTTCATCTATTTTTAAAGAACATCAACAATATTAAAATTTCATACATTGGACACGTTGGACATTGCACGGTGTAGTCAACATATATGAGTGTGACTACTTATGTTCAAATGAGTCAAAAACAATCACTTATGTTCAAATAAAATGTTCGAATAATTAAAAAAGTAATAATTCTGTCAAAAAATATCGAATAAAGTTGCAATAAATTAATTGTACCACGTGTTTCGTCCCTATAAAGTTGTACCACGTGAGCTTTACATTTTTTTTTACTCATTTATATCTTATGACTTATATAATTATGGAACATTCTTCTATGGACACAATCCTAAATTAATTTTATTTAAATATATACACACAAATCTAACAATATTTAAAAGAAAAATAATATAGTCACATCAATCAATATCATTTTAATTATTTTTCTTTATTTGTTTCTTCTTTATGTGTGTGCACGGCCTAACAATGAGATGTTATGTTTGTGCTTAGGTTAGACTTTTTCGTAGTTATGTTGCCGTTTTTAGTAATGGTTATATTCTATATATGAAGTTCCTTGCATCAATTCTTGATCAATATCTTTGCTTATCACATATTCCTAAATTATGGTTATTAAAAATAGGCAAAATTACATGTATAGTCTTTTATCTTATTTTTTTATAACATTTTGGTCTTTTATCTTTCATTTGTAACATTTTGGTCCTTTATCTTATCTTTTTGTAACATTCTGGTCCTTTATCTTTTATTTGTAACACTTTGGTCATTTAAAGTACATAAAAATATGAAAGAATTGATGAAGATGATGAACATATTCATCAAAACTCATGAGTTTTATTTAATTTTAACAAAAAGGTATTTTAACAAATAAAATTCAACATTTTTTTAATTAAAAAAATGAAAAAAATGGTTTATATGTGAATGTTATAAAAAATAAAGGACTAAAATGTTACAAATAAAAGATAAAGGACTAAAGTGTTACAAATATATAAGATAAATGACCAAAGTGTTACAAATAAAAAATAAAGGATCAAAATGTTACAAAAAAATAAGATAAAAGACCAAACGTGTAATTTTGCCTTAAAAAAATTGGTAGTAGCACTACCAAAAAAAAAAATATTGGTAGTAGTAATAAATTTATTAATAGCTGATGTTGGTTTACATGCATGTTAATCTTTTAGGAGAGAAATTATTCATGTTATTAACATGACATTTATTGTAAATTGTAGAAAAAATGTAAAATAATTAGGGGTATATTGGTAAAAGAAGTAGTTAATGTAGTTAAATTTTTTAAAAAGTCTTATCTTTTACTTATAAAAAGAAACTCCTACATAGCTCCTAGGCAAGCATTGTGCTTACGTGACACTCTAAAAAAGCTTCATACAATACAATTCTATTCAATAAAAAATAATTCTTTTTTTTTGGTACATACTTATTCTAAATAAATAATAACAAAGTTATATAATTGTTATGTAAAATCAAACAAAAACCGTGTATAAATTTATGGATAAAACTTTTACAATTCTATTACTTTATTAAAACTCATCAATTATAATTTTCATGATTCACTAGTGCAGAAAACACTTTTTACTACTGTCCAAATTCACCTTTTACATCTGGCTCCGGTCAGTCATAAACGCACGAGTCATAGTAAGTTGGACACTTTTTACTACTGGCTCGGTCAGATGTAAAAGGTGCACGTTTTACATCTGCTTCTTATTTCCGTCAGATGTAAAAGGCGCAAGTTTCAATTTTTAAAAAAAAATTAAATTAGACCTTTTACATCTGTCCAAATGTTCCACAGATGTAAAATCATCACATTTTTAAAAAATAAAAATAAAAAAACCTGCATTTTTATTTTTAAAATCTAACCCACATGCTAGCATCCGAAACATAACTTTCATATATAAATTTTTTTAGTAAAAGCAAAATTTATTAATAAATGAATTGTGCACAAGATGTGCAAAATTCACTACTCCAATCAAAGAGTAAATGTCAGTCACTATTACGGTAGCTTTAAACTTCCAATACATATCTAACCCACATAACAACATTCAAAATATAACTTGCATATATAAATGTAATCAGAGGTATTTTTAACTCAATACTATATAGCATATTCATTCTTCTCAAAATGCAAATATCAACAAAATATGTATCAAAAGAAAATTCATTCAATTTCCAATACTGAATAATAATTTCATTGCATATAACATGTTCAATTAATCATTTGTATTGATCCAAAAACTAGTTATTATATATACAAAGGAATGAGAAAATTTTGCATAAGACTCTTATATCTAGGAGCAGAGGTACTAACAAACATTTTCTACATAAAATTAAACTAGACACACTCATTGAATATCCAGATACGTATTCACAATGTGTCCACCACAATTCCAAATGAGTGAATATATGATCAAACACAATATAGAGCTAGGGGCGGATCTGGACTGAAAATATTGGTGAGGCTAAAAAAATTAGGCACTATCAAAAAAGAAAAATTTATCCTAATAATTTAGTTTAACAAAAAAACATTATATAAAATTACTACTAATACAACATTTATATCCAAAAAGAGAACACAAACAAATTAGAAAATTTTTATTAAAAAGAAAAAGAAATCAACAAACTGACAAACTATCCAAAATACCACAAAGTTTCTATTCGAAAAAAAGAAATGACTATAACTTATTGAATATTCGTTAAATCATGCATATTATTGTTTGATACTTCACAAGATTCTACCTTAGACCAAAATATATAGAACCCAAAATTATGTTATTTTATAGTTTATTTCAATTAGCTTATAATTTATTAATTTGTATTCTAATTTTACATATTACTTGAAATTTTTTTTAAAACTATTGTTTTATGTCATTTCATATTTACATGTTCGTTCAATAGTTAATTTTACTCAATACAACAAATTCAATTAGTTATTCACTTTTTCTTTTACAAACAAAGTCTCGATAAATTAAAATAATACACTAATACCGACTTAAAATTATATAACTTAAAATAATACACTATGTATAACCAACGACTTGAAAGATCAATAATAGACTATAAACTAATATTTACACTAATGTTAAAACTAATGTATACTGAGAGATTTATAATCATCGATAATAAACTTTAAACTATTATTTACATTAATATTTGTACACAAATATGTGTACAGAATAATTTAAAATTATTTATAAAATTATTATTATTATTTTTTAAAAAAATATGGGCCGGGCTAGTGTGGCTATAGCCACACCAAGCCTCACACAGGTCCGTCCCTTGCAACTAGAACTGAGGTATTCTCATTGATAACACGTTTGTTTAAAAATTTTGGTTGTAAACTCTTAGTTTGGGGTACTATTACTTTTGATGATTTATATGAATTAATACTATGTATTTGATTGGTGTATTTTTTAATACAAAAAGAAAAACTAATCTTTAAATATTAGTTTATTTGATTGGTGTATATATTCACAATTATTATAAATATTCAAAGTGAAATATATTGAGTTGAGAGTAATGCAAGTGCAAACAATATTAATTAGATTATACAATTGATTTGTTTTAATTAATATTACATTAAACATTGAAAATGACAATTCATTTTGTGATATTTTTTACAAATAAATGATTCTGTTGTAAGATAAGAAAAGAGAATCTTACATTGAAGACAGTGACATAGGACAAGGACAAAAACGACCAAACTTGACTCTTTTCTGGTTCCAAATCTTCTTACACATGATAAATCTTTCAGATAATGCTATTATATTTTGACGCTGGCCAACTAATTAAGGTGGACAAACATAATTCATTCATCAAGATGCTTTTATTAGTATTTTATTTCTTTAATCAAATAAATATTTTATTACAAAGCCCAACTATTTTTTTTGTAATATAAAATTTATTAATTTCTTTGTTTTATATTTTTTTTTAATCAAATAATTATATTTTTTGCAATAACGACTTTATTTGTGGGAATGGTTGAAATAAAAGTTAAAAGGCTTTGTTATCCATATCAATAACTAATAACTATCCATATTTATAAATAAATTAAACACGGTATATATCTTCTCAACTTTCATATATTGAAATTTAACCATATGAAGTACACCAAAATATCACAAAGGATTACATATATTTTTATTTTTCTTTGTAAATTAAAATATCTCCGCACACAAGTATCCGCTACTTATACCACACTATGTTGGTAAAGGATTACATAGTTTCAAAATGCTTATTATAAAACTAATACAAAGATCACATACTTTCATAATACGTCGAAGCAAAACATGGCCTAATATCAACCTTAAGAGGAGTCGCTTTGGTGTTGGTTATTCCAAAAGCTTCGGTCATATCAATCGGTTCAGTTGATGGACTTGAGATTTCAAAGGAATGCAAGAAACTAGCTAAAGCTAAATGTACCATTTGAAGGCCTAAAGATATTCCGGGACAAATCCTTCTCCCGCTACCAAATGGTAGTAATTCAAAATTATGACCCTTAACATCAATATCTTTATGAGTGGTAAGAAATCGTTCCGGTTTGAACTCTAATGGATCTGACCAAACCTTGGGATCAGTGTGGATCCTCCAAAGATTTAAGATCAATCGAGTTCCTTTTTCGATTTCATAACCACCTAAATTGCAGTTTTCTGAGAATTCACGTGGTACCGAAAGAGGGACAGGTGGATATAATCTTAGTGTTTCTTTGACTATAACTTGAAGATAAACCAACTTATCTATATCAGACACTTCTACACACCTCTCTTTTCCAACTTGAATGTCAAGTTCTTCTTTTGCTTTTTTCATTACATGAGGATTTTTTAGTAACAAACTCATTGCCCATGTAAGGGTGGCACTAGTTGTATCAAGCCCTCCAGCAATCACAGCCTGTAATTGAATAGCAATTTTCATAAGAAAATATAAACTATTTATTAAATTGTACTAAAAAAAGTTAACCATCTATAAATTAAGAAAAAAAAGTAAACTAATATATGATGTGAAAAAAAATTACCAATGTGACAAAAGTATATTTAATTTGTTTTAATAGTTCTTAGTAAAAAATTTATATTCTAATAGATTGTAATATGCATGCCTACATCTACCAAAAATAAAAATTCAATATGCATACCAATATTGTGCCTTTGATTGTGGTATCAGAATCAAATCCTTCAATTGTCGTTCCATCAAGCAATGAAAGCAATACATCCATGAAATCTTGATGATCAGGATCAACATTATCCTTCTCACTCAAAGTCTTTTTATGGCTACGATGCTCCTCCAACAACTCACCTAGAATCTTGTCCATTTCTTTATAAGCTCTTTTCATGGCCTTCACATGACCACCAAAATCAAACCACTTCAAAAAAGGAAGAGCATCTCCCACAGTGAATACTCCTACCAAATGCAGCATCTCATTCAAAGTTTGTCTACATTTTTGTGCTTTTTCCTTGTCGATCACGCTTGTAGCACCGAAGAATCGGTTCCCAACCAACATCGGAAGAACAATGTCCGAACTCAATTGAGCGAACCATTGCTTCAAGTCCACCGAAACATTGTTTGATGACTTGTAAACATTGTAGAGCTCTTTAATCGAACGCCGAACTTCCATGACACGAAAATGTTGTAGTTGCTCCAAGCGCCGATGACTAAGGATCTCTAAAGTTGTAATCTTACGCGCTTGGCGCCAATAAGGACCATACGGTGCTAACGTAAACATGGCTCCATTGTAAGCCATATGTTGAGCTGATTCAAGTCTAGGACGAGTGGAAATTGCTAAGTCATTTTTGGTGAAACATTCCTTAGCCATTTCCCAATCACTTATTACCAAAGCACGTTTGGAACCAAGCTTAATGGAAAATAAAGGGCCATATTTGTTGGCTAATCCACCTAAGGTTCTATGAGATGTTCCTTTTGAAGGCCTTAATAGTGGGAGGTGACCAAGTATTGGCCATGCCCCTTGAACTATAGGGGCCTTTTTGCTAAGAGAAGCTTTGGAGGATCTATAATGAAACAAATAGTAAAACAAGAATATTGAAGAGAATGCAAGTGTAATGGCACTAATAGTTAGGGGATCAAAAACCAATTCCATTTTATTAGCTTGCTAGGATATGTCTTGAATGCTTGTTGATTATGCTTATATATACATGATTATTATTATTATTATTATGTAAATAAAACGTGTGGAATGTTAATTAATAAATTAAAGAGTACACCATTGTGGAAGCTATTATAATAATAAGGATAAGACAAATTATTGATTTGTGGTTTGGAGAATCAAGAGGTAAACCTATATGCTAAATTAGCTAAACTAATTACTTAATTTGATTCAAATGGTCAAACTCAAACTTTAACTTCTGTTGGCAAAAAATAGTTTATATTAAATTAAATAATTTATAAATCACGGATGGTGATTTATTATTAAATGAATATTTTTTTATACGGTTAAAAAAAAAAGTCTTATGTTCTTGTATTTGTATTTTCATTTTGATCCATAAACTTTTACAAAATTTTATTTGATTTTGTCTGATTTCGTGTATGTTTGGTTCTGCGGTGACGAGAATTGATTTTGACAGAATTATTCTGTAAAATTGATTTTGGCCAAAATTGATTTTAAGTTAAAGTGGTTTATGTTTGGATATATTCATGCAAAATTGAGTTGAACAAAAAAATTGAGTGTAAAAATCAATTTTACTTTAGAATCAAAAGCTACGATCTGTAGTTTCAAGTAGAATCAATTCTGGAGGCAGAATCAATTCTACTTTTAAGAAACCAAACAAGTCAGAATCAATTCTACACGTCCAAAATTAATTCTAGTTGTTTCAGAATTGAAACCAAACATACACTTCATTAATGATTAGTTTGTATATTGATAGTGATTTTTAAACAACACAAGTTAAGTCAATTTATTTTTCTTGAAGTAAATTAGAGTCAACTATAAGGAGGATGATATTGTATAACCAAGATCAAATCTTTGAGGAATCACTATCGGTTTAAGTAACGGAGAATCAAGAAGTAATATTACACTTAATCTGCTAAACGCAAAGTGTGTTGGATTAATTAGCTAAATTCTTAATTAGTCTCAAAATAAAGTTAAAATAAAATAGTAATCCAAAAAATAAAATGTTATAAACGAACGTGGTACAGCTTTCCTTTGTCAGTAAAGAAACGTGGTACAACTCATTGTAATTTTATTATAATTGAACAAAAGAGTCTATATATGTCTGCTAATTAAATAGTAAAAGTTAAATGTCCAAACACTGCCCAACGCATAAGAAAATTTAATATTATAAGCCGTGGTGCTCGTGACAAAAAGATAAAACATAATTGCTGATGTTGGTCTTAAAATTTACAATAGTTTAATCTTCATTGCTAATAATTATTTGATTTTTTGGAAAATTTTAATATTTATTTTAATAATTCCAAATAATATAATTTGGTGAAGACTCTGATGTATATGTATTATTTATAAACATATCACAATTGTCCACATTAACAAGTATATTGATACATCTTAGAATTGAGTATTGAGTTTAATTCATCCTTATAAAACCGGCTTGTAAAATATGAACTGCCTCTTACTTAAAAAGACTTATTCAGACCATCTCTCAACCGATGTGAGACTTCTTAACACATCTGGTGCGTAGATATAAATGGCGGGTGGCCTGATAGCGGGTGATCCAACAGATTATGGAGAGACTGTGATACCATCTTAGAATTGATCATTGAGTTTAACTCATCCTTATAAAACCGTCTTGTAAGGTAAGAATTGTTTCTTACTTATAAACACTTACTCAAGTCATCTCTCAACCGATGTGAGACTTCTTAACAATACATATTATATAAAATGTGTATTATTTTATTTCTATAAAAGAAAAAAGAATATATAATTTTATCATCTATATTATTTTAATTTTTAATGATTTCAAAGAAAATAGAATTTTAATTTTTTTTAGTTAAAAAATCTAAAACTTGGTAAGTCTAATTTATTCTTAAAAATACTACTTCTAAAGAAATCAGGAACATCATTCCAAAGGGAAATAGTGAGCAAAGGAAAGACCATGTCTAGCATGCAAGTCAGCCACTGTTACTCTCTCTACAAATATTGGAAACTATATATGCAATTCAAAATCCTAAAAAGAATCATAGTGTTGTGCCATTTGTTTCTTAGGTTCCAAGCAACATGAACGAGTGTATTTTTTAAAGTGAATACCATGAAAGTTTTCGTAAATTCTTTCAATTCATTTGATAAGCCAACTCGATTGCTCTAATAGCTCCATGCAATTCAACTTGACAAGGATAGAACTTCTCAAGGGTTCAGCAAAACATAAAGAGCTTTTTTGAATTAGTTATAAACAGAAGCGGTACCAGGGGAGGGCCGAGAGTGGCCACGGCCCTCCCCCACTCAAAAAAATATTTTTTTTAATAGGTAGAGTATTAATGTAATTGTATTATAAATTATTTTAAGTAATTCTATATACATATTTGTACAAATATTAATGTAAATATTAATTTAGAGTGTATTATTAATGACTATAAGGAATTCGGCACACATATTAGTTCAAATATTAATTTAAATATTAGTTTATAGTCTATTATTGATGATTTCAAGTGGCTCAGTATATATAGGTAGAATATTATTTTAAGTTATATAGTCTAATTTTATGATAATCAACTTAAAAAAAATAACGGATAACTAATTGAATTTATATTATTGTGTAAAATTAGCAATTGAAGTAACATTATAAATATCAAATGAATGACATAAATAAATGTTTATTAATATTTAATTTTTTAAGTGAGGTAATAGAGGGAAATTAGAATAAAAAATAATAAATTATAAGCTAACTGAATTAACTTATCAAAATCAATTATAAACTAAAATAAATAAGCTATAAGCTCATAAAAAAATTACTAGATGTGTTTTTATGCTTTTCATTACTTATATTAAAAAAAAATTGGCCCCCCCAAATAATTTTTCCTGGTTCCGCCACTGGTTATAAATATTATATTTTGTTTTTAAATTTGTCCTTTTAATAGCCTTTATTTAATCTGTAGAAAAAAATAAAGAGCCTTCATTTAGCTTACACGTTATTTTAACTAGCCGCCCATACCCGTTTGTGTGATCGATATTTTTTTGTTTGTTTGTTGTGATCGATATTCTCTATTGTACAAATATAAATAACTACTTAATCTCCTTTTTTATTGGATTTAGTTAATTGATAACTACTTAACCTCCTTTTTTGTTGTGACTACTTATTAAGAAGAAAAAAATATTTTTTTTTTTACTATACAAAAACTGAAAACCTACTTTTATGTGGAAGTTGTGCTTAGTTTTTTTTTGTAGTTTTTTTTAAGGGTAAAATAGGAATATTGAAAAAGTCATCCCAAAAATTTGTATCTCCTTTATATATTAGTATAGATATATTACATGGACTAAAATGTAAATGACTCACACATAAAATTCATCCACTTTCTCTATATCATTTTAAATTATTTTTTATGGAAAATTAAACTTATCAAGAGGTTTTTTCCTCTTCATCATTTTCATCAATTCAAAAGTTAAATCCATATAATTCTAAATTCAAATTAAAAAAACAATTTTTGTTCCCAAAAATATTAAAACCAATTAAGTTGTTTTTGGCCACATATGATGATGACTAAGATAATATCAAAGACCAAACTGTAAATGAACAATGGAAAAAACAGCGAAAACAAGGAACAACAATCATATATATCATCAAATTCAGTTTTAGGACAATTCTCTTCCATCCCCCCACAATTCTTTTTTACCCCCAAAAATCCAATTTTGCCTTTGATAAAAAATTTCGGTTCGCAGCAACCGAAATTTTTCTAGTTCAAATTTCAGGAAAATTTCGGTTTTGATGACTTCACGTTATTACCATATTTCAAGGCATTTTAGTTAGTTTTATAACGTTTTCCGCAATGAAATAAAGAGAAAATAACATCGTTACAAGTTGGCTTGAAGCACAAGAAAAAGAAGAAAAATCAGCACAATTTGCATCATGACGTCTGCCCGGTATTTTGACCACATCTGGAGTTCCGTAACTCGGAATGACGCGGGACTTGCGGCAAATGAAAGCTAAGATCAAGAGCTACAATTTTCATGAAGAGCATAAATACATATTCCCTGCCATTTGTGCCCAGGAGCCGCGCCCAAGCGCGGGCCCATAACCTAGTTCTATAAATTGGGATTTTCAGTCAGAATTAGGAGACAGAATTTTACGGCGAAAGAACTATTTTCCAGAGGCGATTCAGAGGTGCTCAAGAGAGATTTCAAGTGTGAAAACTCATTCCAACCTTAATTGTAATGAATTCTATTACTTTAATTTATGTTTATGTTATTGATTTAATTATGAGTAGCTAAACTTCTCTGATTGGATCCCATGGGGATTCTAATTGTTATTATTCTTGAACCATGTGGTCTCATATGACATGTTAATGAATTACGAAGTTAGGTTCAGTTAATTATCTCTTGTTCTTAATGCTTTACATAAATTGATCACTTATGTCATGATTTCAATTATTTGTTTACTATGAGAATAGAAATAAATCATCGATCTAGGGATAGTTATTCAATTAACCGATGTTTAAGAGATTTCGAATTGTTAATTGAGAATTCTTGGGTTAAAGTGTCAAAACTTCAATTGATCATGAACAACCTAAGAGATTAGGGAGTTATGATCAAGGGAGAGGATTATGAACCAAGAGATTGGGCATAATTACTTTTTTTTAATCGAATCGTGAAACTAATTTTGTAAACCTTGTTAACATGCATGAACTACCAAGATAATAATAATTAGATGAACCGAAAGGATCCAATCGCCTTCTCTTTCTGAATTTGATCCTATTTTCTTGCCGTATTTTCTTCAAAACCTAATTCTAAAAAATCCCCCTTTTTTACTTTATTGCAATTAAATTACGTATGATTTCAACAAATACTTTCGTTTGATTCGGAACAATCCCTGCGGATACGATAATATTTATACTTACTTTGATACTTCATCAGATTTTTAGAAACCAAAGTTGCATTTCAAGGCAAAAAAAATTCGGTTTATATAAACCAAATTTTTTAGTTAAGGGCAAAACAGAAAATCCAAGGGGTGAAAAAGAAACACGGGAGGCTGGAAGAGAAATCATCCACAGTTTGGGCTTTAATATATGCTTTGGGCCATTTTGAATTTACTTGTTGCAGCTCAAATATCGTTAAAATACAGGATTTTCTTTTGCCACCATATTCATTTTTTCCCGCGCATACAAATTTACCAAAATACTTATATTCTCTATTTAGGTAGCGGATACATCTCAAAAACACCCAACCACAATGTTTATTAAGTAGCGGACAATATTTTTAAAAAATTTCTCATTTTTATAAAGTTCATTACTTAAATAGCAGAAGGGTAAAAAACAAGCGCGTATGACGTGCGAAGAAAGATAGAACGGAGAAAGATCTTTTAAAATACTTCATTAAACTGACATATAAAATACAAATTTAATTGTACCAAGAAAAAAAGTGTGCTTGAATTAACTTAAACATTTCATTCTTAGTTCAAGCAAAATATCACATAGTATAAATACTTACTACCGTTTCTAAAAAAAAAGTATATAAATACTGTACTAATAGACATACACGATGATACCATGTACTACAGTACCATTAACACAATTACACAATTCCATAACAATTGAGAGACAAACCCGGTTTAACAAGAATCTCAAGCGGAGTAGCTTTAGTATTTGTTATTCCAAAATTTTCACTCATATCAATAAGTCCAGGTGTTGGGTTTAAGATATCAAAGGAATGCAAAAAACTCGCTAGAGAAAAATGCAACATTTGAAGTCCAAACGATATTCCAGGACACATTCTTCTACCACTTCCGAATGGCAATAGTTCAAAATGATTACCCCTAAAATCAACATCTTTATGAGTTGTAAGAAATCTTTCAGGATTGAACTCTAATGGATCTGGCCAAACATTAGGATCCGTGTGGATTTTCCAAAGATTTGTGATTAATCGAGTTCCTTTTTTAACTTGAAAACTACCTAAAGTACAATTTTCTGAAAATTCACGAGGTCCTGAGAGAGGAGCCGCTGGATACAATCTTAATGTTTCTTTGACTACAGCTTGAAGATATACCAGTTTACTTATATCTAACTCATTGACACATCTCTCTTTACCAACTTGGATATCGAGTTCGTTTTTAACTTTTTCCATTACAAGAGGATTTTTCAATAGCAAACATAGCGCCCATGTAAGAGTAACACTACTTGTGTCGGTTCCTCCAGCAAATAATGTCTGAAAATTAAGTGCAAATTACATAGTATAAAAGTTGGTTTAAATAAATCTAAAACATGTAAAAAAAAGAAAAATCAAACTGTCATTTTATTTGCACGAATTATGATTTTATTGAATATTCACAAAGTTCAAATTGTCTTACAAAAAGAGCATAGTTTTTCTTAACCAAGATATATCATATGTTCTAACTTTTTTAATAATAGAAACAACTTTATACCAACTTTCATTTTTGTTGTTATTTTTTTTTTTACAATAATATTAAGTTTTCATAATTAATATAATACTTTCTCCATCCCATAATGAGTGATACACTGATACATTTTGACTATAAGCATTATTCATATACCTTATTTTGATCTTATTTTTCTACTAATAAATAAAAATACTAATATTAACATATAAGATGTTGTTGGATTCGTCTCGATGAGTATTTTCAAAATATCAAATTCTTATAATTTTTACTATTATATAATAAAAAATATTAACAGTCAAAGTTATGCATTGTCATACGTGAAACAATCAACTAGATAACTCATTATGGGATGGATGTACTATAATATATATTGGATTGTCATGTTGTATCACTTTAATTTTAAAATTTCATTTTTGAACTAATTTTTACAAAATCTCCATGTTAGAAAACTTATTAACTTACTAACTACCTACAAAATTTTAGTTACAAATTATCTAATTTATCCGCATCTTTTAACAAATTAAATATAGTGAGATAACAACATATTAATAACATATATATGTAACATACATACCAATATAGTGGCTTTGATTACGGTATTAGAATCAAACCCTTCAATAGTTGTTCCATCAAACAATGAAAGCAACACATCCATAATATCTTGATCTTGACCATGAACCTTTTCACCCAATGTTTTTTTAAGGCGGCGCTCCTTCAACCACTCATCAAAAATTTTGTCCAATCTCTTAGAAGTTGTATTCATTGCCTTCGTATGACCACCAAAATCAAACAATTCCAAACATGGAATAACATCTCCTACTGTTATTATCCCAAACAAATGCATGAACTCCTTCAAAGCTTGCACACATCTTTGAGCTTCTTCTTCTTCAACATTAGTTTCTGCACCAAAATATCTCTTTCCAACAACCATTCGAAGAACCATGTTGAATGTTAGGTGTGTAAACCACTCCTTCATATCCACCAATACATAGTTTGATGAACCCAACTCGCTCTTTTTACTAGACCAGACATCGCAAAGCTCTTTTATTGATGTTCGAACTTCAGAGATATGAACATGTTTTTGTTGTTCAACTCGAGGTTTAGAGAGGATCTCTAAAGTTGCAAGCTTGCGAAGTTGGCGCCAATAAGGGCCATAGGGTGCAAAACCAAACATGGCTCCTTTATAAGCCAAATGTTTCGTTGCAACGAGCTTAGGGCGAGACGAAACGGCCATGTCATTTGTAGTGAAACATTCTTTGGCCATTTCCCAATTGTTGATTATTAAAGCATGTTTAGAACCAAGTTTGATGGTGAATATTGGTCCATATTTATCAGCTAAGGTACCTAAGACTCTATGGGGTGTTTGTGTGCCACTAAAGATTGGGAGGTGACCAAGTATTGGCCATGCACCTTCGGCTATTGGTGCCTCTTTGTTTTTTCTATGAGCAAATTTTGTGAATCCAAATAGAAACAATAATAGTGGAATTAGAGATATTAGGAGTGCAATTGGTGTGGTGTTTATTAGGCTGCTTAGACCTAAATCCATTATTATAGCTAAATGAGGTTGTATTTTGGTGGATGGAATTGTAGAATTAAATTTGATTATTCTTTGTCTTGAATTCTAGCATATAAATAGAGGAAAATGCTACAGAAAGTAAGTAAAGATTCATTTAGTCAAAATTGTTGGAGTTGATTGCAATGTAAGTCCCACATTGGTAAGGAAGGAAAAAAAAAAGGTTAAGGAAATTATATTGGAGAAGTCCCACATTGTTTAGAGAAGTGAAGAGGGGAGGAGTTCCATGCTATATATAGAGACCTCAAGTTCCTTGTTTCAACACACCAAACAGTAATACTTGTAAACACTTTAAGTTTATATTTGTGTTTGTTTCTTTTTCTCTTATGCTCTTGTTTTAGAGTATTTGAGATGTAGTTCAAATATTTACTTTGGAGAGTTTGAGTGTTCTGGGGTCATGGGGTGGTTGAGAGTGAAGTCTATATGTTGTAACAATTTTCATATAGTGTTTATTCTCTGGTTGTCTGTTTAGACAACGGCCGTGGTTTTTTCTCCGGTTTTGGAGTTTCCACGTTATATTCTTGTGTTGTTGATTGTGTTCTTTTATTTTCTCTATGCCGATTATTTTCCCAACGAAAATAAAATAGAGAGATGTTAATTGTTAACTCACTCGGGTTTTTGGAGTTTATTTCTCTCAAGTTCTAAGGCTTAATTTCCTCTAATGTCAATTTCAATGGACTAGTCCATACTGTCTAGAAAAACTTTGGCTTTAAATGAGCCCCACAAGTGAACAGTGGGATTAGTCCCCTCGAATTAGTCCGTTCTTAAGGAGAATATCCAATTTTCAACAAAAATAAAAATTGAAAGACTTTACTTACTCGCCTACAGATATAATGACCAATTAGATTTTTGAGGTTTACTCTGGCTCCGGTGAATTTCTGCCATTCAACTTGCATAAAATAAGATTAAAAAAAATGATTCTTTTTTTTAATTTGATGACTATATAGACAGAAAGAAAATTGGAGATGTTATACGCATATATAGACATATACTTCCTCCGGCCACAATTATAAGCAAAATTGTATTTTTTAGATTCATTGAATAATTGATGTATCTAGACTTTAATAAAGACCAGATACATCTCTTATTCAATGAATCTAAAAAATATACTTTTGCTTATATTTAGGGCCGGAGGGAGTAATTATTAATTAGAATTGTATCGTCAAATTGTTTTAGAAAAATTATTGATAAATTGACTATTTTTTACGCATAATTACAGAGGCTAATATCTTGAATCGAATATGTCCATAATAATATATAGATGGAAAAGTTCTTTCTCATAAGATAAAGTGCTTTAAGTTTTAAAATTGGAAAATAAATAGTTATTATTATTAAAATAATTATGGTTTTAGTGACTTTTTTCCATCGTCTTTGGTACGATTTAAACCATGATAAATTTTTTTTTACAAAATAAAATGATATTTATTCATTCAAATTGATAAAATATATCAAATACAATCACATATTTAACTTTGCTAAAAGCATAAAGAATGAATCTGTGAACAAACTCCCAACATCTAAGTTAATTACATACAACATAAAAATGTCAACTACAAATAATATGATAAAATTAAAATGATCGGAATATTCATGTTTTCAGATCTGCAACATTGATGCTCAAATCATTGATTGAATCTGTAATTGACTGAAGTTAATCTTTCAATAGGGATCAAACAAACACTGCAACAATACGGTAAATTAAATAACGCAGCACAAGACGACGACCAACACAACAGCGCTCTTAGACGATGAAATCACAAAAAACAACAATGAAAAACTTGATTTATGTGAAAACCACTTATTTAAATTAAAAAAATAGGAAGAAAAAGAAAGATGTAGAGGGGGTAATTTTATGCCAAAAATAACCTAAAACCATCATCTATGATGAACTAAGAACGAAAAAAATTAGAGAAAAAGAAACGTTTCTCAAAAAACTAGGGTCGGTTGTATATTGAAAGAAGATAATAAAATAATTTTAAGTGGAACAAATTTCTTAAAACGTTGCAAAACGTGTGGGAAAAGATAAACTATGATAAAGTTAAAGTATAAAAATTGTGTGTATGTATGATAAACATTTTTTTTGGAAAATGATAACTAGTATTCAGAGCATTAGTTAAGGAAATAAAAAATAGAAAAATTGTGTTTATGTATGAAACTAAAAATATAAAGAGTGAATCTGTGAACAAACTCACAACATCCAAGTTAATAGCATACAACGACAAAATATCTACTACAAATAATATGATAAAATTAAAATGATTGGAATATTCATGTTTTCGGATCTACAACGTTGATGCCCAAATCATTGATTGAATCTCTGATTGACTGAAGTTGATCTTTCAATAGGGATTTAACAAAAACTGCAACAATACGAGAAATCAAATAACGCAGAACAAGACGACTACCAACACAACAGCGCCTTTAGACGATGAAATCACAAAAAACGACAAAGAAAAACTTGATTTATGTGAAAACCACTTATTTAAATTTAAAAAAATAGGGAAAAAAGGAGTAGACAGTGTGATTTTATGCCAAAAATGATCTCAAACCATCCCTCTATGATGAACTAAGAACGAAGAGAACTTGGAGAAAAAGAAACGTTTCTCAAAAAAGTAGGGTCGGCTGTATATTGAAAGAAGATAATAAAATAATTTTAAGTGGAACAAATTTCTTAAAACGTTGCAAAACGTGTGGGAAAAGATAAACTATGATAAAGTTAAAGTATAAAAATTGTGTGTATGTATGATAAACATTTTTTTTGGAAAATGATAACTAGTATTCAGGGCATTAGTTAAGGAAATAAAAAATAGAAAAATTGTGTGTATGTATGAAACTAAAAACATAAAGAGTGAATTTGTGAACAAACTCACAACATCCAAGTTAATAATATGATAAAATTAAAATAAACGGAGTATTCGTGCTTTTGGATCTGTAATGTTGATGCTCAAATCATTAATTGAATCTATAATTGATTGAAGTTGTTCTTTCAATAGGAATTAACCAAACACTACAACAATATGGGAAATCAGATAAATTAGCACAAGACGATAACCAACACAACGTCGCACTTAGACCATGTAATCACAAAAAACACCAATGACAAACTTGATTTATGTGAAAACCACTTATTTAAATTTAAAAAAATAGGAAAAAAAGGAGTAGACGGTGTGATTTTATGCCAAAAATGATCTCACAACAAAAAGAAAATAGCATATGTGAACAAACTCACAACATCCAAGTTAATAGCATACAACGACAAAATATCTACTACAAATAATATGATCAAATAACGCAGAACAAGACGACGACCAACACAACAACGCCCTTAGACGATGAAATCACAAAAAACGACAAAGAAAAACTTGATTTATGTGAAAACCACTTATTTAAATTAAAAAATAGGAAAAAAAAAAAAAAAGGAGTAGACGGTGTGATTTTATGCCAAAAATGATCTCAAACCATCCCTCTATGATGAACTAAGCACGAAGAGAACTTGGAGAAAAAGAAACGTTTCTCAAAAAACTAGGGTCGGCTGTGTATTGGAAGAAGATAGTAAAATAATTTTATAAGTGGAACAAATTTCTTAAACAGTAATGCTATACCGTACGGGAAGCAAAGCGACGAAATTTCACGAAGAAGAGAAACCCACTAACCATACAAGGATGGTATAGTAATATAGAAAAGATGTAATGGATAAATTGGTAATTTTAACCTTATAATAGTGCAATTCTTCTCTTTCTTGTTGCCAAGTCTTCGTAATAAACAGCACTTTCCTTTCTTAAAACGTTGCAAAACGTGTGGGAAAAGATAAACTATGATAAAGTTAAAGTATAAAAATTGTGTGTATATATGATAAACATTTTTTTTGGAAAATGATAACTAGTATTCAGGGTATTAGTTAAGGAAATAAAAAATAGAAAAATAGTGTGTATGTATGAAACTAAAAACATAAAGAGTGAATTTGTGAACAAACTCACAACATCCAAGTTAATAATATGATAAAATTAAAATAAACGGAGTATTCGTGCTTTTGGATCTGTAACGTTGATGCTCAAATCATTAATTGAATCTATTATTGATTGAAGTTGTTCTTTCAATAGGAATCAACCAAACACTGCAACAATATGGGAAATCAGATAAATTAGCACAAGACGATAACCAACACAACGTCGCACTTAGACCATGTAATCACAAAAAACACCAATGACAAACTTGATTTATGTGAAAACCACTTATTAAAATTAAAATAAGGTGAAAAAAATGTGTAGAGTGGTGATTTTAGTCCAAAAATGACCCAAAACTACCTCTCTATGATAAATTAAGAACGGACAGAACTTAGAGAGAAAAATAATTGTTTCTCAAAAAATTAGGGTGGGCCCTGTATTAGAAGAATATAGTAAAATAATTTTATGAGTGGAACAAATTTTTAAAATGTTAAAAACGTGTGAGAAAGGAAAAATCATGATAAAGTATGATAAAGTTAAAGTATAAAAATTGTGTCTATGTATGATAAACATTTTTTTAAAAAAATGCTACCAAATAAATTATTCTTTCAGATATCATGACGCAATTCAAAATTTATTTACAAAAAGCTGAAACTCTTTTTTTTCGTTGGCAGAGTGACAAACAAACTTATAACTTGCACACATAGTTGAAAATTTTAAATTTAAATTACAATAAAATATTCAATTTAATATATAATATCATTGTTAATTACCCCTCCCTCAACCCAAAAACTTTGTCCTTATAGAATTTTACACTCAGATTAAGAAATAATAAAAAGTGATAAAATAACTTATTTTTACCTTTTGTTTTATTCAGAAAGTGAAATATATATTATAATTGGATACGGTCAAAAAAATTTGAATGATGGCTAAGGTGGACGATCATGAATGATGAATCAAAGATGCTTTCTAATTTTATTTTATTTTGGATACATGCTTTTTAAATTCTAATAAATAAATAAAATGATGCTTTTTAAATATTGAAAAAAAAAGCTAACATGTACCCTTAGAAGTTAGAATACATGTTAATATTTTTAAATGAAAATATTTTATTGTAATCAATGTATTTAATTTAATTTTTAAAAATTTTATAAATTAATTACACAATTTTAAAAATAATATTTCTATTTTTAGATTCTTAACATGTATCCTTAAGACATAGCTTAGCAAAACCCTTAAATATTTTTTTTTCATTGAATCAAACAAATATTTTATAATTACTAAACTCCTAGTGGAATTTAATTTACGGTTTAAAAGGCAATGGGTAAGGGACGGAAATGAACTTTTTTTGTATCTTTTAATAGGAAATTACATTATTGTCCAAAAGCTTTAAGTTTTATATTTTTTTCCTTTTCAAAATGACTGACTTTTTGTAAAAAGTTTTATTTTTTTCAAAATATTAGACTCTAATTAAATTAATAATACTTACATCACTATTAATTTTGTAAGTGCTTTCTGGATTTGAATTCTGCTAGTGTTTTTGGAGGAGATAAATGTAATTATAAATACTTATTTAGCTCTAAAGTCTTGCACTTATTTATCTTGGTTTGAGGTATCATTCCCTCATCTAAAACTTTTGTACATTGTACTCCAAAAATATAAGACTTACATCGTTGTTAATTTTTAACATATTTCATTTTATGGTTATCTTAATCATAAATACATCAATATTTATTAATTTATTCAGCATAAATATGTTTCTACTCCTATAAATTCATGAGTTTAGTCTTAAAAAAATTATCATTTTTGTTCCTTTTGTATTTTATAGGAATCAATTTAAGAATAAAAATATCTATATTTTATAAATGATTTCAAAATATGATCTTTTTATAATTTATAATATTATAGAAGACTAAAATATTATTATTAAAATTTAATAAGGAGTAAAGTTGAAACAATCCGGGAAAGTAACATTTATTTTCAATAGTTTTCAACCCTTATCTTATACTTTTCAACCACTTTATTTTCTTCCTTGAAAAAAAACCCTTTCTTTTCTATTTTGTGGATGAGAAAAGGAATGCACCCAATTATTTTATTTTTTAGGGTACAAGAAATGCACCCAATTATTAATGTGGTTCAAATGGCTAATGTACACCTTATATTTTCTAACGGCCCTTTTGACAAGTTAGTATATATTTAACTAATTTTAAATTTTACCAGGAAATAAAATTATACCATATAGATAAAAGGTTATATATACCATATAGATAGTTTTTTTTTCTTACAATAATATGTGTTTATAATTTAAATTGAAAATGATTCTTTTAAAAAATTTAAGCTTTTTAATTATGAGCCCATTTTTTATATTTAAATCGGGCTCCAAGTATTACATGGACTAAATGCAAATGACTCACATTGCACATAAAATTCATCCGCTTTCTCTATATCATTTAAAATTATTTTTTATGAAAAATTAAACTTATCAAGAGGTTTTCCTCTTCTTCATCATTTTCATCAACTCAAAATTTAAATCCATAAAATTCTAAATTCAAAATAGAACCAAATTTTTTACCCCAAAAAATTTAAAACCAATTAAGTTGTTTTTGCCCAATTAAAATCAATTATAAGATAATATCAAAGACCAAATTGTAAATGAACAATGAAAAAAACTGTGAAAACAGGGAACAAAAAACCAATGGGATACACACACATATTGTCAACTGGTAGTTCTATTTTAAATGCAATTTGTTTGATTATCAAAGAAAAAAAAAACTAGTACCTCTATTTGTTTTAGTAAAAATTACACCAGGTTGGGCTTTAATATATGCTTTGGGCAATTTTGAATTTACTTGCGGCAGCCCAAATATCATTAAATTACGGAATTTTCTTTTGCCATCATAATCATTTTTTCGTCCGCCTTATGAATTTACCAAAATACTTATTTCTACTATTTAGGTAGCGGATACATATCAAAAACACTCTACCACAATTGTTTTTTAACGTTCATTATTTAAATAGCAGATAATATTTTTAAACAATTTTTTAATTTTATAACATGCATCACTCAAATAGCGGATGGGTAAAAAAAAACCGCGTAGGACAACAAAAGAATATCTATTAAAACACTTCATTAAACTGACATATAAAATACAAATTTGACTGTTCCACAAAAAAAAGTGTGCTTGAAATAACTTAAATAATAGCACCTATACTAAAATATACTTATCAATTTATTGTCATTCCTAATTTTGTTTCCTTCCAAACCTCTTTAACTGATGCATCTAAAGAAACAATGACATTCATTCTCTTTGAAACTATCAGGATATTTATTGTTGAACTAACATGAAAAAATTATTGCGGATAATTATTTACGAAATTAGTATATAATTGAGCTATTATATTATATACATTGTTACAATAATTTTTTGGTACAATACAATATTTTTATTATCTAATTTTATTTTGACATGACGGTTAAAATAAGAATACACAAAGGATTTATTTGAAACAATAAACTCTTTGACCTATTTTGTTTTATTTATTTTTAACAAAATCGAAATAAATAGCTTTTATCTTCATTAAATTGTAAATTTGTAATCCATGTTATGTCACTATGTAGCACAATTTATATAAACTGATCATCGTATTATATCTTAATTGTAATTTGTCTATATAAACATTATCATTCTTAGTTTCAAGCAAAATATTACAAAGTATAAATGCTTTACTAATATAAATACACCATGACACAATGTATTACAATACCATTAACACAAAACTACACAATTTCATAACAGTTGAGAGATAAACGTGGTTTAACAAGAATCTCAAGCGGAGTAGCTTTAGTATTTGTTAATCCAAATTCTTCGGTCATATCAACAAGTCCAGGTGTTGGGTTTAAGATATCAAAGGAATGCAAAAAACTCGCTAGAGAAAAATGCAACATTTGAAGTCCAAACGATATTCCAGGACACATCCTTCTACCACTTCCAAATGGCAATAATTCAAAATGATTACCTCTAAAATCAACATCTTTATGAGTTGTAAGAAACCTTTCAGGTTTGAACTCTAATGGATCTGGCCAAACAGTAGGATCTGTGTGAATTTTCCACAGATTTGTGATTAATCGAGTTCCTTTTTTAACCTGAAAACCACCTAAAGTGCAATTTTCTGAAAATTCATGAGGTCCTGAGAGAGGACCCGGTGGATACAATCTTAATGTTTCTTTGATTATAGCTTGAAGGTATACCAAATTACTTATATCTAACTCATTGACACATCTCTCTTTACCAACTTGAATATTAAGTTCTTCTTTAGCTTTTTCCATTACAAGAGGATTTTTCAATAGCAAACATAGTGCCCATATAAGAATAACACTACTTGTGTCTGTTCCTCCAGCAAATAATGTCTGAAAATTAAGTGCAAATTCCATAATAAGTATATTCATGTCTTCAGACGTTGGTAAAAAAGTTGGTTTAAATAAAGCTAAAACATGTAAAAAAATAAAAAAAATCAAACTGACATTTTTGCACGAACAAAGATTTTATTGACATATTCACAAAGTTCAAGTCATGTATATGTACTATAACTTTTTGAATAGAAACATGGAGACTGAAACAACTTTACCAAATTTCATTTTTGTTGTTATCTATTTACAATAATATTTAGCTTTCTTACTAGATAATTGGATTAACATGTTGTATCAAGTTAATTTTAAAAGTTCATCTTTGAACTAACATTAAAAGGTTCATATTAGAAATTTTTTTAACTACTTTCTTAACTATAAAATTCTAGTCACAAATTATCTAATTTATGCACTTAATTTAACAAATTAAATATAGTGAGACAAATATATATATATATATATAGACACGCACACAGACTTACCAATATTGTGGCTTTGATTACGGTATCAGAATCAAACCCTTCGATAGTTGTTCCATCAAACAATGAAAGCAACACATCTAAAATGTCCTGACTTTGACCATTAACATTTTCACCCAATATTTTGTTATGGCGACGCTCCTTCAACCATTCACCTAAAATTTTGTCCAATCTCTTAGAAGTTGTATTCATTGCCTTCACGTGACCACCAAAATCAAACAATTTCAAACTTGGAATAACATCTCCTACCGTTATTATCCCAAACAAATGCATCAACTCCTTCAAAGCTTGCACACATCTTTGAGCTTCTTCTTCTTCAACATTAGTTTCTACACCAAAATATCTCTTTCCAACAACCATTCGAAGAACCATGTTGAATGTCAAGTGTGTAAACCACTCCTTCATATCCACCAATACATAGTTTGATGAACCCAACTCGCTCTTTTTGCTAGACCAAACATCGCAAAGCTCTTTAATTGATGTTCGAACTTCAGAAATATGAACATGTTTTGCTTGTTCAACTCGACGATTGGAGAGAATCTCTAAAGTTGCAATCTTGCGAAGTTGGCGCCAATAAGGGCCATAGGGTGCAAAACCAAACATGGCTCCTTTATAAGCCAAATGTTCCGTTGCAACAAGCTTAGGGCGAGACGAAACGGCCATGTCATTTGTAGTGAAACATTCTTTTGCCATTTCCCAATTGTTGATTATTAAAGCATGTTTAGAACCAAGTTTGATGGTGAATATTGGTCCATATTTATCAGCTAAGGTACCTAAGACTCTATGGGGTGGTTGTGTGCCACTAAAAGTTGGGAGATGACCAAGTATTGGCCATGTTCCTTTGGCTATTGGTGCCTCTTTGTTTTTGCTATTTGCAAATTTTGTGAATCCAAATAGAAACAATAATAGTGGAATTAGAGAGATTAAGAGTGCAATTGGTGTGGTGTTTATTAGGCTGCTTAGAACTAAATCCATTATTAGATGAGGTTCTATTTTGGTGGATAGAAGTAGAATTAGATATGATTATTCTTTGTCTTGAATCCTAGGATATAAATAGAGGAAAATGCTACGGAAATTAAGAAAGTAAAGATGGATTTAGTCAAAATAAAATGGAGACATGTTAGTTACAAATTAGATTTTTGAGGTTTACTCTGACTCAGGTGAATTTCTGCAATTTAACTTACATAAAAAACAATTAAAAATGATTTTTTTAAAAAAAAATTGATAAACTTCTAAAGAAAGAATTATCTCATCTAATTGTTTTTAACTTTTTTATTGATAAATTGGCTATCTTTATGCATAATTATGGAGGTTAATCTCTTGAATTTGATATGTCCATAATAGATGGTAAAAATTCTTTCTCATAAGATAAAGTGATAAAGTTAAAGTATAAAAAATTGTGTGTGTGTATGATAATTGATAAACATTTTTTTAATATAACGTTTGTGGTATACAATAACATCCACTTATGTTGAATTTGATTTTCTATTTTTGACATTTTTGTTGAATGTGAATTTAAAAAATCCAACTGCTAATGAATAAAAATATTAACAAGATTAATATATTTGAATCAAGATTAAGATTAAATTATTATATTTACAAATTTGTACTATACACTAGTCCTCATACATGAACCAAATCAAAACGTTCAAATATAAGTAATAAGAAAAATAATCAATTTTGGTGGTTCAAAATAAAAAATACCTCTAGTAAAAAAAGTAAAAAGTAAACAATTCTTTCGGATATCATGACGCAATTCAAAACTTATTTACAAAAAGTTGAAACTTTTTTTTTTTTTTTAGTTTTTCACCACCAGTTAAATCTGATTTGAGAGACAGTTCTGACATCAAGTGGTTCCAACTCCCTCTTGATCACAGTTGCGGGGGATCAAATCATGGTCCTCCCTACCAAGTTCAGCGTCAATCACCATTAAACCAACTAACAATTGGTGGAACTTTCTTCTTTTTTTTGTCGACAAAGTGACAAACAAACTTATAACTTACATGTATACAGTATAGTTGTAGGCCAATTATGTGGAAATGGCTCCTGGAAATAAGAGGTCAATACTATAATAATGAATATCAATTTTATAAAATTTACTGTTAGATTAAATTTTGTATTAAATAGATCATTCATAAAAAAACGTAAAAAAATTAAAAATCATTTGATAAATTATTGAAATCTACCAAGATTAACGGTATTTAATAAAAACTCATAAATCATTAATTTTAATGGGTCTCAATAACATATCGAATGATTTTCAATTTCTTTAAAAAAATTATGGATGATCTATATGATATAAACTTTCAATCTTACGGTAAATTTTATAAAATTTGTATTTGTTATAATGTTATTCATGACTGCTCAACTATGGACCATTTGAAGAAGTATTACATTTTAGAAGTTGTCATAATTGTAAGATCTTAAATTTAAATTAAAACTAAAATGTTCAAATTAATAATATAATTGTTAATTTTTATTTTTTTGTTAAATAGTCTAATAGCTAAAAATTATATCCTTAAGGTGGATAAGCGATGATCAAAACTCAAACTTCAATTTCCTTAATATAATGTAATATTATTTATCAACTGAACTAAGCTCACGAAATATTATTGTTAATTACTTAATTAAGAGATTAAACAGGGCCGTCTATGGCCAAGTGCAGTAAGTGCTATACCACTGGGCCTCACAATTTATGGGGCCTCAAATTTTTTTTAATTCCATCATATGAAAAATAGATCAAGTATTATTTGAAGATAGAAAATCACAAGAAATTGATGTTGGCTTAGTGGAGCGCGTCTTGATCCTTTAAATGTGCGGACGTGGGTTTGAGTCCTAGTGGTGGTACTTTTTGGTTTTCTCTTATTTAATTAAGATATTTGAAAACTGGAAGAATAGTATCCATTCCATTCATATTAAACATTACATTGCATAAATTATTTCAAAATTGTGTTTCTTTTTATGAAATACAATAATTTTTTTTTCTATAACTTATAAATAACTTCACTACTTTACTTTATTTTATTTTTAAAAAAAACTACATTTTATTATTTTTTTGAAAATGAAGAATTAATTTCTAATATTAAGTTGCAATTTTTATTAAAAATACTATCAATTTTTAATGATATTAGCTTGAAGGTGTATTTTGTTATTATTGATTTGAAAGTGATTATTTTTTTACATTATATATGTTGTTTGTATTTTAAATAAAAGATTACTCTTTTTTAAAAATTATCGGTTCATTTTTGAATAATATATCACTTAATTTTTTATTTATCGGTTCATTTTCAACATTGTGGAATGACCTTTTGTTTATGTTAGTTACATGAATAAATAACTATTTTTGTTGTTATTGATGCTATTTACAATTTAAATAAATGATGTTTTCTTTTAATTGTTTTTTTATTAGGGATCCATTTTTATTATTTGTTCCGGACCTCCAAAATCTCGGGACCGGCCCTGAGATTAAACTACATATCATTTAGATCTCTCTATTTAATCTTACACGTTAGTCTTTTAGATAATGCTATTATAATTGGATATAGTCAGAAACATTTGAATAATGATGGCTAAGGTGGACGTTCATGAATATGATGAATGAAAGATGCTTTTTAAATATTTTATTTTTCTTTGAATCAAATAAATATTTTATTACTAAACTGCTACAAGTGGAATTTATTTTACGGGTTAAAAAGGCAATGGGCAGGGAACGAAATGAACTCTTGTATCTTTTATAAGAGGAAATTACATTATTGCCCGCAAGGCTTTAAGTTTTACTATTTTTTCCCTTTTCAAAATGACTGACTTTTTTTGTAATTTTTTTTTGGAAAATATTAGACTCTCATTAAATTAACAATACTTACATCATTTTTAATTTTGTAAGTGCTATTTAAGGTTTTGGATTCAAGTTCCACTAGTATTTTAAAACAGTAGTACTATATAGTGCGAAAAATTCATAACGAAATTTTCACGAATGCGCACTAGAATTGTAACCTCTTTGTTAAGACTCTTTTACTCACTTTATCAAAAAAAAAAAATACTCTTTTACTCACAAAGTCTTACAATTATGAATTATTATTTTTTTAATAAAAAAAATCAAAATATCTCACATGCTTTGATTCCTAAGTTAGACTGGATAATAAGTTTAATTGGTACTAGTTGATAGAGTTAAGTTAGATATTGCGGTTTGAGTTGGTTTTATTTGATTTTTTAAAATAAAAACCGCAAATCAAACCACGCGGTTTAGAAGAAAAATGATTTGTGAGGTTCAAACTAAATGTGATTTTTTGCGGTTTTTGGTTTGAATTGGTTCGGATTGAAGTTTTACTTTTGAATGGGTTCGGATATGAACACCCATAATTATTTGTATATATTTCACCGTTTTATTCTATTAATTTAGTTGTTGTGAGTTTGTTCAAAAATTTATCTTTTTTTATTTTAATGATGTTGAATTTAGGTTTATTTCTGATATACTCTATTAATTTAAAATAAATAAATATTATGACCTTGTGAGTTTGTTCATATTTTTCTTTTTCGATGTTGATTTTTTTTAGTAGATACGTAAAATAACAAACAATTGAATATTCACACCCAAAATGGAAGAATCGAGGTTCAAAACTATATTATAACATTTGACCTAATAATTTTGGCATTTTAATTTTATCAATTAAACTAATATTTATAAACTTGAATATATTTATGTTTATTTCTTATGTAGTCTACTAAATTAAACAAATAAATAAATATTATTTTTCATATAAAGAATAAGAAAAGCTATGTGTAATTATATGTATGCCGCAATATATGGTGTATAGTGGTATACTATGTGTTGCCCAGTGGATATAAAATCTAAAGGCACTGTCTAATGTCCTACTGAGCAAAAGCACAATTAAGTGTGGATTGGTGAATTTGTCGTGAAACAATTTTCGCTAGATAAAGCATTTTCCATTTTAAAAAGAAGATAAATATAAATACCTTTATAAACGTTCTTTAAATTCAAAGATCTTATCTACTGTAAATTGAAGCATTATCCCTTCATTCATCCTAAATACTTGTACTCCAAAAAAATACACTTACATTACTGTTAATTTTTATTAATAATACTTACGTCGTTGTTGATTTTTACCATGTTTCATTTTACGGTTATCTTAATCTCTATCTCTACAAACACCAAAAAAAATCACGGTTATCTTTATGTTAAATACATCAATATTTATTAAATTTATTCAGTATAAATATGTTTTTAGTCCCTACAAATTAATGAGCTTTATGTTTAGTGTTAAAAAAAATTATTCATTTTTGTTCCTTTAGCATTTTATAGAAATTAATTTAAGAATAAAAATATCTCTATTTTATAAAAGATTTTCAAAATATGATCTTTCTTATAATTTATAATATTATAGAAGAATAAATTATTATTAAAATTTAATAAGAGTAAACTTTTGAAACAATCCAGGAAAGCAACATTTATTTTCAATTAGTAAAAAAAACATTTATTTTCAATAATTTTCAACCCTTATCTTATACTTTTCAACCACTTTGTTTTCTATTCTGGATGAGAAAGGAATGCATCCAATTATTAATGTGGTTCAATGGCTAATGTCCACCTTAAATTTTCTAACGACCCTTTTGACAAGTTAGTATATATTTAACTAATTTTATATTTTACTAATTTTACTATGACTCGGATCAAGTTTTATTGTTCACGCACATCAATCAGATTGTGGTGTCTTCAAAACCACCAGACACCAACCAATCATATACCTCCAAATTTGAGAAGAACCAAGATTATTAAAACCAGTATAATTCCAAAAGCTACGAGACATGGCAATAAAACCCATACCCGCGGGTATCCGCCCAAACCATATCCGCTTTGACGGGGAAAACCCGAGTTGACTGAGTTTGGGTTCGGGTTTGGGTTTTCCCCGATTTCAAATGATGGGGTTGGGGCGGGTAATGGGGACATTGATACCCACCCTGAACTCGTCCCCAAACCCGCCCTATTGCCATGCCTAGCTACGAGATAACTCACAGTTTCAAATGCAATAAAGAAATGATGTGTCTTGAAAACTATAACGAAAGCAAGTGACAAAAGAACTTTTTCTGCGGTGATTGAGTAAAGATTTAAAAAAATTACTAATTAACACATCAACTAGAAACAAAAGATTTTTTAAAAAAACCCTGTAGTAATTATAATACATTAGCAGCATATTAAATCATTAAAAAATAGTTCAAAATAACCTACTAACAAACAGCAACAACCAAATAAATTGTAAGTCATTTTATGTTTGATGTTTAAAAAGAAATTGTAGGAAATTAGAAACAAGAGAAGAATAAGAGATAAAGAAAAGAAAAAGAAATGACATGCAGTAACAATCAAAAACATGCATGTAGACAGTGGCGGAACCAAGGGGGTGGCTGGTGGTGGCCACGGCCACCCCCGAAAAATAAGAAATTACTAGGATACCCTTGGTATTTTATAAATTTTAAATACATGGTATATATATTTGTTTGTGAGCATTAACATAAAAAGTGAAGTTTAGCCCAGTGGTTAAGGTGTCACGCCTCTCACTTAGAGTGACTGAGTTCAACACCTGCTGGGTGTGTTTTTTCATATTTTTAAGCCTTTTAAAGGATATTTTTCTTAAAAAACTAATTTTCATATGTATTTATTACAAAAAAAAAAATGCACAATTCTATTTGTTTTTTAAACAACACAACTATCTTCTAATAATCAAATTTTATGGAAGTATTTATTCAAAGTCAAATATTTATTATTTTAAAGTGTGTAATTTGTTTTATTAATGATTAAATTTTTATAGACAATATAATTTTTTTATTTAATTGATATATTACAACTGTTTTAGCGGCCCCCTCAGAAAAAAAATCCTGGTTCCGCCACTGCATGTAGACATGTAGTAACAGAAGAAGTGATACTGAACATATAACTAGGAATAATATTATGTACTTACTTTGATCTCTATTATAAATTAAAAATTACTTTATAGACTGATTAAAAAATTGTTGTATTTGGTCGGACCAAATACAAAATTGATCGATCAAATACAAAATTGATTTTTTGTTTATTATAGTGACTAAAGAGAGTAGAACTTGACTATGTTTCATAAGAAACTCGGGAATCAAGGAGTAACATTCATTTTACTCTTGATATTGAATTTCTTCTCTGGCTAAGTAGTTGATGCTCAAGTTAAGGTGCAAGAATAGTATGCATGGATGTTTTTATGGGTTATCTTTAGCACTGCTCGACAAGCCAAATTAGAGTAGGGATACGCGGCTGCAGACTAAGGTGGGCCGGGATAATAAACACGGGCTCAAAATTATTTGAGCCGGCCCATTTTGTTATCTCAACTACTTGTGCTACAATTTATTGTGAGTATTAGAGCATTATTTATGTGTTTATGTTGACAAACTAGTGAAAATCGTATTTCTTTGAGAAAATTTAATTGCAATTACATCAAACTATCATCCATTGCCTCAAAAAATACATAAAATAGAGCCAAAGTAATAAGTATTATTGGGATGAATTGAAATGAATACAAATATAGTTTATTTATTGTAAATGACTTATTACTTTTTTTTTTTTTTTGATATATGTAAATGACTTATTACTACGGTGTGAGAAGACACAAAATTAACTAACACCATTTATTTTCATCAAAAGAAAAAACTAACAACATTTATTTATCACTAGAAAACAAAACAAACAAAAAATGCAATGGACAAAAATTCGCCTCAAAATTTGCACCCCTAATCCAGAGTCCTGGATCCGCCACTGAATCACATAGTTTCATAACATTTGAGAGACAAAGAAGGTTTAACCAAAACCTCAAGTGGAGTAGCTTTAGTGCTAGTAAATTCAAGAACTTCAGTAACGTCAATTGATTGTGGAGAAGGATTGAAGAATTCAAAAGAATGCAAGAAGTTAGCTAGAATATAATGAAGCATATTCAAACCAAGGGACATTCCGGCACACATTCTTCTCCCACTTCCAAATGGTAACAATTCGAAATTTTTACTCTTAAAATCAACATCTTTGTGGGTGGTAAGAAATCTTTCAGGTTTGAATTCTAACGGATCTGACCAAACACTAGGATCTCTATGAATCTTCCAGAAATTTGGCATCAATCGAGTTCCTTTTTTAATATGATATCCACCTATTGTACAATCTTCAGTAAATTTACGAGGAGATGAAAATGGAGCTGGTGGATACAATCTTAATGTCTCTTTAATTATAGCGTTAAGATACACTAAATTATTTATATCGGATTCATTTACCCATCTATCTTTTCCAATTTGTGTGTTAAGTTCTTCTTTTGCTTTTTCTAATACATGGGGATTTTTCAATAGTAGACACATTGCCCATGAAAGTGTTCCAGCGGTTGAGTCACTTCCTCCTATAATCAATTCCTACAAAAAAACAAGTTTCAAATTACATAAGAAGAATGCCCGAATGAATATCTCCTTGTAAATTTTGATATATGCAACCAAAAAACAAAAGATAATATCTCCTTGCAACATTTTCTTTCTAAAAATATGATAACCTTTGTATTTTTTTTCCTACAAAATAATAACCTTCTAAATTTAGTTTTTATTTAATTTTTTGTTTTTGGAAAATTATTATGCATTATGTTTTAGTCCCTATTGTTCAATTAACTTGTATTTTATAATGATTTTTTTCACAAATATATTTGGAAATTGGAACGTTATAAAAAGTTCTTCAAGAAAAAACGATAATTTTTATTATTTTTATCTTTAACTTTAGTCGTTTGGAAAAATCATTTATTTTACGGATAAAAAGTTCATATTTAATTCAAACCAAGTTAAAAAAAATTAAATTTTAGTAAATAAGCTTTATATGATATTTTAAAAATGTCTATGAAAAATCATTCAAAAATTTAAGAATTTAACGATAATTAAACAAACTTTATTTTAGTAGGGACTAAAATTATACGAAAGAAAATTTTTATAGGGACTAAAATTATAATAAAATTGAATAAGAACTAAACTTATAAGTTTCACATTTTATAGAGACCGAAAATATATTTAATCCAAAATTTTATTAACAAATCTTTCTGAGACACTTCTTAAGAATTCCATTTCAAGAATTTATTTATTCTAAAAATTTAAATATTTTAATTTTCAGTCCATTGAATTTACAAAGTAACAATTTATAAATCATAAACTATAAATTAAAATATTATATATACTTACCAATGTTGTGGCTTTGATGATGGTATCTGCACTAAATTCCTCAATGGGTTTGTCATTAAGCACCAAAAACATAGCATCCAAGAAGTCTCTTTCTCCCACAACCTTATCACTACCTAAAACCTTCTTTTCACGATGTTCTTCCAACCACTCACTCAACAATATATCAAATTTCTTTGCACATTCTTTCATTTCTTTCTCATGACCTCCCAAATCCAACCACTTTAAAAATGGAACAGCATCTCCTACGGTAAATGTCCCAATTAAACGCATAAAATCTCTTATATTATCCAAAAACCTTATTGCTTCTTCCTTATTTTTCTCATCAACCATGTCACCAAAACATCTCTTCCCAACAACCATTCTTAACACCATATTTAATGTCAATTGTGCAAACCATTTTTTCAATTCGACTGACACATAGTCTTTAGTACTAGCGAGATTAGACAGACTAGTACTTTGTACTGACACTTGATTAGACCAAACTTTAACAAGCTCTTTTATCGATGTTTGAACTTCTGAAACACGAATGTGACTCAGTAGTTCAACTCGGCGACTTGAGAGAATCTCTAAGGTAACAATTTTTCTTAATTGGCGCCAATATGTTCCGTACGGTGCCCAACCAATGAAAGCTTGATTGTACGACATGTGTTCAACCGCGACCGGTTTAGGGCGCGATGAAACGACGATGTCGTTCTTTGTGAAACATTCTTTGGCTAATTCACAATTGTTAAGTACCAAAGCATTTGTAGCACCAAGCTTGATTGTGAATATTGGTCCATATTTATCAACTAAGGCAGCTAAGGTTTTGTGAGGTGTTTGTGTATTTCTCATTAATGGAAGGTGGCCTAGTAAAGGCCATGACCCTGAAATTATTGGAGGTTCTTTGGTATGAGAAACTTTGGAGAAACGAAATAGAAAGAAAAAGAGGGAAATTAGAGCAATGAGTGCTATGGTTGCGGTGTTAAGGTAGTTTAGAACTAAATCCATTTTTTGGTGTTCGATGAGATTGTGAAAGGATAGGACACCACGCTTTTATAAGGATATTAAAAACGGTAGATATGGCTATGAGTCACTGAGTAGAGTCAATAGAATATTATTATATTTAAATTATTCTACAATAATTACTTGATGCGCAAGGATAATATACTATATTGGATGCTTAGCTACTTTTCTCAATGTTGACTGCAATTCATTTTTCTTTGTACGTGGCTTTGAAAGTGGCTGCTTCCAATTCCCTTTTGTTTAGTAATCTAGGTAGACAAGACAAGATATAATTATTTGTTTAATTATGTGTAGAATATATAGATAAAAAATTAAAAATATATATAAATTTATAACCTGATGTACAAGTATATATACACAGACACAATAAAAAATAGATTGCCACAAAAATTTAATCATGTTAATTTTTTAATTGGGGAAGTGTATTATAGTAATTTAATTTTTAATTAAATAAATTAATGGTTATTTTTAATAAATAAAAAATTTATTTGTTAATTATTGTATTTTAAGAAAATCATTTTAAATTTTAAATTATTGAGATATTCATTTATTTCTTTAATTATGTGTAGCATATAGTTAAAAAAATAATAAATTTAAATTGAAAAACCTGGTATGTAAGAGTGCAAGTATAATAATTTGTCGATAAAGGACAAGATTCCACCGCATATACAGTGACACAATAAAAAACAAATTGCCACAAGTTTAATCATATGCTTATTTTTGGGGAAGTTTCCCGTTGAACAGGTTTTTAGAATGCATTGATAAATTTAAGTGTACTGTAGCACATTTAATTTCTAATTCAACAAATCAATGTGATTATCTTGTTGGTTTTGCAATCTAAAAAATTTAATTACCTCCACAATTTGTTGGTCGCCTATTTTTTATCTGTATTTTGTTAAAAAATAAAATAATATTCAAACATTTAAATTGATAGAAACATCATACAACCACATATTCAACAGACTCGATTTTGGATCAGTGCAACTAGGCCTTCAGATCAGAGTCTCCACAAAATTGGGGCCTCAAATTTTTTTTTTGGTTTAAGCCCACCATTTAAAATGTTGTGGGTTGTGAATTCGAATCACACCTGTGGTAATTTTTTAATTTAATTTTAAGAGATCAATTCATAATAAATATAGATAATATTAATATTGTTGAAAGGGTTTGGTGTTAACATAATAGATTCTGCATATCACAATTTCATTATTATTACTTCATTATTATCACAATTTGTAAATGTTTCTTAATTGATAACAAAAAAATAGTTTATTTGTCGTTTAAATATTAGTTTTATTTGTTAATTATCTCAGATTCTTAATTTGTTTTTATTATTTATCTATGTCTTCTAAATTGTCTCATAAGATTAAATGTGTGAAGCATAAGAAAAAATAGACTTGATGAGTTAACTCAATAAAAGAACCGTAAATTCTTGTTGAAAATCAGAATGTCGATGACTTTGTTTTTATAAAAAATGTTGATGACTTTTTGTATGTTGACAGTTATAAGGATTGATGATTATTTTTTATATTGTTGATGTAATTTACAATTGGAATATATGAAGTTCTTTTTTTTTTAAAAAAATTATATCTTTTTATTCGGGGTCTATTTTTATTATTAGCTCGGGGCCTCCAAATAGTCGGAGACGGCCCTAATATTCATCAACATCGCTAAAAAGTAACATAAATGATGAATTTGCGAACATACTCACATCATCCAAGTTAATAGCATAAAACGGCAAAATATCTACTACAAATAATATGATAGAATTAAAATCACTGGAATAATATGTCTCCGGATCTGCAACGTTGATGCCTTAATTATTGATTGAATCTGTAGTTAATCGAAATCGATCTGCAACGCCCTTTTGACAAGTTAGTGTATATTTAACTAATTTTATATTTTACTAATTTTACTATGAAATAAAACTGTACCAATGTTTTACTATTATCAAATTTACTCATTAAGAACCAAGTTTTATTGTTCGCATTGTGGTGTCTTCAAACCCACTAGACACCAGCCAATTATATACCTTCAACTTTGGTAAAAAATCGAGATTGTTAAAATTAGTATGATTCTAAAAACTACGAGACAACTCACAGTTCCAAATGCAATGAAAAAAGAATTTATTTTGAAAACCACGATGAATGCAAGTGACAGAAGAACTTATTTTGCTGTGATTAAGTAAAGATTTAACAAAATTACTAACTCATCACCTAGAAACAGAAAGATCTAAAAAAAAAAACTTGTAGTAATATAATACATTAGCAGCATATTAACTCGTTAAAAAAATTGTCAAAAAAAAAAACTCAATAAAAAATAGTTACAAAATAAGCTACTAACAAACAGCAACAACCAAATAAATTGTAAATCATTTTATGTTTAATGTTTAAAATGAAATTGTAGGAAATTAGACACAAGAGAAGAATAACATAAAAAGAAATGATAGTAGCAATCAACAACATGTATGTAGTAACAGAAGAAGTGAACTATCATGAGACGCTATAAATGATACTGGACATATAACTACAAATATATATATATATATATATAAGATGTATCATATGAGAATAAAGTTATATGAGAATATGAGAATGAATAATAACTGTTAGATCTAAATAGAGGATTGAGATTAAAATACTTTTTAATGTGTTTTTTTCACTCAATCACAAACCCCTCAACTTCTTCTCTCCTTCATTCCTTCGCTCAAGCTTTCTCTCTCACACCTTACCACCGCCGCCATGGATATTCATCTCTCATTCAGATCATCAACCCCACCTCCTCTGTTCAGTTTCACACCCTCTTGATTCTATTATTCACACATCCACCATTACCATCGCCACCATCTTTGATTGAGCAGCTCTGATATTATACTAGACACCCAGTTGCAAGACATTGACAATGATGCCCAAGTTTGTTTATTTGATTGATTTAATTGGTTCTGTTTTAAGTGGTTTAATTTTTTTGGAAAAGTGATTTTTAAGTAATTTGTATATTATTTGTAAGTGATTTAACGAGTGAGGTTTGCAATTTCATTGATGAGAGAAGAGGAAAAGTTCATAGGGAAAGTTCATAACTTTTGGGTATCAATAATATAGAAGATTCTTGCTGATATTTTTCACCATTAGAAATATGTTCTGTATAGAAACAACCATTCATCCCGGTGTGATAATTCTTTGCCGTAAAATAGGTAGAAGATGGAAGAAAAAAATTGAAAAAAATTGTGGTAAGGTGTGACAGAGAAAGCTTCAGCGAAGGGATGAAGGAGAGAAGAAGTTGAGGGGTTTGTGATTGAGTGGAAATGACACATTAAAAAATATTTTAATCTCAACCCTCCATTTGGATCTAACGGTTATTATTCATTCTCATATTCTCATATAACTTTGTCATTCTCATATTCTCATATAACTTTGTCATTCTCATATGATACATCCTCTATATATATATATATATATATATTTAAACAAGACTTTTATTAAAAATCAAACAGTTCTCATATCGTTTTGGATAAGAAGAACAATTTGGGGGGTATAACAGAGGCCCAGTCCTTGTTTGGCTCAACAATGGCCCATCTGCTAAACTATGTGCTACTTTATTTCCTATTCTACGAACCCAATTAGAGTAGGTATACAGCGGCTGCTGACTAGGGTGGGCCGGGATAAAAATAAGGATTAATAAACGGGGTCAAAATTATTTGACCCGGCCCATTTTGCTATCTCAGCTACTTGTGCTACAATTTATTGTGAGTATTAGAGCATTATTTATGTTTATGTTAACAAACGAGTGAAAATCTTATTTCTTTGAGATAATTTAAGTGAAATTACATCAAACTATCATCCATTGCCTCAAAAAATACATAAAATAGAGAGCCAACGTAATAAATATTATTCGGATGAATTGAAATGAATACAAGTACAGTTTATTATAAATGAATTATTACTATGGTGTGAGAAAACACAAAATTAACTAACACCATTTATTTTCATCAAAAGAAAAAAAAATCTAACAACATTTATTTATCACCAGAAAAGAAAACAAACAAAAAACACAATGGACTAAAACTAAAATCACATAGTTTCATAACATGCATTCGAGAGACAAAGAAGGTTTAACCAAAACCTCAAGTGGAGTAGCTTTAGTGGTAGTAAATTCAAGAACTTCAGTCACATCAATTGATTCTGGAGAAGGATTGAAGAATTCAAAAGAATGCAAGAAATTAGCTAGAATATAATGAAGCATATTCAAACCAAGGGACATTCCGGCACATATTCTTCTCCCACTTCCAAATGGTAATAATTCGAAATTTTTACTCTTAAAGTCAACATCTTTGTGGGTGGTAAGAAATCTTTCAGGTTTGAATTCTAACGGATCTGACCAAACACGAGGATCTCTATGAATCTTCCACAAATTTGGCATCAATCGAGTTCCTTTTTTAATATGATATCCACCTATTGTACAATCTTCGGAAAATTCACGAGGAAAGGGAAATGGTGCTGGTGGATACAATCTTAATATCTCTTTAATTATAGCTTGAAGATAGACTAAATTATTTATATCAGATTCGTTTACACATCTGGCTTTTCCAATTTGTGTGTTAAGTTCTTCTTTTGCTTTTTCTAGTACATGGGGATTTTTCAATAGTAGACACATTGCCCATGAAAGTGTTCCAGCGGTTGAGTCACTTCCTGCTATAATCAATTCCTACAAAAACAAGTTTACAGTACATAAGAAGAATGCCCCAATGAATATCTTCTTGTAACTTTTAATATATCCGACCATAATTTTCTATTATAAAATACAATGGTCATTATGTACTTTTTCTAAAATTATGTTACTGTAAATTAAAGGTTCTAGAGGCACTCCTTAATAATCTAAGAATTTATTTATCCTAAACTTTTTTTTTAATGACAAATTGATAATACGTTAATTGTTATGTTAGTTTTCTTTTACATATTGTTAAGATTTAAACTCTGGACATTCAGTTCTTTTAACTCTTAGCTCAACTAATGTAACCAGTTGAGCTATCCATCACACCTCTATTTATTCTAAACTTTATTAGCACAACTCTTATTTGTAAAAGAAATTCTTAAAATTATGTTTTTTTTCACACTCAAACAAAAGGAAAGAATTAAACAATCTTTCTTTAAAAAAGAAATATTTGACAAAACTTATAAAAAAAGTTATCATATGGGTTGATTAGCATTAAGTTATAAAGTGTAAAAAAAAGCTTTTTTATTTACAAAAACGAACAATAAATCTTTTTATTTTTTGTTAGAAAACAATAAATCTTTTTAAGACAAAAGAAAGCACAAGTTTATATTACTACTATAAATCATAAAGTATAGTATACATTAAAATATATTATACGTACCAATGTTGTGGCTTTGATGATGGTATCTGCACTAAACCCCTCAATGGGTTGGTCATTAAGCACCAAAAACATAGCATCCAAGAAGTCTCTTTCTCCCACAACCTTATCACTACCTAAAACCTTCTTTTCACGATGCTCTTCCAACCACTCACTCAACAATATATCAAATTTTTTTGCACATTCTTTCATTTCTTTCTCATGACCTCCCAAATCTAACCACTTTAAAAATGGAACAGCATCTCCTACGGTAAATGTCCCAGTTAAACGTATAAAATCTCTTATATTATCCAAAAACCTTATTGATTCTTCCTTATTTTTCTCATCAACCATGTCACCAAAACATCTCTTCCCAACAACCATTCTTAGAACCATATTTAATGTCAATTGTGCAAACCATTTCTTCAATTCGACTGACACATAGTCTTTAGTACTAGCGAGATTAGACTCGCTAGTACTTTGTACTGACACTTGATTAGACCAAACTTTAACAAGCTCTTTTATCGATGTTTGAACTTCTGAAACACGAACGTGACTTAGTAATTCAACTCGACGGCTTGAGAGAATCTCTAAGGTAACAATTTTTCTTATTTGGCGCCAATATGTTCCGTACGGTGCCCAACCTGTAACAACCCGTTTTTCAAAGGCCAAAAAGGGCATTATTTTTTTTTTCTTTTTCAACTAACACTCAGAGTGCGCATAGAATATTTTCCAATGAGCCGGCATTCAAATATACAAAAGAACTCATTACCAAAAGGTGCTTCGACAAGCAAAGTGTATCTCTGAATAATTACAATCCAAGTCTAAGTATTCAAATACTTACAACAACACGAGTTAGACAACCCTATGCTAACCAAAAAGCACGGTGCACAAAACACACCGGCGCATAGTCTAACTATACTAAGCTTCACCACGTGCTCACTATAGCCTAGAACTGCCACCGTCGTCACCACGACCTAACCCATCATCTGGGTGGGATGAGCCCGCAAATGAAAGAAAGGGTCACCACAAAATAAAAGTAGATATATATATATATATATATATAACCGGTGCGAAAGATTGTACACGTAACAAAATTTCCACAAAACACAAGAGAAAGCTCTTAAAACATTCAACAATTCCCACCAACGAGCTTATATATATAATGCACAACAAGCCTAATGCAGACTTCTACAATGGGTGTGGTACTACCAGAGCTACCACATGCAAATGAATTCCGGAATTACTAATCATAACCAATAAAACCGCAAAGGGTTAAGGTGGATCCACTCACGCAATCACACCCCGTGGTCCACTCACGCAACCACTTATTGTACTCAAGAAGATCCCGTAGGATTTTGGGTGGGTCCACTCACGCAACCAACACCCCGTAGTCCACTCACGCAACTACGCACAACGAATGCATGAGCATACGATTCCCTATATATGCTAATGCCACACATACATACCTCTCAAGCATATGTAACTAAATCATAGCAATTCATACATATATTTTCAAAATCATATGTAAATTGCACAAGTAATGTAAACACGTTCCCATCAACGAGCATACATAACACAAACATGTCAAACACACAAACAATTGCGTCGCAGCGAATTCCAAGCATGTCAAACCGTTTTAAAAGACAGAAATAAAGTGGAGCCCTTACCTCGGCAAACTCCCGTCAACAACACACGCTTAGACAACACAACGCGCTTCCTAAAACAAGCAGCGTAACAATCAATACATTGTTCTCTAACCAATCGTATTGAAACTACACCAAAACCCCAAAAACCTAAAGGTTCCTAAGGAAAAACCACTCTTTCGGACATCGAACCAAAAACTACCGTATTGATCAACCACCATGAGTTATTTGTACTATTTTTAGGACCCAAAACAATTGTCAAAAGTCTTAAATAATTTGAAATGCAAAATGACCGTTTTCTTGCGTTACAAGCTACGTACTTTCCGAGTACCCGAAAAACCCGTTTCCAATCCCCGACACTTCCATAAATTAATAAAAAAGGATAGGAAGCCTAAAAATAATTTTAGAACATCAAACTCCAAAAAATTTGGTCCCAGAGCTCGCCACGGCGAGTTGACGGCGAGTGAAGTCAGGAGCTACTGATCTCGCTCGCTCTGGCGAGTTGCTTCAAAGCACGCTCGCTGCGGCGAGTAACAGCTCGCTCAGCGAGTACACCAGAGACAAACAGCAGAAACAGCAAAACTTGGTTTACTCAATTTTCACCCAAAACAACTTTTCACGCAACACACCACATACGCATAGTATTGGTTCCCAACAACCGTTTGCACAACAAAGTATTACATTTCCGAAAGTATGTTGGTTGCTTCGAGTGAAAGTTATTTGGTTTTCATTTCTAAAATTAAAACCAAACTCAAGCACAAGTTTTATTACGGGCCTCAACCGACCGGTAATCGTTTTTAAACATGTTTTCTTAGGCAAAAGCAACGCCACATAATACAAGAGTTTTAAACCATTTTGACCCCAAAAACACTACACAAAACTCTTAGGAAATATTTTCATAAACACCAAAATATTTTTCATCGGATTTTCTAAAACAAAACCATACAACGCATTTCCCTTTCGCCCAAAGGTTCAAAGACAACGTTTCTTTTTAAAACCTTACAACATAACCACATGTTATTGATCAATACATAAACCAACCAAAACCCTAACTTTTCTCATGAGATTCTCACAAACTCATGGAAAATTGAAATAACAAAGCCTACACATGCTTACTAAACCCTCATGAACAACTTTCATGGAACAAAAACCATTCACAACCAATTCTTATGAAATTTCTCCCAAGAACATAATCATAAAAATCCTAACTCCCTAAGAATCTTAGCCAAACAAGGATAGGGAATAGGTTTAGTTACCTTAGGAAGAAGAATCTCACAACTCCAAGCTTTCCAACAAGCTTAAGATCAAGTGTTTTGGTGAAGGAATGAAATTTCCTCAAGATGGAAGGTGGAAGAAAGCCACGGCCAAGAGAGAAAGAAGAAGTGAACTTGTGATAATTCTAAGTCCACCACTTATAAAAGTCTTGCTAGATTTAGGCCATTGGATCAAATAGTGAAAGCTTCCAAGACTAATCCCTAGCCCTTGGATCAAATCCAAGTCTATCCTCACAAGATATTTCCCATAACCTCATACAACGAAACGCACGCTCAGTCCTCGCGCATCGCGACGGACGAAACTCGCAAAAATAGAAAACCTACAGAAAGAACGTCTATCGTTTTTCCATTCCAAAACTTATCGCCGAATCTTTTTCCGCGACTGTAATTTTCTTCCATACCTTAGAAAATTAATCTCAGGATATATCCTAACTCACGCAGATATATAAAACTCCCATCCGAAACCTCACTTAAAACAGACGCAGTAAGATTTTCCATCCGCGGGTAAAATCTTACTCGTTTTTCCAAAAACAAGAATAATCCAAAACTCGTTATTCTAAGACCACAGAAATCTCCTCATACTTAAAAGAGGACTACGACCCAAAAGTCTGTGCCTTTCCAGCGCACGAGCACAAAACAGGCTCCGTTTCAGCAAAAAAAATCTCATAAATGTGACGATATTCACAAATCCGCTTCTACTAAAAACCCTAAAACTCGTAGCCGACACTAGAGTTCCTTAGAAAATTGTACAGTAAAATCTTGGGTCTTACATTACTACCCTCCAAAAAGAAGTTTCGTCCTCGAAACTAAAGGTAAGAGTAACAACTCAACTAATTATTACCATCACCAACACAACAAAACCCCTCAGGATTAGGTGCAGCCACACAGATGCTAACACCGGGTGAAGTCGCACAGATACTCTCACCAACACACTGGCACAACCGTGCACCAACCGCAACTCTCAACGAGTTCACCACTCAAAATTTAACCTCACAACAGAGGTTCACAACCTCTCGTTCCCAAAGATCCTCGTGCCCACAAACAAAAATTTCCAAAGTCACCTCTTTCGCCTCCGCGGCATAGCCCACTCCATTAGTTTCACACGAAGTTGTGAGTGGCTACCCTCCAAAAAGAAACACTGAAGTTCTCTGTGCATCACCAAAGCTAGCAAAACTAGTCAATTCCAGTCAACACGATTTCCGTCTACCATCAACAATAAATTAAGGACGGCCAGTCCCTCAATTTGTCAATAGACAGTCGACAATCCTGATGGTGGTTTAGACCATCTTTACCCAACTTAAGTGATACTTCATTCCACTTGTGCTCAAGGTCCTCCGAGTCACAAGGGTTCCACAAATCTTTCGAGGTTTTCCCACACGCTTCCCTCGATCTCTTACGAATACAAGATTCAAGTCGTAAGACACGACGCTCAACACACGTCGCATAAGCTCTCATGCTTCCACTCTTGAAGCATCCGTGGAGTATCATCCAATAGTAGTACAGTGCCACTACGGCAGTACCACCCAAAACCATTTCATTCAACAAAAGTTGTCCTTTCTATCGAAGAACTTCACACTATATCCCTGAGTCCGCAACTCAATGAATATGCCGAACCGCATGTTCACATTTGAATCTCGTTCCAAACACGACTTAAATAATACCATCCCAACCTCCGGTTGGTGATTACAACTCCTCATAGTCTTGTCACTTGCCAACTATACCATCTACTTCTCTTGGACTCCTTTTATCCAAATCCCCAATTCCCCAGAATCGGCTTCTTATGCATTCATATTACTTCCAAACGACACTTAGATAGATATCGCGTGCCTTAAACAAAACGCTTAACCTCGTCGACTACCACCGTCGGCGCACACCCTCTTCACATCGTAATTCCATTCTAATTCTGAACTCTCTCTTGAGTTCCTTTCCTCTTGCAATTAAATCCTCTTTTACTCAAAAGAGTTGGTCACTCTGACCATTCTTAATTGCTTCGACATCACCACTTTCGTCGAGGTACCTACCTTCAAAATTGCTCTTAGGGTATTCCTCACATTACTATTGTCCAACCATCCTTGTTGACAACCTCCGAATCCCTTATACTTACTCACTACCGATTTCCATCATACCACGTCTCTCTTCATTGTAACCACTACAATGAACCAAAGCTCTACAAGCTTCCATCATACCACGTCTCTCTTCATTGTAACCACTACAATGAACCAAAGCTCTACAAGCTTCCATCAACTTGCCATTAGACAATCTCTTATCCTTCTTATTTCCAAATTAGGTGTGAGACAAATCCCTTCGCCAATCTTCAATTAGCATAAGCCACATCTTCATGGGCTTCTCTCTAAATCCTCATTCTTTTCTAGACCCAGAAACAGATCCACAAACCATTTCATCTCCATCACTCTTTCTCCTCTTTGAAGATGAATCATCAAGTAAAAGACAACCAAACAATGGAACATTTTCTCTACGAGCTCGGCTAGAACACCACTAGGCACACTTATTGTTAACACATTCTTTCCATGACTAACCTCCCTTTATGACTAACTCATCGATGTCATAACCTCTACAAAACTCCAATCAGGCCTGTATCATCAATCTACTACTTTGCAACTTTCTAGTTCAACAACTGTCTAGAGTTGGTTCCCAAACCACCATGACCAATAACTTGTTAAATCAAAACAACATCTTTAATTCGCCGCACACAATCCAAATACTCTCTCATTCCACATAATTTTGAATCACCACAAGCATACCCTTCTCCGTTCGACCAATCTCAAATCTTCATAACCATCTAAAGCTATAGTATTCTCCAATACGAATAAACAACTTCACACATACGTTCGATACGCAAATCAAACTCTTGAATCTCAACATCAAGAACTGAAATTACTTAATACACCACCTTAATTCCTCTATTACATCCAAACATTCAACAAAATTTCCATCCAATTATCACTCTCATTGTCTTAGTACTCTTACTAACGAACTCTTTTCTACTCATACACGACATTTCTAGAAAATCTCCAACAATTATCGTCCATAACTTGAATTATTTAAAACTAGCCTACCTCAACTCATACATTAAGCCATGAAACACTTATCTAACAATCATTTACCTAACATTGTATCTCACATCGGTATCTGTACTTACTATCCCTCGAACTACGGATAGATTGTCACTTATCAACGTGATAATTGGTCTCCTACCTTCAATCATCACGAGATTAATCCATAATAATCTCAGTTTCGAATCTAATATACCTCAAACACTTAACTTAAACCCTTAAGGTATTCCACCATTGGTATAATCCTCATCTAATGACACTAGGTCCGCTGACCCTTGGCGCGCGACGCACTTTAACTCCAATACAAGTTGCCCCAATGATTATCCAATTATTGTAATTAAATCCAACTGACATCTCTGCATGCTCCACCATTCTACAATGGTTGCATCCTCTTGACAACTGAATGACTTCATCAAGTCTCGTCCGAGCTCACCAGAACGGATATCCAGCACCTTCTTCAAAAGATATCTCGATCTGATCCTTACTTGCAATCCTTTATCAGTCGACGTCCACACGTCCGTACTCAACACCTCCGGGTGACAACGACCCATAATACTTCCATTGATTTACTTCCAAGAATCACTTGTAGTTCTTGTTCACCGCGAGTCCATCCTCCTCGGACCACTCTGTCTAAGGAATTCAGAGACACTCGTCGACTAAATTCGACCAAGGCTCGGGGTTTCACAATTCCACTTACTGAAGCCTCACTCCCTGCATTACTTCAGTAAGACACAAACCAGTGTCTAAGCATATCTCATACTAGACTCAAAACAACCGACCACATAACCCACAACACAACAAAAACAACCGCTAGAACTAACACAACTCTAGCTATGTTCTAACCGACTCTGGACTAACGACTCAAGTGTACACTTTCCCTTTGAAGATTTAAAGCCGTGCTCTGATACCAATTGTAACAACCCGTTTTTCAAAGGCCAAAAAGGGCATTATTTTTTTTTTTTCTTTTTCAACTAACACTCAGAGTGCGCATAGAATATTTTCCAATGAGCCGGCATTCAAATATACAAAAGAACTCATTACCAAAAGGTGCTTCGACAAGCAAAGTGTATCCCTGAATAATTACAATCCAAGTCTAAGTATTCAAATACTTACAACAACACGAGTTCGACAACCCTATGCTAACCAAAAAGCACGGTGCACAAAACACACCGGCGCATAGTCTAACTATACTAAGCTTCACCACGTGCTCACTATAGCCTAGAACTGCCACCGTCGTCACCACGACCTAACCCATCATCTGGGTGGGATGAGCCCGCAAATGAAAGAAAGGGTCACCACAAAATAAAAGTAGATATATATATATATAACCGGTGCGAAAGATTGTACACGTAACAAAATTTCCACAAAACACAAGAGAAAGCTCTTAAAACATTCAACAATTCCCACCAACGGGCTTATATATATAATGCACAACAAGCCTAATGCAGACTTCTACAATGGGTGTGGTACTACCAGAGCTACCACATGCAAATGAATTCCGGAATTACTAATCATAACCAATAAAACCGCAAAGGGTTAAGGTGGATCCACTCACGCAATCACACCCCGTGGTCCACTCACGCAACCACTTATTGTACTCAAGAAGATCCCGTAGGATTTTGGGTGGGTCCACTCACGCAACCAACACCCCGTAGTCCACTCACGCAACTACGCACAACGAATGCATGAGCATACGATTCCCTATATATGCTAATGCCACACATACATACCTCTCAAGCATATGTAACTAAATCATAGCAATTCATACATATATTTTCAAAATCATATGTAAATTGCACAAGTAATGTAAACACGTTTCCATCAACGAGCATACATAACACAAACATGTCAAACACACAAACAATTGCGTCGCAGCGAATTCCAAGCATGTCAAACCGTTTTAAAAGACAGAAATAAAGTGGAGCCCTTACCTCGGCAAACTCCCGTCAACAACACACGCTTAGACAACACAACGCGCTTCCTAAAACAAGCAGCGTAACAATCAATACATTGTTCTCTAACCAATCGTATTGAAACTACACCAAAACCCCAAAAACCTAAAGGTTCCTAAGGAAAAACCACTCTTTCGGACATCGAACCAAAAACTACCGTATTGATCAACCACCATGAGTTATTTGTACTATTTTTAGGACCCAAAACAATTGTCAAAAGTCTTAAATAATTTGAAATGCAAAATGACCGTTTTCTTGCGTTACAAGCTACGTACTTTCCGAGTACCCGAAAAACCCGTTTCCAATCCCCGACACTTCCATAAATTAATAAAAAAGGATAGGAAGCCTAAAAATAATTTTAGAACATCAAACTCCAAAAAATTTGGTCCCAGAGCTCGCCACGGCGAGTTGACGGCGAGTGAAGTCAGGAGCTACTGATCTCGCTCGCTCTGGAGCTCGCTCTGGCGAGTTGCTTCAAAGCACGCTCGCTGCGGCGAGTAACAGCTCGCTCAGCGAGTACACCAGAGACAAACAGCAGAAACAGCAAAACTTGGTTTACTCAATTTTCACCCAAAACAACTTTTCACGCAACACACCACATACGCATAGTATTGGTTCCCAACAACCGTTTGCACAACAAAGTATTACATTTCCGAAAGTATGTTGGTTGCTTCGAGTGAATGTTATTTGGTTTTCATTTCTAAAATTAAAACCAAACTCAAGCACAAGTTTTATTACTGGCCTCAACCGACCGGTAATCGTTTTTAAACATGTTTTCTTAGGCAAAAGCAACGCCACATAATACAAGAGTTTTAAACCATTTTGACCCCAAAAACACTACACAAAACTCTTAGGAAATATTTTCATAAACACCAAAATATTTTTCATCGGATTTTCTAAAACAAAACCATACAACGCATTTCCCTTTCGCCCAAAGGTTCAAAGACAACGTTTCTTTTTAAAACCTTACAACATAACCACATGTTATTGATCAATACATAAACCAACCAAAACCCTAACTTTTCTCATGAGATTCTCACAAACTCATGGAAAATTGAAATAACAAAGCCTACACATGCTTACTAAACCCTCATGAACAACTTTCATGGAACAAAAACCATTCACAACCAATTCTTATGAAATTTCTCCCAAGAACATAATCATAAAAATCCTAACTCCCTAAGAATCTTAGCCAAACAAGGATAGGGAATAGGTTTAGTTACCTTAGGAAGAAGAATCTCACAACTCCAAGCTTTCCAACAAGCTTAAGATCAAGTGTTTTGGTGAAGGAATGAAATTTCCTCAAGATGGAAGGTGGAAGAAAGCCACGGCCAAGAGAGAAAGAAGAAGTGAACTTGTGATAATTCTAAGTCCACCACTTATAAAAGTCTTGCTAGATTTAGGCCATTGGATCAAATAGTGAAAGCTTCCAAGACTAATCCCTAGCCCTTGGATCAAATCCAAGTCTATCCTCACAAGATATTTCCCATAACCTCATACAACGAAACGCACGCTCAGTCCTCGCGCATCGCGACGGACGAAACTCGCAAAAATAGAAAACCTACAGAAAGAACGTCTATCGTTTTTCCATTCCAAAACTTATCGCCGAATCTTTTTCCGCGACTGTAATTTTCTTCCATACCTTAGAAAATTAATCTCAGGATATATCCTAACTCACGCAGATATATAAAACTCCCATCCGAAACCTCACTTAAAACAGACGCAGTAAGATTTTCCATCCGCGGGTAAAATCTTACTCGTTTTTCCAAAAACAAGAATAATCCAAAACTCGTTATTCTAAGACCACAGAAATCTCCTCATACTTAAAAGAGGACTACGACCCAAAAGTCTGTGCCTTTCCAGCGCACGAGCACAAAACAGGCTCCGTTTCAGCAAAAAAAATCTCATAAATGTGACGATATTCACAAATCCGCTTCTACTAAAAACCCTAAAACTCGTAGCCGACACTAGAGTTCCTTAGAAAATTGTACAGTAAAATCTTGGGTCTTACACAACCAATGAAAGCTTAATTGTACGACATGTGTTCACCCGCTGCCGATTTGGGGCGCGATGAAACTACAATGTCGTTCTTGGTGAAACATTCTTTGGCTAATTCGCAATTGCTAAGTACCAAAGCATTTGTAGCACCAAGCTTGATTGTGAATATGGGTCCATATTTATCAACTAAGGCAGCTAAGGTTTTGTGAGGTGTTTGTGTATTTCTCATTAGTGGAAGGTGGCCTAGTAAAGGCCATGACCCTGAAATTATAGGAGGTTCTTTGGTATGAGAAACTTTGGAGAAATGAAATAGAAAGAAAAAGAGGGAAATTAGAGCAATGAGTGCTATGGTTGCGGTGTTAAGGTAGTTTAGAACTAAATCCATTTTTTTGGTGTTTGATAAGATTGTGAATGGATAGGATACTATCATGATTGCTTTTATAAGGAATATTATAGGGGGTCAACATTTGCCAAAAAATAATAGTTTTTGTTGTGAATTCGACGATAAAATCACACCAATGAAATTTGATGTGTGGAGCAAATTAACCAAGTAACCAAATTAAAGTTGATAGAGATGATGAAAGTAAATAATTCAAGAGAAAGAGAAGAACACAAGATATTGTTTACCCAGTTCGGTCAAATAAAGACCTACGTCTGGGGGAGAGAGCAACTCTCCGTTTCCACTAGATCAAAGAAGTCACTTTACAAGAGTTCCCAATTGGGTTACAAGAATTAATCCTAATTCTACCCAAAATCCCGAATCTCTTCCCGTGGCCAAGAGACTCAATTTTACCTAGTCTACCCAAGGTGATCCCACAAGATGATCCCAAGAATAGTTTGCCCAAATCCCTAGGATCCTAAGACCCTAGCCTTGTGTGGTGGCAAACCCTAATTCCCTACATCTTGTCACTCTTTGCTCTCTTGCTCTCTTATTTTTCTATGAATAAAGCACTCCCTATTTATAGAAAAATATATGCCTATTATTTTAAAACAAATCTTTTAAAATAAAACCAAATCTCCTATTATTTTTAAATATATCTAATATTTAAAAACAAACACAATCTAAGTCAGATATTCTTCAAAACATATATTTTCCAAAAAAATCTCCAAACCAACACGAGCTTGCGCCCCGCGCCAGCCCGTCCGCGCCCCGCGCTAGACAACAGAACTCACAGGCCAAACGAGGCCTCTCCTGGCGCCGCGCGCTAGCTGGCAGATGTTCTTCAGAATTTCCGACTTCTTGTAACTGAGATTTCAAGGCATATCCAACAATTCTCCACCTTGCCTTTAAATCGATGGTGATCCAATCAACCACCGTGTTGCTCTCTCCATCTTGAATCTTCTATCCAAGATCACCGGTCAAGTCCAAGTCCCACTTGAACCTCGACATAGGCACCATCCTCCACTTGCTTCCCACAAGCTGTACCTCCCCTTCATCCCTCGGAATGCCTTCCGCCCTCATGAAGATCTTGTCTCCCACTACCATAGGATGTTTGGTAGCACCCACAAGATTCACCGCTACCTCTTCGACCCCCGGAGTGTTCAGTTCCGTACTCTCGAAGAAACGCTTGCATCCAACTATCACCGGAATTTTAGATAGTCCTACAAGCTCCACCTTACCCTCTTCAGCCCCCGGATTGAACCTGTCCGTCCTCCTGAAGAATTGCTTGCCTCCGACTATCCATGGATTTTTAGGACAGCCCTACAAGCCTCACCACCCTTCGACCCCCGGAGTGCCCTCCGTCCTCTCGAAGTATTACTTGGCTCCGAACCAACCTTGGAATTTTAGGCGGTTCCACAAGCTGCAACATCAAACTCTCCTTGTATCCAACTACCTCCAGCAGTCTCACAAGTTACCAAGTCTGATCACTGTTGCTTTCAATTGCCTCCCTGAAGATCTTCCAAGTTTTGCACTTCTTCAGCCACAATTGAAACATAACCCACAAGGTCTTCATAGTCATACCACTTTGGTGCAACAATTCCACTCTCTTCCCTACCTCTCATTAGATAGCCAAGAGCCATTGTTGAATGTTTGTCTTCCTTTAGTCCAACTAGTAACAAAATCCACCTCAATCCGAGATTACTCCACCAAAGTCTCAAACTGGTATTTCCACTATGTTCCCACCTTGTAACCTGCAAAACTGTCAAACTGCTCTGAAACAAACTTCAGGCCATTGTTAGTATCCAACAATTCCAATTTAGTTCCAACACCTAGTAAACCTCGTTTCACTAGTTCAACTAAACCTATGTCACTAACAAGAATCAACCAAAGTTTCACAACTCAACCATATGAGAATCACCACTAGTAACAAATGCATAACCAATAGTATACCAACTATCCATGCATCAAAGTTTAGGAACATACCTCACATCATGTAAAAGAAAACACATGATTTGTCAAACATCGTAAGACAAACCAAAACCATACCTCAAACCTTTCAAGCTTTCCCGTCTTCAAGATGAAAAACTCCACCTTCAACTAGCTCTCGGATTTTTCACGGTATTTCTTCTTCAAACACATGTGATAGGAGCATCCAAAGTCCATGACTTAATACTCCACCGCTTCCCAACTTTTACTAGCATCTTCGAATTCTTATAACAAAGTTGTTGTTTCAACAGTCACCCGAGTATTATTCCACCGCCTCTCCAGGCCGTGCTTCTCCCTTCAACGCCTCAACACGTTTTGAATTAACACCGCCCTCATCTTCACCTTCCACAACCCGTAGTCGTTACTCCCGGTGAACTTCTCAATATCAAACTTAGAACCCATGGTACCTGATTATCGATTTGATCCTTGCCCCACGGTGGGCGCCAATTGTTGTGAATTCGATGATAAAATCACACCAATGAAATTTGATGTGTGGAGCAAATTAACCAAGTAACCAAATTAAAGTTGATAGAGATGATGAAAGTAAATAATTCAAAAGAAAGAGAAGAACACAAGATATTGTTTACCCAGTTCGGCCAAATAAAGACCTACGTCTGGGGGAGAGAGCAACTCTCCGTTTCCACTAGATCAAAGAAGTCACTTTACAAGAGTTCCTAATTGGGTTACAAGAATTAATCCTAATTCTACCCAAAATCCCGAATCTCTTCCCGTGGCCAAGAGACTCAATTTTACCTAGTCTACCCAAGGTGATCCCACAAGATGATCCCAAGAATAGTTTGCCCAAATCCCTAGGATCCTAAGACCCTAGCCTTGTGTGGTGGCAAACCCTAATTCCCTACATCTTGTCATTCTTTTCTCTCTTGCTCTCTTATTTTTCTATGAATAAAGCACCCCCTATTTATAGAAAAATATATGCCTATTATTTTAAAACAAATCTTTTAAAATAAAACCAAATCTCCTATTATTTTTAAATATATCTAATATTTAAAAACAAACACAATCTAAGTCAGATATTCTTCAAAACATATATTTTCCAAAAAAATCTCCAAACCAACACGAGCCTGCGCCCCGCGCCAGCCCGTCCGCGCCCCGCGCTAGACAACAGAACTCACAGGCCAAACGAGGCCTCTCCTGGCGCCGCGCGCTAGCTGGCAGATGTTCTTCAGAATTTCCGACTTCTTGTAACTGAGATTTCAAGGCATATCCAACAGTTTTGAAATAATTCAAAGTTATAAAATTACGAAATGAAAATAATTTGGTGTGAAGATTTGACACTTTAGACTATGGCAAGGTGACTTAATCTCAAAATATTTTAATATCTTTTATAGATAATTGAAAATTTGAAGTTTGACATAATAATAATTTTACAATAATGTTACTTGATGTGCAAGGATAATATACCATTAAAGAAAATTGAACATACACCAATACAATAAAATTGAATCGTATATTTTATCAAATTATTTTAATATACTTTTCTTTAATTGTATAATGTAAAAGAATAGCCAAATTTTATTAAATATTTGGACTAAAAATATTTTACGCCGACAATACATATCTATTAAATTCATAGTATTAGTAGTTGGCTACTTTTTGTAAAAAAAAAGTACTTGGATGCTTAGCTACTTTTCTCCATGTTGACTGCAATTCATTTTTCTTTGTACGTGGCTTTGAAAGTGGCTGCTTCCGATTGCCTTCTGTTTTGTAATCTAGCTAGACAAGATATTCAATTATTTGTTTAATTATGTGTAGAATATATATACAGATGAAAAATTAAAAATATAAATTTAAAAGATATTTTTATCATGTGCAAATTTACATATATTAAGAAGTTTAAATTTAAGAATGTATTGAAACTTGTGCATTTATATTTTTAAGAAGTTAAATTAGTTCATCCAAATTGGTACCAGAAAGAATTAAACTTGAGACATTTAGGGTGCGTTTGATTTGCAAAACAATAAGTACTGGACAGAACAGGACAGAACAAGGTAGAACAGGATAGAACAAAATTGCATCGGTGAGAGAAAAAGAGATAATATTTTTTATATTAAAAAATAAAATGGGTATTTTCGTATTTTTTATAGTTGTACTGTGGACAAAAAGTTGTCCTGTGATTTAGTGAGGAACAAAAATTCTTGTTTTTGTCCTGTCCCTTGCTGCCTATTTTGCCCAGTACCTTAACCAGTTTCTGAATCAAACAAGGTACAATAAAAGTTATTCTGTTCAGTCCCCTATTTTTTAGCAGATCAAACGCATCCTTAAAGAAGCACACTCGCAGGATCTAAATTAATACTATCAAACCAACTCAAGTGGACTTGAAACTTGTGAATTTTATATTAAATATATAATTTTTTAATAAATAATTATTAATTTTCAATAAAATATTACTATTTTTGACTATTTTAATATGTACAATATTGCATACGTGACAAACTCAATTTGAAACTTGATGTGCAAGTATAATAGTATGTCGAGAAAGGATAAGATTCCACCGCATATACACAGATACAATAAAAAAAACATATTGCCAAAAAGTTTAATCATAATAATTTTTGGGGGAAGTGTATTGCAGTAATTTAATTTTTAATTAAATAAATAGTGATTATTTTTAACAAATAAAAAATATTAATCAATTATCGTATTTTAAAGAAAATTATTTTAAATTTTTTAGATCAAAGCGAACCATAAAATAAATTAAGGACCAAATTTAATTGTGTAAAAGAAAATTAAAAATGGAAGATATGGCTTATCTATGACTCTCTGAGTCAATCAAGAAGAGTCAAACGGTGTGGCTCACTGAGCAGAGGCAATAGAATTTACATTATTCTACAATAATGTTACTTGATGCGCAAGCATACTATACTTGGATACTTTTCTCCATGTTGACTGCAATTCTTTTTCCTTTGAACGTGGCTTTGAACATGTGGCTGCGAGTATTGCATTATCCACCTAAATTATTATTATTTTGAGATTATCCCTTGTAATATTGTAGAATTTTTTTCTAATTTATTTTATTCTGGGAAAACAAAACATTACAGGAGAGGAATATAGTATTCAATATTCCACCCAATACAGTATCCAAAATCTGCTGTTTCAAACAAGTATGTTGCTTATGTTTAATGTTAATCCATTTTGACCTCAAAATACTTTGTTTTGTCATATTTGTGTATCATATTGTATTCCAAATCAGTTTTTCTATAACTATGATGTTGTCTTGCCATTTAATTCGATTCATAACCAATTATCAACATATTTAATATTTTATAATACTCTTTCCGTTCCTTTTTAAGTGTCCAAAAACGTCGAATTTAGCGTTTCTATTTAACTGTCCATTTAGTGTTTTAAGGTTACGATTTGTCAATTATACCCTTTGTCAATTATTCATATCTTTTTCAATAAAACTAATTAGTGCTATATATTTGAAAAATTAAATCTTTTTATTTTTTTTGGTACATAACATATTAAATTTTGTTTTTTTTGTGTGTGCATAATATATTAAACTTATTGGTAAGAGAAAGTGTATGCAAAAAAATAGGATTTTGTTGGTGAATTAGAATTAGGGTATAATAGGAAAATAAGGTGCAAAAATAAACTTTTTTAATTTGATATTACTATTCAAAACGGACACTTAAAAAGGAACGGAGGGAGTAGTATTTTGTAAATTAGTAGTTTGGATAATTCTTTTGAAATCAATATGAAAGACTGATTTTAGAAAGACAGTTTTGAAGTAGCATATTGACAATAAAAACATAAATTCGGATATATGGATCTACATTCAAAACCAATTAGTAGCAATATTACATATCTTCATAGGCCTCTCTATAAGCATCTATAGTAGGATTTTGGTAATAAGTAGTTGGCCAAATTAAGCACTCAAAGTATATGAAGAAATGTCTGAATAAAGTTGTAGATTGATCAGACTTATAATCTACCATGTTCTGCAGTAGGAGATGCATTTTGTTAATGAAGGTGTTGAGCCTCAAAGGTTTTGGGAGATGGATTTGACTCATGGTCATGTAAACGCGAGAACTGTTTTGATAATTCTAACATATAACATAATACATTTATATATATTAATATTGCTTAGATAAGTTACAATCTCAATTGTTTATCGTTTCACTTTACAACATCTCGATCTCAATCAGAATTGCTAGGCTTTTGCAAGGTCAACAAAACAACATTATTATGGTTATAGATGACTTAGATATTTCTGTCAATTGCAGCAGATGTAGCAATGAGAAAATATCAGCTAGAGATTGGTTTGCGTTTGTTAATAACGCTAACTTACAAGCTGGCTCTAGACTTAGGTTCACTTTGGCCGATCCACCTCAAGTGTTGAATGTTATTGTCATCAATCCTAATGTATAAGTTGAAGCTTTGTAGCTCTATTTTGACATCCCTTTCATGTTTTATGTGTTTTTGTCGTCCAATATTGTGTCTTAAAATATTATCTCTTTAATCTCTCAATGTTTGGTTTGTAATGTCAATTTATCTAATAACAATGTTAATTACAATATACTTATATAATTGAATCGTATGTTGCACCCCATGCAAGCGGTGCACGGGTATAAAAACTAGTCAACAACATGCATGTAACAGAAGAAGTGAACTATCATGAGGCACTATAAATGATAATGGACATATAAGTACGAATAATATTAGATACTCACTTCGGCCACTGTTATAAATTAAAAATTGCTCTTTAAATTTATTAAAAAACTGTTGTATTTGGTCGAACCAAATACAAAATTTATTTTTTATTTATTATAGTGACCAAAGGGAGTAGGACTTGGATAGGGTTTCGTAGGAAACTTTGGATCATGGAGTAACATTTATTTTCCTTTTGGAGGGAACCCAAGCTCTTTGGCTAGGTAGTTGATGCTCAAGTAAAGGTGCCGGAATAGTAGGTATACGGAGGCTTCCGACTAGGGTGGGCCGGGAAAAAATCACGGATAAATTAACGGGTTCAAAATTATTTGATCCGGCCCATTTTGCTATCTTAGCTACTTGTGCTACAATTTATTGTGAGTATTAGAGCATTATTCATGTTTATGTTGACAAACGAGTCCATTGCCTCAAAAAATACATAAAATGGAGCCAAAGTAATATTGTAAGTATTATTCGGATGAATTGAAATGAATACAAGTTTATTATAAATGAATTATTACTACTATGGTGTGAGCAGACACAAAATTAACTAACACCATTTATTTTTATCAAAAGAGAAAAACTAACAAAATTTATTTATCACTAGAAAACAAAAAACACAATGGACAAAAATTAAAATCACATAGTTTCATAACATTTGAGAGACAAAGAAGGTTTAACCAAAACCTCAAGCGGAGTAGCTTTAGTGCTTGTAAATTCAAGAACTTCGGTCACGTCAATTGATTCTGGAGAAGGATTGAAGAATTCAAAAGAATGCAAGAAATTAGCTAGAATATAATGAAGCATATTCAAACCAAGGGACATTCCGGCACACATTCTTCTCCCACTTCCAAATGGTAATAATTCGAAATTTTTACTCTTAAAGTCAACATCTTTGTGGGTGGTAAGAAATCGTTCAGGTTTGAATTCTAACGGATCTGCCCAAACACTAGGATCTCTATGAATTTTCCAGAAATTTGGCATCAATCGAGTTCCTTTCTTAATATGATATCCACCTATTGTGCAATCTTCAGTAAATTCACGAGGAGATGAAAATGGAGCTGGTGGATACAATCTTAATGTCTCTTTAATTATAGCGTTAAGATACACTAAATTATTTATACCGGATTCGTTTACCCATCTGTCTTTTCCAATTTGTATGTTAAGTTCTTCTTTTGCTTTTTCTAGTATATGGGGATTTTTTAATAGTAGACACATTGCCCATGAAAGTGTTCCTGCGGTTGTGTCACTTCCTCCTATAATCAATTCCTACAAAAACAAGTTTCAAATTACATAAGAAGAATGCCCCAATGAATATCTCCTTGTAAATTTTGATATGTGCAACCAAAATTAACTTGTATTTTTAATGAGTTTTTCACAAATATATTTCAAAAGTAGAACATTATAAAAAGGTCTATGAAAATAAATATATTATTAAAATTAGAACATTGTAAATAAGCTTTATATGATATTTTAAAATTGTCTACGAGAAATCATTCAAAAATTTAAGAGTTTAACGATATAATTAACAAACTTTCTTATAGTAGGGACTAAAATCATGTATAAGACAAATTTTATAGGGACTAATAAAAATATAATAAAATTGAATAAGAACTAAACTTATAAGTTTCACATTTTATATAAACCAAAAATATATTTAATCCAAGATTATATTAACGAATCTTTCTGAAGTTTAAATATTTTAATTTTCAATCCATTAAATTTACAAAGTAACAATTTATAAATCATAAACTTTAAATTAAAATATTATATATACTTACCAATGTTGTGGCTTTGATGATGGTATCTGCACTAAATCCCTCAATGGGTTTGTCATTAAGCACCAAAAGCATAGCATCCAAGAAGTCTCTTTCTCCCACAATCTTATCGCTACCTAAAACCTTCTTTTCACGATGCTCTTCCAACCATTCACTCAACAATATATCAAATTTTTTTGCACATTCTTTCATTTCTTTCTCATGACCTCCCAAATCCAACCACTTTAAAAATGGAACAGCATCTCCTACGGTAAATGTCCCAATTAAACGCATAAAATCTCTTATATTATCCAAAAACCTTATTGCTTCTTCCTTATTTTTCTCATCAACCATGTCACCAAAACATCTCTTCCCAACAACCATTCTTAGTACCATATTTAATGTCAATTGTGCAAACCATTTTTTCAATTCGACCGACACATAGTCTTTAGTACTAGTGAGATTAGACTCGCTAGTACTTTGTAATGCTAACACTTGATTAGACCAAACTTTAACAAGCTCTTTTATCGATGTTTGAACTTCTGAAACACGAATGTGACCCAGTAGTTCAACTCGACGGCTTGAGAGAATCTCTAAGGTAACAATTTTTCTCAATTGGCGCCAATATGTTCCGTACGGTGCCCAACCAATGAAAGCTTGATTGTACGACATGTGTTCAACCGCGACCGGTTTAGGACGCGATGAAACGACGATGTCGTTCTTTGTGAAACATTCTTTGGCTAATTCACAATTGTTGAGTACCAAAGCATTTGTAGCACCAAGCTTGATTGTGAATATGGGCCCATATTTATCAACTAAGGCAGCTAAGGTTTTGTGAGGTGTTTGTGTATTTCTCATTAGTGGAAGGTGGCCTAGTAAAGGCCATGACCCTGAAATTATAGGAGGTTCTTTGGTATGAGAACCTTTGGAGAAACGAAATAGAAAGAAAAAGAGAGGAATTAGAGTAATTAGTGCTATGGTTGCGGTGTTAAGGTAGTTTAGAACTAAATCCATTTTTTAGTGTTCGATGAGATTGTGAATGGATAGGATGCTATCATGCTTGCTTTTATAAGGATAAGTATAAGGATTATTTCTATTATGTGGGTCAACATTTGCCAAAAAATACTTTTGAAATAGTTCAAAGTAGTATAAAATTGACGAAATGAAAATTTAATTTTGTTGTGAAAATTTGATACTTTAGACTATGGTAAGGTGACTAAGGCCCTTTAAAATAGTTTATTTTTGAGTTTAAAGGAATAAATAAGTTTTTATTATTTTATAAATAAATTTGTTGAAGTAGTTTATGAAAAAAATAGCATAAAAAAATTAGTTTTTACTAGTTAAAATTTATAAATTAACATACAAATTTATTTATTTACATAAATTATTTTACATAAATTTAAAAACAAACTATTTCATACTAGCTTTTAATCTAAAAAAAGTATTTTTAGAAATAATTGAAAATTTGAAGTTTGAAAAAACTAACCCAATTTTAAATTTTAGAGATCAAAGCGAACCATTAAATAAATTAAGGAACAAATTTAAATGTATAAAATAAAAATAAAAAAAATAAAAAACAGTAGATATGGCTTAACTATGAGTCAATTACTCAATCAAGAGATTCAAGAGACAAACAGTGACCCACTAAGTAGAGGCAATAGAATATTATTATATTTACATTATTGATTATTCTGCAATAATGTTACTTGATGTGGGTGTGGGGCTATGCCCTTTTGCCCACCAAAAAATAAATGTTACTTGATGTCCAAGGATAATATACATAATTGGCTACTTTTCTCCATGTTGACTACAATTGAACGTGGGTGGCTTTGAACGTGTGGCTGCTTCCTTTTGCTCTCTGTGTTGTTTTGCAATCGATTCAATTATTTATTTAATTATGTGTAGAATATATAGGTAAAAAATTTAAGATATAAATTTAAAAAGTAGGGTTAAAAATGAATCGAACAAACTTAAAAATTGTTTAGGATTCAATTCATAATTAATTCATTGAACTTGGTATATGAATCAAATTAGTCGAACTTGAACTGAAAATTTAATTTTAAAAAAAATGAATTAAATTTGAACTATAAATAATTCAGCTCGTTTGGTTCACGAGTCACCTCAATAAATATATTATGTATTATGGCTCTGTTTGGTAAAAAATAGCGGATAGCTGATAAGTTAGCTTATAAAGGATAGTTTATACGCTAGCTTATGGCGGATAGCTTGTAGCTTATAAGCTAGCTTATAGCGGATAGCTTATAAGCTAACTTATAGCGGATAGCTTATAAGGGTATGTTTGGTAAAATTAAGCTATAAGCTAGCTTATAGCTGATAGCTGAAAAGCTAGCTGATTAAAATTAAAGTGTTTGGTAAAATTAGCTTTTAAAGTGGTTAATAAATATAAAATTACATAAAAGAACATGTAGTGGGTAGTTATTCTCTTTAGTGGATAATTTTTTATAAAATAAAATTAAAGGTTAAAAATGGAAATAATTATAAAAAGTTATAAGCTATAAGCTCAAACGCTACTTGAAATAGCATCTCAAAATAAGCTATAAGCTAATGAGAAAAACTTTTTACTAAACACATCTATTTTTTAAAAAACAAGCTTATAAGCTAATTCAATAAGCTATAGGCTAGCTTATTGGACTTACCAAACACACCATAAGCTAACTTATAGCGGATAGCTTATAAGCTAGCTTTTAGCTTATAGAGAATAAGTTAGCTGATTAAATTTATAGTGTTTGGTAAAATTAGCGGTTGGACTAACTTATAAGTATGAAATGACATAAAAATGATATGTTTAATTAATATTTAATTCTTTTCAAGTAAGATGATAAGGGTAAAATTGAAAGAAAAAATAATAAGCTATAAGCTCATAAGCTACTTAAAATAGCATTTGGAAAATAAGCTATAAGCTGGTAAAATAAGTTATAAGCTCTTTTTAAAAAACTGTTATCAAACAGAGCTTTTAACTTATAAGTTAAAAGCTATAAGCTAGTTTATTTGGTTTACCAAAAAATGTGAGAGTGTGAAACATTACATCCATCGGATTATTATAATTGATTGAAGTTAAAATAACCCAATAAATCTCTAAGATGATAAGTTAAAAGCTATAAGCTAGTTTATTTGGTTTACGAAAAAATGTGAGAGTGTGAAACATTACATCCATCGGATTATTATAATTGATTGAAGTTAAAATAACCCAATAAATCTCTTTGCATCATCTTATTAATACACGACACCAAAGCACTTCCATGACTGTGACTTGTTCATCAATTTATTTATCTTCCTCTCCAAAAACACACTTGCAATCCCAAAACTCAATCGGTGCTAACACAAAAACCACATGCCCACATCGAAAGTTTTGTGAAAAATGAAGAGAAAATCATCAATAAAAACAGCAAAGTTAATCGGTAGTGTTGGCAGTTGAATTATTGTACTTTAATTGATTCTTTAATTAATTAACTAATAGTGCTGTTATTAATTTAGTTGGTTTGAGACCAATAAAAAGTTTGAGTAATTTTTTTAACCATAGTCCTTGGTTTATTTGATTTTAGCTAACAAGTTGAACTTCAATTTATTCAACTAATGAGTTGAATCCAGTTGTTTGTGAGCTTAAATCGAACCAATTATCTTAAGTTGAAAATAAAGCTCGCCACGAACTCGATTTGAGTATCGAATCACACTAATTCTTATCGAGTTAAACTGAGTTTACTTATGTTTAATTCAGCTAGACTCATTTTTAACTCTATTAAAAAGAGTATAAAAGACATTCACAATCAGTATAAATTATTCTTACAATTACAACCAATAAAATTGGTTCAATACTCCATGTCATATTAAAAATATGGAATTAAGCGCAAGTATAATAGTTTGTCGACAAAGGATAAGATTCCACCCATATACTAGTACACATATACACAATAAGAAAACAAATTGCCACAAAAGTTTAATCATGATAAATTTTGGAGATATGTATTGTAGTACATTTAATTTATGATTATTTCTAATGAATAAAAAAGTTATTTTAGAGAAAATTATTTCATTAAAAAAAGTACAATTTAATTGTTTATAATATATATATATATATATATATATATATATTAATTTTTTGTCAAAAAAATATTATACTAAATTTTATATTTATTTTGTAAAAATAATCAACTTTCACATTATGAATAATAAAAATTTAAAAGGAATTAAATTTTATATTGCTGACCAATTTGGTAAATAATATTCAATTATTATAATATTTTAAATGATAAGAAAAAAAATATTCCAAAAAAAATCATTAATTATTAATTTAAAGACTCAATGTACTAATACATTTGTAATTTGGAATGTACCATAGAAATTTCCCCTATTGAATACTTGGTGGACTTAAGATTTGCTGAATGTGTTATAAGATGATTCAGTGACTATGATCGATGGATGAATGAAATAGAGAATAAAGTGATAAGAAAATCGGAGATTTCATTCTCATCTAACAAAACTAACAAAAATAACTTATAATACTGATTATTAACATTAACTGTTTTAGAAAACTAATTACAAATGTATAAAGGAAAAAAAAACTACTATAATATTCATCATTAATTCAGAATAGAATCTAGTAAACGTTATATTTGTGGATATATAAAGGACAATGACATTGTCTTTTTTTTTAATTAAGTCGCTTTTTTATGAGTGGGAATAGAATTCGATAGCATGGACTTTACAACACTCACATATATCAACCTATGTGGAAGAAGAAGAAGAAGAAGAAGAAGAAGAGTTGTCAATCGATAAGGAGAGAGGGAGGAGGGCATATTACAGTGGGAGGTGGGAGAACGAAATGGGCTTAAGAAAATATTATATATCAAAATATGCAAATTGGGCTTATGTATTGGGGTGTTCTTTTTTAAAACAATTTCATCCACCATGTATCTTTTTCATCTCCCTAAAAGGTAAAAAAATTCAGTACATACATCCTGAAATTTTTTTAATGCAAAAATAAATAAAATTTACACTAAAAAAAGATTAGGAAACGTTTTCCGAATTTTTTCAAGGTGAAAAAGAAATTTTAAGGAGTGGGGTGAATTTTTTTTTTCTTGGAAGTCTTATGAGTTGTGATTAGGCCTGGCAAAATAACTCATACTCGCGGATAACAGGGAAAATTCAAGTCGATTGAATTTGTGTTTTTCTTAATTTCAAAAGATGGGGTTGAGGCGGGTAATGGGAATATTGATACTCATCTCGAATCCCTCCTCAAACCCGTCCTGCTTATATCAAACTAGCCGCCATGCCCGTTTGTGTAATCGATTTTTTTTTTCGTGTGTGATTGATATTTTGTATTGTGCAAATATAAATAATTACTTAATCTCCTTTTTTATTGGACTTTGTTAATTGATAACTATGTAACCTCCTTTTTTTGTTGTGGTTAGTTATTAAGAAGAAAAAAATATATTTATTTTTTACTATAAAAAAACTGAAAAACCTACTTTTATGTGGAAGTTGTGTTTAGTTCTTAAAAAGAAAAAAAAATTTACTAAAAAAAACTGAAAATCTATTTTTATGTAGAAGTTATTTTTTAAGGGTAAAATTGGAATAACAAAAAAACCATCCCAAAAATTTGTATCCCCTTTATATATTAGTACTAGCCGCCAAACGGGCACGTCCCGTGCCCGTTTGTGTGATCGATATTCTTTTTTTTGTTTGTTTGCTGTGATCGATATTCTCTATTGTACAAATATAAATAATTACTTAATCTCCTTTTTATTGGACTTAGTTAATTGATAACTACTTGACCTCCTTTTTTGTTGTGGTTAGTTATTAAGAAGAAAAAAATATTTTTTTTTGTACTATAAAAAAACTGAAAACCTACTTTTATGTGGAAGTTATGCTTAGTTTGTTTTTTTTGGTAGTTTTTTTAAGGGTAAAATAGGAATAACAAAAAAGCCATCCCAAAAATTTGTATCCCCTTTATATATTAGTATAGATAGATTACATTTTCTCATTTTTAAATTAGAAACCTTTAAACAAACTCTAAAATACATTCATATTTTTTTTATAGATTGTTACATTCATATTCTTAAGTTAAATATTAAACAAATTATTTTCTCTATTTATTTTATATGTATAAATAGTATTGAAACAAAATAGTTTTCTACTTTTAACTCTTTTTTAAATAAAAAAAGACACCAAAATTTAACTTAAGTTCATATGGAGGTAGAGTGGAATGGGTCTAGCTTTGGAGTTTTGGTTTTCATTCCCTTTGAGAATTGGGACGGATATGAGGATAGTAAAACTTTATGAGTTTGAATTTGGGACAAAATTCGTCATCACCATGCCTAGTTGTGATGAATGACCATTACGATTTAAAAAAAAAAATTAAGGTTGAATACAAAATTATTTTTCTTGTTTTATTTTGTTATAAATATAAGATTTTTATTTTTTTCTTATAAATTTATTCACATAAAAGTTTAAAATATATTTTATATAAATATACAAAAAATTATAATACGGGTATGTTATGTTTCTTTGGCTTTCACCACCAGTTTATTCTAGTTCAGGGGTCAATATATTTTGGCATCAAGTAGTTTCAGTCCCCTTCTGATCGCAGTTGTGAAAATCGAACTGTGAATATATTAGTTTTTTTTAATATATAATAATATCATATGTTATATATATTAATTTTTTTAGAAAAAAAATACACTACATTTAATCATGAGATATGAGTTGAACTCCGATAAGACTTTTGAACCCTTTTTTTTTTCTTCTTTCTTTCTTTGAACCTTAAATCATCATTTATATATCAGTTTAATTAAGTAATTAACCATCAACCTCACAAAGGTATCAATTTCTCATATGCTCACTTTTAATAAATTAGATTCTATTAGATTTTCTCATCTTTACTTGTCTTTCTTTATTGTTTGTTTCATTCACATAACTGTCCCTGCCGAACGCACATTTTCTTTCAAAGCCTAAACAATCATAATTTATTTTTACCATAGAAAGTCCCTATCGTTTTCCTTTTTTAAGCTTGTACTTTTGTCTATTTTTATTGTCCACTTGTTTTGAGGTTGTCTAAGATAATCAATATTACTCAAATGTAATAAACTAGTATTCACACCCGTGCAACGCACGGGGAACATTTTGCGTATGGTCATAATATATAGTAATATTGGGTGAACATTATTAATTTTAAAAAATATAATTATAAATAACAATATGAACAAAATTAATTGAATGGGAATATGTCATAAAATTAGACAATTAATATGATAACCAATATTAAAGTAATACAATGACTTCTGATATAAATTAGAAACAACAAATAAAAAAACATCAAAGTTTGAAGTACAATATAGGTTACATGAAAGCACATTACAACCATAGATTCATCGCTATGGATCTATTACAGCAATAATCAAATTTTCAGGCGGATCCGAAAGAGTCAACCTAACTCTGGAGCCAGCTTCTATGTTAGCATTCATAAGAAATTGAAACCATCCCATTGTTATAAACTTTTCAACTTCATTCCTTGGGTTTGTTTTGATGTTGCAATTGACTGCAATGTTGGTGTTGTGTAGAACCAAGTTAATTTGGTTTTGACCATGTTGTAAAAAATTACTTGTTATTATATGGGGGAAAACTGCATCATGAAGAATTGACAAATATATTACATGTTTGATAAAAACGTATGGAAATTAAATTTATAAAATTATGTGAAAAATACCAAAACCGAATTGTTTGCTAAATGACGATCCAAAATTTGCAATTCCCAAAACATTTGTGGTTGATTATCTTCATCAACATTGAAATTCATCTAAGGAAATAATTGAACGGTGATTATATAAAGATATATATAATTGATACATATAATAATGGTTATAATAGTTACTGTAAACATTTAATAATATAACAATAATTAGTTTCAAGCATGTGTTTAATGATCGGAGGTTTTATGAAGCAAACTTATGTAGCAACTTCAACCGTGTATACAGTAGACTGCTAATGGGTGGTTTGTAGAAACGATTTGGCTGAGCAATTAAAAATCCATGAATATATAGAACGTGCCTATGATATAGATTAAGAGATAATAGTAATCCAGTATTTTATAAATTATGTTTACAAAAGATGTGGGCATCTAAATAATGTTATTATGTCAGTGATATTGAAGAAAATTAAAGAACATACCGTAGTTGATAGGGATCAGTTTGCTACAGGATTTTGTATCACAAAGGAAAGGAAATGAGCAGCTAGTATGCTCTGTTTTGGCAACCCTAGATCTGCAAAATCCTTTGCACAATGCTAACATATATTGAATAAGTGGGTATGAAATATGGACTTGGGTCATAAAATCTGTGTGGGCCAAATTGGATTGGTCCATGTTGAATAGTAAAGGCAAAAGTGCAAACAAAAAAAATACACAACAATCAATTAAAAATTATCCGCATATCACCAAAAGGTTCATAATTTGTCATTACATCCATCCAAAATACTCAAGCAAAAGTTGAACCAAGTTATAAGTGGCAATAGTTTGTACAACAAAATATCTATAACAAAACAGTGGATAAACTCCAATGAAGTTAATTTTAATCCATCAAAACTTGTCCTTCATGCAAGCACAAAACAATTGGTTTAATAGTATATAAACCTGCAAAAATATAAACAATGAAATAGTTGTGCTGTACAATGTCAATAATAATCATGAAGATTATTCATTACTTTAAAAAAAATAATAGGCTGATATTTTAAAAAATGACGTACCATTTGTTGATTAGTTTGGTCATTAGTCCTACAAATAATCAAAAACTTCAGGAAAAACCACATTCATTGTAGTAGTGCAAGTCTTCCCATCTTCATCTAAGATTAGCATCTTCAAACCTTTTTTGTTTGTGACTCTTGAAACCGCTACATAAAATTGTCCATGTGTAAACACCGGTCTTGGTAAAAAAAGTCCAACCTTCGACAACGATTGACCTTGGCTTTTATTGATGGTCATTGCAAAGCACAACGAAATTGGAAATTGACGTCTACAAAACTTGAAAGGGAGGCCAGAATCTGAAGGAACTAAATCCATTCTTGGAATATATACCGTCTCACCGACATTTTTTCCAGAAATGACTGAAGCAATTAAAATGTTCTTGCCTAAATCCTTTATTTGTAACCTAGTACCATTGCAAAGTCCGGCTGCTTGATCAATATTCCGCAGAAGCATAACAGGAACACCTACTTTAAGTGTTAACCGATGATTCGGTATCCCAGAACATTTGATATCATTTAAAAATTCAGACGTAAACCAATCGCTTTGAATTTCATGCTCTTCATCAGATTTGCATGGTGTGTCACAACTCAAATAATCCTTAGAATCACCAGGTATAATATCAAGCACAAAATCATTAACTTGTTGAACAACTTCTAAGGTTGGAGCAAGAATTGCCTCATCTTGAAACATATTATTTTTTTGAATATTGGCAACAATATTTGGATAAACAAAATCAACCAAAGACATCAATGGGTTGTCAACATCCTGAAGACACAATTCATCCGGAATGTTAATTTCTGCCTCTCCATTTTCATCTTGATCCATTTTGCCATCTCCAATTTTCAATATCCAATCAGCAAATTCTTTGAGTTCATGTTGTGCCTTGTCGGTTGAATCACTTTTCAGCCTCATATTCTTTGTCAACTTCAACACTTTGCAATGTTTCCATAATCTGGAAGAACTTATTGTTGCCTTCATAATATCACCTCTTGATCCTTTTCTAATAACGGGCAAAATTTGCCTAAAATCTCCACCCAAAACAACAACTTTTCCACCGAATGGCTTATCTCTATTTGATTTGTCAACTTTGCCCATTATATCCCTCATGGAACGATCAAATGCTTCAAAGCAATATCTATTCATCATGGGAGCCTCATCCCATATGAATAGACTTGCTGCTCTCAAGAAATTAGCTCTCATATGATCTTGTTTAATATTGAGAGTGGACTTTTCATTAATTTCCAATGGGATGCAAAATGTAGAATGGGCTGTTTTGCCATTTGGAAGTAAAAGAGCAGCAATTCCGCTTGAAGCAACATTGACAACAATTTTGCCTTGTTCTCTTAGAGCCGCTGAAAGTGTTTTCCACAGAAATGTCTTCCCAGTACCACCATATCCATACAAAAAGTAAAACTGGCCATCCTTAGATAACACAGATGTCATTATTTGTGTATAAACATCATGCTGCTCTTCAGTTAACTGCTTTAGTAAACTTGCATGCAAAATACCTAATTCAACTCTATCATAATTCAATTCATCAGCTATTAGTTTGTTTTCAAAAGTAGTGCCATCTTCAACTACCGGAGTAGGCATGGTCTTGTAGTCACTTAATGATCTTCCATTCATCATCAATAATTTATCAATCTCAATGAGGCAAAGATTTTCTAACTCATCATCAGATATTTGTAATTCTACATTAAAGAAGACGTTGACAAAAATATTACCTAATTTAGTAAAACAATATCATGTTGAAAATATATAAATTGAATATAGTGGTAGTAAATTTTGATACCTGGAAGTTTCAGTGCTCTTCTTCTATTGTAAAGAATACCATCAGCTAATAACTTCCAAGAAGATTTCCAAACATCATATGGATTGCTCATTGTGTTCATATTCAACATTCTTACAAAGATACACCTCATCTGATAACCTGATGCTGTTCTATAAGACTCTGTTAGTGCATCTTTGAACTCTTGGTCATCTTTTAAAAGGCCCAGCTCACTGCATGCTTCTTGGAAAGTGTTGTATACGATACCCTTCACTGTCTTGATATCCTCATAGCTTGTGCAACCCCTTTGTTTAGTCAACAAAACCCTCAGATAGTATAATTCTCCAGCTCCAACAGGAACATAGGTAAGTCTTCCAATGCTGAAACCCCTCTTTCTTGGCTTCCAACAATGATCATCTTGATGGAACACAAACCTAGTGGGAAATTCTGAATATAACAAACTGCGACCTTCTTCATATTGCAAATTTGCATTAAACCAAGCAAGAAACATTGTGTCAATCATTTCCTTGTAACGAAGAACATTATGGAGTGAACTATTATCTTTAAATCTAACTGTTTGCTGACCTTCCAAATGAATAGACAACCTAATAACAGCTGGAAATTTTTGATGAATGTCAAACATAAATGTTCTCCAAACAGCTTCAGAGGGAGATAAGTAACGACAGTCATAAAATCGTTTGATTTCATCAACTACTTCGTTGTCATTTGATCCATCTTTGGCATTTGAGATCCTAACATTAGAACGGTCGGGTCCTTTATTGACATATTTAAATAAGTACTTGATGGCATTTGACTTATTGCAATACTCAACATTTATATGACCTTGATACCTCATCAATAGAAAGGGATTATAAGGAACAACACTGCCGTTGTCCAACTTGACTTTCATCTTTTCCACTGTTACTCCTGTATTACGCCTTTTATATTGAGGATATCCTTCATCATCAATGGTTGTGGTGGTTTTGTATTTCTTTGGAAAGAACTTTGTACAGTGCGTACCATCCATGCAAGGAGAACTATCATTTGCAGCTCCACATGGACCATGCATCATATAAGAAGCTACAACACTATGAAGTTTAGGGTATAGTTTTGGATGAGGCAATTCAGCAGATATGATCTTGTCGATATCACGACCAGTGTTTATCTTATGTCCATCTTCTAACCATAATAAAATATGTGCATGAGGAAGCCCTCTTTTTTGGAACTCCACAGTGTACATCCCTGTTATGAGATTTGAGTGTAAAATATTATAAGTACTTATGACTAATGATGGATAAGAAAAAAAAAAAAACAGAATGCAATAAAATAAAATAATATTCAAAATGATAAGATGAATATAAAACTTGCCTGCTATAACCTTGCCAAATATTTGTGCTGATTTGAAATCTGACATCATTTGATCCAACTTCATTTTAAAGACTCTACACACTATGTCTGGTCGGTCGGATGCTTGAAGGTGTTTGGATTGAACAAAATCATGTATTTCTGGCCAGTTTGAATTACATGTGACAGTTATAAAAAGATCCGGGTAACCAAACCGTTTGCAGATGCCCATTGCATCTTGGCAGTTGTTAAACATATATCTTGGACCTCCGGTGAATGAATCGGGCAAGATAATACGTTTGCCAACACAAGAAGCATCTACATCTCCCCTATCAACCGCTTCTTGCAGACCGCTTAGAACATCAGACCTTATTTTGTCTTGATTATCTCTCACGAATGAAAGTCGTTGAGCTTCAATCATGGTGTAACAATCAACAACAAATTGTTGAAACAACCTTCTTGAGTTCACAACATTGCCAAATTCTTTGTTTCGTTCTTGAAATCGAAAGGCCATAAATTCTCTAATAGTAACTCTTTCTTCCTTTTCGCCAGGATTAGGTTCCTTAATCTTTCTATGTGGAATGTCCGGTTCCCAACCATTTTCCCCCCAAGGAAATATCAATGGGTACTGCAGCGGCATGAACAAAACATGAGTTTCATGAATCCTTGTCAAACCAAATCTCTTGTCATTAACAATAATATCTCTTCCAACATCGGAATCGTCAAAATCACCAACAATGAGACCAGCCACCTCATCAACAGTAGGAATATTGTGCATTCTTGAATCCTTATAACGTTTTCGATATAATCGCAAAGTTAAATTCGTGCGTTGACCGGATTCAAAAGCATCTCTGACCTTCCTAAAACCCTTCGCAAGTGGATTAAAATTATCTATCATATCTTTGAGGTCTTTCACTAAAGTGATATCAATGACATCTTTTTTATTGCTAACCTCAGACCTACATTTATTTATAAAGTGATCAGATATTGTCTACTTACGCTAAAATCATGAATAAATATAAAATGTAATCACAGAATAAATATTGGTATGTCACCTGAAAACTAAAGCTCTATTTTCGACTTCATGTTGAGTATCAACTATGTATAGTTGTGCGAACTTGGGAGTAGTTCCGGCTTCAGGCAACAAAGATCCTATTCGGTGATAATTTATACCACTTAAAATAAATTGTGGAGGTCCACGGCCATTGTTGATTTTAGTATAAGTCTGACCACCCATAGAAGTGAATGCAAACATGCTATTGTAAGCTCTGTAATTATCTTTAAAATTTTTGGCTCGCGGATCACGTCCACTAATCAAATCCAAGAGCAGTTTTGGAGGTTTTTTAAGAAGAGGAAGTTCAACTTTTCCTTTTTGACAGCATAATGAAAACTGAATATTCGGACCAGTACTTGATTTCTCTGCTCTCTCCTCATACCATAATTCAGCAAAACAAAATTTACATGTAAATTCTGGCTGGCCAAAATTTACAAAACCTACATGTTATAAAAAAGGATGCGTTAAACAAATATGTTTTTAGTAATATATGTATATATATAAATATCAATAGAAAGACCTGACTTGATGACACTAAATATATACCTTCTTTTTCAGAGCAGGAATACAATGTAGATTTAAAATCATCAAGATTGTTTAGCTCAATAGAATGACCTGATATACAACATGTGACATTAAAATAATGTACATACCAAATGAATGATTTATTTGATAAATATTTACGTTTCTTACCATCAGTATCATCTTCAAACTCTAATCTTCTAACACCAATATATTTATTCTGCAGCGGAAATTTTCTCGATTCTTTTTTGTTTTTGGTGTTCAACCTTTGATTAAGTACTTGAGAATGCGATGAGCTGGATCCTATACATAAATTAAGTAGCATGTATTAAATATTACAATATATATAAATATATACTTTACATGATATAGTCTTGATATTTTTTACCTTTATGATATTGACTTGGTTGAGTTAAGTTTGATGAAGGAGTTGTTCCATAATTTGAACTATTAATTTCAAAAGGTAGAGGAGAAAAGTATTTTCGATTTGGAATTCTAATTCTTTTTGAAGGAATGCTGACATTAGTATCTTCATTACTGTTTGAAGTCAATATACTACCTGTGTCATAACAACAATAAATATTAATATATTATTGGATTTAAAACATAATTTAGAACTACTGAAAAGTCTGAAGTTAAGTTTGATACCTTCAGTAAATGGTGAGAATGAAATCCTATTTTCACTCCTAACATCAACTTCACCAAATGAAATTACATTATGATTCAAATTCTTATCCATAGGTATAACATTTTCTGTAACAACATCATTAGTTAGAGATATCATATATAAGGAACATGTTTGATTTATTTAAAAATGTAAGAAATTTGATAACTTCACATTTTAGATAAATATGTTTGAAGACCAACCAAAATTATTCATACCATTTACTAAAGTTGGTGCAGGATAAAAAGATGATGCATCTGGCCTTTTGAGTCTTTTAGAGGGTATGTTGATATTTAAATTTTCAATTTTGTTTGATGTCAATGACGAATCTGATATTAAATACAAAAAAAATTGTATTAGTACATTTAATTTAACAATATAAGATGTTCCTATTTTATAGTTGATTGACAAATGTATACCTTGACTTAAAGGTGACAAAGGAACCCTATTTGCTTTCCTCTTGAACACATCAATATCCATGTTTTGATTTTGGTTCATACATGCTTCCTTAGGTATCTGGTTTTCTGTTAACAAAAATGATATATAGATATAATGACAGTATAAAGGATTAAAATGAAAGGCAATGACAAAAATAAAATGCACAACATGAGGTGTTACAAACCTGTATTTGACATGGTGCTTGTGTTATGATTTGCTTTTCGAATCTTTTGCTTCCTATTGAATCTTGCAATCTTACTTTGTGAAAACTCCATTGTTTTCACTTAATACAATTCAAAATGCAATGTTATACATGAGTTATGTTAATGGATATTTTACCTCCATTCTCTCTATGTTGGAAAACATAGTTGCAATGACAATAAGATAATGAAAATTCTGTTTTGATAGTATCAATGCACAGTATTGAACAAATAAAAATATAAGATATTGGTTTTCTCAAGAAAATGAAAAGTATAGTCAACTTAGATGTGTCATAAAAAAACAGGTTTGTTAGTTGGTATCTACATGTACAAACAAAAGTTATAGATGGATTATAGTGTTGTCTCTTTCAAGTTTATACATATATATTAACATGAAAAAATAATGGGTTTAGGAAAGAGGTCAAATATGAGGTTATGTTGAATGAATAAAATGATTTTATAATACAATGGTGTTTACCGTTATGTTACGAAAAAAATACGGTTAATGATTTCTGTTAATAATACATTATTTGGTATTTTGATATTTTATCAATAATTCTAAATGAACTACTAAAAATTAATTTAATCATATTTTGGATAATAACTACAAAACTATGACCAATGTTAAAAAATTAAAAAGGAGCCTATGGCATTAAATCAATAGTTGTCTCATTGTTATTGTTTGAAACTCTTTGATCAATGCTTCAAAAGATATGTTAATTTGACATGGAATTGTCCCTATCAAACCTTTTCCCTAATAGTAAAAAAAATGCAAAAGACAACTTTGTAAAATCCTATCATAAAATAAAGAGTAAAAGCAGCAGGGTACTTTGTCCTTGTCAACGAAAAAGTAGCTAAAAAAAGGGAACTTTTGTTTGCTTATTACCAAGGTATAATTTTGTTTCATGCTAAATAATGAGTCAAATATAGAAAGTTGATATGTATGCATACCATGTATCCATATATCATTGACATATATATATAGAACGATGATGGTATAGCAATGGGAATGATAAGCATGATATGGAGTCATTCATATACCATTAAACAACACAGTACATATAATATTAGAGTTGTCTTAACAATCCACATCATAATATGCCTTAACATCAACAAACTAAATTTCTTAGAGCAACATAATACACACCATAAAAAGTCTACAAACATCAGTCATAAACAACATCAAAAGGTTTTCCATAAACTTTTTAAATCATAATAAACTTCATTCAACGACGTCTTGCACCAGAACGAACAACTTTGACATTCATATGGGTCGGGGGATCCTGTACTTCACACATAAGCTTGTCTCCAGCTCTCAATCTCTTCAAATTTTTGAATTCATACCATCCTGCTGTAAGCATCCTTTCATTGGGGTTTCTATCAGCAACTTTGATGGTGCAATTCCACAACCTACCAGTGTCCATGTCTCTAAGAAAAATTTGTTCCTGACCATCCTCCAAAACATATCTTGATGTACGATTTGGGAAATGCTATAAAAAATTATATCATATTAATTTTTATAAACTTAATATCATTGTACTTGAAGGTAACATGACATGAAGTAACTAACATGAAAGTATAAAATAGCAAAAAAATTAAAGTTAATAAGATGTCATTAGTTTATAAAAATTATGCGGTATATTAAGATCATTGTACTTGAAGGTAACATGACATGAAGTAAATAACATGAAAGTAAAAAATAGCAAAAAAAATTAAAGTTAATAAGATGTCATTAGTTTATAAAAATTATGGGGTATATTAAGATCATTGTACTTGAAGGTAACATGACATGAAGTAAATAACATGAAAGTAAAAAATAGCAAAAAAAATTAAAGTTAATAAGATGTCATTAGTTTATAAAAATTATGGGGTATATTAAGATCATTGTACTTGAAGGTAACATGACATTAAGTAAATAACATGAAATGAAAGTATAAAATAGTAAAAAAATTAAAGTTAATAAGATGTCATTAGTTTATAAAAATTAAGGGGTATATAAAGAGCACTGTACTTGAAGGTAACATGACATGAAGTAAATAACATGAAAGTATAAAAGAGCAAAAAAATTAAAGTTAATAAGATGTCATTAGTTTATAAAAATTAAGGGGTATATTAAGATCATTGTACTTGAAGGTAACATGACATGAAGTAAATAACATGAAAGTATAAAAGAGGAAAAAAATTAACATTACAAATCTACTTACAAAGACTTGATTGCTTGTAGCTAGTGCATGAGTGACAACGACCTCAAATTCATTAAAGTCTGCTGGATCAACATCATCACCATCATCAATCTCATTATCATCTGACTCTCCATTATCATCTGAATCATCACTATCTTCATTCTCACCAGAATCAACAAACTCTTCACCGTCATCACTATCATCCGAAACATGTTCTTCATTTTGATTTTCATCAGAAGTCTTGTCAGAATCTGAAGACAAAGTAATAGGTGCTTCATCTTGTTCTCTACGGATGCGATTAGAATTCTGAATAATTTTGTGAAAGATTTTCTCATAGAGGAGAAATTCATTTTTCTCGAGTCGGTAGTACAGATAAACAGCAGTGGGCTTAGTGTAACCATACTTCCTAGCAACCAACCTTCCATCTATGATATACCAAATTCTGTCAACATACTTAAATTTGACCATGGTTCTGTCTTTGTTGCCATCAATGAACCAACCAGACTTTGAAAAATCCATCATCCTAGAGAAGTTGTTGACAAAATGTCCGCACATGGCAATTCCTTCCTAACATAAATCACAAGTCACAAACTTAATATATAAATAATAATTAAGAACAATGAAATGTCAACAGGAATTATAACATCTCTAAATTGAAAATACCTGATTTGGGTCAATTATAGCTTTGAAATGGTTTTTAGGAGCATGTGCCCAGCCATTACCATACCTAAATAATATTTAATAATTCAATTGTTTGTTTATACAAAAACATATTACATTACTATAAAATGGCATTACTCAAATAAAATGATATTTATACAACTTAAATAAACTATTAAGAATACCTTTTGATAGGAGCAACAGGAGGCCATTCAGGAATTGTTGGTAACTTATCAAACATGCTAAAATAATTGTTTCCTTCATAGAAAAGGATAACAGTGGTAGGGACCTCAATATTGAGTCTGTTTGCAACCATTTGTCCATTACTAATATATGGTTTGTCTTTGTTCCACTTAAAACGAACCATAATATTCTTGTTTGAATTTTTAATCCATGCATAGCTATAATATCGAATCTTCTTTGAATACCATTCCACAAATTTGGGACAAATACTAATTTCCTCCTAATTGAAGACAATTTAAAAATAAAATAAATAAAATATCAAAAAAAAATTGTGAATATGACAATAATGTTAAACCAATTAATTTGTTTTTGATTTTTAATGATACCTTATCAGGGTTTATGGTAGTTTTGAACCAACGTGGAATGATGGATGAAAGTTGAAGTTGATTCCTAGTATAATAAAACCAACAAATTTGATAATAACTATAAAACCCCAATATAAATAAGTGAAAAGGGTCAATTTGTTTAACACACATGAGACATTGAAAACGACATTGCATGTGTAGATCTGACAAATTTTATTACTTTAATTGATCAAATAAATCAAACTAAATAATATAAGGATAAGAGTAACTAATTGATATATTACACAACAACAACAACAACAACACATGTGAGGGACCGACCAATTTTGTATTTTACTTCAAATAGGAAACTACCATATTAATAGGTAGAAGAACAAATCAAGGATATACCTGTTGGCAGAAGAGGAAGCCATGTGAAGCTTGATGGTGTTGGAGAATGAATGTGTACCTCAGATTTGTTTTTCTTCCTTGCACTAAACAGTTCCGATCGGTAACAAATGGTGGATATGGAGGAATGATAAAACTTGGGGTAAAAAAGAAGTACACGTGACCTTTTGCTTCTTTCCCTTTTGTTAATGATTTTTTTTTTATTGTGCAATTTTTTATTCAATTGGGTTGGACCAGTTAACTATTTGCCCCATTAAGCTATATTACAATAAAATTGTATAGTTGCTTATTAATTTGTCCATTATAGAATAAAATACTATATCAATAAAATGCAACACCATTATAAACTGTTACTTATAATTAAACAAAAAACTAATTAATTTCATAAATATTACAATTTTAGAATTTCATTAATAAAACATTACACAATTACCCAACAATAAATAGCTTAAACTTGAATTCATAAATTACAAAGCATCCTGTTTTTTCAAGTAGTTAGTCCCGCTTGAGGATGGTCACATCGATGAAATCAGGAGGAATTGAGATAGTGAAACAAAGCTGGTCTCCAATCATGACTTTTGCATCCATAATAAATTCATTAAAACCGGTTTCGATATATGTCGCCCTCATTCCATGCCGAGTATAATAGGATATTTGGCAAGGATAATGGATATCAGTTTTGTCGTCCACCAAAGTAATTACTTGTTGATCTCCTCTCAAACAATTTTCTGCAATATGTGTTGGGATATGCTATAACAAAAATTACTAACATAGTTAGTTGACTTGTCTAAAAGTTAAACATATAGACTTTATGAAAAAAGCACGAATATATCCCAAAGCTATTGTAATGCATATAAGAAATAAGGATTTAGGAATTACCAAAGCTATTGGGAAAATATATACACCTCGATCCACTAATATATCCCAGCTATTGATTTCTTCATTGTTGTTAATTTGTAGATCTGATTTTTCAACATATTCATCTTGGCTGATACAAATAAATTGAGTCATAAAACCTTTTATTATAAACATTAAGTTATTTAAATAATTTAATATGAAAATAAAATAATAAATTACATCGATTATAAAAAGTTCCTCAGTTCAAAAAAATTGAAAGTAAAATTATAAGAAATTTTATATTACTAAGCTCTAAATACTCATAGTTATCTATTGCAAGTGTGTGGAGATAAATTGATTGATGTTGCACTTTGAAACATGTAGGGTATGGTTTTTTTTGTGAGAAGATGACCACATGATTGTGTTTTAAAAACACTATTGATTTTGTATTATATTGTAAAAATAATGTTGGAAAATTTGACCAACATAGAATAAATAAAATGATACTTACACATTAACATGTTCCAAAGTTTCTGGAAAGAGAATCCAAGGAGGAAAGGTCATATTGGAAAGAGATTTAGTGGCTGCTGCTGGTATGTTTTATTTGTTGGAGGTAAGTCATATGAAACAAAAACCCTAAAATGATGTTATATATGTAGGAAATTAATGGGCCCCAATATGTTTAACATGTAATATCATTTTGTCTTTCTTTACATTGTAGGCCCAACTTGTCTCCTTAATATGATACTTTTTATATAGTGCTAACAGCCCAATTAATAAGGTAATAAAAAAAAAGACAAAAATATTATTTTAAATAAGCACTATATTATTGTAATGCTGAATTTTAAAGGCAATACAAATTATTAAGCACAACTTTGACTACGTAGATTAAACTTAAAAAGCTAAACATATGGTGAAATGAAAGGGATTAAATATCAATCTTAAATACATGAACCATATGACTTGTATAGACTTTTGCAAATTTGAAACGGATCATATCTCCAATTTTGAGCTTGTTTCTAATGCAAAAGAGCTTCCATTCTTCTCCAATATAAAGCAAAAAAGCTAAATACATGAACCATAGATAATCAAATGCTTTTAAATTGAGATTTTTGTGATGATAGTAATTGTCAATATGGATAGGTTTATAAAGGAAAACTATGAAATAGTGACAAAATTTGAGTGGACATAAGATTCAATATGAGAAAATAATGTATATTCTTTGTACTTAAATATATGACAATGAGAAGACCTAATATGACATTGAGAAGGCCTAATATGACATTGAGAAGACCATTCAATTCATAAGGTAACAAAATTGCATTATTATTTCATGTGGTGACAAAATTGGAATAGAGTGTCACATGATTATATTCATTAGGCACATAGGCAGGAGGTGAAAATCTGGAGAGTAAGAAAATAAAGGTATAGACTATTGAATTATGATGTGTTGTTATATAAAGGTAAAATACAAAATGGGGAAAGAATTAATACTATAAAAAACGCAATATAGTGAACTTTGTATAATAGGAAGTGCATAATATGTAAGCATGCTAATGTAAACATAGGCAGGATAACACTAATTTAAAAGTTATAATATCATATAACATAGTAAGGTTCAATTACATAATTAAGTTGTCATGCTTAAAAGCATGACAATGAAATTCAGTACAATAAGATTAAGCAGACTACGATACAAACACAATACGGGAATGAAATCAAAATAGTTAAAAGTTGATACTTAAATTACATAACTTAATAATGTAGATAAAGTTAAATCAAACCAAACATTATAGTTGATCAGCAGCTTTAAACACGGATGATCCTAAGCTTCAGTGTTGTGGATGGTTTGGAAACTTTGAAAAACAGTTTGTCACCAATTCGAAGCTTACGTTGCGTAACAAAAGTACACCATTCCTCAGAAATGTATTTTTCGACATTGCTTCTTTTTGCAGTCAGAATTTTGCAAGGAAAAGTTGTCAAACTCGTACCATTTTTCTTAATCTCCAGGGTAATGGTTTTCTGGTTTTTCTGTAATGCAAGTCTTGCAATTTTCCTTGGAAAATGCTATATTTGAAACATAGAAAAAAAATTATGTAATTTAATAAGTAATTGGAAGATCTAATTTGTCATTGTTTTCAGATTGTCATGTTATGTAATCAATAATATATAACATAACTATAGATTAATACCAAGCTTGTTACACATAAAATGTAGATAGTATAAGTATATTTGAATGTAACTCACCAGCACTTGAGGTTTGGACCTCCGGGCCATCGCTGCAGTTACTGAAGTATGCCATTCATATAATCCTTGACCATTCAAGTTGACTTTGCACTTGGTAGCTTTCTTAGGGGATTTTGCTTTGACTTGTTTGCCAGAAGTGGAAGCACCATTAGCTGATTTCATTTTTTGATTATTCCTCTTGAAAGTCTTAGAGGACTGATTCTTGTGCAAATTTTATAAAGGGGGTTAGTCAATCAAATATAGTAATAAAGATTTAATTAAAAAGTAACAAAAAGACAATGTAGAAATGCTATACCATGACATTAGAGAATTTGTGATCAATTGGTTCATCGTCACTGTCATCAATGTGAATTATATCAGGGACATGTTTTTGGTTTAAAATTTTGGGCAAAACTTTCATCTCAAATTCGTTATTCTCAATGGTATATTCAAGACGCACTCTAGTAGGTTCAACAAAAGCAAAATACTCAGCAACTTGAGATCCACATGCTAAATAATTGCAATGATCAGAAAGGTAAATAGACACTGCTATTGAATTTTTATGTCCACAAATCCATCCCAGTTTGTGTTTAGAAAGTTCAGCTTTCCAGTTTTTGCAAAAGTTTGTAGGCATAGCAATTCTTGTCTGTATTGTAAGATAGCATGTATTAGTAAATATAAAAAATGATTGTTCAAGTTAAATTGGGGATTCAACCACAGTTAGACATACCATTTCAGGGTGAATGGTAGTTTCAAAAGTCCTGGCAAACATTTTTTGAACTCCCGAAGTGTTGAATCTAGTTTAAGAGAATAATAACCATATAAGCTATATTAAATTCATAATAGTTTTATACATATAATCAACGTATCAGGTGTATTATATATGAAACAACTAATAATGAAAATTGTAATTGCAAATATGATAAGAAAGCTAACATGCAATTCTACCAAAGCCTCTAAATTTTTTTTTAACAGTAGCAATAACAGATGCTGTTAACATCGACGAAGAAAGATCTTTAAAAACACAGGAAATAGTAAAAATTATTAAGAACTTTCGGATTACATATTGATATAATCACTTTATTTATAGAAATTATTAAGAACTTTCGGATTTACACAGTTGTTGATGATATTCCTTATAGAAATGACTTTATTTAACAAAGTTTGAGAAGAACAAATTACTGACCTTGTGGTTGAATAAGCCATTGATGAAGGTTGAAGAAGACAATTTCTGGACGTGAAGGTTGAGAAGAAGAAATCTGGACGATTTTTACTTCGTTAGGTTTTGGTATTTGGAAAGTAGTGAAGGTTGAGAAGAAGAAAGTACAGAACTTGTGTGGTGTAACGTAAAGGTGTCAGGGAAACGAATAATAGTATAGATTTTATTATGTCTTCACATTCTTTAGGTAGTACAATGAAGACAATTATTTAGTTTGATGAGGACGGGTAGAGTAGTGGCCCAACAATGAAAAAATGAATTTTTGGATTCTACCAACACAAAATATAAAGATTAAATGAAGTATAACATTGAATTTTTTTTTTATTAATTTGTATCAAATTAGTTATTTTTGTTTATAATGACATTGTATTTATTGATAATATATATTTGAATTGTATTTGATAGTTATTAAATATTCAGATGTGTATTAAATCTATTTGTTGATTAATTAATATAATTTTTTATATACATTTATTATATTGAATAACTATTAATTTATTGTAATATTGATTTATATTAAAATATGAAATATAGACTTAACAATACATACTTGAATAAAATAATAGGTGATATATTTGGAAATTAATAATCAAAAAGAAAGATGTTAAAGACTTGTTAAGCAACTTAGTTTGTTTGTCATCAAGTCCTAATTATATTAGAAATGCATGTAATGTGTGAAATATTGGCAAGAAAGAAACCATAAAGGTTCAATACTTAAAGCAAGAAAGTTCCAAATACATAAGTCACCGAGGCAAAATAAGCTAAACATTAACTTAATTTAAATCCCAAATATAATGGGGCATAACATTGCAACCTAATTTGATTAATTCATCAAAATATACTTAAATAGATATACTAAAATTAAGGCCAACTACCCTGGGCCAACTACAAATAAACCGTCCACAAAAAAACAACTCCACCACATTGATTTCAAGCTTGATAAACAACCCGATCCCTTCAAATTTTTTCAATCTTAATAGGCCTTTTCAACTGCTTGATTGGAGCATTGTCATCCTCATCAACTTCATTGCTCTTAGGAGAAACACGCTTAGCCACAGATTTTTTGCGCTGACCTTTGACAGCAGGTGTTGCAAATACTTCATCACTCTTAGCTGGGACAGAAACTTTTTCACTAACAACAGAAACAGAGTTGTTTTTCACTAAAGTGGGGCTACCATCATCACTAAGATCCACCACAGCATCAACAAATTTGTTCATTAAATCTTGGGTAAATTCACCAACTTGTGTTGCTTCAACAAAGACCCCTTTTCCTTTTACATCACTTGCAGACAAACTCTCACAGTCCTTCAAATGAAACAACAATTAAAAGTACTTATAGCATTATTTATACAGCATAAGAAAACTAAATAAAAGCATTATTGATCAAATCATAAAGAAAAACTGTTATACCTCATTCATCACATTTGAAGATCCAGAAATCAACATATCTTTCCCTTTCCCCACCAATGTACTCATAGACCCACACTCCTAAAAAAATGAAATGTGTTAAAAATGGTATTCAAATAATGGGCCGGAATTGATTAAGTTATAAATAAAGTAACATGAAAAGAAAAGTGGCTACTAATAAATAAATTGTATCTAACATTAATGGACTTTACGACAGCAGCTTCTTCGCTGTCCCACTTTTCTTGAAATTGTTGGATGATATCAGCATCGGTGCAAATCTTTCTAACCCTGAAGGATTGCTCAAACCTTTGGTTATGATTTGCCTTAGACTCAACCTTGAATAACCATGTCTTATCAACCAATGTATCAAGTAGAGCAGGCACAACTCCAGCTTGTGCACCCTTTAACACATCAAAACAAAACAGTTAGTGTATAATTAATAAAAGTAATAGCCAAAATAAGAGATGGTTGAACAACACATACAGTTTGAATTGCATGAACCATATCAGCACAGGTCAAATCAAAAAGAGAAGATGCATCTTTGTCAAATATGACAAAGATAGCAGAATCAGTATTATCCATAACCCTAACCTTGATACAAAACCTAAAAAATAAATGATATCAAACATTAGTAATATATTCATAAGCATTATTAGGAATGTAATAATAATTTTGTATTTACTATTTACCTAGGAAAAACCCTCACAACATGCTTGTTGCACTTTTCACAATAGAACATTTTTGAGTCCGGGATAACAGCCTTATTGCAAACACAGGCAGTGTACCAAAAACTATCAGGGTTTAAAACCTTTTTGATAGTAGCAGCAACAACATGAAAACCTTCCTAAAATTTGTAAATAACGGATCCATCATTAATAAAGTACTATTATTCCAATTACTATTAAGTAAAAATAAAGTTAGCTTAAAAAAAAAAACTCACACATCCAGCATCTCTAAGACTTTGCAAAGTAATCCTGCGGCTGTGGTTCAAGAATTCATCCTTGGGTTCAACTCTTGATTCACATCCGAGTTGGGTTAAAGCCATAGGAGATGGACTATCAACATTTTCAGATAGGCTACAAATATAACACAACAACAACTCATTAAATACATATTTTTAACCAATATATGTAAATATAATCAGTATGGACAATATAAATAACAAACCTTGACTTAAATGCAACACTTTCTGCACAGCTTGAGTTAAAAATCAGCACACTGCAGTTCATGCAGTTTTGTATGTGGATTTTGTCTATACAGTTAACATAAATAACTTCAGGTCTTAGTTGTTACATAAAATAGAAAATAACTTTAAGTTAGACTGTTTATTATTGAGTTAGATGTCTTAAAACCTTGAAAATTCTTTGCCTTTGCAAACTGCATTATAACAATAGCATTGTTACAATCTCCAGCACCAAGGAATCCATTCAGCTCGTCCACATAATTTCCAAATAAGGTGCACTGAATCTTGCTCCTAATGAAATAGAATGACATAAGATCAATATGGATAATAGGCAAATGCACTACAAATTTGCTGAGAAATGTATTTTGTTTAAAAAAGAGATAAAAAATGTTAAAAAATAATATTGATACCCATCTGCCTCCAAGGCAATGACATTAAGTTTTGTTGTGGTTCCATTCTGATTTGTGACTTCACGCTCTTGCCCAACACCAGTCAATAAACCAATCACATCTTACACAAAGAAAGTATAAAGTCCAAACATCAATATTTAAAAAAATTTCAACAAAGTTTAAAAGTTATGTGCACAAATACTCACCACATAGATAATCAGTGTCATAGGATCCCCCAGCAATCTCAGCGATTGGAACAAATTTAAATGGAGATTTTGAAATTTCAAAATTAGACAGCCTTTGAACCAAAGAGTTAAATTGAAAATTAAACTTATATGGATGGCGAGTAGTACGATAAGCACCTCCATTATTTGAAACACCAAGATTTTCAAAAGCATAAGTTCTACCTTCAACGATTTCATTCTTAAATTTGTAAATCAAAGTTTTCTTGATTGTTGCATGAATTCTGTCACCATGAGAATCAAGCAAAACCATTTCAATGGAAAAGGGTAAAGTATTGCGATTAAAATCAGAAACTTGCCAAAGTCTAATGACTTTCGCCTTAACATTCCAAACTGCTTTATCAGAGTTAATTTCAGAAACTTTTGCAAAATCAGTACCATTAGCAATACTCAAAGCCATTTTGAAATTATTTTTCAGTTCTTACTAAAAAGCTAAATGCAATCAAATGTTTTACTTGACTGTGAAATACAATAACAAAATGAGAGGGAAAGAAGGGCAAGCAATAGAAGTTGCCGCGGTGCAAGATTCATTGGTGAGATTAACTCCCTTTATATAGGGAATTACGAAACCCTAAAACAATATAACAATAAAATAATAAAAATCAAAGCGGGAGAAATTTGGCCAAATGTTGAACTTACGATTTTGAATCTGCAATGCTAAATCAAAACCTGAGAGGATTGACTATCCCAGCTATCCATGTATCATCGAAATGGTATAATTTGAACATTGGAGAATGGTTAACATAAGGGAAAGAAAAAATTATCAGAAAATAGAGGAAGGATTGAAAGAAGTGAAAGGGTAAGGTTTTGAAATGTTACCCGTGAACCTGCTTAAGAATGGGACCTTGCATCATTTGGTCCAGTTGGACAGCAAAAGCATGAAAAAATTCAAATTTCTTAACCTCAAAAGGGAAAAAGCGAAACTGTATGCCTGACCTTTGGTCATTGAGCTTTCTGCCAGCATTGCTATCCAAACGGGTTGGGCTGAATGAATGGGCCGGATTCAATTTGGTCCTAACATTGCTATCTAACAAAGACAAGGGTTTGATTGGTTGATACAAAACAAAAGGTTTTGATTGGCTATTTTTCAAAATGAATGCTAAAAGAAGATAAATTTTTGGATGTATTGACACATAGATCTTTCAAATGGTATGCTTCATATTGTGACACTTGTAATTTTTTGCTATTTGTTAAGTCATGGTTGTGTAGTTTAAGGATTTGATATACATATATAAAGTTCCCGTGAGCTAAAATGTGAGGGTTGAGGTTTGAAACCTATTACTCCCATTATTTCACCTTAAAAAAATATAATTCTAGCCATTAAATTACTTTAAGAAAAATATAAATAAAATTCACAATCATTTTTTACCCTTTTTATGTGACTAAATTTTACCGCAATTGTTTTTTTTAAAAAAATAAATTAGTGCTAAGAGTGACATGCACATGATGTATGATATATATGACACCTATTCAACGTTTCTATCTATACTTATGAAGTTATGTACTTATATAAATGAAATGATAGAGAGCTATAACAACATTAGCCCCCTTCACCTAATATAAAAATTCTCTATTAACTCCATACCCAAAACTTCAATTATAGCTAAAATGGATTTAGTTCTAAATTTCCAAAATGTCACGACAATAGGTTTTATTTCTCTCATCTTCTTAGTTTATTTATTCCATATTCTTCCTTCCAAAGATGTTAAAAAGGGTAGAGAACCTCCCATGGCCTCAGGTGCATGGCCTATACTAGGTCACCTCTTAGTATTAGGTGGTTCCAAAACACCTCACAAAACATTAGGCACCATGGCTAACAAATATGGACCCCTATTCACAATAAAACTTGGTACAAAACGTGCTTTGGTACTAAGCAATTGGGAAATGGCCAAAGAGTGTTACACTATAAATGACGCCGCCGTTTCGTCTCGTTCTAAACTTGTTGCAATTGAACATATAGCTTATAATCAAGCCAGCTTTGGTTTTGCCCCCTATGGTTCATATTGGCGCGAAATGCGCAAAATTGTTAGTATATTCCTTTCGAATCGTCGAATGGAACAACTAAGCCATGTTCGAGTTGCTGAAGTTAAAACTTCAATCAAAGAGCTTTTTCATGTTTGGTCTAGTAAGAAAAATGATTCTGGCTACTTGTTGGTGGAGATGAAGCAGTGGTTCACCCAATTGGTATTCAATATAGGTATTTAATATTTTAAGATTTATTTCATTTGATTATAGGTCTAATTAACTTTTTAATCTTATCATACTTAGTCCCTAAAAAAATGTCGATTTTTAGTCCTAAAACTTTGTACATATTGACAATTAAACAATATTTCAAAATTTGAATAGATTAATATCAAATATTAGGATTTTCTTAAAAAATGAAGCCAAAACTTGATTATTTTATCTATTAATAAATTTTTATACCGAGTCTAACTCATTTTTACAAAACTGATCAGCTTATAAGGTGGCGGGGGTCGTACACCTTCCCATGCCCAAAGTTTAGTGCATGAATATAAATAGTGGATGACTTGACCAATAAACTTTAATGATATTATATTACTACGTTTTTATATTAAATCTAACTATTTTTACAAAACCAGATTTATAAAGTGAAGAGTGTCACACTTTATAAAAAATTTCATTTCTCATCTTTATTCTATGCGGGACTTGGTGTTTTTCACAATAATATCTAATACTACATTCTTAAACATGTAGTTTTCCAAACAATGGCTGGGAAGAGATATTTTGGTGACACAGCAGTGGTAAAGGAGAAAGAAGCTCAAAAAGTTGTAAAGGCTTTGAGGTATTTCATGCATATGTTAGGGGTATGTACAATGGCTGATGCTGTTCCTATTCTAAGATGGATGAAATTAGGAGTGAAAGCAATGAAAGAAACTGCCAAAGAATTGGACGTAGTTTTAGATGATTGGTTGGTGGAACATCATAAGATGAAGGGTTTGGTTGAAAAGGTTGAAAGTGACCAAGATTTTATGGACATGATGATTTCAATGCTTGATGGTGCCACAATCAATGGGTTTGATGCTGATACTATAAACAAAGCCACAACATTGGTATGTATGTTTAAATGTCGTATATTTGTATATATATATATATATATATATATATATATATATATATATATATATATATATATATATATATATATATATATATATATATATGGGGAGGGATCAAATTACACCAGTGTAATTTTAAAAAAGTTACACCCATTAATACCCCTTGATTTCATTTTGATCTAATGGCTATTAAAAAATCACTTATAGGCTCACATAACTTCATTACTAAATAAAAAATTTCCATTTTTATTTTCTTACCTTCCTTAATTTCTACAGCCATATTATTGAAGTTTATTTTATTTTTTGACAAAATCATATTATTGGAGTTACTACCACCATAATGATTAATCTCATGAAAGCTATATTCTTGAAAAATTCACAAATGGTGTCTAACATAGAAAAAGTCTGTAATATAATTATCTCCTCTTCTCTAAGTTTCTAACCATAGTTGCTATATTCAACGACTTGGTCAACTTAATTATATTGGATAGTGCTTATGTCATTCCATCCGTTTTGTGTCGAATTATTTTTATGCTTCAAGCTTATTTCTAAATTAATTTTGCTGCCCAGTTTTTCCTTTGGAGTGGGAAATGGAAATTTGTTGGCTCTTGGGTTAATGGGGAACAAAGGTGCTGGAGAACCACATATTAACGAAGCTGTAATTTTTTTAAAAAAATTGTGTTCCATATTGTAACTTTTTTAATAATAATATTATAGAGAAAAAATTTGTGTTCCATATTATACTAAAACAGTGGTGATATATGGAGTGAACAATGGAGATAGTTGCAAGAAAAAAGTATAAGCGGAAAAGGAAGGTAAGAAAATAAAAAAGGAAATTTTTTATTTAGTAATGAACTTATGTGAGCCTATAAGTAATTTTTCTAATAGCCATTAGATCAAAATGAAATCAAGGAATATTAATGAGTGTAACTTTTTTAAAGTTACACTGGTATAATTTGATCCCTCCCCTATATATATATATATATATATATATATATATATATATATATATATTTTATATTTATAATTATGTTAAACTAATATTTTTGTCAAAAACAATATCATACTAAAACTATCAAAGCAAAATCTAATAGCGTTTAAATGAAATAATACGGATCTCTTCTAACTTAACTAAAATCTTATGTTCGATTCTTGACTTGATATACAGTATTACAATTCTTAGAGAGAGTTTGCAGCCTGTTTGAATTTCACGAGATTAGAGAAACTAATCTCTACAGTTGCACACTTGCCGCATAAGATACCTAATTTATGCAAAAAAAATTATCAAAACAAAAAGAAAAATTAGAAACTAATTTTTATGATTATGTTGATATGTATGTGCAGGCATTAATATTGGGAGCAACTGATACAAGCACAGTTACCCTTACATGGGTAATTTCTTTACTATTGAGAAATCCTCTTGTATTAGAAAAAGCTAAAGAAGAACTCAACATTCAAATTGGAGAAGAAAGATTCATAAACGAATCCGATATAAATAATTTGGTATACCTTCAAGCAATAGTGAAAGAGACATTAAGATTGTATCCTCCAGGTCCTCTCTCAGCACCTCGTGAATTCACAGAAGATTGCAATTTAGGCGGTTATCATATCAAAAAAGGGACCCGATTAATCACAAATCTTTGGAAAATTCACACTGATGCTAGTATTTGGCCAGATCCATTGAAGTTCAAGCCAGAAAGATTCCTTACCACTCATAAAGATATTGATGCCAAGGGTCAACATTTTGAATTGTTACCATTTGGAAGTGGTAGAAGGATATGTCCAGGAATATCTTTTGGTCTTCATATGATTCATTTAACTTTGGCTAATTTTTTACATTTCTTTGAAATCTCAAATGGATCTAGTGAACCTGTTGATATGACTGAAAATCTTGGAATGACCAATGAAAAAGCTACACCACTTGAAATTCTGGTTAAACCACATTTCTCTCGTGAATATTATGAAACTTAATCACATGATTATCAAAGAGTTGTAAGAAAAAATTAGTCCAAACCTTTATGTTTTATATTTATAATTTGTATAGTTTGTTAAATGATAAGTGCAAGAAGAATGTTGTTTGAGATTTGAAATTAAGTTAATTTCTATTATTAAGAATATTTGGTGAATTCATAGTTGATATATTCATCCAATTTACTAATACTACTATTACATAAATTTTATTTGGCTTAAATGCATTTTTATCCTTTATTTGAATGAATTAAAATTTTATCCCCCTATATTAATACTACTATTACATAAATTTTATTTGGCTTAAATGCAATTTTACCTTCTATTTTGAATCAATTGGAATTTTACCCCTATTTTAAAATTCAAAATTTTACCCTCTATTTTATAATTTTTTGGATTTTGCCCTCTCAATACAAGAAAATCTGGAATTAGTTACGACAGCTTTTGTAACTAATTGATAGTTATTTTCTAATAAAACTGAGTTAGGCTGCAATTACAAATATCTGGGATTAGCTATTTTCTACTAAAAATTGAACTCTTAATTACTTGTTTAAAGAACTAAAATATCTTACTAACTACTCCCTCCGTCCCAAAATATAAGCAAAAGTTGGTCAACAAAAGTGAATGTATTTGGTTAAAAATTTGGACTAAATACATTTACTTTTGTTGACCAACTTTTGTTTATATTTTAGGACGGAGGGAGTATATCTTAACTATTAAAATTGCCAAAATTATTAGATCGAATTTTATAATTGGAGTTCGAATCCAAACTTCTTCATTTATATGAGTGAATTTTTGAATTATTACTTTTTGTGTCAATTTAAAAAAAAAATATTTAAAAATTTTGAAATTATCCTTAGGGCCGGTTTGGATTAGCTTATTTTTGAGCTTATGCAAATAAATAAAGTTTTATATTTTTTTTTTTGATAAACAAAAGATTGAATTACAAGGAGTACAAGGTGTACTCAACCCTTACAAAACAATGAGAAGCACACTAAGTGCTTTGGATATAGTTCAAAGGATTGAAACACCAATCAGAAAATACAAGAGTAGCCCGAATCTCTACACGGCTTATAAACCATAACCACGAAATATAAATAATTTAATCAACTAGTGATGGAACATTCATATTTTCTCCTCTAAATATAATATTATTACGCTTCCACCAAATGCACCATGTCGTTGCTAACCAAATAATATGCTTGACACTTTTACTATGCTTGCCTTTGATTAAATCTCCAAACAAAAGAAAGTGTTGTTGCACAGTACCTACAATAGTAACATTGCTGCCCATCCATTTGAGAATAGTCCTCCAAATAAAGTTTTATATTAATTTATACATTCCCACTAATAAAAATTGTATTTTTATAAGATATTTTATCATAAACTATCTTAAAAAACTTATAATAATATATTAAAAAATATTTATTTAAATAAACTATACTTTATATAAATTCAAAAATAAGTTAATGCAAATAGTTAACTACAAACAGAAAGTGACAAATATTTGAAAATATCTATACTTCATTTTTTCATTAGTAGAAACAGAGTCTCATTATCCATCTATGAAACTAAACTATAGCATGAAATGTTGCTTCCCGCTACTTCCTTCAACATCTTCACTCCTTCATTATTCTTCCCATTTAATTTCCCAAAATCAAAAACCCTAACCCCTTCCAAATTCATCATTCGAAGTTCATCTTCCAATCCCCGAACCCTCCCTGAATCCGCCATTCAACGAATCGCCGATAAACTTCACTCCCTCGGCATCACCACCGACCAATCCATTTCCACCGCCACAACAACCTCTACTTCCACCGCAGGTGAAATCTTCGTTCCATTACCGCATAACCTCCCGAAGCACCGCGTTGGACATACAATCGACTTAAGCTGGAGTACGCCGGAGAATCCGGTTCCGGTTGTTGGAAAAGGAATTGAGAAATTGAGCGAGAATGAAGTTGAGAGGCAACGATTGGAGAGGTTGAAAGCGAGGGAAGCGAAGAAGAAGAGAGTTCCGACGCTTGCGGAGTTGAGTTTGACAGATGCTGAGATTTTGAGGTTGAGGGAATTAGGGTTTGGGATTGGGATGAAGCAGAAGATTAAGGTTGGGAAAGCTGGAATTACGGAAGGGATTGTTAATCGAATTCATGAACAGTGGCGGCGTTCGGAAGTTGTGAGGATTGTTTGCGAGGATATTTGTAGAATTAACATGAAAAGGACTCATGATATATTGGAGGTAAAGAATTATTTTTATAAAGTTTGAAAATTTTATGAAGATTTTGTTGTTTTTTGCTTTGCTTTCATCTGCTTAGATTGGATGGATAGACTAGTGATACTGATGACTGAAATTGAGGTGCTATTGTGAGCGATTGACTCAACTTTGTGCTGAGTAAGCAACTACTAAGCATAGACACCGGACACCATACCAACACTGATATATAGGCTCTGCTTGGCAAAAAAAATGGAGGATAGTTGATAAGCTAGCTTATAGGGGATAAACTTATAGCGAATAACTTATAAGCCAACTTATAGTTTTAGTGGATAAGTTAGTTGATTGAATTTGTAGTGTTTGGTAAAATTAGCGGTTGAACTAGCTTATAAATATGAAATGACATAAAAAATGTTTAATTAGTATTTCATTTTTTTGAAGTAAGATGATAGAGGTAAATTGAGAGAAAAATGATAAGCTAAAAATAAGCTATAAACTAATTGGATTAACTTATCAAAATAAACTATAAGCTCCTGAAAAAAAAAGTGTTACCAAAGGAGTATTTTTTTTTTTTCTTTTTCCATATGAGCTTATAAGCTATAAGCCGATAAGCTTAAAATATGGCATTGTCAAACAGAGCCATAGACACCAATAATTAATAGTATCATTGGCTGTAACTAACTAACTAACTAACTAACTAACTAACTAAATGTATCATTGTTCTATTGATGTCATACACTGGAGACAACTCCGATCTGAAATGTAGTACTGCATACTAAGGAAGTTATGCATGGATATTTTAGTTAATGTATAATGAGTGTAACTATACATAATAATACATGCTTAGTGTAAAAAATGAAAAACTATATAACTTGCTACAATGGAAATAAGTTTTTGAATAAATTTTTTTGATCAATTTTTAGAATTTAATATCATAATGTGACAAGATGATAAATTACAATTGAAAATGTTTTATGTAAGAATTTGTTTACACCTTGTTCACATCGTCAGGGTATAGTTATTAGGTTCAGTTATATTATTATATATTTGAACTTCAATACTGTATAGATAAGAATGCAACAATAATAACATAATTGATTTTATAACGATAGTAGTTACAGTTAATTTTAAAATATTATTTATTTTATTATATAAGTTTCGTATATTGTAGTGTAATCTTATCTATGTTCCCTTACATGTTTGTGTTTTGTAGGCGTACATATGTTAAGAAAACTTTGCTCTTGTTTTTTTCATATATTTTGGGCTAAATTGTTAGAAATCTCCCACAAAACTGTAAGTGATTTTGTACAAAGTCCTATGTTGTTCAAACTGCGCCACACACCTATAAAGTTACTAAACTATGCATGTTGACTTCTTATAGCGCCTCCAACGGTGCATCTAAACTGGGCATGCTTAATTCAATTTTGATGGGCTCTATCCGGCCACATCAAGTTTAACAATTTTCCACTCCAATGATGCAACTCTTTTAAGAACTCAGTATGAGTCCTGCAACTTAATGTGCTATTTATGGAAATTATATTTTAATGTTAAGAACTGGTTGCTTATGTAACAACAGTTTTCACATGTGATTATTGGCTTGATTTCAAAGATTTGTACAAAAAACAAATTTTTGATTTTGAGAAAAAGTTTTTTTTTAAGTCATCCAATATGATTATGGAGACCCATGTACAATAATCTGATTATAGCTTATAATATTTTTGTCGTTATCAGAGAAAAACTGGAGGACTCGTTGTTTGGAGATCTGGAAGTAAGATAATATTGTACAGAGGGATCAATTATAAGTATCCTTACTTCCTATCAGATGAAGTTTTGAGAGATGATAACAGTGGTGATTCTTTGCAACATATGGATGGCGATGCCTTGCAACATATGGATGATGATAATAAAAATTGCAATGAAAGAGAGAATCATTCGTCTGAAATAAATTCAGCCGCACATGCTGGACAAAGTTCAAACATCAAAACTGTAAAACCAGCTTTGGTACAAGGAGTTGGCGCTCCCAATAAAGTGAGATTTCAACTTCCAGGTGAAGCAGAGCTTTTAGAAGAAGTAGACAGCTTATTAGAGGGCCTTGGGCCTCGATTTACTGATTGGTGGGGGTATGACCCCGTGCCTGTTGATGCTGATCTTCTACCTGCTGTTATTCCTGGATTTAGGCGGCCTTTTCGCCTACTTCCATATGGTGTGAAGTCTAATCTAACGGATGATGAACTGACCACATTGAAGAGACTTGGCAGACCTTTACCATGCCATTTTGCATTAGGTCAGTTTGTCCTTCATTTCTTCACTGACCAAATTTGGGTCCAGGGTACATTTGAAATAACACTTATGGCATGAGTACTTATGTAAGTGTTTGAGTGAGCTTATAAAAATACCCTATGACATGTTCCTAGTTTGTTTCAGCTGATTTCAATGTGCTCTCTAAAATAGCTTACAAAAACAACGTATAGCATATATGAAAAATCAATTTATCCTAATTCCATCTTCAATTATTTATAGGTAAGCACGTATGTGACAAGCTCTTATTCAGTAAGCGCTTAATTTTGATTTTGTTCTTTTCTTTTATAGGTAGAAACAGGAAACTACAAGGAGTCGCTGCTGCAATTATCAAGCTCTGGGAAAGATGTGAGATTGTCAAGATTGCAGTAAAAAGAGGTGTGCAGAATACTAGTAATAAGCTAATGGCTGGAGAGATTAAGGTCAGTCATCGTTTTTGCTTATTATTTTCAAATATATGAAATTTTTCCCTTATGGTTTAAATATAATGGTCAAAGGAACTGTATAACCTGCTGTAGCCTACACCTGCTTTTTTTGGTGCCATGTGTGTGTGTTACGAACCGGAAATTTCGTAACTTTGAAAATATAGAGGAAATGGATTAAAATGCACGGAAAATAGAATATTATTTCTGAAAATGAAAGGTAAAATACAAAAGGATGAAATCCTAATGCCCACTGAGCAAAGCTCCTTTCAAAGAAAGAGGATTCTCTTTCTTTGCCTAACCATATTGGTTCTAGCAATAATCTTGCATACCCATTACAACTTACTCACCCACCATTTATACTACTAAGAGGCATAACAAACTTGTCAACTAATCACCGTATCCCATTCACTAATTACTCATATCCTCACTATTCTCCTTATTACAATAATAACCCCTTTCTTATATATCTCTTATATTCGGGTACCTATCAGTGTGATTCATGTTACTGCAGTTAACTACAATTTTCAATCAATGTTGCTTGTAAAATTATTTCGAATATTGAATAGCAAGAATGCCACTCTCACCTTTGATGGTAATGAATTTTCAGTTGAGTCATATGTTCTTGTGTTATGTTTTTGGTTGAAGTGAAGAACCTTGGATATTGTCATTAACTTGCACATCAATTTCATCCCCACTTTAACATACATGACAAAGTGGAAGCTACATATGCTTGCAATTGCATTTGTCCATTTGGTTGGCTGTTTCCATTCCTGTAGGGACAAAATTTCAAGTACCTCATTAAACTAATGAGTTGAGTTGTTTTATTTTGCATGTCCAAATAACAATTGGAGAGTGTTAATTTCCCTCAGTAAGAATTTTTTTAATGCTATTTCTCTTTTTTAATGGGTTAATGATCCGTAAACCTAATCCAAGTCCAATAATGGAGGTGAACAAGACAAGGATCAATTGTCACGTGAGGGTACAAAAAAACCAGAGGTCTGGAAGGTTAATTCCAAAAGGCAGGAAGAGGAGAGGGTAGGAGAAAGTCATGTAGAAGGCTGAAGTGTCAATTCTTATGGAGGGTGGATTGTAGAGAGAGGGAGGAGTAGTTTCCGTGAGCTTAGCTCAATTGGTAGGGACATCACATTGCATATTCAGGGGCTGGGGTGGGGCTGGGGTTCGAACCCCGGGCAACTCACTTATTCACTTTAAAAGGTGAAATTCTAGCCACTGGGCTACTTAACCAAAAAAAACAAAAAAAAAAACAGACAGAGGGAGGAGTAGTGTTGGTCAATTTCTGTGAGGAAAGATATTACTAAGAGGGAACTAGAGTAGCCATGAGTTCTGGTAGATGAGAGTTACATTTGAATTGAGTTTCTTTCATGTTCAATTCTATTGCACGCCCATTTCATTTTGAATATTTTGTATCCTATCATTTGGTCCAGTTGTTGTATGTTTTACCTCTTGCCACCCAAAATGATGGGTTGTTGTATGTTTTACCTCTTGCCACCCAAAATGATGGATGGTGTTGAATTGTTAGAAGCGAAAGTAAACTGTGTTGGAGAATTCAAAATCAATTTAAGATTTCAATACCGAAGTGTTGATAATATTTACTTCTCGAAATGAGTGAAATGTTAAACCTCTGAACTTTTAACGGTGGAAGCAGTGGTGGCACCCCGTTCGATGGGGATCTTTTTTGCATTGGACTGCCTCCGTTTTAAAATAAGCTAATAACCTACCTATACTTGTTTAGTTAGTAAAAGGATTTAAATTTTAGATGATCATATTGCATTGGATGAGTATTGCATTGGATTGCATCAGTTCCAATATAAAGCGTCTAACCCAACCAGTACCTTACGGTTAATCATCTTTTAGTTCTAATCCCTTGACATTTTACTGTATCCCCGTTTCTCCTTTTTTGTCCAAAGAATTGAACAATAATATATCTCAAGATTTGGGTTTTGAGCCTAACCTAACCTTACAAATCCATTTTGTAGTACCACTATTAAGGTGGTTTTCCAACAGAATACAAAGATATGTAATCAGTTTTGAATTTAATCACATCACTGCTCTGGCACAACTGTTCGAGGGGGGGCTAGTTAAACACTGGTTTTGTAGCTGAGCAAATGCATTTTATGCATTTAGGTAAATGAAGTATTTGACTGTTTTGAGAGAGCTTAAGTAACAATCTTGTTTGAATTGAAGACTTAGGCCAAATTACAAAAAAATAAAGTAACAATCTTGTTTTACGGGCGAAAAATGATATATATCATGCCATTCTATCTGATTTCAGTCTAATAGAAGATCCACTTTTCTGCAGTATCTGACTGGAGGAACTCTCCTTGCTCGGGATAAAGATGTTATTGTCATTTATAGAGGAAAGGACTTCTTGCCTGCTGCAGTTTCTTCAGCAATTCAACAGAGGAGGAATGATTTAATAAATAAAGTGAAGGCTAAAAACAGCTCATCAGTTACAGCCTCTTCTCGTTCTGCACGAAAGGATATGACAAACCTTAAAGATAAAGAAATCGTTGAAAAACGAATATTGAGAAAGGCTAAGGCTATTAAATGGACTAGCATCAAATTGTCTGAGGTATGATTTCATTAACAGGTTCCAATTTGTTGTTTTTGACTTGTTACTTTAGAGTTACTGGTGTTATAGCTTTCACATACAGGCATTAGAGAAGAAAGAAAAGGCTGAAAAGCTTCTAAAAAATCTGGAAAGATCCGAGAGTCTTCAAGAACAAGAAATAGATAAAGAGGGTATTACTGAAGAAGAGAGATACATGTTGCGGAGAATTGGCATGAAGATGAAGCCCTTCTTGTTGCTAGGTAACTTTATAATATGTTTGAAAATCTCAGTGATATATAGTTGATTATTCTAAATATGGAAGTAAATTATTGATACCTTCAAAAGCTTTTTAAAATATGTCTTCAGTAAAATTTCTTCGTGATAACCCTCTGTTAATTCTCAGGAATACGTGGGGTTTTTGATGGAACAGTGGAAAATATGCATCTTCATTGGAAATATCGGGAACTTGTGAAGTTAATATGTAACAAAGGGACCCTGGAATCTGTCCACCACACAGCTCGGACATTAGAGGCAGAGAGTGGTGGAATATTAGTAGCAGTAGAGAGAGTGAGCAAGGGCTATGCAATCATTGTTTATCGTGGAAAGAATTATAGTAGGCCTGATAATTTGAGGCCACGGACACTTCTAAATAAAAAGCAAGCATTGAAGCGTTCTATAGAGGCACAGCGCCGTGAGGTAAACAATGTTATAATAATAGTAGCAGGCTGGTTTACATGAACGTTTAGAAGAAGAAAAAAAACATTTTTATGTAATCTTTCTAAAAGATCTTTAAGTAAAAGTAAATCTGTTTTGAATGTAAAATCGTAAAAGCACATTTTTATATATTTGAACTTCTTTTAGAATGTTATTAAAACCGATTTTTGTTTAGATACACAAAATTCTTTATCAGAAAAAGAACCAGCTTTTTTCAGTTTTTTCTTTTTAAAGAATAAAAGGTTCTGGATATAAAACTTAAAATAAAATAAAATCTTTTTCATCTAGAAAAGAGCAAATCCAATTTTTACATGGTAGATTAGTGTATTAATTTAATGTAAAGTGGTGCCTGACAGCCTGACAAGTGACTACCTCATTTTGGTGTGGATCTTCTTTGTCATTAAATTTTTATTTATTTTTGAAAAAGGAATTGACTGATAATATCATACGATCTTATTATCACTACTTTATCCCTTTCAATCTTGCAGACGATGAAGCTTCATGTTTTGAAGTTAGAGAAGAACATAAATGAATTGAAACTTCAAATGGTGAGTGGTCCTTACTTTTATTATGTTCCTGAAATACTTTTCCCTTCAATCTTCATTGAAATATGTGAATTTATTTACCTTAATAGGTTAAAGAGGAGGCCAGCAGTAAGCAGATAGTTGAGGAGTTAAGATCTGACTTGGTGAGCTATCTCGCGTTGCTTCTTTAATTCTATAATAATCTTCTTCCCTCTTTACAAATATGAGATTAGTATTTTTGGTATATCTGGACAAAGAGGATGAAGGTTATGCAAGTGCAATACGTTTAGGGATAATGGCTGAACTCAAGTTTTTCTTGCTTTTTTCTTTTAAAGCATGGACTATATAATAAGAGCATATTCAATGTATCCGAGAGAAATTGCACTTCCCTTTAGGTGTGCTTCTTCGCTCTATTATGTAAAAGACATTGGTCTCCCTTAGATTACCTTAATAGTGTATTATTTAAACAAATTTGAGGATAGTCCAAGTACGATTTCATATACAAATTAGGGCATTATATGTTCATTTAAAACAATTAAGGTGTGAGTGTTCTATTTAAGCATACCTTGGGAAAGGTGAGTGCAATTTCCCCAAGTATCTACTATTTGTTTCTATTAATTGTATGGATGTGTGTGTGTTGTATTTGAACACGACATAAGTGTCAAAGAGGTTTTTTTTTTTCTTTTCATTTTTCTGGAAGATTATATAGTCTTTGAAATTTTACCCTTTTGTATAAAAGAACCATAGCAGAGTGGGAAGCTGTCTCCCTCTCACACTGAGCATATTTTAACTTCCATATACATGATCTTGCTTATTTTTCTTGGTGTATGTTTGGATAGGAGATTTTGGAGCGGAGGGTTTATTTTAATTTTCCAATTTAAGGATGCTACAAAATGTTAATAAAAATAATTCAGTGTGATTTAAATGTTATATGATCATCTACTCATGTTATTCTTTTGATTTTTTAAAAATCTCAAATATATACCAAATTATAGATTTAGCCCTCCAAAATCCAACTCTTTAATGTACTTCTAGTTCACTTGTTCTTTGTCAAATTACTAAAAGACATCTATTACATGCGAAGAGATTAATTGCAAAGTCAGAGGAATATCTTGTTGCCTAGGTGCTTAATGAAGTGAAAAAATGGCTCAAGTGGTATTGACTTGAGCTATTTCGATCCTCATGTGAATTACATATTTTGTCATGACTTAACTAAGGCTACACGTGATTTAAGAGAGTCTCTTACTTTTAGTATTGGAGATGGGCAATATGAAAATTGAAAACAATGAGTGTTTCAAAATAGTAGAGTTTAATAAGAATTATTATTCCAATGATGTTAGTGGTATTGTCTCTATATAATGATTTCTGAAATATTTTGACATGATTCAAGGCTACAGACAACCATGAAGCTAGTTCAAATTCCATAAATTGCAATTCTCCAAAAAAAGCTTCTGTTGACAATCAACAACCTACACAGGAGCAGCACATTGAGCTGATAGATAGTGGTGGAGTGCATCAAGGTGAATCAGAATCCTGGGCTGGTGTGGTTCATCAAGAAAGACAGGCAAGCAAGTCGTGTTTGGAATGATAAAAACTGAAATGTTTATATCAATCTTGTAGATTATCATATGGTTATATCAGGGTTTCTTCTAACTATTTTTTGGTTATTGATATTGTAACATTTATGTGGATTGCAGTTGGATGAAGCAAGTGACTCTGTGGTTGATAGTGGGCACATTGAGCTGATTGATAGTGGTGGAAACTGTCAAGGTGATCCAGAATCGTGGGATGGTTTGGTTCATCAAGAAACAGAGGCAAGCACGTCATGTTTTGAATGCTAAAAACGGAAATGTTTATGTCAATCTTCTTGTGGATTGTTTTATGGTTATTATATCTGGGTTTCTTCTTACGGTTTTTTGTTATTGATATTATAACATTAATGTGGATTTCAGTTGGATGAAGCAAGTGAGTCTGTGGTTGATACTGGGCACACTGAGCTGATTGTTAGTGATGGAACCTGTCAAGGTGAACCAGAATCATGGGATGGTTTGGTACATCAAGAAAGACAGGCAAGCAAATCAAGTTTTGAATGATAAAAATGGAATGTTTATGTCAATCTTGCAGATTATCGTATGGTTATATCAGGGTTTCTTCTGAGATTTTTTTTGGTTATTGATATTGTAACATTAATGTGGATTTCAGTTGGATGAAGCAAGTAATTTTGTGGTTGATACTGGGCACATTGAGTTGATTGATAGTGGTGGAACCCGTCAAGGTGAACCAGAATCGTTGGCTGGTTTGGTTCATCAAGAACGAGAGGCAAGTTCATCATGCTTTGAATGATAAAAATGGAAATGTTGATGTTAATCTTCTTCTGGATTATTATATGTTTATATCAGGGTTTCTTCTGACATTTTTTTGTTTATTAATATGGTAACATTAATGTGGATTTCAGTTGGATGAAGCGAGTGAATCGGTGGTTGACACTGGGCACAACATCTCTAATAACAAAGCAATGGAAGCATCAATCACATCCAAAAGTTCATTCAAAAAAATAAATAAAAAAAAAATCACATCCAAAAGTTATCCCGAAAGTTCAAACAAGTTTCCTTTTAGATATTCATATCTTTCCAACAGAGAGAGACTTCTTCTTCGAAAGCAGGCCTTAACGATGAAAAAGCGACCTGTCTTTGCCATAGGTATAATTTTCAGGTCTATTTTCTTTTTTGCAATATTGCAAGTCCTACTTTATCTCAATTTTTATTAGTCTATCTTTTAAGTTTATGCAATTTTGATGAGTCTTTATTTTGTAGCATCTTGTGCTCGCTCCTTTATTTTGTAGGTTTATGCAATAACTGTATAAACCATGGCCTGTTTTATTCGGTTCATGGTTTATACAACTAATGCAGAAATTAATTGATGTCATCATCCTGAAATTGTTTTCATTGTGAACAAGATAGCTAGTAAATTTCTCTTGTATTTTCCTGAAATTATGATATTTGGAAGGGGAACATTCTCATCTCATTGTTGTTTCATGGCCATATTTTCTTATCAGGTAAGAGCAATACTGTGACTGGTCTTGCGAAAGCAATCAAGGAGTACTTTCAGAGGCTCCCTTTTGTCATAGTTAATGTCAAAGGAAGGGCAAAAGGGACCTCAGTTCACGAGTTAGTGTGCAAATTAGAGGTACCTAATGACAATATCTGTCTCCCTTTCTTTTCTCATTGAATTATACTTTTTTGTCTCTGCCAATAAATATTCTCCAAGTCCTGAAATTTGTTTTACCTATTGTTCTTACAGCAAGCAACAGGTGGAATTCTAGTCTCTCAAGAGCCAAGCAAAGTCATACTTTACAGGGGTTGGGGGGCAGGAACGAATCCCCGTAAATTAAAAGATAGTAAAGTAAGTAAAGAAGGAGGAGCAAACCCGAGTTTGTCTCCTAAACTGTTGGAAGCTATCAGAATGGAATGTGGATTACAGTAACAAACAGAACATTGCAACTCTTTACTGTTTCAAGTATCCACAAACAGAATGCCATAAATTTTCATCAACATTGTTTGTATCGATCGATGATGGTGGTTGCGGTATGATTTATAGAAAGGTGGAGCTATGAAGTCATTGAGAAGCCAATTGCTGATAGCCAATGATTGATATTGAAAAAATTGAGGGTGTTATCTATGCCTGATTGTGGTGGGAAGGAAAAAACCGAAGAACCGGAAAAGAAATATACTGCAACAAGAAATAGGCAAGGGGCAGAGCCTTAATCTTAAAGCCATTCTTGTATAAAGCTTAAGAAAAATACTATGGGCTTTTGTTGATTATATCACGAGAATTAATAAAGTAGTTAGTAAAATTAAATATGTTAATAATTAGATTTATCCTTTTCCTTCTAAATTCTAATTTAGTTTTAGTAAAAGAATTAATTTATCTTTCTATCCTATTATATATATTTATTGTTGGTTACAAAAACCAATGCAAGCCTGTTGATAAATAATTAATGTATTCTGATTTTAAAGAGGAGCACCTGAAGACAATTTAACATTATTTGATGGTTGGAATAATTGATTATTCACATGTAATTTAAGCAATTTATTCAGCATCTTGGCTTGTATAGAACTTGTAATGGCTTCTAGTGATCCACATGCTATTGAGGACAGAGAATGTCTATAGGAAGAGAAAGTAGGGTTAATGAAGTTCACTAATTCACTTAACATAAGGTCAGGGACGGATCCATATGGGGGTACCCCTTGGCCTCCAACCCCCAGTCCCCCACACACATGCACATTATTTGATAATCCTCCTACACACTCACACTCACACTCACATTATAACACATTATTTAATTTATATTTTAATCACTTTTTATTTAATTTTTATAATATCTTTTAGTGTTTTTGACATTACCCTTAAAAAGTTGTGTATAGTTTATTCAACAAACAATAAAAATTATGAGACAAACAATGTAATTGACTTCAAAACATACACAACCTTTTAATTGCACACAATTTCAGTCATATTGTTTTATTGTTTTCTCATATTAAACTTATATCATTTTATTGTTTTCTCGAAAAGAATATAATGTATTTTTACTTTTGAAGGCTATATTAATTGTTAGAATTATTAATGTACCAAAAAACTTGTTAGAATTGTTAATAATTTTTTTTTAAAGTAAATTCATAATGATTTTTAAATAGTACTGTACTGATTTACTTATGAGATGATATACAGTAGAAATCTAGAAATCATTTGAAAAGTAATCCCTTCCTCCCAAATGAGATGATGAGATGTCCTATCTACATTTACAATATATATAATTTAATCACTTGAAGTGTAATAAAAATAATTTCTTATAATATTTTGACTTACTCAACTTTCAATACTAATATTTTACAAATATATCCCCCTATAACTACTTTCACAATTTTTAAATAAATCAGTAAATATTTTTCAATCAATTAAGTAAAAAAAAATGTTAACATGTGCTCTTAGGACATAAGAATACAAATATAACAATATTTTATTGAAATTTATGTATTATTAAAACATAAAAACTCTTTAATATTATTAAATACAAATTTTTTAATTTAAATATCTTAATATGTGCCCTTACTGTCAACATGATTTTAAGTAAAAATCACATTTTATTTATTTAATCGTATGAAATTGTCAAATATATCATCTAATATTACCATTATCATACATAGTTATGACCCTACTTTTTTATGAATAACAAAAGAATAAATCTTAGTATATAAAATGTTGTTCGGTTTGTTTCAATACATTAAAATATGCTATAAGAAGAAATTTATTTTTTAGATACATTAAAATATTATTATATCTAAACTAGTTAAGAAAATATAAGAAAAAATTTCGATACATTCAAATATAAGAAGAAATTTATTTTTTAGATACAAATTTTTTGGTTATGCTAATTAGTGGCCCCAAGAAATTAGTTAAGAAACTAAAACTAGTAAAATTTGCCTTGAAAACAACATTGTTCATATTTTAAATGTATTGACTACACAAATTCCTAAATTATTATACTACATCCGTTCCAAAATATAAGATACTTTTCACTTTTTTACTTGTCCCATTTTATAAGAATTTTTCCCAATTTTCAAGTACATTTATTGTTTCTTTTCCTCAACTCATAATCATGATACATCATTTTCTACGGTTGGTAATAAATATTTTGTAAAATTATCAATTAATTCTCTTTCATAAAGGGCAAACTTGTAAAAATAATACTAATAGTCAACATATTTAATATCACAATCAATTTTCTTAATCCCCGTGATTTATCCAAAAAGATCTTTTATTTTGGGATGAAGGTAGTACTATAATTAGTATCTTTAACTACTTTATAATATGAATTTGTGTAGTCAATATATTTGAAATTTGAACAATGTTGTTTTCAACTAAAACTTTACTACTTTTAGTTTTTTGACTAGTGTTAGCATTTTCCAAACATAAAATAGTTGATTGTATTCCCTCAATTCCAAAATATAAGCAAAAATTAATCAACAAATTAAGAGTCATGTTAACTTGTGCCCTTAAGGCACATATTAAGGTATTCAAAAGTAGAAAGTTGCATTTAATAGCATAAAAGAATTTAATGTTTAAAAGGTACAATGCATAATTTACAAGAGAATATTGCTATATTTGTACTTTTAACATTTCCCACAAATTAAATATATTTGATCCAAATCTTTAACCACTTACATCAAATTTCTTTAATTAATTTTTCCTTATAGTACTCCCTCCGTCCCATTTTAAATGACCTCTTTTTGACTTAGTATACTATTCATTTGACCTGCTTTGACCTTATTTTTCTACTAATATATACATGCAAATATTAGCATATGAGATGTTGTTTGATTTGTCTCGACGAGTACTTTCAAAATATACTATTTTTATAATTTTTAATAATATATAATTAGAGATATTAACGATTAAAATTATGCATTGGCAAACGTGTCAGTGGTCAAATAGATCATTTATTTTTGGACAGAGAGAATAGTATTTTAGGACGGAGTATAGTATTTATTTTGTGACTTAAAGAGTACAAAGAATGGAGTACTGTAGTCTATAAATAGTGTAGAGTGTAGACCAACTTATAGCTTTCATCATAATTAGATGCACACTCTCTCTCTCTCTTGCTCTCTCTCTCTCTCTCTCTCCACAATGTCAGAAATAAAGAAAGTGTGCACAAAATCCTTGAACCTCTTCTGCTGCCCCCTCTATTTCAACGCCAGAATAAATCACCATCATCATCATGTCTCTCTGTTGTTATTTTCTCTATCACCATCATTATGCCCACATCATCCTCTTCCTTTTAGGTCTCAACCACCCCACAAACCTAAAGGCACCATCATTACTAGTACAACTCACAAACAAAAAAAACAAGGTCAAGATCTCACTTCACTCTCTCTTTCAGAAACTTGTATTGCTTCAACCATAAAAAAAGTTACTAGTACTATTATTATATGCACCCCCCACTACCATCACTTTCTTCTTTTATATGAGCTAGGATTTGTTCTTATATAGTTTCTGACTGAAGAAGACATATTCATTCTGAAACTCTCTTTCTCAAGCTCTTTTATGGGGAATCAAGCATCTTGGTCCGATTCATAATTAATTTGCTACATCAAGCAAGTTAGTTTTGAGTTCTCTAGCTTTTTTGTGTTTTTTTCTTTTTATTTTTTGTAAACTTTTTGTTGATGTTGGTTAAGCTTTTTCCCTTTATTTTTCATGGTAATAAAGTTCTTGAATCTAGATATATCTAGGGTTTATGTATCCATGAAAAAGTTATGCAAAAACTTGTTATCTTTTTAATTAATTTGAGCTATCTAGTGGTATTTTGATTTTCCATCCCTTGTTTATATTCTTTAATGGAATTCCTTGTTTGTATTGAATTAAACTCTCTTAATTTATCTTCTTTTTTAATCTATGTATTTGTTTTTATGTTGTTCATATATTTACATATATAAAATAGATCTCATAAGTTTAAGGTCTCTACATAAATAAAATGCAATTGAATTTTTCTATTAGATCTATATGTTATGGCTTTAGTTACATATGTAATCACATCACTACATGTCTTCTCCTTGGATCTATATTGATGATTTTTTATTTTTATAAATCATAAACCTTTTTCTTAATAAGCAATGATTGCTATTTTTCATTTGCTACCTCCGTTATAATATATAAGCAAAAATACACTTTCTAGGTTCATTGTATAATTAGTGTATTTGGACCATAAATTGTCCAGATAATTAATTATACAATGAACCTATAAAGTACATTTTTCCTTATATATTATAACAGAGAAAGTAAGAGTTATGATTTGTATTGGCTTGAGACTTGGGAGTGTGCCTCTCTTTAAGTTTTCAGGTTCGATTCTCTCTAGTACTAATTTGAATGGACTAATTTAGCTTCTTAAAAAAGAGTTATGACTTGTATATATCTTCTTTTTCATTTTTTGGTGTACATCTTCTTTATAAACTATCTTATTTGTTTCTTGCAACTTTGAGTGTAGTTTTAATAACTTTTCGCTACACAAAAGATAACAATTTGGAAAAGTATGATCAATTAAATCCTTATTATCGGCAATTAAATCCTTATTATCGGAAAAGTATGTTTACAATTTGGTTTATAATAAGGTGAATATTCTGATAAATATTATATTCATGAATTTGTCAAAATTATTCACTTCATGATATATATTCAAATAAAATGGATACGGAAAAATTCACCGTATTCTTTCTATAAACAAATTTTGGCATGAATTAGAGTTTGAACTTAATTTGAATCTCATTTTCAAACTAATATCTATTCAAATGTTTCAATATAATGTTTGATTTTGTTTTTTATCTCCTCTAAGTCTTGTTTATATTTGATGTATATAATTATCAAATCTAAAAGGATTTAATTTTTGAAAACCATGACCCTAATACAGATGCAAAGTAAACAATATTTTGTTTTTTTCTCCTCTAGGTCTTGTTTAAAGATTTTTGTATATAATTGATCTACGATAAATATGTTGAAATGATGACAATGAATAGACCACAATTGTTTGATGGTTTTTAGCTTGGTTCTACTTTTGCTAATATCCAACAGACAAAGTGATATTTTCTATGGGATCATCCACAAAAAAACACCAATTCATTAAAAAAAATTTGCATATACTTCAAGCAAGTTAGTTTTGAGTAATCATAACTACTTTATCTATACAGCTCTTTAATGGTTCGTTTGATTCTATGGAGAGAAAATAAAAGGAAAAAAAAATATGTAAATCAATGAATAAATTTGAATTACTTTATCATCTAAATTTATTTATCGATTTTCGTATTTTTTTCTCATACTTTCTTTGCATTATACCAAACAGATCCTAAATTAAAGCTCTATAATCTAATCCCTAAAGTATTTACTGGCTTTTTTTTTTTTACATAAAGTTTACACGACCATTTAGCTTACACCACTGTTTAGCGGTGATTAGTCTCTATTTGAATTTTTTTTTACACATATTTGAAAATGTATTAAATATGTAAAAACTAGTACTAATTCTATTTCAATTGAATTTATATTTATATATATATCTATACTAATATATAAAGGGGATATAAATTTTTGGGATAACTTTTTCATTATTCCTATTTTACCCTTAAAAAAAACTACCAAAAAAATTAAGCACAACTTTCACATAAAAGTAGGTTTTCAGTTTTTTTATAGTAAAAAAAAATATTTTTTTTTTTAATAACTAGTCATAACAAAAAAGGAGGTTAAATAGTTATCAATTAACTAAATCCAATAAAAAAAGAGATTAAGTAGTTATTTATATTTGCACAATAAAAAATATTGATCACATCAAACAAAAAAAAAATATCGATCACACAAACGTTAGTATATTGCCCATTTGGCGGCTAGTATATATATATAGGATTAAATCTCTAACTATTTGCTTATATTACCCATGTTACATGATTGGATCTATACTAATGATCCTTCGCAAATTTCATTTCCCCCCTTTAAATAAAATCGTGAATATACACTATCTACATTTCAATTATTTGAATGGTTTGACCACAACAACATCTCAATTTAAAGGGTTTATTTCCATTCAACTATATATGATTTAAATGTCTCACAAATTTTGTACCAAAAAAAATGTGTCACCAATTTTACGTTGCTTGTTTGCAACGTGATTGATATTTTTGTTGTAATTAGGTGAAATACCTTTTGTGTTTTTTATTAAGTTTTTTATAAAAAAAATTTGTGTTTTTTATTGTTTAAAAAAATTATTTTTTTTTTTTAAAATATTCATTGTGTAATCTTTATTTGGAAAAAAAAGTAAATTTAGAAAAAGAAAAGAAAAAGTGTATTGGTCATACACTCCTACCAAAAAAAATCATAATTTCTTTGATGGAATACATTTAATTCCTCCAAAAACGCATGCTAGCTTCCATAATAGACAATTTATTTTTGTTTTTGTTACTTGTAATTCAAGCTTTTTCGATGGCGCATGCAAATAATATTCTCTAACTTTTAGGGGTAACTACTACAGCATATGGAACTTGCTTACAGCTTTATTTGATGCGAGGATGATAATAAAAATGACATAAGTTTGTTCTCATTTAAAAAGAGTATGCACTACAACATAAAATGAGTATACACTACAATACCCTTGTTCTCATTTAAAAAGAGTATGGTTTGTATCCAAAAAAGAGAGAGTATTCTTTTGTAAAAGCTTCTCCATGAAATTTGTCAATTTTGGAGGAAAAGGTAATCTCGATGTTTGTTAGAACGTAATAAAGATAGTTATGGTGAGTGCAGTTTAGTTAGTAGGTACATTGCATTTTATATTCAAAAATTGAAATTCAAACTTAAATTTCTTCATTTATTATTATAGCCACTAAACTACTTTACCAAATAAAGATTGCACAAAACTAATTAGGTTTTGTAAAAACATCTTCAATTGAATTGCATTGAATTATTTTTTGTGAGTTTAAATTGTGACACAACATTTAAGCAATTTGATTATAAGCAAATCTTAACTAATTTTACTCCCATGAAAATAGTACTCCTTTCGGTCTCATATATAAATAAATTTACAAAAAAAGATTTCCTTTAAGAAAAATGTATAAATGAATTATTAAGTCATACATTTTTCTAATTTTACCCCTATCTTTTGACTTTGAAACCGTTAAAAACATGTGCATGTGAAAAAAGTAGGGACATATTTAGAAAAGTGACATTTATTATAATGATTAGAGGTTACATTTACTTATATTTGAAACTATCAATTTTTTATTTTATTACTTATATATAAGACCGAAAGGAAGTACAGTAGTAAATAAACAACACATCATATTATTTTTATTATACAATGGGTTTTAAATAGTATTTTTAATGGTAAGGTCTTTGGTGAGAGGATCGCTTCTTCAAGCTCCATCCCTTAATTTAAGCAATTTCAATTGTCACTTAAACACGCCAATGACAAAAGAGTTAAGTGACAAAACTTAGAAAATAAAGGACCATTAAATTCTTTGACCTTTTGGAAGAAAAATTAATACAGTATGATCAACCCTAAAATGACTGCACTCCCAGAACAAAGACTAGTATAAGGAAAATGCTAATAAATACTCAAAGATTGATCAGTAAAACTCATCTTTCTTATGAAACTATTTGTAAAGAGGAGGAATAATATAGAAGAAAAGATAAATGGGAGAAGAGAGAAAGAATAAAGATTGTATTATTCTCATTAAGGTGTACATTACATAGAAATGATAGTCCTATTTATAGGAAAATATATGGGCCAATGATATGGGCCAAGAGTATTGGACATCCACCTATAATTATTCATAACACTCCCCCTTGGATGTCCATGAAAGATATGCCTCGTTAAAACCTTACTAGAGAAAAACCATTTTGGGAAAAAAACCTAGTGAAGGAAAAAGAGTACAACATCATTTATGTTTTAACTGCCTCATTAAAAACCTTACCATGAAAACCCAGTGGGACAAAATCATGGTGAAGGGAAAAAGAGTGCAGAACATATTTATGTCTCCCCCTCATAAAGACAATTATATATGAGGGAAAAAAAACCAAATAATCTTCTGTAGTAATTGCTCAAAAGTTTGACTTGATGTTGACCTTGTAGAGAGTTCTTCATATCTTCTTTATTATGCCCTTATTCCAAATTAATAGTGCTTCCGATATTATCTTCATATTGAATTATTATAGAACCCTTTAGAAGAAAATTCACAAAACTCTTGTATTTAATGCGTACTTGAACCAAATCACATTCTTGATTTATCTCACATGGTGCTTAACTTTTCTTGTCATTTTATTTCATGAGATTGTTATTGGTAGTTTGTTTCACAGATTTTCATGAGTGATTGTTCTTCCTCATGTAAATATATAGTTGTTTGTTATCCTTACTATTATGAGGATTAGACAAATAACCTGCATATCTCAAAATAACAAAATATATATTTGATGATATAATAATAACAAATAATAGGTCAACAATGTATTTGTCTCCGTTTGAATTAAAATGTGGTACTTCAGGACCAATTCAAGTAAGTCATCATTTTCTTGAGACGTGTGATAATCTTTGTTCAAGACATCGATACACAAATTATATCTTTTCATATAAAATGTGTCTAGTACCATATTTCACTCCAACATATTTCATATGAGTTTCTTGGTGCATAAAACCTAATTGAAATACTAAATTTGCAATTCAAAACGAACTTTGACCATCCAACATATTTCATTCCAAACTGATCTTTAATCAATGGATTTCAAGAGCTCTTCAGGAGTTCTGGTCAAGTTTATAATATGATCATAAAAAATTAATTATAACAAATTTATTTTCAATGATGGACAAATGTCATTCTCATATTTCTCATTTGGAAATATTCACTAAAATTATTGTACAACATGCATTTTGATTGTATGCATATACAAAGAGACTTATTCATTTTATTAAGTCATCTCTTTAATATTATTAATTGCATGTCTCATGCAAATTAATTCCTTCAAGGAGTTTCATATAATCCTCACTAACAACAAACAACAAGTGAGCCATGTAAATATATAGTAACGCAATTTTCAAATAAAGTGAGTCTTTATGTGTTACTAAAAGTAAGAATATATTTTAATTTCACTTCAGGTGAATATTTCTCATTTCACTTGAATACGAAACCTCATATATGCTTATTGGATTTATACCTTCAGGGCATAGACTTCAAGTCCAAAAACCATTATAATTTTCAAATGAATTGCTTCTTTATATTTTGGCTAACCACACCCTTTAATTTGGGTTCAATGTTCTCGCACTTATAATATTTAATTAGCGCTACCTCATTTGTCGACAATTTTTCAAGTTTTTGGTTCTTTGTTTTAATTTGTAGAGATATAATCGATTGAGATCTCTTTATTATCAGAAATGACAGGTACCTGAACCTCTTCGGGAGGTATAAACATTTTGCAATCTCTATACTTTTCATGATTATTTTTTTCAACAACAAGACCATCTTCCTTCTCTAAGTTTTATCTTTGGAACCAAGTTTAGGCATGCCTTAGCCTATTAAAATTTCAATAGAAAAGGACATTTGCAGCATAAAGAAATTTAGAAATCTCTTTAGGTCAGAGAATGCATATTTTGAACTTCAAGTTCACATTGTTGTGTGCGAGTATTTGAATGCATTCTATACAAATATTTCAAAGCTGCTAATATTTATTTTTCTCTCCCCTAATGCCGATAACTAATAACAAGATATGAAATATCTTATGGCAAAGACTCAAATTCATTACATAATCTCAGTTTTCTATAGTTTCATCTAACATTGTCTGCTGGACAATGGAGAACATATAGTTCACATAAAAAAATTCTTAGATGAGAGATATTAAGTTCCTGACCATGAACAAATTTTAATGGGGAGAATTTTAATGATTCATTGGCTTGATGCACATAGATGTTACTAGCAAAGTAACATGTCCAAGTAAGGACCTTTGTTCTCATAATAATTGTCTGGCTATAAATATGAAGCATTTAGCTAAATATCTTTCTAAGATCATTCTAATTATGAACATGTGCAACTCGACATTCAAAATTATGTCACACACCAACTTGATCAAGGTTGGTGACATTTACTTGGCCATTTATTCGATGCATCGATAAACTTATATAATATCTATGTGGCCCACAAAATATTAGATATATGCACATGTATCATATCAAATAATGGGAAATTCAAACCCCTTATTTCGCCTTTTATTGGCTTTGAGAACAAAATCTGATAATTCATTATATTGAAGAATGTTCGATTGCATCATTAGACTCGGGATGGTCTAACCGGTCATGCCAATTATATTCATTTTTTCAAATGTAGAACTTTGCCTTAAATAAAATGATACTTCAATATTTCAGATAATATTTTCTCGCAATTTGAATCCTTCAGGGATTTTCATATTTCGTCATTTTATCGTCCTACTTTGATACCAATAGTTTGGGAAAATAAGAGAATCTTTAAATCACACTTGAATTCTCAATATTCTTCCCCTCAAGTGTGATTTCCATCACATCATCATAAACATTGTTTGGGATTTCATAGATCTCTGCCGGAGAATCACCGTACAATTTCGTATACCAAACATGTCCTTCTGGGACAATTTAATCATACTTTGATAAAAAGATCACAACTTACATGAGATATTTGCTTCGGGAAATATCTCAATAATCCATAAATTTATCAACCAATTTACAATGAATAATGGTTGTAGAATACGCATGATATTGTATCTCAATTTACAAAGATAATTTGATTGAAAAGATAAATAAATAATTTATGTTCATTTTTACTATGAATCTTCTGGATTCTTAGTTAAAGTACATCACACTATGACTCTTCTGGGCTTATAGTTTAAAACTCAATAAATTTCTATGAGTTCTAAAACACTCTCAATATAAACTTTATTCCTTTATATAACAATAGTTGCTCTTCCGGAGCTTTAGATAACTTTTGTAGTGCCAAAAATATTTTAAAATTCCGAGCAAACTATACTCATATAGATCAATCATATCATATAAATAACAATATAAAAATTCTATTTTTTTTCTCTTTCATGCATTATGATCATATTCCATTAAATTGACAATAAAACAATTAAGTCGGACAATTTATGACAAAAATAATCAAATTCATTTGTTGAATAGTAAAATCATTGTAGTAGCCAACAAACAGTGACTTGAAGTGACAATATAAGTAATACATTAATCAACCATTAAGATAATTTAATTACAATATTTCATTTTTCTAAAAGAGAAACTTAAAGAAAACACTATAAATATTTGAGGTAATTAAAGTAATATTGATATCCAAATCAATTTGAAGTTTCTAATGTTCTTTTGGTAAGGTGAAGTTTCTAATGTCCATAAAAATTCTAAACTTTTAAAATAAAGTCTACACCAATTAGCATTAATTCATATCTTAGAAAAGAAGAAAAAATATTAACGGTACAAATTAAAAGTGGAAATTGAAATCCTTTAAAATCTTAGCCATACTTTTCAATTTGTGTTTATGATAATAAATATCATTAATTGTCTTTATGATAAACAATAAATAAGAGTAAAAACAACGTATCCAAAAAAATAATTTGCTACTTCAGGAGCATATTCAAGGGGGGAAAGATTCTTCTAATTTCCTTTGATGCGACATCTAATTTATACTAAAATAAAATAGGCCTTATCAACAATTACTTTGGAAAATCATAATTTTCCGATCCTTCTGTGATACTTGATATTAAATTTTTAGTTCTTCAAGAACTATATCACCAATTTTCATAAGCAATGGTTATAAAAATAAAATCATTCTTTGAGACTTGAAATAATATAATGCATTCTCAGTGTGATCTTATATTTTCCTTCATATAAAAATATATATTAGCTCTTCTGGAGCTATATTTTGTGCAATTCGTAACTTTGTGACTCTATATAATAATACATTAGCTCTTCATATTACTAGTATTACGATCATCACATCTTTATAAGTTCTTCGAGAACTATATAACAAATTTAACAAATCTCTATAATATAATATTGTGTAATTTTTTAAGGATGCATATTATTGAATTCTTCTGGAATTCATGAAACAAATATATTTATTAATTTATTTTAAGTTCTCCAAGAACCGTATAGAAATCCATTAAGGATACGTGACAGTTGAATTCTTCTGGAATTCATAATAAAAATTGAGATTTTTTTTAAGTTCTTCCGGAACTATATTATTGAATTCTTCTAAAATTCATAAAGAATAACATTGAGTTTTATAAATTCTTCAGGAACTATACTATTGAATTCTTCTGGAATTCATAATAAAAAATTGAAAAATTTTCCATGTTATTTAAGAATCAGGCTATTGAATTCTTCTGGAATTCATAGAGAATAAAAATTGATTTTCTATATTCTTCGGGAACTATGCAATCAAATTTTTATATATTTATAATATAATAACAATCACTTTTATAATCCTTCAATAATACTTTAATATTAAATTCTAGAATTCATAACATGTAAAAATATAAATGAAATTAAAATATAAGAAAGTTATGGATTAGTAATGATAATACGAAGAAAGAAAATATTCTTGACAAACAAAAAAAATAAACATAAAGATTATAGTTTTGCAATAAAATTTTCACTATTAAATTTCATTATTAAGATTGGAAACAAAATCATTGTTGGCAATTGACCATTATCATAGTTTCATGAATTAAAATTCATTATTACTAATTTTTGATATAAATGTCATATCAATATTTTTTTTATAAGAATAACATATCAATATTAGTAATGAGTCATTAATAATGAAAATATATCAACGGAAATAATTATAATTATAATATATGAGTGATATTAGTAATAAAAGTCATTCAATTGTATTCAATGTAATCAATTGGTCAAACTTATTAATAGAATTATATGGTCAGAATTAATTGGTTAGGATTGTTCATATTAACAACAATATTAGTAACATAATGATAAAAGTTATATCAATATTGAATTAGAATCGACAATATATATTATGTTCATTGAAATAATACACAATAATAATAATAACAAATTGCAAAAAATATGAATAATTCTTTGTGTAATCCTTCAGGGATGCATATATATACATAAAATTGAGTTTTTAAGTTCTTCGGGAACTATATCATACAAATAAAAATGAACATGTTTATGTTATTTTGGATGATCGAAGTGTCAGATGTTTCACCATACATGTGTCGGTCACGAAGCATAACATGCTTCACCATACTGTTGTCGGTCACGAAACTCGAACAATATCGAACATCCAAATACATAAAGACATGAATCTTCAGGATTCATATTTTAAAATGTCATCATGCTATGAATCTTCAGGATTCATATCTCAAAAATTTTACCACGATGCTTCTGGATCGTAGACTATGAATATTCATGATTCATATTTCAAAATTTTAACTATGGTACTTCTGGGCCATATGTTGTGAATCAATATAAAATAAAAGGAGAAAGATCCGAAAAATAAATAGAATTATAAAACTCATAAAATAAAGAGAAGTGGAGGAACTTACAAATTCTAAAATTGTTTAGGAAAGACTATCGTGCTGATAACGTTTTATGAAACTATTTGTAAAGAGGAGGAATAATATAGAAGAAAAGATAAATGGGAGAAGAGAGAAAGAATAGAGATTGTATTATTCTCATCAAGGTGTACATTACATAGAAATGATAGTCCTATTTATAGGAAAATATATGGGTCAATGATATGGGCCAAGAGTATTGGACATCCACCTATAATTATTCATAACAATCTTATTGTTATTTTCATCACTTTTTACGGTTTTGATTCCTGTTGTACAACTCAAATAATTGCAATCTTTATTTAAAATCATAATAATTGTTGGAGGACATCAATATTGCATGATTCCTTGCAGATATAATAATTTTAGATATTTAACTTTTTGTAAGACTACTCCCTCCGTCCCTATATGTAAGCAAAAAATAAAAAATCACGCTTATTAGGAAACTCTAAATTTTACCAAAACAAACAATTAAGTTTCCAAAATTAGCCTTGGTCATCTAAAGTTATTGGAAATCGAAAAGTTGTATTGAGAAAAAAAAGGTAGTACTCCAAACACTAATTACAAGAAGGGTATTTTTGTAACAATAAAAATAATGTCTTTTGCTTACATTTTGGGATAAAAAAATGAGAGAATTTTTGCTTACATATAGGGACGGAGGGAGTACAACCATAAAAATGACTCCGTTGCGGGGACTTGTATTTAAATATTAGAGCATCACAAGATTCACAACAATTTTTATTGTTTTAAGTAATTGTACATTTTTGTCAAATTTATTACTTCCACGGTTTTATTAATATTTGATTTTTGTTAACAGGGATTCCTATAATGTGTATAAAAAATGAAATATTCACTCCGTTCTTTTTATCTGTCGTTTGAGAATCGTGCACATTATTTATATAATCTCCTTTGATCGTATTTTAAACTAATATATAAAATTAAATATTAGTATATAAGATATTAATGATCAAAATTGTACATTGACATATATACAGAAATTTAAAACGACAAATAAAAAATAATGGATATACATCCACTATAAGTAAGTAAAAAACAACAACAAAATCCGTAGAGACACATGATGTCTTATTTTATTTTTTCTTTGTCTAATATGCAGCTGCATTTAAAAGTTCAGGTTATCCAAAATTCCAAGTCATTGGACAGATGGGTGAGGTGTGGATAAGAAGATGAAGAGAGCCAACAATACAAACGAATAATGGTTGGTTGGAACTTCAAACTTTCAACATCATACTTTCAACTTCTTTTGTGTCATAACCAAGCAACTATACTAGATTTTTATTTACAACGTGTGGCCAACTTTTTTATTCTTCTATTTCATAAAAGATAAATTTATCTAGTCTTAATAAAAATATGATAAATTTATCTAGTACTAACAATTCTTATCCCAATTTCATTATAAAAAATAAATAAATTCTTATCCCAATTGTATTTTGACTTTAATTTAGTCATCATTGAATTAATTAACCTTATTAACAAAAGTTGCAATGATCAAACTACTAATCACAATTTTTACAATCACAAAACTAAAATCAAACTTAGAAGTCTATTCTAACTTTAGCGTTTCAAGACTCAACTCTTCTAAATTTTTCGTTAAATCATATTTAAGGAGTTAGTTAAATGAAGTTTCACTCAAAATAATATAATATTGATAATATTAATATATAATCATTTTCATCATAACATTACTTTTATTGTTGAAAATAACATCAATTTTTCTTATGACTAATCTCAAATACATGTTGCCCATTTTTAGTGAGCCTAAATTTCAAACCACGATTTGTTTTACATTTACAAAACTCCAACCTAAAAATTTCCTTAAAACAATCGAGCTCAATCTCACTAGAACAAGATAATTTTTAGAGAGAGAGATTTGAGTAGTATACTAGATGTTGTAGATTTGATCGACAGTTTCTTTGTAAAAAAAAGAGGTAATATCTTTTTTTTTTTTTTTGTTACAAAAGGGGCCTAAGCCTAAAAATGAAGTTATATCTAGAGACTAGTTCTACAACGCACAATTAATATACTTGATTAAATAATATAAAATTCATCATTAAATGAAATAAACTATAATCAAGCTTCTTAATTTAATAATAGAAACAAATTTATGCCTAATACAAAACTATCTTATTGAGGATAGTATGTCGGTATCATAACATTATACTTTGATATATTCATTAAAATATATTGACAAATATATGCATAGATATAGATAGATCATAAAAAAATTAAATATATAGATAATATTTAATCTTTTTTGAGTAAAAAGAAAAGAAGATAAACTCATTTCTTGTGTACTCAAAATCAAAGACCATAATAAACCACAAAAATAAAAACACATGTATCACAAAATTGTTTCTTTTTCATTTCTTTCTAACAAAACTTGATAACCACAGAAACATCATTTTCTCCTTCTGTAGCAGAAAACGAATTCACCAGCAATGACCTCTCAAGCTTCAACCTTCGCCGTCTCCGTTTCTTCCTTCGCATCCCCTCTCCGTCGCCGCCGCAATTTCTCCGTCGTACGAGCTCAAGGTAAAAGTCCATTCCAATATTCTAACTTTTTTTCATACTCTTTATGCTATTTTTGTTTGTTTGTTTGTTATCTAATCGATTTTGATTTCGAATTTTTCATGGCCTAGTTGGAATTTATTGTGTATTTAGAATCAATGCTCTTAAGTAGTGTTTGTTTAGTAAGTGTTGTTGATGATGGTTGTTGTTGTTTGGTCACTGTGTTATGTTATCCAGAAGATGTTTGTGAAAATGCTTGTGAAGGAGTTATGAAATTTTGAGTTTTGTTCTTAAATTTATTTGGTGCCTCAGTGAATTGGGTTTTGATGTTGAACTTCGTGTTTGTTAAATTTGAAAGCTTTGTCAGTTTTAGAAGAATTTTGGATATGGAAAATGAAATGTTGTCAGCTGAACATGTGTGAATCTGTGGAGGTGTAAATAAGAAAATTATATTAGTTTTGGTAATCAGCTTGAGCTATCCATAAGTCCTAGCTCAACTGGCAAATGCCAAAATTGTTAGCCGGATATCCGTGGTGTCCTGGGTTTGAATCCGAGAGCTCCCCTTTGTGCGCGTGAGTTTCATGTGGTGTTTACCATTCTGTCTACAAACAACAAAAAAATCAGCTTGATCTGTCTAATTTTGGAAACCAGTATTATGACTGATATTCATCAATGGATGCAAAAATAAATAAGTCTATGAATTTATGATTGATATTAGATTAAATGAAATTTGAAAAGTGTAATAATGATATTTTCAAGTGGTAAATTGTTCTCATAAAATTGTTGATGTTTATAATTTTGTTAAATAGGCACTTTCTTGTTCTGAGTATCTGAAGCATGTTGGACACTCTATTCTGGTGTCGGGATATAAAATTATTTTTTGGATCTTACATGTCTTGGACACGACCAGAAAATCTAACCCACACTTCAATTTTGGCTAGATATGGAAAGGGGCATAATAGTTGGTACCAAAATATATCTTTTTTAAATGATGCCCGTGTGTGTGTGAGCACGTGCGCATGTGAATGTATATGTCTACTTTATGTGTCGTGTATATGCTTGTGTCGGTGTATATGCTTGTGCTTCATATGTCTGTGTAAGCACGCATGCGTGTGAAGGGTTCTAAGTATCTGATGTGTATCGGGCATTCGACACTGTTGTCGGGATATAAATTTCTTTTTTTGGATCTGACATGTCTTGACGCGGCCAGAAAACCTAACCAACACGGCAATTTTGGCTAGATAGGAAAAAGTGAAAGTTGGTACCAAATATATCTTTTTTAAATGATACTCGTGTGTGTGTGAGCACGTGCACATGTGAATGAAGATGTCTACTTTATGTGGCCGAGTATATGCTTGTTCGTGATAGGTGTTAAATTAAGTTCTGTATTAGAACTATTAAGTTAAATACAAATCTGCAAGTTATTATTAAACTTGTTAAAGATATACCCGTTAAGCTGGTGATTCATTGATCGACCGGTGACCCATTAACCCAGTACTTGTTTTTGGATGTATCCGGTTCAACTTTTATAACATAAAACTATGGCCCTGTGTTTTTTTTTTGTAATTTCTCTGTTTAAATGTCAGTTTTCTGTGGCCAAAATTTATAGTGGCTGTGCTTTCAATTTCGGTGATTTGATAAAATTTCATTTCTATAGAAATAATGTGCTGGTTCTTTCAGTGGAACCATCTGATAAATCCATTGAGATTATGAGGAAGTTCTCAGAGCAATACGCCCGTAAATCAGGAACATACTTTTGTTCCGACAAAGGAGTAACTGCTGTTGTTATCAAGGTACATTCTCTATCTTTTATTTGCTTCTCGTTTGATTAGCACCCACTACCAAATAAAAATGATGGGTGTTGTTGCCTTTATATATTATTGCCTTTAGTCAACTTGAAATTTGGAAATGCCCGGTTTACAGATACTTAAATTACTTATCGATGAAAATGATGGGTGTTGTCCGTTCTCAACTTGTTTTTTGAGCTCAGTAATGGTTTCAAATATTAAGTTTTTCTGGTGATATGTTTCCAGTGCGGTTCTTAGGATTTTGTAAGTAGTTACAGACCTATAAACTTCAGGTTATAGGGGGCAATACTCACACATATAATATTGAAAATATTAATAAATATTAGAAAGTGTCTGTTGAGAGAAGAAGTGCCACATTGAATCAGATATGGCCTGAAAATGTATTTATAAGTGGTGGATAGTCCTCACCTTATAAATATGTTTTGTAAAATGACCGAGTTAGGCCCAAGCCAGAATTTTAGAGTGCCAAAATATAAATGCAAAGAATTTGAAGTGAATGAGAAGAAGTTGCATGTGCCCCCACAGTGATAGATGTAGATCATTACGATGATCGAACCTAATTTAAGCTTTTTAAGGGATATTGGTAAGCTACTTGCTTACTGCTCAGTAAATTTCGTGAGGAATGGATGGACTATTTTTCATTTGGATAAAAGGAGATTTTCATGAGAGAAAAGAGAAAATTGAATGCATGTAGAGAAAATGGTTGATGTTTAAGTAGCTCTTGATCATTTAGGGCGACTGTTCAGTCTTAGAAAATCATCCCCACCTTATTTCTTTTTGGTGCTCATGATTTTCTGTTCTAAATCAAGATTTTCAGGGGTTTGCTATAATTTTTGGTCCGGTATTTGACTTTTATCTTTTCTTACTCTTGTTTGCAAAAAAAAACAAAAAAAAAAACAGAAATCATGAGTCATGATGATGATTATAGATTCTTTGTACATATAAAGGCTTTTGGTTAATGTTCACACATAATGAAGGGAAAGTTATTTGAACCACCAAGTCCGAAAGTGAGTTATCCAGATTGTCGTTGATAGGCATATGAAACTAAAGTACTTACACTTTATTTGTATATGCATAAAACTGATAATAGATAAAGTCATTTACTTTGGTAATAAGGTTTTGTGCTTATATTATATCTACTTTGGAACAGGGTTTGGCTGACCATAAAGATTCATTGGGTGCACCACTCTGCCCTTGCAGGTAAATACTTGTTATTTTACCTTGCGGCAAAGACTATTTTGTATCTTCATTCTATAGTTCTGGCAGTGTTGCTGCATACATAGGTTTGATTGGTGTTTATGTCTTCTAAATTCCTAAGCTTACACCTAAAATCACTTTGTTTTAGGCATTATGATGATAAAGCTGCTGAGGCTGCACAAGGATTTTGGAATTGCCCGTGTGTTCCCATGAGAGAGAGGTAGGCACATCTTTACGATTAGCTATTACTTATTTCCTTCTTAGACATTAAGTTAGCAAGTTTGAATCTACTTATTTAGCAAGTATCGAGATATACAATATAACAAGCATATGTTTGTTCTGCAATACACTTCTTAATACACAGTATTGTCAAATAGAGACTATAAAATTTAAACAAACTGATATTTTCTGTGATCTGCGGTTGACGACACTGATAATGAAAACCATTAGTTTTTGTTTAAAGGTATTGGTTTTTCTTTGTATGGAGAATTACAATTACATATTTACCTATGAAACAACTGTTTCAAACAGAGCATTCATTAGCCGTGATTGTATTATGTTACGTGTTGTCAGAGTTAATATCTGACTGACTTTCCTAGTTTATACCTTGGTGAAAGGAAGTAGCTTGAGCTCTAAATGTTATTAGTCAAGAAGTGTGGAATAATCCAGAATATTGTTTTTAACCTTATTGTGATTTTGTTTGGTAGGAAGGAGTGCCATTGCATGCTTTTTCTCACTCCCGATAACGATTTTGCCGGCAATGAACAGGTAATTTTGTGATTCAATTGGTTGAAAATTTCGATTTTAGCCTTCATGGTATATGCATTGCTGGTTTTGCTCCTTGATTTCGCACAGACATATTTCGATTATAATGTTGTATTTTCTTCTCTTAATTCTAATGCAACATTTTCTTGCATTGCAGACTATCACATTGGATGAAATTAAAGAATCAACAGCAAATATGTAAACACAAATTATTGTGTATCAATGTGCTTGTATCAGTTGTTTCAATCTGTGTATCTTTTGAAAAACAAGAGAAAGCTGTAACAATATGTAGGTAATAAATTTCTATTTACCGAAAATCACATGTAATTTTTTCATCGGCTGCTAGCACAAAAAATAAGCTCTATTGTAATCAGTTTCATATCTTTACCGATATCAGGAAATTGTGTCGTTAATGTTAGATCTAACGGCTGAGAGATAAAGAAATCTTCTATTAGATTGTAAAATCAGTTTACACAATTCTTCTATTAGACTGTAAAAACAGCAAATCCAAAACAATGGATTTCAATGTATATACCATTTTGCCTCTTCAGCAAAATTGTATTTCTCTTTCATTGAAAAACTAATGTATTAGTTTACATTGGAATCCATTGTTTTGGGTTTTATGAATGTTTTCATTAAGTACTTCTTTATGTATAAATTATAGATCACATACATCAGTTTTTTAATGAATCTAAAAAGTAATTTTTGTTGATAATAGTGACAGGAGAGTGTAGTAGTTTCTTTTTAGATTAATATAACAGTGAGAGATAGAGAGATTGTAAACTATCCATATGTGATTACTGTATGGTAATTTATGGATGTCATATAAGTTTTAACATTCAAATTGCAATTAAAAGCAATGTATCATTACATCAAACCACACAAGAATAACATGTATTACACATTAACCAGTAAGAATTCAATAAGCCTTAACAGAAGGAGTACTAGGAGGAGAAGTAGTAGAACGAGTTCCAGCTTTTTTGGCACAATCTTGATTATTCCTTGAAGCCAAAGCAGCCATAAACCTATTATTCCATCTTCCATTACCAACAGCATTTGTTAAGGAGGATGATGAATCTCCCTTACTACAAGCATGATCGGCCGCAAATCGGTGCTTGAGACACACCTTAATGTGGCAAGTTTTACAGGTACTCGTGTTAGAAAACGTCAAAATCTCTTTGCAACGCTTCACCGGGCAAGTTGGTTTCTTCTTCTTGCTAGGGTCACACTTCCCTGAAGTGCGGTGCATTTTTAAGATCGTTTCTTCGTTTTCTCCGGTGTTGTTTGTGATCTCCATGGACATGGAACATTCTTCGCAAACAACCACTTTTCTACTATTGTGGTCGTGTTTCGGACATTCATGAGCCTTGTAGGATCTATGTTCTACACAGAATACCTGCCATTACATAGTATATTAGTAACTTTTTCTATTTCAATTAACTCCGGTCAAAATATAAGAAAACTGAGTCAACAAATATAGATACGTGTCTGACGTAGTATTTAGCAAAGCTTACTGGTATACATTGATTAAGGTACCTAATTCCAATATTCTCCCTCTAACATTACTAAAAACTAATTATATTTTTAAAAAAAAAACTACAAAATCAAATAAAATAAGAACATGGTATAAAGAAGTTCTTCTATCATGTCTTGTTCTAGTCATGATTAATTGATGGGCACACATGTCATGAATTAATTCTCAATTGTTACAAGCCCAGCTTGCAATAAAATACGGAATTATAGTAATCTAAAGCTCAGTCGTAAAATAAATAAAATCTGATTAAAAATTATTCTACTCAAATATATAAAGAATGAGAAATTTTGAATAAAAGAGATTATGAAAGAAACTATTAAAAAAAAAGTATTACTTGTTTGCAGCCATCACATGTGAAAGGAAGGAAATCTAGCTGGTGACAATCAAGATGTTGGCAGTGTTTGCCTAAATCTGGGAAAGCTTCTGTTCCACCTGATGCCATAGATTTGTGAAATTGAATATTGAAAAAAAAAGATAATGAATGAAGAAAAAATATAGGAAGAGTGTATTTATAGGTTTGGAATAATGGCTTGGGGCCTAAGATAGGATTCAATTTGAGTTACGTTTGTGATACGTCATCTCAAAATCGAACATTCTAGTTGTTACAGCGTAACCGACTAATTAGGACTTCTATTTCGGCGTCTACGCGGTAAATAATAATTTCTTTTCTTTTAGGCTTTTTTTTATAAAAATTCAATTTCTATTTTAAAATAAAGTAAAATGTCTTTTCGGTCCGTCCCTAGAGCTTAGCTTAGACCATGTACAATGAGTCTGTTGAATCTAGTTTCAACACCCTAAAAATCTTGCAATGGTGGAGTTGAATTTGAGTCGGAAGAGAGAGATGTTGAATAAATTCAACAGGTTGAAAACTGACGCGTGACAGCTTGTTATTGGTCGTCCAAATTTTTATCTCATTTTATCTTTAAATTCAATTATTTCATTGCAAATTAATTTTTTATTTTTTTATTTTTATACCAAAATTCATGATTTTTTTTCTCTATAAATAGAGACTTGGTTCATTTGATTTGGGCACAGAAAAAAATCACATTTTTCACTCTTTTAATCTTATTATTATCTTTCTAATCGGAAGTTTAATTTAATTTTAATCGATGATTGGTATCGTATAATTTTAATTTAATTTTAATCGATAATTGTATTTTTATGTAATCATAAAAATAAAAATAAAAATTTAAATAAGAATATAAAAGAAAGAGTGGTGGGGTAGGGTGTTGAATAAAAACCATTGGGGAGGATAAAAGTTGAATGAGTGTTGAATGAGTAGGTGGAAGAAAAAGAAAATGATGTGGAGGGTGTTGAATTAGAAAACCATTGCACATGGTCTTAGTTGGTAGAGATATTGCATTATATATGTTGGGAGTCGGATTCGAACCATGGTCATCCCACTTATCTATGTTATGGGTGGAATTTTAAGCCTCCTATTTTTATAGCGAGTTTTGCTTTTTGTTCATGTAAAATAAAATCACTTGTGTTTTCATTCTTAAATTTTTTATTTATTTTGTTTTTAGTCCTTACTGAAAAAGTTTTGACTTTGTTAACATGATATAGGCTTTTATAGAAATTTAAAATGATATATAGACATAATATAGACAAAATGTTATAATGTTGGCATTCAAATAAATAAAACTTAGTCACTAGAGGCTAAAAACAAAGGAAAAAAATTTGTAAGAATTAAAATAAGTAATTTTATTTTACAGGGATGAAAACTAAAATTCATTATAAATGTAGGGACTGAAAACATATTTTACTCTTTAAAATAAAATTTAGAGGTCAAAATATTAAGTTGTTCTAGTGATATTAGCTTGAGGCCTAGTAGTGTTCAATAAAATTTAGAGATCAAAATATTAGATTCAAGTGATTAATGAGTTTTCGCTAAGATGAATCGTTCAGAGTTTGTTTCTAGTAGGAACAATTATTGACTAGAGTTTACTTACTTCGCTGTCAAACTCTAGATTATAGGTGACTTTCAGAGTAAATAAATAAAAAAAATCTTATGATTTAAATGTATTACATTCACTTCATGTTAAAGTCACATACTACCTTAATCATGAGACTTTTCGAACTCAAAACCTACTTTTTGTTCAAGTAGTTTAAAATGGTTAGAAATTTACTTCTTGAAATGAATAAGTGGGAGATCTCGAATTCAAACTCTAACACTTCCTCCAAATAAAATGTGATAATCCTTTGTCCATAGTAACCGAAACCTATATATCTTGTTATTACTACATATATTTTTTCCTTAACTTCTTATATGCATATAATTATTAATATTTTATTCATTTAATTTTTGTTTATAAGAATAAAGGTTCAATGCTTAATTATTTTTTTTGTCATATAATTTTGTGGCCAGAAATTCCAGTTTTAAAGTGGATGGTCGGAATTCCACCTTTATATATATAATAAAATGTTTCTTCCAATTAACCAAGTTGCTTGGGCTCCAGTGACAAGGAGCTCCTTCCAAGGACGTGCCCGGGAAATACCGGGTTCGATTCCCAGGGGAAACAACGCTTGACCAGTGCGCATGCCTCTACGCACGAGCCGGATTAGTCGCTCACCTTTTTGGTGGGTCGGAACCGGTGCGAAAGCAAAAATAAAATAAAATGTTTCTTCCAATTAAGCTAAACTCAGAGATAATATTTAACTTGTTTACTTGTAATAAATATTAGTGGTTAATTATTTTGTTAGGGGATGAATAATTGTCAACACGATCTGGACGTACTTTTTAATGTCTCATACATATCACTGGATGAACTTCTACTTCATGAACTTAAATTTTTGTTTCATATATTATCATAATATTACTTTTATGTTCTTAGCGTCAAAAACAAACGCACCCTTAAATTTTAATATTTTTTTGTTAAGTAATGTATAGTGGTTAGAAATTTTATCCTTAAAATAGATAAGTGAGATATTGGAATTTGAACCTCAATCTTTTGCATATAGTATAATGCAATATCCTACTAATTGAGCTTTAAATTTTAGTTTAACTATTTTTTTTTATTATAAAGCCATGTGTTTTCATTTATTTACAAAGGATAGCATCTTTTACAATCTTATTCTTTACTGAGATAGTATATTAGTTTCTATGCGAAATATGTTAATAACTAAATTTTAGTTCCATGAGAAAAAATAAAAATCATGAGATATTTTAGATAATGAACCACATTTTTTGGAACATCTAGATAGATTTATTAAGGGTGGTTTGCTAGAATATGTCAATACTATAAGTAGAGAATCGATGAATGTAATCATTACCAAGAATGAACACGAAGAGAATAGTTTTTAGAATAGTTTGAACACAGTCATAGTCTTGTGGTTTTCTTCTGCTTTATCGTGTGTCGTCTTCTGCAAATACGACGTCTCAATATCTTCACAATTTCCATTTTAGAATCCCTCCTCATCATAGTCGTCAAACATGTTCCCGCCAAGTTTTTATTTCCCTTATAGGTGTGCGAAGGCACCTACCTTGGCGCAACGTCTGAACTTTGGATGGTTATGACTCGTGAGTAACATGGACTTTGTGTCGAAGGAACGTTCACGACTAGGGTTTGTATTAGTATGAAATTTAGGCCCTTTGGGCTTCCAAAAAAAGATATACTAGAGAGGGATTTTCTTGTTTTTTAGGTCCCCAGACCCTTGCTTTTTCTCAATTCAATCGTTTACAAATGCATGTTGCACTAATGGGTCCTTCACACCGGTGGCCAACTAGCAAATTATTTCAATGTCATCAAGTTTTATGCAATATTGGGATCCTTGTTTTAGTGTAAAAATATTACATATCCTTGCTTCTATTATCCATATTCTAAGACAAGGCGACACTGCGAGATTGGAGGATTGTTATGAAAATAAGAAAAAATTAAAAATTTTGGATTTATCGAATTATTGGTTTAATATTTGCACCACTAAATATGAAAAAAAACGTCTAACTAAGCTTTAATATGGGTATGAGGCCCAATGCTAAGATACAAGAAAATTTATTTTGCCACCTTTACAATTTTCTCGTGCAATCCTATAAAATTATAAAAATACTTTTTATTCGTTACTTAACGTTTGTTACTTAAGTAGTTAACTGATGTTATGAAAATAAGAAATTGTTTTAAAAAAATACCCTCCTTTACACGTATGTTCCTTAAATAGAGGAAAAGTAAAATAAAAACTAATATGACGCGCAAGATGGTTATAAAATCCTATACATTAGGTTCACATATAAATTATTAATTATGTAATTATATATATGGAATTAGTTTGTTTTTTTGTTTTTGTTAAGAAAAGGGGATTGAAGTTGTTTGAGTAGTTAAGTTTAGTTTAGCAGGTAGAAATATATTGTATTATATACGTAAGAGCTGATATTTGGTTTTAGAATTTGCCACTTATTTATCCCAAAAAAAGAAATTTTTAGATACTAAGTTAAGTTATGTGACAAAAAAAAAACAATGTGAATGAATAATGAAGTTATTAAGAAAAATGCTATCTTTTCCCTCTTCTTTAGGCTCTGTTTGGTTCAACCGAGGAGGAGGGGAGGTGAGGGGAGGGGAGGGGAGGGATTTTTAAGGAGGGGAGGCGAGGTAAAACATAATTTATTATGTTGACAAAATTACCCTCACTTTTTTTATTAAAATTCTAAATTATCCTTGTTGGAATATTAAAATTTTAGGTTTTATTTTTTTTTACAACAAAAAAAATATAGGTTTTCTACTCATTAGATTTTTTTTGTTATATATCCATTAGATTTTTTTTGACGTAATATATCCATTATAATCTAATCCTTATTTTGAGTTTATAAGATTAAGAGTAAAAAAGTAAATTACTTATTCCCTCCCCTCCCCTCGTTAAAAAATTGATCCAAACATAAAAATTTAAAATATTCTCTCACCTCCCCTCCCCTCCCCTCCAAAAACTTCGAACCAAACAGACCCTTAGGAGACATATTCATTCTCTAATTAGAATACTTGTTAATGCTATAATCCATGTTCTTCACGGAGTATTAATTAATATTTGTGTTTTATTTTATATGCCACAAAATAAATTACTATATTCATTATCAAAAAATAAATAAAATACTATATTATCAATTTAAACCCAAAAGGAATTGTGTCAAAAACAAAAAAACAAAACGGAAAAGGAAAACACGATGTATAGTTTCTCTGGACGTGAATGGTGCGGGACAGGAAAACGCAAAAGGGGAACAATCACTTTTAGAAAAGTGATTGTGATGCCTAATAAGTCCAGCCAACAATTCTCATAAAGTTTAATATCATTGTGCTTAGTGCATGCTACAGAGACTTAGCTATGAAGATTGCAATAATTATATCAAATTGTGGCTTCTTTGGGTGACTTAGTTGGAAAACCAATTCTCCAACCTAAAGTACTAATTAACTAAGACACCATTTGACATTATTGTCAACAAAAAAAAAACTACATTTGCAAAGTGTAAGGTAATAGTATGTGGTTGTTTAAATTGAAAGAGATTCAGATATTATAGATAAGTGATCGATGATTTGATCTTTGATTCTTGTACGTGAAGAAAATTTAGTTGAGAGTGAAGAATTTAATTACATTGTGCATTTAAATTATTTCATGCATATAAATTATTAACAAAAATAGAGTTACCTCATTTATAAACTTAGACTAATGAGAAATTGATTGATAAAGGACTTTGGAAAAATTAAATGATAAATTTCTCTTGAAAAATTAAGAGCCAGAAATCAACTTTAACTAATAAAAATACTAGTGTCTAATAAACTCAATTTTCTAGGTTTTTTTAATTATTTTTTATGAGTATTTGTTAAGAAATTTATTCAAACTGACTCTTAATCAAATATCCTTGACACTTCAAACCGTTCATCCAAATCACTAATGTGTATCCATTAATCAAGACAATAGAAATTAAAACAAATTAAATTTTGTTATAATTCTATAAATAATGGAGTATTTGTAAACGATGTAGGCATTGCATAATTTTGATTGTTCAAAGTTGAGTAAAAAGGTCATAATTGTTCTAACCTCATAAAGCTGGTAGGATTTAGAGTAGTCATTTTCTATTGGCCCTTACACATCTGTTCTTAACTTTTACAGCAAATGCGTGACCAATTTGAAGAGTTGACCATCAAGAAAAACTTACCGTAAATGAAACAAGGAAAATGCTAAACAGTTAAACATATAAATATGGAAATTCTATTTCTAGATTTGTGCATTCAATGCATCGAGAATGTAAAATATTCTTTTATCAATGTTAATTTTTATCTTTTATTTCTATTTTTGTTATACTTAACAAGTGTCCCGGGAGCACTGTTTAGCATGACCCATGAAACAAAGCCAAACACCATTTCATGTTTACTGTTTTGGTATTTTACGAGAAAAAATTGAATTCTATATCTGAGGGTTTACGATTCTCGCACGATTTTAGTGAAATTTGAATTAAGCGTAATCGGCACTTATGATAACTCAGATACATTAATTATACAATAAATATAAAAAGTAGATTTTTACTTATATATTGTAACAGAGTGAGTATGTGGTAAACAATACTCTATCTCTTTGGAATTTTATAACGAGAGTTACTAATTCAAAATTATTTTAAGAACTAATTTAAACTTACAAACCTTTCTTATTGTTTTTTCTTTTATTTGATCTCATTTAAAATACAAATAAACCATCAATTTGGCTGTAAATATAATTTGGCTCGACATCTCTTAAATTTATGATTGGTCTATTTTTGTACTTGTAAACAATTGTTATTTGTGCACTTTATCATCTTTAACATACTTTATTATCTTGCACAATAAGCAATGATACATATTAAATACTGCCATAGAAGCAAAGAGAAAATGAATACTTACCGAGAAGAATTGTTCAAGTAAATGCTCTCTCTTTAAGAGACTCGTACTTTTTAATATAGAGTTATTGGTAGATGATATAAAATGACCGTGGATCTTAGTTAGTAAGTTTTTTAGATGCTCGGTTGAAAAAATTGAATGCCTATTTGATAATATTATGAAAAATTATAAATAAGTAATGTGTATGCCTAAAATTCACTTAAATCCTCAAAATTGGATTTTATTGTGTATGCTCTAAGTAGAAAACACAAGCTCAAACATTATATTATCAACCATTATTTTATTAGTTAATAGACTTATTATAGTGACTAATGTCTGAATGTAAAGCTTAATGGCTTAAAAGATGAGTTTGTATGGAACATAATCACTCACCCCATAATCTTTTCACGTTGATTTTCCTAAAGCAAAGGAATCAATCAATCAAAACTCTCCATTCCCTCACAACATTGCCTTCAATTCCAACACCAAATCATCATCATTTTCCTCACACAACCATTATACCTTTTCTTTCCTCACCCCAAATCATCCAATCAACACCAAAAAGTCTAATATACACTAACATGTCCATGCTCCCCCCTTAACTCATCTTTATCTCCTTCCCATCACAATCAATCTTTGCTTGTTGTTTTAAAACTCTCTTCAACTCAATATAATTGAAGTTCAAAGTTCTAACCTCTAATTTAGAAGACCTCAAACAATAGAATCTCCAATCTTCCACAATCTCAACCAGCTAAACATTTTGTTCTTCATACTAACCCAAAAATCCAACTTTCTTAACTGAGACAAAAACACAAACAAGTTGAACCCTCTAACCTCCAATTTTCAAGGCATCAAACAATGGAAACTCCAATCTTCCTCAATCTCAACTATCTAAACAACATGTTCTTCACACTTAATCAAAACCAAAAACACCAACTTTATTGAGAGCTCCATAAGAAGGAATTCATTCATTCATTCACCAAGTTGAACCATTTCCATATGGAGATTCACAAAAACACAAACAACAAATGGAGAAGTCCAAAAAAGCAAACATCATTAGAACCAATCTCAACAACAACAATAACACCAAAGATGAAATGGAAGAAGATGATGATTTTCTTCAACACAACAAAAACTACACAAAATCCACCTCAAGAATTTCTCTGCCCCATTTCTGGTTCTCTCATGTCTGACCCTGTAATTGTCTCCTCAGGCCATTCCTTTGACAGAATCTCCATTGAAGCTTGTAAAAATCTTAACTTTACCCCTCAACTTCAAGATGGCACCACCCCCAATTTCACAACCCTAATTCCCAATCTTAATCTCAAAACCTCAATTCTCAAATGGACCCAATCCCAAACCAAATTCCAAACAAACCCAAATCTCAAAACAACTGAAAACCTCGTACGAACATTAATTTCTTCAAAAAAACATCAAAAGCATCAAAACGACGTCGTATCAGAGAAAAACGACCAAGAAGAAGAAACACGACAAATCTCAATCTTAACACCACGAAAAACCTCGTACTCGAGCTCAGAGGAATCCATAGCTACTGCCACGTCATCATCTTCAACAACACCAAGACCGCAATATCAAAGTTTCTGTTACTCTTCACCTTCTTCATCTGAAATTGAACCTTCAACATCGCCAGAAGAAGAAGAAATCGTAACAAAACTCAGAAACCCACAACAGTTCATAATCGAAGAAGCATTAATCTCTCTCAGAAAAATCACAAGAACCAAAGAGGAAACAAGGGTTCAACTTTGCACGAACAGGGTACTTTGTTCTTTGCGTACGTTAATTTTGTCAAAAAACGAGGTTATAAGAGTCAACACTCTAGCTTCATTAGTCAACCTTTCTCTTGAAAAAGTCAACAAAGTGAAGATCGTACGGTCAGGAATTGTTCCACCGTTGATTGAGGTTTTGAAGTTTGGATCGTGTGAAGCGCAGGAACACGCTTCTTGTGTGTTCTTTAGTTTAGCGCTTGATGATGATAATAAAACTGCAATTGGTGTTTTAGGTGCTCTTTTGCCGTTGCTTCACGCACTTAAATCGGGGAGTGAGAGAACGCGCCATGACTCGGGTCTAGCGCTTTCTCATTTATCTTTAGTAAGGAGTAATAGGACTAGGATGGTTAAACTCGGATTTGTTTCGATTCTTTTAGGGATGGTTAAGTCGGGTTATATGATGGATCAAGCTTTGTTGATTTTGGGTAATTTGGGATTTGGGTCAGATGGTCGAGCTGCTATGTTGGATGCGGGTGTTGTGGAGTGTTTGGTGGGTTTGTTGGGTGGCACAGAGTTGAATTCAAAGTCAACGCGGGAAAGCTGTATTGGTGTTATGTATGCATTAAGTCACGGCGGGTTAAGGTTTAAGGCGGTGGCGAAGGAGGTTGGAGTTGTGGAAATGTTGGAAAAGATAGAGAAAATGAAGAGCGAGAAGGCTAATGAAAAGGTAAAGAGGATATTGGATATGATGAGTGAAAAGGAGGTGGAAGAGGAGGAGGTGGATTGGGAGGAGTTGCTTGACTCAGGGTTCAGTTGTCGACCTATGAGTCGGCAAGATAGTGGGTTGAACGTGACAAGTGTTAACTGAGTTGAGTTTTAAATATATTTGAATTTTTTAATGTAAATATTAGTTTTTGCTTTTTTTGTCAAGTCAAATGTTGTTGAAGTTCACTTGGGTGAAGATTGGAACTTATGCCACTTTCTTTTTACTTTTACAATTTTTTCCATTGTTTTCTTATTTTTAAGTGGATTGGAGAATGGAAAAATGGAATAACCCTTTTAATACAAATACCTTTTTTTTTGTGTATAGAAAAGGAAAAAAAAAAAATCAATGGATTCTTAGGTGAATTAGGTGTAATGAGGTTGTAAAGGGAAATAAAGAAGGTTATGTTATTGTTCTTGGTGGAATAAAAAAAAGAGGAAAATTAATAAAGTTTAAGATTTTTGGAATAGAAAGTGCTAATAAATTGTTGGTGCAGATGCTTATGCTATCACTTTATTCCTTCAATTGGTGCATGTTATAGCTGGTTATGCTTTTCCTTTTTATGTCAACATTTCTTTTCCAATTTTAGTATTTAAGGTGGATAATTAAAGTTCAAATTATTCTTTTTTTTTTATTTTTATTTTTAAGATGATTAATTTTGTCATCTAAAAAAATTAGTGCCACAATTTATTGTCTGTTTATCTTTCATTTATATGTATATTTTAAATATATATACAAAATTCCATTTAAAAAAAAACTAATTTAAACGTATTGTTGCATAGAGAATTGGTTTAATGTAAAATTTATGAAATATTAACAACAATCTAAAAAGTATAAAGACTAACATGTAACTTGTTGTATGCATGGTTTTGATCCCCCATGAGAAGAACATTATTTATCTTGAGATGATTCATATCCTAGAATTATGCAAACAAATTTGCTCCACTTGTACTCCTTTCACACTACATTTTTCTGCTCACTTCAAATGTGTCTAACAAAGTCATAATATTTGTATCAAGTATCAACCAATAGTATTAGTTGGCCTTAGCAATACAATTGTTTCAATATTTACATTATTAAAAAAATATTGATGGTTACTTTCCTATCTTTTTTTCTTCAAAAAAGTTACTTTATCATCACCTTTAATTGAATTATATATGATATGAAAACTACCCAAGCTATAAAAAGCAAGGTTTAATTTCAGATATCCACCATAAGTAACTTTCATTTTTCTTTTTGGTAAAAAAATGTATTATAAGTTAATTCTTGAGCAGTGAGCACCAAAAAAAAGTTAGTACTTGATTAATTTTTAAGGTTAAATATATTTTGAGGGGTAGAGAAGACCAAGGTTTTAAAAAACGGTCGCGGTCGCGTCTCGGTTACGTAAAGGTTTTCGCGATTTCGGTCGGTACAGGTGTTACGACACTAATTGCGGTCGTCGCGGTGTGAATTAATCACAATTTGTTCTTTAATATAAAAACGGTGATACACAGTAACGGTATCGGCACCTGCAAAAACCGTTTTGTCGCGGCCGTTTTCGCGGTCGCGGACCATTATTTAAAACCCTGGAGAAGACAGCAACTGAGGAAAAATCGGTTCTTACGTGGTAGGCCCTATTTAATACCTATAGGCCTAATTCAGTGATAACTTGGCCCTATTTATTACGATCTCTCCATACATTTAGAGTCCAATGATTAAAATTGTTTTTGTAATTTATATTTTAGTCCTATTGAGTGATATTGGACGGTTGAATTGATAAGATTTGAAATCTACGGTCAAAATCGATAGTTTTAATCAAACTTCATGACCCTTTCATTAAAATTAGGTTTTCGATTAGACTGTTATTACGATCTATCTATACATTTGCAGTTTGATGATCAAAATTATTTTTCTAATTTGTGTGTTAGTCCGATTAGGTGATATTGGACTGTTGGATTGATAAAATTTGAAATCTCCGGTCAAAATCGGTAGTTTTAGTCAAACTTTTTGACTATTTCATTAAAACTAGGTTTCCGATTAGACTGTTATTACGACTTGTCTATATATTCGAATTCTGATAATCAAAATTCTTTTTCTAATTTGTTTGTTAATCAAATTAGGTGATATTGAACGGTCGGATTAATAAAATTTGAAATCTCCAATCAAAATCGATAGTTTAATCGTATTTTTGTAAGTTTTGTATATAATATTTAGTTTTATATAAGTTATATATAATATTTACTAACTAATTTAATTTGTATATTATTCTCTTGTAAAAAAAAAATCATATATTATTCTCTTAAGATTAATCTAAATATAAATATTAATTTCATATTATATAAAACTGATTTCATACTATTTAGATTCATCTTATACAAATATATTACTAAATATTAGTAAATATTTGGTTTTTCAAAAGTTTTATATAAAAACTTATATCATGCATATATAATTTTTTAATAAATATTATATAAAAAGTTTTATATAAAAACTAAATATTACTAAATATCAAGTTTTATATTATAACTTTTATATAATAGAAACAACTTAATTATATAAAAAAACATATATAATTTTTTAATAAATATTAAGCATTCTATATAAAAAAAAAAAAAACAGAAGTGAGAACTTGCTTTTTTCTTGGTTACAAAGCGTGTATAGTCATAACTGCTCCTGCTGTGCAGACTGCTGCATTAAATGTTTCCCAGGGGTTTTACCCCTGGCATAGCATTTTCGTCAGAAAGGCCATATCTACCCCTGGCATAACACGTTTCCCAGGGGTTATACCCCTGGCAAAAGCGAAAGTTGGAGACAGCTCACGTGATGCACTGACACTTTAATTTTAAAACCTATATTTTTTCCCTCTCAACTATATTATTTTCCCGCCTACGTGTTTCCCAGGGGTTATACCCCTGGCAAATCATCAAAATATCAGAAGTCCTGGTTTCCACATTCCCAGGGGTTTACCCCTGGCAAAAAGCATTCCTTTCCCAGGGGTGTGTGCCCCTGTCAAAAAACCCCTGGGAAGTGACCATATTTCTTGTAGTGACCTGGGCTTTTTGTTAATCAAGACCATCGTCTAGTAAAACTATTAATTGAAAACTTAATAATGATTATTCTTCTTCCCTCTCCCTCTCCCGTGTTGCTTAGATATTCTTCCGGTGGAAGCTGGCTTCTGATAGAGTATCTAACTAATACGAGAGAAGAAGAGCAAATCTCGAACTTAATTCGACTCTTTTGAACTTGGAAACGGATATCTCATTTCACGCACTGCACGACTGCATGGATTGTGGTATATCAAGATGAGTGACCGACACCAAAGATGATTTGAATGCTATCCAATCCCATCATTAGATATTGTATCGAATTAATTAAGCTGGTCAAAGCACCTTCCATATGAACTATTTTCTAAATTTTATTGTATATGACCATACCTTTAATTTTGTTGTTGATAATGAATTAATTTTTATTTGACCATACTAAGAGTTGATGAGTAAAAATAACACATGAATCTCATACACAAAATTGAAAGATTCTTGATTGAGAGAATATAAATCCCAAAAACAAATACTTGAGACAAATTTTCCTTTCCCCGCAAACATAAATCACCACCGGATGTTGTGGCTTTAAACAACATCCCATGTACCAAAAGATAAAAAAACAACATCCCTTTCCCCACCCCAAAACAAAGCTTCAATATTACTACTATTACCCTTCAATCTCAATCTCCTAATACAAATACACACTAAATCCATGCAACATATTTACATAGACTGCCAAAAGTCTCAATCTGCAAGGCTGTATGATTTGCAATTTCATATTTTTTTCTTATTTGATTTTCAGTTTTTATTCATTCGTTTTATGTGATCTTGAGGCCGATATAAGTGGTGTTTAGGGTTTGATTTTACTACACTGCAAACTTGTTTTCTCTTATCTATCCAAAATCTTTCTATTTTTTCATTTCTTTGCTTATTTTCTAAATTTTTAATTCATTATTTGTTAAATATTTTACAAAAATAATGAATTTATTTACAATAATTATTACTATACTATTGAAACTTTAAATTTTATTTGCTTATACTTTAACATTTTATTTTATAGATATTATTGGATTTTGGAGAGATGAAAAATATTATGGTGATCATTTAGTTGGCCAAGGTCTGGAAAATATCAATGATATAATTTTATGAACTATTTTTATTTTTTTTATTATAATTTTATGATGATGTTGTTGATAAAATGATATGTTATTTGTAGATGAAAATACACATTCAAAATGTATGAACTGTATAAATGATATAATGTTATGGTATTTGTACAGTTCATACAATTTTGCATGTGTATAGTTTTTCCTCTAGGAAATTGGATAGTTCGTTGTTTGGAGTTTGTTTCCCTGGGGTTTCACAATTGACAAAAGTGCGATTAAAGAGAATGAGTGATTGATTCAATGCATGATTATGATATGATTATGATTAGGGAGTAATAGCTAGTTCATATTGTTAGTTTTTTTTTTTTTTTAATTTCAATTGGTACATTACATTTCTTCTATTTCGACTTTCATTTCTCTTCCTGGTGGTTTGTTGATTCTTGTCGATGTAAAACCGCAGTTTCTATTTACTTTTGATAATTTCTTAATGTTTACTATTTCTAGTCTCAAATTTAAGCAAAAATTGATCAAAAAAAGTTAATATATTTGGTCTAAAATTTAAATCAAATAAATATTTTTGACCAATTTTTATTGATATTCGAAACCTGAGTAGAAACTGTGTTTTTTTTAACAGCAAATTTTATTTAACAATCAAATCCCTGCTCAAGACAAGCAGAGACCGATAATTTAGAGAATATAAACTAAAGACCAGAGTAGAAACTGTGACTAATCTCCTTGATTTTTTATTCAATTACCTGTGGTGCCTAATGGAATCAATTTTTGTTAGGAGTTTTGAACTATAAAGTAGACCTGTTGGAAATAAACCAAGAATGCTAGAGAATAGAGGTAGGGAAGATAAGAACAATGTCTTATTCTCTTCTTGTGTGTATCTTACATCATAGCAAGTGTCCTATTTATAGGATACAAGGAAAGAAGTGAAGAGACAAAGGAAGTAAAACTCCACTACTTAGTGGGAGTTATAGGTAATGGAAGAGGTAGGATTATGGACATCCACTTATACTAATTATTCATAACACTCCCCCTTGGATGTCCATCGAGGATGTGCCTCATTAAAACCTTACTAGAAAAAAACCCAGTGGGAAAAAAATTCTAGTGAAGGAAAAAGAGTACAACATCCTTTTACATTATATATATATATATATATATATATATATATATATTTATTTCTCCCCCTTAACCATACAACCATCTCTAAGACGACGAAGACCCATCTTTTGTACCAATTGTTCAAAAGTTCTGCTTGGGAGTGACTTGGTGAAAATATCTGCTAGATTATCACACGAACGAATTTGCTTAATGTTTATATCACCATTCTTCTGAAGATCATGAGTGAAAAAGAATTTCGGAGAAATATGCTTTGTTCGATCTCCTTTGATGTAGCCTTCTTTCAGTTGAGCAATGCATGCAGTATTGTCTTCATAGATGACTGTTGCATTAATTCTTCCGGCAGATACACCACAACTCTCTTGTATATGTTGAATTAGAGACCTCAACCAAACACATTCTCGACTCGCCTCATGTAATGCCAAGAGCTCTGCATAATTTGATGATGTTGCTGTTATGGTTTGTTTCACAGATCTCCATGAAATGGCTGTACCTTCACATGTAAATAAGTAACCTGTTTGTGATCTACCATTATGAGGATATGATAAATAACCTGCATCTGCATAACCAGTTAATTCTAATTTTGGTACTTTTGAATAAAACAAACCCATATCCATTGTACCCCTAAGGTAACGAAATATGTGTTTGACTCCGTTCCAATGTCTTTGTGTAGGGGAAGAACTGTATCTTGCTAATAGATTGACAGAAAATGATATATCAGGGCGTGTATAATTAGCAAGGTACATTAGTGCTCCAATTGCACTTAGATAAGGCACTTCTGGGCCAAGTATTTCTTCACCCTCTTCTCGAGGTCTGAAAGGATCTTTCTTCACATCTAGTGATCGAACAATCATTGGAGTCGATAATGGATGAGATTTGTCCATATAGAAGCGTTTTAACACTTTTGTAATATATGCTCCTTGATGCACAAAAATTCCATCATTCAAATGCTCAATTTGTAACCCTAGACATAACTTGGTTGTTCCCAAGTCTTTCATCTCAAACTCTTTCTTAAACAATCTATAGCTTTTGGAAGCTCTCCAGGAGTTCCAATAATATTTATATCATCAACATACACAGCAATTATAGCAAATTCTTTGTCAGATCGTTTTATGAAGATACATGGACAAATGGAGTCATTTGCATATCCCTCCTTTAGCAAATACTCACTGAGCCGATTATACCACATGCGTCCAGATTGTTTTAGCCCGTAAAGAGATTTATTCAACTTGATGGAATATTCTTCCCGGGATCTGGGACTAGGTGTCTCAGGCAAATTAAATCCTTCAGGGAGCTTCATGTAAATATCACTATCAAGTGATCCATATAAATAAGCTGTGACAACATCCATCATGTGCAATTTGAGCCCTTCTTGTGCAACAAGGCTAATTAAGTACCGAAAAGTACTTGCATCCACTACAGGTGAATATGTCTCATCAAAATCAATTCCAGGTCTTTGTGAAAACCCTTGAGCAACAAGTCGAGCTTTGTATCTCACAATTTCGCCGTGATCATTTCTTTTTCGCACAAAAACCCATTTGTATCCAACTGGTTTCACACCCTCAGGTGTTCGGACTACAGGTCCAAAAACTTTTCGCTTGTGAAGTGAGTTTAGTTCGGCTTCAATTGCCTCTTTCCATTTTGGCCATTTCTCACTTTGTCTACAATCTTTAATAGATTTTGGTTCATGATCCTCGCAATCATTTATCACATCCAGCGCTATATGATATGCAAAAACATCATCAACGTTGACTTTTTGTCGGTTCCATTGTATTCCACTAGTGACATAATTTATTGAGATCTCTTTATTTTCATGAATTTCAGGTACCTGACTAGTCTCTTCTGGGACTGAAATATCAATTATGTCTGAAGACTCTTTTAGAATTTCCATATCCTCACTTGGACCATCTTTCTTTTTAGCTCCTTTTCTCATCCGAGGATTTTTATCTTTGGAACCGATTGGCCTACCACGCTTCAAGCGTGGTTGGGATTCATTTGCAATATGAGATTGTCCAACTGGGACATCCATTTTTATCGGAGTATTAACAGCTGGTATGTATGATTTTGTCACACTTTTTGGATCCGTAAATGCATTTGGCAATTGATTTGCTAAGCTTTGCAAATGAATTATCTTTTGAACTTCTAGTTCGCATTGTTTAGTTCGAGGATCAAGATGAGACAATGATAATTCTTTCCAACTGATCCCTTTTTCCAGCTGCTTACTCTCTCCCCCTAATGTTGGGAAATTTGATTCATCAAAATGACAATCAGCAAATCGAGCTGTAAATAAATCTCCAGTTGTTGGTTCAAGATACTTTATAATGGATGGAGATTCATAGCCAACATATATTCCCAACCTTCTTTGAGGGCCCATCTTAGTGCGCTGTGGTGGAGAAATTGGGACATACACCGCACATCCAAAAATTCTAAGATGGGAAATATTGGGTTCTCGACCGAAAACCAATTTTAAAGGGGAAGAGTCATGATAACTCGTTGGCCTGATGCGAATCAATGATGCAGCATGCAAGATTGCATGTCCCCAAGTGGAAACTGGGAGTTTGCATCTCATGAGAAGTGGTCTTGCAATTAATTGTATGCGCTTGATAAAAGATTCAGCAAGTCCATTTTGTGTATGTACATGTGCCACAGGATGTTCAATGTCAATTCCAATGGACATACAATACTCATTAAATGCTTGAGATGAAAACTCAGCAGCATTATCAAGACGTATTTTCTTGACAGGATAATCAGGGAAGTGAGCCCTTATCCGAATTAACTGAGCTAACAATCTCGCAAATGCTTGGTTGCGAGTTGACAACAGACAAACATGAGACCATCTAGTTGATGCATCAATTAAAACCATAAAATATCTAAATGGTCCACATGGTGGGTGTATTGGCCCACAAATATCACCATGTATGCGTTCTAAAAAATTGAGAGATTCACCTCCAATTTTTGTTGGTGATGGTCTAATTATCGACTTCCCTTGTGAACATGAGGTGCATGAGAAACTATTAGATTGAAGAATCTCCTGACTCTTCAATTGATGACCACTTGAATTTTCGATAATTTTTCGCATCATTATAGACCCCGGATGGCCCAACCGGTCATGCCAAACAACAAATTTATTATTATTGTTTGTAAACTTCTGGTTTACAATCACATGTGCTTCAATTGCATTTATATAAGTGTAGTACAGACCAGAGGAAAAAGCTGGTAATTTTTCCACTACACTTCTATTATTCAAATCATGTCTTGTTATATAAAGGTATTCAGCATCTCCTTCATTTCTTGTTTCAATATGATATCCATTTATACGAATATCTTTGAAACTTAATAGATTTCTTTGAGACTTGGGAGAGTATAATGCATTCTCGATGTGTAAATTTGTTCCTCCACATAATATGACATTAGCTCTTCCGGAGCCTTCAATTATTTTTGAAGTGCCAGATATAGTACTAACATCGGTTTCCCGCTTCACTAAATAAGAGAAATATTTTTTATCTTTGAAAATCGTATGAGTAGTTGCACTATCCGCGAGACACATATCTCCATTAATACTCATTCTATTCAAAATGAACAAAACAAATATAAGTATAAGAAAATTATTTAAACATAATATTTATCATTATTAGCTATCTAAGAAGCAATGGAAATTGAAAATATAAAATGTTATTATTATTAAGGTGAGAAAAACTTTTATTATCATAGGGAATTCAAAGACACTCTTAAACATAAAACTTTATTATTGTTGAGATATTTATAATCTCTATTTCTGGACTATTGTTGAGATATTTATAATCTCTATTTCTGGACACCGTCATCTCCCATAAGGTGGTCAATTTTCCCATCAGGGTCAGCAAAGAAGTCAGCAACGAAGTCAGCAACGTCTAAGTGGGTAACATCCATATTACCATAATCAAAATCGTCGTCATCACAAGCAAAATGACTCTCAATCTTTTTATCTTTATTTTTAAGTGATTGTTGGTAAAGGTCAACAAGATGTTTTGGCGTACGACAAGTACGACTCCAATGGCCTTTTCCTCCACAACGATGGCAATTGCCCTCATTATTTTTGCTACTTTGACCACCTTTTTCATTCTTTCGAGCATTTTTCAACTTCTGGTGAAAAGATGTATTTTTGTAACCTCCACTGCAATCTAGACTGCGACCACGGCCTTGCCCACGACTATTGCCACGACCACGGCCGCGACCACGGCCGTGACCACGACCACGAGTTTGCCCATAGTGGTCGTGTGTTGCTACATTCACTTCTGGGAATGGAGCAGTACCGGTGGGACGAGCCTCATGGTTTTTCATCAAGAGTTCATTATTCTGCTCAGCGACAAGAAGGCAGGATATCAAGTCAGAGTATTTTTGAAATCCCTTTTCTCGATATTGCTGCTGCAGGAGCACATTCGAAGCATGAAAAGTGGAGAAGGTTTTTTCTAGCATATCCGCATCAGTCACTTTTTCTCCACACAATTTCAATTGAGAAGTAATTCGAAACACAGCAGAGTTATATGCAGTTACAGTTTTAAAGTCTTGCAGACGCAAATGCATCCACTCATAACGAGCTTTTGGGAGGATGATAGTTTTCTGATGCTCATATCGTTCTTTTAAATTGTTCCAAAGAACTTGTGGATCTTTTACGGTAAGGTATTCATTTTTCAAATCTTCATGGAGATGATGGCGAAGGAATATCATGGCTTTCGCCTTTTCTTGATCAGAGGTTTTGTTTCCTTCTTTGATAGTATCTCCATGACCCTTAGCATTTAAGTGAATTTCGGCATCTAAAGCTCAAGCCAAATAGTTCTTTCCCGAAATGTCAAGGGCCTCAAAATCAAGTTTTGTAAGGTTCGACATAATGAGTACTATAACAAAAGTTTAAACAAATTAGGTAAAATATATAATATTTACAATATGTTATAACATTTGGATAAAGTTCAAATTGATAATGACAATCTCTAAAATGAACTATTTGTCCTTTGAGTTAGCAGACAATACAAAAAGGCATGAAAATGCATGCATATATAGATAGGGAATGCATAAGAAATAAATGGACACAATAGTATAATATAATTCACATAAAAATTAGAACAATGTCTAGTGGGGGAATGCGTATATCTGACCAATATCCAATAACTAAATAAGTAATGCACATTGGATTATTGTAGAAGTCATAAGCATAACTGAATAAGTAATAAGTAGGTAAAGAAAATGTGTGAAAGTCATAAGCTAATGAGAAACAATTGTGAGACAAATAGCCAATCAAATATGTAAAAGTTATAATCTTAGTTTATATTTGAAATTAAAATAGCAATTAGTAACTCTAGCAAAGTAGATATCATTATTGGCCTTTCAGCTCTAGCATAAACTACAAATGTAAATTATAGCATACTTTCTGATTGAAACTTTCTGGTCTTATGTCTATTTTGTTTTTAGATTCAATAGGTGACAGTAATATATAGCATATTTTAGCACAGCACATATAAGTTTATATTTTATATACACACAAACAAGTATAAACTGAAAGGCATAAACAATTTTTCATGTTTCATATAAGCATTTTATTTTACTTTTTTTTTTTTAATTCAAGTCCGATCCAAACTGAAAGACATAAAGTGACAGGCTGATCACTAAGAACAACATTTAGAGGCATATCTAACTTTGGATCATGATTATTTACGAGTTCAGACATTTTAGTGTTAAATTTACTTCTTAATATCACAATCCTTTATAATAAAAAATATAATAACATTAGAGAAGAATAGAATACAATGTTACAAGTAATATCAAGAATAAAGATGAACCAATATTACCTTGAGTTGCGTCGTTAGAGCTTCGTGCTGATAACGTGTTGGAAATAAACCAAGAATGCTAGAGAATAGAGGTAGGGAAGATAAGAACAATGTCTTATTCTCTTCTTGTGTGTATCTTACATCATAGCAAGTGTCCTATTTATAGGATACAAGGAAAGAAGTGAAGAGACAAAGGAAGTAAAACTCCACTACTTAGTGGGAGTTATAGGTAATGGAAGAGGTAGGATTATGGACATCCACTTATACTAATTATTCATAACAGACCTAGGTTATCATTTTGAGCTATGAACTACAATATTGTGAATGATCCGTTTTCATTTTGATCCATGAGCTGCGATATTAATGAGCTGTTTTGAACTACGCAATAGACATAGGTTTTCATTAAGTTAATTTGTGATATTATTATATCTAGTTGATAACTGGTATATGTTATGTTATTGGTACCAATTTTGTCAAAAAAAAAAAAGTTATTGGTACCAATCATATTAAATTAAAATTATGCTATTGTTACTCATCAAAGTTTATTAGCAATAACCAATCGTTAGTTGGTTCAGTGGTGATTAGCGCTAAACTTAGTAGGGATGACCACGGTTCGATCCCCTGCAACTGCGATCGGGAGGGGGCTGAAACCACTTGATGCCAGAACTGACCCCGAACCAGATTAAACTGGTGGTATAAACCAAAGTTTATTAGCAATTATATTAGTGTTTATTGTTGGACAATATTATCGATGGCAGAGGTGGAGTATGGCCGATAGCCAAAAATCTGACATACCGGCCGACAAATGGTGTTGCCATATCTAAGTATGGCGCCACGGGGACACCATCCTTCACAAAATGTTGAGGTAACTAAGAATATTGACTTGAGGAAGGTGATATTGTTCTTGGATGGAATAAAACAAGAAGAAGATTAATAAAGTTTAATTTTTTTTTTGAAATATAAAGTGCTAAGGGATTGTTTGTTAGGTTACTTGCTGAACAAGTAACAAGTTAGTTGTTGATTGTATTGGGCTAATTTAAGATGAATAAGCCCAGCCCAAGTAGTTTGTCATATGCATTGTATATAGTAGACATGTTCATGAATAAAGAATGTAGTTCAGTATTAACAATTTCTTTGGCTTTTACCACAAGTTTAATCTGGTTCGGGGATCAGTTTTAACATCAAGTGGTTTCAGCCCCCTCTCGATCGCAGTTTTGAGGGATTAAACTGTGGTCCTCTCTACCAAATTCAGCGCGAATCATCACTGAATCAACTAACGATTCATCAATTTTTTTAAGAGACCGGTCTATTTGGGTTAATTTAACTAATTTAACAATGCAGCCCAAGATAATATACACAGGTCCAAATATCCAATAACAAGCATATTAGAGAATGCGGAGCTGCTACTCCCACCCCACCCCCACGGCCACCCCACCATTAAAACCTCCAAACTTTTTGTTATGAACAGTTTACAAACTTTTTGGTCAATCTTATTTTATTTTTAAAGGGGAGGGAAAGTATTTTGGCCTGCAACGGCGTGCATTAAAATAAACTTATCAAATGATGTTTCCATATTGAATAAAAATGTTTCATTATTGTACCAAAAAAAGAAGTTTCATCAACTAAAGAAAAAAGTATTATTTTTCAGTCATGATAATAAATAATCCAGTTTCTTATGATTTTTCAGAAAAGGGACGTTGATAGAGGATGCAATTAAATTAATTAAATAATTTAATAAATTAAGTTAGTTTTAGAATTATTTTTAGTTGCCATTTTATTTGAATTGTTAGATAGTTGGACTTTTAATCCTTTGGCTTTGTAGGTTATTATCCATTACAAAAGCACTGTATGTAGTAAATATCTTGAGACACACTTTGCAAATGATCATGTGAAAATGAATGAAAATGTTTTATTCTATTTAGTTTAGTTTGTCTTTCCTTTAGTTTTTGTTGTGAATTCGACGATAAATTCACACCAATAATAAACTGATGTGTGGGGCAAACGTAACAAGCAACCAAATAATGAACGAATAGAGATGATGATGCAATAATTCAAACAATAACGACGGAAAGAAAGAACACAATCAATTTGTTTACCCAGTTCGGTGTTAATTAACCTACGTCTGGGGGAGAGAGCAGCTCTCCGTTCCACTATGATCAAAGAGAAATTTTACACAAGAAATTCTCAAACAAGGGTTACAAGAATTAATCCTAATTCTACCCTAGTCCCGAATCTCTTCCCGTGGCCAAGAGACTCAATTTGACCTAGTCTACCTAAGGTGTATCACAAACCCCCTTACATGTTTGCTCTCTTAATTTTTCTATGAATAAACAACCTCTATTTATAGAAAAATATATGCCTATTATTTTAAAACAAATCTTTTAAAATAAAACCAAATCTCATATTGTTTCTAAATATATTCAATTTAAAAACAAACCGAATCCAAATTAGATATCTTTCAAAAAACTATTTTTTTCACAAAATCAGCAAAAGATATATTCTGAGATTTCAAGGCATATTCCAACAATTCTCCACCTTGCCTTTAAATCGATGGTGATCCAATCAACCACCGTGTTGCTCTCTCCATCTTGAATCTTATATCCAAGATCACCGGTCAAATCCAAGTCCCACTTGAACCTCGACCTCTTCCACTTGCTTCCAACAACCATTGCTAGAACCACAAGTATTACCTCCTCTTCATCCCTCGGAATGTCTTCCGCCCTCATGAAGATCTTGCCTTCCACTACCATAGGATTTTTGGTAGCACCCACAAGATTCACTGCTACCTCTTCGACCCCCAGAGTGTTCAGTTCCGTACTCTCGAAGAAACGCTTGCATCCCAACTATCACCGGAATTTTAGATAGTCCTACAAGCCCCACCTTACCCTCTTCAGCCCCCAGATTGAACCTGTTCGTCCTCCTGAAGAATTGCTTGCCTCTGACTATCCATGGATTTTTAGGATAGCCCTACAAGCCTCACCACCCTTCGACCCCCGGAATGCCTTCCGTACTCTCAAAGTCTTGCTTGGCTCCAAACCAACCTTGGAATTTTAGGTGGTTCCACAAGCTGCAACATCAAACTCTCCTTGTATTCAACTACCTCCAGCAGTCTCACAAGTTATCAAGTCTGATCGCGGTTGCTTTCAATTGCCTCCCTGAACATCTTACAGGTTTTGCACTTCTTTAGCCACAATTGAAACAAATCCTACAAGGTCTTCATAGTCATACCACTTTGGTGTAACAATTCCACTCTCCTCCCTACCTCTCATTAGATAGCCAAGTGCTATTGTTGAATGTTTGTCTTCCTCTAGTCTCACTAGTAACAAACTCCACCTCAAACCGAGATTCCTCCACCAAAGTCACAAACCGATATTTCCACTATGAACTCCACCTTGCAATTTGCAAAACCATTCAAATTGTGTTTCTTCCTTCAACGCCTCAACACTTGTTTTGAATTAACACCACCCTTATCTTCACCTTCCACAACCCGTAGTCGTTATTCCCGATGAACTTCTCAATATCCCCTTCAAACCCATGGTACTTGAATCGATTGATCCCCTTGCCCCACGGTGGGCGCCAATTGTTGTGAATTCGACGATAAACTCACACCAATAATAAACTGATGTGTGGGGCAAACGTAACAAGCAACCAAATAATGAACGAATAGAGATGATGATGCAATAATTCAAACAATAACGACGGAAAGAAAGAACACAATCAATTTGTTTACCCAGTTCGGTGTTAATTAACCTACGTCTGGGGGAGAGAGCAGCTCTCCGTTCCACTATAATCAAAGAGAAACTTTACACAAGAAATTCCCAAACAAGGGTTACAAGAATTAATCCTAATTCTACCCTAGTCCCAAATCTCTTCCCGTGGCCAAGAGACTCAATTTGACCTAGTCTACCTAAGGTGTATCACAAACCCCCTTACATGTTTGCTCTCTTAATTTTTCTATGAATAAACAACCTCTATTTATAGAAAAATATATGCCTATTATTTTAAAACAAATCTTTTAAAATAAAACCAAATCTCATATTGTTTCTAAATATATTCAATTTAAAAACAAACCGAATCCAAATTAGATATCTTTCAAAAAACTATTTTTTTCACAAAATCAGCAAAAGATATATTCTGAGATTTCAAGGCATATTCCAACAGTTTTCATTATGTTTTCTAGTAAGTAGTTTTAGCAATCTAACATTAGTGCCTTCATTCCTTGAAACATTTCAAAATTCAAAGACTATCAACAACATGCTCATCACTCTTATTCACAACCTCTTGCAACATTTCAAAAGTCAAAGACTATTAAAAAGAGATTGACCAAGTTTTTTGATATTTCAAAAAAAAATATAAAAATGTATTTTCTGAGGTTTAAGAAAAGATACTCATTGTAATAGTTGAAATTTTAAAAGTTCTTAAAGAATTTTGGATGAACAAATGCAAGTCTCTTGTCTTACTCTCAAAAAAACACTCCATGATTTTTTTATACCCAATATAATCACCGGAAGAAGAAGAGGTAGAAGAGGATCCAAATTGCAAGTCAGTGGAATCACCACTGACTCGGCAGTGCCATCGTCGAAACCTCCAAACACAACTCTGTCGCCTTTGTCACAACTCACAACGACCATCCACCATATCATCGTTGTTTTTGTTGCCAAAACTACCAAATTGCCATTGCTAAGAGCCAAATATGAGCTTCAAAATTGCACAAGGTTTTGAGCTGCCAGACACAATTTTAACTATCTCTCTGGCGCTATTATGTCTTGGATTTTCAGACACAATTTAAAAGGAAAAAAAAAGGATCATAGAAATTTTCAATTTTATCAAGGTAAAAAGAATTTGGGGTCAAGTCTGACTTATAAAATGAATTCAAATGATTTTAAATAATTCATTTTTAATCATTTGAATTCAATTGCTTAATTATTTAATGATGAGAAAAAAAATCCTTAAATTGATAATGATTCTGCCACTGTATTTTGCAAAAGAAAAGCATGATACTAGGTCCCACCTTAAGAATATGATGAATTTGTCCAGCCTGGCAGCATATTCATCATTTGACCATGCACACACAAGCACAAAGCCTCTTTCCTTTGATTTGAATATTCTTTTTCTACTATGCCAATTGCACTATAGTTCATGCTTTATAATTCTTGCTAGTGCAGTTGTGTTCCCATATGAATAAACCAAATAGTCAAATATACAAAGCCTTTTAAGTCAAAGTTAACCGTTTTTTTCCCACTTTTTTTAAGTGCGAATCGTGTGTTTCTGGATATACAATTATGAAGACTGCATTTGCCCCAAAATTCATCCCTAATAAACATTGATACTAATTTTGAAATTATATTAAGAAGAAAAAAAATCATATCGTCCATGATTTTATAATTGTTATAGGTATGTTCAGTATATTAATTGTTGTCCAGAAATTTAATCACATAAGGTGAGTTCTTTTTTGAAAATTTAGTTCACTCAATTTAAGTTAAAAGTTAAAAGATTTAGAAAATCCACTATATTTAATCTCTGGCGAATAAGAAAAAAATTATGAATTTTCAAATTCTAAACATATTTTTTTTAACTAATGTTATAGTGAATCATCTTCATAAATAGTCTATCGTGGATCAATATTTAAATTTAAATATTTTTTATCATTGATTCACGATGAACCATTTATAGAAGTGACCCACTTTAAAATTTTCTAAAAAAAAATCATAGATCATTGTAACTCTTGATCATTTGTTCAAAATGTGAGTCTATTCCTACTCAAAGCAATTAAATGTTGGCATCCTATGTAACACTTTTTTTAAAGAAACAAAAAATCACTTTATCATCCATTAAATCATTCACCACACTGTCTCCATAAGCTTAGCTCAATTGGTTGGGACATCGCACTATATGTGCAAGAGCCGGAGTTCGAACCCCAGACACTCTACTTATCCACCTTTAAGGTGGAATTTCAAGCCACTAAGCTACCTAACAAAAAAAAAATCATTCACCATACTACCAAATCAAATTACAAATGCAATGTTTTGATGTTGTATTATTCATTCATGTATACGCGGCGCCTAATAAGGTAGGTGCATTAACATGAATCAACATTTTCTACGTCTACAAGTACAACTGTCTAATAAATTATGTGTATCCACATGCAATTCTTGCCCATGAAACCAGCTGGTTAATTAACAAAGACACCAATAAAGGACAAAATGCTACATTTTCAATATCAGAAAAGCATCTCCATCATTTTAATATAGTCCTCATTAAATTCCCAGTATATTTTATTTTATTTAACCACTAGTACTAGTACTTCATTACTAGTTTATTTGAAGCTCAAACTTAAACTACACTCATCTTGCTTCACATATTGTGTACTTCCATGACAAATCAATGCATTGTATTACAACAATTAACACAAACACCAACTTGTAAGATCCTTAAACAAATAATAAGAATAAATAAGAGGGCTTTTATTGAATTTGACAACACAATGCCATTGTGCCAAGCCTTCATACACAACACAGCTCACATTATGTATGTACTTAAAACATCAAATTCATGCATAGACAGAGGAATATATTACACATAATTAGAATTGTTCCGGACCGAGCCAAAACACCCTGACCGAACCTATCTCAACCGAATCTCTACACCGCAAGACCAAATCCATATGTCAAACTTCTCAAAGGCTCAACAAACTATCAATGTGATCAATCAAACAACATATCACGATGAAATTCAAGCCGAAAATTCCTCCAAATCAACTCAACAAGTCCGCTATACTATAAGCGGATCTCGTCCTCATAAGCAATGTACTAGTACACATTCATTCTTACCTCACTCTGCAACTCATTGACTTGAGCTTCAAAATACTTTGCACTTGCATGTACAGCACACTTCTGGAGACCTCGCACTCCACCATGCTCTCCACATTCCGACCAGCTCCCGATTTCCAACTCAGATCAATAATCATAAATCTTAATTACTATTCTCTCTAATCTTATATATAAGCAAAAATTCATTTTTCAGATTCATTAAATAATTGATATATCTGGTTCATATTATGGACCAGATAAATCAATTATTCTATAAATCTGAAAAAAGAATTTTTACTTAATCTTGGAGAGTATAACATTCTAAAAAAATAGAAAGTTTATATATAAATGGATCAAATAAAACAAAGTTTACATTTTTATGAAACTCAAACACAAAAATTACAATCAAGATCAAGATCAAACTCCAAGAACAACAACAACAAGAATCAATTAATCTGATCACACCTTCTTCTGATCTCACCTTTCCTACCAGTCATAACACCCAAAAGACTAAGCTTCTGCATAGAACTAGCAAAAACCTTAAAGAATCTATCTTGATCCGCAGCAAATCTTTCCACAAAAGGTTTAGTTAAATTATCACTAAACAAACCATGATCAGATTTCAAAACCCCTAAACCTTTAGGCAAATTCTGAAAATAAACATTATCAAACTTATTTGGTGTCATAATATCATTAAAAACAGATAAAGTTGGATTATTCTTATAATCACCACAAGCTTTTCTTAATCCTTCGATAAATCGAGGATTATACGAAGAACCACCACCGGAGTTCGAAGAATTGTTGTATATATCTGCAGTGAATTCAGAACAATGAGAGAATCCAACTGTATGAGCACCAGAAAGAGCAACCATTTCTTCAACAGTAAACCCTCTTTTCGCGAAAATGTCGATGATCTGCGACATTGGCATAGTTGGTTTGGGTAGAAAATTGTTCACCGCGGTTGACACGGAGGTTCTACCATCACGGCGGCCGAGATAGACATTGAAGTGGGGACCACCAAGCATGACTAAGAGATCACGTGTTGCAGTTACGAGGATGTCGGAGCAAGAAACGGTGTTTGGACAAGAAAGTTCGAGTGCGGTTTTGATACGTACGATGAGGTCGAAGGCGTCGCCGGGAAGAGAGCGATTGATGTCGTTGTCACGTTCAGCTTTGTTGAAAGGAGTGGAAGAGAGGAGGACGGAGGCGTCGCAGCCGTTAGGGAGGAGACAGTCGTGGAGGAAGAGACGGAGTGTGGCGGCGGCGGTTGTCGGTGATTGGATCTGTTTTGAGGTTACTGTTTGTTGAATGATTTGATCGAATTGTGGACATGTTTGTTTGTAGTAATCTAATGTTAATCTTGATTCGGAGAGATTAAGGTTAATTAAGAAGATTAAGAACAATGGCAACAATGATGTTTTTGTTGTTGCCATTGTTTTGTTTGAGTGTTTTGGGGTTTGGAAAGTGGAAATGGAGTGAAAGGAAGAGAGAGTGAAAGGGTTTTTGTTGAGTTGAAGATGAGGAGGGACACGTGGTGGGTTATGGTGCGTTGATCACGGGATGTGAGAGCTGGAGTTGGGTTGTAACTCGGTTTGGGTTGGCATGTTACTTACTCCTAAAATGGATTGGCAACATCTAGGGGACATTATTGTTTGTTTTTCTTTTTTAGATTTTCTTAAAATAATGTTAGATTTATAAATAGTTAGTTGGTTTAGTAATGATTGACGTTGAATTTGGTAAGAAGGATCACAGTTCGATACCTTCAACTACAATTGGGAGGAAGCTGAAACCAATTGATGTCAGAATTGATCCCAAACCAGATTCAACTGATGGTAAAAGTAAAAATAAAATTGGTTTATATATGTTATGTAAACAAATTTAACTCAAATAGTTAATAAACTGCTTCATCAACAAAGATGCTCAGCTTAGGAGAATTTGAGTTTGAATTTTAAATGCAATAATTTAACTAAGTTTTATTTACTTTTTCTAGTTATCAAATGTAAAAGGAAATCTATCATCGATATAATTATTATTATTATTATTATTATTATTATTATTATTATTATTATGGTATTATGATTATGATAATGGTTTATATAATTAAAATATTTGCTCTGTCTTCTCTCTTCTTAAAACCATTCTCCATTCGCGGTGTAGGCACATGGATTCAATGGTGCTCATGCTACTCAAGGCAGCACCACCCCAATGCTCAGGCCCAGCCCTGAGCTAATGCAATGGATGCCACGGCCTAACGCCTATTATTTTAAGGGGTCTAATTTTTTTTATACCTATCTACTATTAAAAAATCAATATTAATTATGCTTAAAAAAAATGTTATTAGGCCTAAGAAATAAATGTTATGAATAAGGTCCAAATATGTTTTTTTACGTACTAAATAAAAAGTGATTGAGGCCCAATTGGTAGAAAACATAATTAGGGCATAATTGGTAGGATTACCACAATTGAATTCCGTAGAACAAAAAACAAAACGAAAGTTGTGGTTAATTTCCTAAATTTTGCTTTCCTGCAAGGTATGTATGGATGCTATGGTTTTTTCTTGTTTAGATTTTGGTGTTGTTTATATAATATATACTTGTATGATAAATTGATAATTATACTTTAATAGCTTTTTCTTGTTTTAGTTTTTGTGTTCCTAATTTTATTAAAGAATTATTTAACTTATTTTCTACAAATTGTTAATACTTAATAAGTTATTTTTTGCATCCAATTTCAACTATTTGGATCTTACAAATTCTCGATTCGTCCCTGAAGTCAGCTACTTAATAGGTTATTTTTTGCTTATCAATGATTTTGCACAATAAAGAATACCGATCACAAAAAAATAAAATATCGATCACACAAATGAGCACGGAATGTTGCCCGTTTGGGGGGTGCTTAATAATGAGCATTAAAATATGGTTCAACATCCTCTCAATTTTTCAAAGAAATAGTCAAATAGGTAATATTCTCTCAATTTTTCAAAAAAGTTAATAGTTTCTTTAAAAGAAGAAATAAATAGTTTCATTTATGAAAAAGAAAGACACATTAAAAAGTTTGGTTCATTAAATATGAATTCTACTTAACATGCGATTATCATACTTATTTTCTTTTTCCTTTTAGATATCTTTGAGAAATGCAAATGATAATTATCTTAAGAAAACTTAGCAACATTGAAGTTTTTTAATCATTTACATGTTAATATGATTTATATTATTTTTAAAATATATGCACCGACATATAGAATCTAGTTGACAGGCAAAATTAATAGAAAAATAGGGAAAATAAATTTGGTTGTTCAATGCTTAAATTGGAATCACTTTTACTCCAATGTTATTTTAATTTTTTCTTTGAGGCAACTCCAATGTTAATTTGTTTATTGGCTATTTGTGAAATTGGTCGCATCAATGTATACAGCAAACAATTTTTTTAAGTAATTTGGTACACAAACATATCTTTGTGTGCAACTTAGGATATTATTTAAGGGATTAACATTTCTAAACCATAGTTAATTCACCATTATCATATGAGTGGGGTATGAGCAAAGCTTGCAAATTAAAGGTACCTTATAATATAATAGAGCCTGGAAAAAAGGTTGGGGGGCTAAGGACAAGTTATATTTAATGCTCAAATAAGTTTGTCTATTTTTTGTCTTTAGACGAAATCACAAACAATGCCTAAAACTCGCATAAAAATGCGATATTTTGAATAAAGAATGTTAATCTAACAATAGTATATCACCGGTTGAAATCACAATGAATTTGTCAAAATCACCTGAACCATCGCGATAAATCAGTCACAATAAAGTCATTGGCCAAGATGGGCTGCTCAATAGACGAAAACCTGTCAAACAAGCCAAACAAAATAGAAGAGACGTTATTTGTTTGGAGTAGTAGGTGACAGATTATGCAGTCTTTGTTCCGTAGATTCCAGCTTCAGTTGGCTAAGGGAAAAGCGAAGAAGATGCGTGTCTGTATCTCGATGAGTTGATCACAGACCACACAAGTGTCGTCCGTCACTTGGAACTCCTCTTTCAAAAGTTGAAATCTTTTGTTGGAAGGCAGTGATGAGTTGACGAAAGAGATGTAACGGTATCATGAGTCGTGTTTCTGTTGAAGCCAATCGCTGATTTGCTGAAGTTTATAGAATTTCCTGAAGTTTGCTTGTAATTTGTAACATGTGAAGGAAATGATGCAAAAACTTATAATTAAGCACATCAATTGTATTTATATTGTAGCACAATTTGTGAATGATTAATTTCTCTAATAAAGATTGCTGATTGGAAATGAAAAAACAAATTTAAAAAGCTTCTATATATTATCATAATTGACAATCCTAACACAAAATGGCACATGAAATACAAAAAAAAAAGGTTCTTAACAGTATAGAATGAGATAAAATCCTTATTTATTACACACATTATTCTGCAGTAGATCTAAACGGGTAACCACAATAGCGACCGCAACATAAAAGTTTTAGAAGTCTCTGCAACAACATTGCTATCGAGATTGCAGCATTATCAAAGTCCGCAGTGTAACTGCAACCTCAACATACTTCAAGGGAAATCATAATCTCCTGAACCATACAGCTTAATGTTACCGGCATCATTCATAAAGTTAACAAGTTTTGAAGTGTATGAAGAACCCTTAATAGCTTTATATTCATTCCACCAACTCATATAGCTACTTCGACTCAAAAAAATCTCAGGAGACACAGCATAATCCTTAAGCAAACCATAAACATAGTTCTCAAATACAACCAATTTCTTCAATACTTCTTCTTTATCTTTCACAGCCTTCAACTCATTGCATGCAAGTATAGCTTCTTCAACATGTGCCCAAAAGCAAGAATCTATAGTCAAAATCACTTCCACATTCTTTCTACTTGTACTATTTAATACATTTTTGAGTTTTGTTGAATCTTCCTTCAACCATTCCTCTAAATTTTTGAAGTGTTTCGATCTTTTTTCATTTAGATAATCTTTACCACCATCTCTATAGTATTGAGCAATAGCTAAAGGTTCAACCATTCTTCTATAAGTAGTTCCACCATAGAGCCAGCGAGTACGAAATGCCGCGCCTTCTTTTTGAGGCTTTGTTTCAACTTCTTCAACCATTTTTTCCCAATAAAATGTTAACTTTTTATGAAACTCAACAACATCAATGTCTGATTTGTTGTTCATGTTTTTGTAGCTGTCATAGTATCCTATGTTCTGATTTTTTGTTTCCTTTTTGTACCATTCAAGTTGCGCTAGGTATCCTTTCGTGTCATTAAACTTCTTGTTTGGATCAAATGATTTCTTCTTTTGAAGGGTGAATATTTTTTCAAGATTTGTTATCTTTGTTTCAAGATCATTGATATCAATGTTATGCTCTTTCTGCATCCAAAATCAAGTTTAGAAATTAAGTCAGAAAAGAATTTGAGTTCACTAGTAATAGCACAAGTGTGATTAGACATAATGACATGTCCATAAGTTGTTTTCCGCTTATTTCCATGAACTCTCCAAAATAGCTTAAGAAAACAGCTCATATCTTATATCATAACAACCTGACTTTATGATTAAGTGCTTATCATTTGTTATAGAAATAACGTAGACATAAGCACTTATATGATAAGCGCTTATGCATAAACACTTTAATTGATCAAGAAAAAAGATAGAAGATATTCACGTACCAGACTGTGTGGTGTCAATCCTAGTGCCTGCTGCAACTGCAAACTGATACCAGTTGCAAATGAATCCAAACGAGTCTTCTCTTCCGCCAGCACCGAAGAATCCTTGAAAACTGCTTTACGTCTGAGTTTTTCGACTAAATCTCCATACTCAGCAGATTTAAATTCTTGATTTTGACCAGTTATTTTGCTTAATGTAATGAGAATTAGCAAATTAGAATCAGGATTCTCAAAAGAACTAGAACCTGAATCAGAACAGAAGAGAAATGTTCCAAAAGGCATGTAGTTTGTGATGAATAGCCTTGGAAGAGAATCTTTGTAGGACACAATGTGTATAAAGCAAGAATTCCAATTAGAACTACGTGATATCGCTTTTTGCAATTTCTTATCACCAAGAAGAGGTGAACCAAATGTTATGCATAGTGGACGTTTCTTTGTCGAACCGATGTTATCTAATAGTGATATTGTAAAGAGTGATGCAATTGATCCTCCAAGACCTTTCCCAGTAATTATCAATGGTGTCAATGGATTTGTACTTAGAATCTGCATAAAGATTTTTGCATATGGACTTAGATATGAAGAACAATATATGACTAGAAACTAGAAACATGAACAAGGTCTATAATATCTTTAAGATAAAAGTTAGTCCATTGTTGTTACAAGATTAATTCAAAATCTTAAAATAATCCCTTTTTCACAATTTTATACTAAAAACTATTTTAAGGCATATGGATATGCATATCTTAAATCACTTGTTTATGGAAAGAAAACTAGGTTTGCAAAATATCTTAGAATTTGGATTGGACATAACCACATAACTAAACTTTTTCTTACTAAACCGGCTTTTGAGATTAGAAGTTCTCCCACTTATAAACACGGGTCCAAACCATATCTTATCCAATGTGTGACCCGTAAGTCCATAACAAACCCTCATCATGTCGAAGATTGGACATTCGGAGTGTGACCCGAGTGGCCTAATAGCAATGACCTAACTCAACATCTACAAAACTGACCGATAGACTCTAATTGTGACCCGGGTGACCTAATAGCAATGACCTGATAACAAGTGTCCCAATGAATCTTAGATTGAATTTGGGGACCTAACTCAACATCCACAAAACCGACCGATAGACTCTAATTCTATCAAGACTATAAACTATGGAAAACTAGGTTAAACCAAAGAGAGACATTAAAAAAGTTATAGCTAAGATATAAACATAAACTCAGAAAAAGGTAAATTACCTCAGATTTCAGCTGATCAAGCTTCTGAAGATTATCATAAAAGAGTGAAAAAGCAGTTTTATTCAGAGAGAAAATTGGATTACTCTTGGAACACAAAAACTCAAACTGAAGAAAATTCTTCTCTTTAAGATCATAAGATGAAACCAAATCACTTTGAAGATTTGAAGAATCTATGGTAGCTTCAAAGGCTATAATGGTCAAATCAGAATTTTGTTCTTTGTAAACATTCCAACATAATCCAACACCAACGTTTGAAACTATGTCTTCATAACTAGATGAGATAACATCCAATGATTTTTTAATGATTTGATAGCTTGTCACAAATGATGAAAACTCAATTCCACTGCTAAATCTGCAAACATAATCCAAATACAAAAATTAAATAAGAATATTATGCAAACACAAATAAGTAATTAATGGTTTAATATTCATATACATACAGTTTAAGTTGTGTCATGGTGCTTGTTGCAAAGATTAAGTTGAAATATAGAAGCTTATGTTAAATATATGATGTTGAAGTGAAGTGAGTTATTGTTGAATTGAGATGGTATATTTAATGGCTATAGGAAGAGAAAAAGTATAGTCTTTGGAGAATTAATGTCATTGTTATTTCATATGCAATTGCAAAGAAGGGAGCAAGTATTTGCTCAAGTCAACTGTCTAGATATTTTTTTAATTTGGTTTCAGTCCTTTTGTTTTTTATTTTTTACCATTATATTAGTATAATATTTCCATCGCCGTAAACAATAATTAATCTCTATTAGGGAATTGGTGGATGCACAAGATGAATTATCTTCTCTCAATTGAATTCTTTTTATATATTTAAAGAATTTTAAACTCTTTCCACTTGAATCAATTCGGTGTTTGTTTTTAAAAGAGTCTAACCTTTTTAATTTTTTATTTATTTTGTTATCCATAAAACTTACCTTAACCGATAATGTCCATATTATTAGACTAAATATTTATCTTTGAATTTGATTCCAATCTCTCAAAGTTGTGTGTGTTTGAATTTTATCTTTGAATTTGATTCCAATCTCTCACAGTTGTGTGTTTTTGAATTTTAGATACTCATTGATTAAATATATAGGAATTAGAATTACTAAAATGAAAGAAAGATAGGATATACAAAAAAAAAAGGATATATTTGTAACATTTTGACCCTTTATGTTATATATTTGTAACATCATGGTCCTTTATCTTTTATTTGTAACACTTTAGTCTTTTATCTTTTATAACATTCACATATAAACCCTTTTTTTCATATTTTTTTTATTTTAAAAAATGATGAAAAATTTATTTGTTGAGATACCTTTTATTAAAAATAAATAAAACTCATAATTTTGAAGAATATGTTCATCATTTTCATCAATTCATTCGCATCTTCATGTTAAGGATCAAAGTGTTACAAATAAAAGATAAAGGAGTGTTACAAAAAAATAAAATAAATGATCAAAGTGTTACAAATGAAAGATAAAGAATCAAAGTGTTACAAAAAAATAAAATAAAGGACCAAATATGTAATTTTGCCTATTTTCTTCCTACATTCTTTTGTTTTTAAAAGGGACTCTTAAGTAGTTTGGAAATGGATCATTTTGGGCTGGTGTTTGAAATTGTGTAGAAATTAACAACATAAAGAAAAGGGAGTGTTTTTCACACCTCCCACAATACGACAAAATTCCTTTCTTTATTTGAGAAAAACCTTTGATAAGGAAGTTTCCCTTCGAAAGCAAGAAGTTTCCTTGCGAATGTAAGGTATTTATCAAGGTTTTAAAAGATGTGAATATTTTACTACAGATCTTATTTGAATATGTATTGGTATATTGTTAAGGTAGATAATTCTAATAGATCCACAAATAGTGCTTAATATAAAGAAAGTTAATAAATACTATTTGTAAATGTATTCGAATTGCTCACCTCAATGATACATATCCAAATAAAGATATGTGTACCAAATAATTCACCTTTAAAATACGTGTACCAAATAATTTACCTTTAAAAATGATTTGTAGTCTATTACTATTTTTTTCCCACTTTAACTTGTGAGCAAAAATCACATACGATAGAGAAGACTCTCATGTCATCTTATAATTATAGATTTGACCTTACTCAATTTATACACTCTTTCATGAAAATTGAAAAGTTACAATAGCTTCACCTATTATGGTGATATAAATCTTATTTATTGTATATTGATAAACCACTAGATGGTGACACTTCTTCAATCAAATTTATAAGTTCCTCCAACATATTGCACATTATAATTATGAGCATTGCTCATAAAATATGTAAACTTTGAACTATATAAACTTCCCTTAATTTCCTTATACTGATTCCACCATGCCATGTAGCTACTTTCACTAAGGAAAATCTCTGGTGACACAGCATATTCCATGAGCAATCCATAAACATAATTCTCAAATTCAACCAATTTCTTTGTTGCCTCTTCCTTTTCAATGATATTAGATTTTACATCCTTCAATTGTTTGCATGAAATAAGAGCCTCTTCAACATGTGCCCAAAAGCAAGAATCTAGAGTTAAAATTGATTCCACATTATCTCTAGTAACATTTTGTGAACCACTTGTGGTTTTTGCTGTTGCTTCTTCTACAAGCCAATCCTCCAATTGTTTGTAGTGACTTGATCTTGCACTAGTCACATAGTCTTTACCACCATTGAGATAGTATTCAGCTATATCTAAAGGTTCAACCATTCTCCTATAAGTTGTTCCGCCGTAGAGCCAACGAGTACGAAGCGAAGCGCTTTCTTTCTGAGGCTTCATTAGTGATTCTGCAACCATTTTTTCCCAGTAGTTTGTGAGGTTTCTCTGGTATCCAACAGCATTATGGTCACTTGTTAAGGACATGTTCTTGTAGCTATCATAGTACCCTATATTTCGACTTTTCGAAATCTTCTTGTACCATTCAAGTTGAGCCATGTCTCTCTTTACCAAATTCAATTTCCTTGATGGATCAAATTTTTGGCTCTTCTGGCTGATGAATTTTTTCTCGAGGGTCTCAATCTTTTTTACCAAAGCATTGATGTCAATTTCCTGTTGTTGCAGCTGGAAAATCAAATTTAGTGAAAGAGATCAATAAAAATTGTACATACCAAATACTAGTTGTCAAATTAGTTAAAGAATAACTCTAACAATAATGTTTGCTTAAAAGCCAAGTTAATTAAATAATTAAAAGACAAGGTCCGAAGAAAAGGCCAGCCACCACAATTTGGAACGCGATGTCATGGTTTTTGATGTCTCTATGACTGCAATGCGACTGTGACGTCTCGCATTGGATGAGTTAGGTCCAACCTAACTTAACCCTACAAAATCAGTTAGTAAGGCGAGGACTGTCACGTCTTAGACTAGACATCTGAAGCATGGCCCGATAACGGTGACCTAATAAGTTGTGGCCCAACAAATCTAAGATTGGTTTTAACACCATCTTAGAATTTGGGTTGGACCTAACTCAACCTCTAGAATATCTGCTTGTAAGGTGAAGACTGTTTGCCACTTATTAACACGTTATATTTCATCATATGTGGGACTCGTAAGTCGTAACAATGGAAGTGATCAAAACTATAATTTAAAACATTACTAGGAGATATTGAGCTACCTGCATATGTGGTGTCAATCCTAATGCCAATATCTGCAAGCTGATACATGCATGAAGTGAATTAGAATAATTCATCCCTTGAATCTGATTTGTGCTATCCTTGCAAATTGCTTTGTGATAGAGTCTTTCAACAATATTTCCATACTCTTCTAAAGAATGAAACACTTGATTTTGATCATGGATTGAAGACTCAAGAATTGCCAAAACAGAATCAGGATTCTCAAAACAAGTAGAATATGCATCATAACACATGAGAAATGTTCCAAATGGCACATAAGAACTAGATTGATCTTTGAGGAATTTCCTTGGAAGTGGATCATTGCAAGAAACAACATGAATAAAGCAAGAATTCCATGAAGAACTTTGTGATAGGGATTTTTGCAAGCTTTTGTCACCAATTAATGGAGAACCAAAGGTGATGCAAAGTGGTTTTTTCTTTTTTGAATCAAAGCCATCTAAAAGTAGTAAAGTGAAGAGTGAAGCAATTGATCCTCCAAGAGCAAGTCCAGTAATTATCAACTTAGAAGAGCTACTAATCTGCATTAGCATTGTAATTATGTATAATCAGTCCACACATTAATCACTAACTATCAAAGCTACTACATGGAAATTAAATAATTGGACTCAAGTGGTTAAAAGCTTCCTCAAGTTCGAATTCCGGCTAAAATGTCATTTATCAGACTTTACTTACCTCCTAACCGATCTCCAAATTATCAGGAGGCCCTTTAAGTGAAAATCAGAGAGCCAATACAAATTAAAATGAAAATATGATAAGTTTTTTCATAAACTATACTAAACTCTTACACATGTGCTTTATCATAAAATAAGCTAAAAGCAGTACTAGATTATAGCATAAGCACTTTTTCACAGGCAAATATCAACTGTTAGAAAAAGATGTACCTCAGATTTCAACAGATTAAGCCTCTGATAATTTTCACAAAAGAGTGAAACAGCAGTATTGTTGAGAGAAACACATGAATTTGCTTTAGTACACAAAAACTCAAAATGAAGGAAATTTTTGTCCTTGAGTTGAGTAGATGAAACCAATTGAGATTGAAGATTGTAAGAATCTGATGGGGTGACCTCAAATGCTACAATTGTAACATCAGTATTTGGTTCTTTATAAACTTTCCAAGATAGTCCAACGCCAACATTCGAAATAAAATCTACATGTCTAGATGCGATAACGTTCCATGATTTTCGAAGAAGACTAGAACTTGTTACAAAAGGTGCAAGCTCTATTCCACTGCTAAATCTACAACCATAAGTCCATAACAAAAGATACAAATTTATTCAACACAAGATAGTCAATATAAATTCAAAAATTAATAATAATCAAATTAAAATTTTCCTATATTACTAATTAGAAAACACAACAAATTTTTTAAAATAAAAGTAAAAATTGGTACTATTTGAGAAGATATTAAACTTTTTCTTTAACAATATCCAAAATGACATATAAATTAAATTTTTCATGTAAGAATAAACAACACACAACACAGATAAAAGTAAACAAAAGAAAGATGAGGAAATTAAAGAGGAAGTCACATACAGTTGAGATTGAACCATTGTGGTTAAGTGTGAAGACAAAGCAAGTTGAAGAAATAGAAGCTTGATAATATTGTGATGAAGTGTGTGTTGATATATAAATAGTGAGTGAAAAGTCTCCTTAACTGAGACAAAGGAAACTCAAAGGTAAGGTGGAGGAAATGATCCTAACAAAGAAATGACCAAGTAATTGTTATAGCATATATAGCAACTAGCAAGTCAACAACCAAGTCAACCTTTCTTGAAACATAAATTGAGTGAAATAAAATGCCCCAAAGAAAACCAATAATAATGTCAAGGGCTTAATGAACTCCCCTAGAACGAATTATTAGAAAAATCCGAGTTTGATTCCTATTAAGAACAATTATTAGTCAGACCTTACTTATCTTGCAGTCGAGCTCTGAATTATAGAAACTTCGTGCTTTTAAAAATCAAAGGGTTAATATGTGAAACCAATGTCTCAAAGGATAACAACAGTTATTTGACACAATATATCCAAATATATACAAAATTTAAATGTCTACTTTAGAATTTAATTTTGTGTCTAACGTACACAACAAATCAAGGGTAACTTTTTTTATTTGAGGAATTTCTCAGCATTGAGGGAGGTGTGAAAACATAACTCCCTTGTCCCTTGCACAATTTCAAACACCATTCCAAAATGACCCATAAACCCAAACTTCCTACTTTAGAAATTTTCTCTTCCCACCCCCCATGACTCTTCCCCCCCCCCCCCGGATTTCCATTTTTGCCCATAGTTTTAAACTTCGGAACGCGTTTTTCGATGCATATTTATAGAGTCAGTAATTGTGTAACTGTTCGATTATATAATTTGAAATTTAACCCGTCCGATCTAGATCAAATAATTACAATATCACTAACAACTGCATAAAACCATCCTATTATAATCTCAATCTTATTTGATCATATCCATATGTTCAAATATTCCAAAGCACCAAGATTGTCTCAAACCATCCATCACTCCCCAATTAGCCTTTTATTAAACTATAAGAAAAAATGTAAACACGCTTGCTTGGTTGACTTCACCCAATAGCACCTTCTTTGTACCTGCAATGACATCAATTTTCAAATACTATACTTTAACCATAAAATATATATATCATCTTAAATTCTTAATTTACCAATAACTCTCTGCATTACATAATCTTCTATATGCTATAGTTCAACTTAATCATGCAAGCAAACATCACTACACAACTTAATCTGTATGTATAATAATAGAATATTAAATTAAACCATTAATTACTGATTTGTGTTGATAACACTTTTATTTTATTTATTTTTGGATTATGGTTGCAGATTTAGCAGTGGAATTGAGTTTTCATCATTTGTGACAAGCTATCAAATCCTTAAAAAAACATGGAATGTTATCTCATCTAGTTATGAAGACATAGTTTCAAATTTTGGTGTTGGATTATGTTGGAATGTTTACAAAGAACAAAGTTCTGATTTGACTATTATAGCCTTTGATGTCATTTCAGATTCTTTCAATCTTCAAAGTGATTTGGTTTCTTCTTCTGATCTCAAAGTGAAGAATTTTCTTCAGTTTGAGTTTTTGTGTTCTAAGAGTAACCCTTCTTTCTCTCTTAACAAAACTGCTGTTTCACTATTTTGTGAAAATCTTCATAAGCTTGATCAGTTGAAATCTAAGGTACTTCCCCTTTTACTCATTTTGATTATATTTGTAAGAAACTTTATATTTTGTGATAGAAACTCCATGTGGTTCGGATGCCCTCACGCCTTATTAGAAACCTGATAGCAGGCCGGTCCAATGGATCGTGAAGGAGACTCTGATACCATCTTAGAACTGGAAATTGAGCTTAACTCAACCATACAAAACCGGCTTGTAAGTTGAGAATTGTCCTCACTTTTATAAGTTATAAACACATATTTAGGTCATCTACAACTGATGTTGGACTTCTTAACAGTCAGCATTTATTATTCCTCATCATTATATCCTTATGCAAAAATCTTAATGCAGATTTCATGTACCAATTCATTGATAATTACTGGAAAAGGTCTTGGAGGATCAATTGCATCACTCTTCACAATATCACTATTAAATAACATTGGTTCAACAAAGAATCTTCCATTATGCATCACATTTGGTTCACCTCTTCTTGGTGACAAGAAATTGCAACAAGCTATATCACATAGTTCTAATTGGAATTCTTGCTTTATACAAATTGTTTCATGCAAAGATCCTCTTCCAAGATTATTCATCACAAACTACATGCCTTTTGGAACATTTCTTTTCTGTTCTGATTCAGATTCTACTTGTTTTGAGAATCCTGATTCTAGTTTGCTAATTCTCATTACATTAAGTAAATTACATGTTGAAAATCAAGGATTGTTTCTCAATTAGATGAGTATGGAAATTTAGTCGAAAAACTCAGACGTAAAGCGATGTTCAAGGATTCTTCTATGCCGGCCGGAGACAAGACTCGATCGGATTCACTTGCAGTTGGTATCAGTTTGCAGCTGCAGGCATTAGGATTGACACCACACATGGTGGTAAGTGAATATCTGAAAATGAATAAAACCTGGGAAGAAATTCATCACCACCAAGAAACAGGGCCCAGTCCGTCCTGATCCAATGATCCCTGTAAAGTAGACATTTAATCGATCCTCCATCAATATGCAATTTTAATAAAATGCTTGTTTATTAGGATTTTGATCTATCTTCTATACACAACATATTGGATTTGGCAAGTAGTTCCAACGCGGTTTCTTTAATTAGTTTTTTTATGATGCAATCAATGAGATTTTGGTACACAATCAAGATATGTGATCATATTACAACTGCATGGCATACATAAAAACATAGGAGAAGGGGAAATATTTACGACTTAGGTGTAATATCAATATCAGGGTTTGAAATTTTGAATCATCCAAGTCAACAAACCATCAGTCAGTAATCAATTGACGCTAACATAACATCTGAATCAGATTATTGTGATCACAAATGAAACAAACCATCATAAATATAACATCAAAATAAAAAAGTTAAAACTTTGATTAAACTTTTAAGTCCCAAAAAAGAATTTTGATTAAACCAAAATTATAATTATAGTAAATTTGCGACCCGGAAAACCATAATGATTAATTGATAGAAAAATAAACAATACACTCTTAGCACCCAATTTCAAAATGATTACAAATTCCCCCATCGTATTTATTTTCATAACATGAACATCATAATTCATGGCACATAAAAATATATTCCGTATGTACAATTTCAAAAAGCCATATATATATATATATATATAGGGGAATGCTAATGCACACCCACTCTTTTTTATGAAGGTGTGCATTAGCAACATACACCTTAGGGTATATTTAATAACTTTTTAGTTATCTTTTGCTAACACACACCTTCTGAAAAATAAGTTGGTGGATTATAGCAAATGCCTATATATATATCATGTAGTTTAAAATAATCATCTAAATGCATGAACCAAGGTAATGAAGAAAGTAGATGCCACAAATGAGGAACAAGAACTACTTACATTAACCACCATTGGGGCAAATGGCTTTGAGTCTTTTGGTTGCTCAACTGGAATAGGTGGGTAACTCACACTTTGAACTGCGAATTTTATCTGCCACATTGGTAACAAAAACTTCATTTCAGCTTTATTGTCCAAGCATACAGTTGAGATAAAAGAAAAATGACTCTAACCTCGTCAGAATCATCAATAGCAAAGGATTGTTCACCGTAATCCCAATACCAGATGCCTTTGTTGCTGTAAATTTGACCGACATATAATCATGATGTTAGGATACATGATGAGAGGGAATTTTGTACGGAGAGAAAAATATCTTATGTGGATATACTTTGTATTATGTTTATAGTTCACCCAAAAGTAAAATTGGATAGAGGTAGCGTTACCTTTTATTTGTTGGTTCATAGTGGCTTGGGTTGGGCATGTGATGTTTAGGAATATAAATGTCATCAAAGAATCCAAGGGATACTGTCAATCACAAATTCATAATTACTAAGCAGTGAATATCTTTAAATACAACAAAATTTGATAATCAGTGATATTTTTGGATGGTGCAAATATTGAATAGCACTGTAACATGATGCAAAATTGCAAATAGTACGCTATTGTCAGTGTCACAACATGAACAATTTCTTTTAACAATCTTATATATGGACCAAAATTACATATATGTCGAGATAATTAAATCAAGGAAACCAGCTGAAAATTGAATACATACAGCGTAAGCCATCAGCATCAGATCCAATTAGTTTTGCAGTAATAATTTCCCCCGTAAATGGACGAAACATAATCAAATTGAATACCACCTGCAAGAAATTCCAGAATACAGTTATTGCATACTCAAAACAATCACAGAACCTTCTGCCATCAAACTACAAAACATTGCCTAGTACATCAGAAAATTGAAAATGAGGAAAGAAAAGAAAGAAATTGATTTTTGTAGGTCCAAAACTTCCGGTAAATAACTTGTTATTGTTATTATAATGGCATCAAATTTGTGTTCATAAATTGAAATTTAAGGACTAAATTTCAAGTAGGAGATTTTCTTTCTAGCGAAGTTAAAAATAAAGCTAAACAATTCAATTAAGAATAGAAAAATAGTTCATTAGACCTAAAAGCCAACATTCATATTCCCGTTATAGAGAATTCAAGTCCAATCATATGACAAAAAGTTCAAAATCAACCCATAAACTCATACCAGGAAGGTCGGAGCACCATCACCGGGGAAGACAGACCCTCCTTTAATGGATATGATGTCATAAACAGATGTGCAAAGGCCCAATTTTGCAATAACCTAACATGATTAAAGAAACACAAAATGAAGCCAGCTGAAATAAATCAAATAAAATACATATAATGGGTTGTGAAGGATATTGAAAATGTTAGTAGCAGAAAACCTTATCCAAGAAAAGCCTTTCAAGCTCCGAGCGTATTGCGTCTTGAATGGGAAGGGTGAGAAGATAAGGAGGCAAGGTCAATTTATGCTCAATCTTACTGAGATAGAACATTGAGCCTAAACCCTGTTACAGAGAGCTATGAATACCCAGAGAAATACAACTGCAACAGAAAGTAATTGTTGCTTTGACCGATAGGACTTCAATGTCAAAGTGAGATACAAGTTCTTCTGATTCTAATATATTTGCCTTTATGCTGCACAAAAAAGTGACCTTTAGAGCAGGGTTAAAAGTGGAAAAAACAGAAGTTGGCTAAATTAGAGAACTTCACATGATCGATACATGTTTGTCAAAATAATTTTTGATATTGCAAATGGAACTTTGAGGACCACGATAGGATGGAAGAGAGAAACCAGTTGTTGTGGTTCTTTATATTCAAATATGTGACCCTAAAAGAAAACATGATAAACTAACCTCAACATGGAAGAATATATCAATGAACACTAACTACCTCATGAGCCTTTGCTCGTGCCGTGAAATTCAGCTTTCAGCCAATGATGCTCTGGTTTCAAACTCCTATGGTTTTCACAATCATGAGGAAATCTTGTCCTCCAAGACAACAGTCCTACTATTAAACTCTTACAATTAAACTCTTAGTCTTACATCATTAAACCGCTTACAATTAAACTTGCAGTAATTTGAAAAACCATCCTCCAATAAAGTGAGAAACATAGATGCAGTTCTTTGAAACTGTTGTTACTATTTCCTATTGGAATAGCATACAAAAGAGTAACCAATAGGACTTGTATTTCAATTAGAAACTGTTGTTGCTAAACCTATTAGAATTCAACTACAAGTATTTCAATTAATCTTCCAAATTTCAACTCAGTTTGTTTGAAAGGTTCTTTAACCAACCATATGCATAAATTTAGTTACAATTGAATTACCCATTTTAAATATCAAGTGCCACCAACCAAATCTAGCTACAAAGATGAAATTTTTACTAACTAGAATCATAAATCATTCAGTGACAATTCAAAAAACAAACCTAATTGGATATTAGAAAGTAACACAATTGAATAATCAAAGTAATGATATAAATAACCACACGCAAAAAGAAATTAGAATCATAATCTATAGAAGAATGAAGGGAGTTTGAACTAACCTTGAATGGGGAGGACGAAAACTAGGGTTCCAGATTTTGTGTTGCTGAGAGAAGGAAAGAGTGAAAATATATATATCAAACAAATTTATTTTATTTTAATTATAAAACACTTTTTAAATCAATTTAACCGATTTAAATAATATTAGAACAATTTGATAATTCCCTCCCTGTTACACTTTTTAAATCACGTGGATATTTAATCCCTTCTTTCTCTCTTAACAAAACTGTTGTTTCACTCTTTTGTGAAAATCTTCATAAGCTTGATCAGTTGAAATCTAAGGTACTTACCATTTTATTCATTGTGATTATATTTGTAAAAAACTTTATATTTTGTGATCAAAATTCCATGCGGTTCGGATACCCTGACGCCTCATTAGAGACCTGATAGCAGGCCGATCCAATGGATCGTGAAGGAGACTCAGATATCTTAATATAATAAAATAATAAAATAAAATAAAATAAAATATAATAAAACGAGAGTAATTAGAGGCACCCTAAACCCTAACCCTAATATGAATGGTCTAGATTTTGACACGTAGAAAAAAATATTATATTAACGGCTACGATAAAGTCTTGAATAATATGTTGCCACATCAATTAATGAATGTGACATGTCGTGTGTTTAAACACACAATAGATGATGTGTCAATATATGATTGGATGTGTGTGTAAAATAATTTTATACAAATCCCTAATTTTGTTACTATCTACTTATCCCTAATTATATGCTTTCATTTAATCCCTAATGTTGTTATCTACTAATCCCTAATTATATGCTTTCATTTGATTATTTGATATACTCTATGAAATCTATTTTATTTATAGCCTTAAATTATGCATCTTTTATGATAAATAGAAACCTTTTTATTTCTTTCTCCCAAGACCATGAATGTATCTTTCACATTAATTATAACCTTAAATTATGCATCTATTTTCACGTTTTCGCAACTATTTACTTTTTTTTTATTTGATGCAGATTTGACTTTGAGATTCTATAAAGGTATGGATTGTTATAGATATTTTAGGTGTTTAAATTCTGATTATAGTTTGTAGTGTTCCATATTGATTCTCTATTCTTTTTGAATTTGATTTTTATTCCAATAGGTATGGATTTCTAAAGGTATGGATTCCATCTTTTTTTGTTGTTGTTTGTAGAGTTTGATATTAATTATGATTCTTCCATTTAAGAAAAAAAAAATTTCTTAAGTTTCATAAATTTTATATTGGATGCAGGTTTTGCTTTGGGATAAAGGTATATACTCCTATGAATATTTTTAGGTGTTTGAATTCTGATTTTTTGTTTGTTTGTTGTGTTCTGTATCAATTTGGTTATTATTTCATGTTTTTTCTTTTGTTGCTTTCAAATTTTCAATTTAATTTCATGGTCAAAATTTAATATTTATAACTATTCAATTTAATTTCATGTTCTTTTCTATTAATTATGTTTTGTATTTTATTTTTATCTTTACAGATAAAATTAGATTCAAGGGTAGAAGATTTGAAATATTATAAAAATAGATTAGGACGAATTAGGATGTTTAGTTGTAGTTACAAAGATGGATACAAAATTTGGAATATTATCTTATTTTTATGCATAAATTCATCTACGATATTTAACTTCTTTTTTTTCATTAAAAAAAATCTTTAACTTTTTTTCCTATTTTTATGCATAGATTAGTATATAATTTTTTTTTGTATTTATCTTATTCTTTCTATGTAGTATATTTTTTATATATTTTATCATGTGAAATTACAATGAAGATATAAAACTTGGAATATTACTAATAGTGATAAGAACAAATTAGTAAATTTGGTAGTAATCAACTTTATTATATTAAATTAAATAAATAAATAAATAACTTTATCGTATTAAAAGTAGATGAAATCAAATGAGTAAAAATATGTGTCATTTGTCGTGACATACACTAATATCAATCAATATTATTTTCCTTAAAAATAGGATTTAACCTTGAGAAAATAAGATATATACGTGAAAAATATATCTTAAAAACACTCATAAATAACACTTTTTTTTTTAACAAAACAATAAGGATATACTTGAAAAATATATAACATTTGAATTTGTGCTCTTCTTATTTTACAAGATGTGCGCTCATTAAAAAAATAAAGGCTGACTTAAAAATAGGTATCATTTGTTGTGGATTAAATTAATAATAATCATAAAGGATTTATTTTAATTAAAAATTGTAACAAATAATTAGTAATAGATATATATTTCCTTACTAATAGGGTTTGAAAATCAGCAACATGGATATACTTTTTTTTTAATGTAAGCAATAAGGATATACTTGAAAAATATATAACAACTGAAATTGTGAGTTTTTTTTACAAGATATGCGTCAAATAAAATAAAATAAGTAAATATTGCCTAAAAAATGTATTATTTAAGTTTTTGTTTTTTGAAGCAGTATTATTTAAGTTATGTTATACTGAATTTGTGATTTATAATTTGCTAACAGGTGCCCTTAAGACACATGCTAAGAATCTAAAAAGTAGAAACATTTTATTAAAATATCTTTGACCGTGCATCGCACGGGTAAAAGTCTAGTATCATCTTAGAACTGGGAATTGATCTTAACGCAACCCTAGAAAACCGGCTTGTAAGTTGAGGATTGTCCACACTTTTATAAGTTATAAACATATATTCAAGTCATCTGCAACCGATGTTGGACTTCTTAACAGTCCGCATTTATTATTCCTCATCATTATATCCTTATGCAAAACTCTTAATGCAGATTTCAAGTACCAATTCATTGATAATTACTGGAAAAGGTCTTGGAGGATCAATTGCATCACTCTTCACAGTATCACTATTAATTATTAAATAACATTGGTTCAAAAAAGAATCTTCCATTATGCATCACATTTGGTTCACCTCTTCTTGCTTTATACACATTGTTTCATGCAAAGATCCTCTTCCAAGATAATTCATCACAAACTACATGCCTTTTGGAACATTTCTTTTCTGTTCTGATTCAGATTCTACTTGTTTTGAGAATCCTGATTCTAGTTTGCTAATTCTCATTACATTAAGTAAATTACATGTTGAAAATCAAGGATTGTTTCAATTAGATGAGTATGGAAATTTAGTCGAAAAACTCAGACGTAAAGCGATGTTCAAGGATTCTTCTATGCCGGCAGGAGACAAGACTCGATCGGATTCACTTGCAGTTGGTATCAGTTTGCAGCTGCAGGCATTAGGATTGACACCACACATGGTGGTAAGTGAATATCTTCTATCATTTTTGTTTTTGGAACAGTTCGAATCATTTAATTAAGCCACATTTAGATTAGTTTAGATTAACTTCTACTAGTTTATTGGGTCTTGTTTAGTTAAGACCATGTTTGGTTAAACTACTTAATTAAGGACTTATGTATGAGTTATTCCTATAAGAAAAGATAAAATAAAGTCATTATTTTTACATGTTATATGTTGTTTCAATAAACTATTCCGGAGAGTTTATGTAATTAAATAAGTTGAGAGAAATTTATAGAAATGTAGTAGATAAACTCGAATAAGTTTATCCAAACACCGTAAAATATGTTTGTGATTCTCGACGTACTGAAAAGTTTGACTATGATCAAATTAAGTCGCAACATCAAGGTCTTATATGTATAGGTGGCTGCATGTTACTGCGATTACTTGGATCGCAAGGCGACTTTAATTGTAACAGCGGTCGTGATTTATAACTTGACAATAAATTGTTATTAAAAAACTTACAATTTTTACAATATCATTACAATTTTTCCTATTAAGGATTCATTGTGTGTAATTTCAAATTTTTCCTTACCTCATTTATAAAATTGATTTTGGCAGAAGCAAGAGCATAACATTCATATCAATGAATTGGAAACAAAGATAAAAACACTAGAACAAATTTTCATCCAAGAGAAGAAAAAAAGAGTAAAAGAACTATTCATCTATTCAAAGAGGATATCATTTGATCCATCCAAGAAATTGAATGAAATGAAGGGACTTATGACTTATCTTGAAGGGTACAAAAAAGAAACAAAAACTTATAACATAGGGTACTATGATAGCTACAAAAACATGAACAAAGAATTCGATCATGATGTTGTTGACTTTCATAAAAAGCTCACAAGTTATTGGGAAAAAATCGTTGAAGAAGTTGCGACGATGCCTCAAAATGAAGGCGCGGCATTTTGTACTCGTTGGCTCTACGGCGGAACTACTTATAGAAGAATGGTTGAACCACTAGCTATTGCTCAATGCTACAAAGATGGTGGTAAAGATTATGTGAATAAAGAAAGATCCAAACACTTCAAAAATTTAGAGGAATGGTTGAACAAAGTGTCACCAAAAGTCAAAAAAGAATTAAATAGTACAAGTAAGAAGAATGTGGAAGTGATTTTGAAAGACAATGAAGAACTATTGAAAAATTTGGTTGAATTTGAGGATTATGTTTATGGTTTGCTTAAGGATTATGCTGTGTCCCCTGAGATTTTCTTGAGTCAAAGTAGCTATATGACTTGGTGGAAGGATTATATAGATATTAAGGGATCTTCATACACTTCAAAACTAGCTAATTTCATGAATGATGCTGAAAAGATTAAGTTGTATGGTTTGGGAGCTTATGATTTTTTTTGAAGTATCTTATGGTTTAAATATAAGTGAGGTTTAAATATAAGTATCTTATGGTTTGGGAGCTTATGATTTAGTAGAGTCATAATAAAAGTGAGGTTTAAATATAATTATTTTAATTTCTTTTTGTTTTGTTTGGATTCAATACTTTACTAATTCAAAATTTGTTACTTTTTCTAACAAAAAAAAAAAAATTGTTAGTTTTAGTCCCTAGCTAATGTAAATTTATAGCTAGGGCCATGTATGGTGTCAAGAACTTCAAATTGATCAAAGTCGTGTTCATATGGATGCAGATTCGCTGCAATACTTTTTAACAAAGTTTCACATAGTTTTGAATTTTGATTGTTGATTATAAATTAGACGATCCATATTAACGTATTTATAAAATTACTTAGAACAATCTAAGCCACACATTTTAGATCGGATGTAATGTAAAATTGTGCCAAAACTGTGGCAAATCATACTGCAGGAAATCTGTCATATTAATTTCAGTAATGAATTTCAAATAACAAAATATACTTCCATGTCAATACCATTTAATTTCAATATATAAATTCATAATCATATTTCTTGGATCACAAGGATCATATTACACTTTTAAACCAAGCAATTTTAATGCTTGTTTAATATAATGCTGATCAATAAATTATTTAATAAATTCAGCAATTTAAAACCTTATAACATAAACCTCCATTAATATTAGGTAGGTGATATATGTATGTATCTAAGGACACCTGACTCTATTGCGAAGAGTTTTAATTTCAGAGTAACATTTTCCACATGTTTTTCTGTTACCATAATGTCCTGGAGGGACACATTTACAGCGATCACAACAAATCATGCATGATTTCATACATAATCTCTTGATTAAATGGAATTTGCACCTCTGAGAACATAGTGGAATGCAATCTGCTCACAAAATTAATAAATATACAAGTATCAATAATCATTCTTTCTTAAAAAAATATATGTAATATCATATAATTAATAATCATTAGTCTTCCTCACTAACATGCAAATTTAAGATATAAACTTTTTTTGTGCATTGAAAATTTATTTAACTTGAACAAATCAATAAAATGTGGTTTGTCATGTAACTTTTTAAGATTTTATAATATTAGTTATACATTATTTGTACTCATAAAATATCAGATGTGTATTAATAGATTAATTTTAAAGCTTTAAAATAATAGTTATATATTGTTAATGTTCATAAAACATCATATAAGTATCAATAGATTAATTATATATACACATAAATATTGATCTAGTACATTTTAATCTTAGATTAAGATGTCTCTTTTTGACGTTATATATAATGATAGCTATTTTTTTATGTGTTTCTTACGTATAATTTAAATAGAGAATAATTTTTAATAATTTTGTATTTTTTTATTATGGCTGATTTTTAATATTTAAATCGGGCCTCCAAATAGTCAGGGACAGCCCTCTTAAAATGTGTGAATCTTGTAAAATAATTGTATAATGATTAAACTATAATTTAATGAAATTTATAATTTTAGCCCAAATTTCATTTTCAGCATTAATATCTTTATTAACAAAATATTTTTAAAAAAAAACTTCCACACTAATATAACTAATACATCTAAAACAATATTTTTGGAAAGTAAAACAAAAGGACCCATAATCGGAAGTGTATATAAATGTTACACTCCCTCTAGTTATTATTATAAGCTAATATTTTTTTTTTTGGTACATCACTTTTAATGTATCTAGTATTTAATATGGACTAAATACATTATTTTTTCAATATACGATACGAAAAAAGTTAAATTTGCTTATAATAATAATCGGAGAAATTTAAATTACATCCGAAAGACAAAAATTAAAACTTCGTTACCCTTCAATGATTTGACTATTGAAGTTGGTGATGGAGCTAGTGAAGAAACTGGGGGCTGAGACAGTGGTTGTGTTGGTGCTTTGGCTTTTGGAGGTGGCTTCACCAGAATAGGAGGTATTTTTGCAGCAATAGAAACTAATGGAGGATTTGCATAGTTCACCTGCATCATTATTGATTGTCATATTTCTAAATTTTCAAACTTCTTTGTAATTAGAAAAATGCTATACCATCTAACGTTCTTTGAAAGCTTAAATTGACGATCACTTTAGCAAAATCAGGGTGATTAATGATTTTGTTGTAACTTTAAAGTGTAACTTTATTAAAATTGTGATATCTTAAATTCATCCAAATCCAAGCATACTTAAAATATACTCATAGCTTTAACATATTTGTTAAAGTGGGGCCGATGATTAAAGGGGTCTTCCTAAGACACATGTTAAGAAACTGAAAGTAAAAATATTCTCTTAAAGTTTCTACAATTAGCTTGTGAAAAAAGTTTAAAAAGTGAATTAAATGTGCAGTTTACTATAAAATAAAATATATTTCTTTATTTAAATCTTAACATGTGTCATAAAGACAAATGTACTTAATAACTATCACCCAAACTAATCTTATGGAATTAGAGAGTGATATATTTGAATAATTGATATATTATTATTATGAAGGCTAAAAAATAGAAAGGCAAATGTTGTATGTGTGAAAAACATACCACTATGTTCAGATCTTCATCATCATACGAAAAAACCTGCATATCAAGATATATTATATTCAGGTTAAATAGAACTTAATAAAAAAAGATTTGGTATGTTCAAGTGAAGAAAAAAAAATCTTAATCAATAAAATAACTTTCTTTTCACCAACTTATTTGGTACGTTCAAGGTATTATATGTGTTAATAATGAGAAAGTGAAATGTACGTAGAATAAAGATCATACATTAGTGGCCACCACAAGAAAAATGCCTAGAAAAAGAATGGATTTAGAAGCCATTTTCTTTAGCATAGACAAAAGTAATCTAGTAGTGAGTGTTACTTCAAGCAACTACTAGACCTTGTATTATATAGAGGTCAAGTTGGGGACAGAAAAATATATTAGGTACATTAAATTAATAATGTAATGTACAAAGTACATGAAGAAAATGTTTAGGTGTATACAACTTCTAGCTACGTGCAATTGTGGACATTTTTAAGGAGCCGAAAGATGTCACAATAACTTTCAAATAAACAAATGTTTTTTAGTACTTAAAATTTTGTAAGATATTTGTACTTTCTTAATTTTCTTCCTTCAAATTTTATATTCATTTTAAAACAAATAAATTTAACTAAAATGACATGTTATTTTTTTCTGTCAAGCAGCCTAGTGACTAAAAATTTCACCCTTAAGATATATAAGTTGAATGACCGAGATTCGATCTCCTGCATATATAATGCAACGTCCAACCAATTGAGTTAAGTTCACGGGACAAAATAACATGTTATTAAATGATTGAATCTTGGATATGTTATCCAAAAAAACTTTAGAGGTATTACAATGTTAATTTATTTTTAAAAAATATACTTTAGAAAGAAGAAATGATCAAAGAAAGTCACATGGTTGGTTAGTTTTCTTTCATTTTCCATTGTTTTGTCGATTCCTCCACTAATTGACGGTGAATTTTTTTATCTCACCACCTAATCTATGATAAATCAAATACATTAATTATTCAAAAAATCTAAAAAATAAATACATGGTTATAATAATAGTCGGAGAGAGGGTACATGGAATAGTCGGAGAGAGGGTACATGGCATAAGAGTACGTATGTGTTGCCACCAATCTATATACTACTATGCTATTAGAATTGGGACCATACATTAGATCCATGTTAGAACATATGACATGTTTTTTTTTTTTACAAAGAGACCTAACGAATGGCTCTATTTGGATCAAGGTATGGCCTATAGTTAAAGTGGTTGTGATCATTTAGTTCAATTTGGTGAAGACAAACAATACCAACATAGATATTGTCGAAACCTATCTGAGTTATTAAGATTATTTCAACAAGTACATTATTTCTCAATGTTGGAGGCTTCGGATTCTGATTCTGATTCAGATTGATCTACTTGCTTTGAGAATCCTGATTGAATTTGCATTTGAAGGCACTAGGATTGACACCACACATCGTGGTATGTGAATATCTTCTTCTATCTAATTTTTTATGGAACAGTTAGAATCATTTCATTAAACCACATTTAGATTAACTTCTAATAGTTTATTGGAGATTGTGAATTAATTAAGATCCTATTTGATTAAATTACGCCTAATTTAGTGGGTATAATTAACATAAATGCTTAAATATATATAAATATATTTTTATAACAAAAGATAAAATGAATTCAAAATAATTTTATAGTTATGAGTTTTTTTTTTTTTGAAAGATAAAAGTTATGAGTTTTTGTACCCAGAAAAAAAAAAGTTATGAGCTGTTTTCGTAAATTGTCCGGTAGAACTTTGACAAATAAGTTAAAAATAATTATTGAACAAGTCAAGTGCTTATGTCATTATATAAACTCAAATAAGTCTCTAGCTACCATAAATTGGTTTGTGATTCTCCGCTTACTGAAAAGTTTTGATAAGAAATACTTATAAGATTGTTAGATACAAGAAGTATGGTTTTAATATTAGATTTGGCGACAGGATTTGATGCTGTAAAAGTATACACAATTTTCACGTTGTATTGTGTCATAATCATCCCATTTAAAATGTATGGCCGAAATCTTTTAGAGTAATTTTAAAACTACATTAATTTGAATTGTCTAATCTGTTATCAACTACTGAGATTTAAAACTGTGGCAAAACTGTGTGCATTTTTACTACAACAAATCGTAGTTCATTTATGACCATGATCAATGTCACAAATCAAGGTTTTTATGTATAGTTAGTAATATTTGACCGTGATTCTTTATATTGTAAGACAACCGTAATTGTAACTATGATTGTAATTTTAAACTTGACAAGAAATATTATTTGATGAACTTTTAATTATTAAAATATCATTTCAATTTTTTATATTAATGATTCTAGAAAAGTTTAACCAAATAGACTCTTAGACTCATTATGTGTAATGACTCTACTACTAGAAGTAAACTTAATTTTTTTCCTAAAGTCATTTCTTTATGTGGAAGTGATTTTGACTATAGATTCTTGCTTTTGGGCACATGTTGAAGAAGCTATACTTGCATGCAATGAGTTGAAGGTTTTGAAAGACAAAGAAGTATTATTTAAGAAATTGGTTGAATTTGAGGATTATGTTTATGGTTTGCTTAAGGATTATCCTGTGTCCCCTGAGATTTTCTTGAGTCAAATTAGCTAGATATTAACGGATCTTCATACACTTTAAAACTTGTTATTAACTTCATGAATGATTCCGGAATGGTTTAGTTGTATTGTTTGGGAGCTTATGATTTTCCTTGAAGTATGTATAGGTTGCATAAGTGGGGTTTAAATATGATTTTAGTCGTAATTGTAACATTTTTTTATTTTAATTTCTATAAAAAATTCATTTCCTTTCAATCCATGTATATTAAAAACTAAAAGTATGGTTTTTAGCTCTTAAAGTCGCATAGTTTGATTATATTGATCTATGTTTGACGTCAATAACTAAATATAACAATTTTTAAATTTATAGAGTTGAATCCAAATGAAAAAACTTGCATAAAAAAATGTTATAATTACATGAGCGAACACATTTTCTGCCGATTCTGATTCTCAGCTAAACCTTTTGGATAATGTTAAAATCCGCAGGAAAAACCTTAACAATACCTGCGGATTTTTTTCCGCAGGAAAATAGCATATTTCTAATAGTGTAAAATCATATATAAACGTAAAAAAGGGTTTCATAAATTACAATAATTGCATTCTTGTTATAAGCTTTTGAAACATCTTTAGTAATTCGCTTCCAATTTGTTAAATTTGGGCTAGGATTTTCAATTTGTGCTTTTTGGGCAAGGATTTTTAATTTTGGGCTTGGATTTCGTCTACTATAGGAAAATTGCTCTTTAGGTCTCCCATGTTGCTCTCGGGCCCCCAAAAATTCGAAAATATTCCTAAGTTTGATCTCAGTTTAATTTGTATCATAGAATCTGAAATGAAATTAGCTTCGGACTATATTGCACTATCCCTTCTACATATTAATTAGGTTAGTAACATAGTTTCCAAAACTATTGAATTTTGGATTCTAAATTCCAAATCCCTTCTGAAAAGCATTTTGATCAAAACGGAGGGCCTGAGCATCAATAGAGGGGGTCTAAAAAACAATTTTCCTACTTTTGATGTTTCCAATTTCCTAGTTGTAATATATGGTCAAGGTCATTTTTTTATCAAAGTCATTTTTTTTGGTAGATGATCAAGGTCATATTCACATCATATTCATTGTAGTCATAAATTTCCAATAGCAAAATATATTTCTATTTCAATACGATTTAATTTTTATATAAATTTATCAACAATGAATTAGTTTAAGTGGTAAGAATCTTGGTCTCCTTAAGTATATGGTCAAGAGTTTGATTCCTTGTGTGTCACACATATTCATAATTCTTGGTAACCCAAAAAATATTTCATACAACTATATGATGGTGGTAACCCAAAAAAATAAATATAAATTCATAATTCTTGGACCACAAGGATCATCATATTACATTTTTCTTACTCAAACGTATCATATTACATATAGACCACAAAAACTGTGTTGAACTAGTAATAATTGATTAATATAATGCTGATTAATGAGTTATTTTAATAAATCAGCAATTTTAAACATTATAATAATTCAAGCATAATTACTATTACATAAGCTTGAATTTTAAACATATATTAATATGTATATATCTATGGACACGTTAATAATTTGTCGCGGTAAATAAACATATCAGTGTAACATTTGCCACATTTGTTTCTGTTACCATAAAATCCAGGAGGGACACATTTACAGCGATCACAACAGATCATGCATGAAGTCAAACATGATTTCTTCATAAAATGGAATGTGCACCTATAAATACATAGTGGAATGCAATCTGCCCACAAAATAAATATACAAAGTATCAGTAATCATTCTCTCAAAAAAAAAATATATATATAACTATCAATAACCATTAATTTCATCACATCTCACTAACATAAAGAATAATCATTACTGTCCCGTGAGCTTAGTTCAGTCATCAGCATGAATATTGCATTATGGACTCATTTGGATTAGATTAATTTTTACCTTATTTAAAACAACTTATGCAAATAAATAAAGTTTTATGTTAATTTATAAGTTTCTAATAATGAAAATTGTTTTGTTATAAGTTATTTTATCATAAAAAGTACTTTGACAAACTTATAATCGATAAATACTTCTTTGATTCGTAATAATTATTGTTAAGTAATATATATTTTTTTTGGTAGTGTGTTAAGTAATATATTTATTTAGAAAACAATTATACCAAACTCTTAAATTTTTAAATGTATCATAGTGATTAACTCCTACTTCTAAATCTAAATGTTAAACACATGTAAGACAAAAATTAAAACATACTTACCCTTCCATGATTTGACTATTGGTTCTGGTGGTTGAGTTGGTGGAGGCACCGGGGGCTGAGTTGGTGGAGGAGTTGGGGCTATGGCTGGTGGTGGGGATTGATTAGGAGGTGCTATTGTTGGAGAAGGAGGTGCTTTGACCGGTGGTGGTTGCTTAGTAGGTGTCTTCTTTGGAGGAGCTTTGGCTGCTGCAACAGAAACGATTGAAGGATTTTCATGGTTCACCTGCACCAATTGAATGTCGTATTTCTATTAAGAAAAATGCTACCATCTAACATTTTTTTAATGTTTGATTTGACGATGACTTTAGTGAAAAATTACGGTGATACAATGATTTTGTTTTGAACTCTAAAATGTAGTTTAAATAGTGGCATCTCGTCGTAATTCTATTAAATTCATGCATACATAATAAATGTACTAATATCTTTTAACATATTTGTTTATGCCCATAGTTTGATGGATTTAACATATGTTCATATATTGTCATTGTTTGTTATCAAAGGCGAGGCAAATGTAGGAATAAAATATCTAAATTTAAAATATGAATGACCAATTCCATGTAAATAATGATAGGGTTTAGCCCCATGGATAGGGTTTAGTCAAAAAAATGATAGGGTTTAGCCCCATTGATTATATATAAAAGAAATAATGAGATTTTAGATTTTTAACCATGTTACTCATTTTTTCCATGCTATAGTCTATTTAAATTTTATCAAGTGAATGCACTTAAAGTGGTAAATAAACACCTTCAAAAAACCGAATTTTAATTTTCAAATAGGCAATTTTTTTATCAAACATTTTACTTATGTTTTGACTGAATTTCGTATTATCAAAGTCATTTCCCGTTAAAATTGGAGGTTTAACAAATAAAACATGAAAACGGGACATGAAGTTCAGAATTGATGCTCTAATTTTTAAGAGAAGCATTGTAATTACTTTTTTTTTTCTTTTTAAATTATAAATAAATATAATAAGTTAGATTTGACCACTATCGATATTTAATTAAATGTATTATAGAAAACATAACAAATAACAATAAAATCTTCTAGATAGTGACAATATAATTTAAGAAATGACTTTTTAGTGTTTTAACCGAATCAAACAAAAATAGAACCGCAAATTTTGTACTTGTGAAAGACAAGAGAGGATTCTCTCCATTGAGAGAGAGAGAGAGATGAGAAAAAGAAAAGGGTGAATTCAAGGGTGATAATGGGCGCATTTGAGGAACATAAGAGAAAAAAATTAAGAGAATTCATTCTTGTGAAATATATACCACTATTTTGAGATCTTCATCGTACGAAAAAACCTGCACAATAATATATATATTATATTAAAAATAAAGGTATTATATTAATCAAAGAAATTAGTTTTCTTTTCATCAACATCTTTGTGGATACATATGTGCAGCATGTGCAAATAATTAGAAAGTGAAATATAGAACAAAGATTTTACATTAGTAGCCACCACGAGAAAAATGGATAGAAGAAGAATGGATTTGAAAGCCATTTTCTTGAGAATCAAGAGCAATCTAGCGAGTGTTACTTGAAGCAACTACTCGACCTTGTATTATATAGAGGTCAAGTTGTGGAGAAAAAAAAACATGCTATAGATATATTAACGTAATTAATGTATTAATAGGATATGTTTAAGTATTTGGTTAGACAAGATATGATAATTCTATTATATTTTCTTTCAATTTAGTAGTATTTGGTTAAATAGCAGAATATAAATCCTATGTTATCCCTTATTCGAAATAAATGATTTTCATATAAATTTAGTTTTTTTTGGGGTTTTGTTTCGTGATTTCACCATCAATGCAACTTTTGATATTTTTTGTCTTTGTACGGTGTTTGTTTGATTCAAATTGACAAATTTACTTCGATGAACTATTTATTCAATTAGTGACTAAGTTCGTCTTAACGATGTAAATCTAGAGATAAGGGTATTCCGGTCGATTTGATTTATAATATTATTTGTAGACATGAATATATCGTCTTATGTTATTACCTTTGGTGATGTGAATTTATTCACATATTCATCATTTATATTTTTAATAATATTGAATTTGTGTTTGTATCTTAAGTACTTTACCAATTTGAAAGAACGAATATTTTTATTTATTTTAGTAAAAAAATAAAACTTAGGCATATTAGAGTGTTATTATTTTAAAATATTAAAGATAGAAGTCATATGTCTAGAAGTTCTAGCTCAACTGGCAAATGCTGAAATTGTTAGGTCGGACGTCATGACCCGGGTTCGAACCTGAGACCTCATAGTTATGTGTGAATTTAATTTCAATGGATTACCATTTCTTCTAAAAAAAAAAAAAAAAATAGAAGCAATATGGAAAGAAGTCACGTGGCTAGTTAGTATTTTTTTTTATATAAAAGAGGGCAAAAGCCCATGGCTAGTTAGTATTTTGTTGAGAGAGAATTTTCTCAAATGTAGATTTCACTTAGGAGGAGCAGTAAACATCTGACCTTTAAAACAATTCATTATTTTTTTAACTTTTTTATTTATTTTTTTATCAATGGCTTATATTCTACTGGATGGTGAATTGACCGGCTAGAATCCTCTTTTGTATTTTGTTCTATTTTTTTTTTTCTCTCCTATTTTGACGTGAATTTTTAATCTTACCACTTAATTTCAAAAGAATAACGACAAAATAAATTGGATCACAATATTCTCATTTTTTCAATTTAATTCCCATGTCACTCTCCAAAACATTTTGGGTAAGATTCACCAAAATTACTATTGCCACTAATCTTTTTATTTTTTGACTATTGCCACTAATCTATATGCTATTAGAATTGGACCATACATTAGATCCATGTTAGAACTTACGACCCACATGACTTTTTTTTTTTTATGAATTACAACCCACATGACTTTTTTTTTATGAATTACAACCCACATGACATGTCCTTGACAAAGACACCTAACTAATTTATTTTCTTTTGAATTAGCAAAATTTTATTCAAACACAACCCACTACTCTATGGAAATAAGTTGGTTATATTAACATATTAATTCAAGATGATGGTAAAGATTATGTGAATAAAGAAAGATCCAAACACTTCAAATATTTGGAGGAATGGTTGAAGAAAGTGTCACCAAAAGCCAAAAAGGAATTAAGTGTATTTTGATTCTGCGGTGAGAATTAATTAAGGATTATATAGATATTAAGGGATCTTCAAGCACTTCAAAACTTGTTATATCCATGAATGATGCTGGAAAGGTTAAGTTGTATAGATTGGGAGCTTATGATTTTCCTTGAGCTATAAATATGATTTCGGTCATGTAATTATTTTTTTAGTCTTTTTTTTTTAGATTTGGTCCTTGTAATTTTAAAAATTATTACTTTTAGTTTTTAACGACTGTTTATTTGGGTAGAAGATGTGATTATATTGAACCGCAGATGATGTTAAAGACTAAAAATAACAATTTTTTAATTTGTAGAGATTAAATTGAAAAAAAAACTTATAAGAACTAAAACAAAAAAAATTGATATAATTGGTGGGACTAAAATCACATTCTTATACTCTTATGAAACTTATTGATATAATTTTTAATTTTGGGCTAGGATTTATAATTTGGAAATCTTCAATTCTCACCCCCTTATATTTCTTTTCCACCCCTCTAACATACAAAAAATATTAAAAAATATGTTTGAAAGTTTTTTTTCTAATGTAAGTTTCAATAAAATCAGAAAATCTTTCCCGAAATTTTTTACATGCCAGAGGGGTGGAAAAAATGTGAGAGGTGGAAAGAGAAACTATTCAGAATTTGTGATTTTTTGGGCTAGACAATTTAGCATAATCAAATTGATCAATGTTGTGTTTCTATCATATTAATTGTAGTACTGATTTTCAAATAAATATACTTCCATGAAAATATCATTTTAATTTCAATATGCAAGGATTATATTACTTTTTTGTACTCAAACATACCATATAATTTCTAGAGACTAACAATATTAAGGCCCCGTTTGGCCTGACTTATTTTTAACTTTTTATTTCAGCTTAAACGAAATAGAGAAGTATTAAATTATATTTGACATTATTTCTCCTTAAAAGTATTTGAGAAATAAAGTAAAGAAGTAAAAAATAAAGAAAAGTGAAGTCAAACACATTTTTTTCATTCATTACTCTTTTTAAGGAAAAAAAAAAGTAAAAAATAAGCCGGAGCAAACGGTGCCTTATTAACTTTAAATAAGCTTAGGAACCATTACATATTGGTGTATATATATGTGTGTATGAGTGTATCTATGGACACCTGAATCTGTTGCGGTGGGTCAACATATCTGTGTAGCATTTGCCACATTTTTTTCTGTTACCATAAAATCCTTGAGGGACACATTTGCAGCGATCACATCAGATCATTGCATGAACTCACACATAATTTCTTCCTTAAATGCCATTTGCACCTATGAAAACATAGTGGAATCAATCTGCCCACAAAATAAATATACAACACATTATTAATAATCATTCTCTAAAAACACAATAATCACCACTAATCACTAATATTATTATCACATCTAAAAAATGTAAAGAATAATAATTCCTCTTCATTGTCCCGTAAGGGTAGCTATTGGACGTTATTGGAGGGGCTATTGTTCGAACTCAAAATTTTTTACTTTCTGCACTTAAGGTAGCGAGTTTAACAAAATAATTATATAAAAATTAAATTATAATTTAACAAAATTTAAATGATATGTTTTTGATTGACGCATAGGTGTTTTGCGAATTAACCATAGTGAGCTCCATAAATTCAGCCATGTATCCTCCAATTTTGAATTGGTTATTTTCCTTCCTCTTCTTTTTCAACTAATTTCTCTTTTTCTCCTTCATTGTTTTTACAAACAAAGACATCACTAATAAGGACAATGTTGTGAATTCGATCAAAAAAAACAACCAATAATCCTTGAACTAGTGTGTGGGGCAAAACAATTAAAGCAACCAACAACAACAATGGATATCCAAGCAATAATAATCAACCAAAGCTAAAACTAATGAAAGCAATAAAGAACACAAGATATTGTTTACCCAGTTCGGTGTTAATGAACCTACATCTGGGGGAGAGAGATCTCCGTTCCACTATCAAAGCTTCCTCATACTTGATTACAATGAGATTTACAAGAGTTACAAGAAATTAGTGTTTCCCTAATTTCTAACCTTTTCCCAAATCTCTTCCCGTGACCAAGAGATTTCAATTGATAGCAATTACAAGGTGTTAGAAAGAGTACCCACCCTAGGATTAACCCAAGAGAAACCCCCTTGAACCCTAGCCTCCATATTGGTGAAACCCCCTTTCAAAACCCTACATTTTTCCTCTCTCTCTGCTGCAAAAAACAGAAACAGGGGTATATATCTGCGAATTCGCGCCTAGCGCCAACCCCCTGCACCTGGCGCCAACAGACAGACTCTACAGGCCAAACTGGCCTCTCCTGGGTGCCGGGCGCCCTCACCAGGGCTCGTGGCCGCGCCTGGCGCCACCCCCTGCGTGTTGCCTGCTGCCTGCTACCTGTTGAGCCCTCACCAGGGCACGCCCTGCACCTGTTGCCTGCTGAGCCCTCACCAGGGCTCGTCAGTATCCTGCAACAACTAGTACCTTGATCATGCAATTCAAAGGCAATCTTCAACAATCTCCACCTTGCCTTTAAATTCATGGTGATGTCAACTTCCCATCAACCATCATGCTACTCCACCTGTTTCCAACAAAATTGTTAGAACCACAAGTATTACCTCAGACCCTTCATCCCTCAGAATACCTTCCGCCCTCATGAAGATCTTGCATCCCACTACCATAGGATTTCAGGTAGCCCCCACAAGATTCACCGCAACCTCTTCGACCCCCAGAGTGTTCAGCTTAGTACTCTCGAAGAAACGCTTGCATCCAACTATCACCGAAATTTTAGATAGCCATACAAGCTCCACCGTACCCTCTTCAGACTCCGGATTGAACCTGTCCGTCCTCCTGAAGAATCGCTTGCCTCCGACCATTCTTGGAATTTTAGAACAGCCCTACAAGCCTCCACCACCCTTCGAACCCCGGAATGTCTTCCGTACTCTCGAAGTATTGCTTGGCTCCAAACCAACCTTGGAATTTTAGGTGGTTCCACAAGCTGCAACATCGGACTTTCCTTGTATCCAACTACCTCCAATAGCCTACAAGTTTCCAAGTCTCAACACTGTTGCTTCCAATTGTCTCCCTGAAGATCTTCCATGTTTTGCACTTCTTCAGCCACAATCGGAACATAACCTACAAAGTTTCCATAGTCATACCACTTTGATGCAACAATACCGCTCTCCTCCATATCTCTCATTAAATAGCCAAGAGCTATTGTTGATTGTTTGTCTTCCTCTAGTCCCACTAGTAACAAACTCCACCTCAAACCGAGATTCCTCCATCAAAGTCTCAAACCGGTATATCCACTATGTTTCCCACCTTGTAACGCAAAACTTAAGTATTCTTATCACCGCCTCTTCAGGCTGATGTTGAGTATTATTCCACCGCCTCTCCAGGCCGACCTTCATCGCAATCTCCTTTAGCTTTTTACCTTTGAGGCACCAGATAACCACACTCCATGTTTTATCCATCTTCTCAACCATTAAAATTGCTTCCATCTTCACTTTCCACAATTCAAAATTGTTTCCGGAAAGTTTCACCCATGGTGCCTTAATTTGTTTAAACCCTTGCCCCACGGTGGGCGCCAATTGTTGTGAATTCGACAATAAACTCACACCAATAATAAACTGATGTGTGGGGCAAGCGTAACAAGCAACCAAATAATAAGAGGATAGAGATGATGATGCAATAATCCTAACACAATAACGGCGGAAGAAAATAACACAATCAATTTGTTTACCCAGTTCGGTGTTAATGAACCTACATCTGGGGGAGAGAGATCTCCGTTCCACTATCAAAGCTTCCTCATACTTGATTACAATGAGATTTACAAGAGTTACAAGAAATTAGTGTTTCCCTAATTTCTACCCTTTTCCCAAATCTCTTCCCGTGACCAAGAGATTTCAATTGATAGCAATTACAAGGTGTTAGAAAGAGTACCCACCCTAGGATTAACCCAAGAGAAACCCCCTTGAACCCTAGCCTCCATATTGGTGAAACCCCCTTTCAAAACCCTACATTTTTCCTCTCTCTCTGCTGCAAAAAACAGAAACAGGGGTATATATCTGCGAATTCGCGCCTAGCGCCAACCCCCTGCACCTGGCGCCAACAGACAGACTCTACAGGCCAAACTGGCCTCTCCTGGGTGCCGGGCGCCCTCACCAGGGCTCGTGGCCGCGCCTGGCGCCACCCCCTGCGTGTTGCCTGCTGCCTGCTACCTGTTGAGCCCTCACCAGGGCACGCCCTGCACCTGTTGCCTGCTGAGCCCTCACCAGGGCTCGTCAGTATCCTGCAACAACTAGTACCTTGATCATGCAATTCAAAGGCAATCTTCAACAATCTCCACCTTGCCTTTAAATTCATGGTGATGTCAACTTCCCATCAACCATCATGCTACTCCACCTGTTTCCAACAAAATTGTTAGAACCACAAGTATTACCTCAGACCCTTCATCCCTCGGAATACCTTCCGCCCTCATGAAGATCTTGCATCCCACTACCATAGGATTTCAGGTAGCCCCCACAAGATTCACCGCAACCTCTTCGACCCCCAGAGTGTTCAGCTTAGTACTCTCGAAGAAACGCTTGCATCCAACTATCACCGAAATTTTAGATAGCCATACAAGCTCCACCGTACCCTCTTCAGACTCCGGATTGAACCTGTCCGTCCTCCTGAAGAATCGCTTGCCTCCGACCATTCTTGGAATTTTAGAACAGCCCTACAAGCCTCCACCACCCTTCGAACCCCGGAATGTCTTCCGTACTCTCGAAGTATTGCTTGGCTCCAAACCAACCTTGGAATTTTAGGTGGTTCCACAAGCTGCAACATCGGACTTTCCTTGTATCCAACTACCTCCAATAGCCTACAAGTTTCCAAGTCTCAACACTGTTGCTTCCAATTGTCTCCCTGAAGATCTTCCATGTTTTGCACTTCTTCAGCCACAATCGGAACATAACCTACAAAGTTTCCATAGTCATACCACTTTGATGCAACAATACCGCTCTCCTCCATATCTCTCATTAAATAGCCAAGAGCTATTGTTGATTGTTTGTCTTCCTCTAGTCCCACTAGTAACAAACTCCACCTCAAACCGAGATTCCTCCATCAAAGTCTCAAACCGGTATATTCACTATGTTTCCCACCTTGTAACGCAAAACTTAAGTATTCTTATCACCGCCTCTTCAGGCTGATGTTGAGTATTATTCCACCGCCTCTCCAGGCCGACCTTCATCGCAATCTCCTTTAGCTTTTTACCTTTGAGGCACCAGATAACCACACTCCATGTTTTATCCATCTTCTCAACCATTAAAATTGCTTCCATCTTCACTTTCCACAATTCAAAATTGTTTCCGGAAAGTTTCACCCATGGTGCCTTAATTTGTTTAAACCCTTGCCCCACGGTGGGCGCCAATTGTTGTGAATTCGACAATAAACTCACACCAATAATAAACTGATGTGTGGGACAAGCGTAACAAGCAACCAAATAATAAGAGGATAGAGATGATGATGCAATAATCCTAACACAATAACGGCGGAAGAAAAGAACACAATCAATTTGTTTACCCAGTTCGGTGTTAATGAACCTACATCTGGGGGAGAGAGATCTCCGTTCCACTATCAAAGCTTCCTCATACTTGATTACAATGAGATTTACAAGAGTTACAAGAAATTAGTGTTTCCCTAATTTCTACCATTTTCCCAAATCTCTTCCCGTGACCAAGAGATTTCAATTGATAGCAATTACAAGGTGTTAGAAAGAGTACCCACCCTAGGATTAACCCAAGAGAAACCCCCTTGAACCCTAGCCTCCATATTGGTGAAACCCCCTTTCAAAACCCTACATTTTTCCTCTCTCTCTGCTGCAAAAAACAGAAACAGGGGTATATATCTGCGAATTCGCGCCTAGCGCCAACCCCCTGCACCTGGCGCCAACAGACAGACTCTACAGGCCAAACTGGCCTCTCCTGGGCGTCGGGCGCCCTCACCAGGGCTCGTGGCCGCGCCTAGCGCCACCCCCTGCGTGTTGCCTGCTGCCTGCTGCCTGTTGAGCCCTCACCAGGGCACGCCCTGCACCTGTTGCCTGCTGAGCCCTCACCAGGGCTCGTCAGCATCCTGCAACAACTAGTACCTTGATCATGCAATTCAAATGCAATCTTCAACAGACAATAATAAAAATAATATTAAAGATTAAAACTATATTTAATCCAAAATGTATTTCAACATAAAAATCATTTTTAAACAAAATAATTTTTTAAAAAAATTACATACAAATAAAAGACCAAAATAACATGTTTAGAATCTAAAATAAATGGCCCATAATTAGAAGTGTATATAAATATAAATGTTTTACAATATGAGTTCATATTGTGAACTAGTAATTCTTAAATTCTAAATATTATACATATGGAAGACCAAAATTAAAACTTACTTGGCCCTTCCATGATTTGATTATTGAAGTTGGTGATGGAGCTGGTGGAGAAACTGGGGGCAGAGATGATGGTGGAGTTGGTGTTTTGGCTGGCGCAGGTGCCTTCACCGAAATAGGAGGTGTTTTGGCTGCTGCAATAGAAACAACTGAAGGATTTGCATAGTTCACCTGCACCAATTGATTGCCATATTTCTAATTTCTCAATCTCTGAATGCTTAAATTTACGACGACTTTAAAGTGTAATTTTATTAAAACTGTGGTGTCTTATCATAATTCGAGCATACTTAAAATCCATGCAAATTCAAGCATACTTAAGTTTACTCATAGCTTTAACATATTTGTTTATGTTCATATATTGTCATCAAAGATGGGGTAAATGTTTGGAATAAATTATCTAAATTTGAAAAAGAAGTGGAGGTAAAACGCTAATGCGAGTGGCGGATTTAGATATTTATTGGTGAGGTCCAGAAAATAGTTCATATATTTTAACTATAAAAAGTTGCGGAATTTTTTCAAAATACAAACTAGTATATTGACCAGAAAACTCAAAATACATAAAAGTTAATATAAACTACAATTGTACTTTATGATTACATTATCGATTGGTTACATATACAAAGAGAATAACATATTTAATATAGAGATAGTAACATATTTGATATTGTCATTATATGTGTGAAAAACATACCACTATTTTCAAATCTTCTTCATCATACGAAAAAACCTGCATATCAAGATATATATTATATTTAAAATTAATTAAAAGTTAAAGGTATTATATTCAGGTTAAATAGAACTCTATCAAAAACATTGGTATGTTCAAGTAAAAAAATCATAATCAAGAAAATATTTTTCTTTCCACCAACTTATTTGGTATGTTTAAGATATTATATGTGTTGCTATTAATGAGATGTGAAATGTAGAATAAAGATTATACATTTAGTGGCGACCACAAGAAAAATGCCTAGAGGAAGTATGGATTTGGAAGCCATTTTCTTGAGCATGGACAAGAGCAATCTAGTGAGTGTTACTTGAAGCAATTATTAGATCTTGTATTATATATTATATAGAGGTCAAGTTTGGGAGAGAAAAAAAATGTAATGTACACAGCTATGTGCAATTGCGGACCTTTTAAGGATTGTGACATCTCACAAATAAATGGATGTTCTTTAGTACTTAGAGTTTTATTGGATATTGGTACATGCTGACAAAATTAATTTAATTTTTTTAATTATTTTAAAAGAATTAAATACTTCATCTGTTTTAAAATATAAATAAAAATTTATCAATCAATGCTGCTTACATACTCGAAAAAACATAGAATATTAGAGTGTTTTTTTTTAATATACTAAGAGGCGAATATTAGGTGAATAATGGTTGATTTTTTTCTGTTACGTTCAATTTTACTTTATTTTTTTGTTGTTTTCAGTTTTCACTACTATTTGACGGGGAATATTTGTCTCACCCACTTAACCTCAAATGAGTAACAACTAAAATAAATTGAATCACATAGCACCAAAAAAAAAATTGAATCACAATATTCCACCTTTTCTCATTTTAATTCACCTCCAGCTCCCATTAATATTTTGTGTAAGATTTGGCACCGTCTAGTGCCTCCTAACATAGTGTCTACTAAACTAGTTTATCTAGTTTCTCATAAGAGTATGTGTTGCCACTAATCTATATACTATGTTATTAGAATTGGACCATACATTAGATCCATGTTACAACTTCACATGACATGTCCCAGCTTGACAAAGATATCTAACTAGTTATGGCTCTATTTGGATCAATGTATGGCCTAGGTTAGAGAAGTTGTAATCATTTGGTTCAATTTGGTTTAAGAGAAACTATACCAATAATGATATTGTAGAAACCTATTTGATTATAACAGTCTTTAACATAAGTAACTATGTTTTATATCGATGAATCTATAGGGATCGTCATAAATCCCAAATTTGTAGAAGAATTTTATGAGGAACATGGACATTTTGAATTTACTTTGATGAATACAAATTGCCTAATAACATTTAATAAAAGCAAAGAACATCTATTTCTTAATGATGGATGGCTTCATTTTAAAGTTTTTTATAGTTTGAATGGAAGTAAGTTGGTTATGTAATATGTTAACATATTTGAGAAATAACTGTTATATATATATATATATATATATATATATATATATATATATATGAACTTCAAGGTTTGCTTAAAAGTAACTTCGCTAAAACAATTGTTTTAGACATCAAAAATATAAAATAATGTTTTTTAAATAAGTTTTTTTTTTAGATTGAGTACACTCACTTGTTCTACAGGCCCATTTACTTCAAGTTAGTATTGGGCTTACTCAAAATTTGTAGGGGCCTATTTTATCCTTCTACATTTAAAAAATATTATTGTAAAAGAAAAAACACATGTATTCTCTCGATAAATTCTATTTAGACCCCTTAATATACTTAAAGGTATTGAGGGGCCTAAAAAGAATCCATCTGCTCTCTCCTAGATTTTATTGTTTAGGGGAAGGGGGATTAGTTTAACTTATAGTTTTCATTGTCTCTCTTGTACTCTAGTGGTCAGGGAAGGTTTTATACAGATAATTCTCTTGTCAGAGGGTAAAATTTGGTTTTTTGGATGACTTTTGAAATCTTGTGTTTTCAGAGCCGTCTCTGAGATTTTGGATGCCTATGTAAATTAAAATTTTGGTACCTTATTTGTTTTATAAAATTCATATATATATATATATATATATATATATATATATATATATATATAATGTGAAAAAAAAAAGTTAAAAATTATATTTTCAATTGTTATAATTCCACTGATAACTTTTAATTTTTCAAATAGATTTTACTATAAAAACATAAGAGTCTAAGTCTAGTTTAAAATTTAGTTATAACATTTATTTATTTTATCATCCGGACATGGCACAACTGCTTATTGCTAACTCAGTCCATGAACTTCATTGTCTCATATTTTTAGAGAAGGGAATTTGTGTGTTGATGGCTTAGTCAACATAGGTCTTTTTTTAGATATGCTTACTTTTTGGAATGAATTACCTCTTGTAATTAAAGACAACTTTGATGCAGATAGGCTCGATAAACCCTTCTTTAGGGTTGTTTATAGTTAGGGAGGTTTTGGTCTATATCCTCCCTCCTTCTTTTTGAAGTATCTCTTTGATAAGCAGCTAATGATAATTTTGAAGGAGTAGCACTTTGCTACTACTCTTTTTGAAAGAATTTTTTTTTCATCCGGGCATACACACGAATTCATGCACGTACATACACGTGCACTAAGTAAAAAAAAATTGGTATCCCTAAAATTTTGGTGCCTATGCGGTTGCTCCTCTCGATCACCCTCTGAAACCCTCTGTATGTTTTCTTAACAAAAAAAAAAAACATAATTTAGAAATAAATTCTTTGTATAAAAAAGGAAAGAAAATTTTCCAAAAAAAAAAGAAAGAAAAGAAATATACATTTGAATGTATAATAAAAATATATTACTATTGAGAATTAAAAGTACACATTTGAATGGCACAAAGTTTGTATTAATTAGCTAGGAACCAAAAAAATTTAGAAGAGTTGGGTCATAAGACTCACTAGAACCAGGATAAACCTCAAAATATATCAAACACAACCAAGAAGTTTGTATTAATTAGGAACCACAAAATATATCAAATAATTTTTAATTTTTCTAAAAAACATTTGTTAAGACTTTTCTTAAGAATTATAGAAATTAAGATGAAAACACTGCCAACACAAGTAGATAACATGGTTGGTCATGGCTCTCTCCTTAAAAAAATATCTCAATCCTAATGAAAATTTAGATATTTTACTGCCAATTCAAAAATTAGTCACATAGCAACCTAAACATGTGTTTGGTTTCTATTTTAGACGGTCAAAAAGGGATTCTAGAGGTTATAGAAGTAATTTTAACATGTTTGGATGATTCAAACGAGAATTGAGTTTGCTTGTAGAATTAATTTTATTTGAAGCTACAATTTGTAGATTTTGGCTTTTACAATTGATTTTAGCCTTAAATTTATTGTTAAATCCATTTTTACATAAATATATCCAAACATAAATTACTTCATATCCAACTCACTTTTATCCGGAATCAATTCTACAAAATCAATTTATTCAAAATCAATTCTCGTTACGGCAGAAAATATCTTGAGAAGCCTCTTGTGTGAATGTAAAAGATAATAATTACACTAGGTTAAAGAAAACTTTAAAGTACCATTGAACTACCTAGGTCCTACACTTAGGAGTTAGGATACCTTTCAATCAAGATTGCAAAAGAAAATTGCTTTCCTATTTATTGGGTGAACTTTATTGAAGGCAATCTGACAAAGGTAGATGGCATGATTTATCTGGTGACCCCCCATGGATCAATCCATGCCACCAAAAGGACAAAACAAGAATATAAAAAAAGATGTTCCTACTTCCCAGAAATGAGATTCAAGGTCATGTTCATATCATAATAATTGTAGTCCTAAATTTCAAATAGCAAAATATACTTTCATGTTAATTAAGACTACCATTTAATTTCAATATATATAAATTCTTGGACCACACAAATCACATAGACAACACAAACCATGTTGAACTAGTGATAATTGATTAACAACATATATTTGCTAGTTACTTGCATAATGTAATGCTGATCACTAATTAATTTAATAAATAAACTAGCTAGCAATTTTAAACCTTATAACAATTCATGCATAATTACTATTACAAAAACATAATTAGGAACAACTACATAGGTGTATAAATATGTATTCTATGGACACTTGAATTTGTTGCCGTGAGTCAACATATCAGTGTAACATTTGCCACATTTTTCTCTGTTACCATAAGTTCCTGGAGGGACACATTTGCAACGGTCACAACATGTCATGCATGCTCTTGCGCATATATTCTTCCTTGAATGCAATTTGCACCTATTTTCACATAGTGGAATGCAATCTGCCCAAAAAAAAAAGGATATTATTAATTCATCACATTTCACTAATTAACATTAAGAATAATCAGCACCCCTAACCAACATGTTACCACAATATATATATATATATATATATATATATATATATATATATATATATATTACAATTAGAATTCAAGAGTAAAACGATTGGGCCTTTGTCCTCCTCACTTATAAATACATGTGAACATTAAGAGCTTATAAAAAAAAATATGAACATTAAGAATAATCATGTTTTACAATATAAATACTTATCTAGAAATGTAATATGATTTAATAGTACCTAGATATATAATTGAACATTTATAAAAAAAAAAAAAATACAATTTGGGTGCATGATATTAATATTGTTATAATTTATAGGCAAATGCAACCGATGTAATCAAATTACTATTGCGACTACAATATTATAGTTATAATTTTAAATCTATTATATTGCGGTCACAATTGCACATGTGTACCATAATGTAGAAACAAATGTATTAGTATTAAAATGTTACATATGAAAGACATTTATTTTGTTGACAAAGTTACATATATAAACATGGAAACTCACTTACCCTTCCATGATTTAACTATTGGAGTTGGTGGTGTAGTTGGAGCAACAGGAGGCTGAGGAGTTGGTGGTTTAACTATTGGTGGTGATTGATAAGGTGGTGATTTTACTAGAGGTGGAGGAGTTGGTGGTTTCAATATTGGTGGTGATTGATAAGGTGGTGTTTTCACTAGAGGTGGAGAAGGTGGCTTCACAATAGGTGGTGATTGATATGGTGGTGTTTTCACTAGAGGTGGAGAAGGTTGCTTCACAATAGGTGGTGATTGATATGGTGGTGTTTTTACCGGAGATGGAGGAGATGGCGGTGTCTTTACCGGAGAAGGAGGTGTTGGAACTGCAACTACCGGACTTAGTGGAGCTTTAACTGAAGGAACCGAAGGATTTGCATAGTTCACCTGCACCAAAGTCATATTTCTAAATTTCTAGGATTTTTTTAAAAATGGAAAATGTAAAATTCTAAACATCGACCACATGTTTAGATTCACGCTGAGTTGGTTGAAATAAAATTTTTGTCAAAATTAGAATGACCGAAATAAATCTGTCAAACTCAATGTGAATCCAAATACAAAAATGTACTCAATATACTTGCAACTATTAGATATTTGTTGATGGATGTAACATATCGGCCTAGGTTTTTTTTAACATGAAAAATGTAATCTTCTAAACATCGAGCACATGTTTTGATTCACGATGAGTTGAATAAAAGTACGATTACAATATAATTTTTGTCAAAATTAGAACGACCAAAATAAATCTACCACATTCAATGTGAATCCAAATACAAAGATGTACTCAACATACTTGCAACTATTAACATATCTTCTTATGAGTCAAAAAAAAAAAATCTTCTTATGTTATCCTTGTTGATTATCGAAGGTGATGAAAATGTAGAAAAAACATGTTCTAAATTTTAAAATAAAATAAAAATAGAGTGAAGGTAGGTAAAATATCTAATGTGCATTCCATGTTGAGTAATGGAAAGAAAGAAACTAAGTCTGTTATATTTTGTACTATGTTTTACTCAAAAAAATTTCACATTAGTCTATTTAAACTTTAATCTTATTTCTCTACTTGAAAACAAGAAAATAGGATTAGAAAAACAGAGTTGTTGATCTGTTTTTTAAAAGAAGAATTTCAATACCATTTTTCTATAAAAATTGAAATGCATACAAGCTAGATTAATACACCACTATTAATATTCAATATTACATATATAAAAATAATAATAAAATCTTCTAGATAGTGACAAATATTATACAAATAAAGATTTTTTGATAAGGATATTTTAAGGGAATCAAACAAAAATAGAAATGGTAATTTTTTTTATGTGTTAAGAACATACCACTATCTTGAGATCTTCATCGTGTGAAAAAACCTGCACATAAGGATATGTCATATTAAAGTTATAGGTGTTATATTTAAGTTAAATAAAAGAGTAAATCAATAAAATTATTAATCAAGAAAATAATTTTCTGTCCACTACTTTCTTTTTAGATACATGTGTGCTAAACAATGAGAAAGTGAAAAGGAGAATAAAGACTAAGTAAAGAGCATACCTTAGTGGTCACCACAAGAAATATGCCTAGAAGAATAATGGATTTGGAAGCCATATTTTGGAGCATGGACATGAAAAGATGAAAGAAGAGTGAAGAGGAATCTAGTGAGTGTTACTTGAAGCAACTACTAGTCCTTCATTTATATAGAGGTCAAGGTTTGGGAGAGAAAAGAAAAAGGTTAGGTAGATTAAAGTAAATTAATAAAGAAATGTAACATTTATAAAATAAATTTTTTTTAAAAAAAAATCAAATTGAATGAGCCTAAAGTTAATATTAATCCTTGTTTTTCAATTCTACTTCTTTAATTAATTAGAATATTAGTTTTATCACGCTTAAATTAATATATTTAATTATATAACTATGATAGTGATGATTATATCAATACATAATAAGAAATCATTTAATAAAAAAAAATAAATTTCTCTCATTTAATTAGCTCAAGTATCTCGTTTCTTTGCTAGTTTTCAAATTTCGAATCATTGTCTACCATGTATTAAACCTACTAATATGAATGAAATATACTAAATTTATTTCTGTCAAAAAAATATTTAAATAAAATTATATGAAATAGTCAAATATATCGCTTAATTTAGCACCGATGGAGTAAGGGACAAAGTACAAGGAAAATTTCTTTCAAAAAGAAGTACAATGAATTTTTAGTTGGATACAGCTTCTACCCACGTGAGTCTTTAACATTGTGTCTATTAAACTAGTATATCTAATTTCACATAAGAGTATGTGTTGCCACTAATCTGTATACTATGCTATTGACATTTAATTATGTTGAACACAACACAAGGCCTGTCTATTAGAATTATTGGACCATAAATTAGATCCATGTTAGAATCCATGAAATGTCCTTTGACTAACTCACTAGTCAAAGACTAATGCTTCCATTTGGATCAAGGTATGACCTATTTAAAAGAGGTGGTCATTATCTAGTTTAATTTGGTTTAAGACATGGGTCTTTTTCCTTTTGTAACAAGAAGTTTAACTAAACATATGTTTTGGTTCTGTCGTTTGATTTTGTAAAAAAGTGAATTTAATGTAAATAGTTTATGAGTTGAATGATAAATTTTAGTGAAAAATTATCTTTAGATTCAAAAGTTATAAGTTATACATAAGAGCAATAAAAGTAGAGTATTGAGTTTTAAGTGTGAGTGATTAGTTTACATAACGCTATCATTTGAAAAAATGGTTATAAATTTTTATATTTATTTTTTCGAAAAAGTTAAATTAGCCAATTCAAATTGGCACTTAAAAGAATTGAATCTGAGACCTTAAAGAGAAACATAATTTTAGGTTCCAAGTCAATATCACCGTACTAACCCAACTAGTACATATTTTGGGATAAGGGGGAGAGTACTATCTTGCAGAATGTTAACAGCTCATAGTTAGCTAGCTAGCAAAGTGGTGAAATTCAAAATGGCAAAGAAGAAAAGGGGGGCCAAACCGAGGCTGTCAAAATACTGGTGACTTTATCCTTTATTATTAATAATGAAGTCAACTTTATGACGAGTAAACAGCATCAAATGGGTTTGCAGAGATCTCAATTATCATCATTCATTCATCACTCGAGTGAGTGAGTACACTCTTTTGTCATGATATTTGTGCATGCATCTCCAACTTGTACACTTGCGTTGCGTTGCATTTCCTCTATAGAGAATATCAGCTGGAGACAGTGCCAAAAGCAAAATACAAACACAAATTTCTTTCTCCCTAGTCCCTACGTACGTACAATAGTACTACTTTTTTTTTTAAGTGGCCAGGTGCTAAAAATTCAATTTTTAAGTTGGAAAAATAGAATGATTTAGATTCCAACTCTAACCCTTACATATATAATATAATATCTCTGCCAATTGAAATAAGGTCACGAGAGTAATACTACTTCTTTTTACTGTATATTTTATTGAGTTAAATTTAAGAGCTTAAATTTAAAATTATTTCAACCAAGTCTCTCTAAATTAGAAGGTTAAACTAGTCGTTCTAATGAGCTCTATCCATTTTGTCACTTTTTAGTTTTGTGGTATTAATTTAGCCTCGCTAGAAGACAATGAGATTGTTCTTCTAGAGAAATTTTAATATGGGCACAATTTCAAATAAATACTTCATTTGATTTCATATATAAGCAACAAAACAAAAAAATTGAAAGTTTCAAATATAAGCAAAAGCAACCTCTAATTATTACAATAAATGTCATTTTTCCAAATATATCCATACTTTTTTCACATTCTCATGTTTTTAACGGTTTCCAAGTCAAAAAATAGGGGTAAAATTAGAAAAGTGTATGACTTAAATGAATTTAGACACTTTTTTTAAGGGAATAGTTTTTTTTTTTTGTAAATTTGCTTATATATGAGACCGAAGGGAGTATAGTTTAAGCACACTCACATTAAAAGGTAAAAATTATGAAAATAAATAAATAAAGGGATATTGATTGATGTAATTATTTTATATTTCTATTAATTTTTTTAATTTATGTGTGTGTGCTTAATTTTGTGTCTAAATATTTTTTTGTCTATGTAAGAATAGCTTCATCCTTTTAAATTAGTTGATTCTTTGATGGCATATTATTAAGAAGTCTCACATCGATTGCAATATAGTTTGAATTTATGTTTATAAAATATCGATAATTTTCATTTTACCAGCCGATTTTATAAGAATGAGTTATAAAATGCATTTCACATTGTACAAATTTGGTTTCACTATTGAATTAATAAGTCGCATTATTGAATCAAATAAAATGTGATGTGATATATTGATCAAATAATAAAATTTATTAATTTAGTGGTAAAAATAAATTTGTAAATAATAAAATCAATGTGTCTCATTTACATGGATATTTATTTATAGAAAAGATATAAAATACCTAAAGCAACTTTATAACCTTTTTTTAGAGTTTATTGTAGTATTTTAAATAAAAATAAATGCTAACATGTGTCTTTAAAATTATGACATGTTAACGAACTTAATAAAAAATTATTCATATGAAAAGTTTTTTATTTTATAATCATATTAAAAATTGTACAGTCAAATTTTTAACATAAAAATTTTATTTTCAATTTGTTTAACATGTACTCTTAAAAATACGTCTGCATCACCCTTACTATAGAGTACTTGGCATTTGGCAATAGTAATGGGTAATGACATTTGTTGTGGGGTGGAGGCTACTTGTAGAGGGTGAATTTCAATGAAAGAATATTTTGTCTGCTAAGTACGAGAAGGTAGATGGATTGGAATTGGAAATGGCGGTGCAAAGTAGAGTTTCACTATGGTGGAAGGACTTGGTGGGTGTGGGGGTGGTAAGGGGAGTATCCGGGAATTGGCTACATGAGATTTTTGTGAAGAAATTTGGTAATGGAAGCAACACCAAATTTTGGCATGATATTGGTATGGTCCGGTAAAATTGGCGGAAGTCTATCCTCGCCTGTTTAAATTATCTCTCCAACCGGATGACTCTATTAGTGAAATAGGTGTGAGAGAAGGAGGTACTTGGGTATGGCATTTTAAGTGGCGAAGACCTTTATTCATTTGGGAATGTGAGGTCATTTGGGAATGTATCTCATGGTCAAGCGGCGGTAGTATTTAGAGTGTGGAAAAGTTGAGCGCCTTCAAAAGTCATTGTTTTCTCATGGCAATTACTATTGTCAAGGGTTTCGACTCTTACAAATCTAGCTTCTAGAGGGCTGGTGTTCACGGGCGGGTCGACGGCTTGTGTGATGTGTGATGATGGAGTTGAAACCGAACATCATCTCTTTCATGCATGCCCTTTTGCCTAAAAAATTTGGATGATGGTTTGGAGTGGTGGAGGTGATCCCGGGCTCACTTTGCTCTTTCTTGGAATGCTCTTTGGAATCAATTTCTAGAGGGAAAAAGTATCGCAGATGGACTTTAATGGTTTGACATGCGGTGCTTTGGTTGTTGTGGCGTGCCCGGAATGAAAAAATCTTCCAACAAAGAGGAAACAATGTAGACGAGGTTATGGAGAGGATAAAACTAATTTCTTTGGATTGGTTGTTGGCTAAGAAAGCCAATGTGTCGTGTATGTATTATGAATGAGATGTTAACCCAAATTATTGTATAGCTTAGCAAATTTTTGGGTGTTGGGGCTTGCCTTATTTTTTCGGCAGGCAGCTTACTAGCTCAGGGTATTTTGGATTGAGTATCATATGTATTTATCCTACTTGGGTGGATAGAGTACTTCTTATACTAAACTCCATTGTATATCCTCTCTTTTGTTATTATATATAGGCAAATGCTAATGAGTGCCACGGGGCACTCTTTAAGACTTTAAATAGTAAGTTTTTTATAAAATTGTTATATGAATGCGTAAAGTCAATCCATTAAAAATTGTGTATTTAATTTTATTTTTTTTAAAAAGTTTCTTTAAATAGAATGCTTAAAGAGTGCAGCAAAACCCTTATATATATATATATATATATATATATATATATATATATATATGAAATACATCTTTTGCCGTTTAAAAAAAATAAAAAAATTAAAACTCGAAACTTGAAGTGGAAGACACGTGACCTATTAATTGCTCTATGCTCAGGAAAATGTTGATTTGTTCTTTGCATTTATCAAATGATGAGGTGTGTTTCATTTCTTCTCCGATCATCACTTTTTGTGAAGGACATACTAATTTATTTATGTTTTATTTATCTTTGTATTTTTCAGGAGAATATGCCTCTAATAATTTAGAGTTCAGTTAATCTCGAATTCAACTGAAGTATAATTCAATCGATAATTATTTTATCCAATTCTTTCCAATATTGTTTATGTGATTTCATGTGCAATGCAATAAGCCAGAATAATTTAATGATCCGCAGCATGTCTTACTGTCGTAGTAGTTAGATTTAGTAAACACCTAGTTAATTAAATAATAATAATTATCTTCTTTTTTTCTCCAGGGGGATTAATTAACTTTTTTCATTCATATTCAATATAGAATGATATATAATTAAAATTTTGACGAGTAGCAAAACTTAAGTGACATTTACACCACTCTTTTATAATTTGAAATATTTATTTAACAACAAAGAAAACTAAGTAATATTGTCATATCAACTGTTTATGTTGTTTGCTATAATGTGTTGCATCGATGCTGCCCGTTGGTTGTTAGAAGCGTTGTGATGTTGTTGTTGTTGTTGTAAATTATTAACAACCACGAATTGATACCGTCTGGCACTATTATCAACTACTATTAGCGATTTATGGTCAATCTCTTAACTTTTATTGATATTTGGTTTGAGTACCAACTAATAAAAAACCAATTTCATTGTATACTACAAGTGGCTAATTAAAATTAAAGCAAAAATCTATATATAGACATCAAACAAAAAAATTGGAGGAAAAAAATTCTAACTTATGTGACTAAGTTAATTATTTGGTTGGTTTAAGTTGTCTCCCAATCCCAATGGCCAATTTGATTTTTTCTTACTTTGAATCGAATCCAAAGATGCCTAGTTGCCAATATTTACTAATCATGCTGACAACATCTTGATAGGATTCCCCATACTTATAGGGTAGAACAAAATTTTGTTCTTAATTGGAGTAGGTTGATCTAGTATTTATTTAGTAACCTATACCACATGTAAATAAAAATGATGGTATACCCTTTCTCAGAAAAAAGGTCATTCTTGAGCTGATCCAATGGCTATTGCCAGCACAGCAAGATCACAAAGTGATGGACAGTGCAACCATAGTGCAAACTCTTGACTTTTGTTTGGACCCTAGTAGGTATGAATGTATGATGACAACTTAAAATATATTTTATATCACCAATTTTTTAATAGAAAAAAGTTGTGTTATTTTGAAACTCAAAATATACAACCAGTTAACACTCCACTCACAATACACACACTCCGAGATAGAATAAAAAACTAGAAAAGGAGATAAATACACAAATGGTTGTACGATGTGTATTTGTTCCGTAAGTTTATCTCATTTACTAGCTTAGCTATATGATAATTTGGACAACGGTGTGCAGAGATTTGTGTTCGAATTTAAAATTTATAATTCTCTTGCACTTAATATATGTAAATCTAACCCTTGTTGCTAGTCGAAAAAAATTCATCAATAAAAGACAAAATAAAGTATTTATTTAATTGAAAACATTGATATAATTGTGGGCTTAGAGCCCACTCTATTTAATAAATTTAAATTCTGCTTTAAATATCAATTTATCACAAACTTTTTGGTGTGAGTACTATAGTAGGTATGGTAATTAAATCTGAATTTTGTGGCCTCATTATTCAGCGATAAAAATATTCTGTTTCTGCATTTCATTTATGAAAATTTAAAGGGTTAATAGGTTTTTACCTGTTACATCAGCAAAAGGGGGTAAATAAAAATAAATAAATTTTGCATTATATGGGGTCTATATTTTTATTCATATATTAACACAGAGATTATATGTGGTCTATATTTTTACTCATATATTAATACAAAGACTATTTTATATATTTTTTTTGACAAAAGACTATTTTATATTAAGATGGTATTCATATGTTCAATTAAATGATATAAGTTATATGGGGTCTATTTTTATTTTGTTTCAAATCGTATTTATTTACTATTGATATTAATTATGAGATTAATTTATAATAAGTTTATATTTATATTGATATATTAATATGGGATCATTTTTTTGTAATTTATATGAGATCTTATATTTTACACATATACTGGTACGAGACATATAATTTTATTCATATAGTAATATGATTGCCTATTTATATGAGGGCCTATTATTCCGGTTCAAACTTTCAAAATAAAATCTTCACTTGATGTATCGTGTATTTAAAATTTTATTAGTTGTTTCTACTTCAAAATCTATTGTGTAATATTTGTTATGTTGTTATTGTCCTTTTAAATTATGAGCTTAAATCAAGTGAGTTTATCACAATTTATTTATATGGTTTTTACGCTTTTAGTTATATTTTATTATAACATTTTCTAATATTTCGTCTACATGCGACATAATTGATACGCAACTCGCCGCACAAGCTTTGCCATGTAGCATATATTTCTATTGATAATTATTAATATTATTCACTTTAGAGGAATCATATCATAAGACCAATATTAAAATTTATTTGTTTTATATGTGAATATTAATTTATGTTTTTAATTTTATTATTTGCGCTTTTATAGTTCAAAATAATATATATTTCTATTTATATGAGCAAACGTTAACTGCCCACGACAAAGATTCATACCATAAATTTTCCACTTCTATAATATTTATTAAATCTAAAATCAAATAATAATAATAATAATATAAATTTGTCAAAACAAAACAATTAAATGAATTTAATATATCAAGGTAGCCAAATCAAATCGACTAAATCTGGCGGTCTGATCAGTTGAACGGGGTTTATGTCCGATCTAAATTTGGATGAAAATTGGCAAACTACAAAATTTAAAAATTGGAGGAACCGGTTGTTCAATTTATGCCCCATAATTTTATGTTTTTACTTTTTTTTTGTATTAACAAAATTTCAGATTATGTAAAAATTAATTTCAAAATAAAGAGTATTTAAATAATACATGGATATTTATTAAATATGTATAAATTAGTTAGACAAATTTCTAAGCACGGGTGTAGACACTAGTAATATGATAAAATCAAAACTAATTACTGAAATATCATACATTCGGATTTAGAACATTGATGCTCATCCACTACAAGAAATCAGCCATTTTGTGACGGCCAAAAGCCCTCAATAAGTGGGAAAATCCGTCACAAAGTGAAAATTTACTGACGACTTTGTGACGGCCAAATTTCGTCAGTAAATAGCTCGTGGAAAAGTTATTGACGGCTCAGGTCGTCACAAAGTGAGAACGGTCACTTTTCTGGCAGCCAGTTAGTGACGGCTGAGGTCGTCACAAAATCCGTCACAAAGTTTTTTTAAAAAATAAATATTTTAATTGTTTTATTAATTATTTTTCAAAAAAAAATTATTAATTATTTTAAAAAATGTATGAAAAACGTATTAATTATTTTATTATATAGTTTTTATTTAAATAAAAATTAAAGTCTAGAATAAATTAAAAATAGAAAACACTTACATTTTTACTAATAGTAATAATTCATATAATTATTTTATTGTGTTAGCTGTTAACTCTTTTACCAATCTTTCCATAGAATAGAACCAATGATGTCCTTGATGCTGAGTTTGTTTCATTCTCCTATTATTTCAGTTTCTATGTCAAAAAAATTAACATATAGAAAACACTTACATAAATAAACAATATCAATCAAATATTAACATAAAAAAATAAACTTTTAAATTTGAACAAATAGAAAACACTTACATTTTTACTAAGAGATCAAGCTAATAAATATATTGGAAGAATTTTACATTAGAGAGTGATTTTTGTGAGAAGAAAGAATGGAAGACAAGAATAAATAAATGATTACTTCTTCTACACTTATTTCTAGTCTTTTTGAGTCTAAAGATTCTCATCCTTCTATTTCTGAAATTTTAGACTCTGCTAAAGCACCTAAGATTGCAGTGACATAAATTGTACAATCTGAAGTGAATGGAAAAACTAAGAATGAGACATTGAACTCCAAAATTGATTCTCAAGATGAGATCTTCAAAGGCATTGGTGGTGAAGCTCATAACAAAAAAATAAATAAAGATAAGAGTTAGATCTGTGAGGATCAACAAGTTCCACCATGTAGCCTAAGTTCATCAATTTATTATGGTGGCCAAGATATATATCCACCTTCTAGAAGCACACAAAATTCTGCATTCAACCCGTACAAGAGAAGTGATGATTCCCAAATGGCTAATAGAGGAGACTGGTGGCAGGGAAGTTACCATTATTAAAATCATCATTTTCAACTCTAGACATATGCTTTAATTCCGTCAATACTTTGTGACGGATTATTCCGTCAGTAAATCCCTCCAAACTTTGTGACGGCTAAATCTGTCAGTAATTTAATATTTTGTGACGGAATTTTCCATCAGTAAATATTGTATGTCTTCTCGTAGATCTGCATACACAATATTACATGTAGTGGTCAATATATGTATACATCAAAACTACTACCTTGGAGAAAACATAGATTTCAATAACCGTAATCAGCGCAAGGCTGATACAAGTGATTGATGACTTACCTAATTTTGTTCCAACCAGTATAATAGGGACACCAGGAGCAAAAAGCCGAAGTTCAGGTATCCACTGAAGAATGTATACAAAATTAGACAACAAAAGAGAAATTTGCAAGACAAGTTGAAAATCCTAATTCAGAGACACAACTAGCATAATTAAAGCTTACCTTCTTCAACACATTCTCGTAACTTGCACGACTAACTAACGAAAAAGCGACGACCAAAACATCTGACTCCTTGTAGGTAAAAGGCCTCAAAATATCGCAATCCTCTTGCCCTAAGGAATACATTAGAACAAACACACCATAAAAAATTTTCAATTTGACATAAATTGAATTTTTAAACATCATTTTTCTTTTAAACTACAAACAAATTTTTATTAAGGCACATATAATTAAGCACAAGAAGTGCTCGAAGGCTACAAGGATCAGGAAGTACAAGATCATACAGCTATCACATAAATACCAAAGCTATAGCTAAAGCAAAAAGAATAAACTTCCAGCAAACACAAAAAGTACAGACTAGTAACAACAGTACACCAGAAATTTCAAGTCGCACACATAGCCAAAAGCCCAAAACAACACCTGGGCGTAATATCAAATTTATTATTTGAATATCAAAATACAGACACCGTATATGACATCACAAACCAAAAAACATCATATTTGACATCAAAATTTTAATGTCAAAAAATCATTTTTCTTTAAACATAAATAAAAAAGGCACTTGAAGTTTGAACAAAGTCTGGGTGAGTAAATATACCAGCTGTATCCCATAGGTGTATATTATAAGTCATGTTTTCGACAATCACATTTGTACTAAAAGTATCAAATATTGTAGGAATATAGTCCTGAAAAAAAAAAAATCTTCTTAATATACTAAAGGGAGATAGTGATGAACCCTAATGCTATCTTGAAAACCCTAGCAGCTTATGTCATTCTTGATGCAATGCTGATCTAATTTGCTTCTTTGGACAATCCATAATCAATAGTTTGCTTACACATCAGCAAAGTACAGCTTCTATTCCTTCTGTCTATAAGAAACCTTCTGCGTGTGAATTGTTGCATCCTTCATCATTCCTTCTTCTCTTCTCCTATTGGTTGCATGTTATTTTTTCGCCTGTGTGCTTCCATGTGTCCTCTTTTACTGTTTTGTTACTGTTGTTATGATTGTTCTTCCTTTGTTTTCATTGGCTATGTGCTTCTCATAAATGCTGGTCTCTTATAATCTCTCACCACTCTCCTTCTTACACTCTATTGGCACTCTCTTTCATGCTATCTCTCCATCTTCTTTATTGCAGTCCATTTATCATTCTCCATTACCAATTTTTGCTTTATCGTTTTAACTCTTATGGCTTCCACCAATGTTTTCTTGCTGCACCACTCATATTTTTCCAATTCTAATGTTTCGTACGAGGCTGGTCAGGAAGGGAACAATTTTATTGATGATCTTCTTGCTACTCTACAGACATATCAGATGGAGTTTGATGCTCACTGTGTATGTATTGCCACTTTTTTACCTGTTTTGTTTTTGTATTTGATAGGTAATCTTCCATGCATTTACTCCTGTCTTATTTTTTTCCTCTGTTTAGAGTTATGTGTTTTATGTTAGCTTTTTGGATTTCTTTGCTGTTATGGAGTTGCTTTGTTCCTGGTTTCAAATAAAGTTTAGTGGCCAGCATTGATTTTGTATGTGTATTTGTATTCTGAGTTTTAAAGATCATCCTTTTTGGTGTTCTTTGATTTTAATTTTTTGCTATTGTGGAGTTGTGGTGTTCTTGGTTTCAAATCAAGTTTAGTGGCCAATATTGATTTTCTTTTTGTGTTTGTATTCTGAGTTTTTTAAATCATCCTTTTTGGTGTTCTTTGATATTTTTTTTTTTTGTTCCATGATCCAGCTTTTTTGATTATGGGTTTATGCAAAGCAAAATTGTTCTTGATATGTTTTATAATATTTGCAGTTAATCCCCAAATATTCACTCATGCCATTTTTGTGTGGCCATTGGTTATTGCTATATTCATTTCATCCATAATTAATTTCATGATAATGCAGGCTATTGGAAGGCCCCCTAGGTGTTTTGCACGAGAATTTGGTGATCAGATTGATTCACGTGTGGTGCTTCGGGACCCTAACCAGAATGAGTTTGAGATTCATGTCACTAAGAAGTCTAAGAAATTATATTTTGGCGATGGTTGGTTTGCTCTTAGGGATGTGTATGATTTGTGGTTTGGTGGTTGGGTTACTTTTGCATATGTGAATCCTAAACTTTTGACCATTAGGTTAACAACTAGGTGTGGTACTGAGGTAGAGTATCCTACTCATCGTCCCCCACTTAGATATCTCTTACCTAAAATTGAATTGCCTTTACCAGTCCCTTCTTCCACTCATTCTGTTTCACAAGATTGTTTTGTGCGTAGCTACACAAAGGAGCTCACATTTTATGACATGTATTCTGGGACATTGGTATTTATCTATTGATGTTTGTTTACTTTGATTTATATTTTGTAGGTGTTTTGCATGGTTTACATTATTTTCTTCTTTTATGCAGATATTACCTTGGTTTGGATTTGGAGAGCATGTATTCGAGTTTGCTTATTCAGAGTTGGTCTTGATAGACAGTGCTGGTGATCGTTTCCCTTGCAAGCTGAAATTTGGTGTTGATCCCGAAGGTCATTTGGCCTGTAAAATTTCTGGGGGGTGGGTAGATTATTGTACAATTCATGGTGTCTGTCATCATGATAAGCTAAGGTTTTCTATTATGGAACCTACACATAATTATGAGTTGTATGTATCTTTTTGTTCTTCCCCCAAAGGGCCTCACTGTTTAAAATGATCTTTGTTTGTTAAATGGATTGGATTTATTGGGCCTTTGTATGATCTTTTGTATAAGTGGTGTGATTATTTTCATGTACCTTCTTTTTGGATTGTTGTTTTGCAATCAGTTCAAGAGATATGGTTTGTTTGGGATATGGATCATGGTGTTGAAAATTTTGGTTCACTTGGTATCTAGAAATATGTTCCTTTCTCATTTATCTGCCAAATTATGTTAGCAATGTGGATTCATTTGTATACCTAATTAAATGATTAGTATTAAAAGCATCTAATTTATCAAAATAATTTGTTTCCATAAAAATAATCGGTATCAACAAAATTGTTTTGAATCTAGATTTATATTTTTCACTCATTTATGTTAACTTGGTATACAAGTAATATGCTATTTGGACTATATGTAAAGTGCCATTTTAACACAGTTCTTTCCCTATCAAATTCTAAGCTTGGTTTTATTATCATGATATTCAGCTAGCCTCCTAAAACATCAGCAATCTTTTTATTATTACTTATGTATGCCTATTTCTTCCATTCTGCTACTTTGGCCTGCAATCAACCTTGGTGCTTTTGACATTTATATTTTTGATTCTATACTTTGATAAAAAGAGGTTTTTTTAATATGACAACTTAAACTTTCAGAATATGAAAAGCTGAGTTTTTTTGCTATTTATCTTTTGAGTCACTTCACTTACTATCCCAGTAATATTTCATCAGCTCTGCTAATGACTTATTTTCATTTGTCCATTGATATCTATAACTGCTATTTATCTTTTGAATTATGTTGGTTTTGCCATACTGTGGATTTCAAATAGATTGGGCTTGGACATGTTCATATAGAGATAAAAATTCAATTGTAATTAGAATCACAACCAGCAAACTAATCCAAGCATTTTTTCGTATCTAGGGGCTTTGTTAGTCTATTGTTTTGTTATAAGTACATTGCAATGATTACATTTTGTCTTGGTAATGTGAACACTGTTACATGCATCCAATTAGAAGTATGTGTAAGTTGTGAAGCTTTGATGTGGCCAATCAATAGCATTGTGGAGCAGCAGGCAATAAGTGTTTTGCTTATTCTTGCAAGCAACAAATATTTCTTGGAACTTCCCTTATGAGATTGCAGTGATGTCACGTGTGCTCTCTATTGGTGATAATCTCTGCCACACCTGCCTCATTCCCTTCTTCACTCGCCTTAATACATGATAACTTGCTTAAGTTAATGTGGCTTTTAATACATGATAACTTACTTTAGTATTTTTGCTTTGATTCAATGTGTGCCCAATGTAATTATGTCAAAATTTTAGTCTTGGTTGATAATTAATGTACTTGCTTGGTGTTTCTATTCCTCATCTATGTCTTATAACATACCTGCTAGGTGTATATATAAACATGTATGCCTCTTTGTTCTTTCAATTTCTTCTCATTATAACTCAACTCTTTTCAGTTCCTTTTCATTAGCAACAATCTGTCCTAGCCCTTTCACAAGCAATGTCTTACAATTCAGCTGAAACATCTCTTGCTCTTCAATGCCTAAGAGGTTAGCCATGACTTTGTTCATTTCAAGTTTCCGTCTTTTTATTAAAGCATGCATATATTTTGGTATTAACACTTTTGCCATTTACTATGTATCAGCACCTGTTGATCTTCATGCACCCAATGGTTCACCCGCCACAATCAACGCCATGCGTCTTAAGTATCGAACCTATTATGTTGAATACAATGTTAATGATGTATGCAAAATTTTACTGTTGTGCATCTCTAAAATTTTTTGATCCATTTACTTTGCTCTGCTTTATTTGTGTTCTTAACAAGTTGTTTTTGTTGGTAAATCGTTTTAGGGTGCTGTCATGCTGCCCCGTATGTTTGTTGATGATTTTGGTCACCAAATCCCACGCTATGTCTACTTGATTGATGCTAAGCAAAATCAGTTTGAGATCTTGGTTGACAAGCTTCATGGAGATATTTATTTTACTCGAGGATGGACTGCGATACGTAATTTCTACGATATACGTATTGGAGCTTGGTTGTTGCTAATGTACACTGGGGGTGCTAATTTTGGCCTTATAGTGGAGGATCGTCTGCATTCACTGATTACACCACCCACTTTTAATCCTCCTATCAAGTTTCAGCTCTATAAGCCTAATGATCCTTCGCATTTTAACCCTAATCCAGAACAACTTAATGATATTTTATACTACTCTCACCGTCCATCTTTTTTCACTATTCCGCATATAAAAAATCTAACACATTACGACATTTCTTCTGGATTTTTAGTACGTTGTTTGCTCTTTTTTTTTTTTCATATCTTGATCAAACATATGTATTTTTCAAACTAATGCCTATATTTTTTTTATGCTAGATGCTTCCATCCGAGGAATTTGGGGATGACATTTTCAGTCAACAAACTACTTCAATCAAGCTGGTGGATGAGTGTGCCAATGTATGGGATTGTTATCTTATTCAAGTTACCTTCCCATTCAAGTATTGTAACATTGGTGGACAGTGGAGCAGTTTGGTGGCTGCTAGGAGGCTTAAGATTGGTGATGCTGTGAAATTTGGTGTTGAAGCCCGTGGTCATAATGAAGTTCTTTATCTTACCTTAAAGATTTAGTTGGAAGTTTAGGTTTCTAGCTCAATTACCAGTGTTGTCCTTTGCCTTTTGTAATGGATGTTTTTCCTTATATTATCTTAATGAAAGCCTTAGACTAATTTGGCTTATTGTCTCATGTATTCCTTTGCACTTTGTTGTTGCTATTTTCCCTTAGGTTTAATTGTATGTGCCTCCTACTCTTGGTGTCTTTGCTTTGCATGTATTTTTAGTTAAGATCTCTTTGATCATTGTGATAATGTAATATAATGCTTATTATAATGTTATTAGATTATTAGACTATTTGTTGGCATCATCAACGTATATGGAGATAATTGTTGAACAAGTCTTTAATCCACTAATGCAAGTTATCTCTTATCCTAATTCAAGTTATCACAATTACCAATGTCTACTGTATACAATGCATTTTCAACGATTCCCAAGAGAATATTTCATTATTACAAGTAGATATATTGTTACAAGTGTCTTACATGCACACTGATGTTTTTTGTATAAATGACAACCATCCTTTTCGTTGCCTACCACATCCAAGCTCACTTTGACACTGTTATGGCTTGCTCTGCAACAGATATGGCTAACTCAGGTTACTTACATGTTGTGTTTTATTTTTCTTCTTTTATTTTTGGTTTTGTTTGTTCATCATCTATTTGTTCTTACTAGAGCTTGAGTTTCCATAATTTTATCGTTTAGGAATCTATGTGAACAAGACTAGGATCTCTGAAATTAAAGGAGGAAAGATTGACTTTGAACTAAGGGTTCGTGTTATCAATCTATGGATCACACCTGATCGTAACAATCCTGGAGACGAAGGAGCTATACACATGATTTTATTGGATGAGAGGGTAAACTATTCATTCCTTTTTTGAATTTGTTAGATTTAATGAAACTAAATAACATACATTTAATCTATAGTTTGGATAGCTTCATGTATTGATCTCATTGTGTGACACCTATTGTTATCTAGCTTGATAGAATCCATGCAACAATTAGGAAGCATCTGATTTCAAAATTTAAGGATCAGATCAAGGAGGGAAAAGCTTATAACTTTGAGAGATTCATGGTGGCTAAGAATGATCCTACTTTTCAAGTTACTCCACATAAACATAAGTTGAATTTCATGAGAGGTACTAAGGTTTTTACAGTTCATGCCCCTGAGATACCAATGAACCATTTTGAGTTCATGCCATTTCCAGAAATTCTTGCTTCCACTAAAGAGGATCGTTACCTAGGTATAATTTATATCATCATTGAGTTTTTTTTTTTTAGTACACATTTGTCTGTAATTATTAATTTCAAATGAGGTATTTTCTTTGATAATAGATGTTATTGGTCATGTGGTTGAAAAAACTGCCATGAAAGAGACTCAGAAGAATGGAAAGATTAATAAAGTTATGGATGCTACTCTTGAGGACTTGGAGTATGTTTTTTTGTTTACTCCATCTTGGTAATTTTTTATTTTTTAACTATGCTTTTGTCAGACTAATTCATTGATTGATGCTATTTGTTTGTTAGAGGGAACAGGGTGCATTGCACCCTATGGGATGAGTTTGCTTTTAAAATGCAGCAATTTTTAGACACACATGATCCAGCCCTGCCTGTTGTGATCATATTCCAGCTTTGCAAATTGAAGAAGTATCTTGGTAAGTTGGTCTCCTCTCACTCTTTATTAATTTTTTCCCATCTTGGTAGAAATATGATCTGGCACATAAGTTTGCTCTTATTTTTTGTTTGTTTTTGTTATGAAATAGGTTTTATGGGAATTTCAAACTCTTTTCATGGGTCTAAACTTTATTTGAATGCTGATCTTGCTGAAGCCACTAATTATATAGAAAGGTTGTCATTAAATTCCTATATAATTTTACATATTCTGATCAATCATTACTTCTATGTAACTAATTATTCTATTGTTTGTTTATAAAAAAGAATGAATGCTTCCAATGTGGAACTAACTCAGGGTGTAAGCCAAATGACTGGCCCAACTGTGATTAGTATTGCTGATGATTTGCTTCAGACTCCTAGAATGACCATCGAGGATCTTATAGAAGCGACTGAGGTATCCATTGATTCTATAATGTTTCTTTGTATGTTATCTATTTCCCATGGACACAATTTAAACAAGTTTCTATTGGTGGGTATCCTTTTAATTTTTTTCTATGTATTTTTTCAAAAACAAACACAGAAATGTCATGGCTCTGTTTTAGCATGGACATGTGAATTTGCCACAGATGCAGGATGGTTTTACCAGGCCTGTACTAAATGTTCATCAAGAATTAGCTTTTTGGGTGGCCAACTCTATTGTGAAAAGTGTAGGCTACCAAGGACTGCAATACCTAAGTATGGAGTTTTTAACAATCATTTTATTCTTTTCCTTAGTATTTAATTTTCATGGTGTCCTCCAACGCTGATTTTTTGTTTGGAATCATTTAGGTATAAAGTCCATTTGGAGGTCATTGATAATACTGGCTCCATAACTTTTGTACTCTTTGATCGTGTTGTCGCTCAAGTGATTGGGAGGACTGCGCAGGATCTGCTTGATTCTATCAATAATGAGGTTGTTTGAATTTATCAAGCTTTGTGTTCTCTTGGTTTTAATTATTTTACCTTTCTAACATTCATGATTTTCTATTTCTTATTTTTCTATAGGATCACAGGGATAAACCATTTCCTACACAATTGGATGTGTTTGTCAACAAGCGTGTGCTTTTTAAGGTGGAGGTGACTGATGCTAATTTATACCGTAATTGGCGTGGCTATACTGTCAAGAAATTGTCCGATGAAGAGGATATTATCAATCGTTTCACTGAGCTTCATGGAATAAATGTAGTCTACATGAGCTTATAAACTTCCCTTTACATCTTTTTAATATATGAGATTTTTCCTCTTTGCTAACTCTTTCATTTAACTCCCAGCTGAGTGGTGACAATGAGTATGGTCTTGATGTTGGTGGAACTGATGCTCTTAATACTCTTGCTGATACTTCATTGGTATTGTTTATATTGGCTAGGTTTCCTTTAAGATATTGCATGCCCTTTGTATTTTTATTATTTTCCCAATATCTTTAATGTATGTTTGTTTAGGAAATAATCGAGGGAGTGGATTCAAGCGTTAATGAAGGCATTGTTGCTGTGGATGGTACTCACACTCCCAGTAGCAAGGTTATTGGGGAAAAGGATGCTGGATCCAGCGATGCTGGTGGGTCTGCTACTAAGAAGTTGTTTGTGAACATTGAAGATGATAACTTGGCTAATACCATGGATGCTCCAAGTACCAGATCAGCTGTGAAAAGATCTGCAAACTCTAATGAAGTTGAGGTGGCTGCTCCAAAGGAAGTTAAAATGGCCTGTGTTAAGAATTCCAATGTCAAGTGATTACCTAGATTATTACTATGTATGCTATTAAGAATAATTGTGCTTCATATCCTTTTGATGTTTTCCGCCCTTATGTATTGGGTGTGTATTTGGAACTTGCTTATGGCAGCTTTTTATGTTGGTTGTTTGTCCTTAGAGTATGATATTTGCTAATGTTTGAAAGGTCCACTGCAATGTAATTTTATATGACTATGGTTGTTATCTATCTTTTGTGCAATATCCATCGTATATGTAGTGGATTGAATAAATTATTGCTATTTGCATGGCTTATAATTAAAATCTTCAACCTGTGGTAATTTACTTGGAACATAATTAATCTAACAAATCTATACTTATAAGATACTTGCATATATCATATATCCTAATTAATCTACTGGAATTGGGCGTGTTTTTTTCTGGTGTAGACATTAGAGAAATGCTAATAATACTATGACTTAAATAATCCACACTAAAATTTAATCACTTCATATAAAAATCTGTACCTAAATACAAGTTTGTTCCAGGCAAAATTATTACACTATGGAATGATATATGACACATGGCTAGATATATCTGCTATAAATGAATTGCAAGCAGTGTCAAGTTCCAATGGAAAATACTCCACCAATGAGCACAGGTTGAAATTTTCAACATCACTATAATCTATGAAAAAGAAATGATGGTTTGCATTGTTTATTCTCTATAATGAACTAAATAAACTTCCATTGGCTTTCAATCTCTTTACTTTGAGTCCATGCAAGTTTCTATAGTATCTTAATATGAGTTCATCTAACTACAAAGGCTTCTCCCACGATCCTGGAGGTAGCAGCAGTCATAAAAGACCAAGGTCCAGTGGTGATATTGATGTTTATCACCAGGATCGAATTTTTGGTGCTGATCAATCAAGAAAATCCTTTTTTTTTTTATGCTCTTTGTGTAAGAATCTAGACTTATCTTTTACTTGGCTTCTCTTTTTCCCATTAGGATATCCAATTGAAACCTCATATGTTCGGAGTATAGCTTCCATTAGACCACGGCAACTTACTTTTCAAGGTAATATCAAGTTAAAGTGTATTATTTATCTTTCAAATGCATATTCTGTACTAATGTATTTTTTGTATCTCTTATTACTAAGATTATGGCTCTCCTTTAATAATAAATGCCAATGTGAATGAGATTACATGCACAACCAATGGTGAAGACTATGACATACCTAATAACGAAGGTAATGGTTCCCTTTAAAAAAATAAAACACATTACTAAGTTTTGTCCATCAATATTTTTTAAATCATTTGTTGTTTATGGTGATCAGACTATGGCGCATCTAATGATGATGTTAATCTAATGTTATGCGCATCTAACACTGAGGAGTATGACATACCTTCCAATTCTGGTATTACTTGCATGTCCTAATTAAATCCTATCCACTATGCTAATATATTTTTAATGTTATTGCTCAATTAACATGTATATGTATATGATATAAAATGTGCAGACAATGATGATTTACAAGATTATGTTGATGATCATGGTAGACAAATGCTTATAGCACCTTTCCTGCCTCCTGTGGATGGTATTTCAATTGTAGGATTTTATATACAACAATCTTTATGCAATATAAATAACCTGATATCTGATATATATAGCTCTAACAATTTTTGCAGACCCTTCTTTTGCGACCTACCTAAATATAGGTCAACCTAGCTGCATATGCTCCTACTGTGGAGCAATTATGTGGTTGGATGAACGTCTTAAAGCAAGTCCTAAGAAAAAACCAAGGTTCTCACTTTGCTGCAGTCAGGGAGATATTGAACTTCTGCCATACACTAAATTGCCTCATACACTCCACAATTTGTATCATGGTCTTGATAAAAGAAGCAGGTTTTTCCTGGAAAATATACGAGCTTTCAACAGCATGTTTGCGTTTACATCAATTGGTGGAAAGATTGATGCATCTGCCAACGATGGGGGTGGACCTCCCACCTTTGTAATGAATGGAGAGAATTATCATCAAATTGGTAGTTTGTTGCCTTTACCTGGACACCAACCTAAATTTGCTCAGCTATATATATATGACACTGAGAATGAAATATCTAATAGAATGTCTGCTGTCGGGTAATTATCCCTTTTACATTTGGCTATTTCTATATTCACATTGATATTAATATAAATTTGTACCTTTATCTTTATTTTTAGGATGAAAGATGATGATCTGGCTGTTAGATCATCCATTGTCAGAGATATAAGAGAGGCTCTTGATAGTTGTGATAATCCTTATGTCCGTACTTATAATACAATTCGTGATACATTGCATTTAGATGGGATTCCCACTATTAGGCTAAGAATCTTAGGGAAGAGGGGCCGTGATGGTAGGAGATATAATCTTCCAACCGCTTCAGAGGTTGCAGCTTTGATAGTTGGTGATTTTGATGCTGCTGATTTTGAAAGAGATGTAATTGTTGAGGAACGGTCTGGGCTCTTACAACGTATTTCCACATTTAAACCATCTTATTGGCCCTTGCAGTATCCATTGTTATTTCCTAGAGGGGAAGATGGATATAGAAAGGATATTGAATTTAGGGATAATGAAAAAAAGGCTATAAGGAAAAGGCAATATATTACTCAGTTAGAATGGGTTGGCTATAGAATTCAGCAGAGAGAGATAGAAAATTCAACCATTGTGTTTTCCAGAAGATTGTTTCATCAATTTTTGGTTGATTCTTTTAGCACCATAGAGTCTGCTCGCTTGAAATATTTAAGGGATCATCAACAGGAATTACGCTCTGAAATGTACAAGGGACTGACTGAAGCTATTCTAAGGGGGGAAACTAATACAACATCCACCGGAAAGCGAATTGTATTGCCAGCAACTTTTGTTGGAGGAGCAAGATATATGATTCAAAACTATCAAGATGCCATGGCTATTTGTTCCTGGGCTGGATATCCAGATTTGTTCATCACATTCACTTGCAACCACAAATGGCCTGAAATTGTTGATTTTTTAAAGACTTATAATCTCAAACCAACCGATCGACCTGATTTGGTGAGCAGATTGTTCAAAATTAAACTTGATCAACTCATAAAAGACATAAAGAATGGAGCTCTTTTTGGAAGAGTCAAAGCTGGTATCTTTGCTATTTATTTCCTATCTTATCATTTACATTCATGTTTGATATATATATTTATATATATTTGTTTCTGAAATTGAAATTCACATTGCAGTTGTCTACACCATTGAATTCCAAAAACGGGGTCTTCCACATGCTCATATTTTGGTATTTTTGCAAGCTGCTTATAGAATTATTCATCCTGAAAATATTGATAAAGTTATATCAGCTGAAATCCCTGATAAAGATTCTGATCCTGCACTTTTTGAAATAGTAACTTCGCTCATGATACATGGTCCCTGTGGTGAACAAAATACGGATTCTCCGTGCATGAAAAATGGAGGTGATAGATGCAGTAAATATTTTCCAAAAAAGTTTGCAAGTAACACTACAATTGACTCTGAAGGATATCCTATTTATCGAAGAAGGGACAATGGTGTATATGTTAAGAAAGGAGAGGCTTTTGCAGATAATAGATTTGTTGTTCCGTATAATAAACATTTGTTGCTGAAATATAATGCTCATATAAATGTTGAATGGTGCAATCAATCAAGATCTATAAAATATCTTTTCAAGTATGTTAACAAAGGACATGACAGGGTGACTGCTGGGTTTTACCAAAGTGCACGCGACACAGATAATAATCAAGTTGTTGATGAGATAAAAATGTACTACGATTGTAGGTATCTATCTGCTTGCGAGGCAGTTTGGAGAATTTTTGTTTTTGATGTTAACTATCGGGAACCCTCCGTTGAAAGGTTAAATTTCCATCTTAAGGGTGAGCAACCTGTTGTTTATCCTGATGAAGCTTCAATAGAAGAAATCGTTGCCAAGCCATATGCCAAATATACCAAATTTATGGCATGGATGGATGCTAACAGGAGATATCCACATGCACGAAATCTCACATATGGTGAATTCCCTACAAAGTTTGTATGGAATAAGGATATTCGCAAGTGGACTCCGCGGAAGAGGGGTTTTGCTATTGGTAGATTGCATTATGTGCCTCCTGGAACCGGAGAAAAATTTTATTTGAGAAATCTGCTCAATTACGTGAGAGGACCTACTTCCTTTGATGATATATTGACTCACAACAATGTAAAATATAAGAGTTTTAAGGATACCTGTGAAGCAATGGGTTTAATGGCTGATGACAAGGAATTTGTCTTGGCAATCAAAGAAGCAAGCTATTGGGGAACTGGTATCTACTTGCGCAACATGTTTGTTGCTCTCTTGCTTTCGGGCCAATTAAATCGACCTAGCTTTGTTTGGAACAAGACATGGGAAGAATTGAGTGATGATATTCAGCGCAGGCAACGACGTCTTATGAACCGGCAAGGTTACACTTTTTCTTACTCTCCTGTTTCATATCTTATAGCAATGGTTTATCCCTTATGAAATTTACCTTATTTATTGTCTAAATAATACTTATTTACAATATCATATGATGTATTTTTCAGACTTGGTGCTAACTCCAGATCAGCTAAAAAATTATGCATTGGCTGAAATAGATACTTTACTGCAGAGCAATAATAAGAGCCTTCGTCAGTACCCTGACATGCCACAGCCAGATCCGGGTCTATTGCCAGACCGAGGAAATAGATTGATTTACGATGAACTGAATTATGATAGGGAGTCCTTGGTTGAAGAGCATCATATGCTAATGTCCACGATGACTACAGAACAGAGGAAAGTTTATGACAAGATTATGGCAAGGATTCAGGGGAACCAGCCTGGGTTATTTTTTCTTTATGGCTATGGCGGCACCGGTAAAACTTACATTTGGAGAGCATTATCAGCAGGTCTGCGCTCAACAGGAGAGATCGTTCTCGCGGTGGCTTCAAGTGGAATCGCCTCATTGCTTATACCCGGTGGAAGAACTGCGCACTCAAGATTTGGCATTCCACTTAATGTAAATGAACGCTCTACATGTGATATAGGCACAAAAGACCCTGCAGCACAGTTGATTCGTCGTGCAAAGCTGATTATATGGGATGAGGCACCTATGATGCATCGGCACTGTTTTGAAGCTGTTGATCGTACTTTGAAAGATATAATGCATGAGAAAAGATTTCCATTTGGAGGAAAAGTTGTGGTGTTAGGCGGAGATTTTCGGCAAATCCTTCCAGTGATTCCCAAAGGCACGAGGTATGAAATTGTTCATTCAACAATAAATTCTTCTCCCCTTTGGCGTCATTGTGAAGTTCTCACATTAACTACTAATATGAGGCTGTTGACTGGTGGGACTGATTCAGATGTTGAAGAGAGGAGATATTTTTCAAACTGGATTTTGGGAATAGGTGATGGAAGCATTGGGGACGCCGATGATGAGTGTATCACAGTACAAATGCCAGAAGAATTATTGATACGTGGTTTCAATGATCCATTGGAAGCTATTGTTAAAAGCACGTATCCTAACCTGCTCGAAAATATCTATGATCCATCATTCTTCAAAAATAGAGCTATTCTAACTCCAAAAAATGTTATTGTTGATGCTGTCAACGATTACATATTGGATCTCATCCCAGGAGAAGAAAAGATATATTTGAGTTATGATTCTCCATGTAGCAGTGACTCCAATGTTGACACACCAGATGATGTGCACACCCCTGAATTTCTTAACACTATTGTCTCTTCTGGTCTACCAAATCATAAGCTGAGGTTAAAAATTGGTGCTCCAATTATGCTCATGAGAAACATGAATCAGTCTCTGGGGTTATGTAATGGCACACGCTTAATTGTTACAAAGCTGGGCAAACGTGTAATTGAAGGAAAGATCCTGACCGGTAGAAATATTGGTGAAAGAGTCTTTATTCCAAGATTGTCTCTCATCCCTTCCGATAAAAGACTACCTTTCAAGTTTCAACGACGGCAGTTCCCATTGACTGTTTCATATGCTATGACTATAAATAAAAGTCAAGGACAATCCCTACAGCATGTTGGAGTTTATCTTCCCCATCCAATTTTCTCCCATGGCCAATTGTATGTTGCTTTATCTAGAGTCACTTCAAAAAAGGGGTTGAAAATACTTATAGCTAATAGCAACAATGAACATTCCACTACAACTCATAATGTAGTCTATAAAGAGGTGTTTAGAAATATTTGAATAATTATTATCTGTATGAACAAATGTAGTAATGCCTCAATATTAAAATAATTATGTATTCAGCAATTGATATGTGCAAACTAATATGAATATATATAAACCTCTTTATCTATAAAGTTACAAGTTTTTTAGCTTAAAAAAAATGATTGCTTTTTTGAATTAATGATGCCGAGTGAGTTCAGTGAACATGCATTTTACTGATTTGTCTTATCAATTGGTAGTCTCATTATTAAGTATAGTTAAAACTAAAGATTGTGTCATACCACTTGCCAATTCCAACGATCAGTACAATCATTCATTCTCATGTTCTCATTTATTATTCTCCCCCTCATAAGCTCCACATGTCCTTTGGCCAATTAAATTGCATGCAATATCAGTCCATTGGGAATAGGTGAAGTTCATATATACAAGCAAACTCTGATTTAATGTGTTCTTGGTTCCTTCTCCATTCCATCTTCAACAAAAATGGCCACTTCCCAAAACATTCTTCCTCTGATTAACGAAGCTGTTCGTGAATACAACCGTGCCAATGCTTCAGGCACAATACACAGCGTGAGAGGTTACAAGCTATGATTTTTTCTTCTTCTTTAGTTTATCATCTATGCTATGTATTGTTTTCCTTTGTTATCATTAATTTTGCATGCAAGTTTTGACCTTTTTGAATCTGAATGCATGATGGGAATCATAAACATGGTAATTTCTGATGACTTTTTGATTTAGTTTATATGGATCCTAATTTTTCCCTTGATCTCCAACCATGGTTAACCAGTCATGTTTTAGGCACGAATCTATTGCTATGATTCAGTCATGTTTTAGCTGGAAGAGAGATTCCTGAAAATTGTAGAATTAAACATTGCCTATTTTGGCCTTTGTTCTTATTTTAGTTGTTTGTCTATTTTTAAAATTTGTTGCTTTAGTATGTCTCAATTACCATTTAATGAACCCTTTTATAGATTTGGATTATGAACTGCAACCTTATGCATTGATGACAAGGACATATTATGTGGAGTTTGATCCCATGAATGTAAGTTTAGAATGTTCCCATTTGTCCTGTTTTTCAATAAATAACATCATTTGCTCCCATGTGTCGTATTGTATAAATTATAACAATAATTTGTTCAGCCACGTGCTAAGCTCCCAGCAGGCTTGACAAGGAGTTTTGGTCCATTGATACGCGGGTATGTTATCTTGCAAGATCCAAAGCGGAACAATATTCAAGTGGCTGTTGAGAAGAAGAACAACAAGATATACTTTGCTCAGGGCTGGTCTAGATTGAAGGATTTCTATGATCTTGCTGCAGGAGGTTGGGTTACATTACTATACATAAGTCCTATATTATTTCATATAAAAGTGAGGAGACTTACTGGCCTTGAAGTGATTTATCCTGAAAGTACTCCACCTTCTAATCTGCTTCTACTTGAAAAACCTAATGAGCAACCTTCAAGTGGCCCTGTTGCTTACTTTTCAGTTCCAAAGACATACTTCCATGTTCTGCATAAGACACTCACCTCAGAGGACATCCATTCAGAGTCTTTGGTACTTGCTAATTTGTATATAATTTTTAATTGAAAATTTTTGCGATCCACTTTGTAACTTTGTGTATCTTATTCTTTCCTTCTATTCAATTTGTAACAGAGACTGATATGGAGTAGTTTCTGCGAGAATGCTTTGCCTAATGAAAGTGCTCAATTGACACTCATGGATTGGTTGGGTCGTTCATGGAACTGCACTATGCGTATTGAAACTAATCCTCATAAAATGTGCTGCATCTATGGACAATGGCGAGCCCTATGCAAAACACATCGATTGATCGAGGGTATAACTGTCACATTTGGAGTCACTAATGCATCAAATAACAAGCTGATTCATTTCCAACTTTCCCCTTCCATAGGTGTGCGTACAACTTGGGTTGCACCTACATTCGCTGGAGGACACAAAGCATTCTACCAGAATGAGCACCGATTTCTTTTATAAGTCCCTATACGCTAACAAAGTTGTCTTATATGATAAACTTCCCATAATAGTTTTATGTCCTAGCTTGGTCTTATTGTCTTTTGCCAATGTTTGTTTTGCTTGAGCTATGATGTTTTGTAACATACATTAACCTATGGTTATTTTATTTTGGATCATTTGTGTTCTTCTAGCTACAAGCCACAACCATGATTGATTGTGACCATGATTGATATCTTAATGCCAATCCGTCGAACCCGTGCATCGCACGGGTCGGCGTCTAGTTAGAGTAAAAACAAAAGCAGAGAAAAATGCATCATAAGCAACAATTAGGTTGATTTTACACTCAACATACTCTATTGTTGTGTCCCACATACGTAACACGATACCGATATGACGATACGGAAAAATTTTCAAAATTCCATACCATACGACTGCAATACGTTATTTTAAAATTAAATATTTAAATGTACAATATATATCATGATGCTCTATCGGACTTCACCGATAAGCGTATCCGAATGTATCGAACGTGTATTAGTATTAATTATGTATCGGACACGTTTCTTCGCCATTTTTAAAGTATTAGGACTACATAGGTCATAACAAATTTATGATTATCCTAACAAAATTGAGAATTAAGGAAGCAAATAAACACATAAAAATAATAATGATAAGAAAAAGTCAAAGAGTAAAAAATTGATATTTTAAATATAATAAGTAAATAAGAGAAGAACAAATGTATACAGTGGGGAATTGATTGGTAGTGCAGCAATTAAGCATGCAAGTTTTGCCTACTTCTCCATCTCCAACTATGACACATTTGAAGAATCTTGAGGCTGTTGTAGCCATTGTTGGAACCAACACAAAAAACAATAACAATGATAGGAACAATAAGAGGAATCTTTCTCTCTGAGTATAATTGTAAAACGCAAAATATAAATGGGTGTATTTTTTGAGTGAGGTTGAAAAGGTTTTGATTAAGGGAAAGACAGAATGAGATTATTAGAGAGATTCTCGCGCTTTCTTTCTTTTATGACAAGAATATTTATTTATTTTCTATAAGAATATTACTCTTTTGATAAATAGTACTAATAATTTCCTTTTGTAGATGCAACGATTAAGGCAAAGATTAATCTGATTTGTTTCCATAATCGTTCACGTGACCATCATCACCTCATAATATTTTGCATCTTCCTATTTTGCGTCTTATTTCTCAATTGTTTCTCGGACCAACACAGATGAGATGAGTATATGGTGTATGGGAAATTTTTAGTGATAATTTTTAAACTTTATAATTAAAAGTAATAAATTGATGAGATTTGATGTCAAATTAAATTTGAAACATTGGTGTCATTTGATTTGATCCTATCCTACATTCCATATATATATATATGGTCTAGGAAAGAAAAAAATTTCTCAATAATAAAACGTGTGTTTTTTTAGCAAGTTTCTATATATGCATCATAATAAATGTACTAATAAATGTATATGAATTTCTATTTCAATTACATCCCAAAATCTAGGTAATAATTGATAGGAAAAATTACATGTTTGGTCTTTTATTTTATTTTTTTGTAACACTTTGATCTTTTATCTTTCATTTGTAATATTTTGGTCCTTTATCTTATCTTTTTGTAACATTCTAGTTCTTTATTTTTATTTGTAACATTTTGGTCCTTTAAAGAACATAAAAATATGAAAGAATTGATAAAGATGATGAACATATTCATCAAAATCATGAGTTTTATTTAATTTTAATAAAAAGGTATCTTAACAAATAAAATTCAACATTTTTTAATAAAAAAATTATGAAAAAAAGGGTTTATATGTAAATGTTATAAAAGATAAAAGACTAAAATGTTACAAATGAAAGATAAAGGATTAAAATGTTCCAAATATATAAAATAAAGGACCAAAATGTTACAAATAAAAGATAAAGGACCAAATTGTTACAAAAAAGTAAGATAAATGACCATACGTGTAATTTTGCCTAATTGATATAATTACTCCACCCTTAAGGAAATAAGTAGAATGAACTCAGCATATATATATATATATATTGCAATATTTCAACTAACTGAACTAATTTTACGGGACACTTGTTTTCTTTTACTATGAATATTGTTTCTTTTTGCTATGTCTAGAGTTTTAGACAAAATATGAAATTATTGCCATATGTTATTTCAAAAAAATTATCAATTTTTCATGAATTTTGAAAAAAATATGCTTTCAGTACGGAGTATTAATTAGTGATATAATTTTTTTTTATCATTTACATCCAAAAAATACATTTATGTTAATGATAGTCATTAATATTAATAGATTAAACATAAATAAATTTAAAATTTTCGAAAAATTAACATATTTATTTCGAAAAAGTTCTTTTTTTTTTTTTATAATAATAGAAAAAAGTTGTGTTATTTTGACAACTCAAAATATACAACCAGTTAACACTCCACTCACAATACACACAGTCCGAGATAGAATAAAAAACTAGAAAAGGAGATAAATACACAAATGGTTGTACGATATGTATTTGTTCCGTAAGTTTATCTCATTTGCTAGCTTAGCTATATGATAATTTGGACGACGGTGTGCAGAGATTTGTGTTCGAATTTAAAATTTATTATTCTCTTGCACTTAATATATGTAAATCACCCTTGTTGCTAGTCGAAAAAAATTCATCAATAAAAGACAAAATAAAGTATTTATTTAATTGAAAACATTGATATAATTGTGGGCTTAGAGCCCACTCTATTTAATAAATTTAAATTCTGGTTTAAATACCAATTTATCACAAACTTTTTGGTGTGAGTACTATAGTAGGTATGGTAATTAAATCTGAATTTTGTGGCCTCATTATTCAGCGATAAATGGTATACCGATTTTATTTCTATTCTTGAAATGGTCAAAGTTTCTCTAACTTTTACTTCTTAACTTTTTCCACCTTTAACTAAAATCAGTTGAGCTATCCATCTGATATATTAGTAATACACAATATTAGAAACAATCAACTACGGTTCTGCTGACTATAATTTCAACAACGATGGGCACTTTTCTTGCAAAAGTTGACTGGTAATTAAGTACAAGTAGTTTAAGTTCTAGGCCATACATGAATAGATTCTTCTAAATTACATATTTGGATTGATGGAATAACTAATTCTATTATTTACTCCAATTTTGCTTCCATTGATTTCATTTAATAATTGTTAAATTATTGTTTTCTACATTTTCATCATTTTCCTTGTATGATTTATGCTCCTGTTTTTACCATCACTTTTTTCCCCTGGAATATTCATAACATGAAATATATAATTCAGTTTTTACATGGCATTATGAGCTCTTGTTCTTGAGGGTCTCTCGCTTCTGCATAATAGTTGTATTCGCGGTTCAATCACTCTTAGGCTCCTTGTTTCCATACATGCAATATTTTTGCATAAAGCTAGTCACAATATTTGAAATTGTTGAAGTTCTCGAAACAAAACAATGGCTATCAGAAGCTTTCAATACTTAAAGCATCCCTAACGGAGGAGCTTACACGTTAAGAGCTCGTACAAAATAGGTGTTCCAATTAAGAACTCAATCTCACCAACAGATCCAAACCAAATGGGGTCCCCATTCAAATTTAATGCAAAATGATCAACCTCACAAATTCAATTTTTCATCACTGTCTGTTTTCTTCTATTTAAATTTAAACTTTAAAACCAACAAAAATAAACTAAAACACCGGCAAAGTTTCATTTTCTACACTCACATTTTCATGTTTTTGTCATGATGAATTATCATGAAACTTGTTCGAGTACAAATGCTAAGCAATATCGTGAAAAGGAGTATGTATTCCACGGTGGGATGGCCCTGGATGCATGACTGCGGATAGAAGCTAAACCAAACACACGCTTAGCAAATGCATAAGGCTTTTATTAATGAATTTCCTTAAGTCTATGTATGGAATAAAACAACAATAATAATGATTGATAAAAAAATCTAGTAATTGTTAATGTTCTTATGAGTGAAGGCTTTTATCATCTTTCAATTTTTTCAAGAAATAATCATACAAATGGCGATGAGATGATGATAACAACAACGATAGTAATAAATAAAGATAATCAACAACTTTCTAATACAAATAAAAAGTTAATCCATACCCTTAATCAAGAAAATTTGAACAGGCTAGTCATTCTTTTATGCAAATTTAGTCTAGGCAACTGCTGCAACATTTTCATCATCATCGAAACTCAGATTTAATGTCTGTAATTTGAAGCCTAAACCTTGTATGGTTTCTACCAAACTAGAAGCCACTCCCGTAGCTTGGATTGTTGTTTGCTTTTCCAACTGAACATAATAAGCACAAAAAGTCATTAACCATACTTAAGTAAAAATCAAACTCATTGCATAACGTTTACTACAACAAGATATTAAATTGTGTGTTTCATTTTATCACTTCAATTACAAGATAATGATTCAGATTGAATCTACTTTAGTTCATTTCATATACTATAGCTGATGGCACCATTGACATTAATGGAAACAATTTATGACATGTCTATAAGCTATTTTTGACTTATTTCCATAAGCTATCAAGGATAACTTAAGAGAATAGTTTATAACTTATAAGAAAACAGTTGACTTTTTATCTTGTGATAAAAATAGCTTATACGTTAAACACTTATATGATAAGCGTTTATGATATAAGCGCTTATAAATTAATTCATTTATCCAAGAGTCCGAGTCCCTCCATCACTTTTTCTTTTTTTTCTTGCTTAGAAGTTACAAATCTTAATTTATCATTTCCTACTCAAAATTTTCACAACTCATCCCAATGCATAAAAGTTCACTCACAAAAAACACCGAAGTTTCCTCTCTTCAAGCCTTAATCTCACATCCTCCAAATCCTTCAAAATTATCAAAGTTCTACTAATTTTAATTTTTAACTCAAGCTTTTAAAATTATTTTATATCTAAAAGCATCACATATTATCACTTATTTGGATAGAAAATGAGAATTTAAGGGTTTTATTAGAAGAAAAATTATAGTACGAGTAGATTTGCAAAATTTCAAAAATGGAGGGACTTTCTTGACTCAAAATTTACAACCAAAATTGATATAGTCCAAATTAGAGGGATTAAAAAAGCAATTAAGCCTAACTATTAAGAATCATTCTTGAAAATTTGAATCACATAAGGTTAAATTATTGTATTAAAGAAGTTAAAGTATATACCTCTACAGTTGCGAGTCCCTCGTATACATTAACCTTCAAATTTTTAACACCCTCTATCTCCTATCAAAATAAAATTATACATAATAGAGCATTATCAATATGGAAGTGTTAGGATCACTAAGCCACCCAATTTTCAAAAAAACAGCTACAAAAAAGAACGAAGAAATACGACAATCAAAGAAATTAGTCAATGACCAACAAATGTTTCATACAATAGAACTAGAATTTAAAGCCTTATATTCATAAATAAATCCTTAATACAGTGCATATATTAATGATGTTTGTGCATAGCTAGACAAAGAAAGATACCCCCCCTTAGTTCACTTTCATCGGAGAAAGCAGTATTTGGAACTGACAAATCTACATGACAAGTTTACTCGCAAGGACAGAATTATTTGATATACTATATAACAATCATGTTCCTATAAATTAAAGTAAGTGAATGTTTAATTCCATTTTTAAAGGATTCAAAATTGATTATTATAGGGGGTAAAATTAATTTTGATATGTTTGGATGTTCTCAGCTAGAATTGATTTTGCCTACAAAAGTGATTCTATCTTGAAGCTAGAATTTGGAGCTTTTCCCTCTAGAATTTATTTTAAGCCTGGATATTTTTGTTCAACTGACTTTTATATGAATTTATCGAAACATAAATCATTTTACATTCAACTCACTATTAAACAACATCAACTTTACAAAATCAGTTTTTGCCATTACAGAAGCAAATACGCGCTAAGAATAATGTTCCTTTAAATTATTTTTGAACTCAGATATACAAGATTAAGTCTGAATACACAAACATTTGATATCTTACTTTTACCCTCTAACATCATCACTAAATTAAAGGCAACAAGCCATATTTAACAAAGAACTCAGAACAAGATAACAATATGGATGGAAATGTGAAGAAACAACGCCTAAAAAAGATATATTTGCATCAAACTTATATTCACATTGAAGTAACTGAACAAAGGGAAATAAAGATTAAGAAAGTTTATAGAACTACCTTTAAAGCTTTGGTCAAAGGCGGAACAGATAATTCATTCAATGTTCCCTCTGCCTTCATACACATATGAAAGTAGACAATTAGTGCAGTTTCAAGAAAAGTAATACAGTTTTACATGTCGGAGATTCAGTTGCACAGTCATTTAAAAACACATTACAAGTACCATAGTTAGTGACTTCAAAGGCCATTTATTAAACAATATATGTTGGTCCGAGTTGAATAAACTCAAACCCTTCAAACATGTAATTTTAAGTTTGATTCTTAGATCTAACTGTATAGAGAATCTTAGAATTTCAGTTCGGCCAAACTCAGTCTTACAAAACCGGCTTTTAAGGTGAGAGAAAACTCTCACTTATAAACACACTTTCAGCCCATATCACATCCAATGTGGAACTCTCAACATACCCCTCTCACACCCAAGATTGGACATTTAGAGTGTGACCCATAGAATGTGTTTTGATACTGGGTGGCCTAAGTGATCTTGAATAGTCTCTAATACCATACTAGAATCTGGGTTAGGTCTAACTCGACCGTACAAAACTGGCTTCTAAGATGAGAGATGCCTCCGCCCTACTTATAAACATATTTTCATGTCATAACTCATCCAACGTGAGACTCTCAGCAAAGAAAACACTTTTAGGAAAGATATTAGTGGGAGCATATATACTATCTATCTCCCCAAAAAATGTCCGTTTCTGAAGTTACTCGTCTGCATCGGAACATGGACATGTGAAATACTGATTAGTAAGAATAACAATATATGCCTCATCCCATAGACCCATGAGTAAACTATTACAGTATGTGCCTAAAAGATATAATGTAGGTCATATTAATATCTCAAAGATGAGAATTACACATATAGGTCCTTAAATATGCATTTCATCACTCAAATTAGTCCTCAACATTATTCAGAGAAGTAATCAAAATCAGTTCACCCTGCAATCACAAACCCTACTACTCCACAACATGCACCATTAAGATTTAAGAGCATAATTAAGAGCATCAATCTGAAAAATCATTGCATCAACACAAAATTTCCACAATAACAACCACCATGTCTTCATTACTGTCCTAATTTCCTATGATTAACCCACATAATTATGAACCCCCCAATTGAATAACAATCACATGGGCATTTCAAAAATTCAATTTTTTTCACATGGGCGTTACAAAAAAATCATTTTTTTTCACATGGGAATTTCAAAAAATCAATTTTTTTCAAATGGGAATTGCAAAAAAAAAAAAGAAAGGTTTCTACTAGATTCAATGGTGTTGTACCTGAAAGAGCATGGTGAGAGTATCTGATGGAGAAATAGGAACAACAACAGGTTGTTGCTCGGAGGTTGATGATGGTTGTTGTTCAATCTCAGTAACAACTTGCTCTTGTTGGGTTTCATCTTCCACTGCTTTGGCTACAAATAAACTACGGTTCTTCTTAATTGAGAGTGCCTTGAAAGGTGAAATTCTAGGGTGGCATGGAAAAGTGCAAAATGGAAGAGGATGAGAAGAAGAAGCAGAGGCAGAAGAAGGGAGTGTAGAAGAGAAACGAATTGATTGAAGAGATGAAGATGAAAAGAGTGTGGCCATTTTTTGATTGAGAAACAATGGCAATTGGTTTGGTAGCTATTGAAGAATTTGCCACTTCACAGTTCACACCCTATCTATAATAATGAATAGTCTGTCTATCTAATCCAAAGTTCTTCACAAAAACATGAAATTGTTTTGAAATTGTAATCTTACAAATTTGTACACTCAGTCATTGCAACTACTGTTTGGGTCACTTCTTAGGCCCGATAGATAACCTTCATGAGTCCAAGATTTTCTTATTTGACACACATTCACGAAAATTACTTTTGCCGCCCAACCGGTTACTCGCACGCTCTATGCATGTTATAACGATAGGGGTTTTTGGGCGTATCCGTCATTTAAGTAACGGACAAAGATATTTTGATAATTTTGTAGGGCACGCGTGAAAAAGATTAGGGTGGCAAAAGTATTTATCCACATTGACATGCTTTTGTCTTTTCTCATTTAGTAGAATTTTTTTTCGCTGGTTCTCTTTATGGGTCTTACTTTTCGTACCCCCTAAATATTCTTACGCATCCTCTAAAGGGATCTTACTTTTCGCACCCCCTAGTTTCAATTGTTAACTTAACAGTTTTGGATGTTGAAAAAGAGGTAATTGTAAACTATTGTCTTAAAAAATATATTTATCCACTAAGAAATGATTACAAATATTTCAACAAATACTGAACAATAATTAAAATCCCGATAATACATTTCATTTTTTAAATTCTTCAAACATTGAAATTCTTTAAAACAACATTTTAACTAATATTCAAAGATAGGGGTGGCAAAACGGGCATGCCCGCCCCATTTAGACCCACCCCATTTAAGTCCGCCCAAAAACGGGGTGGGGCGGGGCGGGCCAACCTAGGTGTGCGGGTTCAAAATTCAAGCCCGCCCGTTTATTGGCGGGGTTGCGGGTTGGCGGGCATGCCCGCCAAATACTTTTTTTTTTTTTACAATTTGAATTACAACTTCACAATTCAATGTTAAAAAAATATTAAATATATTGAATTATAATAACTTAACAATTTCTTACGATTCTTACCTCATATTTAAACTAACAATAATACTATAATAGGGATAATTAAGAGAAAATTGCAGCAGAGAATAGAGATAATTAAACTAAAAGAAACATTAACCAAGTTAACAAACAATTCTTTATAATTACACTTAATTAAACTAACAAATCATCAACTAAGTTAATAAGTACTCTTTACATTATAAGATAAAATGATAAATACTAGAAATGAGTGGAAAAACGGGCATGCCCGCCCCCGTTTAGGCCCGCACCATTTAAGCCCGCTCAAAAACGGGGTGGGGCGGGGCGGGCCAACTTAAGATAGCGGGCCGAAAACCTCACCCCAGCCCGTAAAAAATTGTGGGTCAAACGGGTCGGCCCGGCGGGCTCGGCCCGTTTTGCCACCCCTATTCAAAGAGGAGATTGATGTTCAATAATACATGAAATGCAAACAAGTTGTAAATCAAGTTTTCTAATCTTTTCTTTCAATTGTATACCCCAGGGGTGGCAAAACGGGCATGCCCGCCCCGTTTAGGCCCACCCCATTTAAGCCCGCCCAAAAACGGGGTGGGGCGGGATGGGCCAACTTAGGTGGGCGGGTTCAAAATTCAAGCCCGCCCGTTTATTGGTGGGGTTGCGGGTTGGCGGGCATGCCCGCCAAATATTTTTTTTTTTTTTTTTTACAATTTGAATTACAACTTCACAATTCAATGTTAAAAAAATATTAAATATGTTGAATTATAATAACTTAACAATTCCTTACGATTCTTACCTCACATTTAAATTAACAATAATACTATAATAGGGATAATTAAGAGAAAATTGCAGCAGAGAATAGAGATAATTAAACTAAAAGAAACATTAATCAAGTTAACAAACAATTCTTTATAATTACGCTTAATTAAACTAACAAATCATCAACTAAGCTAATAAGTACTCCTTACAATATAAGATAAAATGATAAATACTAGAAAGGAGTAAAAAACGGACATGCCCGCCCCGTTTAGGCCCGCACCATTTAAGCCCGCTCAAAAACGGGGTGGGGCGGGGCGGGCCAACTTAAGGTAGCGGGCCGAAAACCTCACCCCAGCCCGTCAAAAATTACGGGTCAAACGGGTCGGCCCGGCGGGCTCGGCCCGTTTTGCCACCCCTAACCCTTATAAGGAACGTTTCAAAAGGAGGAAGTTTCTTTTTGGGTCATCAAACACCAACAGCCATGTTGGTCAACAAATTGCACAAAAGATTATAAAGATCAAAACAAACAAATGAAAGCAGAAAATAGAAATCCAGCAACATTACATAATATTCAAACACAAAATCAAAGCAACATAACATCCAAACATAAAATGAAAGCAGCATTTTTAAGTCCCTAAGCAAATTAGTGGGCATATACATATCATGGCATGTTCAAATTGCCAAAATTGCAAACAGCATTTGACCTTTGACATGCAGTTTTACATGTAAAACCCCCTAAATGCTAAACTAGTAGTAAGCACAACCTAAACAAAGAAAAGTAACATAGTTGCCAATTGTTTTTTGACATTGGCATGCTGTCAGATGATCAGCGGTAGTAATAATCTCCTTCAACTTCCCCAGCTGCAAAAAACCAAAAGATATAAATAATCTAAGAACAAAGATAACACTAGATTAGTCATTAAATCAACTTCGTTGTAATAAAAACTCAGAAAAGTCTTGAAGTCATACCTCCAAGATTTTTACCCCGACTTGCTTGAGCATCAGCTTCAGCGTTATAACCCTTAAAACATTAAAAAACAGGCATTCGTTAGAATCGTGAAACAGGGAGGCAAAAATATGTGGACTAATGCCATTGATGCTAGTGATCTTCTATTCAAAGAGTGGAACTAGTATTTCTAATTTCAAATGATACAAGTTTTGACCATTCAAGCATTTGAATCATATATGATTTTAAAAAAATGTACCAATCAAAAAACCATTCAAAAAGTATGACATAAATGATTTTCAAATGCTAGTGTAAGGGTTTACATTCTTTTGAGTTTTCCACAAAGCAAAACAATTAAAACAGGTGTCAATTATAGTGAACACTTTATTCATTGTGTCAATAAACAGAATAGACCAGAACCAGATGAAAAAGTGAATACCCTAGGAACATGTTCAACAGTGACCGACTTAAAGTTTCCCTTCAGCTGCTGAGCCTCATTACACAGGCCCCTTAAATTTGGGTTGTTCACTTTCCAGGAACCCTCAAACTGTTGCAAAACCAATAAAAAGTATGGTAAATCAGTTTGAAAAAATATGGTTCGTAATAAGTAGTAATAAGCAGAATGATCAGTAGCAATAATATTCTTCACCTAACCATTGGAAATGATATGAATTAAATGAATCCATACATTGTTGTTAATGTAGAAGAACTAATGTGGTTTTGTATGATTTTTAACTTAACCACCACCCATCTTCTTCAAAAAAAACTTAACCACCACCCATGATTATGACCACACAATAAGTGTAAACAATTCTACTTAAAAAAGTTTTGTCCAATGTAGAAACCATATAATTGCTTGTAATTTCAAAACATGTAATATTTTGTGAACAATTGGATTATGTTTTTCTTTTTATCATCATTCATTTCATTCAGATGCAAGTTTAGTTGTCAAATATAGACTAAGATTGGTCAATGCATACTCTCCATAAGGTAACTAACCTGCTTGCAAACAAGCTGAGAGTCACCTCGGACATGAACATGCTCATATCCCTGGTTGCTGGCTTCTTTCAAGCCCAAAAGTAGACCTTTATATTCAGCAGAGTTATTTGTTTGAGTGCCCAGTCCTTGACTGAAGCGCTGGACCTGTAAAGAGACCCAAGTGTTACAACATTTGATATATAGTACATAGCATATAGTACAAATATGAATTGATGCATAGAGTAAACACCTGATTCCCATCACGCAGAACAGCTCCTGCTCCAGACTTTCCAGGATTTCCACTCGATGCTCCATCAAATTCAAGGATACAAGAACGCTGCAATATTTAGTTAATATTATTATCTCATATATAAAACAGAGTTATGGCTTAGGATACAAAACTCAGGAGTTAAACATGGCTGTTAACACCTTATACAAGATTTCAATTTTGCGGAACTTATATTCAAAACTATATATTGCCATTGATTTGAAGTGTAAATTACATAGACTGATAGAGGCTTGAATTGTGAAAGTGGGCCTTTACTTTGGCCCAAGACTAAGGTGTGGAAAGAAAGAGGGAAAGGAATGAAAGAATGATGAGGTGGCATGAGAGCATTAGTGCATGAGGACTTATTCTACTATATAAAGAGTAATAAACAGAAGGAATAACTTAACTAGAAATTCACTTAGAAATAGAGGAATCACTTTATGGTGATTTGGGGCACTTAGTGCTTTGGGGCTGATAGTGTCACTATCAGTTTGTTATTATCTTTTCCATTACCTTTCTGTTATTTGATTTGCTATTACTACTACCTTTGTAATTGCTTCCTTATTCCATTAATACAACTACACTATTCCATCAATTTCACCATTATTATTTCATCTTTGAAACTGAGTTCTATCAATTGGTCCGACCTACCGGATCTTCGAAGGAGAGCCGGTGTCAACAACAATGGAGATTCCAGTGTTCAACGGAGAAGACGATGCTTACTGGTGGGTGCTCTGTATGGACAAATACTTTGGTGCAATGAAAACACCAGAGGACAAGAAGATGACAGAGGCGGTGAAGGCTATGAGAGGGCGTGCTTTCTCATGGTGGTTTCGTTGGAGTCTACGCCATCCAAAAGCAAGTTGGAAAACATTCTCGTGGACACTGCTGTGGTATTTTATGCCGGAATATCGTGATGTGTTGCCGATACCAGATGATGAAGACTGGTTGAATCTGAAATTGGACGATGGTGGTATAAGCATGAACAATATGGGTGTGAGTTACGACATTCCAACGGAGGTGAAGCCAGCAAACGAAGTAAATCCAGATCGAAACAGATTTGAGGGCCAAAACCGTTGTAACGACATCGCAAAAACACGAGAGGTGATAGCATTCACTGAGTTCGTCACGGCAGAGAAGTTGGAGAAGAATGAAGAAAACTCAAAGGACAGAGAGATGTCAATGCTAAAGGTGACCAAGGCATCTATTAACGGTGGAGAAGAAACTCGCATCAAACAAATTGATTTTGGGTCTGAAAGGATCGTTACTGCAATATCAGAAAGGTTGGAAGCAGTTAACGGTGAATTCAATGTGGAGATGAGTGAGGCGCATAGAGGAATAGAGAAAGTAGTTGCCCTTGAACCGCCGGCGAAGCCGCCGGACACGGAACTGAAAGTGGTGGCTGGTGAGGAAACGAGGACGTTGACTGAGATTCACCGTCACCTGAGCATGTGGCGACCTCCACCGGCACCACCGGACACGGATTCACCGCCGGTGGCTAACTTACGTCCGGGAGGGAAGCAATTAATCTCAGTCGATCAGGTACGTTTCATCACTACTGAAAGAGAGAAGGATCTAGAAAAAGTAAGGGTAAAATGGGTAATATATGCATTGGATATTTCCTTGAACTTAATGAGTCATATGCATATATCTGTACCATTCATTTTACACTGCAATAGAGGGGTACACGTGTCTTCATCAGGTCAGCACACATCCTCTCTCCTCTCTCATATGTCACCCAAACCCAATGGACACCATTTACCATCTGATCTACATCATGCTAACACAATTGCAATCCACCTGTTTCATTTAATTAATGGGTTGGTTATCTCTTTTATCCTTATGGGCCGGGCCCACACTTATGAGGTACATGAGTGTAAAAGGTTTCTACAAGGCAGTATAGACTACCACAAAATCAAATTAAAACCTCATACTAGTGCTAACCTTTCCTTGGCATGGGTCAACATGATTATGAAGGTTGATGATACGATACTATTGGTTGAAGGGTCATTTGTCTTTGTAAGGACATGTGATAGGATCATATTAGTGCTAACCTTCCATTTTTGGAATCACCATGAAGTGAAGACACAAGGAACATTTAAAGCAAATTATATTGCAGCCCCTACCACAGGAACTAATGTCCTTGATTTTTTGGTTGAAAGTGTGCTTCAAAAGGACCAAAAAAATGAAGTCCTTGTGTCAATACCAAGAGGAACAGTGATAGTTGTAGGACCTCATGATGAATCAATGGTACTTAATCAATTATTGAGACAAAATTCAGTGGAGGGAATTCTCAAAGAGAAGGTTCAATGTTATTTCATTGTGAATACAATTGTTGAATTATTAAGGGCCATGGATATGGATGGAGTTGATGCTACTAATGATGTAGCAGTATTTGAGTTACTAGTCCACCATCTTGAAATTATGTTGTACTACTTGAATGAGGGTAATTTTTTGGTGCAACACAATGGGTTGTTTAAACTTGGTGGGGATCATTCAACTAGTCTTGTTGAATTACTAGCTTTCAATTTGATAATTTGCAACTGGGTGACTGTGAGATTCAATGTGAAGGCACAAAATGAGAGAGTTGTTGATTTGTGTCAGTGGATGACAAGCAAAGAGATGTCTCCAGATTCAGCAAGGAGCATGCAAAATAAAAAGGACTTAATTAAGCAATTTGTCTTGGTTATTCTAGTACATTTGGAGCTTGAATTGGACAACCTTGGAAAGGCACTGTTAGTTGGAAAATCTCTCTTATATCTTCTGAAATGTTCAAAGTTTTGCACTTTCTTAGGCTATGTTTATGAGGCAGTAACTTGTTGCTTGCTAATGGTCTGTTATGAATTGCGAAAGAAGTTGCAGTCTTTTATGTTAGGGGAGAAACTAACACGGCAGCCACTAATTCCTTCAAGCATTTATGTTTGGTGTATACTAGTCCCTTCCACATGCTGCATTTATCCAAAACAAGGATCACTTGATAATGAGAGGATAATGTCATTGTCTTACTCAGGACCGATTCGACAATCGGACCCGGGAGAGCTCAAATTTCATATGATAGTTACAACTTGTGTTTACGGCTGGAATGGTTTGATTAGCTTTCATGGATTGCTCAACTTTGTATTTGATAGAGGCAAGTTTGATGGATTCAAATTTTCAACCTTGAGGACAAGGTTGATTTGAAGGGGTCGGTATTGATAGAGGCTTGAATTGTGAAAGTGGGCCTTTACTTTGGCCCAAGACTAAGGTGTGGAAAGAAAGAGGGAAAGGAATGAAAGAATGATGAGGTGGCATGAGAGCATTAGTGCATGAGGACTTATTCTACTATATAAAGAGTAATAAACAGAAGGAATAACTTAACTAGAAATTCACTTAGAAATAGAGGAATCACTTTATGGTGATTTGGGGCACTTAGTGCTTTGGGGCTGATAGTGTCACTATCAGTTTGTTATTATCTTTTCCATTACCTTTCTGTTATTTGATTTGCTATTACTACTACCTTTGTAATTGCTTCCTTATTCCATTAATACAACTACACTATTCCATCAATTTCACCATTATTATTTCATCTTTGAAACTGAGTTCTATCATAGACAATTATATATGTGCGCAACAATGATGTGTATTTTAACAGTGTAGTTATGTTTGTGTACAACTGTATACTACTGTGTGGTAAAATAAGAGTTATTCAGCACACGAGTGCGCGCGCACACAAACACACACACATATATGTATACGCGTAAATAGATATTATAACATAGATAAGCAAATTAACATCTAAAGTCAAAATATTAAAAGCTAAGCTTAAATTGAAAATTCACAAGTTTAATTAATTACAATCATCTAAGTCTAAATGCAAATAAATTGATTAGTTGTGTAACAATGATAGTTTTCTATTTTTTTTTTTTTTATTATCATGGAACTTCAGTGTAAATTTCAATAAGAGATTAAGTCTATAAGCAAGTACTACCATAGAACACAAATATCAATAAGAAATTGAGCTTCTAAAAAAATATATATATAAATAAGAAATTAAGGAATATGCGTGAAAATACTTTTTTATAAAATAATTTTGTAAAAATTTATCAATATCACTTTTCAAAAAAAATTATCACTAACTTTTGTTTTATGACAAATTTAGTAGTAATTGATTAGTTGATTTTAGAAGTAAGCAAAACAAATCATGAAATCAAAATAAGAAACAAATCCTGATTAACGGTTTGTATAACCACATCGCACAGTTAGAAAAAAAATTAATCTCCGTCGTTAAGTTGATATTGGACGGTTTAGATCTTATATTTATCAAATCAATTTTAATTAATATCATTAATTTGCATCGGACGGTTACGATCAAATGATCGGATCAGACCGTCAAGATCAATAACTGTATCACACACAGTTACCGCAGAGAAATCGACACATGCAAACACAGTTACACAGTCATGGCGGAAGGAGTCTCGTAGTGGAGACACAAAACAGCAACCGGAGAAAGCACAGATCGCCGGAAAACGAACATAACCGTCACCGGAGAAAAATGCAAAATCGAAGACGGAAAACGAAGAAAGAAAACATAACGTTTACTCGGTGTTTCTCTAATCAAAATCATCACGATGCAGTTACATACGCCGGAAGACGCAGTAACCGTCGCCGGAGAATGCAATAACCGTTACCGCAGTAAAATGCACAATCGTAAACAGAGAAAGAAACCCTAACTTTTACTATAAACAAATGATAGTGACTAAATGCAAACGAAAATGAAAACAATCGCATCAACGTGCGTTTGATTGCAGAGAAAACTGAAAAGATGAAGAAGAAATTCACCTTTCCCTGGTTTCCACTGCTCATGATTTCTTTCTCTCTCTGGTTTTCAGTATTTTTTCTTCGCTAATGCTTTTCGTGCTTAGTGCGCGCTCTAATACTGCTATATATAGACCTATTTTTCAGCGAAAAATTAGATATCTGAAAAGACAAATATCTTAGTTCCCTTTTTTATAGTGAAAAGAAAATAACAAAGTAAATCATTAAGTCCATTTTTGATTTTGTAAGATATTTTTAAATAATTTTAATAAAACAAAAATTGTTTAGTATAATGTTTTTCTAAATGATTTATAGTTTTTTTTAAGATGTTATTTCAATCACTAATTGACATAAAAAATGCACTTTAACTTCTTCCGCAGGTCAATATATTCTTCATATACTCCCATTGCGTACAATCTCAAATGCTCTAACGAAAGCCCAATTATTGGGATGTAATTGGCCAAGGGCATTATTTCCCACTTGTTATTAGGGTTGCGAATAAGGAAAACTTTTTTTCTGCCCCAACATTTATCACTTTACTCCAATATATTTTAAAATATCCCTATTCTATCCTTATCTTACTCTTTTTTTGTTGGTCAGGAATCTTACTCTATTATATTTTATTGTAGTTTTATCATTTTTTCGATAAACTGCATACCCACCCAAAACACTGTTCCGATAATTTTTTTATTTCCAGTATAATAATTTTACCGGTACACTTTTTAAAAAGTGTACCGGTTATTTATAAAATCAATTACATTATAATACCGGATTAATTTTTCACAAGTGTACCGATTTATAAAATCTCATAATATCGGTACACTTTTTGGCTACCGGTCTTGAAAAATCCCATAATACCGGTACACTTTCAGATTGTAATATCGGTGCACTTTTTGGCAGCCTGCATTTGGCTTTACCATATCCCTCAGACCAATCTTAAGACTCATATTATGCAACGTGTTACTTGTTTTAAATTTCTTTAACAAATAAAAAAAATTCAGCTACAGTAACACTGTTTACCTTCTTCTCCAATTCAGTTTACACTAACCCGCACTCCACTCTCGCCATGTTGCAGATCTGAATTTTGGCAGGAAGCTTAAATTTCACAAACAGAAATCATACTTATTGTCTTCCTATTGTTTTTCATCTTTTATACCATAATAGAAAATTTGTTTCTTAACTCAAATTCCAATCCAATGTCAATGAAGCAATAAATCATGGTCTAAACACCAGCAACGAACAGGAAACTGGTGACGACGGCGGAAGTGGGTGGTCACCAGCAAATGAGTCTGGCAACGATAAAGGAATGGATGGTGATCCATTTCGGTGGGTTTGTACCAACAATATTATCGGAACAGTGTTTTGGGGATAAAACTAAAAAATAAATATTGTTCTGACAAAAAACAAAAAGTAAGATAAGGATAGAATAGAGATATTTTAAAATACGTTGGGGTAAAGGGATAAATGTTGGGGTAGAAAAAAAGTTTTCCTGCAAATAAACTAAATCGGCGAATTATGGTTTAGCCTATATAAACACACCTTAGGTCAAATTATTTTTTTAAATAGAGTAAACCAAAAAAATTACAAGACTAGTAGATTGGCCTTTCTAAATAAGTATGAATAACATTCTCCTAATATTTTTATTAAGACAGGAATCTGTTGATTTTAATTGTAATCAGTGGCCTTGATTAATTATTAAGGAGGAATCCGTTGATTTAAATTGTAATCAATGACCTTAAATAATTACTAATAATTATAGGGTAAAACAATAGATACGTTGGTCAATGCTACGGTGAATCATTTTTGAAAGTGGTCCACATGAACTCGTGCTAAAAATTATTATAAATTTTAATAATTATCTATAATACTCTTTAAAAGTAAAAATTCATTAATTTTTCTTTTTCACGAAAAAAAAAAAAAGAAATTATTAACTCCAATTCAATACGAGTTACATTTTTACTATGGGTTGTTTTAATAAACTCCAAACTACCCTGCAATTTCGAAATAGGCAAATACCCCCCTGCAATTGTAAAACGTCAATCAAATACCCCCCTCTGTAATAATAAATTGTCGTTGATCGAACTCGAGCCGAGATATTTCAATTTTCCGAGCTGCAGATTACATAAAGAAGCCACCATTTCGTTGATCGCAGTTAAATGTTTCTATTAACCGGCATATAAGGTATAAATTTCAATTTTTTGAGCTGCAGATTACGTAAAGAAGCCACCATCGCGTTGATCGAACTCGAGCCGAGAGATTTACTCAGCGACTGAGCCATCAGAGACATCGACGGGGACGGTGACTCCATTGGAGTGGTCGAAACAGGAGAAGACATGAACGGTAAGGGTAACGCCATTTGGAGGGGGTATTTGATTGACGTTTTACAATTGCAAGGGGGTATTTGCCTTTTTCGAAATTGCAGGGGGGTATTTGACGAATTTTGAAATTGCAGGGGTATTTGGCATTTCACTCATTTTTTAAATGGCTCACTTGTTGAAGTAAAGTGGTCATATTAGAAAGTTTTTCAAATACCTTATTTTTTTAATTACACTACTCTTTTCTTTTATGTTAAAATATACACTCCCTTCTCTCTTATACAAAATACTTTTTCTTCCTTGAAAGAGGCTTATATTTCATTCCCCCTAATATTAAAACATACATTTCCGTCTTTTAATAAAACTTCAGTTTAATAGAATCAAAATTGAAAATTCTAATCCAAATATTATTATTATTATTATTTTTTACTCACTTCATAAACATATAATATTAAATATTTTTATAAATTATGAAACAATAAAATTTTAAAAAAAATCTCGGATAAATTACTAAACTCGATTAAAAAAATATTATATATTTAATTTATATTTAAAATAATAAAATTTTGAAAGAAATAAAAATTAATTTCTTCAATGGTGATTTAAATTTTTTTAACATGAAATAGTGGTTTAAAGTTAATTTTTATGACAAAAAAATTTATTTATTTTAAAATAGAATTCTAATATAAGAAGGGAGGGGAATATAATTCAAACCTCTTTCAAGGGAGGAGAGTATTATTTACTCTATTTTTTTTTATTTTAACAAATATCAACTGTTTTTTTTTTGTACAAAGTGCTTATTATTATTATTATTGCCTTTTTGGCCCCCTAAATTTTACAAAGTTGCAATTTTGGCCCCATAAATTTAAAAAGAGCACTTATGGCCCCTTATGTTTATCTTTTTTTATAAAAGGTCAATTTTAATCTGGTCAATGTAGATGTGGCGAGTCACTTAAGTGACTCAGCTGCCACGTCACCATTGTTTGCCATTTAATAATTAAAAAAATTTGAAAAAACAAATAAAACACTTCATCGTAACCATCTCTATAATCCATCTTCAGCTGCTTTAGTCTTCACTGCAACATACCTCTTCACTGTAACCAACTCCATTGAATTTCAAAAAAGTCATCAATTCAACAACAACAACAACAGCAACAACCAACTTGATGGGAGTTTTTTTTTTCATTTATCGGTAAACATAAAATTTTATTAATCTGTAAAGATCTATTACAGTGCATTTTTCAATGGCCGTGATGGGAACGGCGGCGGTTTGCAGAACGACAGTGGTTCGAGGCAGCGGGTCAAGATATGTGAAATGGATTTTAGATTTGTAAATTATTAAAACAAAATTCATATTCATATTCATGGATGTAAAACAAAATCGATGAAGATATTGCTATGGACGTTGACATGAATGTGCTTTCATGACTGCAAAACAAAATTCAAAATCCCTAATGTCTATTATGCAGATTCATATTTTAATTTACACATCCAACCATTTTGGTGGTGGTCACCGTCTGTGGCGGTGGTTTGAGCGTTCACCGGACTTTGTGTCTGCTGCCGAATGAAAATGTTAAGTTACTGGCATGAAGAAGAAGAAGAAGATACATCTTGTATGGACAATTTTACATGTTCTCCTTTTTAATTTTAGTAAATCTTGAACATTAATTATATCTGATGGCTGAAAATGATTTTTCTCTAGTCCCTCACCGATGAGGGACCTATTCCCTCCCTCACCTTGGAATGCACCCAAATTAATAGGAAAAAAATTTAACTAATTTTTTAATTATTAAGTGGCAAGTAGTGATGATGTGGCATATGAGTCAATTTAGTGACTCGCCACGTATGCTTTGACTAGGTCAAAATTGACATTTTGCAAAAAAAGATAAACATAAGGGGCCATAAGTGCTATTTTTAAACTTAGGAGGCCAAAATTGCAACTTTGTGAAATTTAGGGGGTCAAAAATGCAATTTAGCCTTATTATTATTATTATTATTATATTAGAGTTTTAGTAGTAAAAAAAAGGAAAGGTGGTAATGGAGTTACTACGATCACACAATGCACTGAAGGAAGACAACTAATTTGAGAGTGAGGTAATTTTATATGATAGTCAATTTTCAATTTAAGTAAGTCAAAAATATTATAATCAAATGTTGAGTCAAAATAATTTAATAATAATAATATATTATTTTAAAATCAAAATAATACATTGTCTAAGTCTATATAATGGACATGGTGTTAGTCTTACTTACAAGATAAAATTCCACAAATATGGCTTTCCACAACAACCAATCTTATATTGTCAGTATTTCATGCATTACTTTGATCTTGATTTCAGGTAAACAGAAAATTTATTTTATCTTTAAGTTGTACATTTCATAAACAATTGATCGACTAACTTAAATTGAAAATAATTATGGTTTGATATATCTCTTCAACAAAATAGTAATTACATATATTTTGTATTGATTCAGGATTGGTTACTAGTATGAAGACTTCAACAATAGATGATGTAAAATCATGCTTTGTGGGAAGTCCAGCAAAATTTTGTTGCATAGAGGATTGTACTCCAAGTTGCTATCAAGACTGTAAGAATAGTGGATTTATAGGAGGAAAATGTATTAATTTAGGTGCTGGTGGGAACCAATGTTGTTGTATTCATTGAATTATGTGTTTTTTTCAAAAGCAAATTAAGCATTGAATAATATTGTATCCTTGCAATTGCTAAAATAAAGAGATGAAGTTATAAGTTGAGAATTGATTCTCTCAATTTATTTCCTCTGATGTTCGTGATTATATGTTCTCAATCTCACCCTTAAAAATTTTCTCTCATTTTCTATTTGATATCTTAATTTTTTTCAATGATTAAGATTCCAGTTTTTCTCTCATATTAATGGAGAGAATCCATTCTCTTATAAGTTAGCTTGATTACACCTTGCAAATTGAAAGTTTATGCTCGTGAAAACTTGAGAGTATTGGTTAAATTAATCATAATAGTCAAATAATGATTTTATTTTATTTTACTAAAAATAATTACATTTATTCATTTAAATTGATAAAGTACATTGAATGGAAAGATAATTTTAATGTCATTAAAAATTAAAAAGAATAAATTTACAAACAAATTGATAATAACTAAAATAATAACATACATTGGCAAAATACCCACGAATAATATGATAAATAAAAGTGACTGACATGTCTCTGAATTTGCAATGTTGAGACCCAAATTAATAAATGAATATGGATATAGTTTTTTTTATAAACAAAATATGAATATAGTTGATTGAAGTCGATCTCAATATAAATCAAATGAACAGCCAGAGCAAAACGAGAAAAATCACAAAAGAAAAAATCAGTCTTTGTAAAAAACTACTTATATTAAAAGAGAACAAAGATGCACATGAATGATCTTAAGCTAAAAGATGACACAAAACAATAACTCTGTGATCGAAGAAAAAAGAAAAACTTAAAGTGAAAAGTAAAGATTATTTAAAAGAAATTAGGGCCGACTGTATATTTATACTCCTTTCGTTATATAATATAAGTAAAAGTTGGACAACAAAAGTGAATGTATTTGATCTAAAGTTTAGACAAAATACATTCACTTTTATTGACCAACTTTTACTTATATTTTGTAATGAAGGGAGTAGCTATTTTACATTTTAAGATTTGATTATTAATCATAAAATTATTTGAGTTTAAAGTCAAGTTCATCTTATAATGCCCCTGCAAAGCAATTTCGTAAATCCAAGCATGTAACGAGTACGCACAATTCACTCATGATACAGTACAAAATAAAAAAAAAATACATTTTTATTTTTTCATTATTTTTTCTAGTTAATTTTTCTTAGACTGGATTTATTTGGTCAATTTTTCATCCATGTCTCACTAATTTCAAGGTTATGATAGAAATGAATGAAAACATATATACCCTCTGTTTCTTTTTAAGTGTCCGTTTTGAATAGTAACACCAAGTTAAGAAAATATATTTTTGCACCGTATTTTTCTATTATACCCTAATTTTAATTCACCAATAAAATCCTATTTTTTTGCACACACTTTCTCTTTCCAATAAATTTAATATACTATACACACTAGGGGTGGCAAAACGGGCCGAACCGTTTGACCCGCAATTTTTTACGGGCTGGGGTGAGGTTTTCGGCCCGCTACCTTAAGTTGGCCCGCCCCGCCCCACCCCGTTTTTGAGCGGGCCTAAACGGGGGCGGGCATGCCCGTTTTTCCACTTCTTTCTAATATTTATCATTTTATCTTATATTGTGAGGAGTACTTATTAACTTAGTTGATGATTTGTTAGTTTAATTAAGCGTAATTATAAAGAATTGTTTGTTAACTTGATTAATGTTTCTTTTAGTTTAATTATCTCTATTCTGTGCTGCAATTTTCTCTTAATTATCCTTATTATAGTATTATGTTAGTTTAAATATGAGGTAAGAATCGTAAGGAATTGTTAAGTTATTATAATTCAACATATTTAATATTTTTTTAACATTGAATTGTGAAGTTGTAATTCAAATTGTAAAAAAAAAAAAAAAGGTATTTGGCGGGCATGCCCGCCAACCCGCAACCCCGCCAATAAACGGGCGGGCTTGAATTTTGAACCCGCACACCTAAGTTGGCCCACCCCACCCCATTTTTGGGCGGGCTTAAATGGGGTGGGCCTAAACGGGGCGGGCATGCCCGTTTTGCCACCCCTAATACACACACAACAAAAGAAACAAAATTTAATATGTTATGTACCAAAAAAAAATTTAATTTTCCAAATATATAGTATTAATTAGTTTTATTGAAAAAGATATGAGTAATTGACAAAGGGTATAATTGACAAATCGTACCCTTAAAACATTAAATGGACAGTTAAATAGGAACGCTAAATTTGATATTTTTGGACACTTAAAAAAAAAACGGAGAGAGTATTATATATTATATTGTACTGATTAATTGATTTGATTCAGTTTCATTTTTAAAATACTAAAAATCAAATCGATAGAAAAATTAATGGTAACAGTTTTTCCAACATAATAGAAAAAAAGAGATAAATCAACCCTTTTTTCCCTATAAGTTATGTTGACTTGGTCCAGAGCATCCCTAAAAAAAGAGAATTACTTTTTGCATTTTTGGGTGGTCTCATTCACCCCCTAAAATGACCATAGTATCCTTCTGAGTTCACTCTCTAAGTAGAGAACTATGTTTTAGTTCCCACTCTAAGTAGCGAGCGTCAATATTTTATCCTCAAACTAGACGTCGGCATCCTACATTGTTGAAAAAATCATGAAAAGATTGAGTTCACATCCTAGGGGCGAACTCTTTTTTTCATGATTTTTTCAACCATGTAGGATGCCGGCGTCCAGTTTGAGTATAAAATTATTGACACTCGCTACTTACGAAACGAATGAAAACATAGTTCGCTACTAGAATTCAAATTTGCCTGAGAAGGTAAAATGTATGTTTACCAAGTTTCAACGCGGTACCGAACACGAAACACCCACTTAATAGAGATGTGATGCGATATTCTAGATCAAAATCCTCTAATATGCACCTCAATGACATTTGGATCGTATCGAAGTTTTCATTTTAGTTCCATTAAATTCAATAAGAGACACTCAACTATATGTTGTGTGATGGAACCATGTACTGATTTTCCCTAATTAGAGACACTCAACTATATATATGTTGTGTGATGTATTTTGAAGAGTTAGAAACTCTTGATCATTTGATTTTTTTTCCCTCTCTATGTCAAAGTAGTAGCAGTATGGAAAAACTGAATTAAGGTCTTAAATTAGCTAAGCAATGCCATCAAAACATTAGCAGAAGCACTTTTCTAGTCCCTAAGCTAACCTGTGGCATATAGTGTCAAATGTCACATATAAGATATATAGTTAGAAATTTTTCAAACATTACAGCAGAATTTTTTAATTACCTAAGCAAATGGAGGGAAACTACAAGTCATGGCATGTTCAAATTGACAAAATTGTAAACAACATTGAGCATCTGACATGCTGTATTGTCAAATGTAAAACCCCCCAATAAGCTGAATTGCTATAGGCAGAAAATGTAACATAGTTGCCAATAGTTTTTGGTAGTGGCATGCTGTCAGATGATCATTGATTTAGTAAATTTTCTTCTTCAACTTGACCTTCTACAAAAATTTAAGATAAAAATCCATTAAAATTTATTTTTGCCTACCAAATATTGATATGAAAATAAAATTTGCATCAAGATAACAGATTGTTTCACAATATTTCTTTCAAAAAAAGTATTTCAATTATATTAAGGGTTAAATATATTATTAGTCCTCAAAATAGTTCTTATAAATGTAAATAGGGATAAAAGTGAATAAGTTTTTCTAAGGACTAAACTTAAAATTTCGTACTTTGTTTTATAGGGACTAAAAACATATTTAACCTTTATATCAATTGATAATTGAAATAATAAACCAAACACAAAACAAATATAAATTAGTTTCAAAGCAGCTTTGGTTACATGTCATTGCAATTCTCATTTACTAGGATATCAAAGAATCACACTAAGAGAAGCTTTGGCTGCAAGTTATTGCAATTCTTGTTTAACAGGAAATCAAAGACTCAAACAATTGAAACCTATAGGGAACTAATAAAAGTCTTTAAGGTCTAACCTCCGATATTGATGGCCCGGATTGCTTCAACCACAGCTTGATTGTCATCGCCCTTAAACATATATGAATAAAAAAATGTATTAACAAACTAAGGCATAAGTAATACCCAACTGAAAAGCTTAACTTAGTAGTCCAAATCACTAAATAAACCATTACCATAGGAATGATCTCCATGGAGAATGAGTGAAAGCTTCTGCTCAGCTTCATAGCCTCAAGGCATAAGTTCCTTAGTTGCAAATCGGTTGTTTCCCAAGGTTTCCCGAACTGATTGATGACAAAATCAGAGTCTCCTTTAACAGCAATGTGCTTAAATCCTTTCATGCTCGCTTTCTTCAGACCTAAAATTAGAGCTCGGTACTCAGCAACATAACTTGTTTGATTCCCCAGTCCTTCGCGGAATGCACAGAACTACAAAGAAACATAATTGTTGGCTACATTTTATAAATAAATAAATAAATAAATAAATAAACAAGACCCAAATGAATTGTTGCATAAAGTATATATACCACACTCCCATCTTCAACAAGCAGTATAACTCCTGCACCACCAGATGGTCCAGGACCTCCCGAGTAAAAGGATCTACCACAAAACACAATGGTACAAGAAGGCTGCAAATAATACTTTATTAACGCATTGTCTCGTAGAAAAAATTGTGATATAAAACTTTAAAGTTAAATACAATTACCGAGTATAAACTATAGAAAATATTTCATACTGAAATAAATTAATGCCTGAGTTGCATAGCCAACCATGAATGAGCACGGTTAATGACACTGGTTGTGCACTGTAAACTGCTGGTACAATACCTTCCAAAGACATATTATGGCCATTACTACTAGCACTTTGAAACATGGTGCTAGTTCAATAGGCGCTTGAGCAATTGAGCAGTTCTAGACAGTAAAAAGCTATCAAAGCTTCCACCATCTATTAGCTAGCAATTGCAGAGCAATTGTGCCAATATGTTCGGTTAATTCTACTAAATTCTAGGATTTCTGCATATCTGACCTTATCTCAAAATTATACTAATTGACGAAAATATAGAAAATCCTAATTACTTTTATTCTTAGAGCTGTATTGCATTTGTTGAAGCATGATTCAATGCACTTTGTGAAGCTTGATTAAATAGTAAATTCAATGTTGTAAATTCCCTGCAGTATTGATCACTAACAGAACCAGTTGGAAACAATGTAGCTCGCTCGAGGATACTCTTAATTATATATAGAAGATCTATAATCAAGTTCTAAGGCTGTGTAAAACCATGCAATGGAAGAATAACCTCATAATCCAAATGAAATCACTAACAGAACCATTTGATTTATTTTATTTTTTAACTAAATGTTAGTTGGTCCAGTGGTGATTGATACTGGACTTAGTAGGAAGGGTCACACCGTCACAGTTCGATTCTCCCCAACTGCATTTGGGAGGAGACTGAAACCACTTGATGCTAGAACTCGCAAAATCATTTTTAAAGTTTATTAAATAACGGATGTATCTGGTCTATAATACCTCTTGTTTGGTTGAGTTCCCTTGTTTAAGTTTAACATCCATGATTCGATTGAGCTGAAGTGTCGCATCTGTCATTTGACTGATCTTTGCCAGCACCTCTGAGTGGTTCTTTTCAATTGTTTCGGTGAGTTGCTCCAGTTTAGCTTTGAATTCTCTCAATCTCATGTTGAGGTCTGCCATTGGGGAGATGAAAACACCAAACTCTAATAGCAAAAGAAATTAATAACACGAAAAAATTTAGTAAACTAGATTAAAACTAAATTTATGTTAACCTAAAAACGTTACTAGTATCATCATACATAGTGCGATTCTATGTATATACGTTGAGAGAATGAAGAAAATCATTCACCTGGTCTATAGAAGAGAGTTTTTTTTTTCTACCCTATCACCTTCTCGGTACCCTTCTAGTTTCTTATTCTAAGCTTTTGCTATTTTATAATGCCCATTATTTAAGTAACCGGCATATGATATTTTAATAATTTTATAGGAGGCGTGAGAAAATTGGGCTAAAGTATGCCTAATCAAAAAAATGTAATTAATTTTGTGTGGAAAAGATGAATTATTAGTGATTTTATAAAACTATTCTTTACTAATAATATAAAATGTAAATTAAACAATTAAAAAAAGAAAGAAAAAAAAAATTATCTTCCTGATATTTTGCGCTTGTTTATTTTATTTTGATATGAGATTGTAGATGTTATACTTATACATGTTAATGTAATTCCTTCCTTCCATAAGAAAAAGGATTTGATTGCTTTTGAAAAAAAACAAGATTTGATTGTCCCGTAAAAGGTTCTAAATTAACAATTATGATTCCTCTGTTAGAGAAATTAATTAATTACATTAGAATTTAGAAGACTGAAGTCAACAAATCAAAATCAAAAGAAAATAAGATGAAACTTCCACGATAAGCCAAACAACCACAGAATCATCGCCGGATAATGAACATAACCACCGGAGATAACGAAACTCTACTTAACCACCGCCGGAGATAACACAGAATCACCGAAGAAATAATAAACAAATCGATAAAAATTAAAGTAAAATAAAATGAAGCTTCTACTAACAAAATCATAGGGTTTACAGTGTGTGTTGAAACAAGCGATAGTCGCTTAATTTATGCTAAAGAAAACCACTAAAAAGGAATCACATTGCATTTTCAGAGAAAAATATGAACGAGAAGAACAAGAAGAAGAAGAACCTGGTTTCCACGGTTAAAGATTTCTCTCTCTGATTTTCAAACTTTTTGCTCTAAGGATTGTGTGTATAGTGTAGTTAGTTACACACTAACACTACTATATAAACCGCAATAAAATATGTGTTTTCGGTTACTGATATATTCCAATTGCAATAATAATAAAAGAAAATTAATATTTTGTTCGATTTAATTTATTCTTCATCTAAAAGAGTCTTGTAGAATAAGAAATGGAGGTGGAGACGTGGAGTATCACAGCTCAGCGTAGTATAGTATCAGTATGTGTAGAGAGTAACTATGGTGAAGGTAAAAATTAACTAGGGTAACTCTTAGTACTATGGCCTACAAAGCCCCGATACGCGACTGATACGATACCGATATGCTGATACGTGAAAATTTTAAAAAATTCATATCCGATACTGGCATGATACGTTATTTTAAAATTAAATATATAAATGCACGATATATAAACATGACTAAAATCAATAATATTAATAATAATAATTTTTTTTGAAAGATAAACAAATTATTATTATTATAAACGCAAATAGTTCATTGTACAAGGAGTACAAACAAGCCAATAAGTTTGTACAAGAGCAAAACAGTTTGTGGCTCAACATACAAGGGCTCTTCAGTCCTAACTAAGGACATATAATAGCTTAAAAAACATATAATAGTCATGACATTAAGCCTCTTCAAGAAGCCCATCTTGTAGCAATAGCAGACAATTATATAGGTTCTGCAGCTGACCAATTAAAAGCATAAAACATCCATTCTTATCTTATACTAAAATTTTGGGACAAGCCTAAATACTTAACAACATGTTATATAGTAGGACACCATAGTGACTTCAGAACAGTGACAAAGACAAAAAATATTAATTATAATAAACTAACATCATTAATACTAAGTTAAGTATTTGTGTTTCATTAATATTGTCCTAAAAAATAATGATCACCAATATATTTTAAGTTATACATCTTAAGTTAAGTATTATATAAAAAGAACATTATTAGTACTATCTCAAACAATATCACCAGTACTATCCAAAAAAAGACATAGTTAGTTACACGTATAACAACATAATAGTTTGGAATTCACTAGGAAACACAGATTGTATCGGATATTATTTTTTATTTAAAAATAAAGATTTAACCGATACTTTTTTGATACGAGTGTAGGACACGTATCGGATATTATTTTTTTATTTAAAAAAAAATTAACCGATAATTTTCCGATACGAGTATCGGAATGTATCGGACGAGTATCGATATTGAATACATATCGGACACGATACTTTACCGTTTCTAAAGTATCACAGCTTCATACACTATGGCGGTAATAAAGTTTAAGTATGGTAAGTATCTATGAATATGTATATAACAGTAATAATCACTGTACCGATCAATCTTATGTCACTCACTGATTTTTCAAAACTTGGTTAGTGTGTGTCATATTTGTGTGAGAAGAGAATATATATAGGGGATAAGGATTAGCTTTCGGTCAATCTTTATCACTTTATGCAAAATTTCATTATTATATTTTTTTTAATAATTTGTACATTGTAAATATTGGAGAAGAAAATAGGGATTAACTATCATAAAGTCGAAATTGATGAATTTAATCTCTCCGTTTTTTTTTAAGTGTCTAAAAATGTTGGATTTAACCTTTCTATTTAACTGTCCATTTGATGTTTTAAATGTATTATTTGTCAATTGTACTATTTGTCAATTACTCATTTTTTTCAATAAAACCAATTAATGCTATATATTTGAAAAACTAACTTTTTTTAAATTTTTTTTTAGTACATGACATATTAATTTATTTTTTTGTACATAATATATTAAATTTATTGGAAATAGAAAGTGTTTGCAAAAAAAAATAAATTATTGGTGGATTAAAACTAGGTTATAATAGAAAGATAAGGTGTAAAAATACACTTTCTTAATTTGGTGTTATTATTCTAAATGGACACTTAAAAAAATTGAGGAGTATAAAATTGAAATTGTTTGATTAAGATTGGATCAAAATATGTTGGTTTAAATTTTAACTTCAGATTTTATATATAACAAAGAATTAAATTTGTCGTACAATTTATACGGTCTGAGTTTAATCAAACAATTTTAAAATACTATTGAGTACACTAAACTACATTCTATTTGTGACCGCAGTTAATAGAAATAGCAAATCTCAAAATACTAAATAGGCATACATTTCATCGTGGCCGCACTTAAATCAATTGGGCATTACATCTTTGTAATAATAATAACTATACATAGAATATTGCAAAATGTTAATAATGGTTTTTTTCATGTTTATATTAAGAGAATATACACGAGCACCTATTTTTTTTAAAGAGATAAATTATTCCTCCGAATAAATTTAATTGTTCTAGTTACTACTTAGTTAATCTAATTAGTTAGACTATAAATAAAGTCTTACTATAGTTATTTGTATTTAATGTGGTTCAATAATCACAAACTAAATTTAAAGCTAGCCTATAAAAAAACAAACTAAGTTTAAACAAAAAATTTAATTAAAACTAAAAACACTATAATTGAATAAGAGGGGGGATATATTGACTCCGGGTGTAAGTTATAAAAGCTACTCCAAATCTTAACCTTTGATTTTAATATCAATTAATGGCTAAGATTGATTGATCATAATTGATAAGATGAACTTTATTTTGTTATCACACTAGAAAATGAAAGATTATCAAAATATACTTCAAATAGAAAAGAATGAATTAATTATAATCATTAATTGTGAATTTTTTTTTTTTGACAACAATGAAAACTTATTTTTTGATCACACTGAAAAAACAAGGATTCCACCACACTCTGAAACGGCATAACATTTAGCTTTTGATAATATTGCTTCTTTTCTTACAAGATTTTTTCGGGTATGCTTCTTTTTTCATTTAAACGACAACCCCACACAAAACTTGCTCTCCAACTACACATGAAACAACACTCGACATCCAGAAAAAATCAAAAGCAAAACGAATTCTCAAACTCTAACTTAGAAGTAATGAAAGGGATTATTTGAGATAATGAAAGCAACACCGTGTTTCAAGATATGAGATAAAAAGGAATCAATGTATTTTTTTATTGAAATTAAAAAAAAAAATGATGAATCACAACATGTTTGTCGTTCGTGTGTTTTTCATGAAACTGTCTTCACTGTATTTATCATTTCCCTAAAAAAAACAAGGGAGAGGAATAATAAAAAAAATCACAATTAATGATTATAATTAATTCATTCTTTTCTATTTGAAGTATATTTTGATAATCTTTCATTTTCTAGTGTGATAACAAAATAAAGTTCACCTTATCAATTATGATCAATCAATCTTAGCCATTAATTGATATTAAAATCAAAGGTTAAGATTTGGAGTAACTTTTATAATTTACACCCGGAGTCAATATATCCCCCCTCATTGAATAAACTAATATAACTTTGTGAGTATTGTTCCGTAAAAATAATTCAGTTGGTAGCTATCAAAATATATCATTGAAAGATTGAAATTTGATCTTCCAATTAACCACTTCAAATGTGTCCTAACATTCAATATAGTATATTTATAGTTTCTCATTGAATGACAATATAAAACTATTTTACATCAAACAACACTAAAAAAATATTAACTAGCATTATTAATAAAAATTGTTAAACAATTTTATAAAAATTGTTAAACATAAACTTTATATTATAATGCAATCATTTATTTTCATAAAAAATCCATTAACAATTCTGATAGTTTATACCTTATCAACGACATTAATGGAGAATGTGTTACAAGCCACTAAAGACTAAAGGACAGCTAGCCGAAGATAAATTGAAGACAATCATCTTCCACTACAAGAAATATGATTTTTGCCAACAACTTTTTTTGTCACAGGTCGCTGGCAAAACTATTTTGGGTAGTTTTACCAGCGACTTGTAACAACTTTTAACAAAAAAAGTTGTTGCAAAAAATCATATTTCTTATAGTGTTCACTAATCTGAAATTAAACGGATAAGTAATTAAGACATAAATAGAATAAAAATAAACCAGTATTATTTCATCAATTCTTCCTTTCTCTCCAATATAAATGTATTATACCAATATTTGGTTATTTATAATAATGTAGCAATAATCAAAATATTAAAGCAACGGTGCAATTTTGTCAACACAACAAAACAATATTCAATTGAGACAAGGGAAACTAAGAGAACGACTTAAGAAATTTCATTGGAGAATGATTCAAAACTCTTCTTCAATTTCAAAACATTGAGACACAATTTCCAGTCAGTCAGGTCAGCTATCTTCCACGGTTCCGCAGCCTATTGCATTTTAAGTTTAGGTAATGAAAATATGATAATAATAATAATAATAACAATAATAACAACAATAATAATGCATACTCCATAATATAACAGACCTGTTTGAATTTGACAACATATTCGGAATAACCAACACAATTGACTTTCTTAAATCCTTCGTCAACGGCCTTTTTCAGACCTAAAATTAATTTTGTGTGGAAAAAATAAATTATAAGTGATTGTATAAACCTATTCTTTACTAATAATCTAAAAGGTAAATTAAACAATTAAAAGAAGAAAAAAAATATCTTCCTGATATTTTGCGCTTGTTTACTTTATTTTGATTTTGACATGAAATTGTAGATGTTATAGATGTCAATGTAATTTCTTCCATAAGAAAAAGAATTTGATTGCGTTAGGAAAAAAAAAGATTTGATTGCCCGTAAAAGGTTCTAAATTAAAATTCTTCACTTATTTATTTTAAAAAATGACTTTCTAGATACTATGAAGTTATATTAAAAAAATGATAAGTTTACACATATTTGTTAATTTTAGCTTTAAAAATAACAACTTTACACATATTTGTTAGTTTTAGCTTAAAAAATATGATAACTTAACAGATATTTGTTAGTTTTTGCTTAAAAAATTGATAACTTTACATACATTTGTTAGTTTTAGCTTAAAAAACTTGATAACTTTACACATATTTGTTAAAGGAGGGGAGAAGAATAATTGAAATATAAATCAAATACATTTCAATATGGCGGATGTGGCGTTGGGACATGTGAAGTTGGGGAATTGTTGCTATCGTCTTAAGCGTGTCAAAAAGTCGATCGTCGACAAGGCTCTCGCTCTTCAAGACTATTTTGATCAAATTCAAACCATACCCATAGCGATCAGTGCATTGGAGACTGAAGATTGTCGAGCATCGGAGACAAATTAGCCTCCTTCTTGTACCCTAGCATTCACAGGTTATACATTTTCGGATAGGGGTGGTGCAATGGCGATTCTCATTTCTCACAATGAGGAAAAGATATGGCATTTTAAGAAATGAGTGTCGGGAGTAGCGGTGCCAGGAAGACGAGTGTGGCAAGCCGAACAACAGGAATGTGCATTTCCATACTTAAATCAAGGTTTAAAAAAAGCTTTCGCCGAAGGATTTAAAAAAATCAGTTGTGCCAGTTATTCCAAAGTTGTTGTCAAGCAGGTATAGAGTATGAATTTATTGTGCTAGTTATCCTACTCTATACCTAAACAACAACTTTAATGAAAATATATTAATTAGCACAATTGATAACTTTACACATATTTGTTAGTTTTAACTTAAACAAATGATAACTTTACACACATAATTAGTTTTAGCTTAAAAAAATATAACTTTATACATATTTGTTAGTTTTAGCTTAAAAAAAATGATAATTTTACACACTTTTGTTAGTTTTAGCTTAAAAAAAGATAACTTTACACACATTTATAAGTTTTAGCTTAAAAAAATGATAACTTTAACTTTACACACATTTGTTAGTTTTAACTTAAACAAATAATAACTTTACACACATTTGTATGTTTTAGCTTAAAAAAATGATAACTTTACACATATTTGTTAGTTTTAGCTTAAAAAATGATAACTTTACACATATTTATTAGTTTTAGCTTAAAAAATTGACAACTTTACACACATTTGTTAGTTTTAGCTTAAAAAAATGATAACTTTACACCTCCAATCTTGTTCGCATGGCTTCACAAGATCTCAAAACAAATGAATCTTTAGAATGGATACTCAATCAATCGAAGACACACCCTTCGATACCTCCAATCCGTAAGTTTTAAGTATCAACTGTTTTATTTGACTGGTCTCCCTAAACTTTTGTAGTTGGTCAAGTGGACGAACTCGTAAAGGAGTAATGATCATCCCTACCAGTGGTGGACAGGCGGACAGTTAAAAAACTATTGGCAAACTATATTATATTTCTGCCTAGCATTTATGTATGTTGGTTGTATTTCTACAACTATGATTTAGTATACTAAGTGTATGAAAGCACTAAACATTTTGTAGGACAATTTCAATGCTTACTTTTTGTTTGATGTGGAAAAACTTCTTATGCAATAATTTTGCAGAGTCAAGTAGTCTTCAAATGATTGTGATTGATTTTGGTTTATTTTGGATATTTATACAATTTTTTTTTGCAGATTTTAAACATGGCAAAGAAAATACGTTGAATAAGATCTCTTTTTGAATGTTATTATAGGATATTGTTTCTCTTTAGGTAGTCAAAGCCAACAAATAAGTTGAATAAAATATCTTTCTTAATTAAATGAAACTAAAATGAAAACTTTGATACGATCCAAATATCATTGAAGTGCATATTCGAGAATTTTTATCTAGAATATCACTTCACATCTCTATTAAGTGGGTGTTTGGTACCGCGTTTAAACATGGTAAACATATATGTTGGTGCCGCGATCCAAGTTTAGTCTTTTGCAATTTGTTTGGGTAGGTTACTTCACTGAAAACACATGGATTTGCTATAGCATTTTCACTACATTGGATTTCTTTGACCCCCCAAAAATACAACACATAATTAATTCAAGAGCAATGTCTTGGGTTTAAGAATGTTATTGGGCTAAATGAATATTCAATTTGAGATTTAAGAGAAGAATGATGATTAATTAAAGTATTAATTTGTTCATGATTTATAAAATCATTTGTAATTATTATGACAAACTAATCATATAGGAGTATTTCATATTTTAATTGTAAAATGGTCTTATAAAAAGGGACAATTTTTTTGTCAAACTAACTCTTATAAAAAGAGACAAGTGAGTATTTCGGTTTCCACTATTTGAGACATTCGCGCGTGGTAATTGAATTTTGATGAAACATACAATATTATTTTGGCATTGGGGACAAAGAAGTGGCTATTGACTTACTTGACTACGGTCTACAATCTTTTGTATCAACAATGCCGTTCCTGACATTACATGGGTCCTAGGCCAAATATAAAGAAAAAAAATTCTTTCATTTAATAAAATAACATTAATACATAATAAGTTCTACAAAATATCAAAAACATTCTTTTTATTCGAAAATTCATAAGAAGTGATTTCTTCGAGCATTTTGAGAAGCAAAAAATAACCTATTAAGTAGCTGAATTCAGGGACGAATCGAGAATTTGTAAGATCCAAATGGTTGAAATTGGATGCAAAAAATAACCTATTAAGTATTAACAATTTGTAAAAAATAAGTTAAATAATTCTTTAATAAAATTAGGAACACAAAAACTAAAACAAGAAAAAGTTATTAAAGTATAATTATCAATTTATCATACGAGTATATATTATATAAACAACACCAAAATCTAAACAAGAAAAAACCATAGCATCCATACATACCTTGCAAGAAAGCAAAATTTAGGAAATTAACCACAGCCGTTTTGTTTTTTGTTCTACGGAATTCAATTTTAGTAATCCTACCAATTATGCCCTAATTATGTTTTCTACCAATTGGGCCTCAATCACTTTTTATTTAATACGTAAAAAAATATATTTGGACCTTATTCACAACACTTATTTCTTAGGCCTAATAACATTTTCTTTTTTTAAGCATAATTAATATTGATTTTTTTAATAGTAGGTAGGTATAAAAAAAAAAATTGGACCTCTTAAAATAATGGGCCTTAGGCCATCGCACCCATTGCCTTAGCTCAGGGCCGGGCCTGTGTACACATTAACCCAAAAAATAATTAAACAATAAAACACAACAACACATTTTTGAGAAATCTATATAAAAGTTAAACATGTATTTAATGTAATAATAAAATATAGTGAACTAACCATACAAAATTAAACGTAACAATATTGACACATATGAAAAAAATATAATAAACAATAAAAATTGAACCATAAATAATAAATTAAATTGTATCAAAATGAAGAAACAAAACATATACTTTATTTTGTCAAAAAAAAATATATATACTTTTTTAGTAAAAAAAAAGTATATTTAAGTACCTAAACAAACAGAACTAAACCTACCTGATAACAAAATACAAAAGAAATATAGAAATATATATATATATATATATATATATATATATATATATATATATATATATATATATATATATATATATATATGGGGAATGTTAATGCACACCCACTCATATATATATATTAACATTTGTAAAAAAACACAAAAACTAAACTAAACTACACTTAATATAACACAAAAAAAATTAAATTCACGTAAAAAAAAAAAAAAAACCCACATAGCATCTCTAAATTATAAAGGATAAAAGTGGATTTTAATTAAAATATCAAGGGTAAAAATAGAAGAAAAAATTATAAGCTACAAACTATAAGCTCATAAGCTACTTGAATTACCTTATGAAAAATAAGTTATAAGTCAGTAAAATAAGCTATAAGCTCTTTCTAAAAAACTGTTATCAAACAGGTCTTTTAGCTTATAAGCATAAGAAATAAACTATAAGTCAGTTTTTTGGGTTTATCAAACAGACCCTAAGCCCTACTATATATAGATACATAGATTAACGATAATTTTGCAAAAATAACATATCTGATTGGCTATTTATAATTACAAAATCTGATTTGATTGTTTAAATAGATTTAAATCCACAATCTTCTCTTCAATTTCAACCGTATGTGGGAAGATCCATTTAGGCCCAAATAACCTAACATCATGTCTTGAATGAAAATATATCTTCCCACCCCATATTTCTTTTATACCCTTCAATTTTCCTTTTTTTACCCTTGAATAAATATTTCGAAACGTGTTTTCCGAAAGAAAATATGCCTTGGAAAAAAATCGGAATTTTTTCCAAATTTGAACTAGAAAACTTCAGATAACACATTCCGGACAAGGATAAAAATGAAAAAACGGGATAGAAAGAAACACGGGAGGTGGAAAATTTTCTGTTAGTGAACATGTAAATGAAGTAAAATAACTTTTTTCACAATAGTTGTTTTTAGACTCTCAACTAAATGAAGTAAAATTTTCTATTTCCCCAATTTTCACAATAGTTATTTTTAGACTCTCAACTAAATTAACTTTTTTTTACTGACTAAAATAACATGAATAAAAAATGATATTTGTGTTTTTCTTTCGAAAGAGCCTAACAGTAAAATTAATAGTACTCTTTCATTTGAGTGTTTAAGTAGGTTCCAGGTATACACATTACAATAATTTTAAAATTATGTTTCATTTAACAATTAATAAACTCAACAACCGAAAAATTTCATCAATGGTTGTAGGACTCGATAATGATAGTAGGGTGTCTATATAAGCACATAAGATATACAAGAAATGTCACATAAGATATATAGTTAGAAATTTAATTGCCACCTTTGTTACAGCTAAAATGCATAAGCCATGTATGCTGCTACTAGATCATTAATTTGACTCACAATCTTCTTCAACTTGACCAGCTGCAAAAGTTCAAAATTCCTTAAAGTCTATATATTTTTCGACAATTCTCCTTAAAACTGCATTCATAGTCACTACTTAAAATACAACCATGTACCTGTTATATGAACTGGTTCATGGTTGCATTTTAGGTAATGATTTTGAATGCAATGAATATGTTCAAACAAAAATGATATTTTTATACAACAATTTGACGATAAATTTCGACAACAATTTTGGTTTCAAAGTAGTTTTGACTGCAACTCATTGCTAACGTATAGAGGTCTAACCTTGAAGATTTAAGGCGCAGTTCGCTTGAATATCAGCTTCAGAGTTATATTCCTTGAACGTTAAGAAAATTGTTATTTATTAATAGATTCCAAATAGTAAGACAAAAGAAAAAAGAATAAGGAAGCTATAATCTAAAAACAAAAAGGTAAAGATAGCTTGCATGAAATTATTTATATAATTTATCTAACATTTCTAAGTTTTGTAAACATTTATAGTGTCTAAGTAGGCACCCTAAGAACATGATCGATCTTGAAAGACAAAAACTTATCCTTTAGCTCCTTGGCCTCATTGCATAAGTAACCCATATTCTGGTTTTTTACTTTCCATAAACCCCGAATCTATTAACAAAGAAAACACAAATGATGGTAAAATGATTAGAAAAATTATAAAAATATTCAAAATTTTATAATAGTTATTAGTGAAATATAGAGGCAGAAGACGAAATTCCGAAAGTACTAGGAATAATAAATACCAACGTTGTCAGTTGCGGATAGCGGTAATTTGTAGTTTGTTCAAATTCCGCTACTCTACAATGCTATCGCGCTGCTATAGTTAGCTATCTGACATTTTCCACTAAATAGTGTACCACAGAACAAGAATGATTTGTTCAAATTTCGCTACGCTATAGCGCAACTATTTAACAAAATTGATGCATACTTTATATCTTTAAAGACAACAAACCTGATTGCAAACAAACAGCGAGTCTCCTTGAACACTTATGTGCTTATATCCTTTTTTGAGAGCTTGTTTTAATCCTAAAATCAATGCTCGCTATTCAGCAATGTTATTTGTAGCAGTACCAACTCCTTCACGCAATCGATAGACCTATGAAGAGACATAGGAGTTAGCTACTTTTCACAAAGAACTTATATAAACAAAAATGATTAATTACTTGTACAAAATATACACCTTGCTCCCATCTTCAGCACGTAGTATAGCTCCAGCGCCGGCTGGTCCAGGATTTCCTTTGCATGCACCATCAAACTCGAGTGTACAAGAAAGCTACAAGAAAGATTTTGTTGTTGGTAAATATCTATCTTATAAACTTTAGAGATGAATTCAATTTTCTGAATAAAAGAACTTTTATATTTAAGGTCTGTTTGAATTGACTTATTCGATTTTATCTTCCAACGATGATGCATTGTGAATTTAATGATATTAACAACGCAAAACTCAAACAAGCTTACACAAGTATTAGTAGAAAATTAAACTCTGCTTGTAGTTGTAATCCATTTATATGATTCCTTTGCAAACTTGGCGAAAACGAAGATGAACCACTTTTATATTTAAGGTCTGTTTGGATTGACTTATTCGATTTTATCTTCCAACGATGATGTATTGTGAATTTAATGATATTAACAACGCAAAACTCAAACAAGCTTACACAAGTATTAGTAGAAAATTAAGCTCTGCTTGTAGTTGTAATCCATTTATATGATTCCTTTGCAAACTTGGCGAAAACGAAGATGAACCAGCTCCCTTCTGTACAAGAAAAAAAGGAAAACAGACGAAGCGGTTAACAATGAACATTTTTTTTTGTGACAGTAAGGTGCAAATTTACGGTTGAGGATATTCCAAAGTTAACAACTCACGCTAGCATCAAGTTGTGGGGAACCTTGGAAGCACTTCGATGAGGAATTCACTATATTAGTTCTCCCTCCAAAGGAATATGGATCCTGAACGAAAATTAATCTCTTTTTGAAGTTAAACTTTTCTCCAGAAGCAAACATAAGCTTAAGCTCCAGAGATACAAAATATTAAGCAGTTTAAGAAGATATCACAGATAATGTTAACAAGCTTAAGCTCAATATGGATTTATTTGAAATCTGATTCAAATTCAATACGAATATACCTTTGGGTACATAAAAACCTATGGAATCAATTCAATCGCAATTTGGACGTAGGAGGCCGTTCTATTTTTCTTAGAAGAATCTTAGAATTATCACTACTCAGCTTTCCGTTTGAATGTGACCGGCCATCAAATGAAGGTGGTACGTGTGAACCAGCCCCCGCAACAAAATAGTGGAACGGAAAGAGTAACAAACCAAACCAACCCACAAAAACAAAATAGGGGAACGGAAAGAGTAATTGACTGAAGTCGGCCTTTCAATAGGAATCAAACAAACACCGCAACAATACAAGTCGCACAAGACAGTGAAACTTAAATACATTTGCCCTGAAAATAAAAATAAACGTTAAAACTTTAGATTGAAGTTACATAAACCCTTTATTTGTTTACTTCATCACTCAAAATTTAAAAAGTGAAGCCACCTAACATATAGCTATATTCCATTTCTTATGATATTTTAAATTCTCTTGAAGCATTCACATTGCCAATACATACTATTTCTCCTATCATCTTAGTTGGTTGGAAAGAGTTTTATTAATATAAGCAAGTTGTATCTACTATAAAGTCCAAAATTACATATACAAAATCGAAAATCATGATTCATATTCTATTCCTAAGCACCAGCTTCATTGGTGTTTGTGAAACATGATGATAGCAGATCCATGCTTCACTTGGTTACAAACTTACGAGCTTAGATCATCTTCGTCACCTCCAATCTTTGTTCGCATGGCTTCACACAATTTCCCTTTTATTTTACGTTTCGGTAGCTTCACCTATTCAGAGTATGTAATTAGTTTGTATGATTTTTATTTTCTTTGTTTTACTTCATTGGTGTTTGTTTTGTTTTGCATTTGCAAACGTACAATTACTACATAGATACTTTGGGTTCACTTAACAAAAACTCTACACGTTTATTTGTTTTACAATTACATAAGCCGTAAGGACAACCGTGAATTAATTAAAAACCCACAATTGGTAGTTTGATTAGTTGGTAGCTACCACAAAATATTATTAAGGGATCGGGGTTCAAATACAATTACACAGCGACAACTGTGAATTAAATAGCCGCAATTGATAGCTATTAGAGACATTATTGAAGATTTTGGAGTATATTTCAAAGTAAATTTCAAAGAAACAAATTTCACATTTGAGTATAAATATGTACTTTCTTTTTATTGTATGTTAAATTCTGAATCAAATTATTAGGAAGAAAATTATGTATAAAAAAATTAGAAAACAAAGATTAACAAACATGCACATAACAATATGATAACATCCAAACATCATAACAGCATTTTTTTAATTCCTTAAGCAAATGGTGGGAATCTAAGTCATTGCATGTTCAAATTGACAAGATTGTAAACAACATTGAACCTTTGACATGCAGTAGTGTCACACTGTAAAACCCTTAATATGCTAAATTGCTAAGCAGAAATTTAAGATAGTTGTCAATAGTGTTTGACAGTGGCATGTTGTCAGATGATCAGTAATACACACGTTCTTCTTCTACTTGACCATCTACAAAAATATAAAGATCCATTCAGTTTTATGTTCCCCTACCAAATACAGACATGAAAAATAGAATCTGAACAAGCTAAACGGTTTGTTCACTATACTTCTTTCAAAAGATTATCTAAATGAAAAGATGTTTTTTGGTTTCAAAGCAGTTTTGGTTGCAAGTCATTGCAATTCTCAATATTTAGCAAATCAAAGAATCAAACAATTGAAACGTATATGAAACTGAGAAAAGTCTTGAAGTCTAACCTCCGAGATTGATGGCTCGGTTTGCTTGAGCATCAGCTTCAGTGTTACATTCCTTAAACATTACAATAAATATGTTACTATGTGTTAATGTCAAGGTAAAAATATAAGGAGCTGTAATCTAAAAAAAGTTGAAGAGATAAAAAAAATAGTCACATTTGAAAAGAAATATTCATATAATTAGGAGTCTAATGCTATTAGTGTGAGTGATCATGAACAACATAGCTAAGATGCTCAGTGTCCATTCAAGAGTGGAACAACTATAATAAGGAGTCTAATGATATTGGTGCTAGACTGCTATAGTTCTTTGATATACAGGAGCAAATATTAGGAATTGTGTACATAGATTGAACAAAATATAAATTTTTTTTTTCCATAAATTATATATATATATATATATATATATATATATATATATATATATATATAACTAGCTAGGATGTTGATTTTGTATTCAAGGTCGGAACCAATATATCTAATTACAAATTATACTAGTTTTGGTTTTCAAGCATTTGGATCACATGACTTCTTACATAGATATGCATTTGAATAAAAAAAATCAGAAGAGAAAGTATGAGCAAAATGATTCTCAAATACCAAAGTAATAACTATTTTCAACTCCACAGAGCAATACCAAATTGAGACAGGGGAAACTTAAATATTATAGACCAAATTACTACGTAAATACCCTAGGAATGTGTTGGACGTTGACTGAGTGAAAGTTATTCGCTAGCTCCGAAGCCTCTTCACATAAGCTCCTTAAATGTGGGTTGTTGATTTGCCAGTAACCCAGAAACTGTTGCAAAACCAATAACATGTGATAAGTAAAATGTATACTTCTTTCATATAATCAAAGATGATTTTATTTCAAATGAGTACAAGGAGTACGCCAACAGCTCATAAACAAATCACTAAGTAAAATGTATACTTCTTTGGATTATGTTTTTTCCTTATCAACATTCAAGCTGAGAGATAACGAGCTGATCGAAAAGTATAGTAATGCACTCTATAATAGAACCAACCTGGTTGATAACAAGCTGAGAGTCTCCCTGCACATTGATGTTCCTATATCCTTTATAGATTGCTTGATTTAATCCAAGTATCAAAGCACGATACTCAGCAGCATTATTTGTCAGATAGCCCAGTCCTTCACGGAATCGATAGAGCTGTGAATAAACATACGAGTTAGCTACATTTTAAAGATAAACAGTATAAACCCAATTGAATTGTTGCCATATATTTGATACCAGAGTTCCATTTTCAGCAAACAGTGCAGCTCCTGCACCAGCTGGTCCAGGATTTCCCCTGGCTGCACCATCAAACCTAAGGATACAAGATCGCTGCAAATAATACATAAACTTTGGAGTTAACGTTTAATTGTCAAAACTTTATACAAGTTTTCAATTTTCCATGATTTCCAAAAATGTAAAAACATAATAAAAGATCAAGCATGATACGGAGCTTGGACACAAATTACTAACTATACATTGCAAAATTAATTGAAGTAACTGTGTGAGTGTGAAACTATGCATAGTGGTGTGTGTGAGGGATATACATTATATAGAACTAAGTAAATAAGTGATACTCTAATCTATCTACAAAAATCTTAAACTTCATCCTGTAAATATTGAAATTTTAAAAAGCTGCAAGGAAATTTAATATGCTAGGAAGTGAATTTGAACCCAATTCGAATTTTATATGTTGGGACAAATTTTGATATGTTTTTTGGAAGTAATTTAACTTAATAACTTTTTATTTTGCCAAAGTCATACTAACTTTTTATTACCATGGAAATTTTGTAATCTTAATACCTAAATTTTAATATTAGGAAGTGTGAATGTTTACCTTATAACACAATAAGTAAAATAATTTTGTATATCAACAGTAGTTATACTTCCATAGAAATATAAATATCAATAAATATACTATAAAAATAGAAGTAATTCCACTAAAGTCAACACTCATTCATTTAACAAGTGATTAGTCTCAACTCTCCACTGATTAGTAAGTTTCCCTACGAAGAATCATCTGGGAGAACTCGAGTTCAATTTCTTAAAGGAAGAATTCTTGACCGCAATTTACTTAACGTGCCGAACTCTGAATTAGCAGGGTTTTCAAAACTTACGGATTAACAAAAAAAGAATTAATTCATTTTCAATCAAATCAAAATATAAAAAGACTAGGTCATGACTTCTTTCTCTTCATATTTCCTCTTTTTCAAAAATTAATTAATAAATTAATTACATTAGAATTTAGAAGACTGAAGTCAACAAATCAAAATCAAAATCAAAATAAGAACAAACTTCCACGATATGCCAAACAACACAAACAGAATCATCGCCGGATAATGGACAGAATCACCGCCGGAGATAATGAAACTCTACTTAACCACAGCCGGAGATAACACAGAATCACCGAAGAAATAATAAACAAATCGATAAAAATCAAGTAAAATCAAATGAAGCTTCTACTAACAAAATCATAACCGGAGAAACTATGAAACTCTAATTTTCTGCATTTTTATACCGAAATCCATAAAAATTTCCTAACAATTTAATCTGCGCGTGTGTGTGTGTGTTGAAACAAGTGATGATCGCTTAATTTATGCTAACGAAAATACTAAAAACTAATCACATTGCATATTTTCAGAGAAAAAGATGAACGAGAAGAAGAAGAAGAAGAACCTGGTTTCCACGGTTCATGATTTCTCTCTCTGATTTTCAAACTTTTTTGCTCTAAGGTTTGTGTGTATAGTGTAGTAGTTAGTTACACACACTAACACTACTATATAAAAATGATCGTTGTAACAAATTCTGAAACGGATTTTAAATCTTTATTTTTCAATTGCTAATAAATATTCCAATTGCAATAATAATAAAAGAAAATTAATATTTAAGAGTCTTGTAGAATAAGAAATGGAGGTGGAGACATGGAGTATCACAGCTCAGCGTAGTATGTGTAGAAAGTAACTATGGTCAAGGTAAAAATTAACTAGGGTAACTCTTTAAGAGAATTATGGCGGTTATAAAGTTTAACTATGGTAAGTATATATGAATATGCATATCATATGGCAGTAATAATCACTGTACTGATCAATCCTATGTCACTTCACTGGTTTTTTGAAACTAGGGTTAGTGTGTGTCCTATTTGTGTAAGAAGAGAAAATAGGGGATAAGGATTAGCAATCTTTATCACTTTTATGCAAAATTTCACTACTATCTTTATTTTTTATTTAATAATTTGTAATTTGTAAATATTGGAGAAGAAAATAGGAATTAGCTATCATAAAGTCGAACTTCGATTTAAAATAATGAAATTGTTTGATTAAGATTGGATTAAAATATGTTGATTTATATTTTAACTTCAAATTTTATATGTAACGAATGATTAAATTTGTCTTACTATTTATATTATCAGAGTTTAATCAAATGATTTTCAAATATTTCACTCAACAAAAAAATTCAAATATTAAATTACATTCTATTGTGACCGCACTTAAATCAATTGGGCATTACATCTTTGTAAGAATAATAACTATACGTAGAATATTGCAAAATGTTAATAGTGGTTTTTTCAAGTTTATATTAAGAGAATACAAGGACCTATTTTATTTTATTTAAAGAGATAAATTATTCTTTCGAACTACAATTAAGTTGTTCTTTTCTTTTCTTTTTTTGAAACACTCTAATTACTACTTAGTTAGTCTAATTAGTTTAATTATTGTGTTTTTCCTCAAAGTTTTAGGTTCAATTATCTCCGGTGACAATTTGGATGGACTAATACAACTTCTTAAAAAAATTTGCACAAACATTCAATATGGTTCAATAATCACAAACTAAATTTAAAGGTAACCTATAAAAAAACACAAACTAAATTTTAATTAAAACTAAAAAACACTATAATTGAATAGACTAAAATAACCTAGTGAGTATTATTCCGTAAAGATAATTCAGTTAATAGATACCAAAATATATTACTAAAGGGATGAAATTCGATCTTCAAATTATCCACTTCTATATATTATAGGAGTAATGTGTTTGTCTAACCACGTTTAGTGGACAAGAAAACAATCGGTGAGTATTTTGACAATAATAAAAAATTTAACTAAAAATTAACTGTGGTAAGTGTAGTGGGCTGTCAAAACGGGCGGCCCGGCCCGTTTCGGTCCGGTCCATTCGAGCTTTGAGCTTCGTCGGATCGGGCTTAAAAAGCCCAGATAAAAAACAGGCTAGTTGGGCTGGCCCATTTTAACAGCTTTATGTCACTGTACTATTATTCGTTTTGAAACTTGGTGTTAATGTGTCCTATATGTGAGATTATAACGTGGCTGATGCAAATATTACAATCGAGTGAAATAATTTGTGTGTTGTAAGTGTCACGTTATAATTTGTAAGTACTAAAAAAAAAAAGACTCACTGCCTCACCTGATTTCCTTGCATCATGATCCTCTTGTGACCTTCTTTTTACTCTTGTTTTAATGTTTGTGTGTTTTTCAATTGAGTCATACTACTATATATAGAACATAGATGTACGATAATTATGCAAAAATAACATATCTGATTGGCTGTTTATAATTACAAAATCTGATTTTATTGTTAAAACAGATTCTAATCCACAATCTTCTCTTCAATTTCAATGTATGTGGGAAGATCCATTTAGGCCCAATAACCTCCTTAAGACCAAAACATTGTCTCTTGAATGAAAAATTTCTCTTCCCACCCCATATTTCTTTTATACCCTCCAATTTTTCTTTTTTGCCCTTAAATAAATATTCTGGAAAATTTCCGATTTTTTTTTGCCTTGAAAAATAACTTCGGAACTTTTTTTCAAATTTGAACTAGAAAACTTCAAAAAACACATTACGGAATTTTTATACAAGGGAAAAAAATAGAAAAACGGGATAAAAAAGAAACACGGGGATGGAAAGAGAAAAATTCCTCTTAAATGATGTCTTGTGTTTTTCTTTATTTTTTGGGTCAAGGATAGTGTTGTGCGTCAACATGTATATGAAGTAAAATCACATTTACTTTTTTAGACTCCAATTTTCACTAAAATAACTTTTTTTACCGACTAAAATAACATGAAAAAAAAATTATATTTGTGTTTCTTTTTTCAAAAGAGCCTAACAGCAAAATTTACGCACACTAAAATCATCGACAATGGTACTCTCTCATTTGAGTGTTTAAGTAGGTTCCACATATACACATTTCATTTTAAAATTATGTTTAATTTAACAATTAATAAGCACTCAATTTTTCTAACTCAACAACCAGAAAATTTCATCAATGATTGTAGGACTCAAAAATGATAGTAGAGTGTCTATAAAAGTACTCATCTCTATAAGCACTCATTTTTAGGAGAATGACCTCGCATTCTAGATGTTGTAACTTGTAAGTGATGAGAAGTGAAGAAATATGAATTCAAATGTGTCCCAACATATCAAATGTCCATACAACCTTTTATTATTTAGATTGTACTTACGGAACATTATTATTATTATTATTATTATTATTATTATTATTTTAAATTGTAAACGAAATGTCAAACACCGCTAAAATTCACAAACACGACTAAAATGTAAAATTTTAAACCTTCAACATGTGATTAAATCCTTACAATAAAGTCTTACATTAGCTAGGCAAATGCCATCCAAACATTAACAAAAGCACTTTTCTAGTTCCTATTACCTAAGCTAACAGCATTTAAATAGGTCCAAACTCTACAAGAAATGTCACATAAGATATATAGTTAGAAATTTAATTGCTACCTTTGTTACAGCTAAAATGCATAAGCCATGTATGCTGCTAGTAGATCATTAATTTGACTCACAATCTTCTTCAACTTGACCAGCTGCAAAAGTTCAAAATTCCTTAAAGTCTATATATTTTTCGACAATTTTCCTTAAAACTGCATTCATAGTCACTACTTAAAATACAACCATGTACCTGTTATATGAACTGCTGCATGGTTGCATTTTAGGTAATGATTTTGAATGCAATGAATATGTTCAAACAAAAATGATATTTTGACACAACAATTTGACGATAAATTTCGACAACAATTTTGGTTTCAAAGTAGTTTTGACTGCAATTCATTGCTAACGTATAGAGGTCTAACCTTGAAGATTTAAGGCGCGGTTCGCTTGAATATCAGCTTCAGAGTTATGTTCCTTGAACGTTAAGAAAATTGTTATTTATTAATAGATTACAAAAGAAAAAAGAATAAGGAAGCTATAATCTAAAAACAAAAAGGTAAAGATAGCTTGCATGAAATTATTTATATAATTTATCTAACATTTCTAAGTTTTGTAAACATATATAGTGACTAAGTAGGTACCCTAAGAACATGATCGATCTTGAACGACAAAAACTTATCCTTTAGCTCCTTGGCCTCATTGCATAAGTAACCCATATTCTGGTTTTTTACTTTCCATAAACCCCGAATCTATTAACAAAGAAAACACAAATGATGGTAAAATGATTAGAAAATTATAAAAAAAACTGATAAGTTTATAATAGTTATTAGTGAAATATAGAGGCAGAAGACGAAATTCTGATAGTACTAGGAATAACGAATACCAATATTGTCAATTGCGGACAGCGGAAATTTGTAGTTTGTTCAAATTCCGCTATGCAACAATGCTATCGTGCCGCTATAGTTAGCTATTTGACAACATTTTCCACTAAATAGTGTACTACAGAACAATAACGATTTGTTAAAATTTCGCTACGCTATAGCGCAACTATTTAACAAAATTGATGCATACTTTATATCATTAAAGAAAACAAACCTGATTGCAAACAAGCAGCGAGTCTCCTTGAACACGTATGTGCTTATATCCTTTTTTGAGAGCTTGTTTCAATCCTAAAATCAATGCTCGATATTCAGCAATGTTATTTGTAGCAGTACCAACTCCTTCACGCAATCGATAGACCTATGAAGAGACATAGGAGTTAGCTACTTTTCACAAAGAACATATATAACCAAAATGATTAATTACTTGTACAAAATATACACCTTACTCCCATCTTCGGCGCGTAGTATAGCTCCAGCACCGGCCGGTCCAGGATTTCCTTTGCATGCACCATCAAACTCAAGTGTACAAGAAAGCTACAAGAAAGATTTTGTTGTCGGTAAATATCTATCTTATAAACTTTAGAGATGAATTCAATTTTCTGACTACAAGAACTTTTATATTTAAGGTCTGTTTGGATTGACTTATTTGATTTTAACTACCAACAATGATGTACAGTGAATTTAATGATATTAACAATGCAAATCACAGACAAGCTTACACAAGTATTAGTAGAAAACTCTGCTTGTAGTTGTAATCCATTTATACGATTTCTTTGCAAACTTGGCGAAAACGAAGATGATCCGGCTCCCTTCTGTACAAGAAAAGAAGGAAATCAGACGAAGCAGTTAACAATGAACATTTTTTTGGTGACAGTAAGGTGCAAATTTGTGGTTGAGGATATTCCAAAGTTGACAACTCACACTAGCATCAAGTTGTGGGGAACCTTGCACGCTCTTCGATGAGGAATTCACCATATTAGTTCTCCCTCCATAGGAATATGGATCCTGAAAGAAAATTAATCTCTTCTTGAAGTTAAACTTTTCTCCAGATGCAAACATAATCTTAAGCTCGAGAGATACAAAATAGTAAGCAGTTTAAGAAGTTATCACAGATAATGTTAGCTTTAGACGAACCACTATATACAGTAAAGTTCACGTTAACAATATGGAAATTTTGGAAACATTAAAGAGCTTTTATTTATTCTGTATAATGTAAAAGGAATATTTTCTGATAACTCACACTAGCATCAACTTGCAGTGCACCTTGCGAGTTCTTCGATGAGGAATTTGCTATAACAGATCCTGCTCCAGAAGGATATGGATCCTGAAAGATATAATGATAATTATAGATGAACAACTGTGCGTTACAATCCATCCACCAAAATAAGAGAGGAAAACCAGTGCTGTCAAATAGCGGCTTATAGGCCTATAAGCTATAGCAGCACCATGATATAGCGGAATTTGGACAAACCGCTATAGTTATGCGATACACAATTTTTGTACAAAGTGTTGTCAAATTGCAGCTACAACAGCACTATAGCGCTGTACCATAACGAAAATTGAACAAGCCACTATTTTCCTCTGTGATCCGCAATTGACAACATTGAGGAAAACACAAAAGTTGCAACATAAAGTTCAAGTTAACAATATCAAACCTTTGGACACACAAAACAAGGGTTTTTTATCTACGTAGCACTAACACTTCAGATTGAAGGTGTGTTAGTTGTTCGACACGTGCTGATGTCTAACACCAATACATTTTGTTACATTCAATTATCCTATTTTCTTAATATTCTTATCGATGTCAACGTATCAGTGCTTCATAGCCTTTATCCCATATAAGAGGAAAACTTAAAACAAGTTTAAGCGAACAACAAAATAGTACAAACAAAGAATGTCTCAAACCTGATATGGACAAGCAACAAGTCTCCCAAAACTACCGGCATTTATATGAGCGGCACTGATAGAGTAAGTGGCTCCTTTAAGCCCATGTGAGACAAGATACTCCTCTGTTTCTTGAGGTAAAGAGAACCCTTTATAAACACTTATAGAGTCACCATAAACCTGCTTGGAAAATACAAAGACTCAACTCAGAACACCCCATTTCCATTTTAGCTATTAAGAAGCTTCATTTATGCCTATTTGGATAAACAACTTAATTAAGCATGTATAGCATAAATACTTATGTATAAGCTATTTCTGAAATAAAAGATAAAATAAAGTTAACAATATTTTCATATAAGTTGTTTTTAAGCTTATTGATTGTTATAAGTTGTTTCTATAAACTCTCTCAAACAGTCTCACAAGTGCTTATATAAGGAGCTAAACTCAAATAACTCCATCCAAACAGGCCCTTAGTTATAAAGGAACTCCATTTAGTGATTCAACAACATCTCAAAGCATACATACCCAAATAAATACATAAAAAATCCAAAGACAAAAACATAGCATGAGAGAAAAACGTAACAAATAAGACCTCCATCTAAGCTACGTTTGTATAAACAGCTTATTTTAGCGCCTATCATATAAGTGCTTATGTATAAGCTATGTCTATAAGACTATAACTATAGATAAAATAAAGTCAAAATTGTTTTCTATAAGCTGCTTTTATAAGCTATTGTCTTAGAGAGCTTATGGAAATAAACTAATTGTGAGAACTTATGAATTAACATAAAAGCTTATTTATTTGCATAAGCTATTTTCCATTAGCTCAAAAATAAGTCAATCCAACCTAGTGGTTCAACATAATAAGCATACTCACTCAAATCCAGGAAAATTCTCAAAGAGAAAAACTTAGCATGTGGGAAGAATATAACAATATTAACAAATAAGACCTTCATTTACTGACTCAACATCACAATGCATACATACCCAAATGCAGAAAAGTTCCAAAGACAAAAACTTTGCATGAGTAAAGAACATAACAAGAGTATGTAACAACCACACTATATAATGAAGACGTGATCGGTATCCGACTACATTAATCACTTCTAATTTCTTAAATTATTATCGGTGTCTATGTGTCAGTGCTGTGTATAGTGTGATTGTGTACTTCATAGGAAGGAACTACATTTACTCGTTGAACATCTTACAAAGCATACTCACCCAAATGCATAAAAAAAACAAAACAAAAACTTTGCATAAGGGAAGAACATAACAAGAAGTATCTAAAATTACTGATTCAACATCAAAGGACAAAAAACTTTGCATGAGGAAAAAAACATAATAATAACAAGAAGGACCTACATTTACTTGTTCAACATCACAAAGCATGCATACCCAAATGGAGAAAAATTTCAAAGACAAAAACTTTGCAAAAATGAAGAACATAACAAAGTTGGGAAAAGATATATACATACAGAAGATGAAAGTAAAGGTTGAATATCAGTGAAAGACTTGTAGATGCCAACAACATTTCCTTTCTTTACAACATAGAAAGCATCTTTCTCCTCAGCCATTGAAAAACTGCAAGAAAACAAACACAAGGGTGTGATCTTAGTTGAGAGAGAGTGACAACAAAATTAACTGAAGAAATTCAACATTGTATGTTACACAGTAGAGAACAAACCCAGTTCCAAGAATCACTTTTTTAGTGAAGGAGAATCAATTTGAATTTGGAAAATAGAAAAGTTTTGAACTTTATGTATTTGATCTAATGTGTTGAGTGAGGGGAAGAAGAAGAAGAAGAAGAAGAGAAGGGACAAGAGTGAGTCACTGTAGTTGATTGTCGTGTTTTTGGAACATTTTTTGTCGAAGAAATAAAGAAGATGGAACAAAGGCCACGTGGATTTCTACTGGGCTCTTTCATGGTTGTAGGCCCACATCAATTTTTAAAATAATTTTTTTTAAAAAAAAAAAACTCCTTATCCGGCTAATTTGAAGGACACAAAATTTACTTCATTAACGATGTCTCGTGTTATAGTTTTGCTCTATATGTACCAACTCAACGTAGAAATTGGTACGGGAGAATTCAAATATGGATATCCTCTTGTTGAACTTTTGAAGTTAATTTCTTATCACTCTTGTAAAGACTCGTTGATGGTGAATCGAAGTTGTTGTCTCTTCTAAAGTAGGTCAATTGAATAGGATTGAATACACAATCTTTGCTCGTTAGATTGATTGTATGATTTTTTTTACACGGTGTTTATCTTTGTTCTAGGTTCGATCTTATTTGCTTGGATAGTTTTGTTTGGTTGTCATTGTTAATTTTTTCACTTCATCTTGGTTCATAGCAAGTTTGCTAGAATTCACAACATAGAAGGAAGAAGGATTATCGATTTGAATGTGTAATTCTAAAAACATATGGGTCTTTTACTAGCAAAGTTAAAGGAAAGTAGCTTCGTACATTCTTTGAGTACGGATTTATTTTTTTAGGTTATCATGTTAAATGTATGAAAGTTTCCCTTCAAGTATATTAGTTATGAAAAGTCATTTGCTCCCAACAAGATACTCCTAGTATGTTACCAATTTTAATTATAAAATTGCTCAAGATCCTTCGTTTTCAAATCATACCAATAAATTCAATATGATCACGAATTTGATTGAGTTATAAATAACATTGTTGATTTTGATGGACATAGTACTTCTGTTTTGTACTTAGAGATAATCATATTTAAGATATTGTCAAACATTAAATGTTGACACTTCTCTCGGGCTAGATTCAAACTTTAGTTCACCACATTGTGGGGGTCTAACGCCTTCGCCGCGTTGCCATATTATATATCACAAAACAGAAATAATTCTAAAGGAATGTTGCTCATTTCACAAGCATTTCTAAAAGATAGTAGTAAGTAAATACAGCTATGTTCAATCAACATTTTCTTGATCCTAAAGCTTTACATAAGTAAAGAAAGAAAACCAAACAAATGATATATAACTCCAACAAATTTGAAGTCTTCAAAAAAATGTAAATAGAACAAAAAAATTACATTCTTGTCCCTATGAATCCTTAGTATTTTATGATTATGCAATCAATAATCAACTTTACTCTATATCATGTCTTGCCAGCTGATATATGAACTTAGAATTAGAATCACCAATTATTGGTATAAAAAACAAAACATTTTCAATGTTTTGTTTTTTCAGCTAACTTGTTCACCAATCAAGTCCAAACCCATTACAAGAAATGACAAACCTTGAAAAAGCAAAAAATAAAAATGAACACCATGTGCTGATAAAAGACTTCTAGCAGAAGCAGTAAGCAAAAGAAAAGCAAGTGCTAACTCTTTCCTATAGAGTTTATTTTTCTTCTTCTTTGAAACAACTTCTGATTTTTGAATTTTACCTAATAACTCCAAACCTGATTCCGAATGTCTTCTACTAATCTTGTCTTCGTTTGAAGACTTCGATTCTCTTTCGGCTAATGCTAACAAATCTGACTCAGATGATCTACCTGTTTTCTTTGTCACAACCCATTCATAAGCACTTCCAAGTTGAAATAGTCCCGAAACCATTGCGTTGAACTTTGTAACAGACATCGTGTTCTCGAAAAGAAGATAAGGGACAAGAAAAGGAACTGATTTTGGTGATGGAAGGATGTTTAAGAATGACATGATGATAGGGACATAACAGATTACCCAAAGGGGTAGTTCTGATTCAGGTATGAACATCGTTAACGGTAGTATGATGCAGAATAAGGTGAATGAGTAGAAGGGAAGTATAAGTTTCCGCAATAAGAAGAACAAAAATATCAAGTTAGCCTTCTTCCAAACCGATATCTGCACAAAATCGAAAACAAAAAATTCAGAAAATTATAGCATATTTTAACGAATGGTCTTAAGCGTTTATCATATAAAAGCTTATACTATAAGCTATTTCTATAATAAAATATAAAAGGAGTCTATTTGAATTGACTTATTTGAGTTTATCTATTAGCATAAGAACTTGTGATACTGTTTGAGAGAACTTATGAAAACAACGTATGACATATTCATAAATTGTTTTCAGCTCATTTCTATAAATTCTCAAAGATAGCTTATAGCTTATATGAAAACAGTTTGACTCTATATAAGCACTTATAAGCTGTTTTCATAAGCCACCATGTCGAGCTTATGAAATATAAGCTCAAAACAGCTTATACACATATCATAAGTTGCTTCGATTAGCTCTAACAAACAGTCTCATACGTGTTTACGCTAATATGCAAACAGGTCCTAAAACCTTCACATTGCAGCCGCAACCGCGAATCACAATCTAAAACCATGTTACTGAATATAAACTTAAAAGAAAAATGAAAATTAACAATACCTTTGCAGTTATTACAGCTGGAAGACAAAGCCTAAAGAGTTGCATAGGACCAGAATGCCAACGATGTTGTTGTTTCTTATACGCTTCATAAGATTCGGGTAATTCACAAAGAACTTTAACATCATTAAGGTATATAAATTTCCATCCATTCAAATGAGCTCTAACTGCTATGTCCATGTCTTCAACTGTTGTCCTCTCCAACCACCCTCCTGAGTCCTCCAAAGCCTTAATCCTCCATACACCGGCTGTTCCGTTGAATCCGAAGAAATTCAAGAAATAACCATTCACTTGTTGTTCGACCTCAAAGTGAAAACATAAGTTGATGTTTTGAAGCCTTGTTAGTAGATTCTCATCTTTGTTCACAAATGACCATCTTGCTTGAACTAATCCCAAGTCAGGTTTTCCCTATAAACAAACAAGTCATAAAAATCGTTAGGGCCGTTTACTTCTCGTGTTTCCTTTTTCAATTTTCACAGATAAAATATATATTCAAATCAAGACCACACTATGAATGTTTTTGACAATGCATTTTGAAAATTGAAAACTGAAAATTGAATAGGTCTGTCAATGTAGTCCTGCAAATTTGTGAAATAGCAATTTAGTCCCTTAATTTGTGAAATAGCAATTTAGTCCCTAAAATTTCTGAAATACCAATTTAGTCCTGCAAATTTGTGAAATAGCAATCTAGGTTGTTATTTTGTAAATATAAGGGACTAAATTGCTCGACGCTTACAATTTTGAGGACCAAAATGCTGATTTACTCGAACTTTTCCTTGTCATTAATTTAGCATAAGTATAATACATACCTTGAAATGAGGAATGGTTAATTTGAGGTAATCAGGATTTGGCTGAAAATCTGCATCAAATATTGCCACAAATTCATAGTCTTTGACATAATCACATGACATAGCTGATTTAAGATTTCCTGCTTTATAACCAGTTCTGATCAATCTATGTCTATAAACAATGTTGACACCTTTCTCTTTCCAAGATGAAACCTCATCTTTGATAAGCATTTGTAAATTAGCATCATCTGAATCATCTAAGACTTGAACTAGTATTCTGTCTTTTGGCCAATCAAGTTGACAAGCAGCACCAATTGATTGTGAATAAACCTTCATTCAAAACAAAAAACAAATGTCAGCATCGGATATAAAATTGCAAAATGAAGTGTCTGAGCTCAAGTGGCTAATGAGCTCTGATTGGAACAATCACCGGTCAAACTTAACTTACTACCACAAACCATTTCCATTGAGAACCGGAGGGTCAAGACATAAAAGATGTAAAATTGAAAAATCATGTATGAATAGTCTACCAAATTCGAATCGTAATTTAATCCAATATAAATATACACATAAACTCCGGTGAAGTTCGAATTGATCAGGATTATCCAGGTTTGAACTTTGGCTAGTATAATTTTTGCCCAGACTTTACTTAGGCCAAACTCGAACGAGAGGCCTAGAGCAATCATTGGTCAAACTTTACTTACCAACTGGTCAAGGTCAAACTCCAGATTACCGAAGCCCCTTTGCCATGGCGACAAAAGGCCAAAAAAAAAAAATGTAAAATTGGAAAATCATGTATAAATCAAGCTACCAAATTGCAATCAAATGTTGAATCCAATATGCACATAAGAAGAAAATCATAAGTCATAGATTAGAAGCAAGTTGAAGAAATATTTCTTTTGTTACCTCTCTCTCATTGCACATTGGAATCTGAACAAGAACCATTGGAAAGCTTGAAGGATCCTCAACATCATAAGCATCATCATCAATCATAGGCTTCAATTTCTTAAAATTGATCCAAAAACATCCAAGACACATCACAAGTCGATCCAAAGATTGAATCAAGAACAACACAATACAAAATTGTGAAACAAACAAAACCAAAGGAGCAACATAATCTTCTCTAAAACCAAGCCAAGCCAAATAAAACCATTGCAAAAGATTCTTAACTTCCCAAGGTTGAATCACATGCAAATTCCACTTATTAAAATGAGCAATGATTTCAACAACCAAAGCAAGAATTGAAAGAGCAAGAAAAAACTTTATGAATCTATATAACCTTGTTGTGTTCTTTGGATTTTCATCACCTATATCAGACAATGAAATTCTCTTTTTGACCAATGAAAAAGTTGATTTGAGACCATTTGTCAACCATGTCAAACATGTCACAAGTTTGTGGAGTTTAAGGAGAATCACCCATGTAAACTGTTTTGTACTTGTAGATTTTTTTTGTTTCTCTTGAAACATTGGTGAATCCAAATCATGAACTTGTAACAAAGTAAAATCATTAACTTTGTCAGTTGCAATTGTAACTGAATTTGGTGCCATCACTTTCTGTGTTTTTTTTTTCTCTCTCTATTTTTTTTTCTTTTCAAAACCAATATAAAGATTGAATTTTGATAAGAGGGGTTTGATTATTGATGATGAGGAATGACAATGGAAGAAAATTAGAAAATTTTCTTCAATTTCATTTATGAATGAAAGGAATTAGAAGCAAAGACAGTAATGGGTCATTGGCTATATTGAAGTGTGTTTTTTATATGTATGTGATTGGTTTTGAAATATGAATAGAAGAAAATCAGAGGAATTTGTTTATGGAATTTTGTGAAAGAGATTGTGTATGTGTTAGAGAGAGAGAGAGAGAGAGAGCTACTTTGAGAAGCTAAAAGAAGGTATTAATAATGCTTTCATAGTAAGAACCAGCTTTTGTTTTTTGTGATAGATGGTAACAACTTAACTAGATGAATTTTACGCGGATTTAGATTGAATGCAGTCAAGATTTCTCGGATTTATTAATTTTGTTTTTTTGACAGAATTGGATTTATTAATTTTATTTTCACAAAATTAATAATTAAAATTTAAAAAATTGACGATTTGGTTTAGATCTAATCATTGAATATATTTTCTACTTACTTTGTTCATAAAATGTGAATATCAGAATAGGAAAATTTTTAATTTTACTTCACCAAACTAAAAATACCAATAAGATTTAAAAATGGTATGATTTGATATAATGATCAAAATATAGCAATTATAAAGTATTTTGACCAATTTTTTTAAAAAGAAAAAGTATTTGACCATATTTATTTTAGTATAAATTAATTTTGTTAATCAATAATTTACAACATTCATATACACTTCAAATTAGTAATTCATATGGTTCGACCAATGATCTTATGATTTAACTAGTAAACTAGTAAACATGTGATTCAGTATTTTCATTAATATAATGGTCGGTCTGATTTTTGAAACACTGAATATTTATATTAGATGTGAAACTATGTATTTTTAGGCACATCGAATTGTAATGTGAATTTTATTTAGTGTGAAAATCATGATTAATTATACACATTTTTTGCTCAATGATTAACTATGTCCTTTAATGGTATTTATTCTTAGAATATGGTGACTCATTTTTGATTGGTTCATTGGCAAGTTGAGGTCAGTTCGATATAACAACCTGGCATGTTGAGCAATATTTGTTTCACACGTAAGCAATTTCACTCTAAGAGAGTTTTTTTTTTGGACAAACTATAGAGAGTTTTCAAAAGTACAACACCAACTTATGTTGAAAAAAATAAAATAAAAAACAGCACACCAAGTTAAAGTTTTTCTTTCTAAAGATGACAATAAGATACAGCTAAAGTGCAGATCATAGCCAAATGGAAAATGCTTATTTTATGCTTTGTTAGAGATTTGAAAATGAATCACCACGGAAATTTCCTTTTTCCTTTGTCTCAATTCAGATGTTTCCACATAACAATAATAAATTATTTTTTAAAATAAATAATCGTTAGAATTTCATTTTAAAAATAAATAAATAACCTGTAACAAAAGTTCAAACTCTAATTCTATATATTGCATGTAATATTTCTACGTCCATCAAAATAAAAAGGTGCAATTATTTTATTTTATTTGTGTTCATAATTATTTGTTTAAGCAGCTCAAATCTCTTTTTTTATTTAGTAATCTAATGACTAGAAATTCCATATTTAAGATGGATAAGTTAGATGATTGGGATTCGAACCCTAGCCCTGCATATATGGGCTCAAATCTCTTATTATTAGGATCATTTTATTATTTGTATTTTATTTGATTCTTTATATATATATATAGAGAGAGTATTTTTAATTGGTGAATGTAGTAAAGGATATTTTATTAACTATTGTCAATGATTTCGCCTTCACATTCAATTATTACAATTGGTGCATTGCATTTTGTATTTATTTAATTGAATTTTATGTTATTGGTCAAATTTAATTAATTTTTTATAAGTGTATTTATTTATTTATTTGATTATTTTTTTATTATTTTACCATTTTTTTACAGTAATTTTTGTGTACCATATAATTGATTGATAAATAATCAAATTTGGTCAAATGTTAATGCAACATAAGTAATTTTTTTTTTAAGTAATTTTTTTCTGGCAAGGCTATATATAAGTAATTAAGGGAATTGAGTTTGGCATATTGAATTTTTTTATAGAAGGCTTGTTAAATATTCTAAAGTTAGGATTATTTTTTTAAGATAATTAAATTTTTTCCAATGATAATGTTCACCAAAAAAGATACCACATAAATATTCTTTTTTTCTTACTAAGTACTTTCTCCTTTTATTTCAATATTGCGAAACTTGCACATATTAGTATTACGGATTAGACCTTGCGCTCAAACATATCAAATGTTTCTGTTAATTATAATCCAAACTATATCTTCACTATTTATTTTATGAATTTACAATCTTCAACTAAATAATAATAAAAATTAGTGTTGCTAACTAGAAATGTTATTTAATAGATAAGTAAACAATGAGCAACAAAAGTCTACCTATAGGAAGAACTCTAATTTAATAAAGAATGCATTTCATTTTTATTTTTTTTGTGATCACGTCATTTCATTGTTTTATTTAGTTAAACAAGTTATTTATTAGAAAAGTATATAATGGTAACTACCTGAATTATACTATGTGTTGTTTGTGTTTTGTAAAAGAAACAAGGAATTGAAATTGAAAGTGTATTTATATTTATGTTTTATACATTTGTCTCAAGTTTTTTATCTATAAAATTAAAAGTCAAATGACATTTTGTACCAAAAAAAAAAAAAAAAAGTCAAATGACATTTGTCTCATAGTAGACATTAGGTGACAAATTGAAGCAAAAATGTGTGCCTTCATTGAAGCCGTATTTAAAGGGTAGCTTAATTGAATAAATTGGGTATGAACTCAAATCATTAATAATTCATTAAGAACTGTAATTTTTTTTTTTTTTAAGGACATTAAGAACTGTAATTGAAATTTTATAGAGGTACTCCCTCCGTTACAATATATAAGCAAAAATTCACTTTCTAGATTCATTGTATAATTAATGTATCTGGCCACAATATTGTCCAGATACATTAATTATACAATGAACCTAGAAAGTGTATTTTTGCTTATAAATTGTAACGGAGGGAGTACAATTTAAAGCAAGTTTTTATTCTAGGTTCTTAAAGGTTTTGATTTACATTAATTTTCTATAGTCAAAATAGCATTGACTTTGTTTTAATGTTTAGATAGTGGACAACATAGCCAAATATAGTGGATCTCTCAAACATAAAACACTATGATTATTAAGCACCAACGTGATGCTAGGAAGGAACATAGCATATTCCATAGTTGTATTTTGCTAATATTTTTAATTAAAATCATTATAAGGATATTATTTTATTCTACTCTTTTAAAAATTGATAATAATGTAACTGAAAAACACTCTATGAGATGGTAAGAAATATTTTTCACCTTAATTGAAAGAAGTTTTGAATTCGAACTCAGCCTTGAAAATATTATTAGATTGCTTGAGAAAATTTTGTCATTCATTATTCATTATAATTTGAATAGGACTGTTTCGGACTGTTTGGAGATCCTACCCGAATATTAAAAATAAATCTTAATAAAAACGCAAAAAGAACATGTAAAAAAATCATTTTCTATTTAAATTGAAAATATAATAAGAAAACAATTATCATAGTAAGAGATTTGAGCCAATAATCTCGCATTAAAAAACATTAAAAGCTACTATTAATCTATTGATACATATGTTGTCAAAAAAAAAATCTATTGATACATATTAACACATGGATGTGGATTAGCCCTAAGAGCATCTCTAATGGTGGGTACCTATTTTTTAAGAATTTGTACTTATTTAGGTACTTCATTGGAGCAAAATTCAAAAGAGTACCTAATAGGTATTGGTGCTACAATAGGAAGTGGTACCTAAATTATTTTTGTATGACCCAATTATAATTGTGTAGAGTTATTGGTGAGATGTAATATTGGTGGGATCCATTTAAATTTTTTTAAGAGATGTTGAGTTGGAGGAATTAAGTGCTTATTAGATACTATTATAAAAAAATTATAAATTTGTAATGTGTATATATGTGGCCCATTTAAATACCATAAAATGGAGAGCTCCATTATGGATGCTCTAAGTTTGAACTTGGCCTTAGATACAAGTCCTCTTGAGAGAAACTTTTTATTATTCTTTACAATTATATTTGACATAAAAGATTAAATTTTATAGTTGCGCGAATATAATATTAATTAATAAAGAAAATGATATAATGCATATAGTATATAGTGTAGTGTAGTCCCACAAATTGTCTTCTGGCTATGGTTTGGTTACATTGGTATAGTTGAAAATGTGTCGGTGGGATTAGGTTGTAACGCGGTGTTAAAAATCACAAAGCTAATGTTAAGAAATTAAGGTTGGAACAAGTTGTATGACTAAGAAGTAACACTTTTGTTATTATTCTTTATCCTTCTTTTTTGACCAGACGTTTGTTATTATTCTATCCATTTCTATCTATCCGTAAAGTCTCTTTCAAAATAAAATATCCATAAAGTTTCTTTTATTAAAATAATATCATAAAAAGTTCTTTTTGACTAAATTCTTTACATAGATTTATATTATACTACTATTTACACAATATACTTATTTTGTGTAAAAAAAATTAATAATACAACAGAGACACACATGATTTATTATTATTATTTTTTTTTATTATTATTTTATTATAAAAAATTACTTCTCTTTTTGTTTATTAATGGTTCCCGCTGATCGAAATTCTAACTTTATCTCGCTCTAAACAGATTGGTAATGGGCTTTGGATTTTATCAGACTGGATCAAAAAGTTCATATTTAAATTCTAGTTTTTTTGATTGGACTAAAAGTTCTAAAAAATATCGGATTAATATTTTAAGATCTAAATATAGAGCTGTCAAAACGAATTATCCGAGCCGACCTAAATAGATTTCAAATTTTATCATGTCGGACCAAAAAATCCATATTTAAATTAAGACTTTTACATGTTGGGCTAAAAACTCTAAAAAATTCTGGCTAATATTTTAAAGCTCAAACCTTACATTTATTCGAGTTTGATGGGTTAATGTGTTAGTCCAAACGAACTAACTTATTTTGACAGGTTTACCCAAATTCTACATTTATTAGAGATTGACAGACCGGCTCATATGAATTAGCTCATTTTAACATCTATGATTGTAATAATCTAATTTCATCTGCTAAATTCAACATCAAACATCAATAATGCTATACTATATAAATTAAAATTTAGGTTATCACATTGCACTAAAATTGTGCTATATTAAATATAAACATATGTTTTAAAATTTAAATTTTACTTTATCACATTGTACTAAATTAATTTTCTTTGCAAAAGTAGTATTTTATCATGAATTGCGAGTTCAAATTTATATGTCAACATTTTATACAGTATTTACCACCTTAGCTGTATTTACATGATGTTGAGAATTGAATATTATAAGTGTGAGCTAATACTATGGTAGAACACCTTTACAAATTAGCTTATTTGATTTACCAAATAGAGCTATATACACACTGTATTGAACCTGGAGGAGGGAAAAAATAGCATAACAGAAAGAGACACCCGAACTAATTAATTGTTACTTTAAGTAGTTAAGTTCATCACAATTATCAAAACTATACACTTAAAAAAATTTACCTAGATTTTTTTATTAGAAAACTATTGATATTTTCCAGTTGGTTGACAAATGGAACCTTTCTTTCTTGTCGTGTGTCTTATAAGTCGGTTAGTCATATGATAATACGTATTAGTAATATTAATAATCAATATAAGGCACACGTCTTTAACTAAACATGATATAGATGATTTTTATTAAAAAAAGAAGTAAATGCTGTAGAATTAGGGCTTGATCTGATTATTTGACACTTTACTCTACTAGCATAATCAGGCCGGCCCATAAGATTTGAAAGTTTAAGCAAATTTTGAAATAAGGTGTTTTATTTTTGTTACTACATTATAGATATAGAGTTTTTAAAAATAATTCCTTCGCCACTTAAGTAGCAAATGTAGTGGGCGAAAAATCTTTAAAAAAATAGTTTGTATCCTAGAATGCTAACACAATTCGCATTATAGGATAAGAACCTTATAAAATTTAATATTTTTGTATCTCCCGCCCTTCTTTCGCCCATTTTATAAGGTTCGCATCCTGGATAGGAACTAAATTGACATTCTAGAATGCGAATTTTTTTTTTCTTTAGATTTTTCGTCACCTGAATTTGCATTCTAAGATGCGAATTGTTTTTTTTTCGTAATTTTTACTATTTACACACTTACATACATCCTACACTACAAAAAAGTAAGATTGAAAAGCCAGAGGACGGATATGAGACTCGAGACACAAAAAGAAGTATTCTTGTTTGAAAGAGCTAACCACAATAAAATTATGTATGTCCTTTAATTATTTTCACTTTTATTTTCATAAGCTCTCTATAATAGGCTTATGAAAATATTTATAATCTATATAAGATAATTTGACTTTTCTTTACTATATGAAATATTGTAAACACAAACTCTATATATGACAAGTGTTTATCAAAATAGAGAACTATAAATCCTTTAATTTAAACTTCAACCCACATTATAATAAGTTTATGATGAATTTTTTTTATCAAGTGGTCTAATGATTGAAATTTCACTTTTTTTAAATTGAATAAATAAAATATCCATAGAATTTTTATATTATAAAATATGATGTTTCTATTAACTGAGTTAAATTAAGAGGACGTTTAAGAAAAAACTTAACTACTGAATTATGAGTGTTGCTGCTATTACACATTAATAACATAATAACACACGTGGACATCATTATTTTAAAAAATCTGCTTAAAAAATCATTCTTTTAAAAGATGACAACAAATAATTGTGAGCAAATAGCCAGCATGTCATGTTGTGATTGGAGAAAATATGATAAGTATTCATCTTACTGTATCTAAATTTTCTTCAAAGATTTCTAATAGCTCACTAATTAGTCTTAGACTTACAATGTGTTACTTTCTGTAAATATATGATACTTTAATTGTATTCTTTATAATTTGTTTATTTCCCTACAATTTTTTTTTACCTAAAAGAAAATCTCATCAATTTTCAAAAACATCAATTCATGAAAATTTTATCCCAACAGTTGGCCTAAAGTGTAATGTAGACCCTACAATTTTCATTGATATAAGTTGGTACAACGTTGGCATGTGTATCCATAATGGTAAGAGTCAATTCATTAAAGCGAAGACGATGTGATTCGAAGAGTCTCTCCCTGCACAGAAAGTTTTATCTATAATTTGGTTAGGTGATATGGAAGCATCAAGAATGTCAATTGAACTAAATTGCAAGCTAGTTGTTGATGACATTTTGGATTGCTCCATTAATCAAACCAAATTGGTACTATCATGAAATGTGTCGATCTTGTGCAATCATCAATAAAGGTTACGAACCAACGTGATCCACCTAAGGTAGCTACCTTGGATGGACCCCAAACATCAGAGTGTATAACCATAAAAGGAATTGAACTTTTATTCATACTTAATGGAAATGATACACGATGACTCTTTGCAAGTTCACAAACATGACACTTAAAACTTGATACATCAAATTTTGTAAATAATCTAGGAAACAGTTTTTTAAGGTATCCAAAGGAAGCATGTCCCAAACGCCGATGCCATCTCCAAATCTCATATTTTCTCCCTTTTTCTTCAAAATTCTCTGCTGTCAATGCATGTTGTAACTGAGTTGAGCTATTTGACTCTAAATTTAGATAATAAAGCCTCCCTTCTCTAGTACCATAACCAATCGTCTTCTTCGTTTGGATGTCCTTAAAAACACAATATTCAGGCCAAAAAATTACAACACAAGATAGAGCAGCAGTAATTTGAGAAACTGACAAAAGGTTATTATCTAAGGATGGGACAACTAATACAGAATTTAAGTTCAAAGTATCAGAAAGAGATAATGACCCTTCACCGATGATAGGTGCAGAGGAACCATTAGCGGTGGAAATAAATTTTTGTGATGAGGGTATAAGAGATGAGACTTGTCTAGAATCAAATGTCATATGATCTGTGGCTCCAGAATCAATTATCCATGTACTATTAGAAATAAGTGCAAGAGAATTTAAAGCCTTACCACCATTACCTCTTCTTGCTACCAAAGCCGAGGTTGTTTCAGCAACATCTTCCATAACATTCTTTGTTTCTACAGCTGCCGCAACGGAAGTTTTATTTGAATATTTCTTTCGTGGATCACGGTTATGATCCCACCATTCTGGGTACCCAACAAGTTCAAAGCAACGCTCTCTTATATGACCAGATTTATCACAATGAGTGCACTTTTCGGTAGATTTGGTAGGACCCGTCGAGACCCTGAGGTGATTGTTTCTGGTTCGATCTTGTTGTTTTTGAGATGATCCATTCTGGCCCAATCTGTTCCTGCTGAACATGGCTGAAGCTTCAGGCTTTTCCAGCTCTCCATTCATTGTTGTTTGTCGAACAAACTCGCGGCGAACCATTGAGTAACATTCTTCTAATTCAGGGATGGGATCTTTCCTCAGAATTTCACCGCGGACTTGTTCGAACTCGCCATCCAAACCAGCCAGGAAAATATGCACCCTTTGTCGTTGAACTGACTTGTGATAAGCAGCAACATCCTTCTCGCATTCCATAATCACTTTGTCTCGATGATCCAACTCACTGAAAATTTCAGTTAATTCTCCGTAATAAACAGAAAGTGATTTACCATTCTGTTTTGCAGAGAAGGCCCTCTGATTCAATGTAAAAACTTGCAATTCATCTGCTCCATCATAAAAAGCTTTTGATAGAGCTTTCCAAATATCCCGGGCAGATTTGAGGCGAATATAACGCTTCATAATATCCGGTGTCATAGCCATCAACAACCATCGCTTAACTTTCTGATTATCACTGTACCACTTCTCGTAGCCATCATCATCTTCAGCAGGTGGTTGTTTATTACCACGAATAAATGAAAGTTTCTCCTTTTCAGCAAGGTGCATCTCCATAATCTGAGACCACATATCATAATTTGTTTCATTGAGTATAATCCCTGCATTGAAGGATGAACTCTCTGAATGAATAATAATTGGTGTAGGAGCAAGCCTATTTTCATTGGCTTCAGTATCTTTTTTTGGTGTTTCGGAATCTGGTTTACTCATGGCTTTAGGTTTAGGTTAGTGCTAGGTTTAGATCTAAACCTACTCTGGTACCAAGTTTAATTTTGCAGAAGAATATTTTCTTATTCATATATTCAATGAATCAGTACATGGTATATATAGCCTATGATAACAGTCTAAGCAATTATACTATACACAATTACTGCCTACAAATAAGCATGAAATAATATATTAAATATATGATTCCCTAATAAAATAGGATCCCTTAAATCAAGCAATCAGTTTCTCAACATCGATTACTATAAAATAAATGATTCATATATCTAATGTCTTCAAGTTTTAGTAGTGATATAACATTTGTCAATTTTGTGATCATAAAACATTAACTTGTTATTGCTCACGACACTTCATCAACAAGTGGTATTCTCCAAACTCTTTCATGGCCTAATAAACGACTCATTAAAAATAAATATTAAAAATATTTAAACATATTTACATAAGAGAAAATTTTGATTTTAGGTCAAATTCTTCTTAGTACCACAAGAGATTTCACTAACTTAACTTTGTGGAACCCTAACTTTGTTATTGGAATATCAAAATATTAACAATATATGTATTTGTTTCTATCTTTCTCTCTTTTTTTTTTTTATTTCTATTTTCTACTTACATTTCAATATTGAACATAAAAAATACTCTTGCTTAGATAACATAGTTCTTAGATAACATTGTCTGGCAACAAAGCTTTCATTGTCTTGCTTTTATTGTTCTTATCCAAATTAAGCTTTTGGTGATTTCATTGTCACATTGGGACACGAACCAATCAAACTCATGAAACAAATAAAAACAAAACAATTATTTTTGAAAGAAAAAAGTATCTAGGCACAACTTACAGTTGATTATTTGAATCTTTCCTAACCGAAAAGACATGACCAGAAAAAGAAAAAGAAAATTGTGGGCTTAAAGTGTTATTTGGTTCGGTGGGTTTGTATCATAGCATGTAAGAATCACAAGCTTCATCCAGCGAGCTAACCCCACAAGAATTATTGGATTGCAAAATAAACCGAGAATATGGGCACTTAATGTATATCTCAATATGGGATTTTTTTGTAGTTGAATTGGGACAGAATCATGTGATTTTAGAATCCTAAAATTGGTGTCCCCCCATGTGATGAGCTACCCTGGTTATGGTTGTCTACATCAATCTAATGAATAAATTAAGTGGTCTCTTTTCACTTATATATATTTTTTGAGTCATCCAAGTAACTAGCATTTATACAAACCATTTTATGGACACGCTTTAGTTAGAGACACATTAAAACATGACCGAACGTCCTATCTTAATCGTTAAATTTAGAGTCTTAAATGATCTGCTTATAACTGTTCGGTTAAAGTTTTAATACTCAAAACTTTAAGGGTGTGTTTGGTTGTGAGAAGAAAGTGAGAAAAGAGAAATAGGTGAGAGAGAGTAAGAGAAGAGAGAAAAATTAGAGAAATATAGTAGATTTGATATGTTGTTTGGTATAAGAGAAAGAGAAGAGAAATAGAGAAGAGAGAAGTGTTAGTTATTTTTAAAAATACAAATAAACCCCTAACAATTGATTAAAAAAAAAAATATATGTAACATAACAAGGGTATAATGGACAATTTAAAATAAAAATGACGTGGGCCCACTCATTTTTTCTCTCTCTCTCTCTCCTCTCTTTCTTTGCTTTGCCAAACAAGAGAAATACCCCATTTCTCTTCTAACTCTCTCTTCTCCAGCTCTCTCTTCTCAAATTCTCTCATACCAAACAAGCCATAAGTCTCTCACTTTTCGAACCCTTAAACTTTAAACCTTCTTGATCAAAAGAATGTTTACAGATACACATTTACCTTTAGGAGCTACTAATCAACAACCCTCATTCTCGCTTTTAGACCAAATATCTTAGATTCCAAAGGACCAATTATATGTTATAGGTATGAAGTTTTCACTGTCATTTAACAGTGATTAATCTTCATTAGAAATTTGTCGACACGTAATGTGGATTCTTTCCTCCTAATTGAATTTTCTTATGCGTCAAAAAAAATTGAATTTTCTCATTACACAAAAGTCGCGATTGAACTTCTAACAGGGTTTAAAATCTCTCACAACTTGAAATTTGTGCATAAGTTGTTGGAGGCCATATGCAAATGTTAAAAATTTGTGTATATGACCTCCAAAAACTTATGGTCCACCCTCTGTGTGATTATCTTACGTATATAAAAAGAAGAAACAAAAAAACTTTTAACATTTAAAAATAAAATAGTCAACCAAAAACTTATGGTGAACCTTGTCTGTAATTAGTTATACGTAGTTAGTTATGCGTATATAGTATACTATAGCTAGAATTAGTTAGACCATCTACAATGGTTTCAACACTCCACACCACTTTTTTCAATTCTCAACACTCCACATCATTTTATCTTTCTTCCACCTAATAATTCAATACTCATTCGACTTTTACCATCTCCAATGATTTTTCATTCAACACTCTACCCCACCACTTTTTATTTCACATTCATATTTAAATTTATATTTTTGTTTTTATGATTACATAAAATTACAATTATCGATTAAAATTAAATTAAAATAATAAACACTTAATAATTTATTTTTTATGTTTTTAATTATTGGGATCCATTTCACTAAAAAAAGACTAAAACTTCAAAATAAACACTAATTGAAAGATAATAATAAAATAAAGATAGTGAAAAACTTGGTTTTTTTTCTGTGTCCAAATCAAATGAACCAAATCTCTATTTATAGACAAAAAAAATATTATGAATTTTGGTATAAAATTAAAAAATTAATTTGCAATGAAATAATTGAGTTCAAAGTATTAATTCTCTTTCACCTCATTCAACACCCTCATTGTAAATGGTCCTATACATAGTTAGTTATGCTAAGATAGGATATTGTAAAGCTAGTCTTAGTTTAGTACTGTGCACACTCACACTTGTACTTTGATCATTAAGAGAAATTCATTTTACTTTCCACTAATATTTTCGCTGTTATCAGGAATAATATATAAAAAGAAGAAATAAAATAAAATGTTGCATACATACATACTTATACACACTCTAGTCATTTCGATTTTTCTCATACGAGTTGTGATAAAATATTTGGATTTTGTACCCACACAGAAATCTATTTGCTAATAAATAAAATCACTAGTTTATAATAATGTATGATCTACTGAATCTACAAATTATATGTGATTCGTGTAGGGTATCCCCAAGATCCATGTGCTATCTTATGTGTTGACCTCTGGTTAAGGATACTATACATACAGTATTCTTAGATTCCTTAGCACATGTATTCATTAATTAGGAGGTGTAATTTTGTATAATTGCAAATAGGTTTGCTTATCTATGCTACATTCAAGTTGTATTAATTTCTAGATATTACAAACATGGAGAGTTTTCTCTCATGCTCTAGTTATGGTTTTATCATCTTGTATGCATAATGTAATTGTCATGACAAGATTATGATAGTTTTGGTTTGTAGAGACGCCATGCTTCATTAAATTCTGCACTTGGAATTATGTTGGATTTTCTGTTAAAAGTGTATCAATTAAGTTAGTATCAATAGGTTAGTTAATTAGTTAGTGGTTGATTACTCAATTAGTTAGTTAATTAAGTCTTATAAATAGAACATTAATCTACACATTTTTATTATCTTTTATCAATCAAATATGAACTCTTATGAATTTTTATCGAGGGTGACTATGCTCTCTTTGTATCATATGTGTATGATCTATGATCTATGATCTATGATCTTATGATTCTTGACATTTTCCCACCTCCTCATTCCCACCCAAGTTTTCCATGTGAAGCGATTTTTTTATTTATTTATAGGAAAATGCTTGTTTATTGTTAATTAAAGTTACCGATTAACTACGGTTTGCTCTCTGCAATTGCAATTGGAAGATGGTTGAAACCACTTGATGCCGGAACTGACCCTCGAACCAGATTAAATTGGTGGTCAAAGCCAAAAAAAGTTACTAATTAACCAACCTCTAACTCTTCTAAACCTTTTTATATATAGGTAGGGATTAAATTACATCGATGTAACATTTGAATAATGTTATACTGCTTAATAATGCTTTAACAGATACAAATTTACAAAATTGACTGTTAGATTGAAAATTTATTTCATGTAGATCAGCTATACGGTATTTGAAGCAGGACCTAACTCAATACTACATTTTTAGGTTGTATAAAGCTCACATAACTTGTACCAAAAAAGCAGGACCTAACTCAATACCACGTTTTTAGGTTATATAAGCTCACATAACTTCTACCAAAAAAAAAAAAGCTCACATGACAACTTCTCAATGCATACTTCGTTATAAATCTAGTTCATTCCTTAAGCATATACTCCCTCTATCGCAAAATATAATGGAAAATTGATCAAAGAAAGTTGATTATTTAGTCCAAAATTTTAATTAAATACATCAAAAAAATTTAACCGATTTTTTCTTATATTTTGAGACAGAAGGAGTACTAACTTGAGTTTTAGTATTCAAAGGACCGTAACGAAACATTCAACTACTAATCTGACCCAACTCAAAAAAATTGTTGAAAATGGGCTAACTATGCATGCCCACAATTAGATTGATGTGTTTTATGGGTGGGAATGGGAAGGTGGGAAAATGTCAAGAATCATAGGATCAGTGTCGTAGATCATACACATAGGATAGAAAGAGAGCATAGTCATGCTTGGTAAAAGTTCATAAGAGTTCATCTTTGATTGATAAAAGATAGTAGTAAAAATGAGTAGATTAGTGTTCTATTTATAGGACTCAATTAACTAACTAATTGAGTAAACCAACCACTAACTAATTAACTAACCTATTGATATACTAACTGAATTGATACACTTTAACAAAAAATCCAACATAATTCAGGTGCACAATTTAATGAAGCATAGCATCTCTACAAACCAAAACTATCATAATCTTGTCATGACAATTACATTATGTATACAAGATGATAAAACCATAACTAGATGTTTGTAATATCCAGGAATTGATACAACTTGAATGTAGCATAGATAAGCAAACCATGAATTAAACCATGAAAATAAGCACATTTCCATGGTTTAATCCTTTCCTTATTGCAACATTTATTTTCATGGTTTAATCCTTTCCTTATTGCAACATTCAATAAGGAATTAATACAACTTGAATGTAGCATAGATAAGCAAACCATTTAATACAACTTGAATTTAGATAAGCAAACCATGTAAAATAAATGTTGCAATAAGGAAAGGATTTATAGACGCTCAAGAACTTAGCCACGAAAGCTGTCAATGTAGAAAAGAAAAAATGGTCAGAAGCAATTAGATATTGTACAGACCTACCAGCCTATATCCCAATCTTTATCCACTTTGAATAAACTTATTGCTAAAATCTGTTTTTTTTTTTGTGTGGAAACCAGGTATTCCCGGAATATTTCGAGGCATTGAGATTCAAGAATTAACCTCTCTAAAAAAATATTCTTGCATACATATGAGTTTGATACCAAACCTTGACCACAAGTTTAAGGGGAACCTGATTATCTGCTGCCAACCGTGCCGCACCATGTTGGTCATTACAATAACCTATATTTACTTTGTATAAACCTGTTGCTATTATCCGATCTAGGCATCTAGTGTGTGCTCGGGGTGGTGTCCTATGCATGTTACTTACATGTATTCCAAACGCAAAATCATCACTAAACAATCATCAGAGCCAACCCAACAAAATGTTGTTTCACAAGCTCGTAAACATGCAACTGTAAATCCAACTATTGTGAACATTCAGGTCAAACTCAAAGTACTTTCGACGTGAAAAATGGCCTTCTGTCCAAGGCACATCCTATGTTCCTGGTTCAATGAAAGGGAAAAAAAATCAGCAAATCCATACTTTGAAACAATATAGAAGTAAAAATGGGTAGACTGAATCTTCACCTGGTAGTAGAACATCATTCATCTACTGGAAAATAACTAACAAGCAAAATAATACTCTGCAAAACAATGAAGTATGAAACTTCTTACTACTAACAACCCTACCAGAGAAAACAATCACCCTGTCGTCCCAATGCTTAAAAAAAAATACTAAAACAAAGAATTCCTCTCTTCATTCCAAGGTCATTGTGGCATATGGTGCATTTAGCACTTAATGATAACGTTGTCAGCTCTAAATCAATAGATCTAAACAGAAGCATAAGCTGATATTAACTGAGCTTAATCTCAACATAATCCGAAAATAAAACCATATATAAGAGGCAGCTATGTATCCATTAACAAAACACTAAAATCAAAACAAAATGCATAAAATCAGAGTAGTACATTTAGGTTATAAATAATAATAATAATAATAATAATCTAATTAGGTAAATGCATAAGCACCAGAGTAGTACATTTAGGTTAACAAATAATAATCTAAGTTAAATGCTAATATTAAAAACTTTTTACAGAGGATTTCTCTTCAAACCTAACCTCCAAGATTATAATAAGTAAATAAATTCTAACATTGCTCCTAAATTAGTAAAGTTAAAACTACTTTCTATCTTCTTCCTCCATACTCTAAGCAGCTCGCTCCAGCGTCGGATCGGTGGCTGGAACAGGAATGGTGGCTAGTTGTTGTTGTTGTTGTCGTTGTTCTTTTTTCATCCTGATCAACTTCAAATTCAAACGTTGCGCAAAAATGATGATGATTAGTGCAACAACTATCATAGCTAATGTAACTAACGACATCCAATCCGCAAACCCGAACATGATTCTGAATGAAGATAAACTTAGAATGAGGATGAAAATGTGATTGTATTTGTAGCACAATCAAATGAGGTTAGAGGCAGATTTCTAGTGGCTTTGGGGCGGGTACTGGGTATGGTTTGTTTGTGGGAGAGGATTTCTCAATTTATGGGCCTGTTTCTTTGGGCTTTTTCTAAAAATGGATTTTATAAATTTTTTGTGTAAGCAAAATTTACAAAGACTAATTTACTTGTAAAAGGTTGTAATAAATGTAGTAATTTGTTTATATTTGAGATTTTTAATTTTTTTTCTTATAGAAAAAGAAAATGGTTTAGCGCTAAATTGATTATTTATTTATTCCACTAATTACAATTACAATACCAATTGTGGGGATGGGGATTCATTTCATAGAGAAGTTTTTTTTTTTAAAGGGCTAAACTTTATTAGCTCCGTTTTAAAATAAAAGAACTAGTTTGACTAGTGCACGTATGCCAATGTACGATTTTGATCACTAATATCTTTAATTCTCTATTAAAAAATATAAAAAATTGGATATTTTGAAAATACTCATCAAAACAAATCAAACAAGATCTTATATGCTTATGTTTATATTTATATATTATTAAAAATATATGGTCAAAACATTATAAGTGAATAGTACCATTTAATCAAAATAACTCTACTAAAATGGGATGGTAGTAGTATTAATCACAAGCACTCAATGTAGGGGTGTACATGAGCCAGATTGGTTTGGGTTTAGCCAAAACTCAAACCATATATAGTACTCCGGGTTGGGTTGAGCAAAATATACCACTGACTTTAATATTGAGCAGGGTTGGATAAACCCACTATTTCCGGGCTGGGTGGGTTATGTGTGGGTTACCCAATTTTAATTTTTTTAATATTAAATTACTAAATGACGAATCATCATTTTTTTATATATAAAAAAATGACAACTTTTTTATTTTCTTAAAAAATAGTACAACATATTTTTACTACTTTTTTAACATCATAAAATGATAATATCATCACCATATTTTTTTCTCATAAAATAATATATTTTCACTATTTGCAAATAATGTTATTTTTAGCATCACTAGTTTTAAATGACAAAAAGAAGTCGAAGAGTAGAGACTCGAAAGAGATGATCAGAGAATGCGATAAAACTATGATATAATGAGGAGTAACCGTTTGTCGTTTGGAATAATAGACTCGCATACAACTTATTTTGAAAATTTGAGTACTGAACTTGTGGCTTTTATTTTTTAACGATGGAAAATCTTTAATATTAATATGAAAATTATTTAAAAAGATAATGGCACTACCGATTCGGTGGATCAGTGGATTTTTTGGGTTTGGGTTGAATTTTGCTCGAAATCCGATATTTTCATGAATTTTTCATTTTAAAACTCATACCTACCCAATAACCCAACCCACATTTTTAGATTGGATTTGATGAATTTAATCGGATCAAATGAGTTTGCACAATCTATGTAGACCATAACTCAAGGTTTTGTCCAAAAGAATACAAAAGTGAAGAAAAATAGCAGTACACACCAGACCAAAACAAAATACCAGACTTCCACACCAGAACACACCACCAACACAAAACAAGCAGGATAAACCCACCCCCCAACACCCATTCTTGCCGCAGATAAGACTCAACTCAACTGCCCGCCGTAAAATCAAAATCTGTCCGGTTATCACACCGGAGCTGGTCGTCGCCGCCGTAAACAGCGGTAAAATCCGATTTTCTTTCTCCTTTCCTGTAGCGCACGAGGGAGTGATTGAAAAAAATAGCATTATATGATGTATTCATAAGTTCGTTTGATTTTTTTGATTAATTGGCTTCAAACACTGTTTTGATTATAAATTGTAGAGTTATTAGTAATTGATTATCAATTTAGTTACATAAAGGTATTATTGATTTTGAAGAAGAAAATTATTATTGATTTTGATGCATACTTCTATGATTCATGGATTAATTGATAATTGTTCTGCTCATGTTTATTGATTGAATCAGTTTATTTGAATTTATCTACTAATATATAGCGAATGAACTTATAGGGTATAGCTAATGAATTTGGAATCTGTGAAATTATTTGGGAGAGCTTATGACTCTGTTTGGAAAAAACAGCGGAATAAGCTAGCTTATAACGAATGAACTTATAAGGAGATAGCTGATTAAATTTGTAGTGTTAGGTAAAATTTGTGGTTGGATATTTAATGTTTTTTCAAGTTAGATGACATGGGTAAAATTGAGAGGAAAAATGATAAGTTATAAGCAAATTAAATTAGCTCATTAAAATAAGCTATAAGCTCGTGAGAAAAAATGTACTAAATAGGTATTTTTTTGTCATATGAGCTTATAAGCTATAAACTCAAAATTTGGCATTGTCAAACTGAGCATGTGCAAACAATGTATGACTGTCCATAAGCTCTCTAGGATGGCTTATGAAAACAACTTATAGCTTATATGAAATTAGTTAGACTTTATTTTATCTTTTGTTACAGAAATTGCTTATACATAACATAACCACTTACACGATAAGCGCTTACACATATGTTCTTGAGTAAATTGTTTATCCAAACAGGGTCTTAGTTTGTATTACCAAGCAATGTGAGTGTAAACTAGTAATTTCTTCCTTACTAATTTGTCATAGTCTACCCATGACATATTAGTAAATAGACAGAATATTAAGATTATGTATGTGATTGAGTGGTTAAATGGAGGGTAGTTTAATAAGTTGACATTATCTATTTATATAAGAAAACATTGGCTTTTAAGAAAGAAAAAAAAAATCAATTTCTCTCCTTCTCTAGAACTCTCCCGAACCCAAACTCTTTCCGTAGCTTGATTCCAAATCCATTCCAATCATTCTTCAACACTAAGTACATGTAATATAATCATGGAGAATAAGCTTCTTCCAACTAGTTAGAGAGTCCATTAGAAGGAATTAAAGGCTAAAGCTTCAAGATTTGGGTTAGTAAAAGAAAAGAGGGTTTAAAGCCCACAAGGTAAAGAGGTCCATCACCATCTTCATCATCTTCAAATAACTAAGGTGAGTTCTTATTAGGTTTTAATTTTGGTAGAAACTAGGGTAATTTGCTTAGAATAGTTAAGTTTTGCAGTGATTTGTGAGGTTATAAGGTTCTTGTCATATTTCTAAACAGGACTTATCTTTTAAGATATAGTATACCCAATGGAAAGAGGAAACGCCATCTCTTTGGCATGTGAAATTTGAATGTCATGAACTTACTTCTTAAGAGCTAGCTTTCACCTTTCCTGGTATACATATTATAGAATTGAATATCTGAATGGAAATAGGGGAATGGTGCAAAAAATACAAACACAATGTATAATCTAGAAATAAGAAGGTTAGGAAGGGGTTTTGGTTAATTTGGCATACGACTTTTTGTGTTATATGGAAGATGCGCAACAGAGCTATTTTTGCAAACGAAGTGAAGAGCTCAAGAGAGGTGGTGGATGAGATAAAGGTAACTTCGTGGAAATGGGGTTTAAGTAGACTAAACTTGCCCGCGTGTCTTTTCTATGAGTGGTCATGGGACCCTGGAGATTGTTTGGGTCGTTAATTTCTCTACACTGGGCTTGTTTGTGCAGTTTCTGTTTCTAGTTCTGTTTGAAGTTTTTTCAGGTTCTGCTATTAGTTTGCAGTGGTTTTTGTTTTGTGTAGAGCTTTTATGTGTTGTAATTTTTGAGGTGGTCTTTTATTTGTTTTTTGAAGGCTGCCATATACTGTGTATATCAGGTTGTATGTTTTTCCCATTTCTAGGCATTTCTTATGCTTGGAGTGGTTTATCAATAAATTTAGCTATTTCAAAAAAAAAAAAGTATAATCTAGAAAATTGCTTTCTCTCACTAATTCATGTTTTCTCTCTATAATTATTCTTAAAGTAAGTAACACAGGTCATTAATACTTTTATCACGGTGTATAATTTGATTAATTTGTAAATGTAAATGCTATTCTTGGCTAGCTTGGTTAATTTGATTCTGGACTTGTCCTGAAAATTGTTTTTCCTTGTTAAAATATATTGATTGTATCACTTCAAATTGATTAACATATATGTCAAGGGTAGAGCAGAATTGCTTCATTAATGTATTTGGAGAATTTGGTTTAGAGTTTTACTGTGCCCAAGCTCAAATAGATTTGGATAAATTCAAAAGAAAAATCAATTATATATCATGTTTGAAATCATGTTTTCCAGAGGATTTTTCCTATATCTCGTCCATGTCATGATTAAGATGGTTTGTCTTCAAATATCATATTCATATAGTTGATGGGTTTTCTTGGATATTTAGGGAAATGAATTTGAGTCTTTTATTTCTGGCGAAATAAAATGATTGAATCTTCTTGGCTATATTAGTTTATATCAAATAATATTTGGCCTAAGAATGAGAGGATTAGTTATGCAGCGTGCGTTCTGAGTTGTTTCCTTTACCATCCAAGATAGTGGTTGATTGTAATAATTAATTTCTATGTAAGTTGTGTTAGTTCCCTCCATCGTTTGGTGATGGTTCTGTGATGTTTGGATTTAATAGAAATAGAATCAAAGTGGTTGATTATAGAAATTATTCTCAAAAGTAACTTGAGAACTGCGGTATCGTGAATTAATATTGATTGGAAATTGTGAATCTTTAAAATCAAATGTTTATGTTATAGCTAGTGTATTAGGCTTGCGCAGGCTAGATATATAATGAGCCAATGTTATCCTGTGCGCCAGTCATGATCTGAGATTAGGTCGTGACAGTGAGACTTTTCTGGTATACTGAACTAGAATTAATTAAATTGTAAATTGAAAAGTGTCATTGCAATATATTATAAAATAATGAAGATGTATATATAAGTTCAACACATCAAAGCCTTGTTTTATTTTCTTCTTTTCTGATATGGTTATGTTTTTCATCCAATGGCTACTTTTCTGTCAAATTTCAATGTTCTTTGAGTATAATCAGAAGCATAAAGACAAGTTTTTTAATTTTGAAACACATTGATATAATGATGTATATATGAAGTTATAAACCTTTTGATAACCAAGTCAGGTTGTGCAGGTTCGAATTGGTTATGATCAACTAGTAAAGATTTGAATCTCAAATGACGATTCTTTCTCTGTTGCCAACAAACTATTCAGGTTTTTTCTTACTATATTGGTTTGTACTACCCATGAATGCTAATTTAGCTTCCTGTTTAACTTCATTTTTCTTGATATATTGTAGGTTTCCTTCATCAAGGTACTCCTTTTCTGCAATCAAAGTTTCCTGCGAGAGATGGTTGGTATCACAGAGATGTTTCTCTTACACCGCAAATGGTAATTATTTCTTTATCTCTTTGTATTTGTCCCTCCTTCATTTTATGGATATGTGAATGTGTTTCCAGTGGTTATTGATCATTTGAGATACATGCTTTGTATCGGCAGATTTGTAGAGCAAACATAAAACAAAAATATTCAAACCATATTAGCACCAAATTTGTGACATCTGCTGCAAGAAATGATCTTCATCATATAAGCTATGACGATTCACCTGAAGAGCCCTTTTTGCTAACATTGATCAAAGAATCCTTATGGTATTTGTGAAACTTCAGTTTGTCCTCAAAATACACTAGTGTAGTTGATCATTTGTTCTTGTGTATTGAATATATGATGAAAAAATACAAATCACTCTACTGAGTTTACAAATAGCAATCTTTTTTTTGCAGGGGTTTAAAATCTTTATTTTCATTTTTGATTGAGCAACCTAGCCAGCTGAAGTACATAGAGTGGCCAAGCTTTAGTAATACGGTATGTCTCCTTAGTTTATTATTATACAGTTACAAATCACAATGTGTTGAATGGTTACTAATATATCTTTATAAATTCTTGGCAGTTGAGGACTGCAACACTGACTCTTGTTATTGTTGCGTTTCTTCTTGTTGCATTATCATCTGTTGATTCGGCTCTCAGCTACCTTTTGAATTTAGCTCTTCGGAAGAGCATATAACTGTGCAGTACTCATGTTAGCATTACTATGTAAGCAGTTTACTTCTGATGCTTGTAATCTGTTTAGGTCCAACATTGTTAGCCTTTAATTATCGATTCCTATTGTGTACTCAAAATGGTTAAGTTATTCAAGTAGCTTTTATCAAAGTCGTCACTTCAGGTGAAGACATTGGTTGCATTGCATGGAATCTTATTAACATAATTTCATGTATACAAACTTGATACAGAAGTATATTTGGGGGTAGGGACTGAAGGGTTTAGGAATTGGTTGCATTGCATGGAATATTGTATACATTATTTCATGGATAGAAACATATATTGGAGGATATCATAATTGCATGTAACCTTGTTATTATCAAACTCGTCGCTTTCCGCTGAAGAAATTGGTTGCATTGCATGGAATCTTGTTATCTGTTTAACACAATTTCATGGATAGAAACTACAGAAATTTACAATGCGTATACAGAGGGTAAAAATATTGTAGCTTTGGGTGTGAATTTTTGTTTCGAACCATGTTATTGATGTGAAGTATCTACCAAAACTATAAATTAGTTATTTAGATAAGTGATAGAATTAGAGAATGACGAAATATCGTTTGTGTATGGACAAGCCGATGCAATTATTATTCCTAATATTTTCTGATTATACACTCTCATTTATTCATAGATGATATGATGAACTTAAATCAACTGAAATTTGGACTCAGAATAGAACCTAAATTTTGGTGGCAAAAACATGTAAAGCAATTTATATGCTTTACTTGGAAGAGAAGAAAATATAAATGAACACTGTCTGCTGATCTGATATAGGCATGGTTGTCAATCTCAGGTTAACTCAGAACATTGAGTCTCTGCCAACTTAAATGCTTATTTTTTCCCTCACTCAGAACATTGAGTCTTAACTGATAGTAGTTGAGAACAATTCAATTTGAATAATAAGGTTCTGCTGTTCTTCTATGCACAAAACACTAAGAAAATTACTTTGCCTGTGTTGCAAAAAAAAACTCCGGAAGTGTATTTTAGGACGGTACAAAAACTGTGGTTTTTCTGGTTGAGAAAATTTCCTCACAAACACTAATCTCACCATTGTTGTGCTAGACTTCACATATGCATAATGCATCTAAAATCCCAATGTTGATCTATCTGAAAAGGAGGTGAATGAAACTTTCTTGAGTTTCAATTCCACAGTTCCTATTTCTTAACTCCATTTCTGCTGGTATAAACCTAATAACTCATATTTTGAAAACCACACCCCTTAAAAAAAAAAAAAAAACTTGCACCCGGATAAGTAAATTTGGATAAAATGATGATTTTTTCCGTCCGGATAGATAAGTCCAAATGGTAGTGATTTTTAAGAATCATGAGGTGAGTAAAGAAGCTCTAGAAAATATGAACAAGACTATTGTTGGAAGTTTGCATTGAGCCCTAGCCAAAAATTACATGTGGATCTATTTGATTTTGAGTCGTTAGCCCTTCTCAACTGTTGAATTAGCCTTCTATGCCTTTCAATTATAGGTAATTTTTAAAATAAAATGGTGTTGCTAAAATTGAAAACACTTTTTTTTTATAAGGGTGATGCTAACTTGTGCCTTGTTCCCTAAGGCACATGTTAAGTTAGCATTCCCTTTTCTGTAACACTAGACTTGAAAACATTTGATGTGGTGTATTAAAGTATGAGAAATGTTAACGAGTGCTTTCCTGACATTTCTCATTCGTTAAATAACTTCTTTAAATGAAATCTTTTAAAAATATTTCGAAATCACTCGTTAGCAAAACTCTTAAAGTATTTGACATTTATCGGTAGTTTGGGACAAATTCAAAATGACATTTTGACCAAATAAAGATTGAAAATGTCTCTATGCTGAACACCTTGAAAAAGCCGACTATAAAAAGTTTCAAGCTGTCTATTAAATTTAAATTGCATTGCATTTATTCCCAACAAATTTTTAGTGATGATAAATGCATCATTGGCAGCACGTAACATAATAGTGACAATGTTTTAAATCTCCTTCACTTCAATTATTGTTGGAGGTGGAGTCGATGTTTTGGACCTATCATTTAAGGTTTTATTTCTATGGTGTGTGTATGGGACGAGAATTGATCCTCTCAATTTATTTTTCCTCAATTTTTCTCAATTTTCACATCTCAACCATCAATCAATTTTTTCTCATTTCTTTTCCATTTAAATATTGCTTTATATTTCTAATCTAATGGTCTAAAAACCAACATTATTTCCTCAATTTTTTTTCAAATTGAGAGAACCCTTTCTCGTATGGGACCTATCATTTAAGTTGAAATGCCTTGCTTAATTTAATTTATTTTATTTTTCCTGTTTTGATGGGTCAATTCACCTAAAAATAAATGTTTCTTGGAACAGCTCATTTAAAACTCTTTCCATATACAGTAATTTGGACTAAAGATGACTCTTTTTGATGTACACTTTCTGAAGCATGTATGTAGTTGGGGTATGCATGTTATAGAGCATTTAAAATCTGTAAGTCACAAAAACGTGGCACCAAGTATGCGTGTAATTTTGCTTCTCAAGAACTATTACAAAATCGTGAGACAAGCTCTCCCCTAGTTAGGTGATTGCTCTATTCCTCCCGCAATAATTTTTATCAAAGTATATTTTTAAATAGAAATTATTAAAAATAAGTATGAGTCTAACTTATCTTCACAAAATCGGTTTGTAAGGTGATGACTACTACTTGCTTATAAACACTTTGTCAAGACCACTTCATATCCGATGTGAGACTTTTTAACAATTATATTTTATCTGTGTGAGCAATGCGTGTGTATACAAGTGGAAAAGTTAGCCATTTTTTTTAGGCAGGCAAATATAAAGAAAAAATATATTTTTTAAGATGGATATATTAAATTTAACCATAAGAAAAAATTATAATGATTTTACTTTTATAAAATGAAAACAAAAGAAACACAAAAAACTAATAATAGCTATATCATAAAAATAATAATTGAGTTGGACAATATTTAGTAAAATTCCTGCTTATAAAAGAGTCAAATTCATCTATAATTAACTTTTATATATTTTGAAATATAAACAGCTATATCATTTGCAGAAAATTTATCGTTCATTATATTTTGAGCTTATTGGTTACAATTTTTACTGTTCACAATTTTTTCTTTTAGTTCTTAAGATATCAGAAGTGTCAAAATAAGACAAAATAAATCCATCAAACAAGTAACAGTCTTTTAAGTATCTTATTTCTTCTAACTTTTAACAAAGAAACTAATTTGAAGTAATTAAATATATTTTATAAAATAAAATATACCTACTCATCCTAAAAAATATATAATTTTTGTGGTAGCCAAAGCTACCTACCTCATACATATACCTAATTATTGGGTGTATTAATAAAATTGTTCTTGTGAATGGGCCAAATTGTATGGCCCAAACCTTAGGTGGGCTGTGTTAACTTGGGTTGTGTTAATGGACTAGTGTCACTATATTTTGGGAAGATTTCTCATCCCGCCCGCATGTATTTTTTTCACCTCCCTTGAAGGCAAAAAAAGTTCGGTAAACATAAACCGAACTTTTTTTTTAGTGCAAATTTTACTCAAATTTGCACTAAAAAAAGTTCGGCTTACGTTTACCAAACTTTTTCGAGTTGAAAAAGATATATGGGGTTGGAAAAAGTTCCCTTCATTTTCTAGAGAACATTTCTTTAGAGAACTACTTTTGTCTCCATTTTGTTAGAATTTTGAATAAATCATGAATTTCATCTCTGAATTTTGATCTTCTCTATTATTCAATATCTTGTGTAAAGAAAACAATTTCAATTTCATAAAAAAAAGTAGTTAAAAAATGTAAATAAAATAATGAATAGCAGGGTCGGCCCAAAGGTAAAAAAGGGCCAACAAGACAAAATAATTTAAAAAGTCATCTAATAAAAGACCTCCTATTTTTCATTTTTGGTAAAAAAGCCTCCTGTTATTCTATTTTCACAACGAAATTAATATTCTCTCAACAAAGATTATAAATTTATTGACTTTCTTCTTTTTTTGTCAAAAAATTATTGACTTTAATTACAAAACTAAATTGACTATATTAATTTAATAAATAATTTTGTATTTAAAATGAATGGAAAATAATATTAATACTAAAATTTAGTAACTATATTAAAATATTATTATGAACTTTAAAAATGTCTAATTTTTAATTCCACTTCAGGCCTTTTAAAGTGTTTGGGCAGGAATAGATGAATAGTCTCTAATATTGTTTATCACATGCTTTTTTTGACAGAATTGTTTACCACATATCTTCTAATTGTCTCTCACCAACAGCTATAGCTTTTGGCTTTAATACAAATAAAACATGGAAGAAGATAGTATGGAATGTGTATAGATATTGGTTGAGATTCCACCCCTTGATATGTCTATTTCTTCATATCTCAAACTTTGGATTTGCAGTGACCTTTCATGCTAAAGTTACAACTATTTTCTAGTCTTCATAAATCAGTAATGTGAATAGAATTACTAGTCTTGAAAACCGTGGTATAATAGTAGGGTAAAAAAAGTACTAAATATTATTTGATTTTTCATATGATTACATTCACAAATTCATTTAGCAAAAACCTATTCACATGATATGTTACTGTCCTTATTTATAAAGTGCAATTGTTTTATCTAATCAACAATTTGTCCTTGCATAGGCTTTTCATTGAATATAAGTTACATTATACAATTACAATTTACAAATATACATGACTTCTTGGTGAATTCTTAACTATAGTGTTAAAATAAAATGCACATGAAAACTAAGGGAAATTTTAGTTGAGTGTTTGTCCCATAATCATAATAGACAACAATTTTACTCATTTATTTGTTCCATCACTTGTGTTTTTTTCTCTTCCAATCTCCCAGAAGTCCAAAATCCAAATGCTCTTGTGCTTTGACTGAAACCAAAATACATTATAAGACTTTTATTGGAATGCCATTCAAAAAAAAAAAAAAAACTTTTATTGGAATAATTTGTGCACTTAATTCAAGTACTAGTAATGTCCAATTTCTCAATGTAGGTTGGTCCAATTCGTAAGGGAGTTGATCCATATCTTATAAGTGTGAGTTCAAATTTCGCTGTCAGCATTAAAATCTCGTGGTTGAGTAATTTCTAATCTGTAAATATCTCTTTCTGGGCTGAATTTTGAAATCTACCCTAAGTTTGATCACTTTGATGAGCATCTAACACACAACTTCTTCTTAGTAAAATAAAGTAATGTCCAATTTGGTATTGAATCATTAAGAAGATGGCATAAATTTTGATCAAGCATGAACTACCTCTTTGTTGATCACTCACTCAAAATAGGGTTGTGAAATAGCGAATATAGCGTAATTCTAATAAATTGATATTCTTCTGCAATACATGCATTTTTAATACACAATGTTGGGAAATAGCCGGACTATAACATTATAGCATAGTGAAATTTAAATAAATCGTCTATTTTATTTTGCGATCCACAATTGACTTTACTGACTCAAAATCGTTAATTCACCCCTTTTTTATGAGATTCAATACAATAATGAAAACCTGATTACCATTTCCCCTCATGAAATTCAAACAGTGATTGATTCATAAAAAAACCAAGGTAAAATCTGAAAATCCAAAAACAAAAAAAAAACATAAATAGTCATATCAAATATCAATAGTTCTATACAGGACACTGATCATAGATGATTTCTATGTTCTCTCAAATGCACCAAAATTTTATGTTGAATCAAGCAAACTGTGCAGTACAAGAGTTTATGAAATGTATGTAGAATAAAGTAATGTGTACATTGAATGAAACTTTGTCAGTTTTGTACACTTTTTGTACAAAATTGAAGTAAAAACTTTTGTGTAATGTTTTAATTATTACTAGGCTTTTATTCACCAAAATAGATCAAAATCATGTTTGAATTTTGAAGAGATATTTGCTCTATAAAGTCATCAAAATTTAAAAACAAATCAATAACCTTAGTAAACAACAATTTGAAAAACGATAAGTCACAAATATTTAGAAAAATATATATAAAATCAAATAACCAATTTCATTTTCTTAATGAATTGCACTAAAATAGTCAATATGCATCAAATCCAAACTTATCAAATAAAATCTCATAACTCTATCACTTACTCAAATAGCTGAGATCATTTGACTGTGTGACATCGTGCTTCTCCTGACCGCGATCTCATATCCCAAATCAAAGTGAGATCACAATTTTCTTTTCCTTACCATACAAATTCTAGTCTTCACACACAAAGGTTCACTATCAAAACCAAGAATAGTTAAGAACATTTATTCATATGAAGTTATGATGAACAAACAAATCTACAAGCTATAGAAACAACTTTTTTCAATAATAATAAAAAAATGACTATGACACAAATGCTGACCTCAAATGTAGAACATGTCTTGAAAGTTGTTCATTTGTTAACCAAAAAGAAAGTTTGTTACTCCTTCTGTACTGATAAAAAGTGGTAAGTGACACACATGCATTTGTTTATGTTGTCAGCACCTATCTATCAAAATTTCTCTGGCAAAAGTGAACATTGTTATCATTTATCATCAATCATGTTTTATGGTTTTGAGTCATCCTCTTTAACTTTATTCACTTTAGGGTCCCACACTCAATCATTCAATATAGAATTTGTTAAATGTAAACACCATATAGCATATGGGGACACATTCCAAAAAAGTGATAAAGGCTAACATTATCATGATTGTGCTATGTGCATTTATTTATATGCCTTAATGCCATAAAAAAAAATCTAAGGAATGGGCCAAAATTTTTTTTTTTTTTTTTGGTAATATGTATTTAAAGGTATACATGTTAAAGAATCTTGAAATAGAATTATTGTATTAAAAAATACAATAATTTGACATTTGAAAAGTTGAATGTATAACTTTTGAAAAGAATATTTTTATATTAAGTTATTTATCATAGTTTTACTAGCTTATGAGTTTATATGTCTTCCCAAACAGAGTTTTAGAGCATGTGTCATCACTTGCTGAAATAAAATACTCTCTCCATAATAAAATATAAGCAAATTTTACTTTTTAAATTCATTATGTAAATAATATATCATATCTATATTATAAACCATATACATCAATTATACAATGAATTTAAAAAATAGTTTTGCTCATATTTTGTCAAGGAAGAAGTGTATATACAATCTCACACTGTCTCACTATAAAAAAATATTACACATCAATAAATTACAACTAGTGTAACTTTAAAAATAGTTATTATTAAAGTTAAATGTATTGCATGATCTGATCAAATGATCACATTAATTATGTGGATTGAAGTGGTTAATGAATTATAGTTGAAGATGAATTGTTTAGAATAACTTGAATTGGAATTTTAAAGGTAATAATTAATTATTAAGTAGACTTTATTTACTTTATTAGAATGAACTGCAAATCACTAAGGGTACTGTGTTTGGTTTGAGGGGAAAAAAATAGAAAGGAAAGAAATTTTATAAAAATTAATGAATGAATTTGAATTTATATATAGTCTAAATTTATTCATTGATCTCTGTAATTTTATTTTTTTCCTCTTCTTTTTTCATAAACCAAACACACCACCATAAAATTTATTTTCCCAAAATCAGAGGGTTTTTCTTTATGTAAAATCAGAAGATTAAGACAAAGGAAAAATATAGTCTAGAAGAAGAAAATATAGTATGTATATATATATATATATATATCAAAGAAAATATAGTCTAGAAGAAGAAGGTCATGTGGCCCAATGGGCTTGTATAAAAAGAGACAGGTGTGAATTGAACTCTTTGTGTTGTTGGGCCCACGAGAGGTCCAAAGTCATGAAGCACCATGCCTTAAGGGGAACAAGAACTGACTTAAGGAACAATCCCTAATAACGAAAGCCATGTTGATGATAGAGACATGCATCAAAATATAAATGAATGATAAAGAAAGGCATCAAAAGCAGTTCTGTGTCCACAATAATTATTATTATCACCATGATTTGTCATTTTTGCTATAACTAGTCATTATCTTTCATTTTCAATCTCCACCACCTTACTTTTCTCTATTCTTTGTTAAATCAAACAGCTCCCTTCCAATCCAATTTTGTTAAACCACCTTGTGCATTTTATTCCAATTTTAGGTCAGTTAAAATTAGGCTAATGCTACAGTGGACCACCTTCATAATTGGTTCATTGTGGATAAGTGATCTACCGAATACGAATTTTACAAAATTTATCGGTAGATTGAAAATTTATATCATATAGATCATTCATAAGAATTTTTAGAAAAATTGAAAATCATTTGATATTTTATTGGGATTTTTTAAGATTTACAGTATTTAATAAACCGTTAATCTTGACGGATCTCAATAACATATCAAATTATTTTCAATTTTTCTAAAATTTTCTATATATGATCTATATGATATAAACTTTCGATCCAACGATGGATTTTGTAAAATTCGTATTCGCTGTAATATTATTCATAACTGGTCTACCATGGAACACTTGATGAGGTGGTCCATATTAGAATTTACCGTTAAAATTATGGTCGATGCTAAGTTACGTGTTGCTAACTTGTGCTTTTGAGTAGGATTGAAAATGAGTTGAACTGAGTCGAATTTAGGTTCAGTTCGACTCAACTCGATAAAATTAGCTCGGCTCTAAAACCAATTCAAGTTAATTTGATCTCTCAAATCATTTCAAATGGATTTAATATGATTTAGTTTCTAAATTTGTAATGTCGAAAAATTTGAATTCTGGATTAATGAAATTTTAAAATAATAGATTATACAGACTCTTTTGAATTTATGGTTAATTTGGTCTCTCAGAGTATTCCAAATAAACTAATATTGTGAGTGATTTCTATGATTTCAAGAATCAAATTGATTATTCACTATTTTCTTAAGTTAAACTAAAATTATTGTTAAGACTTAAGAGTTTCATATCCGATGAAAGATAATATCTGAATATAATTTATAAGTGAAAACAATTATTATCTATAAGGTAAAATTAGGTTTACTCCAAAATTCTAAAATAATAGTCTCTATGATTTGTTCAACAATTCTAAAGTTTAATTAGTCTCAGCCCAAAAGTTTAACAGTTACCTCATTTTAATTAAAACACTTCCACATGATTCATAATCATATTACCTATTCAATAAAATAGAATTCATACTTAGATTGGATTGGAAATTGACATAAATCATGAAATAATTAAATTAAGTGTGCCCCCTACTACATAATAACGTATAAAACATGTAATACTATAGTTGCATAATTCTTGTTTGTCCTTATCTTAATAATGTATATGATTTGACTCTTAATGCTTAAGGAAACATTTTTCCAAGTCTACACAAAAAATGTCAATCTTATTTTGGAATCACTTTTGATTATTTTCTTCACCTTGAGATCATGTGCTTTGAGCTATTGATAGATCCTTATACTTGATTTAGCCAACTAGAGCTAAATTTAAAGTAATCCAAGGATCACCATTTCAAGATATAAAGAGAAGACAGTCTTAAGTGTGCTATTCTACTAGTTAAAGAAAATTCAATATAGTAAAATTGTAGTTAATTTGTATAGTTAATATTTGCATATATATATATATATATATATATATATATGGGGAATGCTAATGCACACCCACTCATTTTTATGAAGGTGTGCATTAGCAACATACACCTTAGGGTGTATTTAATAACTTTTTAGTTATCTTTTGCTAACACACACACCTTCTGAAAAATAAGTTGGTGGATTATAGCAAATGTCTATAGGAGTTGCTAACGTACACCCACTTATTTTTTAGAAGGAGTGTTTTAGCAACATACACCTGAAGGTGTATTTATCTATTTTTTAGTTATAACTTGCTAATGCACACCTTCATAAAATTGAGTGGGTGTGTTATAGCATATCCTTATATATATATATATATATATATATATATATATATATATATATATATATATATATAAAGACAATTTTTTAATATTTTTTCTCTTCATTTTTTCTTTTTCTTTTGGTTTCTCTTTTCTGTATATATATTGTGTAAGAAAAAGTATGTTAAAATATCAATTCTTCATAAAAGAGCAGACATTCTCTCTCTAAATTTATATACACTTCATTTGACAATCTCGATCGTTAATTTGAGAATGTAAAACTAATATTTCACAATTACAAATCTTCTTTTAAGTGGTACCTGTCATTGATGTAGATCAAACAACAAGATTGAAAATTAGTATGACTTAGTTTGTGGTGAGAATTTGTTACCCTAACTTTTCTTTTCTCTCTTTCTCTACTATTTATATATTCTCTCTTTACCATTTTTGTCCTCATATGCAACACAATCCATGGTCACCATGTTGACATTGTAGCTTTGGTTCAAATTCACGGAGGTACTGTGAAAAATTTAGCTCTAAATTTTAGCTTATTGAAAGGTTATATATATTTAAGTTTTTTTCTTTTCCGGAAAAAAATATTTAGATCTTGAAATTTAAAATGATATTTAAAAGTTGTTTTTAATGTTAAATTTATCTTTTTGGTATCTTTAGTTAACTAGTATTCTAGGGAAACTAAAAATAGTAGTTAGCATAAAAAAAGTGAGTGTCACATTTTTCTTTAAATTTAAATGATGATAGATCAATGTGCATTTCTCCCCTAAAAAATCCTATCAAAAGAAAAGAAAGAAAGAGACATATTTTAGGGAAATTTTAACATGTGTTTTTAGAGCACATGTTAATGATTCAAAAATAAAAATATTTTATTATAATTAATGTATTTAATTCAATTTTTGAACTCCTTTTACAAATTAATTGCACAATTTTTAAGAATATATTTATACTTTTACATTGTTAACATGTGCACATTAGGACACATGTTAGCAACACCCTATATTTTAATATCAACCTTGATCAATTTCATTCCATTTTCTCTTCTTGAATTATTAATATTAATATTTAATCTAATTAGAGACTTTGAAGTTTTGAAATCAACAACAACAGAAACAGGAAAATATCTAAAAGAATAAATTCACAGACGCAAAATAAATACATTCTCAAATTTTTTAGAATTCGGAAACGGAAGCAACCAGTAGTTCAAGACGGATCGAACCATGCTTTAGATATTATGTTAAAATCAGATATGTAAAATAGAGAAACACAAAATGACGGCTATGGTTTAATAATATCAAAATAATATTACTTAACAAAATAATTATTACAAAGAGAATATATAATAATATCTAATGGACTAATCTAACTACCAAAAAAGCCCAATAACTAAAGCCTTATTGTCTAACATCTTGGTCACAATTAGAGATTCAGAAAAATGATAAATTTAGGATTAAAGGTTAATTCTTGTAATAGCTATTGAAATCTCTTAGTAACGAAACTCAATTGATTAGTGGAATGAAGGATCACTCTCTTCACAGATATAGGTCATTGTTGGACCGAACTGGATAAACAAATATTGTGAGTGACATAAGAAACATAGGTCTTCTTCTCTTTCGTTTTATTTATTTTTCTTGTGATTATTATTGTGTTCCTTTGGTTATTATTGTTATGCCTTATTCCCTCATCTCTAATCGACTCTCCTTCCAACACTTGAACCAAAAACCTTCTCTATCTCTCTCATAAGTCTATAAGTTTATTTATTTATTTTTTAAATAAAATATTTAATTTTCTAACACCAGAAATATATACACATTAGAAAACATATCAATCAAACTATGCAGCAGTGAAAAGTATATTATTTTCAATATAAAAAAAGAAAAAGAAAAGTATATTATTTTCTTTTATAGTAATTTTTTTGTCAATCAATTAACAATCACAATGAGTAATGGCAATTTGCTATAGCACGTAACTTAATTTCTTTTTTCGTTATTATATTTACATAGTCCTAGTTGCGAATATATTATAGTACAATTTATATTTGCTTATCAAAAAAGAATGATGTTAAATTTGTTGTCATCTTAAATGAATGGACTATGATTTACATGAGTCACAATCATAACAGGTATCCCACATGCTTTTGTGGCCATCATAAGCTCAGCTGCCCCTCACGAAACAACATGTATGCTTGTCCACGCCTCTTAATTTCCATTTCTATATAAAAAATCAAATTATAATTACTTATTATTATTGTAAGCTAAATAGTAAAAAATTTACATTATAAGCTTTAGAGTAAAAAACAATTCTCAACCAATAATTATTAGAAGTTTTGAACTTGATGAGATGTTTATTTTAAAGATATTTGTAAAAAATTATTATATATTCAATTGAAGTTATTAAATAAAGTATATTAAATAGTTTTCAAATTTTTATAAAATCTATAGAGTTGATCTACTACTTCCTTCTTTTTTATAAGAGCTAGTTTGACAAAACAATTGTCTCTTTTTATTGATTTTTTTCTTCCAAAATTACCCTTATTCACTTTACATATTTTTTTTAATAACATTTAATGTTTTTATTATAAGTGGATACTCTGAATTATAGAAAAGTCATTATTAAAGATAAACATGGAAAATCAATATAATCTGTCAACCAATTTAATACGAAATCTTAAAATATGTGTTTTTATCAAATTAGCTCTTAAAATCTTAAATTATGATTTCAAACTCATTGTTAAGAACCCCAGATAAAAAGATATATAACTTGAATATAAATGTATAAATGAAAATTTAAAGTAATCAAAACTTTACTAGCATAATTTAGATTCTATATAAGATGATATCTAAATTTTCAAAGATCTATCGAATCACGTACTATTAAATTTTTGCAATTAAAGATGTTAAAAGTTCCACAAAGAAGAAATATAGAACAATATTACTTTTGGAACAATTACTCCTATCCTATGTCTTAATCAAAATAAAGAAAAAATATAGTAGAATAGTTACTTTAGATACGTTCTCAAACGTTGCTTTCATAGTCACATATAGAAAATTGTTAAAACAAACATCTCAAAAGAAAACAACAACATAAATAATCAATCACTTTCCGCCATCAACATCTAAGACCCGTGTGGTTTGGACGGTTTCTCTTCCTTGTGGGTTTTATCAAAAGCTCAATACACAAAACAAGTTTTTCAACCACATCATAAACACCAAAGTAGGAAAAGACAAACCATGTGAAGAGTGAGATGATTTTGACTATGGTGCATGTTATTCCATTTCTAAAGTGGGTTTGGAATATGACACATCATATATCACACATGACAAAATCTAATGTCACTAAATTAATTAACCATATTTAGCTATAGGGTGGTGTTTAATCAATATGGTACGACATAATTAAGAGATAAGATACTCTTGAACCAATATGGGGTGACATATAGTTAAGAGATAATCAAGTTTATTAAGTTTGATCACATGTTAATTTGTTCTTAAATATAATCTCTCCTTAAAAAAAATTGACCTTAAATATAAACTCTTTTAAATTAATAAATAAATATATTTATCATTTAATTTAAAAATGAATTGGAATATGAAGTTAGGGTTGAACATGTTTATATTAAAAAAAAGAAGAGTATTTTAGAGAAAAACATTGAAAAAAAGAAGATAAATATATGTGAAAATTTTAAAATAAGTTTGTAATAAAGAACAAATGTAGTTTACTATCAGAAATTCGATCTTATATTAATGTATACAAAAGAGATTAAACCCTTTAAATAAATCTATGTAGGTCAATTGACTATTCTCTAACTTTTGACTTGGAACATTTGATTCGTCCTAAAAAATGTGATATTATATTGCACCAATATAGACTGAAATTCTATAATGGTCCAATATGTCCTATAAATAAATAAATTATGTATGTTTTTTAAAATTTAAAATTAAGTGGACTAATTTAACTTCTTAAAAAAAATAATTAAAATTATTCATACCATTTTGATTAAATGGGCTAGATGAGCTGGTTGCATGGTGCATGTTCTTGATGCTTGTGTGTTTTCACTATCAAACCGTACATGTATGACATAAGGGCATACCAAAATTGTTGTGGTGGACCAATGGTGGTGACATTTAATTGGATTTTGATTGTACTATATAATATGGTTGTTTTGGTTTGTGTGTTAAAGAGGATATGTTCCTAACCTTATACTGGTCTGCAGTTTGCAGGAATCACAATACAATATAAATAAACACTCTCTCTTGAAGGCTTTCTGCTTGGCCAAAAGTGAAATGCAGGTTTGCTTAATTTGTGGATACTGTTCTATAGAAGCCGCAGAGGAAGAATCTTTAGAACACCCACTATCCTATGATGTTATATTTTTATTTATTTATTTAAAAAATATATATAAATTGAAGAGGGGAAATTTTTGTCAACAAAAATGACTTTATGATCATTTTACAGATTTAACTTAAGAAATAAGTTTTATTATGATACAAGTTAACAATATTATTCATCTATTAGCTAGTCTTATTGTCTTTTGCTAACCACCAAAATTTTGATTATATCATGTTTACTTTGATTAATGAAATAAATTAAATTTTTTTCATATAAAAAATAATTAATTAATTTTATCAAAAGAGTACTGATATCTAACAAAATTTAATTAGAGACTACCAAATAATATTACTAAAACAATAATTTAAAACATCATCATGCTATAATTTTATCTTCTATAACTACAAGAAAACTGCAATTTTATATTACATGGTACTATCTTTTTTTAGGGATATGCAGTAAATATCTAAATTAAATAATTAATACTAATTGAGCATATCTAAGAATAACAAAAAAAATCGGTCAGGTCTAAGAATAGAAAATTGATGTGTGTTAATCCTTATACATGAATCCAAGTGTTTATTTTAAATAAGACTAATTTGACACGCATGTTCGAGATTCTTAAAGACCAAATTGGTATTTTCATCTCCCATAAATCAAATAAGCCTATGCATTTTTTCTTAAAGACCAATTTTTTTTTTATCATTGTCAATTTATGATAAATCTAATAAGCCTATGCATTTTTTTTTACCATTGTCAATTTATTTCACATATATTAAAAAAAATACTATATATAAAATAAAGATAATGGTAAATTTATCAAATTAGTGTGTTTGATATGGGGTAATTAAACATTATAAGAAAGTTAGAATTTTAGACAATGCAAAAATAAAACATGACGAGAGAGAGAATGTGTTAGAGAAACCTAATCTCAACCTAGGATGGTCACGACGACTTGTGCTGACGGTGAGGAGCATCGGGGGTGAGGGGTTCTTAGTGAGTTTGGTTAGAAAAACACTAGGGGCGGGGGAGATCTTGGACTGTAGTGAAATCAAGACATCGAAAAGTGACTTAAAGTCAGATGTAGTTTCTACAGGTTCAGTGACATGGACAGGGTTTACACTACAAGAAAACAATGTATTATTGAGGGCCAAAAGGACTAAAATCCGTCAACAATGAAGCAATTATTGAGGGCCAAAATCCATCAAAAAAAGCTTCGTCGGTAATGGGTTATTGACAGCCTAGAATCCTCAATAATGCGTCTTCTGAACTTTATGCATTACTGAGGGCCTATGGCCCTCAATAATGAATTTCGAGCTAAAATTACTGACGGCCTGCAACCGCCAATAATATATCTTTAATTAAAAAAAATAATTATTTAATCATTTAAAAAGCAGACTAAATCTGATTTTTAAATAATTAAATTAATTTTTTAAAGTTAAGAATTGTTTTTTAAATAATAGTTACATTTTTAATAATTAATTTAATTATAAACTACTTCTTTTTTAAACTGCAAAATTATTTATTTATTTTTTTAACATCAAAATTTTATTTATAACTATAGACAAACAAAAGACATTTTTCTTTTAAAAAAGTAAAAAAGTTATTAGAAAATAAAAGTGAATTATGACTAAGAAGTGCAAATTCACCAAAACCAGCTACTACACTACAATAGTACAGTAATCGTTTTTCTACTGTTATGTGAAAAAAAAATTATTTTTTGACAAAAAAAAATTTACTACTATTTTTCTCTACATTTTTTTAATGCATTAGCTAATAAGAAAAATTATTTTTTGACTTTAAGTTTCAATATTTTTAAGTATTATACTGGCTTAGTCACTTATAAAAAGTTAGTAAGAAAATTACTAAATATTATATAAATTAAAATTACATATATTATAGAATTAAAGCAAATGATTTAAGCACAAGAGATGTCATAGAACAATGCAGCAACATGAGCAAACTAAAGGAATAAACTACTCCAAAAGCACTGAAACGAAAATACAAAGGCCTACACTACACAGCAACTATAAAATTACATTACTTACTTGGAGTGTCGATCGTAGTTTCTGACTTTACGTGCTTTCAATCCATTTACTCGGATGACCACAATAATATTTAAATCAACAATTGTTAAATCAAAATTGTAATAAAAAAGTTTTAGAATATATACATATTTTATTCAAATAACAAAGAAATAAGTTAAATTTTCAAAATTAAATTAAAATATAAACACTTACAACTATTTACATGAAGAAATGGTTATAAGAAATTGAGAAGTGATAATGTGAAAGATGGAAAAATAAAATTTTAGAGAAATTTTATTTTAGATTGAGATGGAAAGTGTATAAATGAAATTTTGAAGTGTAGAAATGAAAAATAAGGGAAGTGTTTCCGTTTGAATTTGGTCTTGTGGGAAGCATTATTGAGGGTCATCGGCACTCAATAATTATTGGTCAGAGTTTTGCAGGTTTCGCGTCTCCCCATGTGCATTATTGAGGGTCATCAACACTCAATAATAACTGGTCAAAGTTTTGCAGATTTCACGTCTCCCCATATGCATTATTGAAGGCCATTAACCCCCAATAATGGTTAGTCAAATTTTTTTAAAATTGAAAAACACTTATTGACGGTCTTTATATACTATTGAGGGTTTTAAGCCTTCAATATATTATTGAGGGCCTAAAACCCTCAAAACTTTCCGTCAGTAATACCAAGATTTCTTGTAGTGTTAAGGCAAATATATAGTATTGACGACAATAGAAGAGAGGGTTCATAGTGAGAGAAACACTATAGGGGTAGGGGTGACTTTAGTGAGAAAATCATTGGAGAGTGGGGGATTCTTGGATTGTGGCGAAATCAAAGCGTCATGAAGCGAATCAGCTGGCGACTCAAAGACAACTTGGAGGAGGTTTTTACATGTTTGTTAACATCGACATGGTTCAAGGAAAATATGCTTTGACGACATTAATGATTCAAGAACGAGATCAACATGTTCATGCAGCGTGGAAATGATATATTTTACGAATATCAAAACCTCAATCTACCAATTTGGCTAAACACAGTCGGTTGCAACGTTTACATTGTCAAATTTCATTGATCATCATATGATGTGGGTCATTGTGTGAATCATATCAAAATTCTTATCCCACAAGAATCAATGGATCGAACAATCCATAACATTCATTTATCACCCTCACTTGCATTAATTAAGGATTGGAACTTCATAACTCTATGTCCGAAGGCAAGCAAACCGAGTAGCTCATGACTTAGCTCAAGCGACTCGTTTTATCGCTAGTCACCAAGTTTATAATTATTGCCCACCTTGTATTGAAACTACAATTATGAATGAAATGAATTAAGTTTGTTTGTGTCAAAAACTTCATAACTCTCAATTTGGTCCCAACGACTTCTAACCTCTACTCATTTGATAATTATAGCCTAGGTTCTAGTCATGTATTATCAATCATTTTAAATATTGCTCTTTATATTCCTTTACCTCATGTATGCAAAGAAGAAGAAGAAGAAGAAGAAGAAGAAGAAGAAGGATACATCATGCAATTTAAACATAAAAATAGTTAGACAGAGATATATAAAGCTTCAATTTATGTCTTCATTGAATATACACAAGTGAGATAAGTCTTTAGTCATGCACAAATTTGTTTTCATCATTGGATCAATATGTCACACCACTTCTTATTTGATCTAATGGCGAGACTTATTAACCCAATAGTAGAAACAAGTTTGTGCACCGTAAAAGACATAACTTATTTGTGTGCCATAGGTTTAACCTCAATTTAATAACCAAGGAACAATTGCGTATAGCATAAAAAAATTGTTCTTGATCTTGTAGAATTAAGACCAAGTTTCACTACTCATTAATGGAGAGTTATAAAAGAAATAGAGGTATAGAGATATCAGGGGGAAAATGAGATGAAATAATAAGAGAAGAATAAAAATTACCAGTAAGCCTATACAAAAAAAATATTATGAGAGTCATGTTGAAAAAGATGATGATTTTGAAATAAAAGAATACAAAGAAGTCAAATTCAATGAAGAAGATGTAGAGTGGAGAAGAGATGAATCAATAGTGGCCAAAAATAAAGGTTTATACTGTGACTCGTTTTATGAAAAACCTCCGTTCATATAAATTAATAATCGAAGATGAAGATGATAGTTAAATAAGTTTGTAATTAGTCTTGCTTTTTCTTCATCACCCTCATAAGGTCTATAAAATGGCTTAAATGATGTGGTCTATAGATAGAAAATTGAGAGAGATAGAAAGATCAATTTTGTATAGGAGAATAATGAAAAATCAAATGTGAGTGTATGTTTGCCAAAATTGCTGATGAAGGACAATAAAATATTAGGCGTGTGTATAGTGGAATATGGAGAGAACTAAATAAGGGATTTATATAAAATAAAATAAAAGAAGAAAATAAAGGGGTGCAACAAAATTAACAAAGGAAAATGAGTGCATATATCAAATCTTTAAAACAGAAGAGGTGCAGTGAGCTAGACTAGGGTGCTGCAAGTAAACAGACTAGAGCACGAGGAAAAGTAGTATGGCCCAATACATAATGTGTGCAATTTGTTTTGGACTCAAACATAAAAGAGTGTGCAAAAAAGGGGGTGCATGTATTTAAAAGAATTAAAACCACCATGTTCATTTTCTTTTAAAGCTTTTTTTTTCCCTCTTTTTAAAATGGTGCAACCCATGTATGTGTATTAAAACCACTATTTTCCTAATGTAATGGAGAGAATCCATTCTTGTGTATTTCACACAATAAAAGAGTGAATGTTAAAGTGAGTAACATTAGCAATATCTTTGCATATATCTACATATAATTTATTTAAAAGCATTTATGTAAAAAGTAAGTACTTTTTATAATTATGTAAAATTTATTCTTCATAATATATATATATATATATATATATATATATATATATATATATATATAATGTGTTCATCATCTCTTCTTTTTTTTGAGCAAGTATTCATCATCTTTTAACAACAATAAAAATTATTAACATATAAGAATAAATCAATATTATTAATATTAAATACAAGTATTTTTACAAAGTTGTACCGTATATTTTATTTTCTTCAAGGTGTCTAATTGTTCGATTTACAAACAGTAGGTGTGGAAAATGAAAATTCACGGATTTAAATTTAAATTTATACATATCAACATCTTTACAACTATCAATTAAATTATACTTATTAAATCTTATACGATATATTTTACTAATAGCGATAAGTGTCCTTTCAAGAAGGAAAAAATTGTAGACCTCACTCCAAAACTAAACCAAAATACATACCACTAAAAGATCATCTTAATCATAATCAACAAATCCAAACAGTTAAGGCAATGGTAATTAAATATCTTAATTATCCTAATCCTAATCCTAATTATTATAAAAGAAATAAAAAAAAATCAAGTACATTTGATCAATCATGTAGGCACGGCATGGATGGAGGTGTGAAAACTAGGATGCACGCACGCAACACAAAAAGCCACGTGAGGATACAGTGACAGAAGCATCAAACGACGTCGTGTAGCAGGCCAGCGTTTTTTAACAGTTATCATCACATCACAATATATACAAATAAAAGAACATACTGCATATATTTTTTTTTAGGTAGCCAAGTGGCTTGAAATTCCACCTTAAAGGTGAATAAGTGGAGTGTCTGGGGTTCGAACTCCGACTTCTGCACATATAGTTTGATGTCTCAACCAATTGAGCTAAGCTCATGGGAACATATACTGCATATATTTTGTTGCTGTTTAATCTATTACATTCACAATTTTGATTTTTTTTTACAATAAAATAAATTTAATTTATTACTATACGCTAAAATAACAACAACACAATAGATAAGGATGGTTAATTACTCGATATATATATATATATATATATATATATATATATATATATATATAAACAATATACAGTAACAAACCAAAATCCAAAAATTTAACAACTAACTAAATATTTTCACATTCACATATGATTAAAAGTTAATAATAATTTGAGATCAACCGTCTTTAATGACATCAAATTCGAGAATATATTAGTAGTAATATGTTTTGTTTTTTTTAATACTGCAAATATATTATAGTAGAGCTCTTAGCACAAAGGAGTACAAAAGATAAAACTCTAGGTAAAAAGGATACAAAACGAGATGGACTAGTCCATGCATTAATATGTAATTTTATTCTTTTGGGCTTCGGCTCTCTTTTTCATAATTTTTTTTTCTTTTTACAATTTTGATCTTCAAAACCTTAGTGTATACACAAAATTTGGTACTTAGTTTTAAAATTATTGAGTTTTTTTTCTTCGTATGCATGAGCTTGAATTTTACAACAATATAAATAATTTGTTTTTATGGCAAAAGGTATAATTTACTCGTAATAAATTGTTGAATTGAAGTACAAATTGTACAAAACTCAATATTTGAGTAAAGTACAAGTGGAAGTAATTTCAATGACCAAGTTACAATCTAAATCATGTTTCAACCATATACCTAATAAATCATTGATATATTTACGAATTACAAACTAGTCATAAAATGACATTTTTTTCTAGCCAAAAATCATTGACATCGCCAAAATATGTATTTTATGGAATTCATAATTTCTATATTGATATTCATGTTCATTAGCATATGGTTTAAATTTATGTTCGTTGATTTTTAGCGAATTGTTCATCTTTCGTATTTCCTACATGTAACTTTAATCTAGACCCTAAATATTTCGTAGATTTGTTTTTCTTACTAAACACTAGTAATACGATAACCAACTACACCCCTCAAACTTATATAGTAGATTTGGTAACTTATTATCTTGATCAAGAAACTCTTGAATCATGATTGAATCCTTGTTTAACATGTCCTTTGAGAAAATAAATTTAATGTTAATAGTTTAACTAAGTTGAGTGCCAATATTTCTAAAAGGTGGATGATTTTAGATACAATCTATTCTAATTTATCCTCAACCTCCTTATTTTATTCTTGTTGTTGTTTTTTCTTCTTTAATTTTTCATGTTGTAACAAATAAAGACAAGACAATATCATAAACTCAAATGACACATAATCATATCATCTTCCACATCTTTAAAATTCAACTTCATAAATACGTAGAGAAAAATTTAAAATAAAATATTTTAAAAACAAGATACCAAAATCATCAATCAAACATAACATAGTAGACTACCAAAATTGCAATTTGTTAGGTAAAAATCTAATTGACGACATCAATTTCATCTTATTAGAGATCATGAAAGTTCTTTTCTACATAGTTTCTATGGTAATACATATTTCTCTTATATTATTTATGTTGAATTTTATTTTTTTTTAGTTAGAAACAAGTTGTTTGTCATTTTATTTACGAAAGTACTACTTAATTTAGTTTTTATTTTTTGATAATTTGAATGTGACTTAAGCCCCGTTTGAATTAGCTTATTTTTGAGCTTATACAAACAACTTATGCAATTTTTCTGTATTACTATAAATTTGTCAAGGTAGTTTATGATAAAATAGCGTGTAAAAATACAATTTTTACTAGTTTAAACTTATAAAATAGTATAAAACTTAATTTATATTGCATAATCTATTTCCATAAGCTCAAAAATAAACTAGTCAAAACAGAGCCTTGCTTCATAAATTTAACAACTTGAACTTATTTAAAAAAGTTTGAGTCAAATTTGAATCATTATTTTGTGTCAAACTCTTCAAAAAATTACTTCATTTGTTGGATATTTACTTAATTAAGCTTTGATTTTAGATTTAAATATCATTCTTCCTAACTTATCCTCAACCTACTTATTTTGTCTTTCTTTTTTGCTATATTTTCTCCTTTTTTACATTCGTTACCAAAAATACAAATCACATAATCAATTTAATTGTACATAAACACATCTTCCACGTCATTAAAATTCAACTTCAAAGACATCTAAGCTAAACATGTTAAAATCATAAATCAAACATAATAGACAACCAAAATTGCATATACTAAATAAAAATCCTATTTATTGTCAAAAGTAAAAATGAAAATCCTATTTATGAATGTATAGGAGTATATTAATCTAATCCAATCTTAATCAAAATATTTGTGTCAAAATAAAAAATAAATAAAAAAAAGCTCAAAATTTAGTGACAAAAATAATATTATTGTCTCAAATTCTCGGTGTTTCTCTTCTCTCACCCAATTTTCTCTCTCTTTCTTACCTCGTTTTCTCTCTCTCATCAATCGTCGCGGTTCCTTCGCAGAAAATCTCTCAGATTTTCCCTATTTCCAGAACGATCAAAATTCATCATCGATCTATACATCAACAACAACAAAATCACACAATCTTTCCCTTTCTCATCGCACTTCTAATTCGGAGAAAAAAAACCCCAAAAAAATCCCTAATTTTTTCGCCACATAAGCCCTAGAAATTTCACATAAGCCCTTTTTCGATTCGATCGTTTTTCTATCACAAATCATGGTTTATTATAAGAGGAGATCTTGCTTGATCTAGGGTTTCCTCTTTTTTGTTACGAATCTAGGGTTTCGAATTTGTGCGAATTCGATTTTGGAATTGATGTTTCTTTTCAGGGACGTGGCTTGGATCGATTCGGAAGAAGATGGAGGATTATGTATGGGTTCGGTGGTGAGAAGTGGAAACACAATCGGCACATGTGGCCTGTTGTTACTTCTAACGCGACCACTGTAGTCACCGTTTCTTCACCGTCTCAATTTATATGCAAAGTATATCAATTATTTTCCACTAAAGCTTTTTTTTTTATGCCCAATTTTCTACTTTGTTTATGTTTTTTCCTTTTTCAGATTTCAACATGTTGTTCAATTGAATTTTTTTTAGAAAGAGTTCTTCAATTTAATTGAAGTTCATTAATTCACATATCTATTAGCGTTTGATTGGATGTGTTTTTGTTTTTTTGACCTGATTTTATTTTCTAATTTTTTCATGATTCCAGGTTTTTGATTTTTTTGTTGTTGTTGGTGATCTGTTTAATTTTTTTAAAGGGGTTAATTATTTTGATTTTAAAGGAAAAAGAAGTAAATTTGGAGGTTGGTTTTTGATAATTGTTATGATTTGTTTTGTGGGTAGTCTTTGCGATGTTCCTTCCTTTGGATGTTTTTTTGGGTTTTATTTGTGTTTGTGTGAACAATTTGGTCACCAGAATTTTTTAAATTATGGTTGATGTTGCCGGAAAATTTTAGTCAAATGTGTCTGATTTATCGGTTATTAATTGCAATTGAAACCGCAATGTTGTTGTTTAGATGTGAAAATCATTGGTGATATGGCGTTTTTTATTCCCATGTTTAAGCTTTAATTTATCTTAAACATATTTGTAAATCATTTATGCTTGGCATCTTATTCCAAATTTGTATACAGCTTTGAAAGTGTCGCCACAATTGTTGTCGCAGATTGTTTTCTTAAAGCGGTTAATTTTGTTTTAATGATTCATTATTTTATCTTGAGCTCTATCTCTATTTGAACTTTGTTCTGATGGTTGCATTGATTGCATTTTGAGCTTAAATTTATGTCTGACAAATTTTTACATGATTTATGGCTGTTTTGTTAATTATTTTTTCTAAATATCGACGGTGTGACCAAAATTGCAGTTAAAACATTGGTTTTTACCGTTAGGATTCAATGTTTTTAGTGTTTTGATTGTTGGATTGATTGCCTTTTGAGCTTTAATTCGCTTTTAACATGTTTCTAAATCTATTATGGTTTACATCTTATTCGAAATTTCTATATGATTTCCTTTGTTTCCCTTAATGAATTCATGTACGGTTGTTTTTGTGGTTGAATTTTGCATTTGGCATTTGCTTCTGCATTCCTTTCCTTATTGGTTTTTCTTAATTAGCTCTTTCTATGATTAGATTAGTATATAATTTTCCGTTACTGATTTTCGCAAAATAGTTTTAATTGCTTCAAAGACTTTTAGATTCATTTTATATCCTTGTCATCTTTCTTGTTGTATTCCTGGTTGTCTTCTTCCTGATTATCTCTTGATTTGATTTGATTGATTAACTCTCATTGTCACTCATTGTAGGATGGACGCAAGATTCGTGTTGGTGACTGTGCACTTTTCAAACCACCCCAGGACTCACCTCCTTTTATTGGAATAATTCGCAAGTTAACATTCGATAAAGAAGAAAATCCTAGTTTAGAAGTGAATTGGTTTTACCGGCCTGCTGATTTGAAGCTCTCTAAAGGGATTGTAGTGGAAGCTGCACCTAACGAAGTCTTCTACTCCTTTCACAAGGATGAGATACATGCTGCATCATTACTCCATCCTTGTAAAGTCGCATTTCTCCGTAAAAGTGTTGAACTACCTTCAGGGATATCCGCATTTGTTTGTAGACGAGTGTACGACATTGACAACAATTGTTTACGGTGGCTAACTGATAAGGACTATATTAATGTAAGTCTTCATATATATTTTATTTTCTTTCACTATATTTTGTGTTTTATTGTGTATTTATTAGTTTGTGATCTTTCAATGGATTCAGGAACAGCAGGAAGAAGTTTACAAGCTATTAGATAAGACAAAACTAGAAATGCATGGGGCTGTGCAGTCAGGAGGCCGTTCTCCAAAACCCTTGAATGGTCCAACGTCAACACAGTCATTGAAATCTAGTTCTGATAACATTCAAAGTAGTTCTTCCTTTGGTGTACAGGGTAAGGGAAAAAAAAGAGAAAGAGGTGATCAGGGATCTGATTCATCCAAAAAAGAGCGATTATTTAAGGTAGAAGATGGAGATTCTGGTCAGTTTAGACCGGAGAGCATGCTAAGGTCTGAGATTGCTAAAATCACCGATAAAGGCGGGTTTGTGGACTTTGAAGGGGTTGAAAAATTTATACAGCTCATGCAACCTGACAGTGCTGATAAAAAAATAGATTTGGCTGGTCGAATCATGCTTGTTGATGTAATATCTCTCACGGAACGGAATGAATGTCTTGGCTGGTTCGTACAGCTCCGCGGTTTGCCTGTGTTAGATGAATGGCTGCAGGAAGTCCATAAGGGCAAAATTGGCGATGGCAATGTGGATAAGTCTGAAGAATTTTTGTTAGCTTTACTTCGTGCGTTGGATAAGCTTCCTGTGAATCTTCATGCACTACAAACCTGTAATGTTGGAAAATCTGTTAATAATTTACGTAGCCACAGAAATTCTGAAATTCAGAGGAAAGCCAGGAGTTTGGTAGACACATGGAAGAAGCGTGTTGAAGCTGAAATGAATATGACTGATTCAAAACCAGGTTCAACCCGTGCTGTTTCTTGGCCCGCAAAGCAATCGCAGTCAGATGTTTCTCACTCTGGTAATAGAAAAAGTGGAGGATCCTCGGAGCATGTTGCAAAGAGCTCTGCTATTCAACCTTCAACATCCAAAAATTCCCAATCTAAGCTTAATTCTGGAGAAGTAGTATCGAAGTTCACTTCATCCCCTGGCCCAACTAAATCGATGACTGCCTCAGTAAGCAGCAACTCGAAAGATCAAAATGTTAAACTCATTGTTGGTGCAACAACATCAGATCTACCTCTGACGCCTATCAAGGAGGAGAGGAGCAGCAGTTCTAGTCAATCTCAAAACAACAGCAGATCTTGTTCTAGTGAATATACGAAGACTATTGGTTCTTGCCGGGAAGATGCAAAGGGCTCCACAGCAGGGTCAATGAGTGTGGGCAAAGTTCATGGTGGTGCATCCCGGACTCGGAAGTCGAGTAATGGTGTACATGGTGCCGGTGTTTCTGTAGTTCAGAAGGATCATAGCTCTGCGAAGTTGAGAAATTCACCTTCTGATAAAATTTCCCCGACCCGAATGCCCCATGAAAAACCATCTGATCAACCCCTTGCCGATCAAGGGCATAATCAGCGACTGATTGTCAGGTTGCCGAACACTGGTCGCAGTCCTTCAAGGGGAGCTACCGGGGGCACTTTTGAAGAACCTGCAATTACATGTGGCAAAACATCACCTCCTTCCGACAAAAATGAGAATCAGGACAGGAGAGTTAAAGCTAAAACTGATTGTTTGCCGACCCATGTGTCAAATGTGATAAATGATGCACCCAATGATAATGAAACAACTTGTTGTGATGAAGCTAAGGGCTCTCCACCAGTGGATGAGCGGTGCAGGGCTAGTGAAGATGGGGATAAAGCAGCAGAAACGCCAAAAACAACCTCTTCTTCAACTGGATTTGTTTCCAGATCTGGGCATACTTATGACGCTTCTTTAAGCCCCATGAATGCGTTGGTCGAGAGCTGTGTGAAATTTTCCGAAGCAAGTTCCTCTGTTTCCCCGGGAGATGATGGGATGAATCTGCTTGCTTCCGTGGCTGCAGGAGAAATATCCAGATCTGAAAATGTCTCACCTCTGCCTTCACCCGAGAGGAAGTCTCCTGCAGCCGATGAATCAAGCACAGGGAATGATTCCAAATTAAGACGTTCTTTTGAAGCAGCTGCTCGTACTATTGGACAGTCTGATGGTGGGTCTACTGGAGATCATCCTCGGAATAATGTAGAGTCATTGCAATTCAAAAATGATTCTAGGCATCCTGTGACGACAATATCACGTGATGTTTCAGATGGTGAGGCCATTTCATCTAGTCGTTTGGAGAAAACTGGTGATGGCAAAACTCAAATAAACTTCTCTACTTCAGATGCGATACAGAATGCTGAAGGTCTGTGCTTACGGCCTGACATCAAAGAGGATACTTCTGAAGCTAGTTTTCCTGCTAGAAAGGAGACTCATGCAGAAACTGGAGGTGCAGAGCGTTTTCAGGAGCAGAGGGAATTGGGAACTCAATGGGCTAAAAACAGCAGTAGTTCAGGCTTCAAATTAAAGTCAAAGACTTCCTCGTTTGATGATGATCAGAAGATTGCTAACATGGAAGGTGGCACCGCAGAGCATGAGAATGGAAATGAACACGGGAAAAAATCCCCTGGGTTATCTTCAGGTGTAGATAATAAGAGCCAGAACAGTGCAGAGAAAGTGACAGGTATTCTTAGGCCTGTACAGAAAGGCTCTCCAGTTACAGATACATGCGAGTCCATGGATTTAAAAAGGGAGGATGTCGTGCCACCTGCTCCTGGTAATGTTTTGTCGGTATCTAGGGATGATAATGCTAATCATGTGATGCCAGTTGAGGTCAAGACTGATGCAAAACGAATGGATCTGGATTCAGCAGTTGCAGATGGTGTTAACGAACACACTCAAGAGAATTTTAGTAGAAAAGAGGTTATTGGCTCTGGATCATCAGCTCTCCCAGATGTACCAATTATTTCTGAAAAAGACAACGAAGTGCCCAAAACATGTGATTCTAATCTCGAAAGAAAAAAATCTGTAGATACTGTAGAGTTGAATGCGGGCAATGCTATTCCATCCCCAATTGCTTGCGGTTCTGATGCAGCTGTAAAACTGGACTTTGATTTAAATGAGGGATACCCCGTTGAAGATGTTGCTCAAGCGGACATTGTTAGAACAGAAGAACCTACCAGTTCATCTGCAGTTCATGTTCCTTGCCCGTTGCCTTTTCCCATTCCGTCCATCTCTGGTTCCTTCCATGCTTCAATTACAGTGGCTTCTGCTGCTAAAGGGCCGGTTGTTCTACCAGAAAATCCATTGCGGAGTAAGGGGGAACTTGGATGGAAAGGCTCAGCTGCTACAAGTGCATTCCGACCAGCTGAACCTAGGAAAAATGCTGAGATGCCATCAAATACTGTTGATATTCCTTCTGTTGACGCCACCTCAGTTAAAAAAGGCCGCGCTCCTTTAGATTTTGATTTAAATGTTGCAGATGAAGTAAGTTTCGAGGATGTAACTTACCGGGGTGCCTTAGAGTCTGGAACACATGACCGCAACACTGTGGGGCTTGATCTTGATCTTAACAGGTTAGATGAGACTCCTGAAGTTGGATCTTTCTCTATGGGTAAAGTGGATATTCCTTCTCTACCATGTAAACAACCTTCATTGTCCAGTGGGTTATCTAATGGTGGAAGTGTCTCAAGAGACTTTGATTTAAATAATGGGCCAGGCCTCGATGAAGTTAGCACTGAAGTCCCAGCTCGTAGTCTGCAGATGAAAAATACTGTGCCTTTTTCAAATTCTGTTCATGGTTCGAGAACAACTAATGCTGAATTTGGGAATTATTCTTCATGGTTTCCTCCGGGCAGTTCGTATTCTGCAATTACGGTCCCGCCACTTCTGCCTGGTAGGGGGGAGCAGAGTTATGTTGGTGGTTCTGGGGCACAGCGGATCATCGGCTCCACTGGTAGCACACCTTTTAATCCTGAAATGTACAGAGGACCAGTACTTTCATCCTCTCCAGCTATTGCATATCCACCTACTACCCCATTTCCATATCCAGGATTTCCATTTGAAACAAATTTTCCATTATCTTCAAACACTTTTTCTGGTTGTTCAGCGCCGTTTATGGATTCATCAACTGTTGGTGGACTTTGCTTTCCTACTATGCCCTCACAGCCAGTTGGGCCTGGTGGAGTTGTCTCGTCCACATTTCCCCGTCCATATGTTATGAGTCTCCCAGGTGGTACAAGTAATGTAATTCCCGACAGCAGAAAATGGGGAAGTCAGAGTCTGGATCTAAATTCAGGCCCTGGTGGTGCAGATACAGAGCGCAGAGATGACAGAATGCCTTCAGGATTGAGACAGATGCCTGTCCCCAGTCAACAAGCCTTGATGGAGGATCACTTGAAGATGTTTCAGATGGCCGGTGCATTAAAAAGAAAAGAACCTGATGGTGGTTGGGATGGAACTGATAGATTCAGTTACAAACATCCCTCATGGCAGCAGTAGGATAATGGCTATTCAAAGCATTTTTTAAGAGGTCAGCCCCTTGTAAGCTCTCTGACCCTTAAACATTTTTTAAAATATTTTCAATACTTAATTCCAATCCTTTTTTATGCTTCAGATTTGCTTTTATGTTCTGATATGCACATGTTTTTGTCGCTTAATGTATTGAAGCCGAAAACTGTTCTGTCAGTATGGAGTTTTTAATTTGCATGTTTTGTTTTTTCCTGTGTAGATATCTAACTGAAACAGCATGTGTGATAATATGCCCGCCTAGGATCAGAGGAATTGGCGTCAAGGTGTTTGACTATTACTTTTCTGCAACAGCACTGAGCCCAATCTATTCTCAAACATTTGGAAGGAGAGGATTGGATGTATGAACTGGCTAGGCTCGAGGCCAGTTTGGCTTCTTTAAATCATTTTTTTTTTTCAACTTTTGTTACATATATAGTTATTGCTGTAGTCATGACTTCCGAATTTTGTTACTTATCAGTATCACATTCTGGTTATTGTTGATATATGCACAGGTTAGAGCCACCATGTACAGTTTGTCACTTTTCCCCCTTAATGTTATTACATGGCTGTGCTCTTGCATCATTTTTACTTTTGCTATCATAACTGGAATTGGCATGGAATCCCTTTGTGTTTTCCCTGTTGTATTTATAGTGAATTCGTCTCGTTGGCCATGTTTTATTTTTACAAATGCGCTGTCACAAAAATACCACTCCAACGCGTACAACCACTCAAAAGCATTACCAGTGTGATCTGGCAAGTTTAATGTGTTATTCAATACTTCTTTTAGTCACTATTATGAACAAATTTGACTTTTATGATATATTGAAAAAGTGTGTATCTTATAATAGTGACCGGAGGGAGGAGTAATAACTGCCCATGGATGATTAGTATCAGCCATTTATTGGTCATTTTCATGTTTGTGACACTTTTATGTTTAACATCATAAAGCTTGTGAGAGTTGTAATTTGTTGGCATTGATATGCTGCAATTATGCTCTATCGAAGCACACGGTTTTTCTGAGAAATTAACAGGGGGATATCTGCATTTTGTAAATGTCTGTTTTTGGTTTACAAAACAGCCATGTTTCCTGCCATTAGCTTTGTTTTTCCTATAATTGTTTACTGTGTTTCTTCAAACATTTTATAAACCAAATTTTACCAGAGTGGCAAATATTTCTTCAAACATGTCTGTTAAGCATTTTAGGGATGTATTGATTAATGATTGAGGATCTATGTTGCTGAGTTGTTTTGTGGCCTTTGCAGGCACACAAATCCCGTAAATAGTATATTGAAACCACTATTTACTCCTCCCGTCCAAAATAAAAACGACTTCTGGTCTCTAGCGTAACAACTAAGATAATTCCTTTAACACATGCTCTTTTCAAATTGAGGCTAGTATTTTGCACAGAAATTGCTAGCCTCACAACCCACCCTAAATTGAATGGGTTGGCTTAAATTATTATAGTTTTGAAAAATAAATGGCAGATAAAGTAATACAAAAATGAATTTTTCCTTCAACAACAAAGTAGAGGTGGTGAGGTGAGAGCCAGGAGAGAGAAGAGGGCTTGAAGGAGAGGAGGGATGTGCACATAGCAATGATATTGCAATTATCATCTTTTTTTCTTCTTATAAAATGTAAAAACTTAAAACAGCATCTTAGATGCAACATGTTAAATAAAATAAGAAATTCATTATACACTTAACTAAAACAATTATTCGTCTCTTGATTTTGTCAATCAATCACTTGATAGGGGGAGCTGTAGTCACACTCACAAGTCACAATTCCAACAAATGAAACAATTAGGCCTACTACTTAGAATTTTATACTACTACGTATGTGTTAAGTTTAATTTTTATTATCTATAAATGAATTGATTGAGTGGACACAATATGATTTGATCCCGATCTCAATCTAAGGTTAAAAGAACAATGAATTAGTGAAAGTATAAGGAATTTGAGATACCTAAAAGAGCAATGAATTGATTTTTAAAACCCACGTACGGAAAATCTAATAGAAATTTACTTGGTGCGATTAATATATTATTTAACGAAATTAATCGCTATAAAATGAGTTGAAAAGTTAGTATTTACAATATGCTTATTTCATCTCAAATTTTTAGTTCTTTTAGCTTTTATATTTTGTCCCAAAACTTTTGTAAAAGCTAAAATATACCTTTACAAAAGTTAAAATATTAATTAAATAAATTTTATTTTTGGATAAAAATAAATTAACTTACTAACTTTTTATTTCTTAATTTATATGTAAAATTCTAAAAAGATCAAAGTTCTGGGACGAAGGGACTAATAAATTCGTTTGAGTCAAATGACATAAAAAAGGCAATCCAAATATTTGACTAACTTAACTTCTAGTTTTTAATTTATAACTAAAGCTATATTTCTCATTTAAAGATAGGTTTTGGAGTAAGAGATTTTAGATTCAAATTCCACCGGTGTTTTTAAAGAAAATAAAATAATTTTTAATTACATTATGATTTCTTTTTTTTTTACGCACATTATGAGTTCTTTTAAAATTAATTAATATTATTTTTTCTTAAAAAATTGAATAATGTTTATTTCTCTCTCTCCCCCTAAATATTACATGTTAAAAAAATTTAATTAGTTAATAATTTGCTAACTTGTACCATCGATTAAATTTTTAGTACTCTAATTTTGACTATGTATAGTTTGGTTTCTAAATTTTTTGAGTTACTTTTAAAGGGTTAAAGGTCTCTTTGAATTGATTTGTTTTTGAGCTTACGTAGATAAATAAGTTTTTACGTATTATTATAAGCTGTTTAAGGCAGCTTATGAAAAACAACTTATAAAAATATAATTTTTGTCGGTACAAACTAATAAATCAACATAAAAAATTATTTATTTGCATAGGCTATTTTCATAAATTTAAAAATAAAATAAATCCAAACGTGGCCTAAGTATATCTCTCAAGCTTTTTAAAATTGCTTTGACGAAGATATTAGTAGTAGCGCACACAGTTAAAAAAAAAATTCAAAAAAAGTAAAAGATTTTACTTAATAAAATTCACTAATAAAAAATCTCAAAAATTATCTCTTTAAATTCTAATTCTACATTATATAAAGTCTTTTACTTTGCATCTTTTTGTTTTTATATATATTATATATACGAAAAGGAAATTTAAAATTATTTCATATCTTAAATCTACCATCAAATTCCATCAAGATAGGAATACAAAATTGAAGAATTTAAAGTAAAAATTGAAAATAAACCAGTAATTTACAATTTTTAAATGCAGCCTCGTACCATTGTTTTGACTTCTGAATGTTATCTTTGGTGTCTGTCTGTCACCATCTTCTAAGTGTGAATGGAAAAGACACTGCACATTGCATGACACTATATAATCTAAAGAATGTCGGCTATAAATCTCCCTGATCTCATTTTTATTCTCCTATTAAAAAGAGTAAAAGGTACATGCAAAGTGCAACTGTTACCCATGCTGTCAGCACTCTGCATCAATTTTAATAGTATTATATTGCACATTTCATCCTAAAATTTTGGTGTTTTTAAAGTTTTATATGCAGTTTAAAAAATAATTAAAAATGATAAGTTAAGTTATTTTTCCTTTTGTTTTATTAAGAAAGAAAATAATTACTCTTATGTCGTAAAATAAATGATCTGTTTGATCACTTTTACGTTTGTCAATACACATTTCTCATATTGATATCTTTAGTTATGTATTATTAACGATTATAAAAATTTTATATCACGAAAATACTAATATACTAATATTTACAAGTATATATTAGTAAAAAAATATGATCAAAGTAGATCATATGAATAGTAAACTAAATCAAAACTAGGTCATTTATTTTAAAACTTTGAGGATTTAATTAATATTTTAGTTTTAGTTAGGGTTTAAATGTTAAAATATTAGTAAAGAAAATGCTACTTACAGCGAAACTCTTGTTCACGAATGGACAACGAATGATCTGGCACATCTCTACCCCACTCGCATTTATTTACAAAAAAATAATTAATTAATTTAATTTCTCTCTCATCTCTTCCACCTCCAACAATCTCCTTCCTTCCCTCTCGGAAATTTCCTCTAATTTTTCTTCCAAATTAAACTTCTCTATATGGGGTTTTGAAGAGTGATTTGAGTGAGATTTTTGATAGAGATAAGCTTCTCACAGATCCGGCATCCTCGTTACTCACTGGCTTCGTCTATTCCACCCGACACTGACGGTGTGATGGAATGTGTTGAAAAGGGTACTAGAGATAAGAAAGTTTTGGGTTTGATAAAATCGACATTGATGGGTCGAGTGTCGCGGAGAGTAGTGGAAGGTGAGGTTTTGAAGAAAGATAAGTAGAGGAAAGCTCCTAATTTTAAGAATATGATTTTTGAAGAGAATGAACCGAAACTGGATCTTATTGGTGTTAAGAACATTCTTTTGTTTGGCTCCTGAGGTTGCTTCCTAATGTTTGTCTTAATGAATTGGATCATATGGTAGAACCATAGAAGAAATGATTCTTGAGTTTTTTAGACCTTGTAAGTTTGATTCTATATGGAAATATTCGATTGATGAAGTTGAAGTTAGAAAGAAAATTGTTGACTTTTGTGAGAGTAGTTTTGAGTTAATGTTGATTTTCAAAGTACACAGGATATTCACGTTTTTAACAAAAAGGAAAAACAAAATAAAAAAAAAAAGAAAAAAGAGAGAGAAGGTATGCCACGCATGCATTTCGTGAAAATTCGGGGGAAGAATTTCGCTGCATATAGCAGCACTCTATTAGTAATTGTGCATTGGTTTCTTAAAATGTCCAAAAATTTAAAACAAAACTAAAAAACTAAAAAGGCAAATCTTTTGAAACAAAGGGAATATTAATTATATAAGAGGGTCAAAATAAATTAGTAGTTCTCCGTGATTAATAGTTCTCTATCGCTTCTTTTTTATTAGCATTTGTTGACATTTTTTACCTATATCAAAATAAATTAATAGTTCTCCGTGATTAATTTTCTCCATTTTATTTGGTTTTTTTTCTTCCTTTTTTAGCTTCCTTAAAAAATAAAAATTAATAGTGTAATCGGGGCTGGCCATAAGTATAGATATTGGGGCCAATGGCCTCAGCCCATGTGGATACTAGTTAATTAAAGTAAGTGAATTGTAGTTTTATCCATCAATCTAATTAATTTATATCTTTAAAGTTTTTTTTTTCTTTAATTTCAAATTGAAAGTAGAGTTGATCAATGATCATTATTCATTACTCCTTGCATGCATTCTGTGGCAATATTAGGCAACTGACTTTTGTCTTTGAAACCTCCAAACACTGATCCTTCAATTCTGCAACCATCAAAGAGATCCATTGGATGGATTGTTGCCATAAAACTGTTGGACAAACTTTTTTTAATCTCCCATTCTTTCATGCATGTCTCTAAATTCTTATCAATTTTTTCTCCTTGTGATCCGAAATCAGATTTAAACTCAATATGTTTTATTCAACATTCACCCTCGTCAATGTAATGACAAGTTACAACAATGTAATTCATATTTTGTACCGATGTCTGACAATCGATGGTAAGAAAAACCATTTGTTTATTTGCAGACAATATGCTATTTAGCTTCTCTTTCTTATGTGGTAAAATACTCCAACCACTACTCAAACATAGCGTTGTTTGCGACTGTGAGGTGAGAGAGTCAGTCTAAGAGCATTTTTCTAGATTACAGTTTGTTGCGTGACTATATCTTTTTTACAAGTTGGACTAATTTTAGTTTTTTAATGTGGTCTGACTTATAAAAAAAATATTAACCTAACAATACATATATATTGGTCCGATTTGATTTTCATTGATTCTTGAAAAATGAATCCGAAAACCGAACCAAACCACATCGGTTTTCAATCGGTTTGGTTAGGTTTTTTTATCCAAACCATAAAAATTGGTTTTTTTTTCTTCGGTTTGAATTGATTTGGATCGTCGATTCAATTGGATTTTTATGATATGCTTACACCCTGAGTGTATTATGAGCTATGAAGCATCAAAACTTCTTTAGTTAGGCGTGTCGCAGTGTCCGACACGTGTGGGTGTCCGACGCTCGTATGACACTCGTATGACCCGTGTCCGAAAAAATTATTTTTTCTTTTACTCCGACACTCCTTAGATTGGTGTCCGACACTTATACAACACTCGTACAACGTGTTTCGGTTAATTTCTCAAAAAATTAATATTTTTGTTTGCTTCTACTCTCTTTAGACATATTTACCATGATTAAAGATGCGTCGAAACAATAATATTGATCAATGAGAGATTAAATATATTACATTTTGACTACATTATTTTTAGTTTTTTGATAGTAAATGGATGAATAAAGGTTAACTTTATTATCATATATTCTCTTAGAAGATTTTTAATGAAAAACTTTCTCAACTTAGATGCACATGTATATATTTTAATTCTCAATTTAAGTATTTTATAAATATATAGCAGTGTTGGTGTCCTAAATTTTTTACATTAGCAATGTTAAAGTGTCTGTATCGTGTCATATCACAGTGTCCGTGCTTTATAGATTATGAGTACGTCCAAAGATGTATCCGGATTTGAGACATATTTAGATTTTATTAATTAAATAGGATAATATAAATGATAAGGTTCATCAGTGTATAATCACCGGATATAATCCAGAACTATCACACAAGTATTGATTCGCTAACCTCAACCCCTTTTTTCTCTTTCATGCATATCTTTATTCTTCTTCATTTTCTTCTTTCATGCAACTTATCATTACTGCATGCATGCTGGTTTTCTTGATTCTATTTTGTTAAGATATAGTTTTCTTGATTTTAATTTGTTTTGTTTTTCTTATTTCAAGATAAAAATGGGCAGAGTCTTTTTGCTTGATCTTGAAGGAAAAGGAAAGTATTATATTTGTAGCCATTGTCGTACCCCTTTGGCCGTTCTGGAAGATATAGAGATGAATGTATGATTCATAGTTACATAATTTATTAAAGTGTTGGCGAATTGCGAATTGGTTCACGCGTACTGATTCACGGTACTTTTACGTATTGGTTCATCATAATTCGGGAACCAATTCGTAGAAACACACGTACCAAATGATAAAGAAATGACTCGATATAAAAATAAGAAGCAAAAATACAAATCATAAAAAAAAAAACAGTAGAGAAAAAAAAAACAAAAAAAGTGAAAATAAGAGTTCTCAAAAAAAAAAAACAAAACTAAAGCTGTTTGATAATTGTTGTTTTTTAATCTTCAAAAGTATTTTATCTATGTATTATACACATAAAAATTAAGCAACTTTTTTCTATCTTGAAAATCTGTTTGCCTAGCTTATCATTTCATTGAGTAAAAAAGTCTAAAATAAAATGGGCCAAAGAAAATCTAGCATAAAAATAGGAAGTTATAACAAATTAAAAAAAATAGAAAACCTAATAAAAGATGCGTGGGAAAAAAAATGAAAAAATTAGGCTAACTTTCATAAAAAAAATGATAAAACTTACGTGCATTTCTTTAGGTGCTTTTCATATGGTTCTTAACATAAAATTCTTATTTTATTGATATAACAAATTTGAAAAAAATCATGAATTCGAGGAATTCATAGTTTTTATGTTAAGAATAATGCAAAAAGCATCTAAGTTTTATCCATAAAAGATCATGTCTACAATAAAAGATTAAACACAAAAGAATAGAAACAAAAATGCAATATATAAACTTTTATGTTAACTAGCCTTGTGTAATCGATATTCATTTTTTTTCCGTGTGTGATCAATATTCTGTATTGTGCAAATATAAATAACTACTTAATCTATTTTTATGTGGAAGTTATTTTTTAAGGGTAAAATTGGAATAATAAAAAAGCCATCCCAAAAATTTGTATTCCGTTTATATATTACTAGCCGCCAAACGGGCACGTCCCGTGTCCGTTTGTGTGATCGATAGTCTTTTTTTTGTTTGATGTGATCAATATTTTCCATTGTGCAAATATAAATAACTACTTAATCTCCTTTTTTATTGGACTTATTTAATTATAACTATTTAACCTCCTTTTTTTTTGTGGCTAGTTATTAAGAAGAAAAATATATATTTGTTTTTTACTATAAAAAAAACTGAAAACCTATTTTTATGTGGAAGTTGTGCTTAATTTTTTTTTTGTAATTTTTTTTAAGGGTAAAATAGGAATAATGAAAAAGCCATCTCAAAAATTTGTATCCCCTTTATATATTAGTATAGATATATATTACTAGCCGCCAAACGGGCACGTTCCGTGCCTGTTTCTGAGATCGATATTTTTTTTTTTTTGTGATGAATATTCTCTACTGTGCAAAGATAAATAACTATTTAATCTCCTTTTTTATTGGACTTATTTAATTGATAACTACGTAACCTCTTTATTTTTTTGTGGTTAGTTATTAAGAAGAAAAAAATATATATTTTTTTACTATAAAAAAACTGAAAACCTATTTTTATGTGGAAGTTATTTTTTAAGGGTAAAATAGGAATAATAAAAAAGCCATTCCAAAATTTGTATCCCCTTTATATATTAGTATACATTATAGAAGTATAGATATAATGACGATAGATCTTTTGGTCTTTAAATTAATTTGTTTTACAAACTCACTATTTTGTTTTAACTAAATAAGTTTTCTAATTTATAGTTTATCGATTAATATATTAAAATGTAACACGAACCGAAATAGCATACCAACTATGTATACCTCCTATGTACCAAATTCTTTCAAGGTTACGTACCACCTACCCGAACCCGTACCACGTACCGACGTGAATTGCGAACTAGGATGATTTCTCAAATTGTTTATACTATAGTACTGTAATATTCAAAAGATTTTTACTTTTTTTTTGGTTAAATTTCTGTTTAAGAATGCGTACGTTTTTCCTTGGCACTATATTGAATTCTATTATCTAACGTTAGTTATTACATTTTAGTGTCAATGTATTCTTGGAAGGTTCAAAAACTGAAGTTGTATGGAAGTGGAACAATACCTTGGTGACTTACCAGGAGGCATACTGTGTTAACTGTGGTTCGGTACTAGGGGAAGAAATGTGTAAGAAATTTATGAAATTTGATATTTTTTAGGTGTTTTTTAGGTGTGTATATTTATTTGTTTGATGATAAAATTTCATTCTGTCAAAGAGAAATAATATCTATTCAAAGTTAATATTATGTTTGCAAATATAAAAAAATAATGACCAAAATTATAAACAACACACGTTATCAAAACAAGTTACAAATAAAAAAACAAAGTAGCATCTCAAATGAGCCTAATCTCAGTAAGCAGGGCTCCACGATATGTTCCATTGATCTCATAAACACTCGGTTCTTGTACTTTTTCTATGTAAAATTATCAAGATAAAAGCAAAACACTTAGTTCACAAAAAAACAATGCAAAAAGCTTATAAGTTATAAATAGATTGGAAACAAGGGAACATTATAGTACATTCAATTAAACATGCACATCTATTATTTGATATATGTTTGATAAATGGTGAGATTCAACTTGATTAATAGAACATGCAATATAATAAAGTAAAGGAATCACTTTTGCATTAGATTTAGAAGAATGAGTTAATTAATTAGATTGATCAAGTTAGTTTCCCTCTTGACAAGACTTCTGGTGCAAAGTAAGCAAGGGTGCATACAATAGATTTTGGCTTGGAGTATAGACCAGATGACTGAAAAAAATTCAGAACAATATCAAAATAGTGTTTAATACAAGACTCTAAAACACATGTTAAATGAAATTTAAGCAACAATCTTGATTAAAAAAACCTGCCACTGTCACTCTCAGTGTCAACATGTCTAGATCCTAGGATTGAGTTAAAGCTGCATTCACTCCTTATTACCAAAGTTCCTATTGTTTTAACTACAAGACACATATTCGGAAATTGTTAAAAGCCAAAAATTTGAACATTTTCCTTTGAATTGATGCATAAGTGTGTCCAGCCAGCTTGATCAAATCCAGAGAGCTTCTCTACCTTCTACAAGCACAAAAATAATCCAAGTTTATATGTTAAGAATTTAAAACTAAAGGAAATAGTTGAGATAAAGTACAAAACCTTATTATTATTATATCTTTCACATTAAAGAACTAAACTTATGGCAAAAATGTTGAACCTACAACTGATATTCGACTAGGAACTTGCATTGTATATTATATTAAGCAGTGTAATCAAAATGAATGGATCCAATAGTTATGTACCCTAATGTGTGAGCACACAACTAGAAGATAACTTGTTATGATACCTAAACCATCTTAACAAAATCAGTTTGGTTGTGATGGTCAGGTCATCCAATAACTTGTTCACTAGTTTGCATTCTGGAGATTTCCTCACATGCCTACATGTTCCTGAACTGTAACATAGCAGCAAACACAGTTAAAAGATAATAAAATTAGGATAAATACTTCAAATCCAAAAGTTATTTTGTATAGGCATTGTACAACTACACTTTTACCTGCACTTTTCAATTAAACATAATTTCTCAATTCATGAAATCAATGAGAATATAGACATTGGTTCCAAGAACAGTTCTATCACCTGTATTGTCCGCAAATTATAAACTTCCAAATTATCTAGCTAGTGACATTATGCTTAAATATTTAAATAGCGAGGAAATACCTCGCGTTTTTTATTCATGACAAATGAACCAATGCCGATCCTACATTAGGAAATACCCTCGATTATTGTCTGGCATTTGCAGTAATAGGATTTGCACTTTTAGGAATCCAATACACAAGCAGATAGTATAACTACAGTGTAAGCCACATGCAACATATAAAAAGAGACAACATCATAAACAAGGCTAAATTAATTATGACATGAAATGGAGAATAATAGCTAGTATATATTTGTTCTGCTGCAATGCAACAATATCAGTTTCTTTTCCACATTCATGACATAGGAGAGTTACCTTTCAACGACTCTAGACAAATGCGATTATTAAATTTAAAAAGTAGATCGAAGGTTTTAAAAATTTAGATACAGAACCAGAAAAACAGTTGTCATAAAACTTCAGCTTTAAACATCTTTATCAGATAAAATACAAGTGTATAATAAAGAAATGCATTTGGAAATTATCGCCATCTCACAAGAGGAAGCTCAATCATCAACTTCAGCTTTAATCTCTTTCAGCAAATCTTCCTTGTAATCTTCAAAAGTTCCAGGGAAAATTCTGACAGTGCCATCCTCAACAAGCCAAATTTGACTCTTTTCTTCATCATCACAGACGCGTGATATCAATCTAGAATCGTGACTAACAAGAATAACTCCACCTTTGAATTCATCCAGCGCATTGGCCAATGCATCAATACTTTGCATATCCAGATGATTTGTGGGTTCATCTAACAATAAAATGTGAGGTTTTGACATGGATATCGACGTGAAAACGACCCGAGATTTCTGCCCTCCTGATAGTTTGACAATGGGGGTAAGATGATTATGACCAGGTAGCCCAAATTTTCCAAGTTTTGCACGGACAGCCTCCTGCTTACTAAGTCCCTCCTGGTCTGGGTGGAGGCGAAGGAGGTACTGAACAGGTGTTTCGTCCATCGTCAGTAGGTCCACAAAATGTTGGGAGTATCTCCATATTCTCAACTTCGGATTCCTTACAACTTCACCTTCCGTTGGATTCAAAACACCGGCTAGAAGATTTAGCAGTGTAGATTTTCCGGCTCCATTAGGCCCAACAATGGCAACACGAGTCCCCATATCAATGCCAACATCAACATTTGAGAGTCTGAAATCCTCTCGGTTTGGATAGACGAAGCTCGCATTAATAGCCCGTAGAAGTGGAGTCTGAAATCCCCTCTTGTCTAATTCTTTTGCATTATAAGATGGTAGAGAGGTCATCCACCAACAACATGGAATCAATCTCCACGATTGATATTAACAGTGATGACTATGCTACGAAGCCGGCAAAAATGTTTGTCAAAATTGAACTTTCAAATGATAATTGACAGCGTACATCGTCATCATTTATAGTGTAAGAATTATAGTACTGTTTTATTTTGTGATCCTTTGAATGTCACGAGTTTGCTGTATGTTCAAGATTGTCAGGATCGAGTTTTTACACCAACTCATTTAGTTTAGGTGGAATTGAAACGAAAACTTGACTTGTGTACTCGTAGAGTTTACTTCTCTCATTCGCATGAATTAATTATTACTATATATTATATAGTCACGCATTTCAATATTAAATATTGTTGGTGTTGGTTGAAAATATACATATCAAAAAGTTCTATATACCCATCAATTTGTCAAGAATACTATCTCTTTCATTTTTGTATTCATGTATTAAATATGACATTTAAAATTATTCATATCATGTGAGAATGAGTATTATATATGATTAAAATATAAAGTGATTGTATGGTAAATTTTAACCATATTATTTTATTCTTACGAAACCCTTATTACATTTATCTACTTTTTATTAAATAACTTACTATATTTAGATTGCATAAAATATTGTAATATTATATTATTTTATCAAAATATAATTACTTATATGTTTGGTTTCTCACATATATGTTTTCATCTATTTTTTTTGTTTTTTGTTTTTTTTTGCTTTTATTATTTTGGCACACATGCATAAAAATGTCTTTTTAAGTCTTTCACCATTTTGTTACAAAATTATTTTTTTCATAATTTTTTTAAAAAATCTCTAGATGAAAAACTATTTTAAATAGATTTTCTTAAAAATTATTTTTGAGATATACATTTTTTAAAAAATTGTGATTTTTATTAAGTTAAAATCTCTAACATGAATATTTAAGTTATTGAATGTTAAATCACTCTTTTTATTTATAAAAAGATGAATTTAAAATTAGTTTTACTATTTTTAAAATTCAAAGAAAAATTATTATTCTTAAAGCTAAAACTTTATTTGGTAGGACTATACTTTATTTAATACTCCCTCTTGTCTTTAATATAAGAGAAAAAAAATCCATTTTTAGAAATATTGATATATTGAAATAATGTAATATTCAAACGATTCTTATTTTTATTTTTCTTCTTTTCTTTTATTGTACTAAAGGAGGTCGCTTGGTTAAGTATCTGTTTAAGAATGTGTAAGTAATTCTTTGTCACTATATCTTCCGTTAAATTCTAGCTATTTTCTAAAGTTAGTCATTAAATTACAAGGGTCAATGTATTCTCAGAAGGTAAAGAAATTGAAAAACTATGGAAATGGAACAACACCTTGGTGTTGTACCAAGAGGTATATTGTGTTAACTGCTGTTCCATGCTAGGGAAGAAGTGTGTGTCTATTTCACGTGAGATCTACAAGGCAAAAATTGGGATGGTTCATATCAATATTGAGAAAATTATTAAAAATGATGATGCAAGTAATGATGCACAAGAAGATGATGAAGAACAACAATAAAGTGATATAGGTTTATGAATTGTTTCTTCTTTTTTTGCTCTACTCAGAAGGTTTCTTCTTTTTTTGTGTAACCCCTAGGCTTATAATATATAGGTTTATGAATTGGTTCTGATCCCTTATATTTAGGATTGGATTTGGATAAATTGAGAATGTGTTTGTATAAGATTTTTATTTAATTTCCAAATTTTTCTCTTTATGTCACTTTTTATGTTTTTGGATTGAAAGTTTGTTATTTATTTTAGAGTTAACATCAAATGACACAAATGTGTCAAATTTAAATCATAACCATCTATTATAATTTAATCAAAGGCCAAAAATTACTTGGTATACCTAATCTTTATTTCCTTTTTTGGAAAAGCAAAACAAATCTTTTTTCTTAATTACCATATCATACCATAAGAGCAAAACAAATCTTTTTTCCCAACTTTTTTAATCTCCTTAAGTTTAGTTGCAACCATTTTTCTAATTAATTTGATGTGTTTTTGTTTTAATAATAATCGATCGATCCTTTTTCCAATCACTTTTCTTGTGGAATTTTTTTTTTTTGACTAATTTTTTTGTGGAACTTGATGAACCAATAATATCCTATTTTTACAATTTTATTATTATTAATTTCTGCACCAGGAACAAATACAATGAATTGTAAGAGCTTTATCTTGATTGCATGTCATATACTCATATATACTTGTTTTTCAACTTTTTTGATTTTAATTTGTTTTTTTCTTTCTCTTTTTCTTTTGGGCTTTTCTTTTTTTGCATTATTATTTTTTGTTTGGCGAAAGAAAGAAAAAGACCAACCCATTATATTTGGATATAGACAAACTTAAAATGAAAAAAGAGATAAAAATAAAAATGAGACTAAAATGAAAATAAATGGAAATGAGATGAGTATAAAAGAAATTAAATTATTGGACGAAATTCAAAAACAGACCTTCGACATTTGGTCAATTATGTTGACTTTGACTCAGACTAAAAATATGTCACAGACTCAGATAATATAGATAAAGCATAGAGCAATTAAACAATTGAATGTGGATATTGACATTTGGTCACAAAAAAATTCGCAGCTAATTAGAGATTTTTTTGGCACAAATTTTATATATATATTAAATGCCAAAAGGCTTATTAAAAATCACTTTTATTTATTTGTTTGATGATAAAATTTCATTTCTTTTCTGTCAAAGTATATTAGAAATAATGATAACAATGCAAAAAACTTATAAATAGATTGGAAACAAGATAACATTATAGTACATTCAATTAAACATGCACATCTATTATTTGATATGTTTGATAAATGGTGAGATTCAACTTGATTAATAGAACATGCAATATAATAAAGTAAAGGAATCACTTTTGCATTAGATTTAGAATAATGAGTTAATTAATTAGATTGATCAAGTTAGTTACCCTCTTGACAAGACTTCTGGTGCAAAGTAAGCAAGGGTGCATACAATAGATTTTGGCTTGGAGTATAGACCAGATGACTGAAAAAAATTCAGAACAATATCAAAATAGTGTTTAATACAAGACTCTAAAACACATGTTAAATGAAATTTAAGCAACAATCTTGATTAAAAAAACCTGCCACTGTCACTCTCAGTGTCAACATGTCTAGATCCTAGGATTGAGTTAAAGCTGCATTCACTCCTTATTACCAAAGTTCCTATTGTTTTAACTGCAAGACACATATTCGGAAATTGTTAAAAGCCAAAAATTTGAACATTTGGACTACCATATATTTACCTTGAGCTGCTTCCTTTGAATTGATGCATAAGTGTGTCCAGCCAGCTTGATGAAATCCAGAGAGCTTCTCTACCTTCTACAAGCACAAAAATGATCCAAGTTTATATGTTAAGAATTTAAAACGAAAGGAAATAATCCATGCTGAAACTACAATAGTTGAGATAAAGTACAAAACCTTATTTTTTTTTTTTTTTTATTTGATCTCTTGTACAAAACCTTATTATTATTATATCTTTCACATTAAAGAACTAAACTTATGGCAAAAATGTTGAACCTACAACTGATATTCGACTAGGAACTTGCATTGTGTATTATATTAAGCAGTGTAATCAAAATGAATGGATCCAATAGTTATGTACCCTAATGTGTGAGCACACAACTAGAAGATAACTTGTTATGATACCTAAACCATCTTAACAAAATCAGTTTGGTTGTGATGGTCATCCAATAACTTGTTCACTAGTTTGCATTCTGGAGATTTCCTCACATGCCTACATGTTCCTGAACTGTAACATAGCAGCAAACACAGTTAAAAGATAATAAAATTAGGATAAATACTTCAAATCCAAAAGTTATTTTGTATAGGCATTGTACAACTACACTTTTACCTGCACTTTTCAATTAAACATAATTACTCAATTCATGAAATCAATGAGAATATAGACATTGGTTCCAAGAACAGTTCTATCACCTGTATTGTCCGCAAATTATAAACTTCCAAATTATCTAGCTAGTGACATTATGCTTAAATATTTAAATAGCGAGGAAATACCTCGCGTTTTTTATTCATGACAAATGAACCAATGCCGATCCTACATTAGGAAATACCCTCGATTATTGTCTGGCATTTGCAGTAATAGGATTTGCACTTTTAGGAATCCAATACACAAGCAGATAGTATAACTACAGTGTAAGCCACATGCAACATATAAAAAGAGACAACATCATAAACAAGGCTAAATTAATTATGACATGAAATGGAGAATAATAGCTAGTATATATTTGTTCTGCTGCAATGCAACAATATCAGTTTCTTTTCCACATTCATGACATAGGAGAGTTACCTTTCAACGACTCTAGACAAATGCGATTATTAAATTTAAAAAGTAAGATCGAAGGTTTTAAAAATTCAGATACGGAACCAGAAAAACAGTTGTCATAAAACTTCAGCTTTAAACATCTTTATCAGATAAAATACAAGTGTATAATAAAGAAATGCATTTGGAAATTGAGGAAGCTCAATCATCAACTTCAGCTTTAATCTCTTTCAGCAAATCTTCCTTGTAATCTTCAAATGTTCCAGGGAAAATTCTGACAGTGCCATCCTCAACAACCCAAATTTGACTCTTTTCTTCATCATCACATACGCGTGATATCAATCTAGAATCGTGACTAACAAGAATAACTCCACCTGTGAATTTCTTCAGCGCATCGGCCAATGCATCAATACTTTGCATATCCAGATGATTTGCGGGTTCATCTAACAATAAAATGTGAGGTTTTGACATGGATATCGACGTGAAAACGACCCGAGATTTCTGCCCTCCTGATAGTTTGACAATGGGGGTAAGATGATTATGACTAGGTAGCCCAAATTTGCCAAGTTTTGCACGGACAGCCTCCTGCTTACTAAGTCCCTCCTGGTCTGGGTGGAGGCGAAGGAGGTACTGAACAGGTGTTTCGTCCATCGTCAGTAGGTCCACAAAATGTTGGGAGTATCTCCCTATTCTCAACTTCGGATTCCTTAGAACTTCACCTTCCGTTGGATTCAAAACACCGGCTAGAAGATTTAGCAGTGTAGATTTTCCGGCTCCATTAGGCCCAACAATGGCAACACGAGTCCCCATATCAATGCCAACATCAACATTTGAGAGTCTGAAATCCTCTCGGTTTGGATAGACGAAGCTCGCATTAATAGCCCGTAGAAGTCGAGGTGTGAGCTCAGTAGTCTCTCGGTTTGGAACGCCACGCTGTAGTCTCTCCACTTGCGTGGTACCTCTACTTGGGCCTCATTCTCATCACCCTTTTCCTTACTTTTGCTTTTCGAAGCTTCCTTAGCAGCTGCAGACTTAGCTTGATCCTTCACCTTATCTTGTTGAGCCTTGTTTCCAGTCCTTGTAGCTGCCTTCAATTGCTTGTCATAAATCTGATGCTTCTTATTCGCCTCTCTACGACGCTGTTCATACCCACTCTCAAAAGCATCAAAATTTCCATGATAGAAATGAAGTTTCAAATCATGCAGGTGAATAATTTCAGAGCATACAGTATTGAGGAAATCTCTGTCGTGCGATACAACCACCAAAGTTTTCTTCCAACGACACAGGTACTCTTCCAACCAGAGAACAGCCCTCAGGTCAAGATGATTAGTGGGTTCATCGAGCAATAATAAAGTGGGCTGAACGAAAAGTGCTCGAGCTAATGAAATTCTCATCCTCCACCCACCACTAAAGGATTTTGTCGGACGGCCCTGCATATCCTTTGTAAAACCCAGACCAGCTAAAATCTTCGATGCTTGAGGTTCAGCAACATCAGACCTCATCAGTTGTAATTTTTCATACAGCTCAGCAAGCTTTTCTCCGGCATCCTCATCCTCATTAGTATCATCTTTGCCAGAAGCTGCATCATTCTGTAAATCTGCAACTTGTTGTCGAAGTTTAACAAGTTCTGCATTGGCTGAAACGACGGCTTCAAGGGCTGTTTTATCATCCCCAACTACCTCCTGCTCAACCAGAAGGACATCAATATTCTTAGGTACTGGTATCTCCCTCCAAGCATGTTGCTTCAAAAGTGTTGACTTGCCCATTCCATTGGGTCCAACCAAACCATAACGGTTTCCATGAGATATCTTGATGGATGCATTTTTCAGAAGTTCTTTACCACGAGCAGACACAGAAAAATTATGTATTGTTATATCTTTGACATTAGCATGAGCGTCATCATCTCCATCAAGCACCGAAGTCTGACTTCCAATGGCAACATCGAAAGCATCACGATCATCCCTAAGAGCTTCCTTCCTCGCCTGTTCAGCCACATGGGTAGCTAACATTTCTTTCTTTTGACGTTTTTTCAACTCTTTCTCAGCAATAGACAACTCAAGAGGCTTCACATCAGGCCTATGCTTTTGCTCTAACTCCTTTTCTTCGGAATCATCATCATCGTCATCATCAGAGGTAGGAAGATCATTATGATCAATGTATGTAGAAGCTTTTGGAGCAGGTTTTGGCTTCGGCTTATTCAAAGAAGATGCATTTTCAGTCTTTTTCTTTCCCATTGAAGAAAACTGAAAAAGTAAAAAAAGTTAAAATTTTATGAATATTGTTGCTGTTGTAGAATTGATACAAAAGAATACCTAATCCCTATCTCGTTTCTAAATCCCACAATCACAATCAAACGATTACAAAAGAATAGGTACAATTTTGAACCAAAAAAAAAACCCAACACAAAATCAAACACGATTACAAAAGAAGAACAACAATAAAAAAAAAAAAAAAATCTAACCTTGTAAGTTTTGAATAAATTCACAATGTACTCAGAAGAACAACAATAAAGTTTTTGTTCTGCGTCTGTGTAAAAGTTTTGCTCTACTCAGAATGTTTTTTTTTTTTTGCGTGTGTGCTGTGTAACCCCTAGGCTTATATATAGAGTCAGATTTATGAACTGGATTTGGATAAATTGAGAATGTGTTTGTATAAGATTTTTATTTAATTTCCAAATCTTTCTCTTTACGTCCCTTTTTATGTTTTGGATTGAAAGTTTGTTATTTATTTTAATTTTAATTTGTTTTTTTCTTTCTCTTTTTTCTTTTGGGCTTTTCTTTTTTAGCATTGCTAATTTTAATAAGGCGATATTAACAGGGGTGTAAGCGGATCAGAAAAATTTAATTGAACCGACGATTCAAATCAATCCAAACAAAAAAAAATCAATTTTTATGGTTCGGATAAAAAATCGAACCAAACACAATTGAAAACCGATGTGGTTTGGTTCGGTTCTCAGATTCATTTTTTAAGAACCAATAAAAACCGAACTAAACCAATTGAAAACCGGTGTGGTTTGGTTCGGTTCTCGGATTTATTTTTCAAGAACCGATAAAAATATATTAATCTAAAACTAATATATATTGTTAGGTTAATATTTTTTTATAGGTCGGCCCATATTAAAAAACTAAAACTAGTCGAACTTATAAATAAAATATAGCCACACAACAAACCTTAGTTTAGAAACACACTCTCAAACAGACTCTCTCACCTCAGAGTCGCAAACAACATTGTGTTTGAGTAGTGATTGAAGTATTTTACCACATAAAAAAAGAAGCTAAAGATCATATACGAAAGCGCTTTTGGCATACGGGAGCTATCATATTCTTCTCCAGTCATTTTTTACCCTTCAGCTTGGCAAGTTGAATAATAATTTGGTATGCGAATATTAATCTTTGTTTATTTACTAATTTTCTTTTGCATTAGTATATAGTTTATTATATAAGATTGTTTATTATATTTGTTATCCACCTTGACATGTTCAATGATAGTGTCTAATTCTTTTGCATTATAAGATGGTAAAGAGATCATCCAACAACATGGAATCAATCTCATTTAGTTTAGGTGGAATCGAAACGAAAACTTGTATACTCGTAGAGTTTACTTCTCTCATTCGCATAAATTAATTATTACTATATATTATATAATCATGCAATTCAATATTAAATATTGTTGGTGTTGGTTGAAATTATACATATCAAGAAGTCCTATATACCCATTAATATGTCAAGAATAATATCTCTTTCATTTTTGTTGTCATGTATTAAATATGACTTTTTATAGTATTCATATCATGTGAGAATGAGAATTATATATGATTAAAATATAAAAGTGATTGTATTGTAAATTTTAACCATGTTTTTTTATTCTTACGAAACTCTTATTACATTTATCTGCTATTTATTAAATAATTTACTATATTTAGATTGCTTAAAATATTGTAATATTATATTATTTTATCAAAATATAATTACTTATATGTTCGTTTCTCACATGTTTTCATCTATTTTTTTGTATTTTTTTCTTTAATTATTTTGGCACACATGCATAAAAATGTCTTTTTAAGTATTTCACCATTTTGTTACAATTTTTTTTTTTCATATTTTTTTTTTATAAATCTCTAGATGAAAAACTATTTTAAATAGGTTTTCATAAAAATCATTTTTGAGATATACATTTTTTTTTTAAATTGTGATTTTTATTAAGTTAAAATCTCTAACATGAATATTTAAGTTATTGAATGTTAAATCACTCTTTTTATTTATAAAAAGATGAATTTAAAATTAGTTTTACTATTTTTAAAAAGATTATTATAAAAACCATTTTTAAAATACAAAGAAAAATTATTATTCTTAAAGCTAAAACTTTATTTGGTAGGACTATACTTTATTTAATACTCCCTCTTGTCTTTAATATAAGAAAAAAAAATCCATTTTTTAGATATATTGAAAGATTGATATATCTAGATTATGTTGTAGATTAGATACATCGATTTTTCAATGTATCTAAAAATGAGCTATTTTTTATGAACAAAATAAATAGAATTTGAGTTTTATTTGGTCCTAGATACATATTCTTTTGTTGTGTTCCTAAATTGATTATACACTATTAGTGCTATATGGGTTCTTGATTATATGTAGTTAAGTTATCCTTATTGCATGCTGGTTTTAAGTTGATAATATAAAATTCACAAATAAATATGTTCAAGTTAAAAAGACAAAGAACACATTAATTTTCTTTTAAGGACGGAAATGCATAATTAAATCATGATTTAAGAATAATTGTAATGGGTTAAAGGTGGATATAAAGCCCAATATTGTTGACTTACTTTTCATAAAGATGGGCTAAAGGGAGAATAGAAAACAATGAGAAAGGTACGATCTCAATTTTTTTGTGAGAAACTGCAACTGTGTTGTTTTTCAGAACCAAACGGTTTTTCTAAATCAGCGCTAGTCTAGCGGTTCCTAGAGGTTTTCCAGGTTTGTTCCAGCTGGTTCTTGTGACTAACGGAATTCATAGCCCTGATTGGACCAGACTGAGTTCCGGTTCACTGTTCAACCGATCGAACCGGCCGGTCCAGTCCGGTTCTTACAACATTGACTTCAAGAAACTGAAGAAGTAAGGAGGTGGGACAAGAAAGTGGAGGTCGTCTGACAAGGTTGATTTTAGCAAAGTGTACGTTTGTTAATGGAGGTCGTCTGATTATGACTTTATATCTTCTATAATTCAAATTTATTTTCTAACTTGATCCATTATGTTTCAGTGTCAATCTATTTTCGGCATGTCTAGAAACTGAAGAAGTAGGGAGGTAGGACAAGAAAGTGGTTACTTACCACGAGGCTTATAGCGTAAAGTGTGGTGCATTGCTTGGGAAAAAATGTGTAAGAATTAAGAAATTTATGAAATTTAATACGTTTTTAGGTGTCTATAAATAGGTTTAAGAATTTAATATGTCTTTCGCTTTTAGGTTTCAAGCGAAAGGTACGAGTCCGAAGTAGGGATGGTTGACATTGGATTGGACAAAATTGTGGAAAATGATGGTAAAAATGAAGAAGAAAAAGGAGAAAAAGAAGATGATGAAGAAGAAGAAGATTGAGGAAAATATATCTCTTGACTGTTATTGAATTACTTGGTTGAATTTCTTATTGAGTGATTTTTATCAATGTGTTACTTAGTTAGTACTTTAATTAGAGGCATTGTTTATTCAATGTGTCCTTTTCTTTTTTTATTTGATTAATAACGTGAGAAACAATCTTTATTGATTTTTTTATACCGAAATCTCTATTGTATAATTAGTATTATAGAATGAGAGATATTTCTAACAAAATAATTGTCTAAATATCAGACTGTAAATAGTAATATTAATTAGTCTCAAGTTTGTTCAACACTTGTTCCATCTCTAGTTATGGGTGTTCATTGATTTGGGAAAATCCGAACTAAATCGGAATCCAAACTAAATTAAGGTGTTTAAGTCAGACATTTTTTTTGTTTGGACAAAAATTGAATCAAACCAATGAAACTTGAAAGAAATTATGGCTGCCGCTGGTCAATTTGTGAGTATTTTCCGGGAACTTTCATTCCGATTCAAGTAGTTTGATAGTTAGTTGGCAAGTTTTGTATGTGTACTTGTAATCCATAACTGTCTTATGAACAAAATAAATAGAATTTGAGTTTTATTTTGTCCTATATACATATTCTTTTTGTTGTGTTCCTAAATTGATTATAGTGCTATATGGGTTCTTCATTATATGTTGTTAAGTTATCCTTATTGCATGCTCGTTTTAAGTTGATAATATAAAATTCACAAATAAATATGTAAAAGTTAAAAAGACAAAGAACACATTTTTTTTTAAGGACGAAAATGCATTATTAAATCATGATATAAGAATTATTGTAATGGGTTAAAGGTGGATATAAAGCCCAATATTGTTGACTTACTTTTCATAAAGATGGGCTAAAGGGAGAACAGAAAACAATGAGAAAGGTATACAATCTCAATTTTTTTGCAAGAAACTGCAACTCTGTTGTTTTTGAGAACCAAACGATTTTTTCTAAATCGGTGTTGGTTTAGCGGTTTTCCAGGTTTGTTCCAGGTTCTTGTGACTAACGGTTTCATAGCCCTGATTGGACCGGACTGAGTTCCGGTTCACTGTTCAACCAATCGAATCGGCCGGTCTAGTCCGGTTCTTACAACATTGACTTCAAGAAACTGAAGAAGTAGGTAGGTGGGACAAGAAAATGGAGGTCGTCCTGGTTAGGTTGATTTTTAGTAAAATGTACGTTTGTTAATGGAGGTCGTCTGATTATGGCTTTATATCTTCCATAATCCAAATTTATTTTCTAACTTGATCCATTATGTTTAAGTGTCAATCTATTTTCGGCATGTCCAGAAACTGAAGAAGTAGGGAGGTGGGACAAGAAAGTGGTAACTTACCACGAGACTTATTGCGTAAAGTGTGGCGAATTGCTTGATAATGAATGGGATGAGATGGTGTGTGATGGAACTCATTCCATCCAATACCACTCATTCATCCAATTTTCCATTCCGCTCAATTTGGGATGTGTGCAATGAAATGAAATAAATTAATAACATAAATACAATTTTATCCCTATTTATTTTACTCTTTTTTTTTTTTAAAAAGGCAAATAAAATAAAATAAATATTTTTTTATTAAACTTTCTTTCTTCCCTCTCCCTCGTCTTCTTTTCTTCTGTAACCATTTTTTTTTGTACAAACCAATTTTATATTAGTGTATCTTCCCTCCCTAATCTTCTCTTCTTCTGCAACCAATTTTTTTTGTACAAACCAATTTTATTATTCTTGTTATTAAATTAGTGCATAAAAAAAATTACATCATATATATTCTTTGTCTCCTCTTCTTCTCTTCGTTTTTTATTAAATTAGTACTACTATTTGGTCTGACAATATATACTACAATAGTATTATTTTAATATACGATAATACTTTTTTTTTTACCAATAAGATAGTGTTTTTTTGTAGAATAAGATAGTGGCTTTGACTACTTGTCGATCCTTTTTTCTCTAATAATTTGGTAGTTTATGTTCAATTAACAATGTTATTATGGTTTCGACAATGAATTAGTAATGAAATATGTGAAATTTATTGGTTGAATTGAGTAGAAAATGTATGATATTAAGATTTTATAAATAAAGGGTATAATTGGAATAAAAAAGTTATAACTCATTCTATTCCGTTCACTTTCCAAACAATGGAGTGGGAAATTTGTTTCGCCCCGGCCCATCATAAAATATCCAAACAATGGAATGAAATCATGTTCCATTCCGCTCCGTTTTATTCAATTCCGCTCTGCTCCATTCTATACCATCAATCCAAACAAACCCTTAAAGATGAATAAGCGGACGTACCACAAAGTTCGAACTTCGGTCCTTGTCCATTACATGTAATGTTCTTACCAACTAAATTAAGCTCACGACAAGACAAATTGAACTTGATTTTTTTTTTGAACAAACCATAATAAGATATATCCTCTAACTACACAAGTGCCAACCATCTATATGGCTAAAAAAGCCACATGTCACAACCACAATTACCTAGAAGAAATTCTTAGGTGGATAAAATGCCAAGAACCTTACTTCAAATGGGAAATGTTTTTGTAATTGCTTACCCTCCTCTCTTCTGTTCAGCTTTGGGCCTACGACCCACCTCACACGATCCGGCCCAGTTCATGGTTTGCAAAGGGAAAGAAGAAAACGGTAGCAAAGTCACGTGATGATACCTGAAAGTTTATGCATAGTGCTGTCACTTTTATTTGGTCTGTGTTGCATAGTGTTGTCACTTTCTTCAACTTCAAATTTCAAATTGCTGACAGGAATCAATTTCAAATTCTCCCTCTCTTTGTTTCAAATTTGAATTTTAATTCTTCTCTCTTTGGCTCTCTCTCATCCTCTCTTTAAAATCTCTTCTGCATCAGCTATTTCATGATTTGATTTTATTATATGATTTGTATTTTGAATGTTTGATTTTCTGTTTATGTTTGTAAATTAGGTTCTCTTCTCACCCAAATCCTTCTTCTTGCAAATTAGGTTTCGGATTTCTGTACGGCGGCCTGAGGAACTCAAGGAAAAGGAGCTCGCAGGGAAGAAACCCATGGATGTTGAGAACTGACTTCCTCCCTCCCACAAGGTATGTTCATTTATTTCTCCTTTTATTTTTTTCAAAATTCTCATTCAAAACCCATAGTGAACCTATGAATTTACTTTGTGGTTACATATTAGGCTCTCTTCTCAATTGAATCCTCCGATCAGTTTCCAGACCCATCCTGCAGGTAATCTCTGTCTCAGTATCCGAAACACTATGAATTAACTTTGAATTAATCTCATTCGGAGATGTTCCATTGGAGTAAGTCCTATTGTGTAAAAGATTCTAAATAACATGTTCAAGGTAGAGATTTAATTATGTTTTTTGGAACTAATAAGATATTTTTTAATTTTATGATATGTATCAATTTTAATTTATTTTATTTGTTATTTGTAAAGGAGTTGCCATGAGTCAACAAAATTGCTAGCCAAGGTTTCCTCAATCAAAGCTCAGAATTCCCTTATGAATTTGGGTAAGGTGTTCATGCTCATTTATAATATGTGATTAGAATGAATTGTATTTGTCAAGTTTGTTTTGGTTTGTGTTGTTTTTGATATGATTTTCTATTTAGATGCATGATTTATAGCAATCTTGCTCATATGGTTGTTACTTGTGGTTTTTTAACTTTGAAATGTACATTGTTTTTTGGCCTATTGATTATATGCATATAAAGAGTGTTTTGAAGGCATTAGAGTGCAAAATCAATATCATTAATGTTACTGAAGAAGTGAAAGAATTATTAAAATGCTATTGTTCTCATTTTTGTTTTATCTCTTCCGAACTCTAATTTCAATTTTTTGTTTTGTTTTTGTATACCATTTGGTTACTTTCGTCTTCTCAATGAAGTTTACATGCCTCATGTTCAGTATATTAGGCAAGCTTATTTATAATGTCTTGAAACTTATTATATATAGCTACTTTTTGTGCTTTTGATTTAAGGTTTTAATTTTACAGTTTAATGTGTTACATTGTGAAGTTGTATATGTCTCTAGAACTAAATGATAAGTCTATAAAAGAATGCTTTGTTTCAAATGTGGACCCTTCACTTTTATATGATTCACATGCTTTATATCCTTCACTTTACTTGGATCAATATCAGGCCAAAACATCTTGATTCCAAGATTTTTAGATTTGAGAAATATTGTAGTGCAAATTCACAAGCAAAAATACTACATTTACTGAATTTTTATTGTTCAAATTTTTTTTTTTTGTGCTTTTGGATTTGGCCTCTATCACATTTTATTATTTGTTGGCAGCATGTTCATTGTTCATTACCTTCAAACTACACATTAATGATTATTTGTTTCATTTGTGGAGTTTTGGTTTCATGGTTTGTTTTGGTTTCATGTTTAATTGTTATTAGTAACTTCTGAATTGTGATGCTTCTTTTTGTTGTACCTTTTGTTCTGATGCAGGGCTCTTTGCATGCATCTTTGGTTGAAGTAGTCAGAGCCCACAAAATGTTGCGTACAAGCCCATATTGCAAGAGGATTTTCTCAAAAACTCAGTTTAAGAAGTGATGCTCTAACAAGACGACTACTACTACTACTACTACTACTACTACTACTACTACTACTACTATATGTTGTTGTGTATGTGTCTTAAGAATCTACGCTCAGAGTTCCCTTCTTATAAATTTGGGTAAGGTTTTCATGCTCATTTATAATATGTGATTAGAATGAATTGTATTTATCAAGTTTGTTTTGGTTTGTGTTGTTTTTTATATGATTTTCTATTTAGATGCATGGTTTATATTCATGAGTTGAGACTTGAGTGATATAATTCTTTATCTTAATTTTTTTTTTCAAATAAATATTATGTTGTTTTTTCAAGTTAGTGATGCAACCAATTGGTAACTGCTGTGATGATTTGCAATCTGAACCTGTTATAGCATGTTTGATAGAATATTTTTTTCATAGAATCTATTAACATGTTGTAGCATGTTTGATCTGAACCTGACAATAGAATATTGTTTGATACAATTAAATATTTTGGTATCTCATAGTTCTTCAATACTGATGCATTATTATATCTGCCTTTTCTATAAAATCTACTATTTTCATTGGTTAACTACATTTATGCATGCTACATCTGAGTTTGTTTCTTAAGAGGATAATGCAACTCTTAGGAAGCATAACTATAGCATATTCTAAATTGAAAATATAGCATATTCTAAATTGAAAAGTTTAGCTCCTGAAAAGAGAATGAGACACTCACAGCCCTTTTTGAACCCTAATTTTAACATTAAATCTCAAGTTGCATATTAGTCTCAAGTTTGGATTGGTAGATAAATCTAAGTTCCTAATATTTCTCAAATTGCATATAGACTTCCAAGTTTGAAATTTGTCTAATCATTTATATTACCAATTTTGAATACCAATTTTATATTACCAATTTTGAATCCCAGCTGCTTCAAAAAGGAAAGGAGTAGTGAAAGAAGAGGATATTTACTTTCTTAAAGAGGTAGTACATTATCTTCCACATTTACTTTGTTTGGTCATGCTTTATCCCTCTTTAATTTCTATGTATTACCTCTAAGGTCTTTTATTACTATGCATTCATATATCTGCATTCATATGCATGCCTAGACATTTCATAGTTTGACTTATAGATCTTTGCTTATGTGGCCTTTGTGCTTGCCTAGACATTTCTTGGTTGAATTTTTATACAGCCCGCCCTTTCTTATGGCATTGTTGCTATTATTGCAGCCTTCTAATTTGTTATTAGTTTTTTAATACACAAGCAAATTAAATTGAAGTATATGCTTATATTGATAATTTCTTAATCCCAGGAGGGAAAGTCTATTTTCTTTTTTTGATTTTGTGCTCACCCTGTTTTGGTTTAATTCAAACATTATGTATTTGAAATGTGATCTGATGGATGAATACATTATAGGTTTACTCTATATGTTGATATGTCTTTCTTTTAGACTAATATTGGCTCACTATCTTCTTGCATTTTATTATTGAACTAAGGTTAATGTATCTCTATCTGTGTTGTGCAGGCATTCTTTACAAAGCTGCAACTGCTATCAACTCATTATGCCTTTTATTACTGATAATAGATGCATTGTATTTGCATGATTATTTGTTTCATTTATGGAGTTTTGGTTTCATTGTTCATTACTTGAGTAGAACAAGTTTATGATTATTCAAGTATGTTAACTTCTTTTTATCATGGAATGTGCTTTAAGATGACAGTTCTTCATCTTGAAGTATGATTTCATTTTCTCTACTTTGATTGTAGGGGAAAACCATACTTTTAACTTTCTTTGAACTAATAGTTGAAGGATAATGTTAGAACTAAGGAACATTTGGATTTTGAGTTACTTTGAAGTTCTGTTATTTTGACTCTGAATTTATTTCCAGGTGCGAAACGATACTACATCTCTTTGAGTGATTTACTTGGACTTGGTGGTAGATGGATATTCGTAAGTATTGTTCTAATCTAATGCAGCTTAGTTTCTTTTATTACATTTTAGTATTTTACTAATAGTTGAAGTACTACTTCTAGGATTTTTCTTGACTACATCATTTAATAGTTGAAAATACTATGAATGAACACAAGGGTTTAATTATACGACTTAACTAAAAGTACACCAAAATTGAGGTTTGTTTCACTAACAAAGATGTATTTTTGTCGCAGTAAGTTATCATGCTTTTGATGCAGATCTGTAGATGAATTGGAACGGAATCCCTTCTTACAAAGCATGACAGTCTAATTAACACATCATAGCTATGAGTGTCCCTATTCCACCCCCACCTAATCCATTTTATTTAGAATGATGGCTATTATATAGTACTATGAGGTTTAAATTATGAATTATGCTTCTGATTTCTATTTGACTTTAAAGACAAATTATGTTAGTGACACGGGACAAACGGCAATTGTAATTTATCCAAGTTTTTATATATTTTGAAATATTTTTTGTTACTATAAATATATCATGGGGACAAACGGCAATTGATATTTATCCAACCTTTTATATATTTTGAAATATTTTTTGTTACTATAAATATATCACGGGGACAAACGGCAATTGTAATTTATCAAACCTTTTATATATTTTGAAATACTTTTTGTTACTATAAATATATCACGGGGACAAAGAGCAATTGTAATTTATCGAAGCTTTTATATATTTTGAGATTTTATTTGTTACTATAAATATACACATTGCTCATTCTGTCGCTAATTAAAAACTTTTTTTTGTCACTTAATGTAAGATCATTTTCAAAATCAAACATCCATTAATAATTTCTTTACAAAAAAATCTCTATATTTAAATATAATTGAAAAACGTAAATCGTATTTCTCATTTTAAAATTCAACTACATTAATGATTTCTTTACAAAAATACCTCTATGTTTTGACAAGTTTGTTACTGGAATATTTATTTTGATAGCTGTAAATTTTCCGGAGAATATTTTTTAGCCTCCACTAAATAATTTTTTTGATCCGTCATTGTTCTTTCTATTGGAGCCCGTGCGGTGCACGGGTATAAATACTAGTATTAAAACAAACAAGATGACTTCCCCACACAAGATAAATTGAACTTGATATTAAACGTATCAAATTAAATCTTTTTTTTTTAATAAAAAAAGGAATCAATCTTTTTTTTTTGTTGATGAAAATATAGGAATAAATATTTGTTAACCGAAGATAAAATTTATTTATATAATGAATCATATCTTTTTTTTTTCTGCTCTGCCCCTCAACTCATATGTTATCATCTCTTATCTCACTTGAGTCATCAACTCATAAAGACTAATTTTTTTTTTTTTTTTTACTAATACAAGATATTCCATCATTCAAATTTATAGGATATATTTTGTCAAAAAAATTTATAGTATATATTTTTTTGACTAATCATATTTTTTTATTTTTAAAACGAGATATCTTTGTTTAACCGGAAAAAATATTTTTTTTTTGTTAAGTGAAGATAGATTTTGGAGAAAACATATATAAATATTCACCCATCTCTTTTACTCGTGTTTCAAATCACGGTTTAACCTACAAAAACAAAAAGAAAACAGGTTAAGAGATTTTTATTTGATTTAATTTTGCTATATATATACTCCTCGTCCATAAGAGTTGAATCACTTGAATGATGGATCAGATGATGGATCAGATGATGGATCGAAGAGTACTACAGAGAAAGAGTTGGTCAGACATCCATAGAGATATATTGGAAGAGATTCTACGAAAGCTGACATTGGTTGATTACCTCAAGTGTCGACAAATATGTCGTTCTTGGCGAGGCGCAATTGATGATGCTCTAGTTATAAACAAATATTTTACTAGCGCATCACCAATGCCTCGCCATGCTTCTCAATTCCCCTTTTTGATCTTGTTTCCTTCTACTTTTATCTATAACTCTCATGACAATCCTGCCATTACCGCCATTATGTCGGACATCACACAAGAAGATACCTCTTATACCATCCCAACCAAAACTTGGGAGGGTTATTTTGATTTTGATGGAATTCATGTCATGTCCATGCATGGATGGTTAGTTTTTCAAAAAATATATCATTTTGTGGAAAACAAGAGTTTGCTTCTGTATTTTACCAATCCGGTGTCGGCTGAAGGATTTGTTCTTCCACATTTGCCATTGTTTTTAGGTCAAGAGGAGGAGGCCGATATAATTAATTATAACTATGGTTATACATATACTAGTGCTTCGGTTAAACTTGTCTTCTCTTCTGCGCCATATTCCTCGGACTTTCTTGTGGTGGCTTGTGCTCAATGTGGAACGGCGACACAGTTAGCGTTTTGGAAAGTCAAGGATAAATCATGGACTTTGATTTCCAACAAAGAATCTCAACAAGAAAACTTCCATGAGTTTGTGATTCTTGATTGGAAATTATATGCTATGAGTAGTATGCATTTTTCTCTTTCAGGATCTGTCTTTGTTTTTGATCTGAGAGACTCCAATAACATTACATTTGAAAAGCTACAACTAGAGAAAATACCAAAGGGAATTGATAATAGTCGTCAGACCTGTATGCTGGCAAGAGATAAGGATGAGATCTTGTTAGTTCATCATTTTTATGACACAATTTGTGAGACGACAAAAGGATTTCGTGTGTTTAAACTTGACATTTCTGGCTCTAGATGGATAGAGGTTGATGACTTGGGAGATCGTATTTTGTTGAAGGATTACACTGGAATTCAAGTTCTATCTGCCAAGGAAATTAAGCTTCCTCAAGAGTTGAATGGAGGCAATTTTGTTTTCTTCGTCGATGATCCATTTATGAAGCGGCAGCAGCAGCATGATTTTGGCGTCTTCTCTCTAAAGAATAAGACAATTACACGTTTTCCTCTAGGTCGCTCCTCACAAGTAAGTGACGGTGGTATTATTCAATGTTTTTGGTTCATGCCTAGTCTTTGGTAGAAAAACAAGACTCATATGTATGGATCTTTTTGGTTTGCTGCAGATTATGCAGGTATTGTTTCTGTTTTCATGATATTATTATCCTAATTCCTAATTATATACTTGTCTTTTTGAAAATTCTAATTCCTAATACTTGATTTATGATCTGAATGAATAAGCAATTACAATAGAGCTAAGCTATTTATTTATACTATACAGCTAATGACAATTAAGCAAGTAACTAACTCATTAACAGAATGTAACCATATATCTAATAGAATAGAATGCTTAATTAACAAACTAACAATAAACCCCTAATCACAATCACAATAGTAGCTGATCCATTGTCTCAGAATGTTACCTGAACTCTTGTATAAAGATTAAATATATGTAAACTATTTATGAATGACAAACCATCGGGAATTCATGTGAAAAGTATTGTGCAGAAAGTAGTTGATATCTGCATTTGCGCGCGCACCCATCTACACATTACTTATAAAAGAAGGAAAACATAAAACATGTCATTGATTTTACTATGAAGTAATTGTGAGGATTTTCTATTAGTATTAGGAACCCGTCGTAGTTCTTATGTGTTTTTATGTTTAAGAGGAGGCCTCTCTCTAAGATTAAATTCATATTTGCCAACAAAATATGATATCCATATTAGTGACTTGAAACTCCACCTTTAAGGCGAATAAATGGCGGGTGTCTGGGGTTGAAATTTCAGCCCCGCATATAAAATGCGATATCCCTACCAATTAAACTAAACTCACGGGTACAAAATATATGTTTTTTTTTTTATCATGGTCAGAAATGATGGCTTGTAAAATGTCAAGTCTTAATAGTAGTTAACAATAATTTAATTTAATTGTTCATAGAAGACAACAACATACAAATAAAATAAATATGAAAAGCTAATAAATTGTTAAATCTAAAATCCTCAAGTAAAGAACAATATAAAGAGGAGAGTTAAATCTAATTGTTAATAAATTGTTAAATCTAATTTCAACTTTAACTCTTATTTTCTCCACTTGTTCTTATTGCTGCTTACTCTATTTCCTTCTTGTACTTGCTCATTATGCAACCATCAGGATTCAGGACAATTCTGCTTTGCTACACCTTTCTGTATGCTATTTTTCCGCCATATTTGTGGAGCCTTACTCAACTAACATTCATGAGCCTTGCAGACAACAATTTTACAGGTGAGATCTCATCATTACTTTCAAGCATAACACATCTCACTTCATTTGATCTTCAAAGTAATAACTTTCACGGTAACATTCCCAATGTTTTTGGAATTTAACGAAATTAGAATATTTTTCCCTTTATTTTAACAACATAGGTTATGTTTGATATCATGGTAGGTGTGTCAGAATCATAGTAATCCACCATGAAATTGCAGAAACTACAATCGTGATTTTACTGAAATTATAACTTGTAGTTTCTGTAATTTCATAGCAGATCACTGTAATTCTGACATATGATACCAAACATGCACTTAATCGGCCAGGTTCTATCATCATTATTTAAAATAACACGACTTTATTATAAAGATTTATCCATTAATTTAGTAGGCTCATTCCAAGTGATTCAAAATTTAAACTGCATATATATGGTGTTATTCTCTATGTTGTTAATAGATAAATTTCACTTATCTTTTAGTAAAATATTTCATGCGTCTCAAAATATAAAAGAAAAAACCTCATTTTTTATCTTAAAATATAAGAGAAAAAACATTAACATTTATACTTTCAAGAATATTGTACTCTCTCTTTCTCATCTTTTCCATAACCAACAACCAATAAAAATTATTTTTACATTTTCGATCATTATGTTCAAATAAAAAGGAGAGAAATAAAAACACATAAACTAATACATATATTTAGATTAATTTTAGTCCAAATTGATTTCTGTATTTTTATTTTTCTGTTCTCTCTATTTCTCTCCAACCAATTACATCATAGCAAAAATATTTTTTTTAAATTGTACAACAAAAAATTAAATTTGATATTAAACCTATAGGAATAAATCTTTGTTATGTGAAGATAAAATTTATTTATAATACTGAATCATATCTTTTTTATTCTATCCAACTCATATGTTCAGTATTACCACCTAAGTTATCTTATCTCAAGAGGGACTAATATTTTTTATTAATTTTTTACTAAAACAAGATATTCATTCATTCAAATCTAGTATATATTTTTTTTGACTAAAGTTTTAGGTAAATATAATCATTTTTATTCAACTTACAAGTTAAACTATGTTTTTTATAATATTTTTTCAATTAAATGATAATTTTTTAAGTATTTATTGATTTTATTTTTACAAAAACGATATAAAAAAATCCGATAATGGGCCGGCCCGAAGCCCGATGGACTAGCCCGGCCCATGTTGAGTTCAAAAAGTTATAATATATATAATTTAAGTTATAATATATATAATTTGTGCCAAAAAAAACTCTAATTAGCTGCGAATTTACTTAGGAATTAAAAAAAAAAAGATTTGGGTTAAAAAAAATACAATAGAGATACCATTTCGTTTCTCATAACATGTTAATCAAATTAAAAAGGTAAAGGACATATTGATTACAAAATCCTTGACAAAATAATTCAAAAGTAACTAAGAATGATCTAAGTAAATAATTCAAGAACAAATATCTTTTCCTCAATCTTCATCATCTTCTTCTTCATCATCATCTTCTCCATCATTATTTTCACCATCATTTTCCATAATTTTATCCAAACTGATGTAAACCATCTCTATTCTTGCCTTGTACATCTCACATGAAATAGACACCTAAAAAACATATTAAATTACTTAAAACCTATTAAATATAAACACCTAAAAAACTATCAAATTTCATAAATGTCTTACACATATTTCTTCCCTAGCACCGAACCACATTTAACGCAATACGCCTCTTGGTAAGTCACCAAGGTATTGTTTCACTTTCATACATCTTCATTTTTTGGACCTTCCGAGAATACATTGACACTGAAATGTAATAATTAACGTTAGATAATATAATTCAACTAACATTATATATATATATATATATATATATATATATATATATATATATATATATATAGTGATGTGTTAAAAAATTAGTGTAATCCATAACTGTTTTAAGGTTGTTAGTTAATTGAGATGGTAATTACAAGTAGTTTGATAGTTAGTTGGCAAGTTTTGTGTGTTTACTTGTAATCCATAACTGTCTTATGAACAAAATAAATAGAATTTGAGTTTTATTTTGTCCTAGATACATATTCTTTTGTTGTGTTCCTAAATTGATTATACACTATTAGTGCTATATGGGTTCTTGATTATATGTTGTTATGTTATCCTTATTGCATGCTTGTTTTAAGTTGATAATATAAAATTGACAAATAAATATGTACAAGTTAAAAAGACAAAGAACGCATTTTTTTTTAAGGACGAAAATGCATTGTTAAATCATGATATAAGAATAATTGTAATGGGTTAAAGGTGGATATAAAGCCCAATATTGTTGACTTACTTTTCACAAAAGATGGGCTAAAGCGAGAACATAAAACAATGAGAAAGGTACGATCCCAATTTTTTTTCTGAGAAACTGCAACTCTGTTGTTTTTCAGAACCAAACAATTTTTCTAAATCGGCGTTGGTTTAGCGGTTCCTAGCGGTTTTCCAGGTTTGTTCTAGGTTCTTGTGACTAACAGTTTCATAGCCCTGATTGGACCGGACTGAGTTCCGGTTCACTGTTCAACCGATCGAATTGTCCGGTCCAGTCCGGTTCTTACAACATTGACTTCAAGAAACTGAAGAAGTAGGTAGGTGGGACAAGAAAGTGGAGGTCGTCTGGTTAGGTTGATATTTAGCAAAATGTACGTTTGTTAATGGAGGTCGTCTGATTATGGCTTTATATCTTCCATAATCCAAATTTATTTTCTAACTTGATCCATTTTGTTTCAGTGTCAATCTATTTTCGGCATGTCCAGAAACTGAAGAAGTAGGGAGGTGGGACAAGAAAGTGGTTACTTACCACGAGGCTTATTGCGTAAAGTGTGGCGAATTGCTTGGGAAAAAATGTGTAAGAATTAAGAAATTTATGAAATTTAATACGTTTTTAGGTGTCTATAAAAGGTTTAAGAAATTTAATATGTCTTTCGCTTTTAGGTTTCAAACGAGAGGTACGAGTCCGAATAGGGATGGTTGACATTAGTAATATTAATTAGTCTCAAGTTTGTTCAACACTTGTTCCATCTCTAGTTATGGGTGTTCATTGATATGGGAAAATCCGAACTAAATCGGAATCCAAACTAAATTAAGGTGTTTGTGTCAGACATTTTTTTTTGTTTGGGCAAAAATTGAATCAAACGAATGAAACCTGAAAGAGATTATGGTTGCCGCCGGTCAATTTGTGAGTGTTTTCCGGGAACTTTCATTCCAATAATTTTTTTTTTTTTAAAATTTTAATTAATATGACGCACCTCTTAAAAATGCATGTGGGTTGGACTTTTTTATGAATTCCTCAATTTTTTAATATGGCGGATTCTACGTGTCACCTCGAATCATACGTGGCTAGAGCTGTAAAAATGGGCAGGGCTATCGGGCCGACCCATTAGCCCTATAGTTTTATACAAGCCGGGCTTCAAAAAAAAAGATTATCGGGCCTTATTGGGCTGGCCCCCCGGGCCTATTTTTTTAATGGGTCATCATGGGCTGGCCCCACGGGCTTTTGGGTCGGCCCCTTAAAGAATTTAAAAAAATATCTAAAAATAAGGAATTTTAGTTAGCATAAAGTCTTTAGATAAAATAAGTAACAAAAGATGAGATTTGTTAGATAAAAATATCCAAATTTGTTATGATTATCTTTATTTGAAAAAAAACAAATTTGTTATGATTACCTTTGCTTGAAAAAAAAAAAAATATAACAACTAGTTTGTGTGCGATACATATGTAGTTTTTATTGTCCATTGAATTTTTTTTTTTTTTAAATTGTAAATTTTTTTTTAAAAAAATATTAAAATTTGTCGGGCCGGCCATCGGCCCATGTAGGCCCTTGCTTATCGGACTGATGGGTTGGGCCTTGGGCCTTAATGGGCCGACCCACTTAAGCCCATTTACATGTCTTGGCCCTCTGGGCTGGGGTGGGCCGGGCCGGCCCCTTTGACAGCTCTATACGTGGCACCCCATACTTTGTATGATTTTACTATATTATCCTTACCAACTTTAAAACTATTACTCCCTTTGTTCCTTTTTATAAGGAACAATTTGGAAAAAAAATTGTTCCTTTTTATAAGAAACAATCATTAAATTCATGTTTTATTGATTAAACAATTACATTTCTACCCTTTATCTATTGCAATGTTATGCATTAATTACAGTAACATATTCCATATGCATTAATTACACCAAGGTTAGTTTTGGAATAGATTATAAAATTTTAGAATTTTTAATTAAAAAAATAAGATTCCTTGGTTTGTGTGTTTTTTCCAAATTGTTCCTTATAAAAAGGAATGGAGGGAGTATTTCAAATCGGAAAATGATATTTAGTAAAAAAATCTATGGAGAAGAATTGCAAGAATAAATCTCCACCCTTATTTACATCAACTACCCCCATAATTTTCACTAAAAGAGGAGATTAAAATTACATCATCCTATAAACTTTATGCAAAAATACTGTATTCGTTTTATCTGTTTGTTGCACAACATCTGTGTGCTTCTTAAAATCTTCAAGGCATTGCATAGTAAAAATATCTTCAAATCACAATCATGCACTAATCATGTTTGCATCGATCATGCATATCAACCATGTCTACATTGTTAAACTATACATTTCATCTCATTCATCAGGATTATATCTTGACAACAATCAGCATGACTCTGGCCTCACAAAAGCCCAATATTCATTTAGTTTTAAAATGAACTGACCGGACACAAACGATTAGGAGGGGTGGTTCTAGGTTTAAATTGACCCTAAATCACCCCAGATCAAGAAGAAAAGAAAGGTTGTGACAGACATGAATATTCCAGACATTTCAATATAGTCAAATACGTAGGCTTAAACAATTTGTTGTTTTAAGCTATTGAGTTTGTTTACATATTCATCCTTTTTAATATATTATTGAGTTTGTTTACATATTGAGTTTGTTTACATTATCACTAAAAATTAATATATTATTTATAATTTATTCACTTCATTATTTCTTATATTTAAAAGTAAAGGTAGTATGCAGATAAATTAGAAATGAACCCCAATTATAACTCTCCACATCATCATGCATTGAATTTTCACCTATTATAGGTGGAGATTGTTGGTTGGTGTTTTCATATGTTGAGTTGTGTATTCAAAATGGAAGGTGAGAAAGTGGAGTGAACGTATTACTAGTACTAAGTAGTGCTTAAGGTGTTACAAAGCCATTACCATATTTATTCACCACCACATGCCAACAACATATATGCCACATATTTGCATTTGAACTAAATAAATTGCAAAAAGGAACTGTGTATTGACCTACAACAAAATTCACATGCTAGATTGCCATGTGTCATATTTTATTCCACGAGTATTTGGATCTTCTGCAGCAACAATATATAGAAAATTTGATTTAGAAAGAGAAACATAAAATTGTTTATCTATCTAAATTCAATGGAAGAAAAAAAAAAGAAATATTTTTAGTTTTTAATTTTAAATTAACTTATGCATTTTATTGTTGATATTCTTCCTTCTTCTTTTTTTTGGATAAATAGGAGGGAGCTTATAAGTTCCAACAAGAAATCGAAAAAGAGTGAACAAAACAAAATCTATAAGATCACATGAAAGACAACAATGATTCTATTAGCCAACAAAGTGAAAGAGGCAAAATTAAGTTGGTAGTTAGTAAGGATATGTCAGGTGGAAGTTACTAAAGATATTATTAAATTTGGATTATCTACTTCTCTAAATTTATACTAACTAGAAAAAAAAGGATAAATAAGTTTTTCGTTACTACAAAATTAGTGCAATTTAATTATTTGTTCCTATAAGAAAATTAAAAGTGACAATTTTCGCTAATTGATCCACCACCGTGAATTTTCTATTCTCTTTGGATAATTATATGTTATGTTCGGAACAATTGTATAGATACATTTTCTTTTTTGTTGACAAAAGTTGTATAGATATACGATGATCTCAAATTATCCATATACTCTTATATTCTTTTCATGGTCTTGATTAAGTTTCGTTATTATTTGTGAAAAATATTTTCATTTTTGATGGTGTAAAGAATATTTTCTTACCAAATGTAACTTCTTTTATTGGATAAGGAATACACACCTATTAGGTCATCATGATAATGATAATTTCCTAATCAATATATAACTAATATAGAATTTGCTAATAATAGATACAATGAATATTTTTATATTCTAATAATATTACTGACAGTATAAAATAATTTTACATTGTCGACTAATAACAACCATATTTTTTCGCCACATCACCCTATTTCTTAATATGACATGACAAATTGACGGTTTCTTATATTGAATGATTGTGTAAAACTATTCTACACGACCAATGTTTGTTAAAGTCCTGTGAGTTTAACTCTATTGGTGGAATATTGCATTATATATGCAAGGAATTAGGGTTCGAACCCCGATCATCTCTGTTATCCATTTTAAGAGTATAATTTATAGTCACTAAACTACTTGACAAATATATATATTCTGTTAAAAAACAAAAACTAGTTAAATAATTTATTTTCAAAAGATAATAGTTAGAGAGACGACATATATATATATATGGTTTTATTGTACTACGTTTATTTTGCTTTCTTTTGGATAAAATCTAGTAGTCCCCCCATGTAATTTTTTTCCTTTCTATTTATATTATTATGAGCTATAAGTATACGATGGGAGCGTTTAAATGTACTAACTTAGTTGGATGTTTACTAACTCCTTGATACTAGGGGTGGCAAAACGGGCCGAGTCCGCCGGGCCGACCCGTTTGACCCGCAATTTTTGACGGGCTGGGGTGAGGTTTTCAGCCCGCTACCTTAAGTTGGCCCGCCCCGCCCCACCCCGTTTTTGAGCGGGCTTAAATGGTGCGGGCCTAAACGGGGGCGGGCATGCCCGTTTTTCCACCCCTTTCTAGTATTTATCATTTTATCTTATATTGTAAGGAGTACTTATTAACTTTGGTTGATGATTTGTTAGTTTAATTAAGCGTAATTATAAAAAATTGTTTGTTAACTTGGTTAATGTTTCTTTTAGTTTAATTATCTCTATTCTCTGCTGCAATTTTCTCATAATTATCCCTATTATAGTATTATTGTTAGTTTAAATATGAGGTAAGAATTGTAAGGAATTGTTGAGTTATTATAATTCAACATATTTAATATTTTTTTAACATTGAATTGTGAAGTTGTAATTCAAATTGTAAAAAAAATAAAAAAAAAATTTGGCGGCCATGCCCGCCAACCCGCAACCCCGCCAATAAACGGGCGGACTTGAATTTTGAACCCGCACACCTAAGTTGGCCCGCCCCGCCCCACTCCGTTTTTGGGCGGGCTTAAATGGGGTGAGCCTAAACGGGGCGGGCATGCCCGTTTTGCCACCCCTACTTGATACCCATCCATATGCTCTTAGCTTATAAAAAAAATATTATCATCTAAAGTCATTAATATTTGCACGTAATTACCAATTTACCAATTACATTATTCTTATTATATCATTTCCTTTTTTAGGTGATAAAAAAAAACTCTATACTTACGGGACATTGTACACTTTCTTTAATCCACCAAAATAGTTCAAAATATTTGGATTATACCTCTTTTAGAGAGAACCGTATGAGAAATAAATTTTTTAAAATAGAGACAATAGACCAACAAGGTCGGGTTTAGCAGAAGGCATTATACCTTATAGAGAGAACATTTGAGAAATAAAAATATAAGAAATACTATGCTATACAAGTAAATAAAAAAAAAGCAACCTTTTTTTTTTCTTCTCTAAATTATTGAGTATTGTGATAGATTATAAAATTAATTTTTACAAATAAATTTTAATTATTTATTTAATTTCTTAATTTAAATTAAAAATGTATTAGTCAAAAAAAATTAAACTGTATTAGTCCAAAAAATATATTTAAAAGATAAACTGATCTCTCATTTTATTAAAAAGCATTAATAAATCCATATTTTTAATGTCCAAATATATTTTCACAAACTTTCATGATGGAGGTTATATAAAAACATCAATTCTTGTACCAAAAAAAAAAACATCAATTCTTCCTAAATTTTTCCTCTTATTATGAATATGATTTAAATTATTGATTTTATAATTAATATTTTAATTTCTTGATTCAAACTAAAAATATATATTAGTCAAAAGAGAAAAAATTAAAAATGTAAACTGAATCTCTCTTTTTATAAAAAAAAGTTAATAAATCAACTTTTTTAATGTCAAAATATATTTTCCCAAACTTTCATGATGGAGGTTACACATAAAAACCTCTATTCTCTTGACCAAAACAATAAAAATTTGACCAAAAAAAAACCCCTCAATTCTTATTTCTTCCTAACTTGCCTTTTTTTCTTCCTCTTACTATGTTTATGATTTGTGATTCTCATGATTCTCTCACATTAAAACCCCTTTTATTTTCTCTCATCTCTCTATCACTCTTTGTTTTTGAGGGAATGTTGTAGAAAACCATGAAATCATCTAGTAAAACTTTTCATGACAAATTTCACAACTATGGCCAAAGGGAAAGCTGGTCCAACCTATTGATTAAGGGGTTCCCATATGTTTTGACATCTCTATTGATAGTCACCATTTTGAGTTTCTTCTTCCTTTATTCTCCAAATTCTTTGACCCTTGTGCCTAATCAAAGCCATGATGAAATCATTGAAAATCACTCCCAAAAACAAGAACATGAACATGCCAACACCTTTGTGCCTAATAAACATGACATCATTGAAGAACATCAACGTGCCAAGATATCAACACTTCCACCATCCAAACCACATAAGGGTATGTTCCAAAATGATCACATCCATATTCAATCTTGATATATGTTGGTTTGATTATTTTATTTTTAGTCCTCAATTTCCTTTGATATGTTTGCATCAATTTTATTTAACACAATTTTGTATAATTTTTGTCGAGATTCATCAAATCATGTTAATGGGACAATTCAAATTGTAGTTTGACCCGATACACTTTTGAGGTCAAAACATGAAAGAGAAAAAATAGAAAATATGTGGTGGAACCAGAGAGATGGGGTCGGGGTTATAGAGTTGCTCATTCTATCATTACGAATTAAGAATTAAAAAATTCTACATATTCCTAAATTTATGTCACATGTGTTAAACAACGTAAATCTGTTTGTATTCTTCTTTCGAACTTTGAATTCTCGAATAATTTATGTTAAATATTATTTTTATTTTTATTTTTATTTTTTTTAGAGAAGAAAACTTGTGACTTGTTTAAGGGTCATTGGATTAAAGGTTTAAGAGGGTCATCATATTACACAAATTCAAGTTGTCCTACAATTCCAGATAGCAAAAATTGTTTCAAGAATGGAAGAATTGATAGTGATTTTCTCAATTGGAAATGGAAACCTAACCAATGTGAACTTCCAATGTTTGATCCTAAAAATTTTCTCAACATGGTTCGTGGCAAGAAAATGTCTTTTATTGGTGATTCTGTGGCTAGAAACCATATGGATTCTCTTCTTTGCCTCTTGTCACAGGTTAGTTTGTTAAGTTTATTTTTCTTTTACACGTTGCACATTTACATTCACATAACATACATTTTTTTTTTTTTGACTTTTGAGGTGTTGAAAATTCTTTGCTTGCATAATAAGTGGAATGTGATTCTTGTAAATAAAAATGAAGGGTAGAGGAAAAGGATTGTGAATGTGATGCCACATGATTTCTTAGCACTTTCTTTGTTGCAGTTAGTTTCACATTTTGTTCTAAGTTTTAATTTTGTCCCTTACATTACTTTTTTTATGAATTTTTGTTCTTTACATTTTGTTCAATTGGAAAGGCGGAAATTTAGGATTAATTAATATGCAAAGTCAAAAGCTAAAGTTGAGGCAGAGAGTAAGGGATAATGGATCAATTTAGTGGCTGTTTCCAGATGTAATTACTTGGTAATCAATTCCACTTCTACTCCTTATGGGGAAATAAATTATTTAGTATACTCATCCATTAATATATAGGTTGATTAGTTGTCAAAAATGTGGATGGGAACGATTAATTCCAATTTATTCTTATTTTATTTTTTATAAATTTTTTTAAATTGTCCCGTGAGCTTAGCTCAGTTGGTAGGACAATATGAGAGTAAATCTTGAAGAATAATTCTATTAGTAATTAAAGTGACACCATACAAACCAAGACATTGAGCTCAAGTGGTTAATAAGTTACCCTTAGAATGAATCGTTGGAAAAAATCCAAATTTGATTCTTAATAAGAACAATTATTGATCGGACTTTAGGAACCTTTCTCCTAAGAATTCTAAAGAAAATATGAACTATGTTTCTTGAATATGATGTCACAAAATTTAATTTTTACCATCTCACATTTCATGGACAAGAGTCCCCATGTTTAAGCCAAATTTAAATCATCAAATATCCTGCAGAAAATTTGTACAAGGGACTTGAATAAACTTGTGAACCAATCTATATGTAGAAGACAAATGACATTGGCACGTAGAAATCAGTGTCGTTCCTGACTTTTTATGGGCCTTAGGCCAAAAAAAAAATTCTTTCATTTAATATAATAGCATTAATATATATTTTTTGGGTACTATATACCATCTTAAAAACAAATTTTTCAAGAGTCCATTGTTATGATTTTATTAGCTATTCCTTTCATTTTTTTCACGTTTTTCTTTACCACATAAATGTTTTTTAGACAACATCTTCTAAACTTCAGATAGAAAAAAAAAACTCAAGTAGAAAACAATAACATATGGAAGTAGAATGCTGACTTTGAAGAACAATTGAAAATTCTAAGATCCAAATGGTTGAAATTGGATGAAAAAAATAACATGTTAAGTATTAATAATTTGTAGAAAATAAATTAAATAACTTGTTAATATTATTAGGAACACAAAAAATAAAACAACGCCAAAACCTAAACAAGAAAAACCTATAACATTCTTACATACCTTACAAGAATGCAAGAATTAGAAAGAAAAAAACAAAACAAAACAAACTCAATAGGAATTAGGAACAAAGACAAGTGGTGCCGTCTTTTTGTTGTTCTGCAGGGTTCTATTTTAATCCTACCATTATGGTTGATTATTTAGTAGGCATTAAAAAAAAAAATTGGAACTCAATCACATTTTAAATCCCACCTATTTCGTAGGCTTAATCATATTTTCAAATATACTTGATTTTTTTTTTATAATAGTATATTTTCTTTCTTTAAATTTAATTGATTTTTTATTTTCAATAATAGTAGGTAGGTATAATAAAATATTTTGGGCCCCTAAAACTGATGGGCCTTAGGCCATGACACTTATTGCCTACCCTCAGGGCCGGGCCTGGTAGAAATCATTGATTCAACAAAACTCATAATAATCAGTTTTCTGTCACCATATTTTATTTTATTAGTATTAGTTTTATTACATCCTCCGTTCCTTTTTATAAGAAACAAAAGTGAAATTTTTATAAGAAACTTTGACTAATTTTCAAATGTTTTAAATATTGAATTTCACTTATACTCTTATTTATTATGAAAGAGAATATTAAAAATAAGTAAGTTAATTGAATTTAGAGTAATTAAATAGGGGTATAGATGGAATAAGTTTAAATTTATAAGAGTATTAATTGAAAAGAACTATTTACAATGTATTTTCTTGGTATGTGTAATTTTTTCAAACTGTTTCTTATAAAAAGAAACGGAGGGAGTAGTATTTTTTTATAGTATTATTCTTATTGTAATATTTTAATTCAATAGGTCAACAATCCCATGTTTAAGCTTCATAATTGGAATCTGATTCTGTTTTGCTGTATACATAATGTTATAACCATGATATGATATTAAGCATTGACATTCTATATGGATTCTTTTCTCTTTATTTTTCTCATCTTGAATTTTTTTGCCCTTTATTTGGTGAGAATGAAATGAATGTTCATTATGCTTTCTTGATACTCTCATAGAAGCATTTTTGTTCATAGCTCCTCTTTAGGTTTCAGATTTAAATTCTTCCAATGTCAATTTTTATGTTGGGTCGGTCTATTCAAAATTTTGCAGTGACTTCAATTGACCCCCACTAGTAAACGGTCGGGTCCCATGAATTAGTCAGTCCTTAAAAGACATGTGTACGTGATCACATAAAAAGTCTAGTAGGATAAATGTCATGAAGTGGCATATGTGAGAAATTTCAAGTTTAGAATAAATAGTAGATTAAATACATCTATTTTAGAATTTTTGTTATGTTTAAGCCACTCATGAATCAAAACCTTAACTTAATTTTGTGCTCAAATTTTTTACTCCATGTTACAATTTCCTTCAAAATTTTGCAGGAGGAAACTCCAAAGGATATACACAAGGACTCAGAAGATAGGTTTAGGACATTTTATTTCCCTAACTATGATTTCACTCTCATGATGCTATGGAGCAGATTCCTTATAGTAGGGGAAGAAAGAATGGTAAATGGAACCGGAACAAGCGTTTTCGACTTGAATTTCGACAAAGTAGACGAAGATTGGGCGAAAGTAATACCAGAATTGGACTACGCAATAATTTCAGATGGACATTGGTATTTCAGATTAATGTATCTTCATCAAGGTGGTAAATTAATAGGTTGTGTTTATTGCAATGAAAAAAATGTGAAAAATTATGACATAGATTTTCCTTTAAGGTTATCTTTTGAAAAAGCATTAAACTTCATTAACAATTGCAAAGAATGTAAGAAAGGTAAATTGTTAACAATTTTGAGGACATTTGCACCAGCACATTTTGAGAATGGAGTTTGGAACACTGGAGGGTATTGTAATAGGACAAGTCCTATGAATGAAGGTGAAGTTGATTTAGGAAAATTTGAATGGAAATTAAGGAATCTTCAAAGGGAAGAGCTTATGAAAGTTAAAAATAATAATAAAGGGAAAATTAAGTTTGAAATTTTGGATGTAACAAATGCTATGATGATGAGACCAGATGGACATCCTGGTGAACATTGGGGGAATAAATGGATGAAAGGTTATAATGATTGTACTCATTGGTGTTTGCCTGGTGCTATTGATGTTTGGAATGAATTATTGTTGGCTGTTCTTCAAAGGGAAGGTGATCAAGATATGATGATGAGTTTTGGATTAGAGTCATCATCAAATACAAGAAGATTGGTATAGTTTTTATGTTATATATATAGTTAAAGGGAAATAGAAATTTCTATGATCATATACATTTTTTTTATTAGTACATGAGAATAATGATATTGTTTTTGTGTTATTTTGTTACATTGATATGTGGTTTAAAGTTTTAGGATTATTATATCTTTTGTGTGTAATTTTCATTGTCCACAATATTGCAAGGGTAAAGTGTCTTAAAGGTATTGTTTAAGGATTTCATAAAAAGAAATTGTGGTTTAAAAATACAAGTCAAATATATGTAAAAGTAACCGGAGCACAATTTATGCATAAAACTAATCACTTTTGATTGCTTTGAGGAATAAGACTTCACTTTTAAACACTTCATCTACATTTTACTTTGATGGTGCAACCTCAACATCTCTCTATGACTTTTATTTTTAAGTGGGGGTAATATTATCATATTAGTTGATTTTATATTGATTGAAATTCGAAGTTGAACACTCAACTTAAATTTTAAAATGATATTATAATTTATTTAAGATTTATTAGATCAACAATTAATAAGACCCTTTTATTAGGTTACCACTATGAGGCCCTATAAGTCGGACCTCATATATCTAGTTACATGTTTGTTGGGGGTATGTTAAGACTTAATAGTCTAATATTTGATGAAATATGGTATAATCACATATTTAGTATGGATAGTCTCCACCTTACAAATCCGCTTTGTAAGGGGTAAATTAACCCAACCCAAATTCTTAATGATTTTATTTGAATTGCCTAAGTAGGTCCTAACCTGAGAATTGATCCTCTCTAGTCAATGGAGGGTCCGGTCAAATCCAAGTCATTCATTATTTTTGACCAAGTGTTCAATAATTAAAATAAAAGGTATAGATCAACAATTCACTCGCTCCCATAAAATTGTCACCGAAGACAATCTTTTCTCATTCTATGTACTCTACAATTCATGTAAAATAAATATTATTTTTATTTTAATCTAAATCATGTTATTGAATTCAGATAATTACTCCCTCCGTCCCAAAATAAGTGACCTAATTTTGACTTAGTGTACTATTCATTTGACCTATTTTGACCTTATTTTTCTACTTATATATACTTGTAAATATTAGCATATGAGATTTTGTTTGATTTGTCTCGACGAGTATTTTCAAAATATACAATTTTTATAATTTTTAATAATAGATAATTAAAGATATTAGCGATCAAAGTTTGACATTGGTAAGCGTAAACGAAGTCAAACAGGTCATTTATTTTGGGACGGAGGGAGTAATAAAATTCACGTAAAAACAAAACATTTAAGAGAATCCAAGTTTAATTTTTAAATAAAATGATTATTAATCATATTTTACTTATTTTTAAACTGAACTTCAAATTTATTTACTCTCATAACAGCAAATCCGGATTACAACAATGTCTTTTACGAACCGAAAGATCACCAAAAAAAGATATCGTTAAAAAGAGATTACCTAATATATAATTCATTTTTCACTTTATCATCCACGACCACAAATACTTCAATGGTTAGTCCAAAAAGAACCATCATTAAAATTTCTCTTGGATCATGTTGGTTAACTACCAAACAACTATTTTAAATTTGCGGCCAAAAATCATTTTAATTTGACCATTTAAAAATAATAGTTTAATTTGAATAAAATTTATTTAAGATCAATATTATTTAGAGTTTTTGGTGAGGCTTACAAAATTTATATTGATAAATAAATTTAAATAAATCAATCTTAACAGACCTTAATTTTCAATCATAATACACAAACAAGAACAAGGGTTACATACTACAATTCTCAATAAACTCATTGTTTCAGCATTAACCCCATGACAAATATAAAGTTAATCTCAAATGGCACATGAGAGCTGTTTTGATAAAACATGGGCCTTTTGATATTACATAACTAAAATAACATATTCAATAATATAATTATATTCAATAATATAATTATAAAAGAATATAATTGAAGTATTGCTTCTTGTCAATTAAATGTTTTTCTGAAAACATCTAAAGTGTAATTGAAAAATTAAAAAGACATTTAATAAATATAGAAGTTTAAAAATGTTTTGGAAAATGAGGTGTGTGATAGTATGCCATTAAAATTTGTGTATTTATCAAAATTTCCTTGGAACACAAAGTTTAATTGAAAATCAAAGTTTGTATTGAAAAATGACGTTTAATTTAGTTTGTCATTAAAGTTTGTGCATTTACAAAAGTTTATCGAAAACATTAAATGTTGGATTGAGAAGTTTAAATAATAATTACTTCTCTAGTCCTAATTATAAGAAACTATTCACTTTTTAGATACATCAAACTTTCAATATATCTAAAAAGTGAATATTTTTTTATAATCATGATCAGAGGGAATAATATATAAAAAGTCTAGAGATGCATTGGAAAATGATACATGAAGTTGTTCATAAAAACTTTCTTTAATACATCAAAAGTTGGATTGAGAAACTAAAAAGACAGACAAACATAAAAGTTTATAGATTAAAGACATTTTGAAATGATACATTGAAAAATGTGACATTAAAAAATATGCACTTAACAAAGGTTTGAATAAACGGGAGTTAAGAGTTTCAATTTGCTTTTTTTTCCAATGAAAATAAGTAAAGAAGTTAAGCTAGAATTAATATGGCCCCCGCATGGGTTAATCAAGAGTTTGGACCAAATATTCAACCACTTTAAATACTTGAAAATAAAGAATATTTCATTTCCTATGAAATTTTTTTTAGAAAAATTTGATCTCAAAGACTTCCTTGTAAAGATAACACAAATAATTGAACTTAGGTGTGCGTTGATTTGGTTAAAATTAGTAGTATCACTTTTTACAAAAAAAGACTAAAGTTGATGGGCTAAAAGTGTTACTATAAAAGTTAGAAGTCACAAATTCGCAAGTTTGTAAAAATTAGGGATCGAAAATATAATTTAACAAAAAACAAATAATTACTACAAAATAAATCTAGTTTTGATTTTTTATAACATACTTCTAACATTAAATTCTGAACTATTTCCTTCAATTCTATATATAAGTAAAATTTAACTTTCTAAATTTATTAAAAAATAATCTATCTAATCTATTTTATTAATTAGATATATTAAATTTTCAATGAATCTAAAAAACAAAATTATAGATTCAAGAACTCACATGTATTAACTGCACCCAAACCACATCCATTTTCTTTCCCTTCATTTTCCTTCCACTCCAAATTTCAGAACCCGAAAGAAAAAACCACCATCAGTTTTTCTTCTTTCTCCACCAATTTTTCCGATTCCAATGTCTTCTTCTTCCGACGAAGGTTACGCGATCGAACTGTACATGGATCCAGCACTCGAAAACCAAGTCCTCAAAGCATGGAACGTTCTAGCTCGCCGTCAAATCAGTACCGAACTAATCGAAATCGGTTCACGACCACACATCACACTTTTCTCAACTCCTTACCTTCTCGAACCTTCCAAACTTGAATCTATTCTCAAAACCCTAACTTCCAAATTCGATCCATTTTCTCTTTCTTTCTCTTCAATCTCTTCTTTTTCCAATGATAACAACACTCTATTTCTCTCACCTACTCCTTCAATCTCTCTTCTCAATTTTCACTCCAATTTAGTTGATTCCATTGTTAAAGAAGGAATCGAGGTTTCTGATGAATTTGCGGTTGGAAATTGGATTCCTCATTGTGAAGTTGCGAATCATGTTCCGAAATCGAGAATTGCTGAAGCTTTTACTCTTCTTAGAGATCTTAAATTGCCTGTTACTGGTTATGCTGTTGATGTTGCTCTTGTTCAATTCAATCCGGTTCGTGAGATTTTCTCCTTTGTGCTTGGTAACAATAATAATAATATTGTTGAGAATTGAATCTTTTATTTGTATGTTAGATTGTTGTAATAAAATTGTTGTTGTTGTTGTTGATGATTTGTAACTTTTTTTGGAGGAATTGTTTATGAATTATGATGATTAGTTTTAGAATATTGGATTTTGGATCATAAGCTATGTAGCACATGATACTGACATTGACACCAGTAATGATTTAGGAATTTTTGTTGTTGATGCTGATTGAGTTTTTCTTAAATTGGAACTTTTTTGGAGGAATTGTTTATGAATTATGATCCAAAGTTGGATTATAAGCTATGAAACACAAATATAGGATACGACACTGAGATTGACACGTAGATATTGGTAATAATTTAAGAAAATGAAAGTGCTTGAATCTAACTCACATGTGTCGGTGTTGTGTTGCACACCGACACGTGTTGAACATCATACACGCTTTCAATTTGAAGTGTTGGTGCTAGGTAGATTATAAGACAATGTTATGTGGAGAATTTGTGTTGTAGTAAGATTTTGTTGCTTTTGTTTTTATGCTAATTGAGTTATTCTTAAATTGGAACTTTTTTGGAGGCATTGTTTATGCATTACGTTGATTAGTTTTGGAAAGTTGGAGGGAAGAATATATACTATGAAGTGTAGATACTAGTACTAGACATGATACTGAAATTGAAACGTAGACTCCGGTAATAATTTAAAAAATGAAAGTGATTGAATGCGGTGTTGTCAAATAGAGCTATAGTGTAGCAGATTTGAACGAATTTATATTATTCTGAGATACACTATTTAGTATAAAGTGTTGTCAAATAGAATCTACTGTGGCGCTATAACGCTGTTGTCAAACTGCTGTTTTTCACTTTAAGCAATTGACAACACGGGTTGAATGTAATCACACGCGTCGGATACCAGACCCGCCCTTCAATTTGAAGTGTTGATTCTTCGTAGTTTATAAGATAATGTTGTGTAGATTTTTGTATTGTATGGCTCTGGTAGAAGTAATTCAACTTCGTTTCATGTTAAATGGTTTTAATCAATGTTTTATGTTGTAGTTGACAACTGCAATTGTGACTGTACTGTTCTTTAATTTTCTACTAGATTAAGAGTGATCACTACTGTGATTTAAAACTTTGGTTCTAAGTTTCTAATGAACATAGTCTTATCATGTGTTTGCTTTTTTAGAAGTTGGGAAATTATTCTCTATTAAGGCCTAGATATTGCAATGAGTTTATGACTATTCACTTATAAAAAAGTATTCATTGAATTATGAAAGCTCATTTCATGTTATATGAGAAGAAGCCATGTTTAAAAGTTCATAGATATTGCAAGATTCTTTTGAAGCTTTTTTCTTTTGCATTAGCGTTTCTTAAGATTTTTATCCAAATTGTCTTTGTATGATAGCTGTTGTTATTTTGACTGTTACTCCTTTGTTGCCATTGAAGTTGTCTTAACTGGATTCCTGTAGTTTTCAAGTATCTATCTCCTTCTGTAAACATTTCAGCCATCGTAATGCATATGTTCTGTTTAATTTATGTTATCGTGTTGTGATCCTAGCTTAGATATCAGTGATGCGAGTTCCTTTTAGGTATTTGACACTTATGCGATGCAATGCATGGTGAATTGTCTGTAAATCAGGATGAGTGCATATGCATGTCTGTTTTGTGTTTGTGTTTTTCAGAATTCAGATATCGGAAAACATGGTAATGGACTTTGTTTTGTTGCTGTTTCGTTTATTCTACACTTCCTATCCAATTTAAAATGGTATTTTATTGGTATTCCTGTAAAATATTTTTATTTGAAAAATATTTACATGATTCATTAAAGAAAGAGAGACATTTGAAAAGTTTGTGAAAATGTTTATGCATTTTCTTTCTACATGTTGTCAAATTGTTATATCTGTATGGGTTTTCGACCCGACAACCAACTGTGAATCCAAAGTGTGCCTACAAGTACATGTTTATTTACATATAGTAGCATATAGAGTTTTATCGTGTTTACTTTGGTTCGGCCTTTTTGTGATTGGGAAATGTAAGTCTCCTTCATTTTTGCCGGTTATTTATTGGGGCGATGATATCTTCATTTCTATTGATATCCTTCACCTACAAATTGACAGGGATACTTATTTACAATTTTACACCACTTATTTGTCAATATACTTAGCTTAAGCTACATTACAGTGAAAATATGAAGTGCATGTTCATCGTTTAACAATGAGGTGTTGCTTCTCAATCATTTGACCCAGTAGACTGCAAAGTAGGTTAGGGGCACAAGTAATGTGCTGAATTCTTTTATGAGAAGTATTAACAACACACTAGTCTCTTGTGTGAAATTTAATTTGAGGTCTTTTGATTGAGGTTGTGGCTCTTAAAAAATGAGAGATCTCAACCTCTAATAAGAACAATGATTGATATTACATATATATAAAGTCATTTTCGACCAATGTGAATCACTTACTAATGTTACTTAAATGTTGATGTGACAAATGCATAAATGTTGCTATTGATGTCCTCTCATTCTGTTTTCTCCTGTTTGCAAGATTATCTCCTTTGTGCTTGGTAACAAAATCATCGCGGATTCCTAATGTCCTTTAGTTTTTCCATTAACTTGAATGCAGCATGGCAATTGGAGTTAGTTAGAATTAGTTGTTTCTGTGATCTTTCATTCACTCTGTGATACAGAGATGTAGAGCACTGTATAAAATCCTAACGGATGCTGAGAAATTCATAATTGTTCTGTTTCTCAAATTCATCGCTTTCGTTATATTTCTTTTACATTGTGTTGTCTTTGGAGCTCAAAAGCTAGTGACATAAGCCGCGGTGGAATAGGCTATAAGATGCAAAAGACATAAGAAGATAGTGTTACGCACTGTAAAATTTGGGGTTACTTTGAATGAGTTATTTGAGTTGTGTTTGTGTCAATAATTTCAGATTACTTTGACTTGTTTTTATTCAGATTTTTTAATGGCAGTTGTCTTTGATCCTCTGTTTCACTATGTATGTTGGGGATATATGACTATGAAGTCAAGTAGTAGCATGAAATGCATGTTTGCTGCCTATGGGAGTTTCTGACTTCTGAGTAATACTACTATTTATACTAACTAGTAATGCATAACTATTAATATCACTGTGCAAAAATAATAATATTAATATCACCTTTGTAACTAGCATTTTTAATAAATCTTTATTTTTATGGGAAAACTGAAGAGGGGGGGAGTACTTTTTTTGTGAGATTGCTTTCTTAGCACTGAGTCTTCATGAGTTATTGTCCATTGTTATTCAAACTAGTGATAATACCCGTGCTATGCACAGTGACATTAAAAAAAAAAAATTATTCTTTAACTATTATTAAGTCCTTAAAAAAAAACTATTCAATCATTTTTTATTTAGTAACATAAAAATAATAATTATGTTGGGAATGAAGAACAAAATAATGAAATTTAAAATCCATAATTTTTTTTGTTTTTGGAGACATATACCAAAAAAAAATGAAAAGAAAAAAATATAAGGAGGTAAATATATTTAATAGTTAAAGGATTAAAAAAAGGAAAAAATAATTAATTTAATTGACATTTAGTATGAATTGAATTTTGAAACGTAAACATCATAAACGAATGCACTATACTCATAAAAATTTGCAAATTGTCAAATTAGAAATAAATAAATACCAAAATAAACTGAATTTCATTGGTGATAAATACATTTATACAATTAAGACGGCTTAGTTTTGTGTTTAAAAAAAATAGGTTTACCTATTTCAAAATTGACTAAACTAATGTAATTGTTAGTATACATTTAATTTGTGATTAGTTTCGTGTTATTTCTGAAACTACAGAAACAAAATATGGAACTATGTCGTGTTAGATTCTTAGCTAATAAATACGATTAACAACATTCAATACTTTTTAACAGGAAATAAACATTAAAATCATACAATAAGTAAATATTATCCAACGAATACAATGAGGAAATTCTTTCAAATTGAGAAATAGCACACAACTAAAACAAATGACATTCAACAAACATAGTAACAGATATAGTCTTTCACAGACTTAATTTATAAACACGTCCAACATGACTGCAATCAAGTAAATTAAACTTGAAGCACAAAACATCTCCAGCAACAAACTCGCTTGTGATACAAAAACTTTCCCACCCTACGCCAATTGAAGTTGTCTTAAAAGGCTTGTCAGTCAGGGCAATCTCAAAGGTATCAATAGTTCCATTATCACAGCAAACCACAATATACTTGAACTTGTATCTCCTGAGATACTCTTCAAAAGGACCAAAAACATTCTGGAAAAAAAAATTACTTAATATTGTGATTGAAAAATAGAATTAATGAAAACAAAAATAAATTGAAGCAAAGAGTAACTTACCAGGAAAGGTTTATTGATGTTATCATCTGTTACATCAACAATGAACTCAATAGTATAACCAAATCTGGTATAACGACTATGGTACATTGGAATTTGACAGTAACATTCCAATGTCTTGCTAAACATCAAACCAAAAACATTGTTACCATAATAGAGAAAATCAACTTCCTGATTAATATCAAAACCAAAGACATCTTTTATTTCTCTCCACCCATTAGTAAGTAGAGGATGAATAAAACTTTGGTTAAACTCCACACTGTGTAATTTATCCTTGTAATCTATAAACTTCCAAGTATCAAGCAACTCAGAACCATACTCTTTAAAAAAGTTTGGATCAACCTCACCATAAATCTTCAACAAAGATAAAAACAATATACATTTTAAAAGAACAAACTAACATGGAAACCATAACAAAAAATATAATTCCCTGTACAATGTGACAGGTATATACAAAGCTGACCAAAGGTCACACTAAAGTGTAAAGTTTTATCCTGTACCCCCACATGAATGGATACATTAATGGCAAGGCATTTAATGCAGCCGAAACAAAACTATCAACACCAAATATCAACTAACAAAGTACTCTGCTGCTGGTATATATCAGCAAGGATAAAACAAAAAGAATTAAGGAAAGTAAAAGGCGGCAAATGAATTGATACACATCAATTCAAACTCAAGAAATATGCCATGAAACCTTTGAGCAAAAAAATAATACTGAAACAACTAAATAATTAAGGAGAGTAAATTTTAATCAGGACATTCAAAAGTTTAGGAAGAATAAAGAAAATAGAAAAACAATCTTACCAATCCTCAATTAGTGAGTCTACAATGAAAAGAACAAATCCATACCCAATCAATCTATTAAGCATAACATACAACAAAAGTAATAAATAAAAATTATGAAAATACCCAATAATAAGATATAATACAAAATTCTAAATACTAAAAACAACAAACTGTAGTTGATTAAATTAAATTAAAATTTCTCTATAATGTGCAAATTTGCATATCTTTAAAATTGAAGAAAAATTTCTAATAATTATTAGGTTTAATTATAGTTTTGGTTTCCCTATTTTTATTATTTTGTACAATTGATCTCTTTATTTTAACATTCAACAGTTTTGGTCTCTCTAACATATATTTTGTCTAAAATATGATGATACAACATGTTTTAAATTATCTTTATAAAAGATTTTTCTTACAATTTCATCAATGTTGGTATTTTCTCATCACCAAATTATATACTACGTTATTTAAAATATATTACATCATTAATTTATAGTTAAAAATTATGATATGGAGACCAAAACTGTCGAATTTTAAAATGTAGGAACCAAATCTGTAAAATAATGAAAATATGATGACCAAAACTGCAATTAAGCCTAATTAGTATTATGTGTTTATGAGCAAAGCATAACTTGTGGAAAACGGAAGAAAATTAAAATATAGAATCCATAATAGGAAAGATATATTATCGGTTTTGCAGTTTAGTTTTCTCGTGTTTGTGACTTGTGACTTCTTTGAAAGCACTTTGTAGTAATTAGGTTACTTGTGGGATTCTTCGACTTTATCATTATTAATCTCCATTGAAATACTTGGTTAATCGTGGTCAGCCACTTTAATAGTGCATTGAACAAAATATCGTTAATTTATAAAATTAAAAAAATGGTTATCATAAATAAATACAAATTTTTTTATTGTTGTTAACAACGATTAATCTCCGTCGGAGAATTGTGAGACACACGAGGCGTGTTCTCTCTCTCAACATTATCTGTTGACAAATCTCCAAAAGAGTATGGGAGGTACTTTTATAAGTTTTTATAATTCGAGGGAGCTAACTAAACTTCATCTCTTTACTTAAAACCCAATGCACATGATCGGCGTAGCCACCCCCCTCTACTAGAAAGTAGAAACCACAAGGGAGGTTGGATAACGCCGACATGGATGGGGGATAAGAAGTGTGTTTCCGAGGATGAGTGACATTAAATTTAATTAGGATTAGCAATTAACAATGAACATAAGTCTTTAAGGACTCAGGTCAAGTACTTTACTATTGTAAAAAATGGAGAACTTTCACCCTCAACCATTAAATAAAAATGAAGGGCTCAAATTATATTTGTAAATGCAAAGTTTCACCTGAATGGATCACTTTATCAGAATAGGAAACGAATTTCATCAGCACCTAAACTCTTGTTTAAGGAATCTAATCTCTTCCATAATAAATTATTCGTCACTTTTTAACCTAATTCCAAAAATGGGCAACAATTACACATAGATGAGAAAAGGATACACATAGAATATGTGGTCAATCTCATTTACGTCATGGAATTGCTAAGTTTGTATGACCTTACACCATAAGGACCAGTGGTTGAAGTTGTTCCCTATCAGCTTTGGCTGCTGATCTTAGATTATCAACTTTCATATAGGCTATAGCAAGGTTGTTAAAATCGCAATTTAAAACGAGTTCAATTGCTGGTAGAATCGTTTTCTGGTAAAATTGTGATCTGGAATGATTTTACACGATTTAACTCGTAGTAAAATCTCTAAAATCGTGTAAAATCGTAGCAAAATCGTGTAAAATCTTTGGTTTTAACTCTTTGAGACGATTTAACCTTTTTTTAAAAAAAATAAAAAAAATTGACAATTTCTTTAAAAAAAAACCCAATTTTTATGAATATTACATTTTATTATGGTGATTTAGTATTTTTAGCTTTGAAATTTTAAATTATTAATGCATTATAGTATTTTATAAGTATATATACATGTTATGTATATAAAAATAATATTATTTTAATGAGGTAAAATCGACGATTTTACGTTTCGATTTTACGTTTCGATTTTACCTAGGCCAAAAGAGTTAACGTAAACTCTCGATTCCGACAACCTTGGGCTATAGGGTCTGCTAGTTTTGTTTGTTTTTTTGCCCCTTTATTCGCACACAAAAAAGTATGTAAGACTTGAATGATCTATGTATGACAAAAAAATAATAACAAATGACTAATCAGATATAGTTAAACAACTTTAAAGGATTGCATGATGCATCGAGCTCAGAACGTTGCCACATCAACAAATATAGATCAAACATAAAACATCCGAAATTTTAAAGTGTAAGAAATGTCGCTCGTCGTGACTACTCTTGTTCTGTATTGGCAAAAAATTCAGTAGAAGACTGTCTTCAACAATATCTCTATAATTTGAGGTACCATTATCCCCTATCAACAAAATACCCCTAATCTAGGACACCCCAGCTAGTGTACTTCTCAATTCCAAGAACGGGTATGAAGCCTTCAACCAGCTGCGCATCTTGATTCTTAGACTGAATGAATATTACAGTCAAAATATCCAGGGGGCAATGGCTAACGAAAAACAAGGTAAATATCAGTCTAACAAAATTTTGACAAGGAGATGAGGTAGTAGATAGGAAGAGGGGTAAAAGATACAGAAAAGAATGAAAAAATATAAAACTGTGCTGACCATAGGAAATATTTTATAATGGAAATACTTACATCTGCTTCAAATAATCATTACAAGAAACTTTCAATGTTGAGTTCGACAAAGGAGCAGGGATCCGGAATGTCAAAGTTGTTTAATACCTGAAAGAATACACAAGCAGAATAATTGGTTTTAGATGTATATGACCCCGAGTACATTTACAGAGGCATTTATAATTATTCCCAGAGAGATACAATCTACTCTACAGGAAAATGGAATACTTAAGCTTCCATTCTGCAAATCGCCCCTTTTGTAATCATTTTAACTCAAATTCAATTGTGTATGAGTTAATTCAAGAATATATATATATATATATATATACAATTACCAGAAGAAAAAAAAACACAGGAAGGCTAAATTATGTACCAAACTATTGGCCATATATGTTAAATCAAGATGACACAATTTCAGTGATCACAAATACCTCCGGATGAACAATGCCAAAAGTCCCAATTTGCTTTCCCTTGTAAATAATTCTAGCTTGTCTACCAGCAAGAAACTCGGGCTCCTTCAATAATCAGTTAGGTTCATAAATTAGTAGTAAGAAGCAGAATAAGTGTGCCTAACAAATCAAAGGACAAAATATAACACAGATGGATCTTGTGTAGTAATATACGCTTACATCTGACCGCTCAATATAATACCCTGATTTATCACCAGGTGAAACAAAGTTAATCCCATTCTTTTCCATTACTCTGTCCACCAAGCCATGAATTATCTGCATATCATCATTGATAAGTTTAAGTACAAGTATCCACTTTATTATTCTCTCATATAGATAGAAGATATGCTAACTGTGAGAAGTAGTGTATTTATTTTAAAATAGCACACTTTTGTTAAGTGTAAATTAAATTCCAAGCTCTTCTGGATAAAAAACAATTATAGGCTCACTCATCCTTATCTATAATTATCTATAATCAAGTAAAGATACTGATGTACTCAGAGAGCAAAAAACCAAATAAACTGCCATCAAGTCATTAATATACCTCAAATCCTGCATTAGCACCACAGTATAGTGCAGCAAGTTTGCGTTGATTTTTTGCACCAACATCGTTGTCAGCCAAAATAGCTATATCACCCACTTCAAAAATCTGAACCAAAAGTTTTAAAAATAAATTCATATTAGCGTGCAACATATTAACTGGGGGGAAAATGGTAAATTGCATTATCGGATGCAGAGGTAGAGTTAATCAATTTTGTCTAGCTGTAGTTTAAACCTTTCTAATAATTGCACATGTTAATTTATTATCAATCATTGGAAGAATTTAGTCAAAAAAACTCATTGGAAGTAGAAAAACAGACTAGCCTTAATTGTCAATTTCAGAAATAAGGTTAATTTCTCCAAAACCATAGATGATTCATAAATATTACACTGAACGGAGATAACTAATACAAAAGATCCCGCGCAACTTAGTATAAATGAAACTGAATGTGCATGTAAGTATCATACTAGTACTTTCATAGAATACTATTACTGCATAGGATCATGGTAAAACGTTCAATGACCAAACAGAGGAAGTAATACCTTTATGGGTTTTGGGTGATCCTTGTTGTGAGCAACAGTTTTCAAAATACCAGGCATAAGAGTATTCCGGACAGCCTGAATATAATATGTAAAAAATTTAAAATTAAACTAAAAAGATCAAAGATAAATCCTTTTTTGTGGGGAAAAACTACTATATCAGTCAAATACAATTATCCGATTCTATGCTCAAAACATTTTTAAAAAGCATATAAGACTAAAAGCAAAGGAACAGATTAGATTATCAAAGGATAGGATGGACTGTATCTTAGGTGCTTAACAACATGGGAAGGTTAAAGCAATCGACATTGTCAACATAGTGTGACCAACAATTTGCCAGCTCAACATAAATGAGCAGACTGCAGATAAAATACAATTGCTCGATCGAGTTGAGAACTTCAGATATTAGTCCAATTGCAGCAGTAAAACTAAAAATATAAAGGGAAAAAATAGTATGTCAAAATGAGAGAAGAAAATATCCATGAGATTTGACAAACTGATTGGTAAATGGCACCTAGGATAAAGCAGCACAGCTGTCTTGTGATGTATTCCATGACAATTCTTTTTTCGTTTCTATTTTTTGGGTAAAAATTAGCATTAACAGTGTTCCTACGGGGGGAAAACTTCTATGCATGTGTATACTGTATACAATAGATCATGAAAATAAAGAACGAGGAACTCCACCTAATCAAACATTAAAGAAAACGAAATAATAAAAATAAAAGCTATCCGAAGAGCTATGAAAAGAAACAGTGAATACTATTAGTAGTTTGTGCAGCAACTGGAATAACCACCTCGGAGAATAATGCAAAAAGATCAATACTTAAAAGAACCATTTTAGGATGACATTCTGTTGTCATTGCAATTAAAAGAGTTGAAGTGTATGAACCTCGAAGTCTGAAGACCTAGGGTTTCCAATGATAACCGCTTTGGATTTATCATCTTTGCGGTTTAGCATGGAAGAGATTTCTTTCTTAGAGCAGAGTATGAATGTCAAAACCTCTGTGAACCCAACCTTGGCAACCTGAAGAATTTGGGAATAAAAGAATTCAGGTAAAAGGTACGTCAAATATTAACAACATCATTCAAAAATACTCATGTAGTAATTTATTTTGTTGCATTAGTTTTAGCAAACACAAATTGATTGGCATATTTTAAGGAATATCAAAAAGAGACATACTTCAACCTGATTCAATCAAAGGAGTCACAAGATCTATATTTTTGTTCTATACCTCTATTCTGATAAGATCACTCAGCTCATTAAGAGGAAGTAGTGTCAAGGAAGCGGCTAATCTCTTTGACCCCTTATTATCAACTATTGCTTGATCCATAATAGCATTGAATCCATAAGCTATTGCAACATCCTGCAGATAACAGAACCAAAGGAGGGATGCCTTGTCAGTAAAACATATATGTAATAGATCCAATATGCATCCAAGAATTATCAAGCTTATCACTGCCAGTACCTCCATAACATCACATGGATGAAGAACATCACTTCTAGTAGGAGGTACCGATACAATTATGTTGGACTCTTTATTGTCAGATGTAGATTGCTTGGCATGCAATTGCATCCTGTTTAAGAACTTGGTAACCTGAAGAAATTGGGAAAAATTATGGGACAAGAATGACAATATCCATTTCAGTTTCTATCAGAAAACACGAGCATTGGATCCTACATTAGAGACAATACACTACACATAAAAGCCAAACAAAATAGAACTTAAGGTAATAAATGACATGAACTCGACCATAGAAGTAAAACAGCCAAACAAAAGAATACATAGTAACCCTGTAATATGTACAAATCTTAATATATTTCTCGATTGTTTATAAATTTTCAAGTTGCAAATTAAAATCTGGAAAGAAAAGCAGCAGAAAACTGTTTTTTTTTCTTTCCTAAAATTGACTCTAATAAGAAATGCAGAAAGAAAAATTAATCGGATAAAGAAAAGTGATACACACTACTGTGTGCAAAACCCCAAAAAAAAAAAAACTCTAGAGTCATAACTCACTAGCAATTTTCCAACAAATGCCTCGACATGTAAATATAAGTATACTCACCTATTGTAGAAAATAATTTATAAAGGAAAAGATCAATGGATGCCTCAAGCCTAATTAATGATGATAGAAAGCTTACAACCAGTCAACATGAAGCAACACTTCTCCTTAAATATTGCATTAGCAAGATATAGGAAAACAAATTACCTCTTCTGCCTCCAACGATACTCCAATCAGTCGATTAATGTAAGATAGAGAAACTTCCATATTGTAGACAGATAAATCAGGGTATATGTGAGATTTTCCATCAGAAGAAATCACTTCAACTGGTTCAATGACAAGCTTATTTTCACAATATTCAGCGAAGGCTGTTACCTAAGAAAACAGAGAATAGTCCGTCATAATCCAAAACATTGTAACACCAAGAAAATGCAAACATAAAATAAGTCAGCAAAATTCAATGCTCTACCATTGTATTTAAAACAACTTTCGCCTTTGTCAGATCAGTGGCAGTGCATTCAATGAATACGTTCTTTGTCTCCAAAGTGATGGCCGAATGTGCACCATTGATAATTGGGGGTAAAGATAAAACAGTTCTGTCAAAACATCATATCATAGCATATCAATAACATGAAGCAACAACATCAGTGAAAATTAAAGGCCAAGTGCCACAATGTTCCATCCACAAGAAAGTGCAATAAATAGAAAAAAGATAAGGGGGAATAATGAAAAGCTTTAGAGGTCTTGTTTGACTCTGATTTTAAGAACTTTAATACTTCAGTTAAAAGTTAACTTGTTCTGAAAATAATATTCAGTTAAAAGTTAACTTGTTCTGAAAATAATATTTAAGTGTTACGTATAATAAAATTTTAGAAACATTGACGTAGTTTTTTCTTGTCTAGAAGTAATAAGCATTAAACATGTTTGAATTCTTAATTACCATTCCAGAAACTGTATTAGACTTTGTTCATACATCCTGATCATTATTTAACACAATCTAAATTATAATCATAATGAGCATTTACACACCAACTTTTTGTTTGCAACATTCATCCTCAATTATTAGTTTAGTGTAATGTAAATTAGCATGCACTCCAATCCATACGCTAAAATAATAATACAGATAATAATCATAATACGCTTATTTGCTAACAAAGCTTTGTGATAATACCACCAAAATGACCATAATGAGAACTAAAAGATTTCAAAGTTTTGCAAATTTAAATGAGGGTATAATGAAATTATAATACCTCTTACTATCATATATAACAGGATAAACGGGAGAGTCCTCAATTATATGCAAGAATTTCTTCAGTTTCAAATCTGACTGTCAAAATAAAATAAAAAAAGTATTCAGACACGTCTGAAAGGAAATATGCCCAAACAAAAAAATAGAATAAATGACCACCATAAGCTATATATAAATCAAGGGAACAATATTCAAAAACTCACTTTGTAGAACTCCATAAGCTCATCAGCCCTGAAGCTTCTTTCCTACAATGCCAAAGAACAGCGAGAGGAAAATCATTAAATGTTTGATTTGCAGCATGATTAATAAATTCATAGACCAATAAATATTTTTATCTTTGAAAACATGTGATTTTGCATCAAAAGAGGCTGTAGTAGTAATGGTATGTGATATCAAACATATGTTTTAACAGAAATGAATGCCCGAAATAAAAGTTACCTGTTTTAGAGGCGTAAAGTTAATACTTGAAGGTGGTAAAGCCTGAAAGAAAAACATGAGAAAAATCACTATGCTGATAACCTAGCCAGGTATAATCAAATTAGTAAGAAAATGGCAATTAATTATTGAGATCTCTCTTGGTTAAATTGCCTTAAAAATCATATACAGGGTCAGGGCCTATATACCAGTACACCAAATTAAGCAGCAGTACACAGTACAGAAATGTCTTTCAAAATCTTAAATATGTTAAGTTTTCTATCCACAAAGCATATAATTTTCATGCTCTAGAGTTTGAAAGAAATCAACCTCATAGGTAAAAGGACCCTCTAATTTATCCAGATCATGAGTGCCAATGGCAACAAGGGTTCTTCTCCTGAAAAAGAATGAAAACAGATTAATTGAATGTTTTTTTCTTAAAGTGTTGTGATGAGATCACAGAAACAACATAAAAATAAACTGCTGAATAAAAAGGGAACCTAATTCAGAAAGAAAACAGCATAAATTGGAAATAAAAAGAAAGAAGAGTTTTCCAATTGTTCCATCAAAGATAGAAAAGCAATAGATTAAGAAATAAAGAATAACGAAATAATAAACAAAGCTCGGCACAGAGTATGGTGCAAAATAAATTGTTCTAAAAATTTATGTCTGGTATAAAAAAATTTAATAAGGATGGGGGAAAACAGGGACACATGGCAGCATTTTAGTTTGAGGAATCTAGAGAGAATGTGAGACAGAGAAAAAGGTAGAAACAGAATTTAGTGATAGATTTGTTTTACAAAAAATGAACCAAACATATGAAATCTGCTAAGCTATTGATTCCACAGAAACTTACAACTGCTATAACGCTGCAAATTTATTTTTCAACAGAAGTCTGTTACAGCAGTATCACTGCCTAAGGATGGCTCTAGAGTCTAGTATACCTAACTAAACAGATAAGAGGAAGTACAGCATTGATTTGAGAAACAGTTAGTGTGCGGCTCAAAACAAATAAAGCGGTGATTCAAATCACATTACCGACAAATATTTTGGTGCAGCTTGTCTTGAAGATCAATAAAGCTGTTATATCTCGCTTTATCAAAAGTTAAACCTCTTAATACGGCACATACAACAAAGGGACGAATCAGAGATGTCTGCAATGAGGCAAAAGAAAGAATTCATATTCCACTTCAAAAAGGCTCGTACTGAAAAATTGTGCATTCACAGCATAACTACCTCTGGCTTCACATGCATTTTAAGCATTGCATCCTTACTAATGTCAGCCAATTTGTAAGTAGGGATTTCCTGGACCTCAAGGAAAACTCGGAGGGCTTGAGCCAGTCCTTCAAGGCAGAGTAGGTCATATCTGAGCAAACAAAATATACATCAATTCAGCAAAGAGCCAAAGACATTTTTCTTTAAAGAAAATGACATTTTTTCCATATATGATTTCAAAACAGTAACAAGGTGTGATGTCATGCTTTAAGTGCCAAATCATTCATAATGAGTATTTCAACTTTGTTTTACAACAATAGAGAAACACTATTGCATTAATTCAAATTTAACTGAGAAACAAGTTTGATTACTTTTTTGTCAGTCTCTACTAATGTACTAAAACCTAATTTCAAATGCAGCATAAAGTATTAATCCCAAATCAAAGCACAAAATTAAGAGGAGAATCAAAATAAATTATTTAAAAAATAAAAATCTAGACCGGATACTTAGTTAATAAAACCATAAAACCACATTACAATTACACTGAATTATGTCATTTATTCAAATTATTATCAGTGTTAGCCACGTGTTTGTGTCGTGTCCGTGCTTCATAGCAGAAAGGTGGTCATAAAACAAACATTTACTCAAACCATATCAGAACCACATTTCGTTGATTCACATATGCAGCGTAACATAAACATCAAAGATATACCTATTTGCAGGAATTTCAATTTTGTAGATAACTTCTTCATCTTCATCAGCTTCTTCTTCCAAATGCTTCTCTTTTCTTACAATTGCCTTTTCTGTAGTCTAATATAGAATCACACTGTACTAATCAGATAATGATAATGTCGATAATTACTATAAAAAAAAAAACACTAATCAAAGCTTCAATCCAATTTTGGCCAACAAAAACGGAAAATTACTTACAACATCGTCAAGCTCAATCCCAAAACTGAAGCATAGGTCTTCAAATTCCTCTTGCGCTGAAAAACAAAATGCAATTGTGATAATCTTTACATGAAAATACAATTAGAGAGATTGATTGATATGAAAAGTGGAAGCTCACTGTAAGTTTTTCCAAGAGCCGCAAAAAGACGATCTCGTCCTACACTGATGGTAGGCATGGTGTTGTTCTGATCGATGAGTGAGTGATTCCAAAATTTGCGGTTTGTGAGAAGCTGTAGTACTAGTTTTGTTGTGCGTTGGGTTGGGTTCTTAAACGTGCGTCAAAGACTGGTAAACGCAAATTTCATGAATTTTTTGGTAGTTCTGAGTTTTCTTTCTTACACACATATGAGGCTCAGTTTCGTATTGTATCCTTAGGTTAGAGAAGAGAGAAAGGAATTATTGGGCTCCAAGAGTCCATATGTTTTGTTTTCTTACGCAAGCCCATAATTTAAATGACAAAAAAGTACACTTTAAAATGTAATTGTGTAAGTTTTTTTTTTTTTAAATGTATCAAATGCTATATTTTTTTTTTTGTTTAGGTATCAACCCGAAACTTTGCATTAGATTTTATATGGGCCGTTTGTTTCCTTGTCGACCCATAATAAAAAGGAAAATTTCTCTTCTCACCCCCTTTAATCGTTTTCGCCCCCCTTTTTTCCATTTATGCCCCTGACCAAAAAAATCGGTGAATACCAACTTAAGTTTTCACCCCCTATTTTCTCAAATTTATGCAACTTTATAGATTTATGAAGCTGCATTGTAGAAATTTCTAAATACAGTTACAGTAAAAATGCAGATGAATCGAAATCTTACCATGTTTTAGGATGTGATACACGTTGGTGGAAAATAAAAATAAAAATAAATACCGATACAATACAAGCAATGGTACTGCTACATCTAGAATGTTAGCTTTTGTGGATTCCTTTAGAATTATTCTAATTATACAACATTGTTTAGAGATTTTGAGCCAGAGAGCCTTTGGAAGTTCAATTAACATCAATATATAAGTTATGTTGAGGGGAAGTGATTTGTTTGAATTATGCTTATATTATATCTTGAGATTTATTTTTGCCACCATACTAGTTATTTGCACGTCCTATGCCTTTTCCGTTTTACCCACATGCTATTTAAGTAGTGGATATTATAAAAACGATTTTTTTTTTTGACAAATGTCGTCCGCTACTTAACTTGTTGGTTTGATTGACTCTCAAGCCAGAACAAATTTAACGGAAATTATACGATATAACAATACTTCTCAAAACATCACCTCATTAATACAATGTAACAAACAATACAAATGAGGTTGAGCTTTTGGAAACAAACTACAGAGTATGGAATCATTATCCATTTCATGGAAATACATACAAAGGGAAAAATACTGAAAAGACTAAAACAGAAGAAGATGGGGGCAGAAACTTCCAAGGAACAATTTTCTTTTAAGCCTCATCTCTCTCATGCTCCTCCTAGAAACTTGATTAATTGGTTCTTCATTGTTTTCTTGTTGTCCATTTTTTTTCTTCAAGTTGAGTTGCAGTGTTAGCTTTATTCATTACAATATTAATAGGATTATTATGAAAGACACAAATACATACAACAAACAAACATGAATACAACATACACACAAGTATAAATGTGTATGTATAAACACAAATACAACAAAGAACTATTTAAGACACTTCAAAAATACAAAGACATAAATAAGCTCAATAACTAATTAGGAACACGACAATAAAGTGGAATAGAATTTGGTTTGCTTGGAGGTGCATCCCAAACAGAGAAAGCACTAGAAGCATTCAACCACTTGTCTGTCATTTCTGGATGGTGACGATCAATCACATCTTTTAAGCTCTCAGTTGTGTTCACCCATTCTAAACCCTCTTTAGTGTATGTCTCCTCATTGAAGTTGATTGTGAAAAACCTATCAGCCTCTAGCCTCCTTCAAAGTGCATGAGAAAGTTACATTAAAAATCATTTTATAATTGTGTCTAAGGAAATTTGTACTTTTTTATGTAAAATTATAAGGTCAAATTCTTACGGTTGAACAAACATCTCATGAACATAAAAAATACCAACACTAATATCAACATGTGAGTCATGATTATATATATAAATGACTTAATTCAACATTTGGTCCATTATGTTTATTTTAGGTTTCAATTTGATTTATTATGTTTTAAAAGTTTCAATTTGATCTCTTACGTGTATTTTAAGTTTCAATTTGGTCATTTCCGTCAGTTTTGTTACATGTGGCAGACAGTTTGCATATGAGAACATGGACATGTGTCCAAATGAAACGGTGGAAACATCAAAACTGACGGAAATGACCAACTTATGCAAACAGTAGAAACATAAGGGACTAAATTGAAACTTTTAAAACATAATGACCAAATTACAATTTTTAAAACATAAGAAATCAAATTGAAACTTAAAATAAACAAAAAGGATCATACGTTGAATTAAGCCTATATAGTTTTTCAACTATCAATGTATAATAACTCAAAATTTTCAATATTAAAAGGCATAAACATTTAAAGAACATAATAATGTTGTAGTTGTTTTTACCTAGTTGCCATGACGATAAATATTGCAAAAGCAGTTTCACTAATTGCAAAGCCCTTTATCTTCTTCTCAGCCATGAGACCTACTAGCAAATCAAGCTCCTCAACATCATCTCCATACACCTCTTCTAATACTTTAATGGTTTCTTTATCATCAGTCAAATCTTCCCATTTTGATATAGGTATCATTAGTACTCCTCTCCTAAATTGGTTATATCTAGCAACTTTATTCTCTCTATCCCTGTAAACTGCATTTATCAAATTTAATTACAGTGTTAATTCCATATAACTTAGACATAACTTACCAAAAAAAATATAACTTATAAAATTAGAAATAATTTTAGAATCAATTGTGGTTCATCATATAACCTACTTTCAAGAGCAGCTAAGTCCACATGATCAGATCTTTCCGTGCCATCAACATTATGAGGTACTAGGTCTCTAAGCCATGCTGGGTAGTTCCAAAGTTCTAGGGCCCCACAAGATTGGTGACCCATTGATACTAATTGCTTTGCAACTCCAATCTCGAACAAGGTCTTTGTTCCTTTTAGTCCAATCATCTCATTCATAGGGATCCTATTTAATATAAAAAAAAAAACAAAACAAAATTATCGGTATGTATTAAATACAAATAATTGAAATATCCATTTATTTTATCTGTGAATATCTATTAAGCTATCCGTCTTGTGCCCATGACACATTTTTTTTGCAGATATTTGCGGATATAGATTTTTTTTGTCATCGCCATTTTTTTAATTTTTATTTAGTGAGACTCATTTGCAAAGTGGTATAGCACACAAATTATATTCACCGGCCAAAAAAAAGTTTTGAGAGTGAGTTGTTAATATCATTCATATAATTATAATAGAAGAAAGATAAAAAGGTATGATGGTGCAAAAATATTATGTCATACTCTTTGATTAATGGTGGAGATTTATTTGGTCCTGGAGTGGTAGATATGTCTCTCAAATGCAAAGAATCAGGTAGTAATGGATGCATTCTATAAACACTAGAAAAGTCTTCGGTCAAAGAATATGGAACACCATGATTTTCTGTTCTTTTCATGCCCACATATCCACTCAAGATGGCTACTCCAAGATGTCCAAATGTATCTTTAAATTTCTTTCCCAAAATTCCATACCTAATATCAAAATGAATAGTTTAGTACCAATAATTAATGTAATGAACATCAAAATCCATAATTATACGAGTTTCATTTTAATTTGACATAATCATAATATTATAACATCAACTCCTATAAATTTAGAGGGAAAATTCCTTATTTAAATTAAACAAAATGTAATGAGAGCCCCTTAAAATATCAATAACCTATAAATTTCAAAATGTTAGAGAAAATGTAATGAGAGTTAAAATGACTTCCAATGATTTGTGTTTTTACCAATTGGAGCGGAAGCCGGCAAGCAAAATGTCAGTTTTAATGAGCTCTACACTCCAATCTAAGATGTGAACCTTTGCAATCACAGCCGAAGTCACCAATCTTGCACGACGATAAAGATCTTCATCTTCAAAGTCCGGGTAATGCTTCTAATAAAATACAATATTTCCTTTATTATATTATATCAATTCTTTATGAATTTACTACCCTTCCCCTCCGCTATGTTGCTTAGAGCCGCTAAAATTCTCAAAATGTTTTTACTAGAAGATATCTTCCGTTTGCTTATTGCAGGAAGATAACTTTTGTTCGCTACTTACTAAAAAAATATTACTTACTAAAAAAATATTTATTTAGTAGGTAAAAGTAGGAGCATTTTAGAGATTTTAAGGGCTACGAGCAACATAAAGGGAGAACAATTTTCATCTGACAAGGAGAAAACTAACATAATATTGTAATATACTAATAACTAACAATTTGCCCATTAAAAAAAAGTATATTTATATATACCTTGAGAGCATCACAAACAGCATTGTGTTCTTGAATAAAAAGGGCCTGCAAAGTTGAGACACCGGCCCAACTATTGCGAACATCACCTGATATTGCTGTCCCATCTTCGTTTTGGAGAAGGTTACCATCCTTTGATATTTTTAACTTCCCATCTTCAAAAGTCCTCACTTTGTTCAAAACTTCTTGATTGTTTCCATATATCACACTTCCATCCCTTTTGTTATATATACATTCATTCATGTAATGTGTAAGTTCAATTAAAAGATCTTAAATTGAAATTATATATAATTAAGGCTTAAATATACAAATGGTTCCTATAATTTTAAGAGTTTTAGTTTCTTATGAATATATTCCCCCGTCCCAAAATATAAGCAAAAAATTATTATTTTTTATTCTAAATTATAAGAAAAAAAAATCAACTTTAATCATTTTCAAAATTTACTTTTACTTATTCTCATAAAGTTTATATTTTGAAACGGAGGGAATACCATTTTTTGCTTTTGATCTTTACTGTTTTAGTTTAGCTCCTGCATAATTTATATAATATTTAATTACAATCTCTTAAAATAAAGACTAAAATAAATATTATCTGGATACTAACTTATTTGTTGTTTTTTTTTTGACGAAATACTAACTTATTTGTTATATCATATAATTTGTGTGAAATATGCTGTTTATATAATATGTCGATTGGAACCACAAGCGGGTAGAAATTTCAACTTTAAGATAGATAAGTGGGATGACCGGGGTTCGAACCCCGACTCCATGCATATATAATGTAATTATCTTACCAATTGAGTTAAACTCACGGAACTGTATATCGCATATTTATTACTCTCTTTATTTCATTTTATGTGTCACATTTTAACCGTGTGTATTATTCATATAATTAGCTAAAATGACTTATATAATTGTGTGTATTATTGATATAATTGATTGAAAAATATACCGACAGTTGATCAATTAATGCTTACCACCAAGGTGTACGGATGTTGGCAGCACCGGTCTTGATATCATAGAAGCCGGTGGGAATTTCCTTTATTTTGTAGAACTTGAAAGATTTCATTGGGCATTGACTTGCAACTTCTCTTGGTGCACTCAGTTCAATCTATACATAATAAATAAAATAATATTTATTTGTAAATATTTCTTGAATATTAATAAAAATACAAACACTAAAGATATATTTTTATACTTTAGTATCTTGGTCAACCCTACAAAATTGTGAAATTTTAGTTTTTTAGTCAAAAAATTGTTTTTCTTTTATGAATTTAATAATTTTCAATTCTTGAAAATACAAAATTATATGCTTTTGGTCCTGAAAATAAACAGAAAATTTTTCACCAAACAAGACAAAAATTCTATCATATATTCTTTGTAATTGTAAGAAATGATCAATTTTCATGAAAATGAATCATAGAGATTAGTTAGTTTTGATGCATTCTCACATATTTAATGACTATTTTGTCAAAATAAATTTTTTGTTTATTAAAAATAACACTATAAACACTTCAAGTGTACTAAAAAGTATCAAAAATAAAATTATAGTACCAAAAAATAATGATATACTCACTCCGTTACAAAATATAAGTAAAAGTTGGTCAACAAAAATAAATGTATTTGGTCTAAATTTTAAACCAAATACATCAAATTTCTTTGACTCACTTTTGTTTATATTTTGTAAGAGAGGTGGTATATATCATGTAATTTTAAGTTGATGAAATTCATAATCACCTGCTTGGTGTCCTCCATATGATCGATCCAGTCATGTACCATAAATTGAAGCCAAGATGCTGCTATCACATTAAATTGCTTCCCAGTGTCCTTGTATGTTTTTCTCTCTAGGAGTTTTGTGGCCACTACTATTGGATTTGGTTTCAACAGCTGCACACAAGTACAGAAATTATATTAAAAAAATTTCCCCATAAAATACGTTTATGGGGTGAACATTTAGTGAAAAAGAAATTTATAAAAAAAAAGACATATAATGTTTTATTAAATTTTTTTGAAAATAGTAAGGTCAACCTTTAGACCACACCTGATTCATATTAGTCGTTCCTATAAAAATAAAAACATCATAATTTTTTTTCTTCTGAAAATTCGATATCTAGTTTAAAAACTGACTTATTCGAAGAATATTTAGTCCACCGTCCACAAAACGTATATAAATTTAACATTGTAATTAAATTTTAATTTGAACCTTTTCCTTTTGATCAACAGGAGGAACATTTCTACCAAAGAAAGTCCCTTGGCTTCCAGCACCATCATTAAAAGGGTCATTATATCTTCCATCAGCCGTTCTATATGGAAAATCTGTAGGGTTGTACCTAATCCCAACAGGTGCTGTCCCAACATTTATGAGATTGTATTGTTGGTGAAGATGGCGTCTAAGGTTCAAATAAATTAGGCCTAAGAAAACAGGCAAACGGTGCCATATCCCCAATTTGTCAATTGAGTGAACAATCTGTAAATGCCATGCAACAAACAAAAAATGTTCATGAGCATAATAAAGTATAAAAGCTTAAATATATAAATGATCTCTATGAATATATGAGAGTTTAATTTGGTTTTATTCATTGTAAATATTTGTTTTTTTTATGTCATTGTAAATATATCATTTTTGTATTATTTGATTTTAGTCCCATGCATATATAGACTACAATAAAACATTAAAGAATAAAAATAAACAATGACATAGGAAATTGAAAATTGGCCAAAGTTTCGAATAAAAAGGACCAATTCTTTTTCTACTTTTGTTTCTTATAAAAAAGACTAGAGAGAGTATATTGCAATGACTTAAAAAATAAAATAAAATTAAAAGCATTAAAAATAGAATTAAATATATTTGTAGAAACTAAATATATATATATATATATATATATATATATATATTTAACTTAAATATAAATTATACTAATTGAACATATATTCTCTATTGTTGGAGAAAAACTAGTGTCGAGATGTTGAACATGTGATTAACAAAAAAAAAGACTTGCATATTGACTTTACTAAATCAACTTTAAAGTATAATTTAAATTTAAAATATGAGTTGTTTAATTTTTATTGAACCGTCAAAATATGTTAATAGAGTATCGAATTTCACAATAGCTATATATTATGTATGTATAATATTATGAATATGACATTAAAATTTATGAAAGGAACAAAAACAATATAAAGTATGAAGGATATTTGTACAAGGAAGATAAAAGCATCGATGGGTGTCATTTTGGAGACTATTTCATGGAAATCTTTATGGATGGCATGCTGCATAATTCTTGCAATAAGATCTCTAATGGGATCCATTACTATAGACCACATTGTTGCTTGATACAAGACAAATTTTGATGAATTATGTATGTGTGTTTTATTCAATACAAAACTTTAGGGTATATTTATAACCTTATAACATAGGGAAAAGGACTAAGTTATGTTTAAGTTAATTAGTAAATGAATGAACCATATTCAACCACGAGGCCAAGGATTACCACGAGGATAACTGTGATATTTTTTATTTAAAAATTTCATTGTTTCTTTCCATTCAACATGTAGCCTGCAGGCCTATTAATCTAATATATTGATGTTTATTGCAACTAGTGATGCTATGCATGCACAAACAAATGAATGATACTATATATGAACAAAAAGACAAATGAACAATTTGTTTAATGAATTTAGATTAGATTCAATAATGCATACAAGATAATATATTTTTAAATTTAGAAAATGTAATGTTTTGAACATCGGACCGGAGGCAAAAGTTCCGTTTCATGATTCAATCGGTTGAAACGTATGTGGTTGAACCGAATAATTAAAACATAAAATTGATAGTGATAAAGACAACTATTTATATTTTCAATGTATTGAATACATGGGTTTTAATTTTTAAGACATAAATTTTTTATTTATATGCTTAACTAGTGTATCGGATGCACTATTTACTATTTAGCATTTTGTTTAATAAGCTATTAAGCTCCATCTTTTCTTCTTGTTCATTACATTCTTTTTTCTTCTCAATTTGCTCTTTCTTTCTTTCTCCTTACTCTTTCCTTCTTCTTCTTCTTGCTTATTTCATCTTCTTTCTTCCTTAATATTTTGGATTCATATTGTTTTGGTTTTTTTTTCTTCTTATTACTTCGAATTTTAGGGAATTCATTCAAAAACAACAGTTCTAATTACTTAATAGTGCATCTCAAATGGAGGCTTCCCTATATTAGATCAATTATTTCTTATTACTTTGTTATGTAATCGTGTTTGAAGTTTGTTAAGAATCATGGAATCATAGGGATGAAGATCATATGCATAAGAGAGGTAGAGAGCATAGGAATATTCATGAGGTAAAAGCTCATAAGAAATCATATTGATTGATAAAAGAATTAATAAATGTGTACATTATGCTTCTGTTTATAGGACTCAATTGAGTAACTAACTTCTAACCAGTTACCAACTAACTAACTAACACTAACAAACTTTAACTATCTTAACAGCCTCCCTCAAACTCAACATTGGGAAATTTACCAATTTGAGTTTGGAATACAATGAAGAAGAAAAAAAAAAAAACTGCAGAACAATACATTGTAATTTTGTAACTAGCTACATAGAATAACCAAGTCATAAGGTCCAAGTCTCTCATACATAGGTCATCACATGCTAAACAACCAAACTAGTTCAACAAACTTCAAGTCTAAAAATGCAGCTCCTTTAGCAAAATCCTCACAAGGCATTTGTAAGAATCTTTGTCATTACCACCAATGCTGACAGATGCAATGAAACTCAAAAATAACCAACTCCAATAAGCTGATATAACCATATTTCAAAGAATATTCAAAACCAATCCTTCTGTCATGCTCTAATACTAGCTCAAAACCTTTTTTTTTTAGGTGCTCCACCAATCCACATGAATTTCTTTGTATTTTGTTGAGAAACTGAACAAACTTGCACCAATTTTAATCTGAAACAATCATACATTCAGCCCATTGTCTTGAAGCAGAATTGTAAGTAAGGGTCCAAATTCCATAGTGAAGTGTAGAATACTACCATTAAGCTACAACAACTATGTAATGTTTTGAATTATGCTTCCAGAGAGACAATTACAAACACCTTTCAAACACTACCATTATATTTGCATCTAACTCAAAGCTCACTTATATCAATAAGCATTGGAGATATTGCAATGGACCAAGAATCAAAAGAACTCCAACATATGAATGCCTCAAATATTTCTTCAAATCCAAGAAACTTCCAAATACCAAAGCACAATGAGATGAATGTATCAAACTAGATGATCACCAGTAAAAACTTCAACAAGTATCATGTCAAAACTTCCAACAATGAACCTAAAATTTCCTTCAACACCAGCTGACTTTGCATATGACAGAATCTAAAAGTGATCTTAAATCTTCACATGCGATTGATGTACAACTGAAGCTATAAGTAACTAAACATCAAACAAGCTTAATTATGTTGCGGAACCAAACTTGAACAATGTTGCAGAATTGACTTCTATATTATAGTAGCCTCCCTCAAACTCATAGTAAGAGGATTCTTGGTATGAGTTTGGAAAACAAAGACCAAACAGAAACTGTACCACCAAGTTGTGAATGGAGCAACAATAACAACCGCATGTATTCTATCAAGATTCAATGCATCTTCCAAAATAAACTCATCATGAACAAAGATTAAACAGCTGAATTGCCAAAATGTTTGAGAAAGGAAAAATTGATGGCTAATGCGAAGGGGAAAGAAAATGTTGTCCGAAGTTCCACCAGGATCAAAAGGGAAGAGTGAAATTGAATCGAAAATTGACACGATAGCAAGCATAATATTGGAACGGTAAATCACTAAGATGAATCCACCGGGATCAAAAACTGTGATGCCTAAAGCATGATGGTGAGAAACGAAAATGATGCTCTCTGACGAACACAATAGTAAATCAGAAAATGGCTCACCTTTCTTGCTATTCTGATGTTGATCGTGCGAGAATCGAACGTTGCCGTTGTGTTGACGTTCAACCTTGATCAGAGAAGAGAGCGCTTGAACACCGTACGGATTCTCCGATTTCTGGCTGACTGCAGAGAACACAAACTCAGGTTCGAAATTCTTCGATTGCTTGTCTCCTTCCGAAGCGATGATCGTGAAATCGACATCGCTGCAGCAAGAACCACCAAGAAAACAAGTAATCTCCCCAATCTTGATGGAGAAACCATCACAATCTAATGCAATCGAAGGAATAGCAACCGGAATGATTGGACTTGCGAAGCTGCCAAATAGGATCGAAGTTTGCGAAGTTGAAGATTCCGGATCTTGAGGAAAATTGGTGAGAATTTCAACAGCAGCAGATTCATCTTCTTCACAACTTTGAGAATCGTAAGCGGAAGCGCAATCTTCATCTTCATCCCTCGGGTATCGCTCTGATACCATGTTAAGAATCATGGAATCATAGGGATGAAGATCATATGCATAAGAGAGGTAGAGAGCATAGGAATATTCATGAGGTAAAAGCTCATAAGAAATCATATTGATTGATAAAAGAATTAATAAATGTGTACATTATGCTTCTGTTTATAGGACTCAATTGAGTAACTAACTTCTAACCAGTTACCAACTAACTAACTAACACTAACAAACTTTAACTATCTTAACAAAGTTTCAAAATAAAAAATAAAAAAGAGAGCAGTTTCCTTGTTCCTGATGCGAGAGATGAGATCAAACAATAAAAAAAAAAAAGAATTTGTTTTTTTTAATTAATTATTTGAACTAAGCGGTTTTCTAAAACCGGTCTCGGTTCACTGGTACATCTGATTTCATCGGTTCCGCAGACTAGCAATTTGGTGTGGCTGTTCGGACTGATACATGGTCTGGTTTTCGGTCGAATCGGCCGTTCCAATCCGATTCTAAAACATTGAGAAAATACTAACTAACACATCGAGACACTACTTAAAAACGCAAAATAATAAAAATATATATTGAAATTTGTAAAGTCAAATTCTTAAAAATATAAAATTGTTATTTTCAATATAAAAGTTATATCTTTTAGTACTTTAACTAATGTCTATTGTCACTTGTTAAAAATTTCAAAAGTAAAATTTATTCCCGTTAAATTATTATTTAAACTTTTGAATTATAAAAAAAATCATTATTTATACTTTTGGAAAATTAAATACAGTATATAATTTCTATCAAATTCACGTTAATATATATCATATGGATACCCTTACCAAAAAAAAAAAATCATATGGATACGTGTTAACCTATTTTTTACTTTATGTTTAATAATACAAAAAATTTAGATGCACAAAAAAATTAATTTTAAAATAGGGGATCAAAATCACATATCTTATAAAATTGGAGGATTTTTTTTTTTTTGACAATATAAAATAGGAGGATTAAAGTGCAATTAAAGAAGAAAAAAATGCAAGCTAACATTTTTCCATATTTGTTTACTGTTATGGCTTTGCATTTTTCGATACAAACAAATGAAAAAGAAATGAAATTATTAATTACTAATTTTAGTAAGTCAACGAATTCAACACATATCCATGTGGATTCGAGCTTCGACGGGTCCAAAAATTGATAAAGTCACGTGTGTTAGGCAATCCTTTTATGACTCAGTAGTCAGCACTCAGCAGTATAGGAGTATTTTATTAGTGGATACTGGATAAGTCCGTAATGTTTTTGATTTGTTTTTTTTCTTTTTATTTATTTTTTTCAGTTTTATATATAAACAATTTTTTTGTTTTTGTTTTTGTTTTTACCATCAGTTTAATTTGGTTCGGATCAATTCTGACATCACGTGATTTCAGTCTCTCCCAACCGCAGTTGCGGGAAATCAAACTGCAGTCATCCATACTAAATTCAACGCCAATCATTTAATCATAGAGAACTTATAAAAAAGGAATAACATTGCTCAAAACTTCATTAGAAGAATGTAACGTTACAAATAAGGTTGAGCTTTTGGAAATCAAATACCTAGATTTACTACTATGGAATCATATCCATTTATTGGAAATACAAAGCAATCTAATAAAAGTGAAAATACAAAGAGTTCCTATCATTGATAATAATCACCCATTTATTCTATATATATATATATATATATATATTCACCATTACTATATGATATACTGAACCACTTAATCTAAATTGGAAATCAGTTCTAATATTAAGTAATTCCAGCCTTCAATCACAGTTGCTAACTGTCCATTATTTTCTTCAAAATGAGTTACCACACTCATTTCGTTATTCTTAATATAAGGTTTATTCATTACAACAACTAAACATGAATACATACCAATAAATGTGTATGTATCAACACAAACACAAATACAACTGGAAAAAACTATTTAAGAAATCCAAATACAAACACACATAAATAAGTTGAATAACTAATAAGGACAATAAAGGGTGATTTTTTTTTTTAGTGAAATTGATTAATTAGGAACACGAAAGAAAATTGGAATAGGGTTGTGTTTGTTTGGAGGTAAATCCCAAACAGAGAAAGCACTAGAAGAGTTCAACCATTTTTGTATCATTTCTGGATGGTGACGATTAATCACATCTTTTAAGCTTTCAGTTGTGTTCACCCATTTCAATCCTTCTTTGGTGTATGTCTCTTCATTGAAGTTGCTAGTGAAAAATCTATCACCCTCTAACCTCCTGCTCAGTGAATGAAAATCCATGTAAATTACTCTTAGGGTAAAAATCCCAATGCATAATTACTCGAAAACTGATATAGAATAGAACTAACACACACACACATTCATATCTTATTAATAACTATAAATGGTGAACATAAATTTTTTAAACATTTTTTATTTAAAAATAATTGAAAAGAGGTTAAATTTTTATTGTTCCAAATTATTATTAATTAAATTGACATAATTGTCATTTTATAATCATCTTCGGACAAAAATTGAACTCATGTTCTTTAATGTTATAAGATCAAGAGTCCGTTTGATCTGCAAAATATAAGTATTGGGTAAAACAATACAGGACAAAACATCACATGACAAAGTTTAAAGTATTGAACAAATTTTATCTTCGTATGATATTTTGTGGACAAAATATGTTATTTTGATACTTTAGACAATTTATGCGGAGAACAAAAAGTTGTCACGTGGTTTCTATAATGCTATTGTTTTATTTGATTAATGAATGTGGAATCAAATTTAAGGAGCTTTCTTTAATCATTATATTATGTTATATGTGTAATTTGGTTTGTAGGATTATGTAGTTGTACAAAATTATGTTGCATAATACTTGCATTTTTTGTTGTTGAGCTGAGTTTTTTTTTCACTTATTTAATTTTAAAAAGTGCTTAAATATTTTTTTTAAAAAAAATGTTTTTTTTAATTACTAATTTCAACGGGTGGGAGCGGGCATCCGTTCCCCGCCAGCTGGGGGAGGGGATGGGTAGCAATTTCTATCCCCGGCTCGGATTTGAGGGTGGGGATGGAGGCAGTTCAGAGGGACGAGGATGGTAAAACTCATTCGTCCCCGCCTCGTTGCCATGCCTAACCCTTACCGCAAGTCATGATTTTTTTTGTCAAATTTTTTAGTGACTAGAAATTTAACTTTTAAGGTGAATTAGTCGGATGACTAAGTTTCGAACTATGGACCTCTGCATGTGTGTCATGATTATATAGTTTGAAAAAAAATCAATGTATTATAAAAAAAGTACTCAATACTTGTAATTGTAATTTGTAAATGTTTTAACCCTTTTATTTTTTTTGAAACATCAATAAAAAAATAAATTTTGTTAATATTTTTACCTTGATGCCATGAGAAGAAATATTGTAAAAGCTGTCTCACTAATTGCAAAACCCTTTATCTTCTTCTCTGCCATGAGACCTACTAGCACATCAAGTTCCTCAACATCATCACCATATACCTCTTCCAATACTCTAATTACTTCCTTATCATCTGTCAAATCTTCCCATTTAGAGATAGGTATCATTAGTAGTCCTCTCCTAAGTTGGTTATATCTTGCTACATTCCTCTCTCTATCCCTGTAAACTGCATTTATATTAAATCAAATTAGTACGTTAATTTCATGTCACTTGCACACAAAAATAAGAATCAATCTTAAAATAAGTTTGGATTTATATATCTTACTTTCAAGAGCAGCTAAGTCTACATGATCAGATCTTTCTGTGCCGTCTACGTTATGTGGTACAAGATCCCTAAGCCATGATGGGTAGTTCCAAAGTTCAAGGGCCCCACAAGCTTGGTGACCCATTGATACTAATTGTTTTGCAACTCCTATCTTCAACAAGGTTTGCTCACCTTTTAGACCAATCAAATCATTCATAGGAATCCTATATAGTACCAAACGATAAAATCTTACGTGAGAAAAATTGATTTTGACAAAATTAATTCTGTAAAATTGATTCTGGCCAAAACTGATTTTAAGTAAAAATAATTTACGTTTGAATATATTTATGCAAAAGTGAGTTGAACAAAAAGTTTAAGTGTAAAAATCAATTATATAATTAGAAGCTACGATTTCTAGTTTCAAGTAGAATCAATTCTTGAGACAGAATCAATTATACTTTTGAGAAATCAAACAAGTCAGAATCAATTCTACACATCAAGAATCAATTCTAACCGTTTTAAAAGTGAAGTTCATTTTTTTTAAAGCTGTGGAAAATACATAAATTTCATTCATTGGTTATAAAAGAAGTGTTAGAGAGTGAATTGGTAATATCATAGTGATACAATTACAATAGAAAAAATAAGTTATGATGGTGTAAAAATACTATATCTTACTCTTTGATTAATGGTGGGGATTTGTTATCTCCGGGTTTGGCTGATATGTCTCTCAAATGCAGAGAATCAGGTAAGAGTGGATGCATTCTATAGACACTAACAAATTCTTCAGTTAATGAGTATGGAACACCGTGATTTTCTGGTTTCTTCATACCCACAAATCCACTCAAAATTGCATTTCCAACATGTCCAAATGTGTCCTTGAATTTCTTTCCCAATAATCCATACCTAAAACCAAATTGAATTGTTTAGCACCATGACATAAATTAATGCATTCGACATCAAAATTATTACTTATAAAAAAAATCAAAATCGATCATTATACTTTGTTTATTTTAATTTGAAATAATCTTCTTATATACTTTTAAAAAAAAAAGTTTCTAGTCCCTTGAAATAGTCCGTCCCTATATAAAATAGTCCCAAAATTAAATTAGGGCTTAAACGTGAATAAACTTTATTGATAGTCTACGGTTAATGGTCGTTATTTTATAGGATTAAAAACATATTTAACCATGTTTTGTATAAATTATTAGTATTGTATGACTCCCAAAATGTCACAAAAAATAAAATGAGTTAAAACTAGTCTCATTGGTAGGTGTTCTTACCAATTGGCGTTCATGCCTGCAAACAAAGTGTCAGTTTTAAGGAGTTCGACAGTCCAATCTATGGTGTGAATCTTTGCAATCACAGCTGAAGTTACCAATCTTGCACGACGATAAAGATCTTCATCATCTAACCCTGGGTGATGTTTCTGATAAAGTACAATAATAAAAATAATTAGTTTTCATTTACTTTTATCACTTTTTATTTTTTGTCTAAATTACTTAATTCATGCACACAAACATTTGATATTTAAATGTTTAGGCTTCTACCTAGATCTTTTTTTTCCTAATTAATTAAATGGATCAATTTAATTTAATGTATAAAAAATATATTATATACCTTGATTTCATCACAAACAGCATTGTGTTCTTGAATAAAAAGGGCCTGCAAAGTTGAGACACCAGCCCAACTATTACGAACATCACCTGATATTGATGTTCCATCTTCATTTTGGAGAAGGTTACCATCCTTTGATATTTTTAACTTCCCATCTTTAAAAGTCCTTACTTTGTTCAAAACTTCTTGATTGCTTCCATATATCACACTTCCATCCCTTTTATCACATATACATACATTCATGTCATGTCTAAGCTCAACAATAGAAAAATGTATATAATTTATTAATTAATGCACGCTAATAGTATAACAATATATAAAACTATTCATATATGATTCCTATGAGTTTAGCACAGTTAGTTAGAAATTACTCCCTCCGTCCCATTTTAAATGACCTCTTTTTGACTTAGTATACTATTCATTTGACCTGCTTTGACCTTATTTTTCTACTAATATATACATGCAAATATTAGCATATGAGATGTTGTTTGATTTGTCTCGACGAGTACTTTCAAAATATACCATTTTTATAATTTTTAATAATATATAATTAGAGATATTAACGATTAAAGTTGTGCATTGGCAAACGTGTCAGTGGTCAAACAGGTCATTTATTTTGGGACTGATGGAGTACATTATAAATAAAGACTAAAGAGGTTGATATTCGAACACCGATCATCTAATTATATATCCACTTAAGAGTGAAATTTCTATCTACTAGATTATTTGAAAAAAAATTAAATAAAAATAAAAATATTCATACCACCAAGGTGTGCGGATATTTGCATGTCCAGTCTTAATATCATAGAAGCCAGTGGGAATTTCTTTTGTCTTTAAGAACTTGAAAGATTTTAGTGGGCATTGACTTGCAACTTCTCCGGGTGCAGTGAGCTCAACCTGTATATATATGTAATTTAAAAATTCATATTTATTTCTAATAAGTTTTTGAACATCAAGAAATCGCATTTAATATGTAGAAGTTGAGATTCGAACTTTGAACATTCCATTTATTCACTTTAAAGTGGAATTCTAACCACTAAACTACTACTAAAAAACAAAGAAATTATAACGGATTTTTTTTCTTGTAATTTTAAGTTGATGAATTCCATACGCACCTGATCGGTGTCTTCCAAATGATCTATCCAATCATGTATCATAAATTGAATCCAAGAAGCTGCAATCACATTAAATTGTTTTCCAGTGTCCTTGAATGTTCTTCTCTCCAGAAATTTTGTGGCCACCACCATAGGATCGGGATTCAACAGCTGCATAAAAACAAATAATTTAGTTCTAATTAAACTTAGCGATAATTTTGTAAGTAGTAAACTAATTTTTCATCTCCAAATGAAAGACAAATAATAATAAATTGAGTTGCTAACTTTTTTTTAATGACAAAATTATTTCTCCTAAAAACTTAATGAACGTATGGTCCATGATGTGTCATTTCAATAGTAAAATTTAACTTTTTAATCTCAAGAGAGAGAGGTTAAATTAAATCATCTTAAGTGCAATTGTAATTTCCTTTTAAAAAGAATTGTAAAATCATTAATATCACTTTAATAATAATTTATTTTGTAGTAAATAGACAATATGACAAGCTACTAAAAACTCAAATGCAAAGTGGATGGACCGGAGTTCAAATACTGGTTATGGCGCTCGACCAGTTGAGCTAGGATTCGAATCCTAGGATTTGTGAACATAACCAGGATTCGAATCCCGATTCCTCCAGTTGCACAGACTGCCCAGTTGAGTTAGGATTTGTGTATATAATAATTTATCTTATAATGAAAGTTAAAAGTATATATATGTAATTATTATGTAATTAATTTTAAATTTGAACCTTGTTCTTTTGATCCACCGGAAGAACGTTTCTACCAATGAAAGAGCCATGACTTCCAGCACCATCATTGAAAGGATCATTATATCTTCCATCAGCTGTTCTATATGGATAATCAATAGGGTTGGATCTAATCCCTACAGGTGTTGTTCCAACATTGAGAAGATTGTATTCTTGATGAAGATGTCTTCTAATGGCCAAGTAAATTAGGCCAAAGACAACAGGCAAACGGTGCCATAACCCCAACTTGTCAATGGAGTGCACAATCTGTACATGTACATTTCATGAAAAAAAAAATGTAATTAGTATTCATGACATGACCATAATAAAAAATAGACTTAAATAAGCAAATAGTTTCAACGTAAATATCTAGAGTTTTAATTTTAGTCAATACAAAATTATTTTATATTGAAATTGTTCTTTTATTATGTAATATTTGATTTTATTCCTTGAAAATAAGGACGAAAATAAATATTTTATCAAAAAGTAATGATAATAATTAATAAATATTACATAGATCAATATTTCGACGTGAACAAATTTTTATAGGAACTAAACAATTAGCTATTGAACCGAAATCTTGACCATATATAAAGATAAAATGACTTGTATACTAACTTTAATAAATATAATTTAAATTTAAAATATGAGTCGTCTGATTTTTAATTATATAACTATCAAAATATGACTTATAAGTTTCAAATTTCCCAAAAAAACAAAAATATGTAAGTATGAAAGTAACAAAAACAATAATATAGTTCATTATGAAGGGTATTTATACAAGGAAGAGAAGAGCATCAATGGGTGTCATTTTGGACACTGCTTGATGGAAATCTTTATGAATGGCATGTTGCATAATTTTTGCAATTAGAGCTCTAATGGGATCGATTATTATAGACCACATTGTTTCTTGATAAAAGACTAATTTTGATGAATTGTGTATGTGTGTTTCATTCAATGAAAAATGTTAGGGTATTTATAACCTCAAGGGAGAGGACTTTGAAGTAATTTATCTCTTTATTCTAACCTTATCTTCAAATTAACCATACTAGCTAGGGTATTTTATTTATCACTATTTCTTGGATAATTCAATAGTAGACAAAATTAATCCGAATATTATATATATATATATATATATATATATATATAATACAACCACGAGGATAACGATGATACTTTTTTATTGGTTGATTTTGTTAATTGTTAGATAGCAGTAATTTTTATTATTTGTTGAGAAAAAAATATTAATAAAATGATGCTTCTTTGGCCTATGATTTAATTGAATACATGTGCTTCTATGTACAAACAAACAAATGAACAAAGCCGACCATAATTTTGTTTGGAGAGACAACCTCTCTAGTCTACTTTATTTTTAAGTTCTCTCTTTCTTTTTTTTTTCTTATTCATTTTTTAAAATGGATGTTCTCTTTATTTTATTTTCTTTCTTATTCATTTTTTAAAATGGATGCTTGTTGAGTGATATTTTTTGCCCAATATCACCTCCTCGCATTTTTTCCACATCTTTTCACTTAATTGATTTTTAAATTTTAAATAAGGTTAAACCACTTGGGTTTGTCTAGTAGTATTAGATTGAAACTTGCGAGTGTATTTCCATCTTAAGGTCGCATGTTCAATTTTCTCTTGTACTAAGGTGAACATCTAAATTTAGTTGGGAACCGATATAAATAAAATTCAATATCATATCATATTTTCTATTAATTTATATTAAAATAAATAAATACACGCGATATTCTATTCATATGTGTAAAAAAAGTATAAAATTGTATTCAACCTAAACTCCAAAAAAGAAGAGATATAAAAATAATTTTATCATATTTAATTTTTTTAACTAGTATACGTTTAAGATATACTAGTTTGTATATTCAGTCTTGTTCTTGACATTTTATGGGTCCTAGACTAAACTTAAGAAAAAAAATCATCTCATTTAACAAAATAATATTAATATATTATAATAGTTTTTTACCGAATAAAATATATAATAATAGTTGTACAAATCATCAAAAAACTTTATTTAATAAAAAATTCATAAGAAATGTTTTATCCGAACATTTTGAGATGCAAAATTATTTATAACCACAACAACATTAATATTTTCAAACATATTATTCTCAATTGACAAATTTGCTAAACCGTTCAATCTCTCTTGTGTTATTTATGATATGAAGTATGTTTTAATATCGACCTCAATCCTTTTATAGTGACTATTTTGATGGATTGAAAATATCCATTTTCGAAAAATAATTCAAAATAGGGACAAAGGATCTAAAATTACTATTAAAACGATCGGCTCTGTCCGTTTGTGTGATCAACATTCTCTATTGTGTTAATTTGATAACTACTTAATCTCCTTGTGCTTAGTCAATTAGTGACTACTTAACCTTCTTCTTGGTTGTGTTTAGTTATTAAAAAAAAAAATCTTTTTTTACTATAAAAAATAAATTGAAAACCAACATTTTGTGAAAGTTATTTTTCAACATATACAAATATTTGAATATGTGTCAAAATAAAATTGAATAGAGTAATGTGTAAAAGTGACAATAAATAAAATCCACACAAAAATAATATTCTCTTTATATATAGGTATAGATTTAATAGAGATTAAATATTTTTTATGACATTAAATAGGTACGTATAACAAAAAATTGGGGACCCCTCCAACCATGGACCTTAGGCAATGGCACCAATTGCCCACCCCTCAGAGCCGACCCTGAGTATTTTTATGTATAAAATATATATTGCCTAAAAAAACAAAAATATGCACTGTTTAAATCCACTATTATAAATAATTAGTCTAATCTAAACCAGTTTTTTTTTTTTACTAAAACAAAATATTCATTCATTCATTCATTTAAATTGATAGATCACATTAGATACAAGCGTAAATTCAATATTGCTAAAAATAAAAAGGATAAATCTGCGAATAAACTCACAACATCCAAGTTAATAGCATAAAATGGCATACTAAAGCCTACATATAATGTGACAAAATAAAAGTAACCGAAATACTCATGTTTCCGAATTTGTATCGTTGACGATCTTGTTATTTGTTGAATCAGTAGTTGATCAAAGTTGAAATCTTTCAATCTAAAGCAAACTAACACCGTAACAAGACGAAAAAGCAAACAAACACCGTACCAAAATGGACAGAAAATTAAACAAACACCGCACCAAAACGGACAGAAAAATCAAACAATATCGCACTAAAACAACGAAATCACAAAATAAAACAAGAAAATTTCGATCTATGTGAAAATAACTTAATTAAATTAAAAGTAGAGGAAAACAAGATTTATAGGAGTGATTTATGATAAAAAATGACTCAAAATCACTCTTTTTTTAAGAAAAATTTCTAAAAGAAAATTAGGAACGGCTCACAGAAAAAAAAAAAGATTTTTCATAAGATTTGATTCTAACTTAAAAGATACGATTTGTTGTGTACCGGTTTTCTATGCGGTGCATTATGTATTCTTCGTTTTAAACAAAAATATAGCATGCATATACAGCCATCTAAAAGTTTGGAAGACTTAATAAATCTTTTCCACGTATCATTCATGAAAGGGACCATATGTATTTAACTCTTTTTCCTTTAATAATTGTTAAGAATATCCATGTGTATAAAAATCATATTCATAAGAAAAGTGAGCATAGGAATACTTATGAGAAATATACCACTACAAGAAAATCAAGATTTCTTGACGAATTTGTAAAATATTTTGTGAAGGTCCAAGCCCTCTATAAGTTTGCGACGGCTCAAGCCGTCACGAATGCTTGAAAATCCGTCAAAAAATTAAAAAAATAGTAAAATTTGTGAACAATTCTGACGAAAAGTTATTGACGGCCATTTTCGTCACAAAATGGACGGACTTAGTGACGGTCTAAGCCGTCGCTAAATATTGACGAATTTAAAAAAAAAGTTGTTCGGTCTTGGTCCACGCGCAGCATTTAGTGACGGCCTGGGCCCTCGCAAAGTCATGGCACGAATTTTTTTAAAATTTTGAGAGGATTGCAATGGTTATGACCATTCTTCCTTCCCTTTCATTTCATTACACCATTCTCTTTGAAAAATTCTCCTCCATCTCTCTAAAAAACTCTTCTACACCTTTCTATAAAATCTTCATAATATATATTATTTTTGTTCTTCTTCAAAGCTTTGATTTCTTAATTAAACTATGTTCTTCTTCATACAATATATATATATATATATATATATATTTCTTCCTTCCCTTTCAATTTCATTTACACCATTCTCTTTGAAAATTATTACTATTTAATACATCCTATTTTCTTCCCAAGAAATCCTATTTTTAATTTTAATTATTATTATATTTTATGTGTTAATATGTATTAAAAATTATGTTATGTTGATTTTTATTTTACAAAATAATAAATAAGTTTGTTTTTAAGAAATAATAAGTAAGTTTGTTTTTTTAATAAGTGATTGTTTTTAATATGTATTAAAATTCGCTCAGATTTAGCGACGACCTAAGCCGTCGCTACCTGAAATTCCCATATTTGACCGTTACCCATTAGCGACGACCTCAAGCCGTCGCAAAATCCGTCCGGTCCATTACTGACGGCCTGGGCCGTCGTAAAACTTACCGACGCCTGTTTTAGTGACGACCAATGGCCGCCAGCTGGCCGCCAATAACATATCTCTTAGCGACGGCTTTTAGCCATTAGCGAGGGCTTTTGGTCGTCGCAAAAACGCGTTTTTCTTGTAGTGTACTCGATCATAAAAATTTATATTGAATAAATACATATTGATAAAAAATAAGTAAATATACAATAGAGTAGTTTATTTATAAAACTACTTGCAGTAACTAACTTCCTTACAAAGTTTCTAATCTCCTAACTAATTTGGTATCTTATCAAATAACTCTAGTTGAATAATCAGCTAACTTTATGGAAACCATGCTCTACCATTTTTTTTGAAAGAAATCATATATTTCACTATGGAATCATGGAATCAAACCGCTAGGATTGAATTTCCTACAATTACGTGTCAACCAAAGTAGCTGTATAAAACATTCGACAAAAAATAATAGATAAGATAAAAATTGTGTTATGCATCGAATTAACAATGCATAAATTTGAGTTGTCTGACCATAAATCAAATGTTGAGATTGTCAACTGTGCGTAATTGTGTAAAATAGTTATAATAGAGAATTCAAATCCTTAATAATAGTGGTGTGTTATTTGAAGGGTTAACTATATTTTTAGTTTTTAAATATATCAACTTTTGTTTTAGTTTTTTTTTAAAAAAAATTGTTTTAACTTCGATTCCTTTAAAAAAAATAAAAATTGTAATCTCTTCTTTTTTATAAAAAATCCCTATTGCATGCTTTAAGTGGCTTTTATTATAGGATCAATAGATCAAAATGTTATCTTCACTCTCTTTTATAAGAAACAATAAAATTTTAAAGTTTAATAAATAAATAATATATCAAGTTTGTAACATTAATTATTGAATAAACTTATTTAGAAAATAAAATAAATTATTTTTTATAAATCAGATCGGAAGAAGTAATTGTTTACTCCAAGTAAAATCAAACTTTGTCCATTTTGGATATGGTTTTCGTAGTCAACATTCACGTGTACTTAAGTTAAATTTGTGTTCCCCATTAAAAAATGCCATTTTCCTTTTTTTTTTTTTTATAATTGATTTAAAGGTCTATTTACTACTCCCTCCGTCCCTAATTATAGGAGCTAGTTTGACAAAACACGAGTATTAAGAAAATTGGTCTTAATATTAAATTGGTTGACAAATGATAATGACTTTACAAATTTACCCTTACTAATGATTTATTTATAATTAATCACCAACATATAGTGGATTGGAAATATCACTTTAATTACACACATTGGAATTGCAAGTACATGTACACATTCAAAAAAATAGGTAAAGTAAATAAGGGTAGTTTTGGAAAAAAATAATTAATGTCATTGAGGTTTGTAACTAGTTCTTATAAAAATGGACAAAAAATTTGTCAAACTAGCTCCTATAATTAGGGACGGAGGGAGTATTTAGTATGATGGAAAAAAAGTGAGATGAAAAAAAATTACGAAAATCAATAACTAAACTTGGACTAAAGTTAAAAATGTTTTGTTGAGAACTTAAATTTGGATCAAGATTTGGTGCATTAGATTTTCACGCAGTTTTCACAGTGTTTGAAATCTAAACAATTGATCATAAATTGAACGATATAAATTGATGTTGTTATAAAATTACTTAAAATAATGTCAACCGTACAACATAGATCAGACGAATCTAATGCAAAAGCACGTGAAAAACTGTAAAAATAAATGACAATAGGGAATCTATTTCGCTTAAATTTATGGTATGAGACTAATTTAACGTTATACTCCCTCCAATCCTAAATATAAGAGAAGTTTACTTTTTAGATTCATTAAGAATCTGATGTATTTGGTCCATAATATAGTCTAAACTCTAAATTAAATACTACCTCCGTCTCAATTTAATTGACACAGTTGACTGTTGTACACTATTTACACATGTTGTTTTACCTTATTTTTCTACTAATAAACAAAAATAAATATTAGCATATAAGATGTTATTTGATTCGTCTTGATGATTACTTTCAAAATATCAAATTTTTATAATTTTTACTATTATACTATTATAAATATTAATCATCAAAGTTATGCATCAGCATGCGTAAAACAATCAACTGTGTCAATTAAATTAAAATAGAGGAAGTACATTATATTCTCAATGAATCTAAAAATTAATTTTTTTTTTATATATTTAGGATCAGAAATTAGTAAATTTGTGAATGCAGACAGCGGTAGATCTTGTCCCTTTTAGGGGTACAAAGAATCAAGTCTTGGGATAATTAAAACATAAAATTATGGCTTAATTGATACTTTGGTCCCTTATGTTTATTTTAGCGCTCAATTTGCTCCCTTATCTTTTAAACGTCTCAATTTGGTCCCTTACCTTTTAAAAGTCTCAATTTGGTCCCTTATCTTTTCTGCAAGTCTCAATTTGGTCCCTTATCTTTTTTGCAGTTCTTAATTTGGTCCCTTGTCTTTTAAAATTTTGGACACGTGGCACACTTGGACACATGACACGTGTCCAAATTTAATGGTAATAGTGAAAAATTTGACGGGAGGGACCAAATTGAGAACTTCAGAAAAAATAAGGGACCAAATTGAGACGTTTAAAAGATAAGGGACCAAATTGAGCGCTAAAATAAACATAAGGGACCAAAGTATGAATTAAGCCTAAAATTATACTGATATTATAGCTTTGCCTACATTTCAACTATTTTATGTAGGTTATACTAAACGGTACTACTTCTGAGCTAATAGTTAATCCCTCCGTCCTATTTTAAATGACACATTTGCAAAAAAAAATTGTCCCATAATACTTGACCCATTTTAATTTTCTATGTTACTTTTCTATTTCTACCCCTTATAAATGCTTTTGCAAAATATGCTTTTCTAATTATTATTGGGAAGAAAAAATGCATACATGGGTAATTTGGTAAAATTAATATTATCTCTCATTTAATTATACACTTTTCTTAATATGTGTGAAATGGTCAAATGTGTCACTTAAAATGGGACGGAGGGAGTAAAAAGTAAAAAAAAATAAGTAGAATAATAAAATTTTAAAATTTAAAGATATAGAATGCACTATTTTTAAAATTAAATTATTATTTTTATTTCTTTAATTATTACTCTGATGACATTTAATATTTTTCTTATTTTATTTCTATCTCTGTTATTCTATCTTATAGTTGGAAATCTTGTAGTGTATTTCGGATTAAATTTTTCATATTGTATAATGTTTTAAAATGCCATCTCCACACCTTTTCTTGTTATTGCTTCACACTTTGAGCTTGGTCATCACTCATCACAATTAACAAGTGTTTCTCAATGAATATTGTGCTGACAAGTGTTTATTTAATAAGAGCTATGTTTGAGCCATTTTTTTTTTTTGGTACAATATGTTTGAGCCATTTAATATGGGAAAATGGTAAAGTTTTTTAAAATTATTAGTGTGTCGGTAACCATCATTTTAATGCACTCATTCATCCAATAAAAGAAAAAGTGTTGAAAAATGTTAAATTTAAAGTTTTTAAGACTATTTTTAAAATTGCTTAAAAAAGAAAGACTATTTTTAAAATAACCAAAACCATGTCCAAAAAAAAAAATTGAAATGGCAAAATTTTATTCAAGTTCTCTCCATAAGAAGAGGTACATGAGAAGCAAAAACAAACCAAAAAAGAAACAATCACAACCAAGCTATCTTCAAAAAAGAAATAACATGGTTGGTCCTTCAACTCATGATACCATAACAACGTATCAGAATAAATGTATGAACAAGAACAAACAAGAATAAAAGCCATAGCTAAAATCTTATTGATTCAATTCAATTTAATGGCGAATAGATATTATATATAAATATATAAATAGAAATCTGGAAACAAATCATGAGTATCAGAAGTACTCAAATAATACAAATAAATAATAAGAAAAAAGAACTCCACCACAAAAACTCCAAAACAAAAACCATCCAGATGAACCTTCAAGAAGAGAGAGAGAGAAAGAGAGAGAGAGAGAGAGAGAGAGAGAGAGCCCACTATAAGAGATACACACACACACCAAGAGGAAACACTCAACCAAAACCTAAACCACCAGGCACCACCTCCTCATCTCACCTTGCTGGACCAACACAAAAAAGGTTCTACCTCCGGCCCACTTATAGAGGGGGCAAGGTGATGATATCTCATCATTCCTCTAAACCAAAGATCGTTTCAAGCATTTTTAGTGTGTTTTTGCTAATAAAGTTGGCTGCAAGTTATGAAAATTGAAGGTTTCAAGAGATTATTTGATCTACGAGTCAATGCCAAAAAGTATGAACAAGTCAAAGATATGGGTTAAAAAAGAAGCAAATTCGCGCAAGCTAGAATGAGGTTAGCGTGCGCGAAAGTGTGTGTGCAAAGGCCAAGATCATTCTGCCATTTTAGCTTGCGTGAGGAAGGATTTAGCGTGTGCGAAGTACTACTAGCGTGCGCGAGAGAACTGCTTAGCTTGCGCGAAGATTGGTTTAGCTTGCGCGAAAATTGGCTTAGCTTGCGCGAAACATTGGAAATCTATAAAAGCCAAGTCGAAATTCATTGTCCAGGTTCGGATTTTGAAGATTGGAAGCTTAGGATTGAGGATTTTTTACCTCCAAGAACCAGATCTAAGAAGGTTTGAAGAGAAGATTGATGATCATGAATGGAGATGAAGAATTCCACTTCTAATCCACCATGACCATTGGCTAAGACTCCTTAGGATTGAATCTCCATGTAACTTGAACTCTATCATGTTGTAGCTAAGTTTCTTGTATTGAATTCAATGTTTATGCATCTATTGATCTTGAGTTTAATGCTTATCTTTCATTGATCTAGTTAGATTTGAATTTAGTAATTGAGTTTCTATGAGAATAGCACTTGAATTATGGATCTAGATTGATAGAACACATGTTTATGCTTAAGAGATTTTGTATGAATGTGTGTGATTGCATGATTAACTGTTCTTAATCCTCTATTAATGTTGAATTAGTTAAGAGATTAGGTAATTGACATTATTTAGAGAGTGTGACTAGCAAAGAGATTTGTAGTTACAACTTAGGTTAATCAATCTTGCATGAAATTGATTCAATACTTGTGAATTTAGCTACTACACCTTAATGAGTTCATAGAAGCATGGAGGTTCAATCGATTCTAAATTCGTATTTGAGAATTTCGTTGATAATTGCATCTTAAACTTGATATTTGAAAAACCCCCCAATTATGTCTTGGTTAGATATTAGTAACATAGTTTTGATTGCCTATAAATTCGGTTAAGATAATCCCTGAGGATCGATACTCCTTTTACTACTTGCGGAAAGCGTACACTTGCGTATTTTTCCATCAAGTTTTTGGCGCCGTTGCCGGGGATTGTCGTTAATCGACAAGGCAATTGGAACCGTGTTTAGCTTTAATTTTCTGTTTTTAGTTGTTCTTTTCATTAAAAACCAAAACAAAAAAAATTAGGATAGTGTTTAATTTTCGATTTCATTTGTTTGCTTGTTCGGAATTACCTTTTTCTTGTTTGTGTTGTGTATGCAAGGTAGGAGAGGAGGTGAATTGCTATTCGTGCCGGAAATCGAAAAGCTTGCAAAGGCTAACCGCAAAGAAGCTCGATTAGCCAAAGAAGCGGAGAGACTAGCTCGGATTGAACAAGAGAACATTGAGAACACTTCTACTAGTTCTCAAGAGTCGGAAGAGGAGCACTTTGAGATGGGGGATAATCCACCACCACCACCTCCACCTAGGAGGACTCTAGGCGATTATGGTCAATGGAACGATGGACAACTAGCAAATTTGGGGTTCCAACCGGCAAACCCGGTTAATTTTGACATCAAGAACTCCGTGATCAATACTTTGAAAAAAGACCAATACTCGGGGGCGGAAAGCCAATGTCCGAATCTTCATCTAGGACGATTTTATGAAGCGTGTGACTATACGGACCCACCGGGTGTTACCGAGTCCCAAAAGCGGTTGAGGTTGTTCAAGTTTTCACTCACCGGGAGAGCCAAGGATTGGCTAGATACTTTGCCAAGTGGTACCATCAACACATGGCAAGAACTAGAGAGAAAGTTCCTTGAGCGGTATTTTCCTATTCACAAGTTCCTTGAAAGACGGGCCGACATCATTAATTTTGAGCAAGGGGATGCCGAATCACTCTATGATGCGTTGGAGCGTTTCAAATTGTGCTTAAAGAAGTGTCCCAAGCATGGCATCGATACACATGCTCAAATGCAACATTCCACTCAAGGGTTGAGAGCACAAACAAGGATGTTGTTGGATGCTTCGGCGGGTGGTTCTTTGAAAAATAAGAATGAGCAAGAAGCAATGGAATTAATTGAATCGATGGCTCAAAATGAGTATAGGGCCAACAATGACCGAGGAGCAAAGAAGAAGCCGGGCATGCTTGAACTTGAAGCAAACTCCGCGATGTTGGCCGAGCAAAAGTTGATGAATAACAAAATGGAAGCATTAGTCCAACATTTCACCAAAGCTTCGTCCGCTCAACACCAATCAAAGGCACAAGTTAGTCAAGCGCAAGGACTCCGATGTGATTTTTGTAAACAAGCCCATAAGAATGGGGAATGCATGCCTAAGGGGTCCGAAGAGGCAAAGTATATGGCAAATTTTAGAAGAAGTAACCCCTATAATCAAGGGTGGGGTGAAAACCAAAATCAATCCCCGAATCTACCTCAACAAAGTCGTGCCTCACCATTGGAAGACACTCTCACTCAATTCATTAAAATGACGCAAAACAATTTTGAGACTATGAGGATTAACCAAGAGACCTCCAACGAGAATCACAAGGCATCTATAAAGAACTTGGAGGTACAAATTGGTCAACTATCCAAGCAAATGGCTTCGTCATCTAGTGGAGGTTTCGAGGGCAACACTTGTGAAAATCCTAGAAAGGAGAGTTGCAATGCTATTGAGTTAAGATCTAGAGTGGTTCCTACACCACCGGTAAGAGAGCCAAGAGTGAAAAGAAAGGTTGAGGGAGAAGTTGAAAAAGAGGAGAGTATAGAAGAAAAAGTTGAAAAAAATGAGAAAGGTAAAGAAAAAGAGGGAGAAGTAGAAAAGGAGAAAAAAAGTGAGCTTGAGGTAGAAGTTGAAAATGAGTGTGATGAGGAGAATGAGGGCGAAGTTGAAAATGAGAGAAAAGCCTTGAGGAAGGAGATTGAAAAACGGAGAAGGCAAAAGAAGAGGGATCTCATGAATGACTCCGGTCCTCAAGAAGTGTCTCCATATGACAAGCTCCCTTACCCTCGTGCACCGAAGAAAGAGAAGAACCAAGAGGAAGCTTTTGGGAAATTCATGAAAATGTACCATAGCCTACAAGTTGACATTCCTTTTGCCGATGTGTTGGAGCAAATGCCGTTGTTTGCCAAATTCATGAAGGAAGTGTTGACGAAGAAGAGAAAGCTCAAAGAGGATGAGCCGGTGTTGTTGAATGAAGAGTGTAGTGCAACTATCCAATCCAAACTCCCTCAAAAGAAAAAGGACCCCGGTAGCTTCACGATTCCTATTTCAATAGGGAATTTGCATGTAGGAAGAGCCCTTTGTGATTTGGGAGCTAGCATTAATTTGATGCCTCTTAGTTTGATGAAGCGCATTCCCGGTGCCGTGGTCAAGCCAATTAAGATGCAAATCACTCTTGCCGATCGATCCATCACACATCCTTATGGGATACTACAAGATGTATTGGTGAGATGTGCCGAATTTGTCTTTCCGGCAGACTTCGTGATTCTTGATATGGATGAGTGTGTGGATACACCGGTTTTGTTGGGAAGGCCCTTTTTAGCAACCGGTCGGGCATTAATTGATGTTGCCATGAGTGAATTGATGTTAAGGTTGGAAGAGGAAAGTGTGAGCTTCAAAGTCTTTGAAGGAATGAAGCCCTATAAAAAGGAGAAGCCTAAATGTTTCCAAGTGGAGGCAAGTGAAGAAGTTGTGAAGGATAGCTCTAGTGATGAGGCACCTATGCCTACCGTTCCGGAATTGAAAGAACTTCCACCCAATTGGAAGTATGTGTTCTTGAATGAAGATTCCAAGGATCCGGTTATCGTTAGTAGCTCTCTCACTCCCTTGGAAGAAGAGGTTTTGTTGAAGAAATTCAAGGAAGGCCAAGGTGGCCTAGGTTTTGATTTAAATGGTGTTATCCCGGTTCTTTGTGTGACCCCGGTCAAGTATGAAGAAGAGCCTAATCCGGGTAATGTGCCACTTGAGCCTCCTAATCCATCTTTGGAGGAATTGGTGCGGAAAAAGGTAATGAAGCTTGTTGAGTCCGGAATGCTTGATTCGGCTCAAGTTGTCCAAAAGAAGAAAAATTTTGTGAAAAAGTCCAAGAAGGTTCTTCCCAAAGCTAAGAAGACAAATAGAATCAAAGGGGAGAACAAATGGGAAGAATTCATGAGTCCTCCGGTTCTTGAAAAAGTTTTGTGTGTTGCTCAAGAGGCGATCCTTGTGGAGAAGCTCAAGAGGAGCCGGGTGGAGTCAAAGATGAAGTATCCTCCCTAACATTGTGATGATACGTCAAGCTTGAGACGTCAACAACAAGCGCTTCATGGGAGGCAACCCATGGGTTTGGTATCTTTATGCCTCTTGCCTTCAATAAGTTGAATGATGTTAGATGAACCATGACTCTTAATTTTGTTTTGTTAATTGTTGTCTAGGCACAAATTTATCTTTTGGAATATCTCAAACTTTTGATATCATTTTTGAATTTCTTTGATGAATAGTTTGTTTGGTTTTGACCTTAGGCATGGAGTTGTGATGCTTGAAGTGCAACAGATTTTTGCAATGCATGGATTGAAGCACAAGCTAGGGGACATTCACGTATTTGATGACCTAATGATCCGAGCCTTTAAACCGTGAGGATTTGAGCCTATACACTCTATTTGCTTGAATATGTGAGTCCACTATCTCTCTCGACTCTAGAACTTGCTTTCATTCTCTTGATTTATTTAGTAGCATTGATTAGCACACGAGGCAAGTTTGTTGGTACCTAGAGCCTTTGTAGCCTACCTTATCATGTTATATCCTTTGCTAACCCACTTTTGAGCCGTAAAAAAACAAATTTTCTTGGTTGATTGTCTTCTTAACCCTTGTTTTTTTCTAAAAAAAAAAATTGTTTTCTTGGAGTTAAGTTGATTGTTTTTGTTTGTTCTTATGGCAAATGCATAAGTTTGGGGTTGCTTTTGGAACTAGCAACAAATTAAGTTTGGGGTGGGTATACTAGAGCAAGTAATGTTAAGAAAATGTTGAAAGTGAAAAAGAAAAAAAAAATTGTTGGAAAGTTGTGAAAGAATTAGAAGTTCAAAAGTTGAAAAATGAAAAAAATTGACTTCTTCAAAAAGATTGTGAAAAGAAAATCTTTGAAAAGTTGGAAAAAAGAATGGTTTGTGATTGTATGATTGTTGATATTTGTGGAAATGAAATGCTCTCTAGTATAGCCTTGAAAACTGAAAGTTTGTGTTGAAAATTGTGTGAAAAGTTTGTTCTTAACTCCAAGTTTTTAACTCACTTCCCAAAAACATCCACCTTACCTTAAGCCCCATTATAACCTTGAAAGTCCTCTAATGTGTGTGTTTCATGTGCTATTTGATTTATCTTTAGAATGCTTGCAAGCTTATGGTAGAAGAGTTACGTATGTGTTGATTGAGTGATGAGCCTACTATAAAATTGAGTGAATGTGAGTGGTGTGAAGTGATCATTGTTTATCAAATATTGTGAATGTTTCCATGGTTGTGTGAATTAAAGTCATTGTAGGGAAATGTTGCATGGAAGGTGGATCAATTGAAGTGCTTGATGAAAAGATCAAATGAATTGTGTATTGAAGGGATTTAAGAAGGTTGTCAAAGTTTTGTGGTTTTTCGTTTGATAAAAGTGTTCCTTGAGGACAAGGAACGAGATAAGTTTGGGGTTGTGATGATATCTCATCATTCCTCTAAACCAAGGATCGTTTCAAGCATTTTTAGTGTGTTTTTGCTAATAAAGTTGGCTGCAAGTTATGAAAATTGAAGGTTTCAAGAGATTATTTGATCTACGAGTCAATGCCAAAAAGTATGAACAAGTCAAAGATATGGGTTAAAAAAGAAGCAAATTCGCGCAAGCTAGAATGAGGTTAGCGTGCGCGAAAGTGTGTGTGCAAAGGCCAAGACCATTCTGCCATTTTAGCTTGCGCGAGGAAGGATTTAGCGTGCGCGAAGTACTACTAGCGTGCGCGAAGCTTGCGCGAAAATTGGCTTAGCTTGCGCGAAACATTGGAAATCTATAAAAGCCAAGTCGAAATTCATTGTCCAGGTTCGGATTTTGAAGATTGGAAGCTTAGGATTGAGGATTTTTTACCTCCAAGAACCAGATCTAAGAAGGTTTGAAGAGAAGATTGATGATCATGAATGGAGATGAAGAATTCCACTTCCAATCCACCATGACCATTGGCTAAGAATCCTTAGGATTGAATCTCCATGTAACTTGAACTCTATCATGTTGTAGCTAAGTTTCTTGTATTGAATTCAATGTTTATGCATCTATTGATCTTGAGTTTAATGCTTATCTTTCATTGATCTAGTTAGATTTGAATTTAGTAATTGAGTTTCTATGAGAATAGCACTTGAATTATGGATCTAGATTGATAGAACACATGTTTATGCTTAAGAGATTTTGTATGAATGTGTGTGATTGCATGATTAACTGTTCTTAATCCTCTATTAATGTTGAATTAGTTAAGAGATTAGGTAATTGACATTATTTAGAGAGTGTGACTAGCAAAGAGATTTGTAGTTACAACTTAGGTTAATCAATCTTGCATGAAATTGATTCAATACTTGTGAATTTAGCTACTACACCTTAATGAGTTCATAGAAGCATGGAGGTTCAATCGATTCTAAATTCGTATTTGAGAATTTCGTTGATAATTGCATCTTAAACTTGATATTTGAAAAACCCCCCAATTATGTCTTGGTTAGATATTAGTAACATAGTTTTGATTGCCTATAAATTCGGTTAAGATAATCCCTGAGGATCGATACTCTTTTTACTACTTGCGGAAAGCGTACACTTGCGTATTTTTCCATCACAAGGGCTATCAGAATTTTTACCTATCAATCATTTCCAAGAGAAGAGTTTCGCCTTATCCACTAGAGTATCAATAGATGAAGACCCACTAGCAACGATGATGTCATTCCGGGAGGTCCAGATAGTCCACACAACAGCATGCCACACTATAATCAACCTAACCGAGCCCGACGCCCCCCACACAAACCAAGGAAACTCTAAAAAACTATGGTAATGCTATTGGGAGACACAAACTCGATCACTACCCACCTAGAGACACGATACCAAACAGGAGAAATTCGACCGCATGAAACGAAAAGGTGATCTACCGACTCCTCAATCGCCCCGCAAAACACACACGAAGTGATAGTAGATTCAACTAACACCCTCTTTAGGTTTTGCCGAGTGGGAACCCTTTCTTGAAGGAGTTGCCACGAAAAGATAATCACTTTGGATGCAGCCCAAGAATCCCAAACCCTTGCGAGAATAGCAGAATCGGTCCCCGGGAGATTTCTAAGAAGCCTAGCTTTATCTTCAAGAACCAAGTAGGTTGATTTAACCAAAACAACCCACTTGGGTCATGCCCCCACACCCACTCATCTTTCGTACTTGAAAAATGAACCTCACGCAAGGTCTCGAGTAAATCGGTAAAGAGCTCCTGATCCAACATGTTGATATTCGATTTCCATCTAAACTCCCACTCCCCCCTCACCCAGATACCTATATCAATAACTCTATCCAAACACTGGTCTGACACCTGAAAAAGACCTTGATAGTGCGTCTGAAGAGGAACACCATCAACCCAAGGGTCAAACCAGAAAGAAGTCGAATATCCATCGCCGATCCTCTTAGTCACTTCTTCAGAAAACCAATCAGAGTGCGAGTCCACCTGGTACCCTAGTAAGGAGACATCATTCCACCATAAAGATACCCCTCTAAGACAACTTGGACGACCCGCGAGATGCGGTGCAGGGAACAAGGACCCATATCTAGCTTAAAGAATATCACGCCAAAGTCCTTGTCCTTCAGAAAGAATTCGCCACCGCCACTTAGCTAGCAGGGCGATATTAACCAAACGAAAATCCCTAAGGCCCAACCCCCCATCTGTGTAGTATATATATAGAGTAGCTAGAGACTAGCTAAGTAACTAACTACACTATGAAGAGTATTCTAACTACCTTGCTTCAACTGCAAGTAACAGACACTTAACTAACTATAACTAATTAGTACATTTAGTTACAATTAGTTTAGAATACTATAAATTTTATAATTAATCAATTATATGTAAATTTTATTGTAAATCATTCCCCTTTTCAAATTTTAACGAGTGTTAATACATTAATTCAAACATAACCCCAAAAAACAAAGAAAAATTTTCAGAATTAATACGTGTGTAGAAAAGTAAATTTAGACAAAATAAACTTTGTTAATTCATTCAAAAGTTATGCAACAATGAAAGTACATTTTGTAATTGAAAAATCAAAAGCGGCTAAAGTTTACGGTTTTTTTCTTGGTATAGACATGGGTATTTTTTACACACAATTCCAAAAAGTAATCTCTTACTATAAGTTAGATGATAAAATCCAAGGTTGTCAGAATCGGACCGGTCATCGAACCGGTGAGTTTACCGGTTCAAGGTTTAATGGTCGACCGAGGTCGGACGGTTTTTAATTAAATATATAATTTTTATATTTTAAATAATATATAATAATAATGATAAACTAAAAGTTAGACAATATATATAATTTTACACTATTAAAAATTGAAGTTCATATAAAAGCTTATAATTGTATAATTTAAATTAAAAAAATAGTTATTGAGAAAGTTGGTTGCTTTTTTCTTTATATTTATTTTAAATTTATTGGTAATTTACAACAAATATAAATTTAAGTATGTTTTATAAAATAAAATAAATATGTCTTTTTTAATCTCATTACAAATTATTAATAAAAAATAAAGTTAAATGTGTTTTGTAAATAAAAATAGAGTGTCTTTGTATATGAACTACTCTATGAAGTCTCACATTGGAGAAATCTCATACTTGAAGTCTCCCACTTGGTTATAAATAAGCATTTGTTAGGATGTTTCGTAGTGCATTTGAAGTCTCCCACTTGATTGGTCATCATTTAATGTGACTTTTAGTGGTATGAGATTGACCCCACTTAATTTGTGGATTTTTTTTAATTTTTTCAATTAAAAAAATAAGTAATTTTTTTAAACCGGTTCAGGTTTGAAACCGCCGGTTTTTTCCAGTTTTCGACTGGTTTTCGGTTCAATGATCGGTTCATGTGTAGACCGGTTTTACGGCTGACTCGGTCCGGTCCGGTTCTGACAACCTTAATAAAAGCAAATTTGTTACTATCTCATTCAAGTGTTTTTGAGATGTTAAAGTTTACGGTTAAGCATATGATCTTAGCACCTCTTAAACTGATGCAAATAAAAAAAAGGTATGTTATTTGGACGTACACCAAAAAACATTGTCCCGGTCCCGACAACTTATTTTTACCCGTCTTGCCCGCAAATCAAAGTAAGGATAAAATAATTAAAAACAGAAAAAGACCATGACTCCGTGTAACTGTAATTTTTCCGGTAACTTATTAGTTATCCGGATAACATTTCTCATAAAAAAGTAGTGGACATTTATAATCTAAAGGACAACATAGGATCATTTATAGCAACATGCGATTATTTTGAAGGACATACAAATACAACATAAACATAAATACATACACATAAATGTGTGGGTGTAAACACAAATACACCATAGCATTATTTAAAACGAGACAAATACAACACATAATTAAATAAGTTCAATAACTAAAACGAATAACCAAGGGAAAATATTGCTAAGTAAAATTGATTAACTAGGAATGCGAAAGTAAATTGGAATAGGGTTATGTTTGTTAGGGGCTGAGTCCCAAACAGAAAATGCACTTGAAGAGTTCAACCATTTGTGTGTCATTTCTGGATGGTGACGATCAATTACATCTTTTAAGCTCTCAGTTGTATTCACCCATTCCAATCCCTTTTTGGTGTATGTCTCCTCATTAAAATTACTTGTGAAAAATCTATCACCCTCTAGCCTCCTGCAAGATGTGTGAAAGGTAAATCAAATTCAATACAAATATTTGATTTTTTTTTTTAATAAAATGGCACACATTTTATGGATTATTACCAAATAAGTGTAATTTTTAAATTATTTACTAAATAGGTGTAAGTCACTATCATGTATGGCTTACCTATTTTCATGATTTTGAGTAATTAAAGTGGTCGCTATCATTGACGACTTCGATTATTTATTTATTTATTTATTTATTTAAGTTATATATAAGTCGTATTCTATTAAGATCATACAATTCAGATTTTAAGACAATTTTTTATTTCTGTTTAATATAAAATTCTCATATGATATTTAGACTGACCGATTAAGTTCAGACAATCTAAATAATTTTGACTGTTTTTTATTCCTGTAAGTCGTACATGACTTACTCCTATTTAGTAAATAATTTGAAAACTCAAACCATAAAAAGTGCACCATTTTGGTAAATATATACTATCTCTATTATTAAAAAAGGTATAAACTTAATTCAATAAAATAAAACTTGAATTTTTTTTACCTAGATGCCATGAGAAGGAATATTGTAAAAGCTGTTTCACTGATTGCAAAACCCTTTATCTTCTTCTCTGCCAAGAGACCTACTAGTACATCAAGTTCCTCAACATCATGACCATATACCTCTTCCAATACTTTAATTACTTCCTTATCATTTGTAAGATCCTCCCATTTAGAGATAGGTATCAAAAGCAACCCTCTCCTGAATTGATTATATTTGGCTACACTCCTCTCTCTATCCCTGTAAACTACATTTAATAATCAAATGTTCCAATGTTAGTACAATGTCATTTACATATAAAATAAGAGAAATGGTCTTAAAACTTAAAGTTGAAGTTCATATATATAACCTACTTTCAAGAGCAGCTAAATCCACATGATCAGATCTATCTGTGCCATCTATGTTATGTGGTACAAGGTCCCTAAGCCATGATGGGTAGTTCCAAAGTTCTAGGGCCCCACAAGCTTGGTGACCCATTGATACCAATTGCTTTGCAACTCCTATCTCCAACAAAGTCTTTTCTCCTTTTAGTCCAATCAAATCATTCATAGGAATCCTAATGCCATTCAAAAAAAAATCATTGGAATCTTATATAAGACGAAAAGATAGAATTTTAAAGTTTTTGCAAGTAAAAATATTAATTTTTTATCACCAATAATCAATAAATAAGTATATAAATTCTAATAACACACTTTATCCTTAGATGCAATCATGCAACTATGCAAGACCCTCTTACATTAAATTTATCAGCAATATAAATTATATTTTTTCAAAATTATCTTTCCTTTATAAAAAGAAATAAATAGTTATTTCCTTAATTCAATTCTCTCCAATTAATTTGTTTATTATAAAGTGGTCTTAATATAGAGACAGAGAAAATAATAAGTAAATTAGTTTAGAATACTATAAATTTTATAATTAATCAATTATATGTAAATTTTATTGTAAATCATTCCCCTTTTCAAATTTTAACGAGTGTTAATACATTAATTCAAACATAACCCCAAAAAACAAAGAAAAATTTTCAGAATTAATACGTGTGTAGAAAAGTAAATTTAGACAAAATAAACTTTGTTAATTCATTCAAAAGTTATGCAACAATGAAAGTACATTTTGTAATTGAAAAATCAAAAGCGGCTAAAGTTTACGGTTTTTTTCTTGGTATAGACATGGGTATTTTTTACACACAATTCCAAAAAGTAATCTCTTACTATAAGTTAGATGATAAAATCCAAGGTTGTCAGAATCGGACCGGTCATCGAACCGGTGAGTTTACCGGTTCAAGGTTTAATGGTCGACCGAGGTCGGACGGTTTTTAATTAAATATATAATTTTTATATTTTAAATAATATATAATAATAATGATAAACTAAAAGTTAGACAATATATATAATTTTACACTATTAAAAATTGAAGTTCATATAAAAGCTTATAATTGTATAATTTAAATTAAAAAAATAGTTATTGAGAAAGTTGGTTGCTTTTTTCTTTATATTTATTTTAAATTTATTGGTAATTTACAACAAATATAAATTTAAGTATGTTTTATAAAATAAAATAAATATGTCTTTTTTAATCTCATTACAAATTATTAATAAAAAATAAAGTTAAATGTGTTTTGTAAATAAAAATAGAGTGTCTTTGTATATGAACTACTCTATGAAGTCTCACATTGGAGAAATCTCATACTTGAAGTCTCCCACTTGGTTATAAATAAGCATTTGTTAGGATGTTTCGTAGTGCATTTGAAGTCTCCCACTTGATTGGTCATCATTTAATGTGACTTTTAGTGGTATGAGATTGACCCCACTTAATTTGTGGATTTTTTTTAATTTTTTCAATTAAAAAAATAAGTAATTTTTTTAAACCGGTTCAGGTTTGAAACCGCCGGTTTTTTCCAGTTTTCGACTGGTTTTCGGTTCAATGATCGGTTCATGTGTAGACCGGTTTTACGGCTGACTCGGTCCGGTCCGGTTCTGACAACCTTAATAAAAGCAAATTTGTTACTATCTCATTCAAGTGTTTTTGAGATGTTAAAGTTTACGGTTAAGCATATGATCTTAGCACCTCTTAAACTGATGCAAATAAAAAAAAGGTATGTTATTTGGACGTACACCAAAAAACATTGTCCCGGTCCCGACAACTTATTTTTACCCGTCTTGCCCGCAAATCAAAGTAAGGATAAAATAATTAAAAACAGAAAAAGACCATGACTCCGTGTAACTGTAATTTTTCCGGTAACTTATTAGTTATCCGGATAACATTTCTCATAAAAAAGTAGTGGACATTTATAATCTAAAGGACAACATAGGATCATTTATAGCAACATGCGATTATTTTGAAGGACATACAAATACAACATAAACATAAATACATACACATAAATGTGTGGGTGTAAACACAAATACACCATAGCATTATTTAAAACGAGACAAATACAACACATAATTAAATAAGTTCAATAACTAAAACGAATAACCAAGGGAAAATATTGCTAAGTAAAATTGATTAACTAGGAATGCGAAAGTAAATTGGAATAGGGTTATGTTTGTTAGGGGCTGAGTCCCAAACAGAAAATGCACTTGAAGAGTTCAACCATTTGTGTGTCATTTCTGGATGGTGACGATCAATTACATCTTTTAAGCTCTCAGTTGTATTCACCCATTCCAATCCCTTTTTGGTGTATGTCTCCTCATTAAAATTACTTGTGAAAAATCTATCACCCTCTAGCCTCCTGCAAGATGTGTGAAAGGTAAATCAAATTCAATACAAATATTTGATTTTTTTTTTTAATAAAATGGCACACATTTTATGGATTATTACCAAATAAGTGTAATTTTTAAATTATTTACTAAATAGGTGTAAGTCACTATCATGTATGGCTTACCTATTTTCATGATTTTGAGTAATTAAAGTGGTCGCTATCATTGACGACTTCGATTATTTATTTATTTATTTATTTATTTAAGTTATATATAAGTCGTATTCTATTAAGATCATACAATTCAGATTTTAAGACAATTTTTTATTTCTGTTTAATATAAAATTCTCATATGATATTTAGACTGACCGATTAAGTTCAGACAATCTAAATAATTTTGACTGTTTTTTATTCCTGTAAGTCGTACATGACTTACTCCTATTTAGTAAATAATTTGAAAACTCAAACCATAAAAAGTGCACCATTTTGGTAAATATATACTATCTCTATTATTAAAAAAGGTATAAACTTAATTCAATAAAATAAAACTTGAATTTTTTTTACCTAGATGCCATGAGAAGGAATATTGTAAAAGCTGTTTCACTGATTGCAAAACCCTTTATCTTCTTCTCTGCCAAGAGACCTACTAGTACATCAAGTTCCTCAACATCATGACCATATACCTCTTCCAATACTTTAATTACTTCCTTATCATTTGTAAGATCCTCCCATTTAGAGATAGGTATCAAAAGCAACCCTCTCCTGAATTGATTATATTTGGCTACACTCCTCTCTCTATCCCTGTAAACTACATTTAATAATCAAATGTTCCAATGTTAGTACAATGTCATTTACATATAAAATAAGAGAAATGGTCTTAAAACTTAAAGTTGAAGTTCATATATATAACCTACTTTCAAGAGCAGCTAAATCCACATGATCAGATCTATCTGTGCCATCTATGTTATGTGGTACAAGGTCCCTAAGCCATGATGGGTAGTTCCAAAGTTCTAGGGCCCCACAAGCTTGGTGACCCATTGATACCAATTGCTTTGCAACTCCTATCTCCAACAAAGTCTTTTCTCCTTTTAGTCCAATCAAATCATTCATAGGAATCCTAATGCCATTCAAAAAAAAATCATTGGAATCTTATATAAGACGAAAAGATAGAATTTTAAAGTTTTTGCAAGTAAAAATATTAATTTTTTATCACCAATAATCAATAAATAAGTATATAAATTCTAATAACACACTTTATCCTTAGATGCAATCATGCAACTATGCAAGACCCTCTTACATTAAATTTATCAGCAATATAAATTATATTTTTTCAAAATTATCTTTCCTTTATAAAAAGAAATAAATAGTTATTTCCTTAATTCAATTCTCTCCAATTAATTTGTTTATTATAAAGTGGTCTTAATATAGAGACAGAGAAAATAATAAGTAAATTAGTTTAGAATACTATAAATTTTATAATTAATCAATTATATGTAAATTTTATTGTAAATCATTCCCCTTTTCAAATTTTAACGAGTGTTAATACATTAATTCAAACATAACCCCAAAAAACAAAGAAAAATTTTCAGAATTAATACGTGTGTAGAAAAGTAAATTTAGACAAAATAAACTTTGTTAATTCATTCAAAAGTTATGCAACAATGAAAGTACATTTTGTAATTGAAAAATCAAAAGCGGCTAAAGTTTACGGTTTTTTTCTTGGTATAGACATGGGTATTTTTTACACACAATTCCAAAAAGTAATCTCTTACTATAAGTTAGATGATAAAATCCAAGGTTGTCAGAATCGGACCGGTCATCGAACCGGTGAGTTTACCGGTTCAAGGTTTAATGGTCGACCGAGGTCGGACGGTTTTTAATTAAATATATAATTTTTATATTTTAAATAATATATAATAATAATGATAAACTAAAAGTTAGACAATATATATAATTTTACACTATTAAAAATTGAAGTTCATATAAAAGCTTATAATTGTATAATTTAAATTAAAAAAATAGTTATTGAGAAAGTTGGTTGCTTTTTTCTTTATATTTATTTTAAATTTATTGGTAATTTACAACAAATATAAATTTAAGTATGTTTTATAAAATAAAATAAATATGTCTTTTTTAATCTCATTACAAATTATTAATAAAAAATAAAGTTAAATGTGTTTTGTAAATAAAAATAGAGTGTCTTTGTATATGAACTACTCTATGAAGTCTCACATTGGAGAAATCTCATACTTGAAGTCTCCCACTTGGTTATAAATAAGCATTTGTTAGGATGTTTCGTAGTGCATTTGAAGTCTCCCACTTGATTGGTCATCATTTAATGTGACTTTTAGTGGTATGAGATTGACCCCACTTAATTTGTGGATTTTTTTTAATTTTTTCAATTAAAAAAATAAGTAATTTTTTTAAACCGGTTCAGGTTTGAAACCGCCGGTTTTTTCCAGTTTTCGACTGGTTTTCGGTTCAATGATCGGTTCATGTGTAGACCGGTTTTACGGCTGACTCGGTCCGGTCCGGTTCTGACAACCTTAATAAAAGCAAATTTGTTACTATCTCATTCAAGTGTTTTTGAGATGTTAAAGTTTACGGTTAAGCATATGATCTTAGCACCTCTTAAACTGATGCAAATAAAAAAAAGGTATGTTATTTGGACGTACACCAAAAAACATTGTCCCGGTCCCGACAACTTATTTTTACCCGTCTTGCCCGCAAATCAAAGTAAGGATAAAATAATTAAAAACAGAAAAAGACCATGACTCCGTGTAACTGTAATTTTTCCGGTAACTTATTAGTTATCCGGATAACATTTCTCATAAAAAAGTAGTGGACATTTATAATCTAAAGGACAACATAGGATCATTTATAGCAACATGCGATTATTTTGAAGGACATACAAATACAACATAAACATAAATACATACACATAAATGTGTGGGTGTAAACACAAATACACCATAGCATTATTTAAAACGAGACAAATACAACACATAATTAAATAAGTTCAATAACTAAAACGAATAACCAAGGGAAAATATTGCTAAGTAAAATTGATTAACTAGGAATGCGAAAGTAAATTGGAATAGGGTTATGTTTGTTAGGGGCTGAGTCCCAAACAGAAAATGCACTTGAAGAGTTCAACCATTTGTGTGTCATTTCTGGATGGTGACGATCAATTACATCTTTTAAGCTCTCAGTTGTATTCACCCATTCCAATCCCTTTTTGGTGTATGTCTCCTCATTAAAATTACTTGTGAAAAATCTATCACCCTCTAGCCTCCTGCAAGATGTGTGAAAGGTAAATCAAATTCAATACAAATATTTGATTTTTTTTTTTAATAAAATGGCACACATTTTATGGATTATTACCAAATAAGTGTAATTTTTAAATTATTTACTAAATAGGTGTAAGTCACTATCATGTATGGCTTACCTATTTTCATGATTTTGAGTAATTAAAGTGGTCGCTATCATTGACGACTTCGATTATTTATTTATTTATTTATTTATTTAAGTTATATATAAGTCGTATTCTATTAAGATCATACAATTCAGATTTTAAGACAATTTTTTATTTCTGTTTAATATAAAATTCTCATATGATATTTAGACTGACCGATTAAGTTCAGACAATCTAAATAATTTTGACTGTTTTTTATTCCTGTAAGTCGTACATGACTTACTCCTATTTAGTAAATAATTTGAAAACTCAAACCATAAAAAGTGCACCATTTTGGTAAATATATACTATCTCTATTATTAAAAAAGGTATAAACTTAATTCAATAAAATAAAACTTGAATTTTTTTTACCTAGATGCCATGAGAAGGAATATTGTAAAAGCTGTTTCACTGATTGCAAAACCCTTTATCTTCTTCTCTGCCAAGAGACCTACTAGTACATCAAGTTCCTCAACATCATGACCATATACCTCTTCCAATACTTTAATTACTTCCTTATCATTTGTAAGATCCTCCCATTTAGAGATAGGTATCAAAAGCAACCCTCTCCTGAATTGATTATATTTGGCTACACTCCTCTCTCTATCCCTGTAAACTACATTTAATAATCAAATGTTCCAATGTTAGTACAATGTCATTTACATATAAAATAAGAGAAATGGTCTTAAAACTTAAAGTTGAAGTTCATATATATAACCTACTTTCAAGAGCAGCTAAATCCACATGATCAGATCTATCTGTGCCATCTATGTTATGTGGTACAAGGTCCCTAAGCCATGATGGGTAGTTCCAAAGTTCTAGGGCCCCACAAGCTTGGTGACCCATTGATACCAATTGCTTTGCAACTCCTATCTCCAACAAAGTCTTTTCTCCTTTTAGTCCAATCAAATCATTCATAGGAATCCTAATGCCATTCAAAAAAAAATCATTGGAATCTTATATAAGACGAAAAGATAGAATTTTAAAGTTTTTGCAAGTAAAAATATTAATTTTTTATCACCAATAATCAATAAATAAGTATATAAATTCTAATAACACACTTTATCCTTAGATGCAATCATGCAACTATGCAAGACCCTCTTACATTAAATTTATCAGCAATATAAATTATATTTTTTCAAAATTATCTTTCCTTTATAAAAAGAAATAAATAGTTATTTCCTTAATTCAATTCTCTCCAATTAATTTGTTTATTATAAAGTGGTCTTAATATAGAGACAGAGAAAATAATAAGTTATTTTATTTTCATACTCTTTAATTATTGGTGGAGATTTGTTTTGTCCTGGAGAGGCAGATATATCTCTCAAATGTAAGGAATCAGGTAGAAGTGGATGCATTCTATAGACACTAGCAAATTCTTCTGTTAAAGAATATGGAACACCATGATTTTCTGATCTCTTCATGCCTACAAATCCACTCAAGATTGCATTGCCAACATGTCCAAATGTGTCCTTGAATTTCTTTCCCAATAATCCATACCTAAAATAAAATAACAAAAACAATTATTCAAGTATATATATATATTCTCTTTTGTCACTATTATAAGCAAAAAAATCATTTTTTAGGTTTATTGAAAAGTAGTATATTTGGTCAATAATATAGACCAAATACATTACTTTTTCGATGAACTTAAAAAAAAAAATGTTCTTACCAATTGGCTCGCATGCCTGCATGCAAAGTTTCAGTTTTAAGAAGCTCCACAGTCCAATCTATGGTATGAATCTTGGCAATCACAGCTGAAGTTACCAATCTAGCATGGCGATATAGATCTTCATCTTCCAAGTCATGATGTTGTTTCTAATAAAGTACAATATTAAAAATATATTAGTTTTCATTTATTAGGAATAAGTTAATTTTATTTATTTTTTTGACTTATTATATTCATGGAAAAATATTTTACATGATGAATAAATGTAGTTATTAAAATTTTAAACTAAATGAACAAAAAGGACAATTTATTAATTATATAATTAAAAACAAAGATAAATTGAATAAAATTTGTACATATTAATTTGAGAAAGGAAAAAATAGTAATATTAATTGAGTCGATAAATTAAATGTATATAGTATACCTTAAGAGCATCACAAACAGCATTGTGTTCTTGAACAAAAAGGGTCTGCAAAGTTGTGACACCAGCCCAACTATTACGAATGTCACCTGAAATTGCTGTGCCATCCTCATTATGGAGAAGATGTCCTTCTTTTGATATTTTGATCTTTCCATCTTTAAAAGTTCTCACTTTGTTCAATACTTCTTGATTGCTTCCATATATCACACTTCCATCCCTTTTATTATATATACACATAAATTAATTTAAAAGGTCTTAATTTAACAATATATGAAAAATAGTTAACAATATTTGATTCCAAAAAATATGAAAAAAATATTCATATAAGTAGATATAGAAATATTCTTACCACCAAGGTGTACGAATGTTTGCATGTCCAGTCTTAATATCATAGAAGCCAGTGGGAATTTCCTTTGTCTTTAAGAACTTGAATGATTTTAGTGGGCATTGATTTGCAACTTCTCGTGGTGCCGTTAATTCAACCTATATGCAATATAATAACATTTACATTTAATATATGTTCATTTTTTTAATATAAAAATTTCTAATTAATATGTTCTTGAAGGAGTTGGATTGGATCCTCTCCTACTTTATGTGTCTAGCCATGGAAATGAATTATATACATTTACTGCGTTAATGCAGGAATCAATTTAAACCGTTCAATCAAAAATGAATGGTTAGGACCAAAATTGTGTAAAACTATACTGATTAAATCATAATTGTTTGATCATTTTTCAATGGCTGAGATTAGATACTGTATGAAACTGTGTGCTTCTTTTAAAGCAGCTAATTATGATCCATCCAACCATCTCTCCTGCTTTTCATCCAACGGTTGAAAGTGCTTAAAAAAGTAAATTAATTAAAAGAAATAGTTTTGGAAAAAAGAGTAACATATAGATGGACGGATGAGATGACAGCAGAAGCATGAGAAAGCAAATTAAGAGGATTTAGATCCGTTGTTGACATAGTTATACATGTTTTTTCAATAAATTTGATCACACTTTTTTTTTTGTCAAATAGTTAATAGCTAGAAATTTGACCTTCAAAGTAAATAAATAGAATGATCGGAGTTCGACTTCAATCTCCTGCATATATCATCGAATGTCTTACCAATTGAGTTAAGTTCCCAAAACCTTTCATCACTCTTGTTTTGGGCTAATTTTTTTTTGACTTATGTGAGTTATAAATGATTAAAAAACCAAAGATGTAACTTATAAAATTGGGACACTAATATTTTTTTAGTAAAAGTTGAGCAACTTATTAGGGATGACAATGGGTAGGGTATGGGTAGGGTACTATAGTCCCCATTCCCATACCCGCACTTTAAAAAAATACTCGTACCCATCCCCATACCCGTGTGGGTGACAATCTTTGTCCCCGTCCCCATACCCTCTGGGTACCTAAGTACCCATACCCGTACCCGTTACCCGCATTTTTGCTAAAAATAAGTTGATCAATTATAAAATATCATATCATTTTAATATAATTAAAAAAACTCAAAGGTTTTAATGTTGACTCTTGAAAATCATAAACAAAATTATTAGGAATATCATGCTAAAGTTTATTTCTCTGCTGATATATTTGCTTTATATTATAAATAAACATTTTTTTATTAAAAATGTGTAATAGTATAATAATATTGTATTTTTTAAAATTGGTTTACATATATTATTATATAATAATATAATTAAAATAAATAAATATATATCATATGGGTATATGGGGTGGGTACTAAGGTACCCGTACCCACACCCACACCCATACCCGTTCAATTTTGTGGGTAATTACCCATACCCATGCCCATATCCAAAATGCGGATTTTTACCCTACCCATTATGAGTATTTTTTATGGATACCCACTGGGTATGGGTAAATTGCCATCCCTACAACTTATAATATTATATGGAATATTTTAATATTCTAGTTTACATCAATATCTTTTGTAGTTGTTGAAGCAATCTACATCAATCTTGTAGAAATGATTATGAAAGTAAATATTTTAATCTAAACTTTTATAAAACATTTCTTCGGTTGAGATTAGATTTGTTTGAGAGATAGTAAAATATTTCTTAGATTGAGGTGTCATATAAATTGATAAAATATTCTCCTTTTTCTAAATTTATTTAAATTTCTATTTTGTCAATAAACAAATATATATAGTTATAATTAAAAATAAGAGTGATAAAATTATAGTATAATTTTTAGGATAACACTTCAGTATACATTTTATTTAGATATGTACTGATACATTGTTAATATGTATAATTTTAATAGATCCACAAATAATATTTGATATAAGAAAACTGACAAACACTATTTATTAACCTATAATAATTGTCTTATGATCGGTATACAATAAATAAAAAAAGTATACTAAAAAATTCATAAATTTTTAATCCATCAAATCAATTCATATATACCTGATTGGTGTCTTCCAAGTGATCTATCCAATCATGTATCATAAATTGAATCCAAGATGCAGCTATCACATTAAATTGTTTTCCAGTGTCCTTGTATGTTCTTCTCTCTAGAAGTTTTGTTGCCACCACCATGGGATCCGGCTTCAATAGCTGCACACAAACAATATTTAATTATATATTGTCTCGTAAAGAATTATTAAAAGTGTCATATAATAGAGTCCAGATATATTTTAATTCAGCAGTCGGATTATTTAGTAAAGAATTATTAGATGTGTCATATAAAAAGTAGTTAAGATCAAATGACACCAATGTTTCAAATTTAATTTTAAAAAAAATTTCAAACTTAATAATATGACACTTTTGATAATTTTTTACTGGATAATCGTCTTACAAAATTGACCATTAATTTGAAATATATATATTATAACATAGATCATGTCTATAAGATATGATATTAATTGAAAATAGTTTAATATGTCATAATTTTCTTAACCAAAACATGAAAATATAAAAGATTGCCAATTATGCAATTAAATTTTAATTTAAACCTTATTCTTTTGATCCACGGGGAGAATGTTTCTTCCAAAGAAAGACCCTTGACTTCCAGCACCATCATTGAAAGGATCATTATATCTTCCATCAGCTGTTCTATATGGAAAATCTGAAGGGTTAGACCTAACTCCTACAGGTGTTGTACCAACATTGATGAGGTTGTACTCTTGATGAAGATGTCTCCTAATGGCCAAATAAATTAGGCCTAAGAAAACTGGCAAACGATGCCATATTCCCAACTTGTCAATGGAGTGTACAATCTGCCATGCAAAAAAAAAAAAAAATCAACAAAAGAAAATGTAATTAGTGGTCATGAGCATAATAAAGTAAAAATTACTATATATAATTAACAATTTATATATGTAATTAGTTCAAACAAAAATAAAAATATATGTAATGAGTTAGTTGTTAGATAATAATTTGTTATCAAAATGAAATGACTCGTTTCATGATTTTGATAAATGACTTTAAAATATGAATCATTTGATCTTTATCAACTCTAGAAATTTAATTTGTTTAAAGATTCAATTTTGCTACAACAATTGAATAAATTATGAAAGGTAACAAGAGCAATATATTGATTTGATGAAGAAGATTTTTACAAAGAAAAGAAAAGCATCAATGATGGACATTTTGGCCACTGCTTCATGGAAATCTTTATGAATGGAATGGTGCAAAACTCTTGAAACAAGAGTTTTAATGGGATCCGTTACTATAGACCACATGATTTTGGTTGATACAAAGACTAAATTTGATATAAATGTGTGTGTTTGATATGAGAAAATCTATAGGGTATTTATAAACCAAGAATAAGAGTTGAAAAGTTTATCTCTTTCAATCGGGTCTCTATGGCAGCTAAGAGGGGGGTCAATTTTTTATTCTAAATAATACTACTACTAGTATTTAATTAATAAATCGTACAAGAGTAATTGAAAATGATCACTATAGTATATCTTGAATAGTTCAACGGTAGAAAAAAAAAATTCCTATTAATACAACCACGAGGATATATATAATATAACACATGATATTTAATTGTTTTATTGGTGGCTTTTGTTAATATCTAATAAGTGTTGATTTTATATACTTTTAAAATGTTGCTACTTTCCAAATAACATGTTGATTGGATTTATTTAAAATTTAAATACATAGTACTTGTTTATTGCAACTAGTCATGCAGTGTAGAAACTAAGGTAAGATATGATAATAATGTTACGGATTTCATTTTCTATATACGTCTGTATGTATACAAACAAACAAATTAACTTTTGGAAATATTAATGACATTTTGCATATCAAGAAAGTTTAGCACGTGGCCATGTATGTTTGAGGGTTCAAAAAGTATTAAAATCACGTGTGCGGGACGATAAGTTGAGACTTACGATTTTTTTTAATCTTATGTTCTTTTTATAAAAGATAATTGGATTAATAAAAATTAATTATTAATTAGTTGTCTCTTATAAAAAAAATCGAAAGTAGTATAAAACTTACGTATTTCTGCGTGCAATGTGAGATTAATTTATTTAGGTAACAAATCCGTTTGTAGTGATGGTACTTCAACCTTGGGCTACAAATATGACTTTTCAGAGGTGTGATTGAGTCAATTAGAAATATTATGTACAAAGCCTTTGAATACTTTTGCATATTAGAAATATTTGATAAAAAATGTTTTATTGAAATTCATTCATTAATTTAGTTTAACTTTAAATTTTTTATAATTTAAATCGATAAATTTTAAGAGAATATTTCTATCTTTAGCTTTTTAAGGGCAATGTTAATTTTACTCATAAAAGTTTAAAGTGAAGGAATGATGTTGCAGTTTATGGTAATAAAAATCGAGTGATTAATGAACTTCTCTTATAAGATGAATGAGAACCCAAATTTAATTTTTGGTGAAAACAATCATTGTTAGACACCGTACAACCAAAATTTATTTATCTTACAGCTGAATTCTAGATCATCAGAATTTTCTTCCCCTTCTTATACCAAAACTCTCTCCTCTTTCTAAACTCCCAAAAAAACTTAGTTTAATAGTTACGTACTCTCTCCGTTATAAAATATAAGCAAAAATTTGTTGATAAAAGTTGATGTATTTGATGTAAAATTTAGATCAAATAAAATAACTTTTGATAAATTTTTTTTTTATATTTTGGGACAGAAAGTATTATATCAAAGAAGCCGATGGAAGAAAATAAAAGGAAATTACATAACTAAAGAAATTATGGAAAAGAAGATTCAATCACTACCAATATGAGTGTAGCTTACTTTTCACCTTTCTTCTTTGTACGCTGAAATTCTTCTTTGTACGCTGAAGAGGCGTGGCCCAATTCAAATGGGGAAGTAAAGTAGGCCCACAATTAATCTGTTTTTGTTTTTTTGTTTCCACTGAAGTACAACATGGTTAATTTAGGAGGAGATATGTACTCATAATGTAAAGATTCTTTCTGTACCATCTCATTCTCATCACTACAATAAATAAAATAATTATGATTAGAAAAATTGGTTGAACACAATTATATTTTTTAACAAAAAAAATATTAAAATTTATTTTTAAAACATAAGTTAAATTTATTATATTGTTTTTTCTCCAGAACCTAACAATTATTCTATTTTTTGATATAGAAACCTGCAAATGCACATTGTATATATCTTAAATCCCGTTTCTATGAAACTTCACATATACCGTGTGCTAAAAAAAAAATTAAAGAGTTTTACTTATGTCGGAAAATAAAAATTTAATTAAAGAGGGGTATGTACATTATTAATAGTAATATTTTTTAATGCTAATAGTATATTAAATAATTTATTAAGAATATATTAAATAATTTATAAATGTGATAGGTGTTTGAGTTTCTTAACAAAAAAATGTGATAGGAGTTTAATTTGCTTATTTAGGAGTTGGTGGGTCTCACATTTAGTAAGACTTATATTTTGTGGACTCACCATGCTTTTCAACTTTTGTTTTTCTCTATCGTAAATGAAGCTCTTAATTATTTTCAAAATATTAAACTTCTTATTTGTATTCATCACGTTAAAGACTAAATAGGAAGATCAAAAACTTCTTATTTGTATTCATCACGTTAAAGACTAAATAGGAAGATCAATGTCATGTTGAAAAATAGATGACATGTAAGCGGCATTTCAAAATTCCTCAAAAGAGATCAATTTGATTTTTGCTATAGACAAATTTGTAATCTATATTTATATATCAAGGGAATATTTAATTTTATTTTTTTAACTGTCTAGTTCTCCTAAGAATGAGTTCAATAATTTAAAGTTCGGATGTGATGTAAGTAAATCATAATCAACAATTGTTTCTATCAAGAATTGAACTCAGATTCTCCCAAACAATTCGTTTTAGGAGGAGTTCATTAACCATTTACGACTGAGCTTAACTGCATGCGGCAGTATTTTCGGGATAGTTTTACGGCTACAAGGGTGCCAGCATAATTGGCAAGTCCAAACTCACGGGATTCGCGCCCGAACTCAAATCCGAGTTAATGGCTAAACATTCTAGTTGATTAGGTTCGAGTTCAGTTTTGGGTGACACCTGATACCATGGGTAGGTTTGAAATCACTTAAACTCGTACCCGAAATCCGAAACCACACCCAATTATATATTAAATTATCTAATTATCCTTATGTATATATAAGTCTACGTTGAAGACTGTGTTACCGAACTATGTTATTGTTGTATTTTAATGCAATTTCTTGTATTTAATATTATTCAGTTTTTTTTGGTGTATTTTCTTAAAAATTTGACCTATACATGTTACCAAACTATGTTGTTGTTGTATTTTTGCGTGTTCTTGTTGCGGGTTCCGGTTGGGGTGGAAAAATCTGAACCAAACGGGTGTGGGTATGAGTTTTATTTTGCCACCAAACAACCTTTGAATTTGAGTTCAGATTCGAGTGATAATTTCAAATACTGATTTGGATAGTATGAAACTCGCATCCAACCCTACACGTTGTCATCCGTATTCTCAATCTATATATTCTATAATAGAACATAGAGTCATCAAATTTAATTTTTCTGAAAATATAGTATAATAGAACATGCATACAGTCATCAAATTTATTTTCTGAAAAAATCTCATACCAAATCGCCATTGCCAACTCATATTAAAGTATTATTTTCAGACTATCAAAATTTTATTGATTAGCATTACATACATCTTAGTCAAAAAAAGAAAAAAGTATTACATACACATTGATTGACTATAATTTATGAAAAACAAGATTTCAGTATCAATTTTGCAGGAAAATGATCCTCCTTGATGACTATCTTGCTATTTAAAAGTCTTATTCGATCATTTAATTGCAAATTAACATTAAACTTTTTAACTAACCACTCCTATGTTATGGTTGTAATGTTAGCACAAAAAAGGGAGCATATCACACAACATAGTTATTATTTGTCATTTTGCTGACTTATGAGTAAGCATTTCATTTGTATAGCATGCAATATCAGGCCAATGTATAAGAATTTATCAATGATTTTAGAGTTATATACCTACCACAACTTTATACAACTAAATCATCCAATAAAATTCAAGATAAATACTTTTGAGCTTAATAAAATCTTTAATTTTGTTGTTCAATAGAAAATCCAAGGCTTTAAACAAGAACTTGGAAATTTATTCGAGATTCGATCTTCACTTTCAACAATTGCAAATGTTAGTACAAGAAGCTGCATTGAGCCGAATGTTGGTATAATACCTCTCTAGCGATCCACCATCAATATAGAAGTTAATGCGAAACCGAGAAGCCATCCTGAGTAAACTCAAATCCGGAGTTGTATTCGGATATAAAAAATGGCCTCACCTAGAGTTTGCTGCGGACGATATGGTTTTGCCGTTTTGGTCAAGTTGCAGCCATATAGTCATCACACTACTGCATGAAGGAAGAATCAAAAGTTCGGTACGCGTTACTTTGGACTATATTCCGGTTTTGGCAAAGATTGGAGCTATCGCATATACATTGCAAGAATTCACTCCTTACTCGATGTTTTTCGGCTTAAATCATCCAAATGTGATCCCATTGAGCCTAATCTTCTACAAACTGCAGCAATGTTACAAACCAGAACAATTTATGCTTCTTGCAATTTCTCTGCATAAAGTTCTCTAGCTTTCTAAGTTACTCAATCTATATTCCATTGTAATTCATTTTACAGCCTATATACATCTTTAAGTGTGAACCTTCAATAAAACCATATTGAACTTAAATCTTGAATTATTTTGAGGTTTGAAACCGATATATCACTTTTTTTTACTCAAAAATGATATATTTTCATTGCACATGTATCTTCCGATTCATGATTCGACGTATAGGGTTTTCGTTTCATGATTGAATCTCGATTTAGTAACCATGTTTTTAAACATTTCCATCTTTTGTCTTTTCGAAAGTTTGATCAGTTCTATAGCTTTGCAAAAGAGGTGCATTCTCTGTAGATGGTGACTCCAAGATACCAACATCTTCCTCTATCTCTTCTGATGCTTTGCCCCATAATACACCATAAAGGCCAATCGAGATTATTGTTGCTCCAATTATACTGCAAAATCAAGAATAATATACATAAATGAACACTTCAAAACCATATAATTTGAAAATCAGAAAGGATAAAGAACAAATGCCACAAAATCGGTATACTAAACCTTTATATCAGTTCAGTTCGGGACAAACTATAAACAGTTCGGTTGAGTTTTTATCAAACAGTTGTAATGATTCAATTTGGTTTCATTTTGAACCGAACGATGAAGAGGCCTACTTGGTTGAATCAGATAGAAAAATTGAATGAAATCTTACCTTCCTAAACAAAGAGTATCACCAAGAAATATAATTCCCAAGCCAACCGAAATAATAATTTGTAGCGGCTTGAATGAGGTTACATAGACAGCTCCCTTTAAGTGCAATGCCCATGCAGAAACTATATTTCCTACTAACTTTCCGAAAATGCCCTGGAGAAAAAGGTGTCATCAATAACAAAACTCAAATTTTTTGGTCAAACTGTAAAAATAGTTTGAAGTGTATCTTACAGAAGAAACAATGGAGATCAATGAGAGATTTAGTCCTATTTTCCAAGCACTTGAATTTGGAACTGATAACAAAGCTACTACTGTTGATATGATTGTGGCAGCTATGGAGTATAACAAGACTAATGTTAGTTCATCTGGAAACTCTTTCAAGATATGTACCTGTCAAATGAATATCGAAACTGAAAATTTTTAGAACTAAATTTTTGAAGCTCTCATTAAATACAAATATTTGAAGCACTGTTTGTCAGGAACCAAACCACATCGCACCGAAAAGTACCGAACCGTTACATATAGTTCACAAATTGAACCAAACTGGTCTAGTTAGTTCAATTTATGAACTATTGGTCACAGATTGGTGTTTTTCGGTTCAATTTTTTTTTCATAATACTAATTTTACCTGTAAAATGTACCATATTGAACCCATAAAATAGTCGATTGTTAGCAGAACGCCAGCAATAGCCCAACTTGAATCCACTGACTTGAGAAATTCAAGTGGTTGATGAAGTGGTGAGGAAATATGAGTATAGGAGGATTGCAAGATGGGTGGTCCTTTGTAGAAAGTCAACACAAAAGCACCTGCTATTGAGATTATGCTTCCCATTACCTTTGCATTACTACTTCTACTCTTTGCAGATAACTTTTCCATCCTTAATTGCAATGATAAGAGCAAACAAAATAAGTGTACAATAGACTAAGTTTAATCCAAAGTTTCTACAAAATTTCATAAGCTCAAGATGAGCCTATCAGCTTGCTCAGGCCTGCGCATATACTGCGCCTATGGCCCGGTTTGGCACAGCTCGCGCCTATTAGCTGCCAACCTCTAACATACTAACATAGTTGCTTAAGAAACAAGTTACGAATCAAAGCTTATCATGAATTACATTCAACACACAATATGTGATCGAATTGTTTACATATTTGCTTAGCCAGATCCCACTAGATTTTCCTATAAGATTTTTAACCAGGCAATTGCTTTTGTACATCTTGTGCGTTGCCTTAGGTTTTGGCCTAATCCGAAGTTTGTTATCTCTATTATGCGATACTTCTGCACTCTAATATTTGCTTTACAAAAAAAGAAAAGTTTCTAGGACATTTCATTTAGTGCAAGAAAAGTAAAGAAAAATTTACATAAGTTGAGTACAAAAATTAAATAGCTAACTAGTTTAAAAGGGTAAGAATCTGGCAATACCAAACCTGAATGTAACAGCTAACATGAAAGTGAAAGCAGGTATCAGATTAGCAATTGCTGAAGCAAGTGTTGGAGAACTGTAACTAATACCAATATACCCCAAAATCTGAGATGTGCATCTGCATAACATGAAACACAAATCATCAGAAGCATAAAATTAATGACACCCCTTTGACCACAACTATCTAACATGAAATCAACACTAGCTATAACAAAATTACTAGTATACTAAGTGCCTCTTTGAATTGGCTTATTTGAGCTTATCTAATGACATAAGTTTTGTACGACTGCTTGGTAGAACTTATGAAAATAGTTTATGGTTTTTTTCATAAGTTTTCTAAGACAGCTATAGGAATAACTTATACTATATACAGAAAGAATTTAAGTTTATTTTATCTTTTGCTATAGAAATAACTTAAACTTATAAATAAGCGCTTATAATGATAAGCTCTTGTGCTATAAGCTGCAAATAAGCTATTTATCCAAATAGGACCTAAAAAGCCTTAACAATCTTTGGTAACATGACTCTCTCACAAGAAAAGAACCTGAGTTCGACCACTAGAATCGTCTATTTAGAAGACAGTTCAACCTCTCTTGTGAAAAAAATTCGATATCTCACTGTGGACTCGAAGAAAAATGGAGGCTAAAGACTCTAATTACAGTAGATTAGTGGGAAAAAAATGACTTATAAATAAGCAATTACTGGAGTATAGTATGAAGCCATTTTGTGATTACCCTAGTGTACCAAGAAGCACACTTTTGCATATAATTGAGAAACTGATTGGAGGAGCCACTCTTGATCTGCAAAAAAGACATGAAAAGAAAAACATGAAGAAATTAGTCAACTTAAATATAAGTCCTAAGTGCATGTTTAAAATCACGGTCAATCTGACAAAATCGTAGTGACTCCACCATAATTTCAGCCGAACACTGTAATTCTGTCAAACTCACTGTCAATTCAAACATACACTAAATTATATACATATATATATTATAAACAATTGTTATGAACCTTCTAGTGAAAAGAGTGACAGGGAGAAGAACAGAAGTACCAACAGCATAAGCATAAGCTATAAAGACATGATTATTCATTCCTTGTAGTGTTGCTGCTTTGAACAAAGTGAGTAAACCCATGTCAATAAATTCATTTCCTATAATCACTACAACTGGCAAAAAATCCATGTAAAAGGACCATCTTCTTGTCATGTTTTCTGTTAATTCTGTTACAACAAACAATCAAAAGTTTTTTTGTTGATGTTTAGAATTTCTGAGACATGTTATTTTGATGATATGGTTTTGGTTTTGTGACCAGAAAAACAGAATGAAAGTTAAAGATGTTTAGTCTTAAATTGATAATATTATAATAATAGTTTCTCATTTTGGCAAAATATCTTTAAGTTTTTTATGGTACTGTATATTTGTTTGGATATACCATATGAATAATTGTGCTCAAAATGGGACCACGATAGCAAATTAAATTTTACAAGCAATGGTGAAAATGACAACTGCTAAGATAATTTTTTATTTTCTTTTTTGTCTATAAATAAATATCTCGGGTTCAAATTCAGATGAAGGTCTTTGGCCTAGGTCAGGTGTTACGGACGCTGCTCAGATAATTTTTTTTTTTAATAATTATTGTGTTTCTTAATTTGTGTATTATGTCGTGAAGTCAAATATATTTTAGAATACATTGTTGTTTATTCCAACTAGTGAGTATACAACATCAATATATAGTTGCAATTGTTGTTTACAAACCAAGATACCTTATATAGTCTTAGTCAACTATAGGGATATATAATTTTTTTATTAATGCAATATTGAAGGGGTGTTGCTACAAAAAAGGCACGTTCCAAATTTTTTGTTCCAAGGTATAGCTCCCTAATTTAATGCAAAATCAGTTGAGTTGGAATGACTCAAGTACTTGTTATACTAAAAAACCTGCAACGCGAAAAGATCTAAGGCCCTGTTTGGCCCGGCTTATTTTTGACTTTTTATTTTAGCTTAAATCAAATAAAGAAGTATAAAATTATATTTGACAATATTTCTCCTTAAAAGTATTAGAGAAATAAAGTAAAGAAGTAAAAAATAAAAAAAAGTAAAGTCAAACACAATTTTTTCCTTCTTTACTATTTTTAAGGAGAAGAAAAAAAGAGGAAAATAAGCCGGGCCAAACGGGGCCTAAGTGTCCGTTTGAATTAGCTTATTTTTAAGCCAATGAAAAATAACTTATGTAAATAAATAAGTTTTTATATTAATTCATAAATTTTTATTAGTAAAAATTGTATTTTTACAAGATGTTTTTTAATAAACTACCTTGACAAACTTATGAATAATATATAAAAACTTATTTATTTATATTAGTTGTTTCACATAATTTAAAAAATAAACTAATTCAAACAGACCCAAATGAATAATTAATTAGATAAAAAGATTAAATATAATCAAGATAAACGGGACAAAACTGTTAGAACACTAAACGCAGCAAAAGACTTAGAAACAATCACACAAACAAGATGAAACTTGTTACACAAGCAAGATGAATACACTTGATGAATGATTAAGAAACTAAAGAAAGAAAATTCTTTTATTCATCCACAATGGGCCAATTAAAAAATGTATATTACAAATGATACACATTAGGTGTATTTATATGAGTTACTTGAGCTATAAGTAACTAACTATTGGCCTAACCAACTAACTCTAACTAACTTGGTAGTTAAGTAACTACTAACTACCTAGTACACATAGACTAACTAAACTAACTCACTTTTGAATTATCAAATTCCATCACTCCCTCTTAATTCAAAAATGACTTAAGCAAAGATGAGACCAAGCTTCTTTCTCAAAAATTCAAATATGTCCAATTTGACAGCTTTGGTGAAACCATCTGCAAACTGAACTTCTGTAGGGCAATATACCACCTCAATGTTTCCATTCATTACCTGTTCTCTAATGAAATGGAATCTATTCTCTATATGCTTACTCCTCCCATGTGAGATTGGGTTTTTAGCAAGACTAATTGCAGACTTGTTATCTATTATAAGCTTCAAAGGTTTCTGTACTTCACATTTCAATTCCTTTAGTACTGAATCTAACCATATCATTTGGCAAGTAGCAAATGTTCCAGCTATGTACTCAGCCTCACAAGTTGACAGAGCAGTCACTGGCTGTTTCTTTGTGCTCCAAGCAACTACAACATCATTAAAAATCATAACATAACCAGAAGTACTCCTTCTATCAGTTTTGTCTCCTCCCCAATCTGAATCTGAATAACTTCTTAACTCTGCATTATCATCATTTGATCTAGTAGGAAACAATAAACCAAGCTTCACTGTGCCTTTCACATACCTAAGAATCCTTTTAGCTGCAGTCATATGAGATTTCTTAGGATTGTTCATAAACTTGCTGATTACACTCACAGCATAGCAAATATCTGGTCTACTATTTCACAAGTACCTCAAAGAGCCTATCATTTGCCTGAATAATGTAGGATCTACTCCCTCTTCATCTGCACATTCATCTAACTTCATATTTGTGTTAGATGGATTTGAAATAGATTTACATTCAGCCTTTTCAAATTTTCCAAGTATCTCACTTATATACTTCTGTTGATGCATCACTATACCATCCTTCCTTCTCACAAACTCCATTCCTAAGAAGAAAGAAAGTTCACCTAGATCAGACATTTCAAATTCCCTTTTGAGCTTGTCTTTTACTTTGTCAATTTCTGTAGTTTTACTACCAGTTATGAGCAGATCATCTACATATAGGCATATGATAATGATTTCTTCATTTTTTGACATTGCACATACACACCAAACTCTACTGCACATTTTTTAAAGCCAATTTGAATCAGAAAATCATCAATTCTTTTATTCCATGCTCTTGGTGCCTGCTTCAAACCATAAAGAGCCTTATATAGTTTATACACCATATTCTCCTTCCCTTTAATTTCTAAACCTGGAGGTTGTGACACAAACACTTCCTATTCTAGGGGACCATTTAAGAAAGCTGATTTAACATCTAAGTGATATAATAACCATCTGTTCTTGCAGGCCAGAGCTACTACAAGTCTTACAGTCTCAATTCTAGCTACTGGTGCAAACACTTCATTGTAATCAATGCCATGTTTTTGCAAGAATCCTCTAGCTACCAACCTTGCTTTATGTTTTGAAATAGTGCCACCAGGGTTCAGCTTCACCTTGAACACCCATTTCACATCTATCTTCTTTTTCTTGTCTGGCAAGTCAACTAGCTTCCATGTTTGATTTTTCTCTATTGACCTCAGCTCTTCTTCCATAGCCTTCTTCCATACTTTATTCTTCAAAGCCTCAATGAGATTAGTAGGTTCAACATCAGCTAGTAAGGCAAAATGAATTAAGTCACCTTCATCATTCACTGCACTGTCAGAAGTTACAACATGATCATTCAATCTACTTGAAGCATTTCTGACTCTCTGAGGCAATTGCCTTATCACTGGTGGGGATACAATTCCCTCATTCTCTTCATCACTTTCAGGGACTACATTCTCATTATAATTTGCTAAATCATCTTCTACTTCTTCATTTTCTGATTCATCACTTGATTCAGGAAATATATAGCTTTTCTCACTGCTATATGTAGTCTCACTGTCCCATTTCCATTGTTCATTCTCATTTACTATCACATCTCTGCTGATATGAACTTTATTAGTCACATGATCATATAGCTTGTAAGCACCTGTTGGATGATAACCAATCAAAATCATGATCTCACTCTTATCTTCCAGTTTAGTTCTTCTAGCATCTGGCACATGTTTGTAACAAAATGAGCCAAACACTCTTAGATGCTTCCACTAGGTTTTCTTCCATACCAAGCTTCTTCAGGCACTAATTTCAGCTTCTTGGTTGGGCACTTGTTCAGAATGTAAGCAGCAGTAGTGACTGCTTCACCCCAGAACTTGTGCGGAAGGCACTTTTGTTTGACCATGCTCCTAGCCATGTTTAGCACTATTTTATTTCTCCTCTCTGCTAAACCATTGTGCTGTGGTGTGTAAGGAGCTGTAACCTCATGAGATATGCCTTGACTTTTGCAAAAACCCTCAAAGTCATTTGAAGTGTATTCACCTCCACCATATGTTCTTAAAATTTTAATTGACTTCTCACTCTCCTTCTCAATTAAAACTTTAAGACCTTTAAACACTGCTAAGGCCTCACTCTTAAGCTTGATAGTGAATAACCACATCATTCTAGTGAATTCATCTACAAAAGTAATGAAATATTTGCTTCCTCCCAATGATGGCACTTCAAAGGGTCCACAAATATCTGAATGAATCACTTTTAGAGCTTTACTAGCTCTTTTTGTCATCTCCTTCACAAATGGCAATCTACTTTGCTTACTTTTCATACAAATATCACACATTGCATGTTTCATATTGATCTTAGGCAAACCAGACACTAAATCTTTAGAATTCAATTCACTTAGACTTCTAAAGTTTAAATGTCCATACCTTTTATGCCATAGTGCCTCAGCTTCTTCATTCACATTAGTAGACATACACATCATATCTACACTTGAGATTTTGCATCTATAGGTCCTGTTCTTTGACAAATTACACATTAGAATCAAGTTCTTCATTTTGTCAAACCGCTTCAGTGCACTATTTTTCATATTCACTGAGGATCCTTTCTCCACCAATTGTCCTATACTAAGCAAGTTACAACTCATAGCTGGTACATAGAACACATCAGAGATAATTACTTTACCTCCCTTCTTACTTTTGATTACAATGTTACCAGTTCCTTCAGCTGCAAGTTTTCTGCCATCAGCCAATCTTATGCTAGATTTCTTGCTTGCATCAAAATTGGTTAACCACTCTCTATGTGCAGTCATATGATTTGAACATCCTGAGTCCAAATACCATTCTTCATTCTGAGTACTTTCATCACAGGTTGTGGCCATCATGAGTACTGCATTTGCATCATTGTCATCTGCAGCAATGTTTGCATCTTGTTGATCCTTTTTGAACCAACACTTATCAGCAAAGTGTCCAAGTTTCTCACAGTTATAGCATTTCACTTTGCTTTTATCAAAATTCTTCTTCTTGTTTTGACTCTTAACAAAACCTCCTCCTTTAGAAGATTCAGCTTTGTCATATGTCTTTGAATCTTGATCATTGGACCACTTTCCCTTTCCCTTTCCCTTTCCCTTTCCTTTCTTCTTGAAGTTCTTGCTATTACCATCTTTCTTGCTAGCTTGAGCTTGTAGGGCTTGTTGATTTACTCTTTCTGAACCTCTATTGATCACTTTGATCTCATGTGCCTCCAAAGAACTCTGCAGATCCTCTATTCTCATAGTGCTCATATCCTTAGTTTCTTCAATGGCTACTACTATGAAATCAAATTTCTGGTTTAAAGATCTCAACACCTTTTCTACCATCATTTGATCAGTGACAGTCTCTCCACAATTTTGCATTTGGTGTACAATTGCAAGAAGCTTTGAGAAGTAACCACTAACCTTCTGATCTTCCTCCATTTGCAACATCTCATACTGTTTTCTGAAGGACTGAAGCTTCACTTTCTTCACTCTTTCTCCACCTTCATGATAACTAGCAAGAATGTCCCATGCCTCCTTTGATTTTGTAGCTTTTGCAATCTTCTCAAAGTGTTGAGCATCAACATTCTGTTGAATGTAGAACAAAACCTTACAATCTTTCTTTCTATTCTCTTTGAACAAATTTCTCTGTGCATCAGTTGGATTTTCTGCCAATTCATCATTGTCATGATGTGGTCCTGCATGCAGGACCACATCATGACAATCTTGAGCTCCAAACAATGATTTCATCAGAGCACTCCACTTATCCCAATTCTTTCCATCAAGAACCAGAATATTCGTGCCAAAACCATGTGTATTCATCTTGATTCTTTGAAGAAAATTCACACACCTCACTCAAGTGTTTCCCTTTGATGAATTCCCCTCACAATCACTCGTGTTTCCCTTGGATTTTAAACCGGCGCTCTGATACCAATTTGTTAGAACACTAAACGCAGCAAAAGACTTAGAAACAATCACACAAACAAGATGAAACTTGTTACACAAGCAAGATGAATACTCTTGATGAATGATTAAGAAACTAAAGAAAGAAAATTCTTTTATTCATCCACAATGGGCCAATTAAAAAATGTATATTACAAATGATACACATTAGGTGTATTTATATGAGTTACTTGAGCTATAAGTAACTAACTATTGGCCTAACCAACTAACTCTAACTAACTTGGTAGTTAAGTAACTACTAACTACCTAGTACACATAGACTAACTAAACTAACTCACTTTTGAATTATCACATTCCATCAAAAACAATATCGGTAGTGTCCGTTACTATTTTTCTCGGTTTTTGCAGAGTGAATAAAAATCATCGAAATAACTACGACGAAATAAAACAGTTTGATAATCTACTTGCATGTTTTCTTTTTATGATTTTACATTTTGATAATCTTGCAAGAGAGGAACATTATCAATAGGTTGTGATTCCTGGCTACCAAAACCATCTTCCTTCTCTTCAGTTGCTTTTCCCCACATTACAGTATAAAATCCAATTGATATTATAGTGGCTCCAATTATACTGCACAATGCAATGTCAATGTTAGACAAATTAAAAAAAAAATGCTAACAAGTGCTCTATATTGTTTAAAGAATAAGCCGAACTCTGGATTACTGACCCTTTCCTCTGTGAACCAAAGAGTTGATAAGTGTTTGACTTATATTTTCAAGACAATTTTCTTTTATGGGTTCCTTCACCAATGTCCTTAGGACACTTATCAGCATGACCCAATTAAAAATTGTAAAGATAGCCAAAATTATTTTCTCTCATTTTATTTGTCAAAGAAGAAATATGGTAATTCAAGGTTTTGTACCGATTTTAGGGTATTAAAATGCTATTACTACTAAGGATCATTTTTCTAAGCCTTTTGTCAATTGATTGTTAGATGAGATGCATAGTGCTATTTATTTTTTCATCACCGGATTACCAGTTTCTTATGAATTTACTGTCATCATGGTTGTAATCAATAGACTATCTAAGTATAGCCCTTTTTTTGGCATTGAAATCCGACTTCACTGGCGAGGCAGTAGCAAAAACTTTGCGAAATTACAAGTCCATTGACTCGCTATAGCTATACTCTGGTGGTCCACCATCTGCGCAGGAGTTACTGTGCAGCCGAGATGCCATCGCGGCTGAAACCAAGTTGCAGCCTTAGACACATTACTCTACTGCTTTAAGGAAAAACCAAAAGTTGGGTATGCGATACTTTAGACCCCATTTCCGGCTCTCTGAATCTGCAAGAATTCACTCAGTGTTCGATATTTTCCGGCTTAAACCATTCAAAGGTGATCCTAATGGGGCCAATTCTACAAATTGTGCAGCAGTGTTACAAACCAGAACAGTTTCTGCTTCTTCCTATAGATTTGAAGTGAACCTTAATTTGGATCCATTACAGTATAGACTAATCCCTCGAGGCACTAAGAAGCATTTAAGGGTTTGACCTCTTCCAATGGATTTCTTCCTTACTCATGAGTCTGAGATCGAACATCTGATAACAAAGCTTAAAAAACCTGATTATCTTCCCATAGTGTCACACCGTGTTGGATCTCATATATCTTCGTTGATACCATCACATCTATTTGAATGGTTAATCTCTCGTAATATATGCAATATGAAACATCTAACAACATGCTCAAGAGATCTTAATATATGTATTAACAGTGCAACATAAATTTCGAAATAATTTCTATACTTTGCCATGTTGTAAACTTGAATCAAATATAAAAACTATATACACACTCACTCACCTTCCAACATGAAGAGTATCACCAAGGAACAAAATCCCCATAGCAACAGCAATAACAATTGAGAGTGGCTTGAACAATGTTACATATACAGGACCCTTTAAGTGTATTGCCCAAGCAAATACTGCATTACACAGGAACTTGCCGAATATTGCCTAAAAATAAGTACATCATAACAGAATCAATAAATTGCATTAGTTAAGTACATAAGTTTAATTTCGATACACTGTCAGTAGTGTAAAATATTTTACAATGTCAGCAAATCACAGCCAATCATATATGCCATGACTCTTAAAAAAATTTAATGATTTGGTGGTTATAATTGATTGACAATGTAAAATAACTTTACACTAACAGTGTAGATGAATTGATATTGTTTTAGTCTTATCTTACAGTGTAGACAATAGAGATCAGTGATATGTCCAGTGTTATTTTTCAAAGACCCCTATTTGTCTCGGCTATTAAACCTACACCTAAAGCCAAAATGTTTGCAAATAAGTTGTGAAAGAAGACCGAAGTTAGCGCATCTTGAATCTCCTTCATGATTTCCGCCTTCAAAATGAACATATATATCAGAATTCAAAATTATTAGAAAGTAATCACATTCACTGACACCAAACACGACACAATAATTGAATCTAGCCACATGTGACAATGTCATGTCTGATAATGACAAGTGTCAGACATTGGACAGTGGACATACTTTCAATATGAAGTGTCAATGCTACGTAACGTAACATAGACCTTATTGTATATTCCAATATTTGGTAATAAAATATATACCTGAACAATGAACCATATGGTAAATAGTATTTTTGATACTGTCAGCAAAAGGGCACCAATGGCCCAATTTGTATCAATTGATGCAAGAATGTCATCTGAGTGTTGAAGATGAAAGGAGGAGGAAAGGCCACCAATGATAATTGATTTTCCTTTGTAGAAAGTCACTATAAATGCACCTGATATTGATATAATGCTTCCCCAAACCTTAGCTTGTGTAGTTCTACTTTTTATAGCTATCTTTTCCATCCTTAAATTGTTACAAAATATCAACAAAATAAAAATATAATACATAATACTAAAAAATAAACTAAGATGAAAAAAAAAAAGATTGTGTGTTGAAAGAAAGTGGAGGAAACCTGCAAATGACAGCTAAAATGAAGGTGAAAGCAGGAAGGAGGTTTGCAATTGCTGAGGCAAGTGCAGGAGAACTGTAACTGATGCCAGCATACCCTATGACTTGAGCTGAATATCTTCAAATATGAGTACAAGAATTAGCCACTGTTTAGATAAACAGTTAAGATTAAATAAAGTCAAATTGCTTCCATATAAGTTACAAGTTGTTTGGATAAACAGTTATGAAAATAAGCTTATGACCATGACATAATTTTTTTCTTTAAGTTCTCACATACAGTATCCCAACTGTTTATGTTACTCCATAAGATCAAATAATCCAATTCGTCCAACAGTCGACCATAAGATTCTCGATCGAGAAGCTACAATATAACCTAAAACCGACTATATAGTCCAATAGTCGACTAAAAGCTATTCCAGAACAAACTAAATACTAAAAGGACCTTTTAGTATTAGTTACCCTATGACTCCAAGAAGAGCAATTTTAAATAAGATGGAGAAACTGAGTTGAGGAACCACTCTTGATCTGAAAAGTTCGAGACACGAAAATAAAATTATTAATCACTGTCAATCTAAACATGCACTAAGATAGCATTATGTATGCATTACAATAAACATATACAAACCTTCTATAGAAAAAATACACAGGAAAGAAGAAGATAGTTGCAAAAGTATAAGCATAAGTAACAAAGACATATTTACTCATTCCTTGCAAAGTGTCTGCTTTGAACAAAATGTTTACTCCTGTTATAATGCATTCATTGGCAACAAGAACCACAAAAGGTAGCAAATCTTTGTAACAATACATTCTGTGCATTTCAAATTTCATATACTATATTAGTTATTATATAATCTAGAAAAGTTAGCAGAAACCAATAACAGTTTTACAAAAGTATCAACCTTATATGTCACTTCAAATCTGGTTATTATTGAAGTTAATGTTTTAATAATATAAAATTATAATTGATTGGTAGTCACTTCAAAAATATGTACTGAACGTGTTTAAGGCGTGCAACTGAACAGCGACAATATTTTTGCGGATTTGGTTCCTCTATTTCAAAATTTGATAGTTTTAGTCCTTGCATCATATTTTTTGAACTAAAAAATGAGTGATATAATGTGTTTTATATGACGTTATATATTATGATGATGTAAAAAGATCAACATCGATGAAATCGTAAAAAGATTCCCTTAAAAATTCTATTTAAGACATGTTATATAACCGTATTTTAGATCAAATGTTTAATGGAGGGGCCAAAACTGTCAAGTTTTAAAATAGTGGAACCATTGCCACAAAATGACAAAAATATGAGTACTAAAACTGCAATTAAGCCTATTTTTTCACTTAAAATATCTATATGTGTAATAGTTAACAAGAAAAATTATTAGATAAGACATGAAAATAGTACTTCATTTATGAAAAAAATCTGAAAAAATCTATATGATTGGAGGGAAAGGGACCAAGGTAATGTCATTGACCAGTAACTCTTTATTACAGCAGGCAAAACTATGTTGAACAAATGGACAAATAAGTACCTTTTAATTTTTCATTAACTTTTTTATTTTCTAAAATTAACACAATTGTATTAGAAAAACAGATCAAAAGACATGGATTATAGGGAGCTTCTTCTTTCCTCCCCCAAATTCAGACAAAAAAACACCGTCGGAGGACAAAAAGTAACCACATTATTTAGAGAAAAAGCTTTTCATTTAAGAAATATAAGAACTTCTAAAGATGATATAGAAGCTGGTAATGCTGCCTAGGAAGAGTAAATTGGTTAGAATTCAGAATTGGAAACTTCACTTCATGTTTGAATGTGAAATGCTTTTACTTGTCTTTTTAGACATTGTTATCAATATCATACTATACATAACATCAAAGTCGTATCTCGATTTGAAATAAAACTAAATCAAGTCAATATTAATTGTTCTACATATACATTTTAGAAATGAATCTCGATAAATTCAGATGAACCACTAATTTCCCTTAAATTAAACCAGTGTAGCCGGCCACATTTTTTTTTTACAACTTTGTACCATCAACCAACCTATTTCTTTTGCCATTTTGAAAAGAATATATCACTTGTTTTCATTTAAAATGTCATACTTTCATTGCGCGTCACACATATGTATCTTACGACACATGATTCAATCTATAGAGCTTTTGATTCATGATTGAATCTCGATTTGATGACCGTGTTTTTAAACATTTCTATCTGTTTTCTTTTCAAAAGTTTGATCAGTTCTATAACTTTGCAACAAAGGTGCATTCTCTGTAGATGGTGACTCCAAGCTACCAACATCTTCCTTTATCTCTTCTGATGCTTTTCCCCATAATACAGCATAAAGACCAATTGAGATTATTGTGGCTCCAACAATACTGCAAAATCATAAATAATATACACAAATGAACACTTCAACAACCATATCATTAAGTTGGAAAAATCATAAATGAGCAAGAAACATGCTAAAATGTGGCTACTAAACTAAACCAAGAGTCTGTTTAGATTGACTTATTTAAACTTATCTACTAATATAAGCACTTATGAGACAGTTTTAAAAAGCTTATAGAAACAAATTATAACATGTCCATAAGCTATTTTCATTTTCCTAATATGAATCAACCGTGCCTCAAAAATTTCGAAGTATTTTCTTTGATAACAAGATTGGACACTATCAACAAATTATATATGTCAGAACTCTTAAGCATTTTTAATCATCTGACGGTTATAACTGTTTTGAAGTGTGAAATAACTTTACACTAACATTGCGTACATGAATTAATTTTACACTAACACTGTTACGAGTATCTTATCTTACGGTGCAGACAATAGAGATCAGTGATATGTCTAGTCTTATATTCCAAAGACTACTATTTGTCTCTGCTAATAAACCTACACATAAAGCCAAAATGGTTGCAAATATGTTGTGAAAGAAGACCAAAGATAGTTCATCTGCAATCTCCTTCATGATTTTAACCTTCAAAATGAACATATATATCAGAATTCAAAATTATTAGAAAGTTATCATAATCTATGAAGCACTGACACGCAGATACAAACATCAAACACAACAATGACACGTCAATACTAATTGAATCTAACCACATGTATCAATATCATGTACGATAATGACAAGTGTCAGACACCAGACACACCTTTAATCTAAAGTGTCGATTCTTAGAAATTTACCATAATGTATATTCCAATATTTGGTAACAAAATATATATATATTTATATACCTGAGCAATGAACCATATGGTAAGTAGTATATTGGATACTGTCAGCAAAAGGCCACCAATGACCCAATTTATATCAACTGATGTAAGAATGCCATTTGAGGAATTATGAGAAATATTGATAATTGATTTTCCTTTGTAGAAAGTCACTATAAATGCACCTGATATTGATATAATGCTTCCCCAAATCTTAGCTTGTGTACTTCTTGTTTTTATAGCTATCTTTTCCATCCTTAAATTGTTACAAAATATTAACAAAATAATCTAAGATGAAAAGAAAAAAGATTTTGTCAGTTGAAAGAAAGTGGAGGAAAAACCTGCAAATGACAGCTAACATGAAAGTGAAAGCAGGAATGAGATTTCCAATTGCAGAAGAAAGTGTAGGAGAGCTGTAACTGATGCCAGGCATAGCCCAAGACTTGAGCTGAATATCTTCAAATATTAATTCATGGCAGAAGAATTAGTAGCCACTATTTGGATTATATGGAGCTTCTTCCCTCCACCAAATTCAAACAAAATTCATAGTATACATGGAAAGTAGTGATAGTGGTTCAATAACACCGTTGCGTAGCGGAATTTGAACATAGTGACAGCTAGCATGAATCTGAGATGCACATCTGCATAACATGGCCATACAATTCCAAAATATGAAACACAAATCATCAGAAACAAAATTACTATAGTCTAAAAGGCCTTAACAATAATCAAAACATGGTGTTGGCTTAATTTGATAACATGATTTTGTCCCTCTAGGAAAAGAACCTGAGTTCGGTACTATAATCGTCTATAGTGAGGAATTTACATAATAATAATAATTGCTAAGAAATTGGTTATTGATTCAGTCCCTTCACCTATACTTCAAGACTAACTAACTTGGTCACTACCCCTAAGATCAAAAACAGAAGAGAAGCTAAGACAAATAATTAAGCTTCTCTTTTAGAATACAGGACAACCATCAACCATAATTCCTGGTGCAGTTGGGCAAGTAGCCAATGGGCAATGGTCCAATTCAGTTCCCCACCATTTGAGATTATGGCCTACATTCTGCAGAGCAAAGAAAATCAAAACACCCATAAAAGCTGTGCCTGCATCAAGTGCTGCCGATAGAATATAATTATATTTCTGCCACCAACGTTTGTGGAAGCGGAACACAAAGTAATTGAAGATCATTCCAGTCAATAGCCAGCTTGCAATGTTAGTAGGAGTTGCAGGTGGCATTCCAGCGAAACCGTAAGATATAACTGGTATGTTGATCAGAGGAATCCATTTCTTGTTAGGGTAGATTTTGCTAAATACCCAAATAGGAACTGGTAACACAGCTCCAATCAAGAATAACCATACTAGGTTTCGGTACAATCCACCGGGTCCAAATAGCCGCCTTGGTCCGATCAAACCCCATATAACAGATGCATCAAATGTCGCTCTATATTTAGGGCAAGTCCATGGACTGTCATGGTGAGCTTTATCATCCATGCAAATGTCCTTAATGCTATCCAACATCCACCAAGCCACCGAAAGGTTCACCACTCCAGCAACTAGAGTTCCCACCAACTATTTGGAAATTTCAAAATAAATAATAATTAATAGGAAATTAAAAAAATAAAAATAAGAAAAGAGCTTAAACTGGGAGATTTTGAGCCAAAGAGACCTGTGCTGTATACATGCATCGCGGGGGAATTTTCATATAGTGTCCAAGTTTAAGATCCGACAAGAAAGATAGAGCATGGACAGTGCTGATTCTCCCGTAAATCTTAAAGAGCAAGTTTGCGATTGGTTTTCCAGGAAGGATATATCCAATCATGAACTGTGCTATAACGTCATATCCAGGTTGCTGCAAGGTAACCACCACACGAAAAAACTTAGGTTAAAATTTAAAACTTGTATCGTTTCCCTCTTCACATAAAAAAATAGTACGATACAATTGCGAGAAAAGTGATAAACAAAAGATGGAAGAAAACTTTGAGTTAGTACCTACCTGGTTGGTAGTAGCTAGAATGACACCAACTGGGAGTGTTACAACAAAAGCTAAGGCAAAAGCAAAGATCATACCCCACCATGGAAGTTGCACATCCGTTTTCCACACAAGAGCTATTACTATCGATACTGCCATGCTCCCAAACAATAAAATTTGGAACCACCATTCTGGTACTTGCTTATATGCCTTCATCAGTCTACCATGCACATCCAATTTTGCGTTACCTATTGCTGATTCGCTCTGCCGCAATATGTCTCTGCAAAAAACAAACAAACAACGTCAATGTAATGAAAATCTCGTTGTGAATCCTTAATATAAAGGCTTTAAGAGCGAGCAGTCTACCTACCTGCCATGAAACAATGCTACATGAGTGAGGGTTGAAGTAAATCTTGCGAAACCTGATCCAATAGATAATGCGAAGAGAGGACTAAGGTACAACTTGCTATATTTGTTGTATGCGTTGATGTTAAGATCATAGTCCTTGGTTAAGATCTTAGTAGTGTCATATTTTTGTCCACTGTGCGTGAACAACTGATTAGAAAATATTGGAAACTTTCTAGCATCAAAGGTATTAAACTTCCAGTAACATATAGGTAGAATTATATAGATGAACATGATAAATCCAACACCAACATTAACAATGGATGCCCATGGTGCAACAAGAGGGCTTCCATGATAAGCTGAAATCCCAGCCCAGTCAAATGTAAAGGCACCAATTCCAAGTCCATGGTAACCCGATCCAATTTGCTGCGCTGTGATATTATGCGGCCACACATAGCAAATCCATGAGAAGAATGTTAACACTGTCATAAGATAGCCGGGGAGTGCATAATACAAGAAGCTTAAACCCATTGCAATCAGGAAAAATTGCATCCTTGTTAAGCCTTTTAAAGACTTATTCTCTTTCTCATGGAGTGCCCTATAGCATAAGAAAACAACATTTCAGATAGAAGACATGTCTGAGACACCGACACGACAATTACATGTGTGATATTATATTCAATGTGTCATTTTTCATATCCGGGTGTCTGAGCTTCAGACACCCGAATATGACAATTGAATAAAACGTACTAATATGGAAGAAAGGGAAAAAGAATGAACCTAAAGAGTGAGACTTGTGCAAGGTTTGATGGCCACCACATTTCAACAGGGTCCACCAGATACCTCCTCAGAATCCCAGCCCATCCATACCCCAATATCTGCAAAACTCAATTTACAACATTCAAATTCATTTTTACTTGCAACTAAAAAGCAAATCTATCACAGAATATTTTCTCCAAAGGGCGGCAAATATATCGAACCTGTGTGCTTAAGACGATTAAGAGGGCAAGGAGAAAACTAAGAGATTGTTTATAATAAGCTTTCATAATAGTAATGGCACCAATGGAGTACGCATCACCACCACCTTGAGAAACACCGCAGTTAGCAAAAATGGTTATAATAACGTGTTCCTTCATATTAAACGGTCCAGGATTTAAGGTAAAACGATATCCAATAAAATTATACTCCTTCGTCGGAAGAGTTGCGGCCATGAACTTTCCGATTGGAAGAACAGCGATTTGCATAAGAATGGCGGAGATTGTGAGTGGCTGAGTTCTGAAAGTGAAGAAAGTGTTGAGAAAAATGAGGATAACACAAGAGGTTATTCCAAGAAACCATGAACGGAAAGTCATGACCGGAATTGTAGGATCATCGGTTTCAGGGACGACAAGAGCTACTTCTTCGATCGGACATCCATCGTCCGAAGGTATTGCAGCTTTTTCGGTGTCGACTGGAGTTGGATTATTTGGCGCCATTGGAGAGTGAAGAAGTGAAAATGATAAAATGAGAATGTCAGATTGCGAGAGTAAATATAACACCAGTCTTGAACTGGAATTAATTGGTGGCTATATTTACTCTCACAATCTGACACATTTCCGGCGTGCGAGTACAAGTGCTAACAAGAGTAACACACACTTCCTCTTTCCATTTTTCGTTATTCCTAGATGCCACGTCATACCTATGCTGCTGACATGGCAAATCTGGCGTTAACTCGGGACGGTTATGATGCCATGTCAACACAATCTTGTTATTAGCGTGAGATTTTTGATACAAAATTCAGTTTAATCCATGTTGATAATACACTCATGCACATGAGCACCTGCAATTAATCCCTATTTTACATTTGTCATGATTTTGTTTCCTCCATCACATTTGTGTTCATTTTTTGTGACATGTACCATTTTTACATGTTGCAGTGGATCTGTGAATTTAATCATCTTACCTTATTATCCACCTAAATACTTATAAATACAAATTTTTTAGAAAATACGCCATAATATAAACAAAAAATACTAAAGCATTATGAAAATAAGAAGTAATTATTTATTTATTTCCTAAATTTTACATTTATTTTTCAAAAATAGAAAATATATCTTTAATTAATATATTTTGACTTAAATTATTTTTTCCCTATGATAACAAGGTAAACTATCAGGAATATATACAATAAATAATTATAAATTGTTTTCCTATTAGAAATTTATATTTCTAATTTTCCTGTTTTCTTTTCAAATGTTTGATAAGTTCTATAACTTTGCAAAAGAGGTGCATTCTCTGTAGATGGTGACTCCAAGATACCAACATCTTCCTGTAACTCTTCTGTTGCTTTGCCCCATAATACACCATAAAGACCAATTGAGATTATTATGGCTCCAACTATACTGCAAAATGCAAAATATATATACAAATTAACACTTTAACATTAAGTTGGAAAATCATAAATGAGCAACAATATTGCTAAAATGTGGCTGGTTTACGGTTGAGGATGAATAAGCGCGCGTGGTTTGGTGATCTAGTTTGGCGGACTACTAAACTAAATCAGGAGTCTGTTTAGATTGACTTATTTAAACTTATCTACTGATAAAAGCACTTGTGAGAGACAGTTTGAAAAAGCTTATAAACACAGCTTATAACATGTCCATAAACTATTTTGAGCTTATTTTCATAAGAAAGCATCAAATGTGAAATGATGAAAAATTAAATTAATCATACCTTCCAACATGAAGACTATCACCAAGGAATATAACACCCAAGTAAACAGAAATAACAATTTGCAGTGGCTTGAATGAGGTTACATAGACAGCACCTTTTAAGTGAATTGCCCATGCAGAAACTATATTACCTATCAACTTTCCGAAAATTCCCTATAAAAAGAAAATGTGCCATCGATAAACTACGCAAAGTTTAAGAGGCATAAATGTTTTTGGACAAAGTGTGGAAGTAGTTTTGAAGTGTAGCTTACAGAAGAAATAATGGAGATAAATGAGAGATTTAATCCTATTTTCCATGCACTTGAATTTGGAACTGATAACAAAGCTACTACTGTTGATATGATTGTTGCAGTTATGGAGTATAACAAGACTAATGTTAGTTCATCTGGAAACTCTTTCAAGATATGTACCTGTGAAATGAATATGAGAACTGAAATATTTTAGTACTAATACTAAATTTTCTAATCCCTCATTAAATAACAAGAAATGAAGACATGTTTCGATTGACAGTGTGTTTGAATGAATCACGAGACAATGACTTTGACAAAAGCTACACTTTGGAGTTTCAACAAAATCATAGTGTATTATTGAAAAGAAAGTTAAGTGCAAAGAAAGCCAATTGTCATACATTTTAGCAAATAGCTACGTAGTACCGACACTTCAGATTGAAGATGTGTCAGGTGTCTAACACGTGTCGTTATCTGATACCGACAAGTATGGTTACATTCAATCAGTTATGTTCGCTCAAATTATTATTGTTGTCTACAAGTAAGTGTTTCATAGCTTTCATTTTAGTTTCTAAAGTATAATAATACCTATCATTTTGTATATACCAATCCTACCTGTAAAATGTACCATAGTGAAACCAGAAAATAGTCAATTATCAGTAGAATGCCAGCAATGGCCCAACTTGAATCCACTGACTTGAGAAATCCAATTGGTTGATGAAGTGATGAAGAATTGATGATGGATGGTCCTTTGTAGAAAGTCAACACAAAAGCACCTGCTATTGATACTATGCTTCCTATTACCTTAGCATTGCTACTTCTACTCTTTGCAGCTAACTTTTCCATCCTTCATTGCAATGATAACAAGAAACAAAATAAGTGGTCAATAGACCAAGATATTTCATTATGGTAAATAGTAGTGATAGGTGTTTCAATAACACTGTTGCGTAGCGAAATTTGAACATACAACTATTTTCCACAAACCTGAAAGTGACAGCTAGCATGAAGGTGAAAGCAGGTACTAGATTAGCAATTGCTGAAGCAAGTGTTGGAGAACTGAAGTTAATACTTATATATCCTAGAATCTGAGATGCACATCTGCATAACATGATCATACAATTCCAATATATTAAACACAAATCATCAGAAACAAAATTACTAAAGTCTAAAAGGCCTTAACAATAATCAAAACATGGTGTTGGCAATGTTTGATAACATGATTTTTTTTGTCCCTCTAGGAAAAGAACCTGAGTACGGTACTACTATAATCGTCTATTTGGAAGACAATTTAACATATTGTAAAAAAATTGTATGTCTCACTGCGGACGCGAAGACTAGTTCCGTAGCAGATCAAAAGGGCCTAAGCTGTGGCGATACCTTAAGGCATCTACTGGGGTCTAAGACCTTAATTTCGGTCGATTAGCAGGAAAATAAAGGACTTAACAATCAATTATCTTTGTAAGGTATAAGATCATTTTGTGATTACCCTAGTGCACCAAGAAGCACACTTTTGCATATAATTGAGAAACTGATTGGAGGAGCCACTCTTGATCTGCAAAAAAGACATGAAAAGAAAAACATGAAGAAACAAGTCAACTTAAATATAAGTCCTAAGTGCATGTTTAAAATTACGGTCAATTTGACGAAATCACAGTAACTCCATAATCTCAGTGGAACACTGTCATTTTGCCAAACTTCACCGTCAATTCAAACATACACTAAATTATATACATATATTATAAACAATTATGATGAACCTTCTAGTGAAAAGAGTGACAGGGAGAAGAACAGAAGTACCAACAGCATAAGCATAAGCTATAAAGACATGATTATTCATTCCTTGTAGTGTTGCTGCTTTGAACAAAGTGAGTAAACCCATGTCAATAAATTCATTTCCTATGATCACCACAACTGGCAAAAAATCCATGTAAAATGACCATCTTCTAGTCATGTTTTCTGTCACTTCTTCTGTTACAACAATCACAAATTTTGTTGAAGTTTAGAATTTCTTTGAGATGTTTTTCATGATAAGGTTTTGAATTTGTCCATCTTTTGAGACAAAAACCATAATGAAAGACAAAGAAATCATTAATGTTATACTCCTCTTGTCCTTCTTACGAGAAAGCGTTTATGTATCTGGACCGTATTATGAACTAGATACATCAAACATTCTACAAATTTAGAAAATAAATGTTTTCTAGGACCGAAGGGTATTATAGTAATTGTTAAAATTAATAATAAAAATATTAGGAAAAAAGTGCTCATATATAATACTCCCTCCGGAGGCATGGATACTTCGGTGACTTTAATTTTATCATATTATTTATATTATTTGTTGTAGGCATTTTACCGTTGTATGCTATTAACTTGGATGTTGTGAGTTTGTTTGCAGATCCATCCTTTATGTTTTTAGCGAATGTTGAATATGTGATTGTATTTGATGTATTTGATCAATTTGAATGAATGAATATTTATTTTTGTAAAAACAAAAAATAATAATAATAATACTCCCTCTGATCTACTACCTCCGGTCCTATACACAAGCAAAATTTGACTTTTTAGATTCATTGTAAAGTTGATATATCTAGACTATAATATTGTCTAGATACATCAATTTTACGATTAATCTAAAAAGTAAATTTTTTCTTATATATAAGAGCGGGTTTATAATGTCTAAATTTGAGTAAATATAACACCGGTCTTGAACTGGAATTAATTGGTGGCTATATTTACTCTCACAATGTGACACATTTCCGGCGTGCGAGTACAAGTGCTAACAAGAGTAACACACACTTCCTCTTTCCGTTTTCCGTTATTCCTAGCTGCCACGTCATACCTATGCTGCTGACATGGCAAATCCGGCGTTAACTCGGACTGTTATGATGCCATGTCAACACAATCTTGTTATCTGCGTGAGCCTTTTGATACAAAATTCAGTTTAATCCATGTTGATACACTCGTGCACATGAGCCATAAAAAATCACCTGCAATTAATCCCTATTTTACATTTGTCATAATTTTGTTTCGTCCGTCACATTTGTGTTCATTTTTTGTGACAGGTAACATTTTTACATGTTGCAGTGGATATGTGAATTTAATCATCTTACCTTATTATCAACCAAAAATTAGAAGAAAAAATAAATACAAATTTTTTAGAAAATACGCCATAATATAAACCAAAAAATACCAAAACATTATGAAAATAAGAAGCAATTATTTATTTATTTCCTAAATTTTATATTTATTTTAAAAAATAGAAAATATATCTTTAATTAATATATTTTGACTTAAATTATTTTTTCCCTGTGATAACAAGGTAAACTATCAGGAATATATACAATAAATAATTATATATTGTTTTCCTATTAGAAATTTATATTTCTAATTTTCCTGTTTTGTTTTCAAAAGTTTGATAAGTTCTATAACTTTGCAAAAGAGGTGCATTCTCTGTAGATGGTGACTCCAAGATACCAACATCTTCCTGTAACTCTTCTGTTGCTTTGCCCCATAATACACCATAAAGACCAATTGAGATTATTATGGCTCCAACTATACTGCAAAATGCAAAAAATATATACAAATTAACACTTTAAGATTAAGTTGGAAAATCATAAATGAGCAACAATATTGCTAAAATGTGGCTGGTTTACGGTTGAGGATGAATAAGCGCGCGTGGTTTGGTGATCTAGTTTGGCGGACTACTAAACTAAATCAGGAGTCTGTTTAGATTGACTTATTTAAACTTATCTACTGATATAAGCACTTGTGAGAGACAGTTTGAAAAAGCTTATAAAAACAGCTTATAACATGTCCATAAACTATTTTGAGCTTATTTTCATAAGAAAGCATCAAATGTGAAATAATGAAAAATTAAATTAATCATACCTTCCAACATGAAGACTATCACCAAGGAATATAACACCCAAGTAAACAGAAATAACAATTTGCAGTGGCTTGAATGAGGTTACATAGACAGCACCTTTTAAGTGAATTGCCCATGCAGAAACTATATTACCTATCAACTTTCCGAAAATTCCCTGAAAAAAGAAAATGTGTCATCGATAAACTACGCAAAGTTTAAGAGGCGTAAATGTTTTTGGACAAAGTGTGGAAGTAGTTTTGAAGTGTAGCTTACGGAAGAAATAATGGAGATAAATGAGAGATTTAATCCTATTTTCCATGCACTTGAATTTGGAACTGATAACAAAGCTACAATTGTTGATATGATGGTGGCAGTTATGGAGTATAACAAAACTAATGTTAGTTCATCTGGGAATTCTTTTAAGATATGTACCTGTGAAATGAATATGATTACTGAAATTTTTTAGTACTATTACTAAATTTTTTAATCCCTCTTTAAATAACAAGAAATGAAAACATGTTTCGATTGACGGTGAGTTTGAATGAATCACGGTATATCACGATGACTTTGACAAAAGCTACACTTTGGAGCTTCAACAAAATCAGTGTATTATTGAAAATAAAGTTAAGTGCAAAGAAATCCAATTGTCATACATTTTAGCAAATAGCTATGTAGCACCGACACTTCAGATTGAAGACGTGTCTGGTGTCTGACACTTGTCGTTATCTGATACTGACAAGTGTGGTTACATTCAATCAGTTATGTTTTCTCAAATTATTGTTGTCTACGTGTAAGTGTTTCATAGCTTTCATTTTAGGTTCGAAAGTATAATAATATATCTATCATTTTGTATAATACTAATCCTACCTGTAAAATGTACCATAGTGAAACCAAAAAATAGTCAACTGTTAGAAGAATGCCAGCAATGGCCCAACTTGAATCCACTGACTTTAGAAATCCAATTGGTTGATGAAGTGATAATGAAGAATTGATGATGGATGGTCCTTTGTAGAATGTTAACACAAAAGCACCAGCTATTGATACTATGCTTCCTATTACCTTAGCATTACTACTTCTACTCTTTGCAGCTAACTTTTCCATCCTTCATTGCAATGATAACAAGAAACAAAATAAGTGGACAATAGACCAAGATATTTCATAGTGACACTATAACAATATAGCATAGGGAAATTTGAACAAATCGCTATGATTCTGCGATAAACTATTTACTATTTAGTACAAATTGTTGTCAAATAGTAGTGATAGTGGTTCAATAACACCGTTGCGTAGCGAAATTTGAACATACAACTATTTTCCACAAACCTGAAAGTGACAGCTAGCATGAAGGTGAAAGCAGGTACTAGATTTGCAATTGCTGAAGCAAGTGTTGGAGAACTGAAATTAATACTTATATATCCCAGAATTTGAGATGTACATCTGCATAACATGATCATACAATTTCAAAATATGAAACACAAATCATCGGAAACAAAATTACTAAAGTCTAAAAGGCCTTAACAATAATCAAAACATGGTGTTGGCAATGTTTGATAACATGATTTTTTTTGTCCCTCTAGGAAAAGAACCTGAGTTCGGTACTATAATCGTCTATTTGGAAGACAATTTAACATATTGTAAAAAAATTGTATGTCTCACTGCGGACGCGAAGACTAGTTCCGTAGCAGATCAAAAGGGCCTAAGCTGTGGCGATACCTTAAGGCATCTACTGGGGTCTAAGACCTTAATTTCGGTCGATTAGCAGGAAAATAAAGGACTTAACAATCAATTATCTTTGTAAGGTATAAGATCATTTTGTGATTACCCTATTGCCCCAAGAAGCACACTTTGGCATATAATTGAGAAACTGATTGGAGGAACCACTCTTGCTCTGCAAAAAAAAGACATGAAAAGAAAAACATGAAGAAATTAGCCAACTTAAATATAAGTCCTAAGTGCATGTTTAAAATTACGGTCAATTTGACGAAATCACAGTAACTCCATAATCTCAGTGGAACACTGTCATTTTGCCAAACTTCACCGTCAATTCAAACATACACTAAATTATATACATATATTATAAACAATTATGATGAACCTTCTAGTGAAAAGAGTGACAGGGAGAAGAACAGAAGTACCAACAGCATAAGCATAAGCAATAAAGACATGATTATTCATTCCTTGTAGTGTTGCTGCTTTGAACAAAGTCAATAAACCCATGTCAATAAATTCAATTCCTATGATCACCACAACTGGCAAAAAATCCATGTAAAATGACCATCTTCTAGTCATGTTTTCTGTCACTTCTTCTGTTACAACAATCACAAATTTTGTTGAAGTTTAGAATTTCTTTGAGATGTTTTTCATGATAAGGTTTTGAATTTGTCCATCTTTTGAGACAAAAACCATAATGAAAGACAAAGAAATCATTAATGTTATACTCCTCTTGTCCTTCTTAGGAGAAAGCGTTTATGTATCTGGACCGTATTATGAACTAGATACATCAAACATTCTACAAATTTAGAAAATAAATGTTTTCTAGGACCGAAGGTAGTATTATAGTAATTGTTAAAATTAATAATAAAAATATTAGGAAAAAAGTGCTCATATATAATACTCCCTCCGGAGGCATGGATACTTCGGTTACTTTAATTTTATCATATTATTTATATTATTTGTTGTAGGTATTTTACCGTTGTATGCTATTAACTTGGATGTTGTGAGTTTGTTTTCAGATCCATCCTTTACGTTTTTAGCGAATGTTGAATATATGATTGTACTTGATGTATTTGATCAATTTGAATGAATGAATATTTATTTTTGTAAAAAGAAAAATAATAATAATAATACTCCCTCCGATCTACTACCTCCGGTCCTATACACAAGCAAAATTTGACTTTTAGATACATCAATTTTACGATTAATCTAAAAAGTAAATTTTTTCTTATATATAAGAGCGGGTTTATAATGTCTAAATTTGATCAATGTGTGCTATTTACTTAAATATACTTTGAACATGATATTTTGTTTAAGCAGGGTAGTGATTAGAAATTAATTTTTTTTAGCCAATTGTAAGTTGTTAAAAATAGGAAAGTATTTTTTTTTTTTTACTTGTAAAGGAAAATAAGTATAAAAAATTATATTAGTATTTTTTAGGGGAAAAATATATTAACATTAAAACCTATAATTAATATTCTCTCTAAAAAAAAATATAAGCAAAAAGGTTTTGAAATTTAAAAGTCAAACTCATTTTATTTAAAAATTTAAATATATTTTCTATTCCTAAAAAATTAGTGAATTATGATTTTCGTCCTTATAAAAAATCTTAAGTTTTAATTAAAAAAAAATCACATATTTTCATCCTAAAAAATCACATTTTTTATTTATAGGGACGAAAACATATTTAACCCGATTTCAAAATCATATACATTAGATTTTTGGAGCATTTTTTCTTATACATATATATTCTATTATCGGTCAGATATCATGTTAGTACCTATCTTTCCACTTCTATCAAGAAAAATAATCTAAGTTGTAAAATTTTATCTGACTATTTAAAAAAAAGTTAAAAATAAATGTTATAGCAAAATTTTATATTTCTTTCATATAGAAATATATATTAAAAAATTGATTACTAAACTAAATAAAGAATTGTAGATAAAATAATTTGTATAAAAGGTTGGATTAATCCCAGTAAGGCGGGTTATGATGGACTAATCTGGAAGTATGATGATAGCTTTTAATTTGGCTTCTTTGAAAAATGTAAGGATATCAAATATTCTACATGAGAGATTCAAGCACTCTTATAATGTGACTGTCTTCATAACAATGAACTGATTCAAGCGGTATTATAACTATATTTTAAATATTTCCATCTATTTTATTTTCAAAAGTTTGATCAGTTCTATAGCTTTTCAAAAGAGGTGCATATGGTGACTCTAAGCTACCAACATCTTCCTCTAACTCTTCTTTTGCTTTGCCCCATAATACACCATAAAGACCAATTGAGATGATTGTTGCACCAATTATACTGCAAAATTGAGAGAATATAAACAAATGAACATTAACAACTGTATCATTAAGTTAGAAAATCATTTTTTTTTTAAATTTTGGATATCCAGCCCAATAACCGACTAATTTGGGAGACCAATGTTACTGTTCACTAGCGGGGTACAATTGAACTCATAGCAAAGCTTTGTATGTAGTGGCCCAATAAATAAATAAATTGACACTAAACTAAGATCTAAAGAGGAATGCACTCCGAATTCTCAAGTTCACACCCTGTGATCTACCCTAGGGGATTATGCTATAAATACTAAATTAAGTTGTTCATATAAATAAGGCATAAAAAGCCGCATAGTAGTAATTTTGACACGACACCTTAAAGCATATGTCCTATAGTTTTGATTTTGTCGAATAGCAATTTCTTCATTTATCTACATTTGGAGGGAGAGTCTTGGCAGGAAAATTGTTGCCTAATGCCTTGTGACCCGAGGTCACGAGTTCAAATCCTAGAAAGTTTCTCTGTTTAAAAAGGTAAGACTACGTACATCTATCCTCTGCAAACTCTACTTAAAGGGACCATTGTATATTGGCTTCCCTACGTTTCAAGCAACGAATCAAAAGCGAAAAAAAATTGAATTAACCATACCTTCCGAGATGAAGAGTATCACCAAGGAACATAACACTCATGGCAACAGAAATAACAATTTGGAGTGGTCTGAATGAGGTTACATAAACAGCTCCCTTTAAGTGCACTGACCAAACAGTAATTGTATTGCCTATTAACTTTCCAAAAATGCCCTGAAAATTGAAATGTGACATCAATAAGAGGTATGAACTATTTTGGTCATCAAAGTGAAGCAATGGTTTGAACTTTGAAGTGTATCTTACAGAAGAAACAATGGAGATCAATGATAGATTTAGTCCTATTTTCCAAACACTTGAATTTCGAACTGATAACAAAGCTATAATTGTTGATATGATTGTGGCTGTTATGGAGTATAACAAGACCAAAGTTAGTTCATCTGAGAACTCTTTCAAAATATGTACCTGTAAAATGAATATAGAAAGTGAAACTTTGTAGTACTAAATTTCTTTGGAGCTCTCATTAAAGAACAAGAAACAAAAACGTGTCTAGTGTCTGATACGTGCTTGTGTTTTGTGTTTAATATGTGTTGTTGTCTTTAACGGACACATGTAGTTATAGGCTTACGGTCGATCACTTTCTTTTTTTTCAAAATACTATTGATGTACCAATATGTCAGTGTCCGTGTCTGTGTCAGTGCGTAATAGGTAAATAGTAGTCAATTATTGATTACTCAATTTGCATAATCCTACCTGCAAAATGAAGGTTAGGGAAACCAGAAAATAGTCAATTGTTAGAAGAATGCCAGCAATGGCCCAACTTGAATCCACTGACTTTAGAAATCCAATTGGTTGATGAAGTGATAATGAAGAATTGATGATGGATGGTCCTTTGTAGAATGTTAACACAAAAGCACCAGCTATTGATACTATGCTTCCTATTACCTTAGCATTACTACTTCTACTCTTTGCAGCTAACTTTTCCATCCTTCATTGCAATGATAACAAGAAACAAAATAAGTGGACAATATATTTATAAGTTGTTTATCCAAGAATGACTTAATTATATAAAGGTAAGAATCAGTCAAAATCAAATAAAATTAGCAAACCTGAAAGTGACAGCTAGCATGAAAGTGAAAGCTGGTACAAGGTTACCAATTGCTGAAGCAAGTGTTGAAGAACTATAACTAATACCAATGTACCCCAAAATCTGAGATGAAGATCTTCATGAAAGACCAATAAAATTCAAAAACATCAAACAAAAACCATCAGAAACAAAATTAGATGCCCCAATGCTGACTCGAGGATTAGTCTCGTAGCATACTCAAATGACCTAAGTCGTTGAGATACGTTAGGACGCGTACTAGAGATGAACGATCTTAATATTACTTTGGATTAGCAGGGAAGAAAAAGACATAATAATCAATTATTGTTATAAAGTATAACATTTTGTCATTACCCTATTGAACCAAGAAGCACAATTTTGCATATGATGGAGAAACTAAGTGGTGGAACCACTCTTGATCTACAAAGAAACATGAAAAAAATTAATCAAGTACTTATACTAAGTTATATGCATAAATTGTTTTTTTTATGATATTGCAATAAATAATCAATTATGAACCTTCTGCTGAAAAAAGTGAGAGGAAAAAGAACGAAAGTGCCAACAGCATAAGCATAAGCAATAAAGACATGATTATTCATTCCTTGTAGTGTAGCTGCTTTGAACAAAGTCAGTAAACCCATGTCAATACATTCATTTCCTATAATCACTAAAACTGGTAGAAAATCCATGTAAAAGGACCATGTTCTTGTCATGTTTTATGTGAATTTTGTAAGTTCAGAACTTTTGTTAGATGTTTTTGGTTTGATGATGATGATGTTTTGAGTTTGAGCATTTTTTTTTAATCAAAAACCAAAAGGAAAGTTAAAGTCGGTTGTCATAAATTAATATATGTCAAAGACCTGCTTATTATATTCTTTTTAGTCATGTTGTCATTATTATTGTTATTTTCCTAACACATGTTATCATTATATTATTTTAAGGACTAAACTGTTATATACTTTAGGAGTACTGAACCAAATCAAATATTAGGGCAATTTTAGAAAACCAAAATATTGAACTGAACCATTAAATCGAACTGAACCAGATCAATTCAGTTCGTGAACTTTTAGTCGCAGTTTAGTTTTTTGGAACAACTCTAGCACTAATGGTTACTTTACAACTGTGTCATGTGCAATTTGAACTTCGTTCCTTAAAATTACAAATCCAAGCGCTTACCATCAGCTTAATTCAACACTCATTTAATTTAAAAGTGTATCCTTTATTAGATTAATATATAAGTACTTATACATTAAAATAAGTTCAAATCAGCTTCATATACAACCTGTTTTCAATCAATTCTAAGCCTGAAAGTAACATCTTGATATGTACTGTTAGTTATAAGATTTTCTCTCTTATGATTCATTATAAGATTTGATTCAATAAACGACTTATAGAGGTTTTGGTTCATAATTGAATCTCGATTTGAAAACCGTGTTTTTAAACATTTACATTTGTTTTGTTTTCAAAAGTTTGATCAGTTCTATAACTTTGCAAAAGAGGTGCATTCTCTGTAGATGGTGACTCTAAGGTACCAACATCTTCCTCTATCTCTTCTGTTGCTTTGCCCCATAATACACCATAAAGCCCAATTGAGACTATTATGGCTCCAATTATACTGCACAATGCAAAAAAATATTCACAAATTAACACTTCAACAACCATATTAAGTTAGAAAATCAGAAATGAACAAGAACAATGCCAAAATATGGTTGGTTTATGGTTGAGGATGAATAAGCACACATGCCAAAATGTGGTCGTAAACAATGGTTCATTTCAATTAGGTATGGTTTTTCTTCTGAAGCAAACTATGAGCAGTCCTATCTAGTGTGAGCATTGAATATTTGTTTCACATGTTTCAACCAAGAATCAAATGCAAAAATTGAATTAACCATACCTTCCAATATGAAGAGTATCACCAAGGAATATAACTCCTAAGCCAACAGAAATAACAATTTGGAATGGCATGAATGAGGTTACATAGACAGCTCCTTTTAAGTGAACTGACCATGCATAAATTATATTGCCTATCAACTTTCCAAAAATTCCCTGAAAAAATGAATATCGAGGATACTTAATCACATTAAAATTGTTCTAACCATCTAAAATAACGGAACTCGATATTTTATATCGAAGTGTAGAAGTAGCTTTGAAGTGTATCTTACAGAAGAAACAATGGAGATGAGTGAGAGATTTAGTCCTATTTTCCAAGCACTTGCATCTGGAACTGATAACAAAGCTACAACTATAGATATGATGGTTGCAGTTATGGAGTATAACAAGACTAATGTTAGTTCATCTGGAAACTCTTTCAAGATATGTACCTGTCAAATGAATATAGAAACTACAAGTTTTTAGTACTAAATATTTTAAGATTAAAGACGTGTCTGGTGTCTGACATGTGTTGGTATCTTTCACTGACACATGTGGTTACTGTCAATAATCAGTGCATGACGAACATAGTTAGAGGCCTAATGAGGCCTTATAAAACAAAAAAATCTAAAACATTACTGTCAATATAGAAACTACAAGTTTTTAGTACTAAATATTTTAAGATTAAAGACGTGTCTGGTGTCTGACATGTGTTGGTATCTTTCACTGACACATGTGGTTACTGTCAATAATCAGTGCATGACGAACATAGTTAGAGGCCTAATGAGGCCTTATAAAACAAAAAAATCTAAAACATTACTGAGGTCAATGATTGAACTTGTGTCTAGAAGAATTTGGGGCCTAAAACCCTTGCTTGGATCGCTTGGCCCTTGGACCAAACCTGTCAATAACTTCTATTTTATATCTAGTGTCAGTGTTGTGGTCAATATTCGTATCTGCGTTAGTGTTTCCTAGATAAATAGTATAGTCGATTATTGATCTCTCATTTTGTATAATCCTACCTGTAAAATATACCACAGTGAAAGCAGAAAGTAGTCAGCTGTTAGTATAATGCCAGCAATAGCCCAACTTGAATTCACTGATTTGAGAAACTCAATTGGTTGATGAAGTGATGAAGAATTCATGATGGATGGTCCTTTGTAAAAAGTCAACACAAAAGCACCTGCTATTGATACTATGCTTCCTAATACCTTAGCATTACTACTTCTACTCTTTGCAACTAATTTTTCCATCCTTAATTGCAGAGTGATAAGAGGAAACAAAATAAGTTAACAATAGATTAGGAATAAGGTTCTGTTTGGATAAACAACTTGATTATGTAATTAACAAACCTGAAAGTGACAGCTAGTATGAAAGTGAAAGCAGGTACCAGATTAGCAATTGCTGAAGCAAGTGTTGGAGAACTGTAATTAATACCTATATACCCCAAAATCTGAGATGCACATCTTCATAACAGAACCATACAATTCCAAAACATGAAACACAAATCATCAGAAGCTTAAAATTAATTAGACCCTTTTGACCAATACTAATTACTATCACACACTAGCTATGACAAAATTACTAAAACTTTTTTGGTCTTAACTTTTCGGTCTTCGGGAGAAAGGGTCTTGATTATTTCAACCGGGGACAAAATTTCTAGCATACTAAAATGCCTCAACAGTTAAAAATCAAATAATGTAGTAAATTAGTATAAGGTAATTTTGCCATTACTTACCCTATTGCTCCAAGAAGTACACTTTTCCATATTATGGAGAAATTAAGTGGAGGAACCACTCTAGATCTGCAAAAAGACATGAATAGAAAAACACAAAGAAATTAGTCCAATGAAATATAAAAGAACGGTCAATTTGACGAAATCACGGTGGCACCAAAATCTTATTAAAACTATAAAGTGTAGTGGCAACATGTCGTGATTCTGCCAAACACATCGTCAATCAGAAATGCACCAAGTTATATACGTTCTAAGTGTATGTTTAAAATCACGGCCAATTTAATGAAATTATGCTAAAACATAATTTTATTGTAATTCCAAAATCTCTATGAAATTCTGTGAAACTCACCGTCAATTCAAATTCAAACAGACACCAAGTTATATACATATGTTGTGTTTTTATGATATTGTAATGAATAAACAATTGTTATAACCTTCTAGTGAAAAGAGTGACAGGGAGAAGAACAGAAGTACCAACAACATAAGCATAAGCAATAAAGACATGATTATTCATTCCTTGAAGTGTTGCTGCTTTGAACAAAGTGAGTAAACCCATGTCAATAAATTCAAAGCCTATAATCACTACAACTGGTAGAAAATCCATGTAAAAGGACCATATTCTTCTCATTTTTTTGTGTGACTTCTATCACAAAAATCACAAACCTTGTTGAAATTCAGAATTTCTGTGAGATGTTAATGATGATGATGAGATTTATTAGATTTTGACCAAAAACCAAAATTGAAGTTACAGCTATTATCAGTCTTAAATTGATATTAATATCAAACATGTGCTTCTTTTGCAAAAAAAATAAATAAATATCAAAAAACTGTTCTTGTGGTTTTTTTTTAAGGCAAAACCAAAAGATAAAGGTAATTTTAAATTTTATTTTGTTTTTCATTTTCGGGGAGTTTAATTGAGAGTTGATCCTCTCCGGTGCATTTTATGTTCAGTGAAATACGAGCCTTTCACTTTTTATAGAATTACAATTCTAATTTTTTTTAATGGATGGTTGTGATGTACCGGACCACTTCCGGTGGCGAACTTCACAAAAAGAAATCCGTTCTCACAGTTTAATTATTGAAGTAATGTGATTCTAATTGTTGTTATCATCACTCTTTAGATCGTCTATTGGATAAGTTAAGTTTGTCACGCGCGCCAATGCATCTAAAATCTCGATGCGAAAGTGAATTAGTTTCCTACGATGACTTCAGAGCTAGATTTTTGCAATGTGTCATCTATTATGCTAAGGTAAGCACTTAAGATGTTTTGTGGATCTGGATCTAGATATTGGGTCAATTTGGTAGGACATGCGAGAAAATTGGTAGGGTGGCGAAAGAATTTTTTTTTGTGGACGATCATGACATATTTAGGTTGGGCCTTTTAGAGTCATACCATTAAATTAACAATTCCTTAATGCAGAATTTACACATATCATATGATTCCTTGTAAGATTCGATTCATGATTCGACAAATAGGGATTCTGGTTTTTTGTAATTGAATCTCGATTTGATAATCATATCTTTAAACAATTCTATTTGTTTTCTTTTCAAAATTTTCAGTTCTACAACTTTGCAACAGAGGTGCATTCTCTATTGATGGAGACTCCAAGATACCAACATCATCTTCTATCTCTTCTGTTGCTTTTCCCCACAAAACAGCATAAAGGCCAATTGAGATTATTGTGGCTCCAATTACACTGCACAATGCATAAATCATGAATAAGTTGGAAAATCATGAATGAGCAAGAACAATGCCAAAATTGAGGTGATTTATTAGGCAATATAGTTTATGACATGTCCATACTTGGCCTTACTTTCATAAATTCCTCAAAATAGCTTATGAAAATAATTTATAACTTATATAAATATAGTTTGACTTTACTTTATCTTTTTGTTATATGATTAGCGTTTATGCTATAAATGCTTAGTTAGATTTTTTATCCAAACAAGACATAAATTATATAACAATTCGCATAGTAGTAAATTTGACACGGCTCCTTAAAGCACATGTCCAATAGAATTGATTTTGTTGCATAGTAATTTCTTCATTCATCTATATTTCGAGGGAGAGTCTTCACATAAAAGTTGTTGCCGTGTGAAGACTCCCTGCTTCTAGAGGTAAGACTACGTACATCTATCCTTTCCAGATTTCACTTGGAGGCCGACCAATATATTATTTTCCCTATGATTCGAGCAAAAAATCGAATGCAAAAAAAAAATTAACCATATACCTCCCAACATGAAGAGTATCACTAAGGAATATCACTCCCAAAGCAACAGAAATAACAATTTGGAGTGGCTTGAATGATGTTACATAGACAGCTCCCTTTAGGCGCAATGACCATGCATGAACTATACCTCCCATTAATACTCCCAAAATTCCCTACAAAAATAAAATATGTCAAATTAAAAAGTACTCCCTCCGTTCCTTTTTAAGTGTCCGTTTTGAATAGTAACAACAAATTAAGAAAGTTTATTTTTTCACCTTATTTTCCTATTATACCCTAATTCTAATTCACCAACAAAATCCTATTTTTATGCACACACTTTCTCTTTCCAATAAATTTAATATATTATGCACACAAAAAAACAAAATTTAATATGTTATGTACAAAAAAAAATATAAAAAAATAAAAAGATTTAGTTTTCCAAATATATAGCATTAATTAGTTTTATCGAAAAATATATGAGTAATTGACAATGGGTATAATTGACAAATCGTACCCTTAAAACACCAAATGGACAGTTAAATAGAAACGCTAAATTCGACGTTTTTGGACACTTAAAAAGGAACGGAGGTAGTATAAAAAAAAAATATTGTCATTAGTGAAGCAATGGGTTGAATTTGAAGTGTATCTTACAGAAGAAACAATGGAGATTAGTGGGAGATTTAGTCCTATTTTCCAAACACTTGCATTTGGAACTGCTAACAATGCTACAATTATAGATATGATGGTGGAAGTAATGGTGGAAAGCAAGACCAAAGTTAGCTCATCAGGGAACTCTTTCAAGACATGTACCTATGAAGTGAATATTTAATTTGAAACTAAAAATTTTCAAAAATAAAATTTTAAAGTTGTCATTAAATAACAAGAAATGAAGATATATTTACTTATAAAATATATAATTTCTCTGAAAAAATAAGTAGCTTATTTTAGAGAAGAATAATCCTAGCAATACTTTCTCAATTTCTAGTAACACACACTTTACAAAGTGATATCCAAAGTTATAAACAAATTATCCAACAAATCTTACCATTAATATGTACCATAGTGAAACAAGAAAATAGTCAAATATTAGAATGATGCCAGCAATGGCCCAACTTGAATTCACTGACTTAAGAAAGTCAATTGGTTGATGAAGTGATAAAGAATTCATGATGGATGGTCCTTTATAGAAAGTCAACACAAAAGCACCCGCTATTGAGACAGGGACGGATCTAGCCATATAATAATAGTGTGGCCAAATATCAAAGAACTTTATAAATTAGAGAGAAAAAAAAATGTAATTATAAATTAAATTATATTAAAAATAAAAGAGAAACTCAAGAAAATAAACACCAGATTTTTTTATTTTGTTAAACTTAGTCCTATGGTTACCAAAACATTGATTGGAGAATTTTTTTTATAGACCATTAATATTCGAAAAATATTGCATCGTTCGACTACGTCTAAATTCATATATAACAAAATAATATTTTAAAGAAATCTAAAATAATTTCATATGTTATTGAACTCATTAAAATCAATGGTGTGCATTAAAAAATATATAAATCCTTAATCTTGGTTAACCGTGTGCAATTGTTGTTAATAGTATAAAATAAGATTAATTAATGGATATTTTTTCTATTTAGTAGAGAGAGTTCATCCCTTTTAATTACTCTCTCCTTTACCCATATTGTTTAAATGAAAGAAAGTTATTATGCAACAATTGTATTTGAGAGGAAAAGAGAAAGATGAGAAATTAATTTCAGTCACACACAAGAAAAGGCATCAGATAGAGGGGGAGATATTTGCTGCCTTAAATAAAATATAGGGGAGATTAGTGACAACATAGCTATTCTTTTGCGAAAATAATCAATTAAAATTCAAATTTGTAGGCAGCTGGATTCGAACTCGAGTTACTTCAATGACAACCACACCACAATGCCACTGGTGCGCATGAAACTCTATGATTAAGTTTAACAGTAATATGTATTTATACTATAACAGTTAACAAAAACATACATACATATACCTATATACCTATTAAAAATGAAAATACCACTGTGGCCAAGGCCACAGCATGCCCCTATGTAGATCCGTCCCTGTATTGAGATTATGCTTCCCATTACCTTTGCATTACTACTTCTACTCTTTGCAGCTAACTTTTCCATCCTTAATTGCAATGATAAGAAGGTAAAAAAAAAAAAGTGAACAATAGACTATAAGTTCAATGTAAAGTATACATATATATCTACTGTAAAATTTTCCTTCTTGTTAGTGAAAATATGTAATTGTATTTTCTCATTCACCTTAATCAAATTTTAAGCTTAAATAACTTTGGTCTCTTATTTTCAGTGATTCGTGATTTTGGTCATTTCATTTCGAAATCTAAAAATATAATCGCTCAATTTTTAAAATTTTCTCTATCACTAAATTTTGAACTTATTTTGCTAATGTATCGTATTGACTAATATAGTGGCGGACAAATATTTTCCGATTTAGAAATAAAGAGATTAGTATTGTAACTCAACAAAACATGACCAAAATTGTGACTAAAATTTTACTTTGAATTGTTGCCTATGAGTTCAAACACTAATAAATTATTTTTTCTTTTAAGTATTTAAGCTATCATATACAAAAAAAATTCCTTGAGTTAATTAAAATATTCAAGTAAAGTAAGTTAGTTTATAAGGGTAAAGAATATGACAAATTCAAATATAAAATTAACAAACCTGAAAGTGACAGCTAACATGAAAGTGATAGCAGGTAATAGATTACCAATTGCTGCAGCAAGTGTTGGAGTACTATAATCAATAGCAATATAACCCATAATTTGACATGAAGATCTTCATAACATATGATACACACACAAACCATCATTAGCAATTTAGCATAAAAATTAATGAGACCCTTTTCACCAAAACTATTTAAAATGTAGCTTGCTTAAAGGGAAAAAAAAAACTAAAATGTAGCTATAAAAAAATTTATTTAAGAAAAACAAATTTTATTAAAATTGTAATTTTTCCATTACCCTATTGCCCCAAGAAGCACAATTTTGCATAATATGGAGAAACTGAGTGGAGGAACCACTCTTGATCTGCAAAGACATAAAATCAAATCATGAAAAATTAGTTTGTTGAATTATAATATTTGGAATCACAACGAGTTTGATAAAATTACGGTGACACCGTTATATTATTAAAACAAACATCAAAAAATTGATTTTTATCAAAATATCATTCGTACACTGTGATTCTGTCAAACTTACCCTTTACTGACAAAAGTGATAGGAATGAGAACAAGAGTACCAACAACATAAGCATAGGCAACAAAGACATGATTGTTCATCCCTTGAAGTGAAGCTGCTTTGTATAAAGTGAGTAAAGCCACATCACTGAATTCATTGCTTACAATTACCACAATTGGTAGAAAATCCATGTAAAAGGACCATCTTCTAGTCATATTTATATGACTAAGTTCTATCACTTACACAACAATCACAAACCTTGTTGAAATGCAGAATTTTTTTAGATTTTTCATCATGAGGTTTTGATTTTGACCATCTTTTTAATCAAAAACCAACATGAAAAAGTTAAAACTAGTTGTCTTAAATTAATATATACCAAAGACTTGCTTATTTTATTATTTTTAGTCATGTTATTTATTTGACACCTGTTATTATTTTTTATAGAATTTCTGATAATGGTGTTGATAAAATATCTCAAAAAAATTCGTAAATTATTATTTGTTAATTGTTACCATTGGCCATGGAAAATTGGGCCCACATTGAATCCATGATAGGAAAATAAAAACAGTGATGTTAATGAACTCCCCACTAAGGTAAATCATTTTTGAGAATTTAAATTTGATTCTTTGAAGGAATAACTTTTTATTAGTTTCTTTTTTTTGTTGACTAAATTTTAGATTATCAGAATTTCTTTTAAATATTGAGAGTTAAATGGAAAAAAAATTAAAATAAAAGGTTTTTAAACTATATACGGGTCTAGGATATGGAGACCTTATTCAAACTTAACTGATCTCTTAAAAAATTAAATCCTATAACTAGGTATATTCATATAAATCAGCATGTCCACAATAATTTTGTAGTTAGATTAAAAAGAAAAATTATCATCCCACCCATGTTTTTTTTTAGCCTCTAGAAGGCAAAAATTTCGGAAAACACGTTCCGAAATTTTTTCTAGTGTAAATTTCATCAAAATAGAAAAAATTCGGAAAATATTTTCCAATTTTTTTTAGGTGAAAAATAAATTTTTTTGGGGGGGGGGGGGGGGGGGATAAGAATTTTTCGATTAAAAATGACATTTTTTTGGAAGATTTCTCTTTAGGTCCCTCATGTTTCTTTTTCCCCCCTTACGGACGTTTTTTCCCCTTCACGGTGTTTCGGTTTTTACGAACCGAATTAGGTTTTTTTTTTTTGACGGGAACGAACCGAATTAGTTATAGGTTCAATTTTTCCCATTGATTACTTCAGTTCATAAAAACCGAAATTTATTGCTCAAATTTTACACATTTTCAAGGGGCAAAATGGGATTTAAGAGGGGTAAAAAAGAAACGCGAGGGGCCTAAAGAGAAATCTTATTTCTTTTGTTCTAAGATTAAGAAATGGCTTGGGTGATGTTTAATTTTTTTTTCTAAACTCGGTATCCGGCCCAAAGACCGATTAATCCGAGGGGATCAATTTCACCGTCCACTTGCGAGGGCCCTATTTAAAGCCAGAGTTTTTTTACTCTGTATAGACTAGCCCACCAAAATTGACACAGTGGAAATCGAACTTGAGATCTTGAGAGGAGCAAACTTCAATAACTCAAGCCAACGCCACTAGGCCAACCCCAAGTGGGTTTAGGTGATGTTTAATTGTTGGGCTAGCTTTAAAGAACACAGGAAATTTTCTCTTCTCACCCCCCATGACTCTTTTTAACCCCCCAATATTCCAATTTTACCCCTGTACAAAAACTTCGGAACGTGTTTTCCGAAGTTTTTCTAGTTCAAATTCATCAAAATTTCGGAAAATACATTCCGAAATTCGTATTCAAGGCAAAAATAATTTCGGAAAACACGTTCCGAAGTTTAAAATTAGGGACAAAAATGGAAATCCGGGGGGGGGGGAAGAGTCACGGGGTGGGATGAGAATCTTTCGAAAAATTGCCCTCCCACCCCAACAATTAATCTTTCACCCCTACAAACCACTTGATAATCCTATTCTGTCCTTTTCATTATTAAATTTTTTACAATTCATTTCACCCCTACAAATACAATACATTATTCCGGTGATTTTTATTTTTTTTCCAGTTTGATGTGTTTACCGAAACAGTTTTTCAATGTGTTCCGGTATGATAATTTAAACAGTTAATTCAAATATTAATACCGGAACACGTGAAAAATTGGTTCCGGTTTTGTTAAAATATATATACAGATCGTATAGATATATGTATCGGAACATTATTGAAAATAGTTTCAGTTTGTTCCGGTTTCAAAGAAATTACTACCGGAACACATAAAAAATAATGAAATCTGTCCCGGTACCAGAACATATTGAAACCTGCTGCTTGACTGCAACCCCAAATTTGGAGAATTAAAAAATAATGAAATCTGTTCCGGTATGTAGCCTTTAATGTTATCAAGGAATGAGTTTTTTATTTCTTATCTCAGACCATTTGTTGAACTTTGCCAGGATTTTGTGCTTGACTTATATATACTCAGTTCAGATACTAAAGGTTGTTCTCTAACTCTAAGATCAACTAAAGCATTTATACGGGTCAATTTTTCTAATTCTCAAAAGAAAATTTGTCTGGAAGCAAGAATTCTAAAGGAACTCCACAAATGTTTCCTATTTTATGTCATAGACCTATTACCTATATCATCATCGGGTTCGTAGAACCAAAAGATTTTGAGGAACCTCACCCATATACGAGCTCTTCTCCAAATTTGGGGTTGCAGTCAAGCAGCAGCAAGTTTCAATATGTTCTTGTACCGGAACAGATTTCACTATGTTTTTGTGTTCCGGTAACAATTCTTTTGAAAAGTAACAAACCGGAACAGTTTGTAATAATGTTCCGGCACATATATTTATATGATCTGTATGTATATTTTAACAAATCGAAACGACGTGTTCCGGTATGAATGTTTGAGGAACAGTGTATTGTAGAGGTGAAATGAATAAAAAAATTATAGTGTAAAAATATTTAATAATAAAAAGGGCAAAATAGGATTATCAAGTGGTTTGTAGGGGTGAAGGATTAATTGTTGGGGTGGAAGGACAATTTTTCGAATCTTTCAGAACACAGGAGGCCATATCTTGTCCCTCAGCCCAGAAGATAGGCCCAAATTATCTTTGAAACAGGCTCCCAAACCCAGCCAAGACTGTAGAGTCCCGTAAATATGTAGCGTTTGTGTTTCTTGACAAATATCTTTCTTTATCTTCAAGGTTTTTTTTTAATAAAGAGGGTTAACCCCAAATTAAGAAGAAAAAACAAGAAAGAAATAAACTAAGGAGCATCGACAACTATGCTCCCATCTTTTTACCAAGATTAGATTGCATTCGTAGCATTACTATTATTTGGACCCATATACAAAAGGATATGGGCCTTCTTTCTTCTCATATTTGATTTCTAATAAAATCTTGTTTTTGTTTAAAAAAAAAAAAAACTATTGATCATGACACTGAGGATCAACTCATTTGAAGTGGTTCACCCAATGGAAAATATTCAGCCAATTGTGGATATAGGTGGTAGGATTAGAATCTAGGTCTGTTTGGTTCGGGGTTTTGGAGGGGAGGGGAAAATGAGGTGATATTTTAAATTTTTATGTTTGGTTCAATTTTTTAACGAGGGGGGGGGAGAGAAGGGGAGAAGTAATTTATTTTTTTGCTTTAACCTTATAAACTCAAAATAAAGATTAAATTCTAATGGATATATTACGTCAAAAAAATTTAATGGATATATAACCAAAAAAAAATCTAATGAGTAGAAAACCTAAATATTTTTTGTTGTAAAAAAAATAAAACCTAAAATTTTAATATTCCAACAAGAATAATTTAGAATTTTAATAAAAAAGTGAGAGTAATTTTGTCAACATAATAAATTATGTTTTACCACGTCTCTCCTCCTTAAAAATCTATCCCCACACCTCCCTTCCCCCTCGGTTGAACTAAACAAACTCTAACTCAATACATAGAACCCGCTACTTGTTGAAGTTGGATTTGGCGCTTTTGAGGAGGAAACAACTCAAAATTCTGCCAAAGAAAGCACAGTTGCATCACATACTTTTTTTTTGGTAGTGAAAGAGGGCTAACGCCCCAAAAAAGAAAAGAAACTAAAGAGTTACAGGAATATTTCGAGGCATGCAAGCCCCTGAAACGTCAGCAAAAAGAAGATTCGAAATCTCATTTGGAGGAGTCTCCATAACATGAATGCTAAAAGAATTCAAAGAAAAACTGAAATTAGTCATCCAATCAGCACTTCTGTTTCCCTCTCGACAAGTATGATTAAATTACACCTGCCAGTTCAACTTTATAAGCTCTTCTATACGACGCACCAAGGTAGGCGGATTACCATTGAATTTAACTTTCCCCGTGATCATGTCAATTAGGCTTTTGGAGTCACTTTCCACTTGAAGATGGTGAAAACCATGTCTCCAAGCAAGCTGCATTCCCAAGTACATTCCCCACATTTCAGCAGAGAGAGCGTCACAAGTTCCTATTTTGCGGGAGTATCCTTTGATCCATCTGCCATCTGAATTTCGAAAGAGTCCACCACACCCAACAAGACCCAAAGAATCCTTGTAGGCTCCATCACAGTTTAGCTTGATCCACCCTTCTCTAGGTCTTTTCCATCCAATGAAAATAGTGCCATAATGGCGAATATTCATAGGATGGTGGATGCACTTGTCTACGTCTTCAACCATCTTGATAATCACGTATGTTGGGTCATTCAGACGTTGGAAGTCATCTTCAAAAATTGTTTTGTTTCTCCACTTCCACATGTGCCAACACGCCACCATAAAAATTGTTCTCCACTTCCTATTTTGGATACCATGTGGTTGATGATTGATGTTCTTGAAGATCCATTCCCTGCAATTAGAAGAAGAAAAAAAAATTAGTAATTTGATTTGAAGGGACAAGCCTTATCCAAGTTTGGATTGCGGCAGGACAATCTCTCAAAACATGAATAATGGTTTCATTGACTCTGTCACATCTGGAACATGTGGGAGAAGCTTCAACACCCCATCTGCTCCTACGAAAATTAGTGAGCAGCCGCTCGTGAGCTGCCATCCACATAAATGTTTGAATTCTATGTGGGCCTTTCCAGCTCCACAAGGCCTTCCAATCTCTCACGATAGGCTGAGCGCTAGTGTTCTGATTATCATATGCACTTTGAACTGTAAAGTTTCTAGTTGCATCACATACTTATTAAAGCATCAACACATTGTTTAGCTTCGCAATAATAGGGGTAAACTTTGACCTTCCAAATTTTCAATCCATCTCATTTTCAAATAATTTACATCTTATGTGTCAAAGTATACCTTGAAACCACAAATTATTTGAAATACCTAAATTACTCTTCATCCTAATAAATATTTTTCTTTTTTTGTGTTTCGATAAACTTAAATTCTACTTTGTCGGAACAAAATGTATTTTTGACAAACTCAAATTTAAAGTTTGTTATAACACGGTGGAGGTGGGGTAGCAGAGTGTTGTTTCTTAAAATATTAGTAGCAAATTTGAGTTTTACGAGATTTGCAACTTGTGAGAGTAAAAATAAAATTTGAAGTATATGAAATTCTAATTTTTTTTAAGTAGTTTAAAAATTAAAAATTCACGTGAAAGATTCTGAGTTCGAACCACAATCATAAATATAAAATGCAATATTTTTACCAATTCAGTTATGCTTATATGACCGATTCTAGAAATTCTATGTATCCTCATTTCTATATGTATCTCCTGTCTCCACCACACAGATGCATACATAACTACAATTATGCATGATTTAATGAAAAACGCAACTATCTTGCAAGTAATTAATGAAAGAAGAAATTATAAATGTCAAGTAGCATTACTTTTCACTGTCCAGCCCACACAGACAATGACCCCAATGGTGGTTAGTACTTGCTTAAAGAAAGTAAGCTACTAACATAAAATGACTTATAGAGGAGAGAGAGACTTAAAAGATTTTTTGTTGGACCATGTTGCTTAAAACCTTTAATTAAGCACTTTCCTTCTATTAAATAATGACAACAATATAACACCTAAATTTGTAGTACAAGTTTGGCTCAAACAAGAAAATTTGTACTAGTTGTTTTTAATACTCTTCCATAAACTTAAATCCTAAGATAAATAACCCCTTCTTGTAAGTAACATCACAAATAGAAGTATTCAATAAAATCTAAGAGAGATTTTAATTTTAACCTATAGTTTAGAGGAAAAGTATAATACTACAAGTTACATACTACTAATTCCTACCAAACTTAACATAAGTTTCTTGTGAGTATTAAAAAAATGTACCCCTTTTTCTTTTGTTTTACCCCCTCTTTTTGACTAATAAGTTAAAGGATGGCACATTAATTAATAATTGACATGCCACACACTCCTTCAATTCCGGCTTACAGCGACATAACGTGTAACCTACTATTGAAAATAACATTTTAAAGTACCCCCTAATTCAAAACCTTTTGCTCATTCATTTATTAACCTCAATTGATATTTGTGCTTCCTATTAGCTACAATACGAGTGAACATAATAATTTGAAATTCAGCTGAAATATAAGTAAATTTGAATCAAATTTTTTTTCATAAGTTTAATTCAATTAATAAGAATATTGTATTATATATTTGAGATGACACTTTGACTATTATAATACAACTAAATTTTGCTCAACGTCCAATTCTTTCACTAATTCTCCACCTTAGCTATTGTTATATACTTTGCTTCGGTTGTAGACATAGTTACTATAGATTGAACTGATAGTTACTAACAAATATGTATTTCTGGGAGTAAAGACATACCCTATTATAGACATTCATATCACCGGCATAGTTCGAGTCAAAATATCCTACAACTAAAGGATCCTTGAAAATTCACTTAACTATTTCCTAATAACGCTTACTTGATTTAAGCATAAATTTGATTTACAACTTGTACCAAATTTGTTCTAGTACAAATCATAAGATACATCTAACAACAAACAAAAAGCTCTACATAAGGAATCTTTAACATATACTCAATTTTTGCATTTATTTTTGAACATTGATGCAATGAGAGTTTAAAGTGATTTGTCAATGGAGTACTCAAAATCTTAATAACGCGCATGTCAAATATATCTAGCACATTTTCAACATAATTTTTCTAAAAGAGACATGATTTTCTAGTACTCATATTCATGTGAATGTTCATCCCGAAAATCTTAGCAACATCTAAGTCTTTGACTTTCGGTTCATTTATGCAAATAACTAGAAGCAATAAATGCATTCTATTTTATAATAGAAAAATAAACAAGTCATCATTAAATCTTCTAAAATAATTTAAATAAACACAATATCATTTGAAGCATATAAGAATCAAAGTGCTTGTACCACTATCTTGAAGTTCTCTCTACCCACATGTCAGTTTCTATAATATTTAACAGAAAAGATCCAAATTTTATCTTCAAATTACAATTATTCTAAAATTGAAGTCAAAGACTAAACCACTAAATCAATCTTTAACTTTATAAAACACTCTTAAATAAGTCTGAAATAATAAATATTATAAAAATCTTATATACGGGACATTTGTTTTATAGTCCATTTTTTACGGATCTTTGTTCATCTTGGTATAGATTTAATTATTAATAATAATATATTTATCCGTTCAAAAGAAAATTATAAAAATGATTTTAACTCTTTCATATTTTATTCATATTAGTCTTTAAAATAATATATTAAAGAGTAAATTGAGAATACATGGATAAATTTTCATACGAAATTAATAATAAATTGTAAAATATAAAAATTTAATTAATTTCAAAATATTCATAAAATCAGAGTCTTTTAAAAACAACATGGACTAACTTAATAATTTACTCCAAGGCCAATTCTACTAAAAAAATTAAACATGTTAAATATTTTACACAAACATCTAATTGAAATTAACTACTCTTTCATAATATATCATAAAAATGGAGTATAATAAAGTAATTTGGCGAAATACATAGTTGATATTGAATGACGGTGCATGTCCTATTTTCTCTAAATTGAATTATATACTTCAGAAAATCAATTTTTTGTCTCTTCCCAAAATGAAAATCAAATTTTTCACTTAATATTTCAAAAGAAATTTTCATGGCATAAAACCAAACACATGCATAGTTACTAGCACTCTCCTATAGAGCGAGTGGAACTAAAATAGTTTTTGTTTCTTTTTGTCATCCCTTACCTCTAACTTTGGGAACTGCTTCCTTCCCACTTTCACAGTTTTTGGATTCTTTCCTTCCAACTCACAAAGATAAGAAAAATTTGGCCATTTTGTTTGGATCCATCACACACTTCCAACACAATACATTTCACACTTCACTTTTCTCTTTCTCTTCTAACTTCCTTCAAAACTTGAAAAACAAGAACATGAGAAGAAATTAAAACACCCCAAATGGTTTTCCACTTAGGTGAGTTAAGTTCATGATATTTTACCAAAAACCCAAAATAGGAAAAAGAAAAAAATTTGATTTTTTCATGTTTTCATTTGAGGTGAATTTTAGGCCAATAGATATGTTAGAGTAAACATCCTAGTACTGTACTTTGTTTTATATCTTTGTCTGAAATTTGTAAAAAGTTTAGATTTTTTTTTTTTAGGACTTTTGTTGTTGTTGTTGTTGTTGTTGTAAGATGTGACTAGGATCTTGTTTGGTTGGTTGGAACAATTGTAAGAGAATATTTTTGTTGTTTGATTTGTTATATGTCAGAAACTATGTATCCTAAATTGTTATTTGAACATACCCATTTGAGAATGTCTTTGATTAATCATCAAATCTATCAAAAAGATGGTTACTTTATGAATTTTCCACCACCATCACCATCATCACTATCATCACCAATACAATCTTCATCAAGTTCTTCAACACCAACAACTCCAACACCATCTTCATCTTCTAGTACTAAGATTAGTCCAGCTGTTCTTTTCATCATAGTTGTTCTTGCAGTTCTGTTCTTCATATCTGGTTTACTTCATTTACTTATTAGATTTCTTATCAAGAATCCATCTTCATCTAATTCTACATCTAATAGACAACATCATAATGAAATTTCAACTTCTGATGCACTTCAAAGACAGCTACAACAGCTTTTTCATCTACATGATTCTGGTTTAGATCAAGCTTTCATTGATGCACTACCTGTTTTTCAATTCAAAGAAATTGTTGGTTTGAATGAACCTTTTGACTGTGCTGTTTGTTTGTGTGAGTTTACTGAGAAAGATAAGTTAAGATTGTTACCTATGTGTAGCCATGCTTTTCATATAAGTTGTATAGATACTTGGCTACTTTCAAACTCAACTTGTCCTCTTTGTAGAGGAACACTTCAAACTCATGGATTTTCGATTGAAAATCCGATGTTCGATTTCGATGATATTAGAGAAGATGGTGATTTTCCTTGTAATGGAGAGAATGGATTTGGTAATAGACAAAAAGAAATTGTAGTTGATGAAGTTGTCGATAAAGGGGTTTTGCCAGTTCGACTGGGGAAATTCAAGAAGATGAATGCGGAAGCGGGTAGAGAGAACGAAGAAGTAGGTGAAACGAGTAGTAGTAATTTGGATGCAAGAAGATGTTTTTCAATGGGATCTTATCAATATGTTGTTGGAAATTCCGAGTTAAGGGTAGCCTTAAATCATGATAGTAGAACTCATAATGATATAAGGGTTAACAAAGGAATGGAAAATGTTAAGAATCTTTGTGTGGAGAGTGATTTGGAAGGAAAGAAAATTAGTAATGTTAGTAAAGGTGAAAGTTTTTCTATTTCTAAGATTTGGTTATGGCCAAGGAAAGGAAAATTTTCTTCAAGTTCTTTAGAAGCTAATAATGGAATGGCATTGCCATCTTATCTTAACAAAGATTTGCAGCAGCATGGGATGAAGGAAACAGATGGTGTATGAAATATTGAAAGGTATCTTTATCTATATATTAACTTTGTTTCTTCATTCACTTGAATATTTATTTCAATCCATTGATTGAAGATGCTTCATTTTGCATTAGAGTTCCAAAAGAATTTGGTGTGCTAATTTTGAGATTAATTGTGGCATAATATTTTGATGTATTATTAGAGAGAAAATATAAGAAATACAGTTCCTTTCTTTGTTCAAACAGATCTTCTAACTCCATGGTATGATGAAATTGAATTTTGTGATTGTAAGTTTTATCTCATCTTATACAGTTATGTCTAGTGCAAACCATGGTTATCATTATCGGTACATGCGAGAGAAGTATATCGATTTGATACAAAATTAAATCCAATCGATATGAATCTCTAGTGTGTATCTATTTTAACCTCTAATTGACTATGATGAATTGTGATTCGCTACAATTATTCACTACCGAAACTTAGTGTAGTCAACTACTTGTTTTTGTTAAATTTGTATAGTTGGTCACTTTTCTTGTCGTTTGATTTACGACTTTGATCGTAAATTATTTTGATGTTCGTATATAATATATTAGCTTATAGTTTTGCTATGTCAATTGTTTTCACTTCAACGTTTCATATTCTTATTAGTAACATGTATCTTACGATTCATAATAAGATTTGATTTACGATTCAAAAAATAATTCTTTCGATTCATGATAAGAATCTCGATATGATGACCGTGGTGAAAACATCAACACATTAAATAGATTTATCAACTTCCTAGTCCACCTATTACTCCGGTGTATATTTTGATTGACGGTGATTTTGGTAAATGATGACACTATTATTTGTGAAGCTCCAAAGTACATGAACATTTGGATTGACTATGAATTCAACAAAATTACACCGACACCGTGATTTTGTATAGCTCCAAACATGTTTGAGCTAAAATCATGGTTGTTCATTGTGATTCTGCCAATCTCAACGTCGATCCAAACATACATATAACAATGATTGCATTAGATAGATCCAAGGTAGCTGGTTGAATTTGGTTTGGAGCCTAAACTCTTTCAAAGCAAGACTTGTCTCTTTCTATGTCAATGTTATCTTACTATCACTGTGTCTAGTTGTCTACTAGACCATGGTGAGTGACAATTGCCTTTGCTTTATAAAGCTTTTGGTTTTGTTTGATCTCTTCTTTTTTTCTTTTTTTTTTAATTATTCCACATACTTTTTAGGAGAGTGTGAATACAAAACTTTTTTATGCTGAATGATATCTTTTTAGTTTTTGGACAGTTGGGCAGTGATGGTGGGGCCCACAACAGTTGGTGTGATAGAACTTAGAAGAATCTATATTTTTCTTTTTGATGGATTTTGATTCAAAAAATTGGTTGTAGATGCTTTTTTATGGGGCCACTTTAATCTTCCCATCTGTCCATGTTGAAATTAAAGACAAATTTCTTTAATATCAATCATAATTACAATCAATTAATAGTCCCAAAATTGACTTAGGGGATGGAGTATTTGTTAAAGAAGAAAATGATCTAAGATTTGCACTTTTAAGATTACTTAACTTGCAAACTAATTAACCTAGCTGTTTTGGGTTTCCTAGATTATTGATAATGATTTGATATACCATCAACCTTCCAATAACACAAGATAGTTTTTGTTTTATTTTCTTTTGGTGTAACAAAATCACTCCTCTATAGTTTGTTTTATGATATTAGTGTATGTTTGGCTATGTGTTAAATCAATATTTCTTGTGTGTCTGTGCACTTTGAATGCGATTTTATTGAAGCAACAAACTTATATTTTACTTTGTCTCACGGTGGCACTATGATTTTAAGATTTTTTCTTGGCCACACTTCAGCTTAGACTTTTATATTAACTTTTAGATTTTTAGAGAAATAGAGCTTGACAATTATGAGTTTGATCATATGGTAAGTAATTTATGGTCAAGAACTTTTACTCCAAAACTTAAGTTCGGATTCTCTTGGATAATTTGACGTTAAGGGGGAGTTCCTTAGCCACTTGAGTCTATTAACTTAGCTACTTTGATTTGGGTTTACTTTAAGTAAATAATAATAGTTTTAAATTTTATACAATAATAGTATTTTATTAAACCTTATAAAAGGTATTAATATAAGGGGGAAAGATACATAAAAAAAATAACACATAAATTGGATCAATTCATATGAGATGGAATCTTTTTGTGATTTTAATTAGTAAGGCCTTTTTTTTTTGGTTGCACATTGTAGTGGCATCTTTGTTCTTTTAGCTTAATTTTAACATGTGAAGAGGTGGTTAGGTACTAGAATCAATTGATAGCATGTTAGTACTAACTTCCATAAGAGTAGTGACAAAAATTATTTAAAAAGAATCCAGAGTTTATGAAATGATAATGTCTTCAATCTCAATGTATTCAATTAAATTGAACATTAAGTCAGCAACACTATACCCTAGAAAAACTAATAAAGAAAGAAATAAGGAATGTATAGGAGTGTTTTGCATGCACACGGTTAACAACAATCATGTTTAATAAATAAATAAAAATTTGCTCATAAGTACCTCCTGGACATTTTTTAAATATTCTATTTAAAAAAAAATTATTCATAAAATGAATTATTTTAATTTTTAATGTGTTAACTTCATGTATTTCCATAAAAATTTCACACAAATTTACGGGTGTGGTTATGGTGCATAAACCAAAGCTTATGCAACATGCATAAATGAGGAAAAATTGCTTAGTGCACCTCTCATTTTCTCGCACGCCCCTCAGATGTCTCGTGCCCCCAAACTACTCGCGCACCCCCCCAAATATCTTGCACGCCCCCCAAATCATGCCAAAACTATTTTGCATTGGGAATGATTTTAGAGATTTGCACTCTAAAACTATTGAGTGCATAAAATAGTTTTGGCTAGAAATCTAGGGGGAGAGAAAAGAAAAATGTTAAATGCATAATTATAGCGTTGTACTTCAAAACCATTTTATGCACTTAATGGTTGGGGCCAGAAATCTGGAGGGCGTGCTAAAAAATCTAGAGGGTGTATTAAACAATTTTCATTATTTATGCATGGTGCATACGGAAAAAACTTATGCACTATAACCACTCCCAACTTTTCCCCAAATTTACTATTTGCGATGCTTCATTAATTTTGATTGTGACGCTTATTTTACGCTCATTGTATTAATTAATTTATTTTTTTTGTGAATAAGTGAGAGAATTAATGCTCAAATTTCAATCTTTGTAAATTATATCTAATATACTTCCTCCGGTCACATATTTAAGCAAAAAAAAATCGGTTATGTGATGTTTAAGAAATTCAGTTAAGTGTAGTTAATTTTCTTGATTTAGTGTAAAACATAGCTAAGTTTACTATATTGCCCTTTTTATTCTCCTTGGAAATCACATGCTTTTGTAAAAGGGAAGTAAATGCATAAAAAAAGGTAAATTAAATAATGATATATTAGAAATGGTAGTATTAATTAGTTTAAAATTTATTAATTTTTGCTTATAATAGTGAACAAAATTTAAAATATTTTCTTTATTTATAAATATAATCGGAGCGATTATTTATCAACTGAACTATGATTACGTGGACAATAAAATTAGAGAATTATATATGTGTGATGGTGGATGGTGTGGGCTTGTATTTGTTGTTGTTTGGGCCCAAAGCTCTGTAGGTCAGTGCACAACTGTGCATGCTACTGTCACTGTTGGAAATTGTCAACGAGTTTTGGTACTAAATTTTAAGTCCACGCTCTGCCAGCGCGTGTGTTATTATTGTTTATCTATTTTAGAATATTTATTTATTTTTTAGATAAAAAAAGTCTTTTTTATCATGTTTATCTAATTACTACTCTTGATAAAAAAAAAATATAATTATTAGTTATTATTGTTTATCTATTTTAGAATATTTATTTATTTTTTAGATAAAAAAACTTTTTTATCATGTTTATCTAATTATTACTCTTGATAAAAAAATCTAATTGTTACTCCCTTGAATCATTAATATAAGAAATAAATTACTTTTTAAAGTTTTTCAATACATTAAAAAAATAATTTATTTCTTATATTAAAAACCGGAGCAAAAAATATCTATTTATTATAAATAGTTTTAACAGTAAAAAAAATTATATCTTTTTAATTGAAAACTACCTCTGTCTCCTTAATATAAAAGATATTTTTTCATAATTTTGTCGTCCCATTCTAATTACTTAATTTTACTCATAATTGAGTCCTAGAAAGTGGATTAAATAAGCTTCTTCCACACTAAGAACAATGCCTACAAGCAAAGATTGAAGAGATGTCTTCAAAGAACTTATTTTCAACGGTAGGTTTAAGTTAGGCCATGTACATAGGGTTGGGAATAGATCAGGCGGTCTCTAGGGGCTTTCGGCCTGGTCTGTTTTAGGCATGGTCTGGCCTGGCCTGTTTATTAAAAATGTCAGGCTCAGGCCTTGAAAAAAGTCTGTTTATATAAATATGTCAGGCTTAGACTTTTAAAAAAGCCTGTGAAGTCTGATAGGCCGGCCTGTTTATATTTAATAATTATTATTTATATAATATTATTTATATCATCTTGTTTGTATAAAAAATAAATATTATTTATATAAATGCAAAATATTTATTAGACAAAATATATATATATTTTTTTACAAAGACAAATTATAGTGTATATTATGATTGTTGCTAACTACACCGATTAACATTAGTATTTAACAAAAAAATTGTATTATGACATTTTAATAGACTTTTTCGTAATCGTATTTGTTATTTTATTATCTTTTAATTTTTGTGCTAATCATTTTATTAGCTTTTTCTTAATGTTGTAGAAATTATAAAAATTTAAATGTGAAATAGGCTTTAAGGCATGTTTAATTAGTCTATATATTTAAAAAGACTACATAGAGAATTTTATGTAACACAGACTCATAAACAGGCTACAAGGCCAGGCCAGACTTTTAGCAGGCCCAGGCCAGGCCAAAAAATTTGCATTTGATAGGCCGTAGGCAAGGCTTAGGCTTAAAAGAAATTCGTAGGCCAGGCTCAGGCCTGTCAAAGCCTGGCCTGGCCTGTTCCCAACTCTACATGTACGTCTCACTTAAGAAGTAACTAACTAACTATATAGTATATATACTGTACACATTAATTATTGGCTATTGAGGTCCAAATAGAGGGTAAATTAGTTAATTCATAAATTATATTTTTGTTTTAACCAAAAATAATTATTTAGGTGCCAACAATCAGCTGTCTTGGGCTTTTAAGTGGGTGGTCAACGTTCGATTTCTAACTCTCACTTACAAAAATAATTCAATTATTAAAGGAGAATTGATAGAGAATAATTCACCTTATATGTTCCACAAGTTCTTGACGGAGACTATTTTTTAAAGAACAAATATAATCACTATATAAACTTTCTATCCCAAGACTATGCTGAGGGTGTTGGATGTTCGAGCTAGTATGCTAATCTCTTTGGGTTGTTAGGGTCTTTGGGAAAAATTGCTCTTTAATCCCCTCACAATTTTCTCACTTTTTAATCTAATAAACTCATTAGTTAAGAGGACAATTATAATTTCGTGAGTTTAACTCAGTTGACAGAGACAATACATTATAAATGCTGGAATAGCCATCAAATCTTTCACAATACCATCAAGAAGATGAGTGACAAAAAAATTGACATCTCAATCGCCTGACTCCGTCAAAGTATCTTTCACAGTAAGTTTTGTGTTAATAGTCTATTGAGTAGAAAAGTTCATGAGAGTTTGTGCGTTGGACATCCATTTATCAAGCCAAAAGTTTATTTGTTGGCTAAGATATTACTCTTTATAAAATAATAAAATAAAAACATCAAAAAAGTTAAAATTAGAAATAAACCGGAAAAAGGAAAGAAAAAAATATGATTTTAACAAAGATATTACAAGGCTATGACTTTTCCATATGAATATTTATAAAGTAATTGCCAACATATATGTTCTTAGTTTGGCAACTAATAGTAATTACATATAATTACAAAATAATAACAAATGATATTGCAATTATTACAAATGATATTCTATTGATTGATAATAATAGTGAGATTTTGTCAAAAAAAATAATAATAGTGTGAGATATTTAGAATATTTGTGATTAATGTTGGCTAAGATATTACTCTTTTATTTAATCGTATAAAATTTTGAATATTATACAATTTTTTTTTATTTTTGAAGAAGCAAAATTAGCTCCCCAAATTGGAATATTATCCTTACAATTTTATTTTTTTTGAATATTATGCATTTTTTTTGTTTAATATGTTTTATATATTATAAAAAATATATATTTAATTAAAACGGTCCGACCCTGGTTCGATCTTTGAACCTTGAACCAGTAAACTTACCGGTTCGATGACCGATCCGATTCTAACAACCTTGATGTGAAAGATTTTATGTTTGAATTTTGATCCTCAACTCCATTATAAACAAAAAAAAAAAAAAAACTCAGATAACCACGATGAGTGACAGTATCACGCGCGGTAAAAAAAAAACGCGTGTGTGTTTTGTGTTGGGCTTGGCCCATGTGACGTGTGTTTATATTATAGACACTATATATATACGAAATCAAAGGCTAAATCAATGGTAATTTGTATTCATATATAAGCCATTATTTTTGTAAGGAGTGTGCACACACTGTACAAACCAAATAGAGAAACAGAGAGCAAGATTGATAGTGTCTTTGGCAAACATCTTAGCGATTTTTATTGTCATTTTGCTACTATACATTCCCTCAGTCTTCTCCTCCTCCTCCTCTTCCACCATGAACACCTTCATCCTGTTGGGGATAACCCACAAAGATGAACAACAAAGAACACTTAGAACACTAAGAAAGAATAGAGAGAACTTATGAATAAAATTGAAGAGAATGAATTAAGGGAAAAAGTTATCTTTATTAATCACCAAAATCACCTATATATAGGTGTATGTACAATAGGTGGGAGAGGTAGCTTGTAACAAGCCAACTAACAAACCTAAACCTCTCTAACTAACTAACTGGAAAAAAAAACAACTGTACAAACAAACTATCCTAACTAACTAAACAGACAAACTAACTGAACCAGAGGTTCAGAGCCTGAGAAGCATTAGAGGCTGATTGCTTCAGAACCTGTTAGTTGTAAGAGTCTGAGACAGAGTCTTGTAGTCATCAGAGGCTAAGTGAGTACAAGAGCCTGTATCTCCTCAGAAGCTGAAGTGTCCAAGACTGCTTCAGAGGCTGCACCCTTCAGAAGCTATTCTTGTCAGAAGCTTGAATTACAAAAACTAACACTCCTCCTTAATTCAAGCTATCAAAACTTACAACTCCCATTTCTCTTCTGAGCTTGAGAAATTGGTCTCTTTTCACAGCTTTAGTTAGAATATCAGCTTGTTGTTTGTCAGTAGAGCAATATTCAAGTTTCAACTTTCCTTTAGTGACTTGGTCTCTGAGGAAGTGAAATCTTGTCTCAATGTGTTTGCTCTTCCCATGGCTAACAGGGTTCTTAACCAAGTTGATTGCTGATTTGTTGTCAATCTTCAGCACCACTGTGATGTCAGCAATAATGTTCATCTCACTGAGAAGTGATTGCAGCCAATTTGCCTGACATGCAGCTAGGGACCCTGCTACATACTCTGCCTCACAGCTGGAGAGTGCTATGACTGACTGCTCCTTAGAGCACCAGGACACTGGTGCATTTTGAAATTTAAACAAATAACCACTGGTACTCCTCATGTCCACCTTATCACCACACCAATCTGCATCAGAAAATCCACTTAACTCAAATTTTCCATTGTCCTTAGAGTATGGAAATACAACACCATAGTGGATTGTGCCATTGATGTATCTAAGTATCCTCTTAGCTGCCAATAGGTGACACTTCAGTGGTTTACTCATAAACCTACTTACATAGCCAACTGCATAACTGATATCAGGTCTAGTTTGACACAAATACCTCAGTGAACCTATCAATTGCCTGAACATGGTAGAGTCCACTGCATCATTGCCTGTATCTTCTTCAATCTTGGCTCTTGTATCTGCAGGTGTGACTGATGAATTGCAATCAAGCATTTCAAACTTTCTCAGAATCTCAGTGGCATATTTAGCTTGATGCAATATCATCCCTTTTGGAGTTTCTAAGAGCTCCATTCCTAGAAAGTAAGTTAACTTCCCTAGGTCAGTCATTTCAAACTCACACTTCATCTGTGATTTGAAATTCTCTATCTCTATAGATGAGCTACCTGTTACTAACAGATCATCAACATACAAACATATGATTAACATGTGTTTGTCATCACTGCATTTCACATAAACACCATACTCTACACTGCACTTTCTGAAGCCTTGCATAACAAAGAATTGATCAATTCTTTTGTTCCAAGCTCTTGGAGCTTGCTTCAGACCATACAGAGCCTTATTCAGCTTCAGAACTTTGCCTTCCTTGCCCTTCAGTTCAAACCCTGGAGGCTGCTTCACATACACATCTTCCCCTAAGGGTCCATTTAGAAATGCTGACTTCACATCTAAATGAAATAAGGGCCACCTTCTACTACAAGCTAATGCAATCACTAGCCTTATAGTTTCATGTCTTGCCACTGGAGAGAATACCTCATCATAGTCCAAACCTTGCTTCTGAAGGAATCCTTTGGCCACAAGTCTTGCCTTATATTTTATCACCTTGCCTTCAGGATTTTGCTTGACTTTGTACACCCATTTCACACCAATTGCCTTTTTATCAGAGGGCAATTCACACAAGTCCCATGTCTTGTTCTTCTCTATAGACTTCAACTCATCAATCATTGCCTCCATCCAAACTTTACTCTTCAGTGCAGCTTTGGTATCTAAAGGTTCAGTATCTGCAAGCATTGCATAATGCACAATTTCTCCTTCATTGTCTACTGCATTGTCTGATACAATCTCACAGTCAACTAACCTTCTTGGCAATTGAATGTTTCTCTGAGGTCTTGGTGGTACATTAGTATCCTCATCATCACTTGAAGTATGCATGTCTTCATCACTTACATTACCTTGATGCTGATTCACAAAAGTGGGAGTGTCATAAACAGTGTTTGCTTCGCCACCTAAGTCCACTTCACAAGTTTTCTTAGATGATAGCTTCTGACCCCAATCCCAACTTTCATTTTCTAGTACCTTCACATCTCTGCTGATCTCTACTTTGTCACTTGTAGGATTATACAGTCTATAGGCACCAGTTCTATGATATCCAACAAATATCATAGGAACACTCTTGTCTTCCATCTTCTTTCTCTTAGAATCAGGTACATGTTTGTAGCACAAGCTGCCAAACACCTTTAAGTGACTTACACTTGGCTTATTCTTGGACCACACCTCTTCAGGTACCTTATCCTTCAGCTTCTTAGTAGGACTTCTATTCAGAATGTAAACAGCTGTAGCAACAGCTTCACCCCAGAACCTCTTGGGCAGATTCTTCTGCTTCACCATGCTTCTAGCCATATCTAGAATACTTCTATTCCTCCTTTCTGCAAGACCATTGTGCTGAGGAGTATATGGTGCAGTACCTTCATGAATTATGCCTTGTTCCTTGCAATAATTCTCAAACTCTGTAGAGGTATACTCACCTCCACCATCTGTTCTCAGAACCTTCAATGACTTGTCACTTTGCTTCTCAACCAGTGTTTTGAACTTCTTAAACACCTCAAAAGCATCACTCTTAGCTTTTATATGGTATAACCATATCATCCTAGAGTACTCATCAACAAATGTCATGAAGTATTTGTTTCCACCAGTTGATAACACATCAAATGGTCCACAAATGTCAGAATACACAACATTTAACACATCACTAGATCTCATAAGAAGATGACTTTTAAATGATGATCTATGATGTTTTCCTAACAGGCAAGTAGTGCATGTATCAACTGGAGTTATGACACTAGACAATCCTAACACCATGCATTTTGAATTAAGCATTGACAAGCTCTTAAAATTCAAATGCCCATACCTCTTGTGCCATAGATCACTATTTTTCTCTTCAGCAGTTGCGGACAAGCATGTAGCTTCAATAGCTTTGATTTGAGTCTTGTAGATCCTGTTCTTGCTTTGGGCTGTTTTGAAAATCAGTCTCTTCTTGGAATCAAAGAGTTGCAGAGTCTCATCCTCGATTACTATCTTGAAACCCTTTGAGATTAATTGTCCTATGCTCATCAAGTTACACTTCATACCAGGGACATAGAGAACCTTTTCAATCACAGCTTTCTTCCCATTCGATCTTTGGATCACCACATTACCCATACCTTCTGCCTTAATGGAATCACTGTTGGCCAATCTGATCTTTGTGTTGAGACATTCATCAAAGTCAGTCAAGATGCTTCTATTGCCAGTCATATGGTTAGAACACCCTGAATCAAAGTACCAAACCATGGAATCTGCTACTTCATCAGCAATTGTCACCATGAAACTGGTTTCATCCTCAGAACCTGAGTTATCATGTGCTACCTTGGCCTCTTCTTCATTGTCTTGACCTTTCTTTTTCTTTGGATTTTTGCATTCATTGGCATAATGCCCATATTTGTCACAGTTGTAGCACTGAATCTTGCTCTTGTCCTTCTTCTTTGACTTATCTTTCTGTTTCCCTCCTCCTCCACTAGAGGATTGTAGCACTGAATCTTTCTCTTGTCCTTCTTCTTTGACTTATCTTTCTGTTTCCCTCCTCCTCCACTAGAGGATTCAGGCACTGTCTCAGCATTCTCCTTGCTTTTCTTGGAGTGTTTCTTGTTCTGCCATTTCTTCTTCTCACTTTGATACTTCTTGAATTTTGAGAAAAGAGCTTGCTCATCTTCTTTGCCATGGCTCCTCTCACCATGCTTCAAATCATGAGCTTCAAGAGTGCTTTGCAGATCCTCTATCTTGATCTCACTCAAATCTTTAGTCTCTTCTATAGTCACCACTATATGCTCAAATTTAGAAGTCAAAGTTCTTAGTACCTTTTCCACCATTTCTTGCTCACTAAGATTACCTCCACAATTCTTCATCTGATTGGTGAGAGTCACCAATCTTGTGAAGTAATCAGCAATTGATTCATCACTCTTCATCTGCAACAGTTCATACTGTCTCTTCAAGGCCTGAAGCTTTACTTTCTTCACTTTTGCATCACCACCATAACTCTTTTGCAAGATATCCCATGCATCTTTGGAATTCTCAGCATCTGCAATCTTCTCAAACACCTTTGAATCAACACATTGATGAATGAGAAACAGGGCCTTGTTATCTTTCTTCTTTGCTTCTCTGAATGTTGGTCTTTGTTCTTCATTTGCATTTTCTGGTAGAAGAGTGATTGCTGCATTCACTTGTTCATACACTTCTTGAACATTGAATATCACCTTCATCTGCTTCACCCATCTATCCCAATTCTTTCCATCGAAAACTGGCAAATTCGCATGGAAATTATTGTTCCCCAGCCATGGTTGATTCACTTTCAACCTGATTCTTCTTTCAAGAACGAATCAAGATCCCTTTGGATCGTACGAGCTCTAGATACCACTTTGTTGGGGATAACCCACAAAGATGAACAACAAAGAACACTTAGAACACTAAGAAAGAATAAAGAGAACTTATGAATAAAATTGAAGAGAATGAATTAAGGGAAAAAGTTATCTTTATTAATCACCAAAATCACCTATATATAGGTGTATGTACAATAGGTGGGAGAGGTAACTTGTAACAAGCCAACTAACAAACCTAAACCTCTCTAACTAACTAACTGGAAAAAAAAACACAACTGTACAAACAAACTATCCTAACTAACTAAACAGACAAACTAACTGAACCAGAGGTTCAGAGCCTGAGAAGCATCAGAGGCTGATTGCTTCAGAACCTGTTAGTTGTAAGAGTCTGAGACAGAGTCTTGTAGTCATCAGAGGCTAAGTGAGTACAAGAGCATGTATCTCCTCAGAAGCTGAAGTGTCCAAGACTGCTTCAGAGGCTGCACCCTTCAGAAGCTATTCTTGTCAGAAGCTTGAATTACAAAAACTAACACGTCCACCTCGCCAACATTGCCTTCCTCAACGCCAATTCCCCCACAATCGATTCCACCACCGACTTACCGGATTGGGCCTGGATACTTATATTTACTCTGATGGTTTTAACAGTGTTGGCTGTTGTTCTGATGATTTGTAGAATGGAGAGAGAAGATGCAACACAACACCTTGCCACCGTTCCGGCCACCGTTGAGGTGCAGGTGGTCACTGCTGGTGCGGAAGCATGGAATAAGAAGTAGTGGAGGATATGGTATTATTAGTATAGAGGAAGATAATGTTAATTTTAATCTAGGTTAGGTTTGAAGGAATGTATTTAGAAAGCTTTATATGGTATTGCAATTTGATAATAATACCTTTGAAACCCTTGTACGTATTCGTTTTGGTTTCTTGGTGATCCACTTATATACAGCATTTTTATATATTGTTTCTCTTATATCGGTCTCTATTCACTTTGTACAGAGATTTGATTATTAATATTAATAATAACAATATATTTGTCGTTAAAAAAAAATTATACCTTTGAAACATGTGTTATGGTTTTGGGCCTATGTGAATTGTTTTATTTTTATGAGTTACCCCGTAAAGAATTTCTTAGGGTGTTTAAGAAATATATGAACATATAATCGATATTTGTCCATGTATGGTTTTCTTATAGACTGAATTAATGATTATAGACTTATCTGAACAAGGCCATTACATATTAAATTTAATCATATTTAATCTTGTTATAATTTTTTCCTAGTGCTCTGCTAGGGTTTGGTTTACTTCTCCTATTGAGAAGCTTTTTCTAAGTCTTGATTCACCTAAACATCCTATTTTTATACCATACTTTCGCATAGCGTCTTATCCAGTGAACTACTATGGATCATCCTAATCTTGATGACTTATCGCTGCATGATGAGGAAGAAGAAGGATTTCGATTTGATTTTGAGGAAGAAGGAGATGATCAAGTGGATCTCCGATGGTGTCTAGTGGGTCGATTTCTTTGTGATCGATCAATTCATTTTAATTCCATGAAGGTGAGAATGGCGGATTTATGGAAACCGGTGAAGGGGGTCATCATCAAGGAGGCTACCCAAGGAAAATTCTTGTTTCAATTCGCTCACCCTCTTGATATGGAGGCGGTGCTCAACGGTGGACCTTGGACGTTTGATAACAACATGTTATTATTGGAGCAAGTTCAAGTAGGGATGCAAATTGAAAACATTCCACTTGGTCATACTAATATGTGGGTTCAAATTCATAATCTGCCTATGGGGTTAATGAAGGAGAGTGTGGGAGTGAGATTGGCAAATTATATCGGGAGCTTTGTGGAATATGACAAGAACAATGGATCGAGCTTCTGGAGACAGTACATGCGAGTTCGAGTTAAACTTGATGTCTGCAAACCTCTTAAGAAAGATACAAAGGTTATGAACAAGGAAGGTCAATGGTGTACCGTGAACTTCAAATACGAGAAACTGGGGATCTTCTGCTTCGTTTGTGGTATTATGGGGCATGCGGAGAATAAGTGTGAGGTTCGATTTGGAATGGAACAAGATGATGGTAAAAGAGAATGGTCGGCAGAAATTCGCGCTGACACGAGGAGGCAGGGAGGCAGGCTTGGTTCGCGGTGGTTAAGGGAGGAAAAAGGAAGTAAGGAGGTTCACGGCAGTGGGCCGGCGGCGGCGCAAGTGGAAAATCCGACCAGTCATTACAACACTGGTTCTGCTGGTGATGATGTGTCACAGTTTCACAGGAACACGTCAGCATGCAACATATCCTCTAGCCAACCAATCATGATGACCAGACAAAACCTTTCAATGCCAATCCTTAACGCACGCAACAATATGTCAAAACCGTCCAGCAGCAATTACTCCATCCCATCAAATCCTTTTCCCAACAGCCTGACAGTGCAATCATCAGCACTAATTACCAAAACTGATCCACCTCCAGCTTTTAATGCAGCAGACAACACATTTATCCCTCTCCCACATATTGCTAATTATCTGGCCAACATTAATAACCAACCTGTCACAATCAATGACCCAAGAACGGATCACAATGCAACCAAATCATTAACCCATCCTACCCTCATTTTTAATAGTCAACCGAACCAACAGGACCCACCAAAGGCAACTCACAAAGTCAAAAAATCTCAACCTGGTGCCAACAACCCAACTATACTTACCCGACCCAAACTGTTACCATTAACCAGCCCAAAAAACACTCAACCCCGACCCGAAAAGAAAACAAAAATCGTTGAATTAAACCTGTCCCAGAATTTACGTGACATGCATGCAGAACTGGACACAAAGGAGGTTTTGGAGGCTCAGGGAGAAAAGAAAAGAAGGAGAGAGGAGGAGGAGAATGCTTCATCTACTGAGAACAATGGCAACAACGAGCATTTTTTAACGGCAGGTCCTGGCAGCCAGGCCTGCCGGGACCAATGAAAATCCTGAGTTGGAATTGCCGGGGACTGAGCACACCGAGTGCAATTCCTAATCTCAGAAATATTGCTCAAGGATACCAACCGGAGATATTGTTCTTGTCTGAAACTTTGTCCAAATCTAGTACTCTAGAAAGAATCCGTGTGCAACTTAAATACAATTCCTGTCTGTCGATAGATGTTGAAGGGCGTAGTGGAGGCTTGTCAGTTATGTGGCGGGATAGTATCAAGTGTAGGGTACTAAATTACTCTCGAAATTTCATTAATTTAATTGTGGAAGAAGGAGATAAGGGAGAATGGAGACTCACTTGTTACTATGGGTATCCGGAAAGAGGAAGGAGAAGAGAAGCATGGGACTTGTTACGCGAATTACGTGACATGTCTGCGTTACCTTGGTGTGTAGTGGGAGACTTTAATGATTTGTTATCACAGGAAGATAAAAGAGGTTTGCATCCGCATCCTAACTGGTTATGTAACGGATTCCGTAATGCCGTCGGAGATTGTGATTTAACAGACATACAGCTGGAAGGGTACCCGTACACTTGGGTAAAAAGTATCGGTTCACCAAATATTATCGAAGAGCGTCTTGACCGTGCCATGGCAAATTCTAATTGGCTAGAACTGCATCCTGAATCGAAATTAGTGAATATCATCGCATCACACTCGGACCACAATCCCATTCTACTTCACACGACTACAGCAGCGCGGAATTGGTCCAATTACACCTTCCGGTTCGAGAATGGCTGGCTTAAAGAAGATGACATAGGCGAGGTTGTGGAGGAAGGGTGGGGAAGAAGCAGAGAAGCGGATATCACAAACAAAGTGTCTCGGTGTGCCGATAAATTGTGTCGATGGGGAAGGAGAAAAAGATTGAAATTTAAACGAGAAGTAGTAGCTTGTGGAGATGAGCTGGAGAGAATGCGTGGCAACAATGATATGATCAATTCTGAACGTTACAAAGAAGTGAAAGAACAACATGCCAAATTGTTAATTCAAGAGGAAGCTTATTGGCGTCAGAGGGCGAAGATGCACTGGTTGAAGGAGGGGGACCTCAATACGAAGTTTTTCCATATGTCAGCCTCTGTAAGAGCTAGAAGAAAACAGATTGTAAAGCTTATGAATGATGCAAGTGTGGAAGTAAAGTCTCAACCTGAAATTTGTGAGGTGGCCTTGAAATACTTTGATCAACTGTTCAAGGCTAATTCTTCAGTTCATGATCCGATTTTGTCTCTAGTAGCACCTAAAATTAATGATGAAGATAATGAGAAGTTAGTAGCTCCCATCACAAAGGAAGAGGTTAGAGAAGCGTTGTTCCAAATGCATCCGGATAAAGCCCCAGGACCCGATGGTTTTAATCCGGCTTTTTACCAACATTTTTGGGATCTTTGTGGAAATGATATTTTTGAGGCTGCATCTGAATGGCTAGAGCGTGGGTATTTTCCTTCTTCTCTCAATGAAACCAATATTTGCTTAATTCCTAAATGTGAGAATCCTATTTCCATGAAGGATATGAGGCCCATTGCTCTTTGTAACGTTCTTTATAAAATGGTGTCGAAGTTACTCGCTAATAGACTGAAGGTGTGTCTTGGGAAATGTGTGTCTGAGGAACAATCTGCTTTCGTTGAAGGGCGGTCAATATTGGATAATGCACTCATTGCTATTGAGATTATTCATGCCTTGAAGCGTAGAACCCGTGGAGTTAAAGGTGATTTAGCGCTTAAAATCGATATTAGTAAAGCATATGACAAAGTTGATTCGGGTTTCATGAGGGGTATGCTTGAGAGGTTAGGATTTTCCAATAAGTGGATACACTGGATGATGCTATGTGTTAGTTCGGTTACGTACTCGGTATTGGTGAATCAAGACAAGATAGGACCTATTTTTCCAGGGAGGGGGTTGAGACAAGGAGACCCTCTTTCTCCATATCTTTTCATTCTGGTGACCGAGGGTTTGTCAACACTTATAAAAAAATCAACAGCTAGAGGCGATATCCATGGTGTTAAGATTTGCAGAGGGGCACCCCCGGTGTCCCACCTTCTTTTTGCTGATGATTGCTTCTTGTTTTGCAGGTCTACCTTACAGGAAACTCATCATTTGATGGGCATTCTCAAAACTTATGAGGAAGCATCAGGACAAGAGATCAATTTGACAAAGTCTGAGGTGTTCTATAGTAGAAATTTGAGTTTGGCAGCCCAAGAGGATCTATCAAAGATTATGGGAGTCCGTCATGTGCTTGGTACCGGTAGTTATCTTGGACTACCTTCTATGATTGGTAGAAAAAAGAAGGACACGTTCTCGTACATCAAAGATAGAATTTGGAAGCGCATTAATTCTTGGAGAGGTCGACCACTATCAAGGGCGGGGAAGGAGGTGATGATTAAGTCGGTGTTACAAGCGATTCCTTCATATGTAATGAGTATATATCTTCTCCCGGAAACCACGATCAAGGATATTGAGAGGATGATTAACTCTTTTTGGTGGGGCGGTGGTGTCAATAACAAAGGAATTAAGTGGCTTGCATGGGATCGTATGTCTTTTCCCAAAGCCTTTGGAGGCATGGGATTTCGTGACTTCAAAAGTTTCAATTTAGCAATGATCGCCAAGCAAGGGTGGAACATCATGTCGAAACCACATTCTTTGGTAGCACAAATTTTTAAAGCAAGGTATTTCCCAAAATCCTCTCTCTTTGATGCACCACTTGGTCATAATCCTAGCTATGCTTGGCGGGGTATTTGGAAATCTCGTCATATTTTAATGAATGGTTGTAGGTGGATAGTAGGGAATGGTGCTAACATTAAAGTCATGAATGATCCTTGGCTTAGAGACAAAAATCTTACTTGGATTCAATCACCCCAACCACAAGGTGTGCATAACTTAACCGTTAATGATCTTATGCTTCCGAATTTGAGAGAGTGGGATAATGATAAGATTTTGTCTCTTTTTCCGGTTGATGTTGCTAATAGTATTATTGATATACCTTTATTTGATGATATTGTGGAAGACAAATTAATTTGGCAGGATAGCATTGATGGACAATATAAGGTGAAAAGTGGATATAGCATGCTTGTTAATGTTACAGGAAGTGGGTTGAATGAGATAAACCAAGATGGGTGGAAAAGCTTATGGAAAATACAAGCCCCGCCGAAAACTAAACATTTGTTGTGGCGAATTTGCAAAGATTGTCTCCCTACCCGATCAAGGTTACAAGATAAATGTATCACGTGCCCCATAGAATGTCCACTTTGCGATGATGGGGTTGAAGATGATTGGCATTTGTTGGTGAGCTGCCCTTTCACTATTGATGCGCGACGGGCTGCTGGTTTGGAAGAGCTATTTACAGGTCGTATTTTACAACATTCAACGGCTGCAGCTTTGATCTTTGATATTTGCCGCACAGCTGATCGTGATATTGCGGGACGGTTTGCTACCTTGGTTTGGACCTTATGGCAGAACCGAAACAACAAGGTTTGGCAAGATGAACAGGACAGCGTTCGGCGAGTTGGTAACAATGCGCAACAGTTTTGGCTAGATTGGGTACAAGTTCAGAATTTTCAACATCACAGCACAGCAGTAAATGAGCAGAGGCAGCAGCAAGTTCGATGGACAAAACCTCCTGCAGGGTGGGTTAAATGCAATACAGATGCAGGGTTTCATGATGCCTCCAACAAAACAAGTGCAGGCTGGATTTTGAGAAACTCCATGGGTGATTTTGTGATGGCAGGTACTGCTTGGTATCAAGGAAAGTATTCCATACTTGAAGGTGAGGCTAAGGCCTTACTTGAATCAATGAGAACTTTGGAGCAAAATGGTTTTTCACATGTTATATTTGAAACGGATTCAAAGAATGTGGTAGATGCTATTCACAATTTAAGGATGGGTATCTCGGAGTTTAGTTCTATCATTTGTAATATTCGTAACGTTTTATCTCTAAATCCAAACTTTGTGGTAAAGTTTGTTAAGCGTCAAGCAAATATGGTTGCTCACAAGTTAGCAAGGGCGGCCATTGTCTGGGCTAGTCGCTATGTCGTTGATGTATTACCTCTATGTATTACTACTTTAGTGCATAATGAAATGATATAAGTTTCTTATTGTCGAAAAAAAAAAAAGACTTATATAGTTACGGTACAAAAGTTTTGGAATACAGAATATGTATCCATAAATAAGTGATAGAGAATAATACAATACGGTGAATATGTATCCATAAACAAGTGATAGAGAATAATACGGTTTAGACTTTTTTATTTAATAAAATGAGAAATTAGGCTAAATAGATTTTTAAGAAGTTTTTGATAGAAAAAAAAGTTGTTTAATTTTTGAGTTAAAATACATAAATAAAAGACTTATTTTTTTATTAAATGGAGGGCCTAAGCCCAAAAAAGAGAGAATTACAAAGAGACTAGACACTCTAATAAAGTATGAATCTGAGTCGGACATGACTCATAAAAAATCACATTAGAACCCATGGTACACCCAATAATTACAAAACAACTTTAGTTTTTTTTTAAAAATAAAATCTCTTATTTTCACTTTTATCTTTCAAATAAATTTTTAAACCTAAAAAAATCAGGTCAAACGATAGATTCAATTCGCGGGCTAAACTTACGTTTATGTGAATATTTGATTTTGTTGGATTTTACTTTTATTTTATTATTTATATTTGATTTAAAATTGAAATTAAAATTGTATTACATTAGTTTTGTACTTAAAAATTCATTTTTGAGAAATAAGACATATGAAGATTTGGTATTTTAATTTTTTTGGTAATTGGAGATTTGGTATATATATATAGTCGGAATCATCAATGACGCCAATGTGTTAAATTTGATATGACACCAAATCATAACCGTTAAAATCTTTTAATCCAAAGACCACCATGTACTCACTTAAGTGCTCACATGACAATCTTTGCCTGACGTTTTAAGCATATTTTGTTACCTTTTATACTTTTTATGATTATTATTATAAGTGTTCTCTCTCTTCACTAAAAGTCTAAAACTCATCCCTGCGTGTTCTTTCATTTATTATTATTGAAATTTTAATGTCTTTCTTCTGCATTTTGAGAAATTAAGCAAGATAAAACACATCCCTCAAGCTATGAAAACCGATAGTAAATAGTAATAATAACTAGATCAATAAAGGTTTTGTCAAAAAAAAAAAAAACTAGATCAATAAAGGTTGGTTGTAATAACTAATAAGGGTTAGTAGCAAGCAGTACAACCATTAGGATTTACATTAAACATGTGAAAGAGTATAGTAGCAACAAGCAAGCTAAAATAAGGGTTGTGTGTAATAGAAAAAAGTAGGGATGAGTTTTAGTATTTAGCTAGTGAAGAGAGAGAACCGATCATTACTAATGCAATAATTAGAACAATAAAAATATAAAAGGTAACAAAATAAAGCTTAAAATGGAAGGCAAAGATTGTCATGTGAGTACTTAAATCAGTACATAGTGACCTTTGAATTAAAAGATTTTAACGGTTATGATTTGTATATATTATAGCTTATTATGTATATTTTTGTAAATAATTAATTGTCGTTAAATAAGAATTGATAATGATTCTCATTGTATCCGTAAACAAAATGACAATACTATTAAATTTACACAGAATTGCAAAATTTACACAGAATTGCAAAATTTTAAATTTAAATTGAATAAAAATATTCAATCTAACATAACAATACTATTAAACAATAAACCCTTTTTAAAAAAATTTATGGCAGAAATACTTGAATAAAAATTATGTGAACAAAATATCCAACCATTTATAAAAGTCTGAACTTTATTCACGCTTCGCTGTCTTGGCATGGCACTACCAATTGACTAAAAGTCAACCGGCATGTCCTTTTTCTTGTTCTAATGCTTCTTTTTCTTTAACCATAAATTCCAATTAGAGTTTAATCGATGTTACGCCAGTTTAATATATTTTTAAACCAACGTCCAATAAAAATTAATTATTTATCTACATTATATCATGAACATGGAGTGTAGTGAGATGATTTTATGGAATACACAATTGGTATTAAATGACAGTGTTTATAAAAAAGATAGTAATAGTACAAAAAATAGTATTACATATTTCAATTTGAGTTTAAAAGACGCGTATTGTTGCTGTAAATTAATTTTACGCTGATAATCAATAAAAAGTTCTATCTTCCATATCATTTAAGAAAGTGGTCTTAAGTGAGGTAATGAGACGTGACAGAAAATATGATTGTGATTGATTCTTATATAGTGTAACCGTGCATATTCTTTTTTCTCTTTTATATACATATATAACTAAAGGGTGTTGCTAATTTAGATCCAAGGAATAAGAATGAATATATTCTACATTCAATTTTTTTGTTCAATTCACTTTTGCATGAACATATTTAAACATTAATCATTTTATCTTCAAATCAATTTTTATCAGAATTAATTTTACAAAATCAATTATATCAATATTAATTTTTCTCACCTCAAAACCAAACATACACGTCAAAGATATGACACGAGTATATTTTTGAGAAATCAAATATTACCTCAAATAAAAGAAAAATTACTATTTAACACGTACTAACTACTGCAATTTTTTTAAACAAAACAGTTTTGTTTAAAAAACTACAGTCGTATTTCTTTCTAGCCAGAAAAAAAAAAGTTACAATGTTTCATTTTTATAAAAAAATCGAAAAGAGTACGGAGAAAAGAAAATACAAAACATCTTTTTGAATCAAAGTTGTCAAAATTGGAAAACCGGAAATCCAGTTCGGTTGGTGCAGAAAACCGGGATGAAACCGGAAAACTGGGATAAAATCGGAAAAAAACCGGCTATCCGGCCAGGCCGACCGGATTGGAGGTCTAGATTTTTTTATTTTTTCGTTTTCAGTACTTTTTTTTCAAAATAAAAACATCAAAAAAGTCAAAATAAGAAAAAAATCGGAAAAAGAAAAGAAAAATATGATTTTAATAAAGATATTAAAAGGTTATGACTTTTCCATTTATTATGACATGAATATTTACAAAGTAATTGTCAATTCTTAATTTGGCAAATAAGTAATTACATATAATTACAAAATAATAACAAATGATATTGCAATTATTACAAATGATATTCTATTGATTGATAATAATAGTTTGAGATTTCGTCAAAAAATATATGTGAGATATTTACAATATATGTGATTAATGTTGGCTAAGATATTACTCTTTTATTTAATAGTATAAAACTTATGCTATTAACTTGGATGTTGTGAGTTTGTTCGCAGATTCATCCTTTTTGTTTGTAGCGATGTTGAATTTGTATTTGATTATGATGTACTCTATCGATTATTGAAGTGAATGAATATATTATTTTTAGTCAAAAAAAACTTTGAATATTATACTTTTTTTAAAGAAGCTAAATTAGCTCACCCAAATTGAAATATTATATATTTTTTTGTTTAATATGTTTTATATATTATAAAACAAATAAATTTAATTAAAAACAGTTCGACCCTGGTCCGACCATTGAACCTTGAACCAGTAAACTCACCAGTTCGATGACCGGTCCGATTCTGACAACGTTACTTTGAATTGCATTTACAAATTAACATTAGTTAAACTCACTAAAGTAAATATTTATTTTTTTAATATATAAACCAATTAAAGTAAAATACATCGGTTAACTATTCTGGATTTTTGGGTAACAATGATAATATTTTTTTTTTGTTACATAAATGAAATGGTAAAACCATCATAAACTCGCATACATAAAGTGGAGTGACCAGGGATCAAACTCCGATCATGATGTCCGGCCTAATAATTTCAGCATTTTCTGTCAGTTGAGCTAGGACTTCTGGACAAACAATGACAATATTTATCCATGGAAGTAATATTTTTCAACCTTTTTTTATATAGCATTTTACTATTTTGGGTATTCCATTATATAAATCTTCAAATTAAAATATTAGCCTAGACGTCTAGAAGTCCTAGCTCAATTGGCAAATGCCGAAATTGCTAGACCGGACATCATAACCCGGGTTCAAACCTGGGACCTCATAGTTGTGTGTGAGTTTAATTTCAGTGAATTACCACTTCTTCTAAGACCAAAATAAAAAATGTTAAAGCCTAATCAAATATCATGATTTTTTTAAGTTGGACACATAAGCATTTTCAAGTTGGACATAACATTAAGCACACAAAAGATACCCGATTTATGCTTAAAGAAAAATGTACTACAAACAATCTCAAATGACAATTCCAAACATTACCACTGAGACTAGTAATTTCAATGCAGACTGTATGACCAAAAAATCTTTATAAGATAGAAACAATAATCCTTAACAGAAAATTGACATTTAATTTGCCAGCTTCTTCACTCTCAATTAACCTAATTCGTAACAACATGAATGAAAGATTTCATCAAGAACACCAAAGATTATTTTACTTTCTTCCAATAACTATTATTATTATTTTATTATTATTTTCTTAAACAATGTACATCAAATTACAAAATAGAAAAAGAAAAAAAATTACACAAAAATTGAAAAAATCAATAATGCACTGAAAATTGAAAAGAAAATTCATTTTCCAACGCACAAAAATCACTTCATTTCATTCACAATTCCCAAACACCGCCTTCAACAAACTCGATCCCGCGTACGTTAGTCCAAACAGCGCAAAACCGAATCAGTAACCGACTCACCACAAAACTCGCCGCAGGCACGTGACACTCACGTGATCACTGGGGCGTCTTTTCCGAGATCCATCGACGATTTAGCCGATGCAGGAATAGAAGCAAATCGGGAAGAAAAAACTCCGTAACCGTAACCACCACCGTCATCACCGTCGTTTCCGTCATCAAAATTAAGAGCATAACTTAACGGATCATAGTTCAATGAACCTTGTTTAACATAACCGTTACGATTCTTGTTATTATTATTGAATCTTCGAATAAACGTTTTCCATTTAGGTCCAGCAACGATCTCTGACCATTCACGAACCTTCATCCATCCACGGAACCACCATCGTTGATCTCGATTCTTCTCCAGTGACTGTATCTGCATTTGTTCCCACCATGACGGTGATGTTTCTGATGAGAAACAACATGGAATCATCGTCCAAGAACAGATGCGGGAGTTTTTGGAGAATTCGATTTGTTGCATGTCTTCGTTGTTACCGGCGTCGGTGGTGGTGGTTGGTGGCGCCGGTAACGGAGACATATTGGCCGGAGAATTTGAGAGGAAGAAGAGAAAGGTTTTTTGTGTTGTGATTTTATTTTCTTGGTTCTTATTCTTCTGTTTGGGTTATAGGGTTTGTGAGAGTATATATAGTGTGGTTGTGACGGTTATGACTGTTCAGAGTGTAACAAATTTGCTGAAAAGGTGCCTATTAGTGTATTTTTTGTTCCTACCTAACTAACGAGTCGATTTGTTAATTTTATTGGTTAAGTTAATTTTGTTTTATTAACACATGGTTAATCTGGTTCGGGGGTCAGGTCTAATATCAACTGGTTCCAGCCCTTCCGGGTCGTAATTGCGGGGATCGAACCGTGGTCCTCCCTACCAAGTTCTGGTTAAGTTAATCTTTGATAATCTAAAATTCGGCTATGACATAAATAAAAATTTATAGAAAAATTATAACTTTCATTTCATTTTAAGTAATTTTTTTTTCTTTATTCAACGTCAATTTAATTTGGTTTGAGGGTTAGTTCTGATGTTAAGGAATTCATGTCTCTTCCAATCGCAGTTGTGGGGCAACTTCAACGTCAATCACTATTAAACCAATTAACAATTGGTTAAAGTAATTTAGTTTGATTGACTATATGTGTTATTCATATATTTTATTTTAATTGTACTTTTATTTTTTATTAATAAATGAAAACAAAATTATTATATAAGATATTAGAGCATCTTTAGTGGGAGTAAACTAAGTGGGTGAACTAAGTTATTTTTTGTAGGTCCAAAGTGATTTGTAGGATTTAAGAAATTTATATTTGATTTGAGTAATTTTTACTTTAATGGTGGTTGGTTATAAAGAATCAAATATTGACCACACAAAACTATAAGTTACTACTAATATTTATTCAAAGGTAAATACATTTCATATAGTTGTTAATTATTTTCTTTAGAAAATTAATATATAATTAATGGTATGAATGTATAAAATGATAATATTAATGTGTGATTAAATATAGCCAACGTTGCTTGTAGAGTGAACAGCAACTAAGTTTTAGTTCACCAAGTGCCAACTCATGTTTACTGCAATGCAAGATTCATTATAATTAACGGCAACTACAAAGAATTTTGCAATAGCTTACCAGCACTAAAGATGCTCTTATTGAATTTGTTTTGATAAATATTTTAAAATATTAGTAACTTAAATTTTATTAATAGATATTTAATGACAGCATTTTTTATTTATTTTGAAATGATCGACATATATATCTCTAATTCAATTTTTAAAAATGACCAAAATAATTCGGTTGTTAAATTGATAGTGTACATTTTTAAAAAAAAATATAAAAATGCTGTAAATCTTCTTATCTACTCCATCTTTACCTTGATTGGCACAGCAACATAACGATATTGAATATAAAGTGAGATTCATTCGTTAATTTAACTTTAGTGTGACGATGCAACATTAGGTGGTGGTTCGGTTTGATAACATTGCAGAGGTTCTGATTAATTTAATTTAATATATATTAATCATTGGATAATCATCATTATCAACTAGTAATTAAAGTGAAATAGGAAATCACTTATTTTGTACCAAAAAAAAGAAGAAGAAAATCACTTATTAATCATTAGATTTGCTTATAGAGTTTGGTGGTTAACATACTTTAGTTTAGTGTATGCATGCACAGCTGTGATTTTAAGAAAACCAACCAATAATGTGAATTAGGACACCAAACTCAATAGTGTACATTAGTAATATATTTATGTTGTGTTACTTTCTTAATCAGGGGAATATTTTTAGGTAAGTTAATATATAATAAAATACTCCAGCCTAATACGGCCATACGAGCTAAAAATGGATATACTTTGAATCAATTTTTTTCTTTGTTGAAACTTTGATTCAATTTTTAAAACTAGAAATTTATCATTATTGTTTAGCTAACAATCCAAGAAATTCTTGAGTGAACAATCACAAAATTGTTAATAGTCGGACACAATCAATAAAATAATTCTAGCAATGTTTCGTGAGCTTAACTCAGTTGACAGAGACATTGAATTATATATATGAGAGTTTGAGTTTGAACCCTGATCATTTCATTTATTCATGTTATAAGTGAAATTTCTTGACCTATTTTGTTGAAAAGAGCACAAGAATGTACAAAAGTAGTGACATTTTCAATTTCTCATTCAAGAGTTCTAATACAACATTCTCCAATAGAGAATATGAAACAAAAGTACTACTATCTCTTCATGATGATGCTACAAAATCATCACAAATATTCAATAATTATGAGAGTAACCAACATAATTTAATCTAGGACGAATATTATGGTGACTAAATTTTGGATCTCCATAATCCACAGCCTTAATCACCATAGCTTCGCGCCTTCCATCATGTTCTTGAACTGCACCAAACACAATCTCATTTGTTTCACAATTCTTCTCATAGTAACTCGATGGAGTAGTCGAAGAATAGCGACTTTGCACCTTTGAATGATGTTGTGGTTGTTGTTGTTGATGATGTTGTTGTTGATAATGTTGTTGTTGTTCATCGTAACCATTATCTAACATGTTCATGTATGCATGATTGCGTTGTGGAATTGTATTTTCCGTTTGTCTATTTATCTGCACGGGTGGAGGAAAAATATTCGCTTCATAGAGACTATTATCTCTTGTTTTTCCCAACATTTCCAATTCTTTATTCGTGTAAGGATATGTTTTTCTTTGGGTAGGTGTTTTAGTTTCTATATTCGGAGGCGGTTCATCTCCGTCCGGAATCACAAAACTTTCTTGCATTGGCCATGAATTAGAATGATGTCTATTTGCATAATGATATTGTTGTTGTTGTTGTTGTTGTTGGTATTGATGATATGAGAGTGGTTTTCTTTTGGATCCTAAGAATAAGCTTAAAAAGATTTCTCCCATGGTTGAACTTGAGTTTACTAAAAGCCTTCCAAGAGAAACAAAAAAGCCTTCATCATGTTTCTCAAATTCATCTTCATTTGGGATTAATGGAGGCCTAACTGATTTAGGAGGAGGTCTTTGTTGTGATACAAATGGTGTTCCTTTTGTATTTATAGGAGCTCTTGAATCCTGAAAATGAAACAAGATTATGAAATTTCATATATATACTATGATATGTAGGATGCTAAGTAAAGATCTGCGACAATGATCTCAGCTGCAACATAACAATTTTTTTAAGTCGTCAAAATCGCAACACGGCCATTTTTTAGGCCCCGTCAACTACATTTGACTGCATTGCAAAGATTACGATTTAAAAGCCTCTTTTGATAATCATATGTTTGTTTTGTGACCAAGAATATAGTGAATATGCGGAATTTTATGGTATGTTTGGTCAGATAATCCTATTTTTACTCTTTCATAAAATTTTATGGTATGACATCAAAGCGAGTTAAGGTGTGAGAATTATACTCGCAATCCACGCTAGCCACATGGTGGATATTGAAATTGTATTGGAGTCCCACATTGTCAAGGTTCGCTCGGGGTGTTTAGATATATATGTGTTTGGATATTCTCATTCTTTAAACTAGCCGAACACATATTTACATCCAATAATTCGAGAACTTTATCAACGTAGGACTCAAATACAACTTCAATACTCATAATAGTGGAAAACAAAGTTCTTTTCATCGTTTCGTGTACAAATCTTTGAAAATAGCAAACAGCAAAAACAATTAAAACTTAAAACAACAATTGAAATAGATAACATTTTGTAAATAGTTATTTACAAAGATTTAACTTTAAAAAATCATGTTTTAGTATAACTTACATCTGAAGAAGAAAACATATCCTTCACCCTCCTCTTCAGCAATGCTAACATATAACCAAAGAATCCAGCACAAACAAGTGCAGCTATTCCTGTAATGTTAATAATTTCATACACATTTTAGATTAGCATTCCTATAAATATAATAAACAAATGAAAATACTATAGATTATATTACATATGGATCATATCATACCTAAGGGGAAACTATTGTCAAACTCATACTCATCATTATTAGTAGTAGTAGTAGTCATGCAATCATGTTGATTGAGTTGTATTTCTCTAATTGCATGGTTTCCTCTATCAACCACCAAAAGAGAGCAGCTAGTCCTAACATAAACTACATCAAAATCATTTGAAAACTTAGCATCTTCACTTGGACCATCAACATGGCCTCCTACTTGGCCCCTTTTTCCTCCACCTGCAATGGTAGTTACCCCTATACAAAAAAGCATGGCATATATTTGAATTAACAACTTAGTTAAGTGCTCATAGTATAAGAGCATCTCCAATGGTAGTACTTATTTCAATAAGAAATGGTACCTATTAAGTACTACCATTGGAGCAAAACTGATTTGAGTACTTAATAGGTACTGATTCTTATTTAAGCATTGATACCTATTTGTTTATGTGGGACATGTTTGTAATATGTAGAGTTATTAGTGAGATGTAGAGTTATTAGTAGGACCCATTTATAAATTTATAAGAGGTGCTAGGTTGGAGAGAATGAGTGCTTATTAGGTACTATTATTAAAAAATTATATAGGAGTGATGTGGACATATGTGACCCACTTAAGTACCCAAAATTGAGTTTCTCCATTGTGGATGCTCTAAGTGCTTATGATATAGGTACTTATTATAAGCTATTTATATAAAAAAAAAATCGATAAAATTAAATTAAATTACTTTCGTATAAATTATAAGTTTTCTTTGATAAACTATCTTGCAAAACTTATGAAAATAAGTTAAAAACAGCTTACAAATATGTCATAAGCTGTTTCCATAATCTTTTTTTCATCAAATCTCACAAGTACTTCCGCCAATAGGTAAACTCAAATCAATTTGGCCAAAAGGGCATTAACAAATTTCTTCTATACCCTAAGAGTGCAAAAGTGCATTAACAAATTTCTTCTATCCTAAGAGTGCAAAAGTGACAGTAACATCATACACAATACTGACACATAGATGCCGATAATAATTTGAAAACAATGAAATTATTAAAGATAACCACATGTGTCGGTATCTAAAACTAATACCAACACGTGTCAGACATCCAACAAACCATCAATTTGAAGTATCGGTATTACATTTTGGTTAGTTCATTTCATTATGAAACAGATCAAGATTCTCAAGCATTCAATGTAATATATACCTTCATCACTGATCTTTCTAATAGCCATATTCAATGTGTCTGCAATGTAAATATTGCCACTGTCATCCACTGTAATCCCTTTAGGGTGGTTCAGTCTTGCATCTCTAGGCCTTCCATCTATATGACCAATATACCCCTCAGAAGATCCAGCAAGCAGTTTTGGTTTGCTATCTGTTGTTCATCCATGCATAATAGAAAAAACCAATAAAATGAAACAAAAAATGAGGGAAATTTTCTAGAGGGAACTCAAACAAGACAAAATCTGAAATTAATTAAGATTTTGTTATTATAAATTAACAATCATGTGTCAATAAAGAAATTATGGAATATCATGAAGGTCGGAATTGAAATCAGTTAAACATATTTTCTTGTCGTAACATTCCAGTTTCCATAAAGACTAGACTCTGATAATTTAGAATTTGACCAAAAAGTAGTCTGATCAAGGATTGTTTCCACCAAAAATTTAAAATTCAACTTTTTAGAAGTTTCGTTTTTAATTGAAACTCATTAATTACTTGAGCTGAATCGATCATTTAATCGAATCAATTAGACTCTGATTATTTTATTCCAACCAACCACCATGTGATATTCCATAATTTCTTTAAGAAAACTCAAAGTTAAATAATAATTACAATATCATAATGTATTATGTATATGGTGAGATTTATATTAAGTAGCACAAGAAGAACCAAAAAGAAAAGTAAAAGGAAATAGTGGGGTAAAGAATTCAAACTAGTGTTTAAACTAAATGTCTCTAAATATTCCCTGCTTTAATTTCTTTTTACAAGTACTTTAAATTATTTTAAATGATTGCAAAATAGGAGTACCATATGTATATATGTTACACTTTTATTTAAGTTTTTGCTTGTGACTTAAAGGAATGTTGCAAACCAAAAAGTGAAACCTTGAGCTTAACAAAAGCTTATTGCTTCTTTGCAACAAGTTTAGTAGAATCAAAAGATTTCCCGGGCATGAAGCAAAGTCCTTTGTACAAGGTATGACCAAAACAGCAAACATTCTTAAAGGACACACTTGAATTTTGAATCTAGTATATTTGCATAATGAAGCAAAGTAAAGCCATAATAGTACTAAAGAACATTCTTAAAATCAATATGCCAACTAAGAACAACTAAAAAAATGGAAATTTAAATGAAAGGTAGGCCTAAATAATTTTTAGTCATTTTAACATACATTTTTTTTGTTTAAACCTCTATACAAATTTATTGTTGATTTAAAAGTCCTTAAAATACAAAAAAAAAAAAAAAAAAGAAGATTATTTTGATCCTTGTAATATTTGATCTATATAAAACTAGTTCCTACAGCATCAAATTCATGTTTACACTTGTGGTTAACAAATGTCATTTTCTAAGAACTAATCTCAGTGTTTGTAATATTAGAGGGACTAATTTAATATAGATCAGATATTATATAGACTAAAAATAGTGTACTCCCTCTGGTTTTGAATATAAACAAAAGAAAATAACTTTTTAGGTTTATTGAACAAAATATGCATCTGGATCATAAAATGGTTCAGATACATATTTTATTCAATGAACCTAGAAAGTTGATTTTTGCTCATATTCAAAACTGGAGTAGTATATATATTATAACTTATAAGGACTGGAAAATAAATTATCAAACTTAGACAATTAATTCAGCAAAGAATGTTTACATTTTGTCATTGGGCTTGAAATCTTGTAGATGTTACTGCTCTCAGAATCCAGAACCAGAAATTCACCATCTGGAGATATTTCAATTGAATATGGCTCAATTCCAAGCTTACTTCCATCAAATATTGTTTCCACATTGTAACCACTCTCAAATTTCACCATGGATCGACTATGTTGCACTGAAAAATTATTTTTCATGAAATTAGACCAATATTAGAACATTAATATAGTAACAAGAATTAGTCACACAAAAATATATAGTAACAAGAAAATTAGAAACTCAATGGAAGACACTAAAAATAATAAATCAAATTAGTGACGGAAATTTAGTGAGAAAAAAATGTGAAATCCGTCTAATTCTCTCACTTTATGACGAAACAAAATTAATTTTTCGTAGGAAATTTTGATTTTTATACTAGTAAGATCTCTCTACCTGGTGGTACTTTTGGTTTGGATTTTTGTGACCATATCCATTTAAAAAGAGTAGAAACAACATTTGAAACAACTCCAGTAACAATTTCTGCATGTCACATATGAATTTGATTAGTACTATATAGTAAAATGTAAAATAAATAATATTCATAAGAGTTTAGAGGTTATATTATATGTACTCACTTGCAGGTGGTGGTGTAGCTGAAGTTGGAGATAACAAACCAAATAGGACAATAAAAGCAAAAAGTAACATGAAATAATTCTTAGTCATTGTTTGTTTTCCTAAGTTATGAGAGTTAAAAGAGTACCTTATTGTGAAATGAAATGGTCACACATTATAGTACATGGATGGTGTCTAATATAAGCTAGCTATGCATTTTGAGAAAAAAGTAGCACTACCCTTTTAAGAAAAAAAAAACGATTATTAAGGGGATATAAAAATAGATGTGATAGAGATTTGGGAAGAGGGGCAGGGGAGACAGAATTTAGAATTGATGGTAGAGAGATATAACTTTGTGTTTTTGTCGCCCTACTACTTTGTTCATACTTCCTATAAATTTACCAAAATACCACCAACCAGTATTTAGGTAGCGGCTGCACTCCAAAAACACACTCCATGAAATTTTTTTAGCGGCCGCTACTTACGAATGACATTTTTCTAAAATTTCTTATTTTTATAATGTCTGCTACTTAAGTAGCAGAATGGTAAAAATGGAAACGCATAAAAGATGTGAGAAGAAGGTAAGGCAACAAAAGAATATCTCAATAAAGGGAAAACTAGGGATCCAATACTACTAAATATTGTGTAGCCCGATGGATCATGAAAGAGTGTTCCATCAAATGCATCAAAGTGACAAAATAATCTTTTTTTTTTTATCTTCACGCTCTATTAGTTCTTACATGTCATCTCTTCTAGCGAAACATGTGAGTCTTAGGTTAGTGGTTAGATTCCATGCATGCATTATTAAGAGTTCGATACGCCTATGATATCGTCATGAGAATTTCCTTTTACAAGTTCTTCGAATCTGATTTTCATTCCTTTTGTTTTATTGTCTTTAGTGGTCAAAAAATAACATATTTGCCTCTTTTTTTTAGTCCAATAAGTAACGTTTAGGTTACGTTGCTTGCAACATTACCTATCATGTGGTGAAGCATTTTTGTGTGTCATCACTTTGAATGATTTACATGGAGATTTGTTTACACATTTTAACCAAAATTATGAATTGCTAATGAGAAGTATGTCACATTAAAACCTATAAAAGTATTAGCCTCTACACTACATTGCGAAATTGAAAGATTTTCACTATAATTTACTTTCTTTGCCAATAAATTAATGATAATTTTTTGTAAATCAACAAGCTATTTATAAACTCTTGTACTTTAAGAAAAATCATTTCATCAAAAAATATTATTTCATCGCCGTTAAGCATTAGCTATTTTTCTAATGAGAAGTTGCATATTATTACCACTGTAAATTCTTTCATAAACTTATGACCCAACTTAGTTGGGCAAACAGATTGAAGTCACACAAGCATATTATTAAGTTTAAAAACCATGTGTTCAAACTAAAATTATTACAAGATTAACCATGCAGATCCAAAATTCAGTGCATGTGCTACAATCATGGACAGAAAAAGAACAATGGAAAACATATTAACTTCCAGCAGATTTCAAAGGTTTCTGCTTGCATAGCTTCTATCCACTTCGAATCAATGATCGGGGGTGTCTGAACGAATGGCTGATAAAAAAAAAGAACACTTTGATCAGAAATAATACAGCAAATATACAAAACTAGATAAACTTGAAGGACATTAAATGCAAACAATCAAGATGACTACAGAAAAAGGGGTGTAGTCAAAAGAAATGCTGTTACACTTTGTCCTTAGATCCTTTACAAGTGTAACTTTTCTTGGATTCTAAGTGACGTTTGAATAAACTTGACGGCATAAAACTGTGTTTAAGGCAAAATAATTTATGTTTGAATGTTTTTACTCTAAAATCAAATTTGACATAGAAGTCTGGTGTGAATTTACTAAACCTACTGGAAACATCACTTTAGAGTGGATTCAAAGCAAAATTGAAGCAAAACTCGATGAAAATCGTATCAGTTTTGACCAGTTTGAGTTTTGACCAGTTTTGACAACTATGTTAAATGAAAATCTTTACCAAAATCACATAAGTGTGGGCCGTGGGTTGAATGCAAATTAAATTAGTTAGACAAATAAATGTTGGACACTAAGATCACAGTTTTACAATGAATTAGAAACCAGCAACAACTGATATCATCAAGGCTCAAGCAACGTACATAGAATTTGGAATATAACAAACCAATTACGAAGTTGGAAAAGCATCCTCTCATGACATGGTTTTTGTGCATGTATGTTAAGTAATGAAATAGAAACGGGGAAGTGGGTGAGTAGTTATGAAGCAAGGACACTAACACCAACACTGCGCCACGGCTAATGTCCAAAATATAGGACACCAGAACACCGTACACATATTTTATATATATAATATTAGCATAACAAGAGTCGAAATTGAGAATTAAGAGGAATTATAACAAAATTATGATAAGAAATGGATCATGTATTTTATAACAATTAGTTAACTCAAGATAATGAGCCTCGCAAAAAAATGAAAAGAGACATCATTGTGCTATTTATCTCAAAAAGTTTAAGATCTAATCTAGGTGAGTGTCCAAGTCGCGTCTAACAGACGCTCGAGCCTTTTTTTTAAAAAAAAAAATTAACATGTGTTCAAGACATGTCTAATAAATGTCTAAGCCTATATATTTTTTATTGGACACGACGGAGAGGTGTCTACACATATCAGAGGAATATATGTTAAGTGTTGGTGTCCCAAATGTGTCCGCCGACAAGGCACTTTGGGAAAGTTGTACATGCTTCATAGGTTAGTAGTTCTTCACATCAAAGAGAAAATTATCCTCTTATAACAAGGTTTTTTGTTTTCTGAAGGAAAGGGATATAGACAGAGTGACAGACATAAAGATCCTAAACATAGATGCACCTACGAATCATATAAATAGACTACAACAATTTGTGGTGCAATGTCTTAGGTACTTAGATGAGAAAATCCATTCCCAGACTCAACATTGTCTGAAAATTCATTAAATGTACTAAAATTAACCCTGAAAAATTGCAATTAGAGTATGAAATGAAAAATGATAGTAACTAGAATTAACTTGATATGATAAAAGAAGAGGAGAGAAAAGGGCCATACTAGGTTTTTCGGGCTTGCCATCGGCCCATTTGGAAAGAGAGAAATGGACCTTCTCGCGAGAGAGAGCTTCAGTCTTGTGAGGTTCCTTGAGGCAATTCCTGACAAGATTCGCACATATGTTGGAGTAAGTTATGTATGTCATCCCCGCTGCCCTCCAAAATGGCACTGCTCCAGTTGACGCCATCGATAGATGATATGGACCTATTTGGATATAAAATGGTGTTTGAATTAGATAATAAGCTGTCTAGTTATACGAATATCTGAATGACTCCCTAGATAAATAAAAAAGCAAATAAGAGAAATACTGATATCACACAATACTCATATTCCAAATACACCATCAATAGCTTTCCAAGAGCTAAACAACAAATAATTGCAAAAAATATGTAGCACCCAAAAACACTTTAGAAACTGTAACAAATACTCACTGTCTATGGGAATGCAATAAGGAGACAGTTTGATAAGGCGCGGATGTACAAAGAAGTGATAAATGTGTTTTTCATGCTTGATATGCCAACGGACTTTAGGACTACTTCAGGTGAACTCTAAAGTATATAAAATCCATCAATTCAGTTACTGCTATTAAGATGTGATGAACTAAATTGACAGGTTTTCATATACTTTAGGACATAATTTGACGATTTCATAAGCAGTATTTCAAAATTGACAAATTTCCACCGACTTTAGGATATAAAATATAAATATAGATTTCATAGTTATGTTTAGGGACCAAATTGATGGTTTATTCCAAAATAAATTACTGTTAATATTCAATGTTTCAATCCCCATCATCAAGTTGCTTATAAATAACTACTGCCATAACAAATAATAATAGGGCAAAATGAAGTTTAGGTCCCTGAAAGTGTAATTTGCTATCAGATTAGTCCCTAAATCTATCGAAATTGCAAACACACCCCTAATATCTCATTCGTTAGTAATTTTATGAACTAATTTGACCAACGAAAAAAACATTTGAGGACTAAATTGACAACCTAAAAACATCTTTGAGGACCAAAATGACTAATAAAAAGATACTTATGGACGCTTTTGCAATTTTGATACATTCAACAACCAATGTGATTTTCCCAATAATAAAAATGATGAATATACATAAAAAAAAATAAAAAATAGAAAACTTCGCAAAATCGCATACATGGTTCTAAAAAATCACTTTGTTCCTAATTTATTTGCATATTCCTACTCTCTAAAAAAATTCAGATTTCCCATATTCACATAAATGTTGTAAATCTGATTCTGATATGAAGAATAAACAACAAGAACAAGAAAATTGGATCTATTAATGGATCAAACTAAAAATAAGGGGGAAAAAAACAAAAATCACGATGGAATCGAACACAGAAATACAAAGAACATGGATGAATACCTTAATTGAAAATGGAAGAAGAAGACGAGAGGCACAAGCTAGGTGTTGCAGAGCGAATAGAGAGAGAGTCAGATGCGAGAAGAGAGGTCTGCGTTTTTAGTTCTTTTGGGTTTTGGGAGTTCATAAGCCCGTTTGTTTAAGCCCAAATTCATTTAAGCCCGTTTGTTTTGACCCGAAAGAAAAAACTAAATTATGGATTATAAAAGAAAATTACTTTTCTACCCTATGGGTTACTTGTGCGCCCTATGAAATGATCAAAATACCCTTCTGTGGCTTAAGTCAGGATGTGGAAAAAATGAGAAATTTTGAAAAATGTCGTCCGTGACTTAAGTAGCGGACGTTATAAAAATAAAACCCGGTAGGATATTTTAAGGGGTGTCCGTGACTTAAGTAATGGATGGGGGTATTTTTGTAATTTGATAGGGCGCGCCCCAAAAATGGTAGGGCACCAAAAGTAATTGTCTTATAAAAAAAGAAAAAAATTATTTCACTTAAGCCCGTTTGCTTAAACCCAAATTCATTTAAGCCCTTTTTCTTTTATCGTTTAAGATAGTGTGTTTAGATTAGACATTATGGCTCTTTGAGTTTAACGAGAAGTTTTTTTTTGCGCATAAATCGTGTATCTCCTGCAGACAACTACAAAGATTAATCTCTCGATACTTGTTAGACCTAAATGGATCGTAAATTTTTCCTAAGAGTTTTGTTGCATGCTTAAGCCAAAGATTGAACTCAAATTCTTAGTTTAGCTATAATAAACTCACGTCATCTCATATAAGTGCTCTTGAATAGTTCAACAAAAAATTTTGGATTTTTCAAAAAAAAAAAACAAGAAATTTTGGATATGAATTCACCTCTAAAAATATAGTGGTGTTAAATTTCTCCTAAAAGAGACTTCCATTATTATTCTATCCAATTCAAAAAATTAAATTCTAAAGTTGCGGGCAAAATATACCTATTTCTAATTATAAATTAACATTTTATTATTTTTACTTTTAACTAACACGACAAAACGCACTAAACGAAACAAATCACATGTAACACGCGCGACCGTGGTCATGTTGAAGTAAGGATATATATTACTAATTTGCAAAGAAGAAAAGACTTTCATATAACAATTTTCATCGTGAAATTATAACCATTAATTTTCTTTTCAAATTCATAATTTGTTAATGACATGGGATCTAACCCAAATTGACCTTCAATTTTAGTTATTCTTTAAGTGAACTATCCTTACAAGTGTTATTGTTAACAATTAAAACAGCCACCAAAAATGAACCTATAGTGCAACTAGTTGGACCATTTCTCAATAAAATAAAAGGTACTACTCTACTAATTGGACCACAAACAAGCACCAATTCAATTCAATATAGAGCTGAAAATACTTGCATAGTATTTATAGGAGTTAGTTTCTTTGAACTTAGGAGTAAATACAAAGATTTTGGCATAAATTGAACATGTTTTACACGTAACTACAAAAATAAATCATTTAAATTGCTATATACTTAAATGTTAGATATATTCGAACCTACAATCTCTAATTACCTAGAAGAGACTTGTTTGAATCATCTTATTCAAATGCTTTTAGGTTATTGATTAGAATACCAACTATTAATTTTATAATAAAAAAAATACATGCATACAAGTAAGATGCAAGATGTTGATTTCAACTAGGAATTCTTCACTTCCCCGGACCAAGGCTTAAACAGCCAGGCACGGAGGAGCTAGCTAGGCGAAGGGATTGCCGAGTCAAAGGACTACCATATATAGCATAGAGCTAGAAGCTGCACGCATAACAAAATAATAATATAATTAACATGTACAGATATCGTCAAAAAAAAACATGTACAGATGTAACACAATCACGTAATCATATAAGATGTATATCAATAATATATTAATTAAATGTATTATAGTAAAATAACTAAAATTATCTGATAATATAATTATTATTAAAGTCTACGTGTTTATCAAATGTTGCTTGAAAATATCAAAAGTTTGATTGAAAACTAAAAGGATATATAATAAATATTGGAGTTTGAAAAGACATTGAAAATTGAAATTAAAATTAGAGTGTTTATCAAAGGTTCATTGGAATCATCAAAGTTTGCATTGGAAAGTGGTGTTTCATGTATTATGTCATTAAAGCTTGTAGATTTACTAAAGTTAATTGGAAACATTAAATGTTAGATTTGAAAGTTAAAATGCGTGAAACATGTGTTATTAAAAGTTTTTTAGAAATATCAAATATTGAATTGGGAAGCTAAAAAGGCATTTGATAAACATATAAGTTTAGAGATTAAAGATGTATTGAAAAATGATATAAAATATTTATCAAATATTGATTGATAACATTAAATGCAGGAGTTTAGCAATTAGAATGCATTGGAAAATGATGGATCAGACAATATGTCAGGAAAGATAACCATGACATTGGGTTCAGTTGGTTAATGAGCTCGTCTTAGGACAAATCATTCGAGAGGGTGCGAATTAGATTTCTGATGAGAACAATTATTATTAACTTAATTTTATTTACTTCGTAGCCGAACTCTAGATTATTTGACTCCTTCGCCTAGGAACAAGAGGCTTAAATACAACCAAAGAAAAATGTCACCAAAGATTGTGCATTCAAAACAATTATCATTTTCCATATAGTTTTCTATTCAAAGTATCTCTTCCCATACAATTTCCATTGAAATTAATCAAGAAATGAGTTAAGAAGGACCACACCCGAGTGTGATTGCATTTTGGGCAGGAATGGCAAAAATTAGAATTTTGGTTTATGACGATTTGAAAATAAGAGATAAGATCAAACAATTGATTAAAAATTATTGTTATAATTCCATACTGTTACTTTGAGAAGGCAAATAATTTCAAATGTACAAAAATTCAAATGACCCCAACATTATATTTACTTGGGATTCAAGAAATGTTTGCATCTCCCATGTGTTGTCTCTAACGCATAGGCATTGCTTACCAACTTAACAAACATGCCATGGACACAACAAAAAAAATGTGACATAGTAAAATTTGTCTCTTCAAGAGTTTTCAGTTATAAAATGTGACATACTACATTGTCTATTAACCCCTTTTCCATAAGAGTTTTCTCCTTTTCAATCAAAATACTCATTTCAGTATCAACATTTCATATTCATGGTAGGATAAAAAAGAGCTTGATATATTGAGGGAATTAGTCCCTACAAATACCTTATTTATGTACCAAGAAAATACAAAACATAACAAAAGATTGGTAGCATTTTACTCATAAAAAGAAGCTTGGACACTTAGTGTCACTATACAAAATGCCACCATTTATCATTTATAAAGATCACAACTAGATACAAAACTAAACTATATAACTAATATAGGATTTACCAAAAACTCATACATGATAGATCATACCTACCTCTAAGGTAGATGCATGAGGTAAACTTAAAGCATAAGTTGGTCCTCTAGAGTTTCTTCTTAAGAAATCATAGCCATAATTAATAGCAACTCTCTTCATCCAACTTGATCCTCTTTTTGCTCTCACATATGAATGACTCATTATAAATGCCATTCCTGCTTCCTTTGCTTCCATTAGTTCAAGCAACTCCTCCCTTGTTTCCATATCCATCCGCGGACAATCTGGTACAACAAACCTCACTCTCTTCTTCACTTTTTCCGGTGACTTAACTTCCTTCAACTCCGAAGTTCCTTCTATTTGAGAATTATTATTATCATGTTCGTCTTCTGAAATCCTCACGCCTTCTACATTTGACGATGAAGTTCCAACAACTGTCATCTTAGTATCGTCTTCGAAATTTCCTAACCCTAATCCGTATTCAGAAGTATCAGATCGGATAAATTCGGCTATACTGCATATAAGATCTTTCTCAAACTCCATATCATCTTTGTGAAAGTCACGGTAGCCATACCGTGCTATGCACCTATAAAGCCTATATTCTTTTGGACCGATTCTACCAACTAAGAATCTTTCTCGAGGTGCAACATGCGGTACCGGGACAGATTTGACGCAGAGGAAGATTACAACTTGATGAAAGGCAGGAAGATTGGTAACAAAATGAGAGAAAATAGCCGGGATTCCAGACACAAGCTCAGTATGTATTAGGCCGATACCTTTAACCCTTACAATTCCTAGAGTTGGGCCTAAACCAAGGAGCCAATTGATAGGGACCTTATTTTGAACATCAAACTCATACTTCTTAATTGTGCCATAGTGCCACACATACATGATAATAAGAAAGATGAGTGAGAGGGCGACAGGGACCCAAGCGCCTTCAAGGAACTTGATGAGGGATGCAGAGAAGTAGAGTGCTTCAATGGAGCCAAAGAACAATATAAAGCAAATAGCTAGCCAAACACTTTTGTGCCAACATAAGACTATAACTAGAGACATCAGGCACGTGGTTACCAGCATGACAGTTATGACAGCCAAACCTGTTTATGGAAAGGAAAAGTCATTTAAAATATATTTCAAATTTATGAAACATTGACACTAACACCGAACACGGCACTTAAGAAAATAGAAGTGATTGAATGTAACCGCGTGTATCAGTGTTGTGTTAGACACTGAACACTACTTCAATTTGAAGTGTCGGTGCTGCATAGCTTAAGATGGTTGATAACCTCAAAGGCGAAACCATGGAATAATATAAACACATCAATGTAGTCACAGTTTTGAGATGCAATTAGATTGAACAACTCGTGAAATTATTCTATGATGTAGTTACCTGCTGCATTTCCCATTCGTTTGGTATCTCGAAATCCGATTGTAACAGCCAGGCAAAGAAGCATCAAACTCCAGTTGATCTCAGGAATGTAAATCTGGCCATGTATTTTCGATGATGTGTGAACGATTTTGACTTTGGGGAAGCACCCTAAAGAAGAACACTGTTTGATTATTGAGAATGTTCCGGTGATGATAGCTTGACTTCCAACCACAGCTTGAAGTATGGCTATTGCAAGAACAGGCCATCTAAGTTTTACTAAAAAAAAGGAGAAAAAGAAAAGTAAGATATACAGATAAAATGCTAAATAAACAAAAACCATTCTATGAATGTGCGCGTAGATAATATCACAGAGGACCTACCTGGTACAGACACATAAAACCCGATTCTATAATCACTTTCAAGGGAATGATGCTTGGAAAGATATGCAGCTTGTCCCATATATGCTAAGATCAAAGAAGGGTATACCAAGAAACTGAAAGCAATCTGCAGGCAAACAACTTTTTGTTAAAACAGTTTATTATTTTCCATTTTTACAAATTGTTGAGAATTATTTCATTTTGAAGAAGGTAAAAGCAACTTCAAGAAGTAAAAGATCTATTCACAGTTCTTCATATGAATTGGTTTAGCTAATGAAAAAGTGATACTTTACAAGATCATTGACATAATGGTGCTTATATGTATCTCTTCAGTGCTGAATGTGTGCATATCAAAGTTGCTTTGACAATTTCTTATGACGGTGGTTTTGGCAAAATCAGAGTGAACCACCGCAATTTTGACAAAAGCTACGTACACTTTAGAGCTTCGACATAATCAAGGTGTCACGGTAATTTCACCAATCTCACCGCCAATTCAAACAGGCACTATTAATGACAATTCAACATTTTCCAACCAATATTCACTCACAATTTAGAATTCAAAGTGCCAAATAAAAGGCTTCATTTATTTGTGTACCTGAATAGACAATTGATTAAAGTGTCCTAAATCAGCATACATAGCTTCTGAGCCTGCAACATAGAGCCAACAATATCAGATAAAGATGACGCAAATGTCAAGCATACAGTAACACATTTTCCTTAACATAAGCTCAATTTGGATAAACAGACTAACTAACTGCCTATCATAGAAGTGTTTATGTATGAGCTATTTCTATAACAAAAGATAAAATTAAGTTAAACTGTTTTCATATAAGCCATAAAAGGTTTTCATAAATTATCCTGGAAAACTTATGGAAATAAGATGAAAAAAACTTATGGACCATATGTTCTCTCAAACAGTCTCACAAGTTTTTATGTCATTACATAAGCTCAAATAAGTCATCTAAACTGACAATACTCCATACCTGTTATACATAAGAGAATCCCTCCCAACGACATCCAACCTCCCCATTGAGTCTTTTTCAGAAATTTGAACATGTAGTATGGGGAGAGAGCTTCGTAAACATGTGGATTCCAGTGGATTATATTATAAAGACCGATAGCACTGATGCATATTAGCCAGGTCAACACAACTGGTGCAAAAAGACATCCAACGCGGTGTGTACCATAATGTTGCAGGGCGAATAAAAATATCAGTATTATACAAGCAACTGGAACCTCCACATCTACATAGCCAAAATACACCAAAGTAAGGGTGAGAACAATAGAAAATATACCAAAACGAGAAATCTTCTAATTACAGTGTTTGTTGCGGAATGTATACTTAATTAAGCGCTTATAGCATAATCCCAAGAATAGTTCATGTACAAAAATGTAAAGGAAAAATTAACCACTAGGCCTGTTTGGATAAACAACTTAATTAAACGCTTATAGCATAATGCCTTATTATATAAGTGTGCGTATAAGCTATTTCTGTAACAGAAGATATAATAAAGTCAAAAAAATTCATATAAGCTATAAGTTGTTTTCATGAGTTATCCTTGAGAACTTAGGGAAATAAACTGAAAACAGCTTATGGACAGGTGTTAAGTTGTTTCCATAAGCTCTCTCAAACAGTCTCTTGAAATTGTTGTTATTAACAGTGATTCAAATGACTTTTCTATTAAACAACAGAATAATCATACAGATTTCAAACTCGCATATTAAAAAGTTAGGTGAATATATAAAAAGTGTAATTGGGGTGACTTCATGCTATAGTATTTGAACAACTACATATTTATTGAAGTTGACAGAATTAGGCCATATTATAAATCATTATTTGGAAATCAAAGTGGGATTCCACACACTGTGCATGACTAATCAATGACTTTTCCAGATTAATCCACAGGGATTTATTGAATGAAGTCTCATCCGAACCACAGTGTTTTATATTATAACTTATAATCTAATGAAAGGTTAACTTTATAAAGGAACTAACTTTTTTAATTTAATACTTGATCTTCTGATTACTAAACTTTACATCTTAGCCACATGTTTTATTATTCTAATCAATTTACTATCATCGGCTACATGTTTTAGCAGAAAAGTTACTTTTAAAATTGGTTCTCCATTTTCTTCCACTAATTTAAACAGCATGCAATATGTAACATGAAAAGGAAATGGTTAAAAATTAGATTTTATTCATGCATTAAACAAATCCATTTTGATACCAAATCAAACTTTTAATTTTATTATCTTTGATTATCTTTATGGCATATATGCCATTGATTAAGACAAATGCAATGTAACATATTACAAGATATATAAACAATGAGGATTATTCTAAACTTGTAAATTATTGTGAGAACATATTCCTAAGAATTGTTCATGATACCAAACATTTTGATGTCTACTCATCATCAAAGTTGGATTCTGTAAAGCAAATCAAATAGTTTAATCTGCAATTGTAAGCTACATGTAGTATTATAAAGAAAAAGTTGATGATTGAATAAAGAACTCCAAGTTGTGTATTAAAAAATTGGATAGCTTTTTCCAATTGACTCAGATTATCCAAAAGGCCTATTTCTTAGCAACAAATACCCCACATAGTAATTAAGCTTAAACTTCATAGAATAGAAGCTAGATTATCACTATTTCATTAAAATAAGTGTTTTAAATATTGAAGCAGACAATTCAACCGATTGAACCTTGAACCGGTGGTTCGGTTATTTTAGTGGTTTGATCATGGTTTTGTCCTGGTTTGAGAGGTTTATACCATGAAAGGCCTTGTAGTTTCGATCTCCAGTTCGGTTTTTAAAACATTGATTAAAAATTAAGCAAAAAAAGAATTTGAAAACAAATATAGTTTTTTATTTCTTCAAGAAGAAACTTACATTTGTGCTGCTCTTTAGACATGGAAAGCTCTAAACCTGAAATAGCAGAAAACACTGCAAAAAAGTAAAAGCCACAAAAGTGAGTCACCACCATACCAAGATCCAATATTTTCACTATTTCCAATTAAATTACAAACTACAAGTTTGGTTTGGCGGCGAATTTTGCAGAATTACAGTGAATCACCCTGATTTTTACATAAGCTATACTTTTTAGACATGTGTGCCACCATGATTTCAACAAACTCATCGTAAGTCCATACATGCAAAAAGTGCACATTTGGATGATGAGTTTGCAAAATCATGATGACACCGTGATTTTGTTGAAACTCAAAGGCCTGAGTAACTTTTGTCAAAATCAAGATGGCTCGCCGTGATTCCACCAATTTCACCGCCAATCTAAACATGCACAAACTATTATTACATCAAAATCACAAAAAAAGAAATACCAGAAATTGCTGGTGTGAGCACACCATCACCAATAACCATGCATGTTCCAATCAAAGCAAGAACAAGAAGTACTCTTTGAAGCACTCTATGTTTTTCCAACAAAGATTTCAAACTAGACCCAACATTTTTCTTATTAATTTCAATAGTTTCATCCATTGTGTACTGTGTTAAATCCTCATCTGCAAGCTGAGTATTAGGCATCAAACTCACACGAGCATGTCTACATAACAAAGAGTACAAAGCAAAAGTTCCTCCTTCACCATTATCATCAGCTCTCAACACAATGAACACATATTTAAGAAGAGGAATCAATGTTAATGTCCAAAACACAAAAGACAATACACCAAAGATTTCTTCATTTGTATCTGAATGTTTAATATCCTCAGCAAAAGTGCTTTTGTAAACATAAAGTGGAGAAGTGCTTAAATCTCCATACACAACTCCTAAACTTTGATAAGCTAAAACCAACACATGCTTCCATGATTCCTCCTACAAAACAAAAGGGTCACATAATTACTAAAAAAGCAAAGTTTTTTTCATACAGACATAAACACAAACATGTTTCATTCTTACCTTAATTGGGTTCTTGTGAATCACAGACTCAAGATCCATGATGAGATTTTTTATTTCTAAGAACTAGAAAGAAACCATTTTTATATAACCCTTTATGAATTAACACCAAACCCAATTGAAATAACAAGTTAAAAAGTAACAAAAACCGAAATTTAAGAGAAAAGAGTGGCTTTTTTTGGTAATGGTACAGTATGTGTGTTACATATGTATATGTAACTGTTAACTTTTCTTCTTCTTCCTTTTATTAATATTTTTATATTGTAATTATTAAAATAAATAAATAAAGGAAAAAAAGAAGTGTGTATTAGGGGAAAAGTAGCTGAACAAAAGAGGGACAAATGCAGACAAAAGAAGAAGAAACACGAAAGAAAACAAACAATAGAGTTTAGAGAATGGTGGTGTGACGAGGTAAGGTTGTTGTTGTTGGTGAAGAAGCTTTTGAGAAATGGAAATTAGAATAATAATGAGTGGATGCTTGAGTGTATGTTTTGTGTGTGAGAGAGAGAGAGGGGGAGAGATTTAGAGAGAGAGAGAGAGAGAGAGGTGTTTGTTGGTATGTGAATGTGAATGTGAATGATGGTGGTTAAGGTGTGAGGTTTTTGGTTGAGTGTGTATTTGGTTTAATTTTAAGTTTTTAATTTTTTAGTTTTTTTTTAGTTTTCACCATGATTTACCGAATAATCTAATTTGGTTTGGGGTCAATTATGTGATCAAGTTGTTTCGATCTCTCTAAATCGTAGTTGACAAATCTAATGTCAATCACTATTGAACCAATTATCGATCTTTTAAGTCATGTAGAGAAAATGAATTTAAATTTCTTAAATAAAATCTTGAATTTAAAACATATAGATTAAAAAAAACAGGAAATTGAAATCAATAAGCCGGGTAGATTACATGAATATGAAGTTCTTCATCAAAAAATTTATTGTTGGACTCAACTTATGATAATAACTTCATCATTTTTCAAACTAACTTTTTTTACTTGAATTGTTTATCAACTTAATATATTTTAAAAATTGTTAATTTTGTTTTTAATAATAATAGTAACATTGTTATTTTTTGTTTTTGTATAAATATTGAATCATTATTTATGTACTAGTAATTTTATCAACACTAATCATTGTAATCAAAACCTAATAATAACTTCAATCTAAATCTATAGCAATAAGTTTATTTGGTCAAAATTATTTTAATTACTAAAAATATTTATAACATCATACATACATAATATAAAACTGATAATTTACATATAGTAAGTTATGTAAGCATTTTTTGTCAAAAAGAAAATAGCGTGTATCCTCTTATGTCACAAAGTTATTAGTAGTATTATAAACTAAAGCAAAATTATTTTTTGAATATATATATATATATATATATATATATATATATATATAATTAATAAGTGTTTGTATCATTGTATGTTGGATTGTTGTTTATAAAATGATTTTTTGTGATTTTTGAGATTCTATAAGGAATATATTGGGGTGATGAAAGAAATAAATATCATGGAGAACAGTTGTACTATTAGACATGTGTATGTGAGAGTGAGAGGATATGAACAATGTTTGAGGGAATTGTTTGTGGGTCATATGAGGTAAGGGAAAGAAAAGAAAAGGTGTCCTCATCCATACCATACACCCTTCCATTTCCATGCTGAGAGGGAGCATTAACAATCTCCATCCAAAACAGCACACTATAGTAATTGAGAGTTCTTGCACACTTGGAGTTACAATCACCTAGCACTGACTGACTGACTAGTGACCACTTCTTGAAACTGACTCATTCATTTAATTCATTTAATATCTTTATTACCTCTTTACTCCATCTCATTCTAAATATCATTCATTCAACTAAAATATTAAGCTCGAGTGGTTAAAGTCATATTATTTCTTAAATAAAACTAATTTTTTATCAGACTACTTATCTCACTTTTTATTAAATTCCAAATTACTAAAACTTTTTTCTCCTAAAAATCAAAAGATTAATATCAAAAAACAAATTAAAAAGGAACATAAACTAAACTCTAACTCTATGCAGGGTGATTCAAAAAAAAAATTCTATACAAGGTATAAGCTCTATAATACTATGCAGCAACAACTGAACTCCCTCCGAAAAGAGGGAATTGAATGAATAAATTAAACTTTAAAAGTTTAAGAATTAGCAACATTAGTTGTATAATCGGTTATCGTGTTAGTCTCCTTATAAATAGAAGAGAAATATTATTATAACGCATAAATTCATACACAACAATAGCATAAGGGTATTTTTGCCATTTTAACCCTTAAAAATAAAGGCATTGTAAGGTACAAAGGGTTTGTGTGTGTCAAATTTGTGTAATAATAGTGTGTTATAATAACACTTCTCTAAATAGAACTACGCGCATTTTTCAATCTCTGTCGCACCAAAGACAACATTGTTGGACTACTCTATAATATCAATGATGATCGCTACATTATTTATACATAAGCTGAACATCAATTCCATAATTTTTTTTAAGGTCTCATTATAAAATTTGTTTTAGACTTCTAAATTTGTTGCATATCGGTCCTGATTCGAAATGGACTTAGATCAACAACATGAAAGGCATTGCATGGTTGAGGATATATGGCGGCTGCTCCACATAGGAGGTTTTGGAGTTTACAAATTGTACCTTGACTTGAGTCATGGATTAACATTTATAGAGAGGTGAATGAAGGTGCAAATTCTAATTAGACGGTTTTCTAAGAAAATTGTAAAATAGTCATTTGTACCATAGCATTTCAAATTAGATAAAAGAATATTCACTATGAAGACTATAAATTTTTTATTAAAATTAAAAAATAATAAGATCCATAGAAATGTAAATTTGTAAGAATATGTGGAATTTCAGTTATACCTAAAAATCCTTCTGCTTTTGTAGTAACTATCACAACGAACAGTATAACAACTACGTATAGAACAAAGTATTTAAATTCTATACGTAAAATGTGCTACACGTGGCATGAACATTTTTCACATTAATTTTCAAGAAACCTCGAGAAGTTTTACCCTTCACTTCACCACCAAAAAATCCCACAAGCAATTTGTGAAGAAAGTTACGTGTGAGTATGATAGAACCACACACACGTCTTTGTGTGGATTAATTATTATTTGTCACAATCATTTGTAAGCTACTTGCTCAAATAATATAGTTATAATTTTAATATTACTACTATTTATTATTGACCACAAGGGTCCCATATAGAATACTTTTCTAGGTATTGTAATATACTACTAGTTGTTTGTGCATTTTAAGCAACCTAAATGGAAACAATATATAATTAACAAATATATAATAATATAATTAATTAAGACATAAAAATGAAACAACCCCACCACCATTCTTATTATACCAACTCCAATTAAAGATTTTGGCCAAAATTGCTTTAGTGATTGCTTTTTTCTGATCAATCAATTTTATAGCTATGCGTGTGAAGAAGCTATCAATTTTATAGTGAAATGGAGGTGATTATAATAATTAATTATAAGAGATTTGAGAGATGAGATAAGAAGAGTATGGCTTCTTATAATATATTATTATAAAGTGGGAGATAAGTGAAAGTGACATTATTAATGGGGATTTTACTCTTATTTGAGAAGGGTTAATTTGTGATTGTGAAAAGACTTTTTTTTCTTTTTATTTTTTGTCTATATAACTCTATAATTTTTTAGAATAATTTTATCATAATTTACAATTTAATAAGATAATAAAGCTTGATAAAAAAATTTAGATTAATCTAAATTGGAGTTCATTAATCATTTAAATTTATTTAATAATTTAATTTATTGAATATCGAATCGGGACAAGTGGCTATATTTTTCACTACAAAAAAATCCAAAAATTTTGTACAATCCAATTAGACATGGACCTCCAAATGGGTTACTTGTCTATTTAAGAGACCACTTTCCCTTTCTCTGCCAATCTTGTGAATGTCAATGGCCTCTCATTTTTTGGAGTTTTTATGCTCAAATTGCCTTGCTTTGCCTTGCCAACATGCCAAATCCCAATTAACATCAAACTTGAAAACGAATTAACGTAAAGCTCCTCTCTTTTTTTTATTGACTTTTTTTTGAAAAATATAATCCTTTATCTTCCTACTTTTTATTTGTACAATGTATCACAAAGTTCTTTTTTTAAGAGTTTTTACTTTGCTGAATTTTTAAAGTTGAATTCAAACTCAAAACATCTTAAAATTTAATCAATCTTGATACCAAGTTTGACCTTTGAACACTTTGTATAAAAAAATATTTGGGTGAGCAATTAACTTCTTAAATGAATCTCAATTAACTTGAAGAATTGGCCTCAATAGTTAGACATATAAAATACATTGATTTTAAAAATAATGTACTTTTTTTTTCTTCTTTTGGTCTAAGTAACAAGATCTTGGAAAAATAAAATCATGTTTTGTGTGAATAAACTTTCACAAATCACTTAAGGTCTTATTCGTACTAGTGTTGCAGTTTGTTGGATATTTTTAATATTTAGTTTTGATGTGAATTCCAACCAAAAACATACCAATAAAATCTTAACTAGTGTGTGGGGCTAAAACAAATAAGCAACCAAACAACAACAATGGGTATGCATTAATAATCAACCAACACAAGCTATAAACCTATGAAAAAGCAATAAAGAACACAAAATCAAATTGTTTACCCAGTTCAGTGTTAATGAACCTACATCTGGGGGAGAGAGACCTCTCCTTTCCACTATCAATCTTCCTTCTCCTTGATTACAATGAGATTTACAAGAGTTACAAGAATTTAGAGTTTTCGTAAATTTTACCATTTTCTCAAATCTCTTCCCGTGACCAAGAGATTTAATCAATAGTGATTACAAGGTGTTAGAAATGAGTTACAAACACTAGAAGTCACCCAAGAGAAATCCCTCTTGTTTCTAGACTTGATATTACACTCAAAACCCTTCTTAAACCCTTTTTTACCTTGCTTGCGGCTGAGAAACAAAAACAGGGCATATATATAGCACGTGGTCGCACCTGGCGCCTGCAGACCCGCGCCAGCAGATGTCCACCCAAAACCCTCACGAAGTCACCAGATTTCAGCATTGAGTTTTCAAAGGCAATCCTCAACAAGTTTTGTGAGTCGTGATGTAATAAGTAGTTGTACTATCCATAATTTTTTTATATAAGTAAATATTTTATTAAAGAGAGTATAAAAAGCATTTCAACTTTTACAAGTGGTACTAACAAAAGTGAGGTAAGATGTAACTCTTAGAATTTTGGGTTCTACAACTATAAGTTGAATCTAACTTCAACTTATAAAATCTTTTAATAAATCTAAAAAATGGAAATTTACTTATAATTAAAGTTAGAAGGAGTAGATTTATAAGGTTAAAATTTTCTCCACTCTCTTGACTAGGTTTTAAAACAAATTATCATATAATATAATTATATCATCTTTTTATTTTTGACGTATAATTATATTATCTTGTAATTATTTTTATCTTACAAATTAATTATATTATACTGTAATTGTTTTTGTTAAATGATTTAAAAATTTCACCCTAAAAAATAATTCGAAAGATAAAGATGTCAAATGTATTATACATCAAATAATAGAAAACATTCGGTCTAAAATGAATTTACTTTACTTTTCTCACAGCTCTTACTTTCATTCTTTTGACTTTTTTAGTCGCTTTCTATTTTTAATGGATTTAACAATCTGTCCACAAAATGAAACGATAATTCAATTTGATATCGCATTTCATTTTTTGTCGTTGATTCTGATTCATGCATGTTGCATAACATGAGAAAGTTATGCTCAAAGGGTAAAAAAGAGTTTATTTATGGTCAAAGAAAATGCACTTGGTCAAAATTTGAACAACATTATTAGCCCCTTAATGGGTCCCACATAGTCATTTTGGAGTCCAAAAAGGGTACAAGGTGCCACTAAATTAGACATGGACATAACATTTGGCATTATCATTTATCATCACAATAGTACTGATAAAGAATCTCATTGAGAATAATATAGTGGTGCAATTAAAGGTGATGATGATGCCATTATTAGCGATAAGCTGACTAAGGTAAATTTTCCCTTTATTTTTTTGGTCCGGAGAGATTTATTGAGGTGGATAAGCTATCTAATATAAGTAATAGACTTTATTAAAATTTTGGTTTGTTCAAAACCAACTCCTATAATTTTCACCTTTTTTTTACGGTAATATATAATTTTCACTTATAAATATAAGCCGAAATATGTTTTGTGGTCTTAATTTTATTTATAATAAATTGGCTCTTTAAATTGTAAAATATATTGATCATGAATTATTCTTTTTATTTTGTTCTATTAAAAAGAGTTTATGAGGTCTTGAAAAAAAAAAAGAGTTTATGCGGTTGTATATTGCTAGGGTAAAAGACTCAAAAGTACTTATGATGCTAAATATGATTGATTACTTACACTTGTATTTTTCATATTTTTTTCAAAATTTAAACCTATTTTGACAAATAAAATATACTAAACAACATTATAAATCAAGTAACCGAGGGATTTTATTTCAAAATAAAGACTGAATAACACACTTATGATCTCAATTTTGAGAGAGTGGATTTAGACCCGTCACTTTAGCATTAAACGGCCACATAAACAACTTTTAGCAAAGTTGGGTGAAAAATGAAAATGATACATATATTTTATAACTTAAATGATCAATTTGATATAAAACAAAAACTAAAAATACTAACTTGTTAAAAACCTATACCTTAAAGACCATAAGATGCATTTGGCTAAATTTAATGTCGACTCAACACACTGTTTTACATTCAGGACAATATATATTTATAGCGTGGTTTTATTTTATTTTTTAGGCTTAATTAGTCTTTTAGTCCCTTAAAAAAAAATTTGGTTTCATATTAGTCCTTTAAAGAAAAAAAGTGTCATTATGGTCCCTTAACTATACAATTGTTAGTCACAATGATCCTCTCCATTAATTTGTTTTAATATGAGCCGTTTGATCATTTTATTAAAAATTTAACGGTAGGATTTGCATGTCTACTGAATAAAATTATGAATCATTATCATGTAAATATTTCTTTTGTTCCTCATATTCTTCACTCTCTTGTTCTCCATCTTCATCACAAACTTCATCAATCTTCATCAAACAAACCAAAAAAATAAAAATCAAATCAAATCCCCAAATTGGAAACTGAAATCCCTAAATCCCTAAACTGAAATCCCTAAGAAGCAACATGAAGGAACACATGACTTATTTGTTGTTGTTGTTGTTGTTGTTGTTGTTGTTGTTGTTGTTGGTGTTTGGTAATGAATTTTACCCTTGATTTGATTTTCTCTTTGATTTTTTCAAAACATTAATCAAACTCTGATTTGGTTTTTGATATCCCTTTAGAGTTTTTTGTCTAAATTTGTTTACTGTTGAGACAGTTGTTTGGTTAGGGATTTATGTTGTTGAGGAGGAAGATTGAATGTTGTTGGGTTGGGAAAAAAATTAGCAAAAAGAGGAATATTGTTGTTGTTGGGTTGTTGCCTGGATTCATGTTGTTCATAGTTAATGTTTTTGGGTTGTTGTTTGTTTACTTTCTTTTTGATTTTTTAATTTTTTGGGTTAAACTATTTTTTCTGGGTTTGATTTGAAGATTTGGGTTTTGTTTGAAAATGTTATGAAGATGATGATGAAGGTGAAAAAGAATTAGGGAAGAAGATGAAGAAATAGAGAAAAAAATTTAGTTGAAAAATAGTGCACTGTTAGATACAATGGACATTCAAAATTCAATGGTTAGTTTTTTTCAATAAGATCAAACGGCTTAAATTAAAAAAATTATTGAGATCTATGGTGGACCACATGTAATGTTAGCCCACTTGATATATTTAGTGTTAAAAACTAACAAAAATGATCATTCTGACTAACTGTCATATAGTTAAAGGACTAAAACAGAACTTTTTTTCTTTAAGGGACCAATGTGAAACCAAAAATATCTTTAAGGGACCTGAGAACTAATTAAGCCTATTTTTTATAAATATTTAGAGCGTGATTTTGTTGTTGTACTTGAAACTAAACTGTGGAATAGACTGATAGTTCTTATCAGCTCTCAATAGTGATTCGAATTTCTTTAAACCGTTACTCTGATAGAGGAACTACGTTCCTCAATTGTGGCTTCTTTAAATACTCCAAAGAGCATTCATTAAGTATGGTGTATGGAAATATTTCACTACAAAGAAATGTGTAAAACCCATCAAAAAAAATGTGTAAAAATAAAATAAAAATAAAGAGATACAAATTGTGTAAATAGCTTGGTTGATTGTTTGTGTCTTTAAAATTGAGTACAACTTTGATATTTAACAAAAATTGCTAGCCCAATTGGTTAGAAATTGTGGCCTACAGATCATTTGGTTCATTAGGCTATTTGCGCGGATAGTGCTGTTGTTGTTGTTGTTGTTGGTGTTTGGTAATGAATTTTACCTTTGATTTGATTTCCTCTTTGATTTTTTCAAAACATTAATCAAACTCTGATTTGGTTTTTGATATCCCTTTAGAGTTTTTTGTCTAAATTTGTTTACTGTTGAGACAGTTGTTTGGTTAGGGATGTTGAGACAAAATCCATTTTGATGTTTTAAAGATAACAAACCCTTAATTAAATTTTAATTTGATTCTGATCATTTTGTTATCTAACAAGTGCTTTTGAGTGTTTTAATCTAAGACAGCCTTTAAGGATTATATTCAATAAGTTTCACTCACAAGATACAAACAAAACATCATTTGAAGATTCTGCCCAGAAGAACATTCTCAGAATGACACTGTACCATGATTTAAGTTCATGTGATTAAAGAATAATCACTTTGCAAACGAAGGTATTGACCTAACCCAATACACTCACCCCTTAGGTTGGACCAATTTTTTTAATATCAAGGAAACCCACTACCCTAGCCTAGTTTCAGCATTTTACTTCAATGCTGTAGTGTATCATGAAGAAGAGATGATTATCTCATATCTTAAGGGAGTCAAAGTCATTGTCTCAACCAAGCTTTTAAGCCAACTCCTTGACCTACCAAATGAAGGAAACACTCTTTATGGACCAAGTTGGTATTCAATGGCTCAAGTCAACAAAACCCAACTTTTTAAAGAAATGTTTGAACCAGGAGTTGATCTCAAAGAACCCCCAGCCTCTAAGCTTTTACCAAGTTTCAAACTACTCCACAACATGTGTCTTCATGCTGTTTTTCCTAGGACAGGAAGCATGCATAGAGTCACTGACAATGATGCTATGGTCATGTATCATATGTACAACAAAATCCCTCTAAACCTACCCTATGCCATCCTCCATCACATGATAAATACTGTGGAATCAGGTGCTAAGAAGAAGACCTTGCCATATGGGATGATTCTCACAAAGATTTTCAGAAAGTTCAATGTAAGTTTCAAAAAGGAAGAGCCTAGAAACACTTCTAAAGTGTTTTCTATGAAGAATGTGATGAGAATGCTCAGTGATTTTGGTACTTCATCCTCTCAAGATCAAGGATTGAAGAGAAAAAGACAAGAAGATGAGCCTGCAGGTAATTTGGAAATCCTAGCAGAAGCTGTTACCAGTCAACAAGATCAATCTCAGAACGTTCTCCCTGCCTGTTCAAGAGGGAAAGAAGTTCTGCAAGAAGGAAATCTCTCTGACTCCAGAGATTTAGGTGTGTCTTTAGAGTTTGATTCAACTCCAGGTGCTAGCCTAGGACCACCCATTTTCAATCAAACCTTGCTTGATGGTTTCTCAACAATAGACAACCCTGTTAACACCTCTTTGTTTTCACCATTAATGACCTCTCCTCCAAGTTCTATTGGAACTTTTCACTCCACTGAAGCTATGAGACACTGGCTCAATACTGCACCACCAAACCTCTCAAATATCCATGCTCCTATTTTTACTGATGTTGGTCCATCTTTACCATCCTTTCCCCAAAACTTTGCTTCTCTAAGTTCCTTCAGCATGACCTCCTCTAACCAAGCTGCTGTAGGCTTAGATTCTGAGAACATTTTCAACTTTGATCTTAGACCTTCTAAGCAATCTAAATTTGAGAAGGATGTCACCAAAACTAGGAAAGATATGGGGAAATTCTTTAAAGCCTTAACCATCACCAACAACATTCAAACCTATAACATGAAGGAGAATAGCATTCTTAGGACTTGGCTGGTTAATGAATTTTGCCCTGCTATGCGTGTTGCTCCTCCACCTGAGAATCCAGAAATTCCTCCCTCCACAGAGCTTCCATCATTTGATGATTCCAGCTCTGATGATTCCACCCTTGATGCACCTCAGTGATCATTCCCTTTACCTCCCAAGCCTTTTTGCTGTTGACAAAAGGGGGAGAAGATTAAAAAGAAATTGTGCTGCTTTTGGGGAGTTTAGAAGATTTTAAATCTCTTGTTTGTTTGTTTTTAAGATCAGAATAGTTTAGATATGATGAGAAGTTCTTTTTGCTAATTTAGAAAACTTCTCTTTTTATGTTTAAATTCTGAATCTTGTACTTTGAATTTTAATCCTTTGTTTTGAATCACTTTTGATCATTAATCTGTATGAATGATGTTTATGCTCTTATATGAGCTTTGATTAATGAATGTTATATTTGATTCAACATCTTGTGATTTTATTTACTCAATTAAGCATATGCATATTTTGAACATTGATTAAAGAATGCATAAATTGAGGGGGAGCTCTTTGATTAAATCACTTGGTATTATTACTCTTTTTGGTTTAATCAGAATCACAATTTAAAATCTAATCAAGGTTTTGTCATCATCAAAAAGGGGGAGATTGTTGAGACAAAATCCATTTTGATGTTTTAAAGATAACAAACCCTTAATTAAATTTTAATTTGATTCTGATCATTTTGTTATCTAACAAGTGCTTTTGAGTGTTTTAATCTAAGACAGCCTTTAAGGATTATATTCAATAAGTTTCACTCACAAGATACAAACAAAACATCATTTGAAGATTCTGCCCAGAAGAACATTCTCAGAATGACACTGTACCATGATTTAAGTTCATGTGATTAAAGAATAATCACTTTTCAAGAGTCAACTTGGTAGAAACAAGAAAGAATTTTTTCATGGAAGTAAATGCAAGATCACAACAGTGCATAAGTCATTTAAGGCAAGGAATCATTTTTGAACAAGGCATCAAGTTCAAATAAGCACTTTTAAGGAATAAGTTCAATTGTTCATGACAAAGCTTCATGTTATTAAAGTATTCCTTCAGATTTAATCTAGTCCAATGAAAATGATTCAACACAACTGAAATGAGACTAAAGACAGCAACCCACGTTTTAAGGGAACAAGGACAAGGAGTTGCTCATTCTTCCATAAAGTCTTACAAGGACAAAGACTTTATGAACCAGCAAGGACAAGTGAATAGTTCTGCATAGTTGCTCTATCTTCATAGACTGAAGCTCTACAGCTGCAAGACAACTATCAACAGCTCTTTTAATCACGTGTGATTTCATCCATGAGCTTAGAGAATGATCAGAGAATGATCAGAGAACGATCTCCCAGTTTTGCCAGCAAAGTGTTCTACTGTTTGATTTCTGTCCAGTCATTTAATGAGCTGTTTTAAATTCAAACTCAACACCTTTACAACGGCTATATGATCAGGAATCTCTCAATCAAGTTCCAAGAACTCAGATCATCATTGTACGTTCTGTCCCAATGTCAGATAGCATGGGAGAACGTTCTGGGAAGTTCACTTTTATGAGACAGATTTTCTCTTTCATCTCATATGTCTCACAACTGCTATTTCTTCACTTACAACGGTCATAATTGGAGCCCAAGACATCAAGGAGCCTCCTCATCTATAAATAGCACGTTGATATCATTTGAAGAGCAAGAGTTTCAAATTACAAAAAGCCATACATACTTTTGTGACCTCCATATCACTTTAAGCTCTTCTTTATACACTCATACTCCAAGCTCTAGAACTTAGGATCTTAATCCATTTGAGCATTTCTGAGTGTATTTCATTTGTAAGCTATACAACTAGTTTAGGTTGATATAGGCTTGTTAGTTTCAACAACCACTTCTTAAATTGTAAGATCTTGCTCAAGTCAATTGGTTAGAATTGATTGAGTGTTCAAATCAGTTGGTGATAACTGATTTGTGAAGTGTTTTAAATCAGTAGGTGATTACTGGTTTGTGAATTGATTCAGATTAGTTGGTGATAACTAATCTGTGACTTAACCTCGGTTTTAGGTTAAGGGACTCATTGTAATCTCGGACTAGATTATAGTGGATAATCTCACGCAAGTGGGGACTGGAGTAGCCCATTCTGTTAAGGGGTGAACCAGGATAAATTGCTGTGTTTGATCTTCTCTTTCCCTACTCTTTTATTTGAGCAAACACATCACACACAAATCACTTTACATTTTCTTATCGCTAACTGGTTTTGTTCTCAGAACGTTCTCACAAGTTTTCTGTGTTAAGTTATTTGTGTTGATCATAACTTGCAGCCAAATTTTTAAAGGTCACAATTCAAACCCCCCTTTCTTGTGACAAACTTTGTTACTTCAATTGGCATCAGAGCTCTGCCTCTCAAGGTTGAGCATTTAACAAGTGCTAGAGGAAAAGATTCAGGAAGGAAGTAATGGCCAAAGCTGCAAAATTCATTTCAGAAGGAGGTTCTTCAAATAGACCACCTCTCTTTGAAGGAGATGATTACTACTATTGGAAAGACAAGATGGAACTGTTCTTAAGATCACAAGACAACCACATGTGGTCTGTCATAGAAAATGGAGAATATGTTCCATACATCAAAGATACCTCCACTCCAAAGCCTCAAGCTGAATGGCTCTCTGATGAAGCTAATAGGGTACTCCTAAACTCTAAAGCTAAATTATTTATTAAGTGTGCTTTGTGCAGGGAAGAATATGACAGGATTATGGAATGCAAAACTGCACAAGAAATGTGGAACACACTTCAAACTCACCATGAAGGAACTAGTCGTATCAAGGAGACTAGAATTGACATTGGTGTCAGAAAGTTTGAGCTGTTTGAGATGCAAGAAGATGAAACTGTAGATCAAATGTATGGAAGATTTACAGTTATCATAAATGAGTTAAACTCTCTTGGAAAGAGTTATACCATACATGAAAGAATCAGAAAGTTACTAAGATGTTTACCAAAACATTGGAGACACATAGTAACTGCTATTACTGAATCCAAAGTCTTATCTGAGATGAAGCTAGAAGACTTCATTGGTTCTCTAAAAGCTCATGAAGCAATTCTTCAAGAAGATAAACCTCAGAAGAAAAAGATGATTGCTCTTGAGTCTCAAACTAAAGAACATTCTGAGAATGAACAGACAGAAGGTGATAATGTCTTTCATGAAAATGATGAAGAAGAGCTAGCCTTTCTGTCAAGGAGAATTCAGAAGCTGATGTTGAGAAGAAATCAACTCAAAAAATCCTTTCCAGCAAGAAGAAGTGATCCAAAGCCTGAAACTGACATGAGTCAAATAAGATGCTATGGATGCAATCAACTAGGTCACTTCAAGACAGAATGTCCAAAGCTAAAGCAAAGCAAACCATCCTTCAAAAGAAAGTCTATGATGGCTACATGGGATGACTTGGAAGAACTGTCAGAAATGGAGGAAGAAGAAGCAAATGTTTGTCTAATGACAAAATCAGACAATGAAGAGGTAACCCTTGAACCTTGTTCATCATGCATTAGAACTGAACATTTTTGTGACAATTTGTTATATGACTGTCAAATTACAACTCAGAAAAATAATGAACTAAGAGAAGAAGTCATAAAGATAACTCATGAAAGAGACTTGTATAAAAATGAAGTAGACACCTTAAAGGAAGCTCTCAAAAATATGCAAGTCAGTCTTAAGAGTTCATCTAAACAAATCACAGATTTTAGCATACAAGAGGAAAATGCTAAGTTAAAAAAGGATGTGTCTGTTTTAGAAAAAGATCTTTCTAGATTCTTAACATCTACAAAAACTTTTGAAAAGATCAATGGATCATGTTTAGACATCATTAGTGCATCTGGTTTAGGTTTTGGACCTCATCAAAAAGAAGAGATATGCAAAAAATCTTTTATTCCTCATAAGGAAAAATATGTCCAAAAACTCTTTTGTTCCTTCTGTCATAGACATGGTCATGTTAAATTTTTCTGTTTCAAAAGAAAAGCTTTGAACAAGAAAAAATATGATTCTCAGAACATTCTCCAAAACAGGTTTCAGAAAAATGTTCCATATAGGAAACCAAATGTTATGAGAAATCAAAACAGGTTTCAGAAAAATGTTTTATATAAGAAACCTACTGTTATGAGAAACACTAACTCTCAAGGACCCAAATCAGTATGGGTACCAAAAGTCTTACTAAACTCTCATGCAGGAATGTCTCCTAACAAAGAAGAGCAAGCCATGGTACTTGGACAGTGGTTGCTCAAGGCATATGACTGGAGACAGACATAGCTTTCTTTCTTTTGAGAAGAAAGAAGGAGGACTTGTTACCTTTGGAAATAATGAAAAAGCTAGTATCAAAGGTAAAGGTATTATTGGTAAGATTAATTCTGCTAAAATTGAAAATGTTCACTATGTTGAGGGTCTTGAACATGTAAGTATGAGAACAATGGCTAAAATTTCTCAACTTGATCTAGTAAGAGGATTACCTAAGATAAGTTTTGACAAAGACAAACTATGTGAAAGCTGTACAAGAGGAAAACAAGCTAAAAGCAGTTTTAAACCAAAAGATTTTATTTCATCAAAAAGACCTCTTGAATTACTTCACATAGATTTATTTGGACCTGTCAAAACTACTAGTCTAGGAGGTAAGAATTATGGTTTTGTCATTGTAGATGATTATTCAAGATTCACTTGGGTCTTATTTCTTAAACACAAAGATGAATCTTTTGAATCATTTAAAAGCTTTTGTAAAAAGGTTCAAAATGAAAAAGGTACCAATATCATTTCTGTGAGAAGTGATCATGGTGGAGAATTTGAAAACTTCCACTTTGAATCATTCTTTAATGATAATGGCATCTCTCATAATTTTTCTTGTCCAAGAACTCCACAACAAAATGGAGTTGTTGAAAGGAAAAATAGAACCTTGCAGGAAATGGCTAGAACAATGATTGATGAATCAAATGTTGAAAAATATTTTTGGGCTGAAGCCATTAACACTGCATGTTACATTTTAAATAGGGTTTCAATAAGAAAAATTTTGAACAAAACCCCTTATGAGCTTTGGAAAGATAGGAAACCAAATATTTCTTACTTTCATATTTTTGGATGTTATTGTTACATTTTGAATATCAAAGATAATCTAGGAAAGTTTGATGCAAAGTCAGACAAAGGAATATTCTTAGGTTATTCTCTAACATCCAAAGCCTATAGAGTTTTCAATTTGACTTCTAACAACATGGAAGAAAGCATGCATGTCAAGTTTGATGAATTTGAGGAACAGCCTAGTCAAGCTAACATTGATGAAGATGAAGTTCAACCTTCAACACAAGATCAAGCTGTTGCAGAACCTTTAACTCCATCTCAACAACCTCCTAAGACTTGGAGAATAGTTGGATATCATCCACAAGATCAGATTATAGGAGAAACTGCTGATGGCATAAGAACCAGAAGATCATTTCAAGTTCATGAGAACGTTCTGGCAATGATCTCTCAAATTGAACCAAAATCTATTGATGAAGCTATCATTGATAAATCATGGGTTGAAGCCATGAAAGAAGAGCTACTGCAATTTGAGAAGAATGAAGTCTGGAAGCTTGTGCCTTGTCCTCCAGATCACTCCATCATTGGTACAAGATGGGTCTTTAGAAACAAGCTTGATGAAGAAGGTAAGGTAATTCGCAACAAAGCAAGACTTGTTGCTCAAGGCTATAACCAACAAGAAGGTATAGACTATGATGAGACTTTTGCACCAGTGGCAAGGTTAGAAGCCATTAGAATTTTACTTGCATATGCATCTCATAAATGCTTTAAGCTTTTTCAAATGGATGTGAAAAGTGCTTTTTTAAATGGTTTTCTAAATGAGGAAGTTTATGTACATCAACCTCCTGGTTTTAAGGATGAACATAAACCTAATCATGTTTTCAAACTAACCAAAGCTCTTTATGGACTTAAGCAAGCTCCTAGAGCTTGGTATGAAAGGTTAAGCACATTTTTACTTGACAATGGTTTTTCAAGAGGTAAAATTGATACAACTCTTTTTAGAAAAACAAATGATCAAGATTTATTAATTGTGCAAGTTTATGTTGATGATATTATATTTGGTGCTACTAATGAGAAAATGTGTGAAGAATTTTCTAATCTCATGCAAAGTGAATTTGAGATGAGTATGATGGGAGAGCTCAGATTCTTTCTTGGCTTGCAAATCAAGCAACAAGATGATGGGATCTTCATTTGTCAAGAGAAATACATCAGAGATCTACTCAAGAAGTATAAGATGAATGAAGCAAAGATCATGTCAACTCCTATGCATCCATCAACAAGTTTAGACAAGGATGAAAATGGAAAACTTGTCTCAGAAAAGGAGTATAGAGGAATGATTGGATCACTCCTTTATCTAACTGCTAGTAGACCAGACATTGTCTTCTCAGTTGGTATTTGTGCAAGATTTCAATCTTCTCCAAGAGAATCTCACCTCACAGCAGTCAAAAGAATCTTCAGATATTTAGTAGGCACTCCTGATGTTGGTCTCTGGTACAAGAAGGGATCACATTTTGACCTCAAAGCATATTGTGATGCTGACTATGCTGGTGATAAGCTTGAAAGAAAGAGCACAAGTGGAGCTTGTCAATTTCTTGGTGAAGCTCTTGTAAGTTGGAGTTGCAGAAAGCAAAACACCATAGCACTTTCAACAACAGAAGCTGAATATGTCTCAGCTGCAAATTGTTGCTCTCAAGTGATATGGATCAAAAACCAACTTGAAGATTTCTCACTAAGGTACACAAATATTAAAATTCTTTGTGATAATACTAGTGCCATAAATTTATCAAAGAATCCCATTCAACATTCTAGATCAAAGCATATAGAAATTAAGCATCATTTTATACGTGATCATGTTTGCAAAAAAGATGTTGAATTGATATTTGTTGATACTGATTTTCAGCTTGCTGATATTTTTACAAAACCCTTAGTTGAGGATAGGTTTAATTTTCTCAAAGAAAATTTGAAAATCATGAAAAATCCCAACTGATCATTGTTGAACAAAATATGAGAACAGTCTGAGAACGTTCTCTCTGCTTTGCAAACTGCAGAATTTATGACTTTCTCAGGAAGTCATTTTATTGTTCATTTATGTGTCTTAGTTTTTTAATTGTTTTATCTGAATATTTTTAGTCAAAACTCTTACTCTCCCTAAGTCACATTTCAACTTAACTATCTCTCTCCCTCTTGTCATAACTTTTTACTTTACCCAAAGTACACATTAGCACTATTCCTAATTAGTACCTATTACCTAACCTACTCTTCCAATTCCAATTCTCAACACTCTATCATCATTTCTTTACTTAACCAAGGCAATCCTTTCAGTTCAAATCAAACCCACTACTCCACTCTTCTTCTCTCTCTCGTAACCGTCCTCTCACTCTCCCTCACCGTTACTATTCAAACATTGTTCCTTCTTCATTTTCTCTCAAACAACCTCACCAATGGCTAGAACCAAAAACCCAGCAAGAAGATCAGAATACTCCTCTGATTCTCCATCTCCACTTCGTTCTCCTTCTCCTCCGTCTCCTCCACCTCCATTGAAAACCCCTGTTTCTGAAACCACAAATGTTCCAGAAATTCAATCCCAAAATGAATCAATTCCTACCATTAGCATAACTCAAATGGTAATGGAAGCCATTGAAGCCTCAAACATGCAAACCAACCTTCATGTCTCTACTCCGCAAAATCAAATCCTTGTTGGAACCATACCAATTTCTATTCCAACCATTGTACCTACAGTTACACCAACTCTGAAAAAACCACCCACCACACTTGAAAACCGCTCACAAACTGTAACCATCTCAAAGGCCTCAAGAACACCAAAAGTCAAGCCTTCCACCACCAAAAAATCCAAACGTATTGATTCTTCTAACATCAGAAGATCAAATAGAATTGCTTCAGGCTCTGGAAAGAAACCAACCATTGATCCAACCATCTACTCAGTTTCAGACAGTGATTCTGAGAACACTCTCTCAGACAACACACCAGTTTCCAAACACCAACATCCAAAATCATCCTCCTCTGTTTCACCTTCCTCATCTTCTGAGAAACCCTCTTCCTCAGAAAAATCATCATCTTCTGAACTCCATTCCTTACCCTCTGATGATGCTCTGCTTAAGGAAAGTATCCCTAGTCGTCGTAAACTTTCAATTCCTTTAATCCATCAAAATGCTCAAGTGACTTTTGATGAATTTTGGAAAGACAAGCCAGTTGCAGCAGGAAGAACCTACAACTTTGCTGAACTTGCAAACGAAGGTATTGACCTAACCCAATACACTCACCCCTTAGGTTGGACCAATTTTTTTAATATCAAGGAAACCCACTACCCTAGCCTAGTTTCAGCATTTTACTTCAATGCTGTAGTGTATCATGAAGAAGAGATGATTATCTCATATCTTAAGGGAGTCAAAGTCATTGTCTCAACCAAGCTTTTAAGCCAACTCCTTGACCTACCAAATGAAGGAAACACTCTTTATGGACCAAGTTGGTATTCAATGGCTCAAGTCAACAAAACCCAACTTTTTAAAGAAATGTTTGAACCAGGAGTTGATCTCAAAGAACCCCCAGCCTCTAAGCTTTTACCAAGTTTCAAACTACTCCACAACATGTGTCTTCATGCTGTTTTTCCTAGGACAGGAAGCATGCATAGAGTCACTGACAATGATGCTATGGTCATGTATCATATGTACAACAAAATCCCTCTAAACCTACCCTATGCCATCCTCCATCACATGATAAATACTGTGGAATCAGGTGCTAAGAAGAAGACCTTGCCATATGGGATGATTCTCACAAAGATTTTCAGAAAGTTCAATGTAAGTTTCAAAAAGGAAGAGCCTAGAAACACTTCTAAAGTGTTTTCTATGAAGAATGTGATGAGAATGCTCAGTGATTTTGGTACTTCATCCTCTCAAGATCAAGGATTGAAGAGAAAAAGACAAGAAGATGAGCCTGCAGGTAATTTGGAAATCCTAGCAGAAGCTGTTACCAGTCAACAAGATCAATCTCAGAACGTTCTCCCTGCCTGTTCAAGAGGGAAAGAAGTTCTGCAAGAAGGAAATCTCTCTGACTCCAGAGATTTAGGTGTGTCTTTAGAGTTTGATTCAACTCCAGGTGCTAGCCTAGGACCACCCATTTTCAATCAAACCTTGCTTGATGGTTTCTCAACAATAGACAACCCTGTTAACACCTCTTTGTTTTCACCATTAATGACCTCTCCTCCAAGTTCTATTGGAACTTTTCACTCCACTGAAGCTATGAGACACTGGCTCAATACTGCACCACCAAACCTCTCAAATATCCATGCTCCTATTTTTACTGATGTTGGTCCATCTTTACCATCCTTTCCCCAAAACTTTGCTTCTCTAAGTTCCTTCAGCATGACCTCCTCTAACCAAGCTGCTGTAGGCTTAGATTCTGAGAACATTTTCAACTTTGATCTTAGACCTTCTAAGCAATCTAAATTTGAGAAGGATGTCACCAAAACTAGGAAAGATATGGGGAAATTCTTTAAAGCCTTAACCATCACCAACAACATTCAAACCTATAACATGAAGGAGAATAGCATTCTTAGGACTTGGCTGGTTAATGAATTTTGCCCTGCTATGCGTGTTGCTCCTCCACCTGAGAATCCAGAAATTCCTCCCTCCACAGAGCTTCCATCATTTGATGATTCCAGCTCTGATGATTCCACCCTTGATGCACCTCAGTGATCATTCCCTTTACCTCCCAAGCCTTTTTGCTGTTGACAAAAGGGGGAGAAGATTAAAAAGAAATTGTGCTGCTTTTGGGGAGTTTAGAAGATTTTAAATCTCTTGTTTGTTTGTTTTTAAGATCAGAATAGTTTAGATATGATGAGAAGTTCTTTTTGCTAATTTAGAAAACTTCTCTTTTTATGTTTAAATTCTGAATCTTGTACTTTGAATTTTAATCCTTTGTTTTGAATCACTTTTGATCATTAATCTGTATGAATGATGTTTATGCTCTTATATGAGCTTTGATTAATGAATGTTATATTTGATTCAACATCTTGTGATTTTATTTACTCAATTAAGCATATGCATATTTTGAACATTGATTAAAGAATGCATAAATTGAGGGGGAGCTCTTTGATTAAATCACTTGGTATTATTACTCTTTTTGGTTTAATCAGAATCACAATTTAAAATCTAATCAAGGTTTTGTCATCATCAAAAAGGGGGAGATTGTTGAGACAAAATCCATTTTGATGTTTTAAAGATAACAAACCCTTAATTAAATTTTAATTTGATTCTGATCATTTTGTTATCTAACAAGTGCTTTTGAGTGTTTTAATCTAAGACAGCCTTTAAGGATTATATTCAATAAGTTTCACTCACAAGATACAAACAAAACATCATTTGAAGATTCTGCCCAGAAGAACATTCTCAGAATGACACTGTACCATGATTTAAGTTCATGTGATTAAAGAATAATCACTTTTCAAGAGTCAACTTGGTAGAAACAAGAAAGAATTTTTTCATGGAAGTAAATGCAAGATCACAACAGTGCATAAGTCATTTAAGGCAAGGAATCATTTTTGAACAAGGCATCAAGTTCAAATAAGCACTTTTAAGGAATAAGTTCAATTGTTCATGACAAAGCTTCATGTTATTAAAGTATTCCTTCAGATTTAATCTAGTCCAATGAAAATGATTCAACACAACTGAAATGAGACTAAAGACAGCAACCCACGTTTTAAGGGAACAAGGACAAGGAGTTGCTCATTCTTCCATAAAGTCTTACAAGGACAAAGACTTTATGAACCAGCAAGGACAAGTGAATAGTTCTGCATAGTTGCTCTATCTTCATAGACTGAAGCTCTACAGCTGCAAGACAACTATCAACAGCTCTTTTAATCACGTGTGATTTCATCCATGAGCTTAGAGAATGATCAGAGAATGATCAGAGAACGATCTCCCAGTTTTGCCAGCAAAGTGTTCTACTGTTTGATTTCTGTCCAGTCATTTAATGAGCTGTTTTAAATTCAAACTCAACACCTTTACAACGGCTATATGATCAGGAATCTCTCAATCAAGTTCCAAGAACTCAGATCATCATTGTACGTTCTGTCCCAATGTCAGATAGCATGGGAGAACGTTCTGGGAAGTTCACTTTTATGAGACAGATTTTCTCTTTCATCTCATATGTCTCACAACTGCTATTTCTTCACTTACAACGGTCATAATTGGAGCCCAAGACATCAAGGAGCCTCCTCATCTATAAATAGCACGTTGATATCATTTGAAGAGCAAGAGTTTCAAATTACAAAAAGCCATACATACTTTTGTGACCTCCATATCACTTTAAGCTCTTCTTTATACACTCATACTCCAAGCTCTAGAACTTAGGATCTTAATCCATTTGAGCATTTCTGAGTGTATTTCATTTGTAAGCTATACAACTAGTTTAGGTTGATATAGGCTTGTTAGTTTCAACAACCACTTCTTAAATTGTAAGATCTTGCTCAAGTCAATTGGTTAGAATTGATTGAGTGTTCAAATCAGTTGGTGATAACTGATTTGTGAAGTGTTTTAAATCAGTAGGTGATTACTGGTTTGTGAATTGATTCAGATTAGTTGGTGATAACTAATCTGTGACTTAACCTCGGTTTTAGGTTAAGGGACTCATTGTAATCTCGGACTAGATTATAGTGGATAATCTCACGCAAGTGGGGACTGGAGTAGCCCATTCTGTTAAGGGGTGAACCAGGATAAATTGCTGTGTTTGATCTTCTCTTTCCCTACTCTTTTATTTGAGCAAACACATCACACACAAATCACTTTACATTTTCTTATCGCTAACTGGTTTTGTTCTCAGAACGTTCTCACAAGTTTTCTGTGTTAAGTTATTTGTGTTGATCATAACTTGCAGCCAAATTTTTAAAGGTCACAATTCAAACCCCCCTTTCTTGTGACAAACTTTGTTACTTCAATTGGCATCAGAGCTCTGCCTCTCAAGGTTGAGCATTTAACAAGTGCTAGAGGAAAAGATTCAGGAAGGAAGTAATGGCCAAAGCTGCAAAATTCATTTCAGAAGGAGGTTCTTCAAATAGACCACCTCTCTTTGAAGGAGATGATTACTACTATTGGAAAGACAAGATGGAACTGTTCTTAAGATCACAAGACAACCACATGTGGTCTGTCATAGAAAATGGAGAATATGTTCCATACATCAAAGATACCTCCACTCCAAAGCCTCAAGCTGAATGGCTCTCTGATGAAGCTAATAGGGTACTCCTAAACTCTAAAGCTAAATTATTTATTAAGTGTGCTTTGTGCAGGGAAGAATATGACAGGATTATGGAATGCAAAACTGCACAAGAAATGTGGAACACACTTCAAACTCACCATGAAGGAACTAGTCGTATCAAGGAGACTAGAATTGACATTGGTGTCAGAAAGTTTGAGCTGTTTGAGATGCAAGAAGATGAAACTGTAGATCAAATGTATGGAAGATTTACAGTTATCATAAATGAGTTAAACTCTCTTGGAAAGAGTTATACCATACATGAAAGAATCAGAAAGTTACTAAGATGTTTACCAAAACATTGGAGACACATAGTAACTGCTATTACTGAATCCAAAGTCTTATCTGAGATGAAGCTAGAAGACTTCATTGGTTCTCTAAAAGCTCATGAAGCAATTCTTCAAGAAGATAAACCTCAGAAGAAAAAGATGATTGCTCTTGAGTCTCAAACTAAAGAACATTCTGAGAATGAACAGACAGAAGGTGATAATGTCTTTCATGAAAATGATGAAGAAGAGCTAGCCTTTCTGTCAAGGAGAATTCAGAAGCTGATGTTGAGAAGAAATCAACTCAAAAAATCCTTTCCAGCAAGAAGAAGTGATCCAAAGCCTGAAACTGACATGAGTCAAATAAGATGCTATGGATGCAATCAACTAGGTCACTTCAAGACAGAATGTCCAAAGCTAAAGCAAAGCAAACCATCCTTCAAAAGAAAGTCTATGATGGCTACATGGGATGACTTGGAAGAACTGTCAGAAATGGAGGAAGAAGAAGCAAATGTTTGTCTAATGACAAAATCAGACAATGAAGAGGTAACCCTTGAACCTTGTTCATCATGCATTAGAACTGAACATTTTTGTGACAATTTGTTATATGACTGTCAAATTACAACTCAGAAAAATAATGAACTAAGAGAAGAAGTCATAAAGATAACTCATGAAAGAGACTTGTATAAAAATGAAGTAGACACCTTAAAGGAAGCTCTCAAAAATATGCAAGTCAGTCTTAAGAGTTCATCTAAACAAATCACAGATTTTAGCATACAAGAGGAAAATGCTAAGTTAAAAAAGGATGTGTCTGTTTTAGAAAAAGATCTTTCTAGATTCTTAACATCTACAAAAACTTTTGAAAAGATCAATGGATCATGTTTAGACATCATTAGTGCATCTGGTTTAGGTTTTGGACCTCATCAAAAAGAAGAGATATGCAAAAAATCTTTTATTCCTCATAAGGAAAAATATGTCCAAAAACTCTTTTGTTCCTTCTGTCATAGACATGGTCATGTTAAATTTTTCTGTTTCAAAAGAAAAGCTTTGAACAAGAAAAAATATGATTCTCAGAACATTCTCCAAAACAGGTTTCAGAAAAATGTTCCATATAGGAAACCAAATGTTATGAGAAATCAAAACAGGTTTCAGAAAAATGTTTTATATAAGAAACCTACTGTTATGAGAAACACTAACTCTCAAGGACCCAAATCAGTATGGGTACCAAAAGTCTTACTAAACTCTCATGCAGGAATGTCTCCTAACAAAGAAGAGCAAGCCATGGTACTTGGACAGTGGTTGCTCAAGGCATATGACTGGAGACAGACATAGCTTTCTTTCTTTTGAGAAGAAAGAAGGAGGACTTGTTACCTTTGGAAATAATGAAAAAGCTAGTATCAAAGGTAAAGGTATTATTGGTAAGATTAATTCTGCTAAAATTGAAAATGTTCACTATGTTGAGGGTCTTGAACATGTAAGTATGAGAACAATGGCTAAAATTTCTCAACTTGATCTAGTAAGAGGATTACCTAAGATAAGTTTTGACAAAGACAAACTATGTGAAAGCTGTACAAGAGGAAAACAAGCTAAAAGCAGTTTTAAACCAAAAGATTTTATTTCATCAAAAAGACCTCTTGAATTACTTCACATAGATTTATTTGGACCTGTCAAAACTACTAGTCTAGGAGGTAAGAATTATGGTTTTGTCATTGTAGATGATTATTCAAGATTCACTTGGGTCTTATTTCTTAAACACAAAGATGAATCTTTTGAATCATTTAAAAGCTTTTGTAAAAAGGTTCAAAATGAAAAAGGTACCAATATCATTTCTGTGAGAAGTGATCATGGTGGAGAATTTGAAAACTTCCACTTTGAATCATTCTTTAATGATAATGGCATCTCTCATAATTTTTCTTGTCCAAGAACTCCACAACAAAATGGAGTTGTTGAAAGGAAAAATAGAACCTTGCAGGAAATGGCTAGAACAATGATTGATGAATCAAATGTTGAAAAATATTTTTGGGCTGAAGCCATTAACACTGCATGTTACATTTTAAATAGGGTTTCAATAAGAAAAATTTTGAACAAAACCCCTTATGAGCTTTGGAAAGATAGGAAACCAAATATTTCTTACTTTCATATTTTTGGATGTTATTGTTACATTTTGAATATCAAAGATAATCTAGGAAAGTTTGATGCAAAGTCAGACAAAGGAATATTCTTAGGTTATTCTCTAACATCCAAAGCCTATAGAGTTTTCAATTTGACTTCTAACAACATGGAAGAAAGCATGCATGTCAAGTTTGATGAATTTGAGGAACAGCCTAGTCAAGCTAACATTGATGAAGATGAAGTTCAACCTTCAACACAAGATCAAGCTGTTGCAGAACCTTTAACTCCATCTCAACAACCTCCTAAGACTTGGAGAATAGTTGGATATCATCCACAAGATCAGATTATAGGAGAAACTGCTGATGGCATAAGAACCAGAAGATCATTTCAAGTTCATGAGAACGTTCTGGCAATGATCTCTCAAATTGAACCAAAATCTATTGATGAAGCTATCATTGATAAATCATGGGTTGAAGCCATGAAAGAAGAGCTACTGCAATTTGAGAAGAATGAAGTCTGGAAGCTTGTGCCTTGTCCTCCAGATCACTCCATCATTGGTACAAGATGGGTCTTTAGAAACAAGCTTGATGAAGAAGGTAAGGTAATTCGCAACAAAGCAAGACTTGTTGCTCAAGGCTATAACCAACAAGAAGGTATAGACTATGATGAGACTTTTGCACCAGTGGCAAGGTTAGAAGCCATTAGAATTTTACTTGCATATGCATCTCATAAATGCTTTAAGCTTTTTCAAATGGATGTGAAAAGTGCTTTTTTAAATGGTTTTCTAAATGAGGAAGTTTATGTACATCAACCTCCTGGTTTTAAGGATGAACATAAACCTAATCATGTTTTCAAACTAACCAAAGCTCTTTATGGACTTAAGCAAGCTCCTAGAGCTTGGTATGAAAGGTTAAGCACATTTTTACTTGACAATGGTTTTTCAAGAGGTAAAATTGATACAACTCTTTTTAGAAAAACAAATGATCAAGATTTATTAATTGTGCAAGTTTATGTTGATGATATTATATTTGGTGCTACTAATGAGAAAATGTGTGAAGAATTTTCTAATCTCATGCAAAGTGAATTTGAGATGAGTATGATGGGAGAGCTCAGATTCTTTCTTGGCTTGCAAATCAAGCAACAAGATGATGGGATCTTCATTTGTCAAGAGAAATACATCAGAGATCTACTCAAGAAGTATAAGATGAATGAAGCAAAGATCATGTCAACTCCTATGCATCCATCAACAAGTTTAGACAAGGATGAAAATGGAAAACTTGTCTCAGAAAAGGAGTATAGAGGAATGATTGGATCACTCCTTTATCTAACTGCTAGTAGACCAGACATTGTCTTCTCAGTTGGTATTTGTGCAAGATTTCAATCTTCTCCAAGAGAATCTCACCTCACAGCAGTCAAAAGAATCTTCAGATATTTAGTAGGCACTCCTGATGTTGGTCTCTGGTACAAGAAGGGATCACATTTTGACCTCAAAGCATATTGTGATGCTGACTATGCTGGTGATAAGCTTGAAAGAAAGAGCACAAGTGGAGCTTGTCAATTTCTTGGTGAAGCTCTTGTAAGTTGGAGTTGCAGAAAGCAAAACACCATAGCACTTTCAACAACAGAAGCTGAATATGTCTCAGCTGCAAATTGTTGCTCTCAAGTGATATGGATCAAAAACCAACTTGAAGATTTCTCACTAAGGTACACAAATATTAAAATTCTTTGTGATAATACTAGTGCCATAAATTTATCAAAGAATCCCATTCAACATTCTAGATCAAAGCATATAGAAATTAAGCATCATTTTATACGTGATCATGTTTGCAAAAAAGATGTTGAATTGATATTTGTTGATACTGATTTTCAGCTTGCTGATATTTTTACAAAACCCTTAGTTGAGGATAGGTTTAATTTTCTCAAAGAAAATTTGAAAATCATGAAAAATCCCAACTGATCATTGTTGAACAAAATATGAGAACAGTCTGAGAACGTTCTCTCTGCTTTGCAAACTGCAGAATTTATGACTTTCTCAGGAAGTCATTTTATTGTTCATTTATGTGTCTTAGTTTTTTAATTGTTTTATCTGAATATTTTTAGTCAAAACTCTTACTCTCCCTAAGTCACATTTCAACTTAACTATCTCTCTCCCTCTTGTCATAACTTTTTACTTTACCCAAAGTACACATTAGCACTATTCCTAATTAGTACCTATTACCTAACCTACTCTTCCAATTCCAATTCTCAACACTCTATCATCATTTCTTTACTTAACCAAGGCAATCCTTTCAGTTCAAATCAAACCCACTACTCCACTCTTCTTCTCTCTCTCGTAACCGTCCTCTCACTCTCCCTCACCGTTACTATTCAAACATTGTTCCTTCTTCATTTTCTCTCAAACAACCTCACCAATGGCTAGAACCAAAAACCCAGCAAGAAGATCAGAATACTCCTCTGATTCTCCATCTCCACTTCGTTCTCCTTCTCCTCCGTCTCCTCCACCTCCATTGAAAACCCCTGTTTCTGAAACCACAAATGTTCCAGAAATTCAATCCCAAAATGAATCAATTCCTACCATTAGCATAACTCAAATGGTAATGGAAGCCATTGAAGCCTCAAACATGCAAACCAACCTTCATGTCTCTACTCCGCAAAATCAAATCCTTGTTGGAACCATACCAATTTCTATTCCAACCATTGTACCTACAGTTACACCAACTCTGAAAAAACCACCCACCACACTTGAAAACCGCTCACAAACTGTAACCATCTCAAAGGCCTCAAGAACACCAAAAGTCAAGCCTTCCACCACCAAAAAATCCAAACGTATTGATTCTTCTAACATCAGAAGATCAAATAGAATTGCTTCAGGCTCTGGAAAGAAACCAACCATTGATCCAACCATCTACTCAGTTTCAGACAGTGATTCTGAGAACACTCTCTCAGACAACACACCAGTTTCCAAACACCAACATCCAAAATCATCCTCCTCTGTTTCACCTTCCTCATCTTCTGAGAAACCCTCTTCCTCAGAAAAATCATCATCTTCTGAACTCCATTCCTTACCCTCTGATGATGCTCTGCTTAAGGAAAGTATCCCTAGTCGTCGTAAACTTTCAATTCCTTTAATCCATCAAAATGCTCAAGTGACTTTTGATGAATTTTGGAAAGACAAGCCAGTTGCAGCAGGAAGAACCTACAACTTTGCTGAACTTGCAAACGAAGGTATTGACCTAACCCAATACACTCACCCCTTAGGTTGGACCAATTTTTTTAATATCAAGGAAACCCACTACCCTAGCCTAGTTTCAGCATTTTACTTCAATGCTGTAGTGTATCATGAAGAAGAGATGATTATCTCATATCTTAAGGGAGTCAAAGTCATTGTCTCAACCAAGCTTTTAAGCCAACTCCTTGACCTACCAAATGAAGGAAACACTCTTTATGGACCAAGTTGGTATTCAATGGCTCAAGTCAACAAAACCCAACTTTTTAAAGAAATGTTTGAACCAGGAGTTGATCTCAAAGAACCCCCAGCCTCTAAGCTTTTACCAAGTTTCAAACTACTCCACAACATGTGTCTTCATGCTGTTTTTCCTAGGACAGGAAGCATGCATAGAGTCACTGACAATGATGCTATGGTCATGTATCATATGTACAACAAAATCCCTCTAAACCTACCCTATGCCATCCTCCATCACATGATAAATACTGTGGAATCAGGTGCTAAGAAGAAGACCTTGCCATATGGGATGATTCTCACAAAGATTTTCAGAAAGTTCAATGTAAGTTTCAAAAAGGAAGAGCCTAGAAACACTTCTAAAGTGTTTTCTATGAAGAATGTGATGAGAATGCTCAGTGATTTTGGTACTTCATCCTCTCAAGATCAAGGATTGAAGAGAAAAAGACAAGAAGATGAGCCTGCAGGTAATTTGGAAATCCTAGCAGAAGCTGTTACCAGTCAACAAGATCAATCTCAGAACGTTCTCCCTGCCTGTTCAAGAGGGAAAGAAGTTCTGCAAGAAGGAAATCTCTCTGACTCCAGAGATTTAGGTGTGTCTTTAGAGTTTGATTCAACTCCAGGTGCTAGCCTAGGACCACCCATTTTCAATCAAACCTTGCTTGATGGTTTCTCAACAATAGACAACCCTGTTAACACCTCTTTGTTTTCACCATTAATGACCTCTCCTCCAAGTTCTATTGGAACTTTTCACTCCACTGAAGCTATGAGACACTGGCTCAATACTGCACCACCAAACCTCTCAAATATCCATGCTCCTATTTTTACTGATGCTGGTCCATCTTTACCATCCTTTCCCCAAAACTTTGCTTCTCTAAGTTCCTTCAGCATGACCTCCTCTAACCAAGCTGCTGTAGGCTTAGATTCTGAGAACATTTTCAACTTTGATCTTAGACCTTCTAAGCAATCTAAATTTGAGAAGGATGTCACCAAAACTAGGAAAGATATGGGGAAATTCTTTAAAGCCTTAACCATCACCAACAACATTCAAACCTATAACATGAAGGAGAATAGCATTCTTAGGACTTGGCTGGTTAATGAATTTTGCCCTGCTATGCGTGTTGCTCCTCCACCTGAGAATCCAGAAATTCCTCCCTCCACAGAGCTTCCATCATTTGATGATTCCAGCTCTGATGATTCCACCCTTGATGCACCTCAGTGATCATTCCCTTTACCTCCCAAGCCTTTTTGCTGTTGACAAAAGGGGGAGAAGATTAAAAAGAAATTGTGCTGCTTTTGGGGAGTTTAGAAGATTTTAAATCTCTTGTTTGTTTGTTTTTAAGATCAGAATAGTTTAGATATGATGAGAAGTTCTTTTTGCTAATTTAGAAAACTTCTCTTTTTATGTTTAAATTCTGAATCTTGTACTTTGAATTTTAATCCTTTGTTTTGAATCACTTTTGATCATTAATCTGTATGAATGATGTTTATGCTCTTATATGAGCTTTGATTAATGAATGTTATATTTGATTCAACATCTTGTGATTTTATTTACTCAATTAAGCATATGCATATTTTGAACATTGATTAAAGAATGCATAAATTGAGGGGGAGCTCTTTGATTAAATCACTTGGTATTATTACTCTTTTTGGTTTAATCAGAATCACAATTTAAAATCTAATCAAGGTTTTGTCATCATCAAAAAGGGGGAGATTGTTGAGACAAAATCCATTTTGATGTTTTAAAGATAACAAACCCTTAATTAAATTTTAATTTGATTCTGATCATTTTGTTATCTAACAAGTGCTTTTGAGTGTTTTAATCTAAGACAGCCTTTAAGGATTATATTCAATAAGTTTCACTCACAAGATACAAACAAAACATCATTTGAAGATTCTGCCCAGAAGAACATTCTCAGAATGACACTGTACCATGATTTAAGTTCATGTGATTAAAGAATAATCACTTTTCAAGAGTCAACTTGGTAGAAACAAGAAAGAATTTTTTCATGGAAGTAAATGCAAGATCACAACAGTGCATAAGTCATTTAAGGCAAGGAATCATTTTTGAACAAGGCATCAAGTTCAAATAAGCACTTTTAAGGAATAAGTTCAATTGTTCATGACAAAGCTTCATGTTATTAAAGTATTCCTTCAGATTTAATCTAGTCCAATGAAAATGATTCAACACAACTGAAATGAGACTAAAGACAGCAACCCACGTTTTAAGGGAACAAGGACAAGGAGTTGCTCATTCTTCCATAAAGTCTTACAAGGACAAAGACTTTATGAACCAGCAAGGACAAGTGAATAGTTCTGCATAGTTGCTCTATCTTCATAGACTGAAGCTCTACAGCTGCAAGACAACTATCAACAGCTCTTTTAATCACGTGTGATTTCATCCATGAGCTTAGAGAATGATCAGAGAATGATCAGAGAACGATCTCCCAGTTTTGCCAGCAAAGTGTTCTACTGTTTGATTTCTGTCCAGTCATTTAATGAGCTGTTTTAAATTCAAACTCAACACCTTTACAACGGCTATATGATCAGGAATCTCTCAATCAAGTTCCAAGAACTCAGATCATCATTGTACGTTCTGTCCCAATGTCAGATAGCATGGGAGAACGTTCTGGGAAGTTCACTTTTATGAGACAGATTTTCTCTTTCATCTCATATGTCTCACAACTGCTATTTCTTCACTTACAACGGTCATAATTGGAGCCCAAGACATCAAGGAGCCTCCTCATCTATAAATAGCACGTTGATATCATTTGAAGAGCAAGAGTTTCAAATTACAAAAAGCCATACATACTTTTGTGACCTCCATATCACTTTAAGCTCTTCTTTATACACTCATACTCCAAGCTCTAGAACTTAGGATCTTAATCCATTTGAGCATTTCTGAGTGTATTTCATTTGTAAGCTATACAACTAGTTTAGGTTGATATAGGCTTGTTAGTTTCAACAACCACTTCTTAAATTGTAAGATCTTGCTCAAGTCAATTGGTTAGAATTGATTGAGTGTTCAAATCAGTTGGTGATAACTGATTTGTGAAGTGTTTTAAATCAGTAGGTGATTACTGGTTTGTGAATTGATTCAGATTAGTTGGTGATAACTAATCTGTGACTTAACCTCGGTTTTAGGTTAAGGGACTCATTGTAATCTCGGACTAGATTATAGTGGATAATCTCACGCAAGTGGGGACTGGAGTAGCCCATTCTGTTAAGGGGTGAACCAGGATAAATTGCTGTGTTTGATCTTCTCTTTCCCTACTCTTTTATTTGAGCAAACACATCACACACAAATCACTTTACATTTTCTTATCGCTAACTGGTTTCGTTCTCAGAACGTTCTCACAAGTTTTCTGTGTTAAGTTATTTGTGTTGATCATAACTTGCAGCCAAATTTTTAAAGGTCACAATTCAAACCCCCCTTTCTTGTGACAAACTTTGTTACTTCAAGGGATTTATGTTGTTGAGGAGGAAGATTGAATGTTGTTGGGTTGGGAAAAAAATTAGCAAAAAGAGGAATATTGTTGTTGTTGGGTTGTTGTCTGGATTCATGTTGTTCATAGTTAATGTTTTTGGGTTGTTGTTTGTTTACTTTCTTTTTGATTTTTTAATTTTTTGGGTTAAACTATTTTTTCTGGGTTTGATTTGAAGATTTGGGTTTTGTTTGAAAATGTTATGAAGATGATGATGAAGGTGAAAAAGAATTAGGGAAGAAGATGAAGAAATAGAGAAAAAAATTTAGTTGAAAAATAGTGCACTGTTAGATACAATGGACATTCAAAATTCAATGGTTAGTTTTTTTCAATAAGATCAAACGGCTTAAATTAAAAAAATTATTGAGATATATGGTGGACCACATGTAATGTTAGCCCACTTGATATATTTAGTGTTAAAAACTAACAAAAAGGATCATTCTGACTAACTGTCATATAGTTAAAGGACTAAAACAGAACTTTTTTTCTTTAAGGGACCAATGTGAAACCAAAAATATCTTTAAGGGACCTGAGAACTAATTAAGCCTATTTTTTATAAATATTTAGAGCGTGATTTTGTTGTTGTACTTGAAACTAAACTGTGGAATAGACTGATAGTTCTTATCAGCTCTCAATAGTGATTCGAATTTCTTTAAACCGTTACTCTGATAGAGGAACTACGTTCCTCAATTGTGGCTTCTTTAAATACTCCAAAGAGCATTCATTAAGTATGGTGTATGGAAATATTTCACTACAAAGAAATGTGTAAAACCCATCAAAAAAAATGTGTAAAAATAAAATAAAAATAAAGAGATACAAATTGTGTAAATAGCTTGGTTGATTGTTTGTGTCTTTAAAATTGAGTACAACTTTGATATTTAACAAAAAATGCTAGCCCAATTGGTTAGAAATTGTGGCCTACAGATCATTTGGTTCATTAGGCTATTTGCGCGGATAGTGCTGTTGTTGTTGGTGTTTGGTAATGAATTTTACCTTTGATTTGATTTCCTCTTTGATTTTTTCAAAACATTAATCAAACTCTGATTTGGTTTTTGATATCCCTTTAGAGTCTTTTGTCTAAATTTGTTTACTGTTGAGACAGTTGTTTGGTTAGGGATTTATGTTGTTGAGGAGGAAGATTGAATGTTGTTGGGTTGGGAAAAAAATTAGCAAAAAGAGGAATATTGTTGTTGTTGGGTTGTTGCCTGGATTCATGTTGTTCATAGTTAATGTTTTTGGGTTGTTGTTTGTTTACTTTCTTTTTGATTTTTTAATTTTTTGGGTTAAACTATTTTTTCTGGGTTTGATTTGAAGATTTGGGTTTTGTTTGAAAATGTTATGAAGATGATGATGAAGGTGAAAAAGAATTAGGGAAGAAGATGAAGAAATAGAGAAAAAAATTTAGTTGAAAAATAGTGCACTGTTAGATACAATGGACATTCAAAATTCAATGGTTAGTTTTTTTCAATAAGATCAAACGGCTTAAATTAAAAAAATTATTGAGATCTATGGTGGACCACATGTAATGTTAGCCCACTTGATATATTTAGTGTTAAAAACTAACAAAAAAGATCATTCTGACTAACTGTCATATAGTTAAAGGACTAAAACAGAACTTTTTTTCTTTAAGGGACCAATGTGAAACCAAAAATATCTTTAAGGGACCTGAGAACTAATTAAGCCTATTTTTTATAAATATTTAGAGCGTGATTTTGTTGTTGTACTTGAAACTAAACTGTGGAATAGACTGATAGTTCTTATCAGCTCTCAGTAGTGATTCGAATTTCTTTAAACCGTTACTCTGATAGAGGAACTACGTTCCTCAATTGTGGCTTCTTTAAATACTCCAAAGAGCATTCATTAAGTATGGTGTATGGAAATATTTCACTACAAAGAAATGTGTAAAACCCATAAAAAAAAATGTGTAAAAATAAAATAAAAATAAAGAGATACAAATTGTGTAAATAGCTTGGTTGATTGTTTGTGTCTTTAAAATTGAGTACAACTTTGATATTTAACAAAAAATGCTAGCCCAATTGGTTAGAAATTGTGGCCTACAGATCATTTGGTTCATTAGGCTATTTGCGCGGATAGTGCGCGCGTAAAACGTTCCCTTCATGAGTAATCATGGCTCCCCATGCTAAGCTGAGACTCTTCCATTTTACATCATGATTTTGTTAACCTCATTTTTAGTGTGTATCTTCCGTCCAAAGTGGTGTATGCAATCCTCACCCTCTAAAGCTAGTGACCCTATAAACATGTAACACAATAAGAACACCTAATTGTCAAGTCTCATATTCCCTTTTGACAGAGTCTAAAGCCTTGACAATCATGATATGTAGCTTATACTTATCTGATAATTAAGCTACATGTTGAGGCTCATTAACTACCTCCTTAATTGTCTGTTATGCCAATTTCGATTGACATGTAATCCATTTTTAGGTTTAAATAGACTCGAGTGTCCCGATTGCGGTGATTTGATAGCAGCTGACTAAATAGATCTCTACTTCAAAATTTGAATTTAGATGGAGTATAACTTTATTTATAAATACATTGTCAGATCATATTTTATCTGACTTTTAACGCATTCCTCTCATGCTCAAGATTAGACACCTCCATAATTTCTCTAGTTTGATTTTTATAAGGCATCTCAATTAAGAATTCATAAATTTAACGGTTTTTTATTGTTGATGAAAATAAATTTTAACAAATTAATTCTCATATGTCGATACAATCGTAAATTTAAGAGAACCTAAATCAATAAAAAGATTTACAAATTAACTAATTTTAGAAACCTAGTTCCAAACGCATGAATGAAGTATGATGTTAATTTAAGTTTAATCGTCAACTAAACACATAGGTTATCAATAAATTAAAAGTTTGCTTGGTGATTATTTTAGATTATGTTACTAGTTTTTAGATTTTCCATGTTTTAATTATTAGATTTCCTAATAACGAGATTTTATCAAAAAAAATATTATACATTTCCTAATTATAGTTCATCTTTATTTCTCTCCACTCATCAACAAAAACGGGTAAAGTTATTATGCATAAGGATTTTTCTTATGCATGGTGTATAAACAAATCTCTACCATTTGTACTCCAATGTGATTTTGACATTATTAAATATTTTAAAATATAAATGGTGGAGATTTGTTTATGCACATGCATATGCATAAGGAAAATCCTTATGCATAATAACTCTTCCCCCTTTTTAAGAATAGGATTCGATCCCCTGGAACTGAAATTGAAAGGATGTTAGAACTAAGTAATTTCAGAATTGACCTCCCTAAAAGTAAAAAAAAAACTTTTTATCCAAATTAAACATTATTTGAATAAACACTTTAATTTCGTATTATATAATACTAATTAAGTCCTTATATATAACTATTTCTATATAACAAAAAATAAAATTTCATTTCTACCCGACATAAACCGTTTCATAAGCTAATGTTGAAGTTTTATTGGAACAATTTATAGACATGTGATAAATTATTTTTTTCAAATAATTTCATTGGTGTTTATGTTAATATGTATACGACGGTATATAAATCCAAATTGATATTCAATTCAGACATACTCTAGTTTTTTCTAATAATAACTGCTGTGGCTAGTTAAGGTCCATAAAACATCAAGACACGACCCGGGTATCATGATGCCATAGGAAACTTTGTTCATTTTATTGTATGTCCCATTGACATCACTAGAGACCCCATAATCTAGATTGACTTTGACATTATAACATCAATATCTTCTTCTTCTTCTTCTTCTTTTCTTTTCTTTTCCTTTCTTTTTTTTTTTTTATAAAAAAAATCAATATATTGTTGAACTCTTTCATTATTACCACATCTGTTTTTATAAGTTGTTTTTGATAATTTCACACAAATTAAAAATGTACTTAATGTTGTATATAAAAAGAGATTATGATCATGATTGATATGAGAAAAGTAAATTAATGAAATAAAATAAGAAGGTTGTTCTAGACTGGGCAAACAGCTGGTCGAATCCATCTTCTGCTCGACACAAGAAGCTTAGAGCTCCTGCTCGACACTGTGGACAATGAGTTGTGCGCGACAGCTAATTAGCTCTCTTGCTCGGAATAGTGACACCGGCGGTAACAACCTCATGCTCCTATTTATCAGGACACAATACATATGAGGTAACAACCTCTCCGCATGATGAGGGACAGCTAATCATCAGGATAAGGGCTAAATAACTGTTCCTTACTCCACCAGGATAAGGACAGCTAATCGGAACGTGTTGTGGCGCACTTGAGAGTGGAGCGGAACATTGGCGTTAGAAGGAGTGGGCAGACGCCACATGCCCTCTAACCCATTAGCCTCAACTGGAGGGAAACTGTTCCGGTACATCTATAAAGTCTCACATCACTTGGGAGTCAAAAGTAAGAGTAGTTATATACTACACCCACACATCTTGGCTTAACCCACTGAGACACTTTTTACAAGAGACAAAACTATGAGGGCTCACATACAGTCAAAAGTGGACAATACATCGGAACATGATGTGGTGCATTGAGAATGCAACACAACAATAGTTATCTACTCGACTACGTTTACGGAACATACATGGTAAAATAAGTTACTCATTGTAAAATAAAGAAATTAATTATATATGATAATTTATGTTATAATTCACTACTAAAAAATTGCAATTTAGGGAGGGAATTTAGGGAGGGACTCATTTCCATCACTGTTTGTGATGGAATTAGAGAGGGATTTTTTAAACTTAAATAAAAATTAAATCAGTGAGGGAATTTATGATGGATTTTGTTATGTCCAATTATCCGTCACTAATTTCATCACTAATTGAACAAGTTAAATGTTTGTGAGGGATTTAGTGATGAAAATTTTCCCTCTTTAACAATTCCGTGACAGATTCCCTCTCTAATGTCTGATACATTTGTGAGGATATTATTTCCGTTACAAACTGCATTTTTTTTCAATATATTTTATTTATATATTTAAAAGCTTTTAAGGTTTTTTATTTAAATAAAAAAAATTGATTAAAATTTGGTACCAAATAAACAAAACGCATCTTCATCTTCATTTCTCTATTTTCATTTCGCGCTTCACTTTCCTTCGAGAGCTTTATCGGAGCTTCACCACAACTTCAATGGAGCTTCAATCGCAACTTCATCTTCACCGGAGCGTCATCTTCATCGCAGCTTCATCTTCTCCAGGTAACCAGCTTCATCTTTTCCAGGTAACCAGCTTCATCTTCATCCCTATTTCCGTTTGTTTTTTATGTTTCAGTGCCACCGTTGCAATCGAAACCTAAATCCGATTTTTTTTTTTATTGAAATCTAAACCTAAATCCGAAATTTGATTCTCCGAAATTTGATTCTCCGTCTTCTTCTCTCTGTGTAAAGAGACCCTAATTGAACTTGCAATTGTAAATGAAAACCCTAATTGAACTTGTTTTGTTTTTGTTGTTGCTGAAATGTGTTATTTCAATCATTGTTGTGAGATGTTAGTTTGAACTTGTTTCGTTGTTGCTGAAACTAATTATTCTTGGTCATTGTTGTGAGATGTTAGTTTGAACTAGTTTTGTTGTTACTGAAATTTGTAAAACCCCTAATTAGAAGAACTAGTTATCCTTCTTTGAGATGCTAGGTAAGGTTGTTATTTCTATAGATATTATAACATGAATGCTTAAATTTCAAAAAAACTCAATGATTCTGAGTATATGCTTTGTAAATTTCAATTGATTGTGAAGAATATTAGACGTGATCTTTAGTTACATGTTATTTAGCCTTAATTCAATAATTGAGATTGAATTAAACAAGGATATCCAATTGAGTTTTTCTTATTGTCACTAATTGTATTGAATTGCTCTGGACTAGATTTTGTCACATGAATTACCAACAAATTGAAAAGAAAAATTATTGCTTTAGCAATAATGTAGACTTTACTTTAGACTGATGAATGAAATGTGATCATATGATGGATAGTTTATGGTGCGGTTCTAATTGAAATGTATCCATGAATTATATCAAATAGTAGGTTTCTTTCAGCTCAAACTAGATCTTATGGATTCCTAAGTAAGCACCCTTATTGGACTATGATATATTAAGCACCCTTAGTTTGTCCCTATGTCCATAAAACCAAGACTAATTGCTTGTAAAACACTGGAGGCTATTACTGAGTTTAAGGAACCAATTTATAGATTGATATCATTTCTTCATTCTGCTGGTGAGTGGCAGTGTTGCAGGGAGCCAAAAAACATAGTTTTCTGCTGAGTGGCATCCTTTCTCTTATTGTATTTCAAAATGTTTCTTATTCCTTAATGACATACATCATGTTTCTTGATAAGAATTTTACATACACTCATAAGGTGAAACTTATGGCTCAGTACATTGGTAAATTGTGCAAATGAGTGATCTGTTACATATATGCACACTTATTATATGCTACACATGATAGCACATGGATTCAAATGGTAAATTGTGTGTTGATAGACTTGTGTTTTTAAGAATTTCTTATGAAAAGACTTGTGTTTTTACTTTCAATTTTCCCCTGATTTCTCGTTCTATAATGTCTTATGGTTTATTGACACAAATGGTATGAACTGGACAGGTTATTGATTTCTAAATTCTGATTATTATGCAAGTACATAATATGTATAGCCGATTCTTTAATGTTTCTCTTTTGGTGAAAAATTAACGTATGATTTTATAAGCTTTTTCCTCTAATTCTAGAATAACTTGTATACTTGTATCTTACAACTTGTTTAATATTGTTTTTATAGACTTGAGCCTTATGTTCAACCCACACGTGAAATTACAAAGATTATTAAAAGAAAGTTTGTAGGGTGTTGGGCAAATTATGGAGAGATAAAGAAGAAGGATGAAGTTGTTGTGGAACTATGGTATAAGGAGTTTCAGGTATCTAATTATATGTAGATTTAATTTTGGTTGTTCATAATTTGTGGTTTGATCTAATTGACATTTTAAATTATTACAAGTTTGACTTATTGATGTTTAATTATAACTTGTATTCTCATTGAATTAATTTGTTCAACACAAACGAACCGATTGTCTGAATGCTATCTTGTTTCTTTTGTTGGTTATGATGCCATGGTCTTAGAGGGTTAGCTTATGTGATCTTAGAGGGCTAGCCTACGGTTAGGTTCATTAATCTATAATATCAATGAATGTTTCTTTAATAGGAAAATATATTGCATAGATATATCTCAATATTGTGGAATCATTGAATAGTGTATATAAAGTATTGGGTCTTCTGCTGAATTGAGATGAAATGCACCCATTTTGTATATCCATTTGTAGTAATAATTTATGCCCCCACAAAAGCATGATTAGTTTAAAAATTCCCTCATACATGATTAGTTTTCCTTCCTAATAGACTTAACATATATATTTTTAACTTAACTTACATTCTTTGTATGGTAGAGAAAATATAAGTGGCTTCCCGAGATGAGCACGACATTAAGAAGACATTTGATCATAAGGCTTCTGATATGTACACCAGTGCAATGTATAGGGTACGGAAGAATATTGACCCAGGGGATTGGATCCCTCCTGAAATGCGTACACAACTGGAAGCAGCATGGAATAAAGATAATTGGAAAGGCAAGTCACAAGTTAATACACGAAATAGAAGATCCTCTGATGGTCCACTACACACTGGAGGGTGAATTTCAACAACTGAGCATTTTAAGAGAATGGTAAGTAATTAAATTAGACATTTGGGTTAATTTTAGTTTTAATTAATGCTAATCTATTTATTTTCAATTTTAGAAAAAAAGACTCAAATGTGAGTCCAACCTGTTGGGCACTATTTCAAAAGACACACAAAGTAAAAGGTGATCCTTCAAAGTGGGTATCCTCCAAATCTGAGATGGTTGTGGTAAATTACATCTTGATAGGATTAGAAATTATGTTGGCTAGTCGTTTGAACTCTGTAGCTGCAATTTTATCTATTATGTGATGTTATGATTCTAAATTTACATATCTTAAAAACTAAGCTGAAGTACTTGTGAATATATTATGAACATATTTAAGTTGTCCCTTGATACTTTAAAATAAATTAATCCTATTATGCATGTGACATCTATAGGGCCTTAACTTCATTCAGTATGTATGGTATGGAGTAAAATGTCAACTCAACATCACAATGAATATTTTTATGGATATATATTGTTAGGTGACATAGTTTTAAGTAGTCTAAGACAGACATGGCTAGACAAAGAGCAGTTGAAGCCTCATGAGGACATGATTCGTGCATCACAGGAGGAGTTGATTTCGACTCGAGAGAATCACGTTTGGCTCGAGAGGAGTCACGTTTGCTTCGAGAGAAGTTCCAACGATTTATGGAGAGTTTTTCTCTAGGTCATCCATATCTACCTCCACGTCCGGATTCAACCACTTAATATATATAATACTTGGTTGTTTTGAGAATTTTATTATATACATTTAGCTTTGAAAACAATCCTAGCATTGTTGGTTATGGTTTCAATGTATTTTGGTGTGGAATATATGCGATACTTACAGACGCAAATGTGTTTTTGAGAAAGAATGACATGTTTAATATGGTTTTGTTTGATTTAATGTGTTCTATTTTATATTTTGACAGGTTTAATAATGTTGGTTTAATGAGTAATGTATTTTGATACTGAATTGGAATTTCTCATAAATATTAAAGCAAATGAAATGTGTAGAAAATTTCTAATTTGGCAAAAAAAACATTTCTCTATTTGTGACGGAATAAACCGTCGCTAAATCAAGGACTCATATGACAGTTTGTGACGGATTTATCAAATCCGTCATTGATCAGCGACGGAATATATGTTTTAAAGTGATATTTTCACTCACTAATTTGTGACGGATTAAAAGCATCTGCGACGAAAAATATGTCATCGCAATTAGCGACGGATGAAGAAAACCCTCACAAAAAGTTAGCGACGCCAGTTTTTGCCACGTTTTCTGGGTTGTCACAAATTCCGTCGCTAATTTTGTTTGTGACGGAATTTTATCCATTTTGTGACGGAATTGTGCCCTCTCTAAAATTAAATTTTCTAGTAGTGATTAAAATCGGTTGAATTGTGAAACTATTAATTTGTAAACTAAACTAACATGTTTAAATAAAGAAATAAGTAAACTAACATGCAATTAATTATGTAATAAACTAATCTAATGCTTTTAAACAAAGAAATAATGTGTTTTCCTGTGAAATGATTTTTTCTAAAATTCAAAAGTTGACTAGTAACTTTTTGTAAAAATGCTTTCTTAGTTTATTGGTTAAAAAAAACAACACATATCAATTTATCAATGTACTATATAAATTCGTAACACTTGCCAAATAAAAAATAAAAAAAATTCGTAACAATACTTCTTAATTTATGTGTTAAGAAAAAAACAAAACACATTCATTTATCAATGTACTATATACTCCATCCATCACTTGTGTATTTAATTATCACTCATAAATTAATCTTCAATTTCTTTGAAGAAATGAAGATGATGTCGACTCCCCTCTTATTGCTCTTTCATAATATTATTTTTGGGAAAAAAATGATTGTCGAAAGATTCTAGTCCACAAACTTCAGGTGCAGCCGGTGTTGATGGAAGTCATAAGTTGTTTTATATATTTTTTACTTTCTAATTGGAACTATCACAATTGTTCAAATAAAAAAAGTGGAACTATCACACATAGTTAATTTTTTGATTCACACATATTATAATAATACTAATTTCATTATTCTTAATTAGTACTTTGTCGATCTTCTGACACACTAAACATGTTAGTTTACTTAGTTTTTATTCAAAGTCTACATAATTAATGTATGTGATTTGATATAATGTTGATTCAGTTCATTCAATTCATCCTTCCTATAGCCGGCTGATATTCATCACATCAAGCCGGGCCATCTTATGATTTTAATTTTTTAAATCAAAATTTTCATAAACAATTGTTGAAATATCTCTATTTGATTTTTGTCTTCTTTTCTTGCATTTATTATGTGTTTTTTTGGGGGGAAATTAGTTTGCCTTTTGTTTTGTTGATTAAAATTTAAAACTTCTAATTACACTGTTTAATTCAACTGACAATATTAAAATTATTAAATTAGACACTTTTATTTAAATTAAACTCGTAATCTTATAATTGTATGTATGATTTTCAATAGTATTTATTATTTTGTCTGCTAAAAACAATTCATATTTGCAATATTAGACAAAAGTTGTTAAAGATAGTTCATTGTGTAATCCAAATATGGAAATACCCCCTATTATTTTATTGAAATATTAGAGGCTAATATCAATTCAAGATTGAGATATTTCAACCACTTATTTGCAAAATTTTAAATATGATCATTTCACTTTCGGACATTGAATTTGAGTATTTTCTTAACCCTTCATTTTTCAAAGAAGATATACTCCATAATATGAAATTCTACCTAGAATAAGTAAAAATTGACCAAAGATTCTTTTCATTAGGATTATAATTTAGGTTTATTCATTCTGTGAATATAGTTCGATTGACAGAAATATTGTATTTAATATGTAGGGATAAGATTTAAACTTTAATACTTTGTCATCTATTCGCTTTAAAAGGTGAAATATTAGCCACTAAACTACTTGACAAAAAATAAAAATATTTAATTTCTTAATTTTATTTTATGTGAAAGTATTTTTTTCAACCAAAAAGTTTGGAGTGGAAAGATAATGCATCGATCCAAGATAGAAAAATATTCATGTATGATACTAGGAATTCTCTATAGATATTAATTTTTACTCATTGTCATTAATTGGACATAGTCTAGCAATTTTTGGGGTTCTCCCTGCTTCTACCGCGTCGTCGGAGAGAATTTCCACCGTGTCATCACCCTAACTCGCTTCTTCAACATCTCTTCTTTTATTTGGAACCTAACTCGCATCTACATGTCACTAATGATGGCTGACACGAACAGATCGAGGAATGGTGGAGAGTGACGTTTTTTTGGGTCAGTGGACTTAGTTACCTTGTTGATGGTCGAATTCATTTTTCATTTTTAAAATCTAAAGTCTCGAGATAGAGAAATGTTCATGATTTGTTTTCTTAATTTTATTTTATGTGAAAATATTTTTTTCAAGATAGAGACGTGTTCATGTATGATACTAGGAATTTTTTACAAATATTAATTTTTATACATTGTCACTATAAAATATTTTTATATATACATTCAATTAAATCATGTAAAATAAATATTTATAAAGATGTTTTAGAAACTAATAAAATGATGTCACAAAATGATCTGAGTGAATGTACATAGAAAAATAAATTAATTGTTGATTATATAAATTAAATCATATATTTGGTAAACATAAATAAATATGGCTAATTTCACAAAAGAGAATGATTGATTAGGGTCATGATATTACACATGTTGGTTTGGCATCATCTTATTGTCACTTTTCTGAATATTATTAGGTGGTACGTCACAACAATAGAACTGTTTTCAACCCAAAAAGAGGGAAATATATTTGTCTTTTTCAAAAATAATTAAAAAGAATTTGTTTCCTTGTTGAAATTTGTTTTTTCTTATTAAAGTTGCTTATGCCTACGGTTTCTAATTTCCTTGCAGGCCCTGTTTTTTTTTTTTTTTTTTTTTTAGATTTGTTTCTTGCACTCAATATGCCCCAGATATATTCTCTGTACTCTTCAATGAGTTTTTAAAGCATATTTGGAGGCAGTGGCGGAACCAGAAAAATTATAGTGGGTGGGCCGAAAAATAGTCAATCTATTTTCAAATTGAATTTTTTGGTCATTCTATTTTCATATGTTACAATTTTGGTACCAACAATCTATATTTTTACTCTAAAAATTTTGATTTTTGGCCATTAAAGTGATTTATTGTCTCAAACATTGAATATAAAGATCAAATATCAAATTTAACCCAAAATTCAAATTTTTTGGCATTAAAATTCGCTATGTTTACAGCAAAAAAGAAAAAAAAATTGAGATAAGCCTAAAATTGCAACAAATGTCAAAATACGGGACTTAAAAAATTAAATATTAATTAAACATATTTTTTTATGTCATTTCATATTTATATATGTTAGTTCAATTGCTAGTTTTAACTAAGATTTACACTAATACTTGAACTAATATGTGTACTGTGTTACTTATAATGACTAATAATAAACTCTAAATTAATATTTAGATTAATATTTGTACAAATATGTATACTAAATGACTTAAAATAATTAATAATACATTTAAATTATTACTCCACATATAAAAAAAATTATTTTTTTGAGGTGGGGGTGGGCCGTGGCCCACCTCAGCCCACCCCTAGGTCCGCCACTGTTTGGAGGGAGGATATTGTTTGTTTTAAAATATGAGGGGAGGGGTGTGTAAATGAACCATCTCTTAGGGGAGGGAGATTTATTTTACTCTAAATATATTTAAATATGTGAACTCAATAAATTTAGGTACATTTAGCTAAAAAATTAAAGTTTATATAGATATATGTGTGTGTTGTTAATGGAAAAAAGTTATACTTGCATCAGATCATATTCTCACAAAATAGATAATTTTAAGGAATTAATATATTGTTTTAAGAAAGTGAAACAAGTGAATGAATTAAAAAAATAAAATAGATTAGACTGACCCGTCAATCCGTGGAATTGGATCTCTCCTTCTCACAATTCTCTCCTCTAATATGTCTCTATCTCTCTCTTAAGTTTTTTTTATTATATTTTAATCTCTCATAATCTTCTCTCTAAAATTTAGAGAGAGATATAGACATGTTAGAGAAGGAGAGAGTTGTGGGAATGAGAGGATCCAAATTCTTAATTCACATATTCTATATAGTGATTGTGTCGATTTCAACAATGTGCATGACAATAACAAACTTGACGAATCAATCTAACTCATTCATAAAGTTGGGCCTATGAGTAAGTTGGATCGAACCATTTGACAACTCTAGAGTCGATACAAAGAAGATTAAAACTGAACAAAACTAAGTAGATAGTTTGGAAAAGATGAAACCATTCAATGATGACACATTATATTGGTGGTGTTTTGCCGTTAAAAAAAAAAATTATTGGTTGTGTTTCAATTGGAACACATGGGCTTTTTTTTAAGTAAGATGGAACACATGGGCTTTTACTCCTTGCAAGATGTGACAATTGACAACCGTGGTGTCTATTAAATTCAAATCTAGGATTGATATTATTAATTATTATATGTATGCATACTGCAAATTGCAGCTAAGGGAGAGACAATATCTTTACTTTGATCAATTATTATGTCCTTCAATTTTTGCAGACTCATTAGCATTTCCTCTTTTAAAAAAGTGAAAAAGAGAACATTTGTGGTGTACATACTTTACCCGGTCCAATTTTTGTGTGGTTAATATCATAGTTTTCATATTGAAATTAGTTGTTACTATGTTATGATAATAGGGTGATAGATCATCCTCAACCGGCATAATTTAAGTGATCACTTTCAGTAGTTTATTTTTTTTCTCCAAACGAACTTTCAGTAGTTTATTTTTTTTCTCCAAACGAGAAGGAATTAGATTACTATGGTGATCATGTTTGTCTTTGGAAGGTTTTGATACGGCGGAGACAAGTTTTCACTGTTGTAGTGTACGGTGCTGAAAATATTTATTATAGATGTTAACATTCTGACACTCAAGTCACTATCTGATCGAGGTGCAGTAAAAACTAGGCATATGAATGAATCGTATCTTAGCATGAATATGGGTTGTGCTTAAATAGACTACCCGGTTGTAACTGCCTCTGTGAAGTACGGTGTGGAATGCGGGGAGCAGTTCAAATCAATCTAATAGTCCAAGAGCGTTGGAGGAACATATTTTGCGACAGGAGACGAGTGGAGTATAGTTTTGTACGAAGTTAATGATTTTTTTTAACCCTCTGATTTTTAAGGATGATGTCTGATAATCCAGAGTTCGGCCATGAGGTAATTAAAGTTTGGCAACAAGAACTCATTTAAAAGAGCTCATTAACCATTAAATTTGGTAATCCAAAATTCCTAAAAAAAATTGAATTTAAATTCTCTCAAATAATTTATCTTAAAAAGAGTTCATTAACCATTAAGTTCGATATCTTAGTTAGAGTTAATGAATTTTAGTTCTTGAAATAGGTGGCCACGTTTGAAATACCTTAGTGGGATATTAATTCAAAGAGAACGTATAGAAATAGAACCAAATGAAAGAGTCCAAATAACAAAAGGATATGTAGAATTGTAGATGGAATAATTCCTTTTGTGAATCACAGAATGCCTTGAAAATATCGTTTGGTCCCCACTATAAAGAGCATTATATTTGATTAGGGAGAAAGTACATCCTCCATTCCCCACCAAATTTAGCCTATGTTCAGAATTAAGATAACTTATCATAAATTTTTAAAAGTTATAAAGTATAATTTTGATGAAATTATGATAGATTATTGTGATTCTAATATATCTACAGTAATATTAAATCTAGACTTAATATCACAATTTTTAAAAGAACATTATAGTTTTGCCCAATTTTTAAACAAATTAAATAAGTAATAGAGTCATTTTTAATAGTAAAATTAGTATTATCTATTAAAAAAAAATCTTATTAACTATTGTTAATGGAGTAAATAAGTGGCATAAAATTTAATAAATAAGAATATACTTCACCCATTCCTTTTTATAAGAGACAATTGACTTTTTAGATTCATTCAATAATGAATGTATTTAAGCTATAATATAAATCAAATACATCAATTATTGAACGAATCTAAAAGTATAAATTCATAAAATATTTACAATTTAGAATTACATCTTGAGCTATCTCAAAGTCCTCATCTGTCTCCGAAAATTTCAAAAATAACTCATCGCTGTTATAAGAAAGTTGCTCCAATAGATTATTAATGGCCCAAAAAATACCCTAGAAAGCATTGATTGGGCCAGAATAACTAAAGACGGCCCAAGAAAAAAACAATACATAAGGTATAATTAGAAACAGGCATATGCTATGCTAACAACATCACTATATATTTCTAACTACACCTTCACAACTACAACTTCTCTTCCATTTAAAATTTCCAGTACTATGATGTATTATTTTTGAAATTTTATTTCCAAACAAATAGAGTATATTTCAAACTCCCTCACAGAGCAAGTTAGGCTTTGATTCACTGCATCTACCTACAGAGTTATATTTATGGGGCTTAAGTTTCTTTATTTGTCAGACCAATGATACAAAATATACCTATTTTTAGTTAAGTTTGAGAAACATGGAAAATTGAACAATTAGTAACTACCAAGGACAAATAACTCTTAGCCAAAAAGACAAGCATAGATCCTATAATTGTAGTTCAATTAGTAGTAGCTACCAGAGACAATAATGGAAAGATTGGAGTACAAATTCTAAATTCTCTATTTCTTCACATTTAAAAAATACGAGTTTAACTACTAAACTATTAAGGAGAAAAACATAGATTCAACAAATAACTCTTATGTTTATCGTCTTAAAAAAAAAAAAAAAAACCTCTTATGTTGTGGACCTTAGATAATCATCTAGAATACCAAATTACACGTAACCAAATTATATTTTTGTTGTGTGACAGAATTTATTTTTCAACTAATCGCATTATATGAATACAAAATTTCATGTTACAATTCATTTACAAGAAGTAACATTCTCATAACAAGTACTTCAAAAAATAAATAATTACCAAACTAAGATTATAAAAATTGATCTTAATAATTAATATTTCATGGACCATTAGGAATATTAAGGTCTTCTAGAATTTCTTTAGTAAAAATCTTCCTCCCCTTTGAAATCAATAAGGCCTCTTCAAGTGTTTTGACAACTTGTTCCATGGATGGTCTTTGTTGGTTAAGGGATGTGCATGATAGAGCCAATTGAAGTGTAAAATCAAATGCTTCTTCACAATAATTTCCTTGGAGTCTAGGATCAGCAAATTCTGTAATGCTCCATTCCTAGTAAATGCTTTTGCCTAAGAAATGAAGTCGCACAAAATTGGCACAAAGGCTCAAGCTCTTAATTAAGAAAACTAAAAAGATTATATAAAATTGAATCAATAATACTTTCTCTAATATTCACACTTAAAAAAAATCATTTGACTGTACCACTTTTTAAGATAAAATCATTATATCCGGATTTTGAATATAAATAAATAAAATTATATTATAAGCTGTCTCAAATATAAGAAATTTTTTCTAAGAAAAACTTTTTTAGAAAAAATCTAATTACTTTTACTCTAATTAATATTGGCATTTCTAAAATACTCCTATTAGTTGCATAGAACAAGATTTCATTGAAGGAATTTTTTGAGAATACACTATTTTTTTATGAGATAATAATATTAATTGAATTAAATTAAATTTTGTTTATAAGATAATAGTTTCATTTACTAAAGTATTTTTTGGTATAGTAGTCTAGCAGCCAGAAATTCACTCTTTATTTTGTCAAAAAAAAAAAAAACAGTGAGAGTACCAGAATTCGAACTTTAATCCCTACATATTTCATACTATATTCCAGTTGAACTCACAGGAACAAAGTATTTTTTTTTTACGGTAGTTAATGAAATAGATAATTCCGTTAAGATACAACAAATAAGAGTATATTATAAACGTGACATATAATACAAGATTGAGGGAGTAAGATATGTGAGACATAATTTCTTACCATTTTACTAAGTGACATTGGCCTCTTTAATTTCAAATTTATGACTCTCTTCCCAGAGATAATTTGTAGAAGAACTATGCCAAAACTATAAACATCACCAGATGAATTGACATGGTGATTGCTTTGGTACTCAGGATCCACATATCCAAAAGTTCCTCTCACTTCTGAACTAGCATATGTTTCACCTATCTCAATAACTTTAGATAATCCAAAATCTGATAGCTTTGCCTCAAATTTTGACCCTAGAAGGATATTTGTTGGCTGCATGTTAAAAAAAAATTAGTGTGCTAATTTATTTGCTTCTTTTAATTTTTATGGTTTAAGATATCTTTTTTTTTTCTTTAAAATTATTTTAATTTCTAGTAAAATAAAACTGAAAATTAGTACATGTACAAATTTGGATTGATAGTGAATTTGACAGAATCATAACAACATGTCCCCGTTTTAACAAAATCACATTGCTTCTATAATTTCGTCAAACTTATGGCAATTATAAACATTGTACTATGTATACGTCTAAGAATCACGACAATGTAGTAATAAAAATTGACCTTGATGTCGCGATGAACTATACAGCCTCCTTGATATGTGTGCAAAAACCAAAGACCTCGAGCACTATCAATCGCAATTTCTAGCCTCTTTATCCATGAAAGCACCTTGTTCTTGCCTAATGTAAATATTCATTTGTTAAATCTTCAAAGATCATAGAGAAAAGAAAAGAGTAAACAAATTTCAAACTCTCATGCCACAATTAATGCTAAAAAATTATAATTACCAAAAAGCCATTCTGAAAGGCTTCCATTGTGACATAATTCATAGATTAGAAAACAATCATCTCCCTCAACAGCACAACCAAGCAAAGAAACAAGATTTGGATGCATGATATGAGATAAACTTGTAACTTCTCTAACAAAAGTTTGTATATTTCCATCTTCATTGATTATGTGCTTCACTGCAACTTGTTGATTATTTTTCATTGTACCTTTATAGACTTTACCTAACATTAAAATGAAATACAAAAATAAGATTATTTTGAACAAATTAAGTGGATATTTTTAATTGGTTTGCTTAAGAGAAGAGTTAATTAATATTTTAAAAATTAGACTGAAAAATTTCAAGCAGATGAATTATGATCGGCCCAAAAGTCTTTCTGGTTCGATGTTTGATTCAATTTTTAATAAAGAGAGAAAAAGAAGTTAACCTGAAGTTCCTTTTCCAATGATATTCATTTCATTGAGATAGTTGGTGGCAGCATACACTTCCTTGATAGGAATTTTTGGACAAGAAATTTTCTTTAACAAGTTTCCAAATGTCACTATGAAAAAAGTAGTACATAACTACATAAGCATGATATTATAGACTTTATCTATGATATGGTATCTAATATTATTTTGAATGTTTTTTGGTTCTTAATCAATTACCTTCATTTTGTAGTGAGGCTGATCTGAAGAATCTAACATAAATGATGTATGCAGTGATAAATGCTACCAAAGTAACTCCTATTGTTGCTGCTCCAATCAGAATCCATAAAGTCAATTGGATTTTATACATTATATGTAAGTAGGAATATGAAGAACTGAATTACATGAAAATATTAAAAAAAACACTTGGGAATTTATAAAATGTAACTATGGTAACATGAGGCTAGAGTAACTAAGAGGTGTGTCACTAAGCAACATTTGCAATTTGGTATAAACATTTGTTTATGTGTTTATGAAACTGAGAAAGCAAAAAAGGAGACTACTCAAGATTTTCTCTTTTTTGAGTATTGGACTGCTCTGTACTATATATACAAGAAATTCTTGGAAGTATATACTTGGTATAGTTAGCAATGACAAGAACAAAAGACTAAATTAGATCATAAATCGTACATTACGTATATTGTTCACTTTTGTTATATAGTCGATGTGGAATGAACCACTTGCACCGCCGTTACCAAACCAATGTAACAGAAAACGCCACCTAACTACATTGACATAAATACTTTCGATGCAAAGATTCATATCATGATGATGCACGAAATCTCCTTTCTACCTGAACAAAGACTCTGATCCCGCGTGTTGAGGAGTCCAAGAGAACACCGCGCGAGATTGAGCAAAGGGACTAAATTGAACCACCAAGATACATGAACATATATTTCGATCTTCACATAAAACCTTAAAAAATTGAGTATACATATCAAATCTCGAGGAAGTTTTGGGTGGTCACAAAGATTTGGTCACTTGGTTTGGTCATACCCACATATTTGATAAAAGGTAAAAAGAGAAAATAGTTAAATATTGTGTATTTTTAAAATAATCAAATGATATGTATTTTTATGTGAGTGTAACCAAATAGAGTGACTAAATATTTGAGACATATAAGTACTTTCTCAAATCTATTACATAAATTGCATTTAACTCATCATTTATTTATATTCAATGCGAGACTAAACACTCACACTTGAATTCCAACTATAATTTCAGAGTGGTTTTTTTGGAGTTAATAGAATGTTTGTTAACAGTGTTCATATAAAAACAATTCAGAATTTTGGTTACACCGTCCAAGTTGAAACATGAACAATAAATCAACTAACATCTCTCTTTTGATTCTTGTGTACATTCAGTCTTGTTGCCGGCCAATGCAAATTACATTTATGTTCCAATTAGAATGTTATTCTCACTTGATAACAAAAGTCATTTTCATGTACCAAAAAAATAATTAAAAGAAAAACCAAATGAAAATATCCAAAAGAAAACAATGGTTATAGAAGACAAGAGAAATTTTATTATTCTTAGGTAATATGATTCTAAAGGTGACAAATACAAGCACTTGTATATTCTTCTTTGTGTTATCTAGCACAAACTACTTTCATTGTATTCTTCATCAATTATTTTTATATTGACTAATATATAAACTATTTAAAAAATAATAATATTTTTGTTATTAGCTGTTTCTTTTATATTCTATAGATTTCACTTTACTCATTATGCTTCATATATTCTATATGTTATCTTTCAAGCACTTGAAAATTATGCCTATATATAGTTAAACCAATTTCAACCACAAAAATTTTCCTATCATATTCAATCTATCTTCAAAGCCTTAGATACAATGATCAAATTTTTAACAAGCAAATTCATGACAATATCAATAATTATTCTTCTTCAACAAAACTTAGTATGTTCAAAATGTAGCTGTGAAAATCAAGTAGAAGATTCTTATCATAAAGTATCTGAGGCATTGAAATACAAATTAATTGCTATGGCAACAGTTTTAGTTTCTAGTCTAATTGGTGTATGCATTCCAATTTTTGCAAAAAACTGTACATATTTAAATCCGGAAAACGAATTTTATTTCTTGATTAAAGCATTTGCTGCTGGGGTGATCCTTGCGACCGGTTTCATACACATACTTCCTGATGCATTTGAGGCTTTAACGAGTCCTTGTATAGGCGAAAAACCGTGGAAAATGTTCCCTTTCTCGGGTTTTGTAACAATGGTATCAGCTATTGGGACATTGATTATGGAAGCTTTGATCATGGGGTACCAAAAAAGGTCTGAAATGGAAAAAGCTCAGCCGTTGGATGAGGATGACGAGACTCATGAAGCTAATGGTAGTAGTCATGTTCATAGCTTATCACTTGCATCGGATAAATTAGATTCAACAAATCGCCTCCGGTATATCATAGTTTCTCAGGTAACTAATCTATCGGATTATTTGTTTTCTATTATCTACTTATCTATCAAATGCGTGCTTATGCGCGGCTAAACATTTATTTTTAATTAACCATATAATAAAAAATATGCAGATTTTGGAGCTAGGTATTCTGATGCATTCAATCATTTTAGGGATATCTCTTGGGGTGTCAAGAAGTCCTAAAACAATCAAACCTTTAGTAGCAGTATTATCTTTTCATCAATGCTTTGAAGGAATAGGACTTGGTGGCTGCATTTCTCAGGTGACTTATATATATATTTTATGATTGTTCTTATTTTGGTCTCTAATATTGCGGGAAGTTTCACTATATAATCTCGAAGACATTTGATATGTTGAGGCGCAAATTTGAACCTGAAACACTCCACTTCTATGCACTTAATATGTTTCACTGTTGGGCTCTTTAAAACAACAAGAAACAACATCGAGTTTATTTTCTATTAGTAGTAATTTGTTAAACCAACTTACTTAAAGAAGAAAAGTTGAAAGACCAAACTAACTAATTGAAAACACATTTGAGAACCAAACTGATTAGGAACAAACTAACTAATTGAAAATATATTTGAGAATCAAGCACACTTGCAAAATGTACTTTTGAGGTTATTTTTGTAATTTTGATAATTCTAGAAGTATAGTGACCACATTTGACATACCGAAGTAGTAAAGTGATTGTTTACCCACTCTTTATGAGAATACGAATGATGTGCAATCGTGAATCCGTGCAGTTACAAAGTCAGTGATTTGTGACCGTTTGGTTGAGATTGGGTGGTTTAAAATTTAAAATCAGTAATTCTAGTTCTTAAAAAATCGAAAGATACTTTTATTTAATGTCGTCCGATCTCAATCAGACAGTCACAAATCACTGACTGTGTGACTCCACGCATTCAACAAGTGCACAAAATCCCCCTCTTTATACTCAATAAAGTCAAATGTATTAATACTTCTTTCTTTTTATCAGGCACAATTCAAAAACTATAAGGTTGCAATTATGATAATATTCTTTTGCCTCATATTTCCAATTGGAATTTGCATTGGAATGGGAATATCAAAATTCTACAATGAAAGTAGCCCAAAGTCACTAATAGTTGAAGGGTTTCTACTATCAGCATCTGCAGGGGTTCTCATTAACATGGCACTTGTTGATCTTGTTGCCACTGATTTCATGAACTCTAAAATGCTAAGGAATTTTAGGCTACAAATTGGAGCAAGTTTAGCACTTTTTGTAGGGATGCTTTGTATGTCAATTTTGGCATTGGGGGAAGAAGATTCTTAACCAAGACTAGTTGTAATGTTTTAATTTTTAATAGAGTAGTTGTACCATTTCTTAAAGTTACATAATTTTGTTAGAACAACTAGTAACAGAAGAATAAAGAAATGCTAATCGAAACAACAGAACACGTTTGTTTACTAACAGTAACACCTCTAAACCGAACTCAGCTCACTCGATTCACTTGCCACTCTTTTGTGACTAACTATGAGCCATAGTCAACATTCTTGATTCAATAAGTACAGAAAATCTACATATTTTTTATGGCACCGATGTAGCCGTAGTAAATTTAACGCAACCAAGAACAGATTAGGTGCAGCCTCGACAATCCGTAAACCAGATAGCATCTTGTAACAGCTTCTGACGGAGAACGTTTTCGACACTTCAGGTAACCATGTGAATGAGTCAGCCACTGCAGTCACGGCCGGACCTGCTATAGCAGGCTGCGCAATTCTACAGCTTCCACACTCGGAATCCTCTGCCAATACCAGTTGAAACACCAGCTGCTGCCCCTATAATGTTCCTTATTTGCTATCTCTTTATCGGTCGCAACACAAATCCTTCCAAAACAAGCTTTCTTTGAATTACCAACGGAAACCAATTTGATTCTATATGAAACTCCCTTTCAGTCGAGTACAAATCTCTCCACCATAACGAATCAGCTTTCTACCTTGGTGGCAGTTTTTCTTTGTAATTGTAGGCAGATTGTCGAGTGGCAGTGCACATATTCTGCTAGTTGCAACTAATCATAACTAACTTGTTGTAAGTTGTAACTACTTCAAACAATGTCCGCAATGGTAAAAAAAAAAACTTGATAGAGGCCATAGAGGAGATAAAATATACGCAACCTATAAAATAAAATTGTATTGAAAATTACATCACTTATATAGAGAACAATCGAGTAACTAACTATTAACTATTAGCTTATGATATACATACCAACATACCTATTAGCTCAATCTCCGATAATGTAGAATACCGATTAAGGGATAACTCCCGTTTCAACAGATGCAACTTTATTCTCATCATCAGAATTCTAACCAATTCTCGATTTTACCTATTTATTGCTCTTGTGATTCTACTTCTAATGTTGGATTATTTTCTCGTAATTCTATACCAACATTTCGAGATGAGCTTTCTCTTCCATTGTTACCTAAAACAACTTTGTTAGCACAAAGAATACAAACCCTAGATCTACAAATTGGACATAGTGAATTCTTCAAAAGCCATTTATCAACACATTTAGCATGAAAACTATGCTTACAAATAGGCAATAATCTACACTTATCACCAATTGTAAAATTCTCCAAGCAAATTGCACATTCCAAAGAGTTACTTCTATTTTCTTTTGCAACATAATCATTACATGGAAGCTTCTCCAAATCAGTTTTGGAAATGCTTCTTTCAATGCTTCTTCCATAAGAACATGCTTGCAATAGGACCAAGAACACCATGCCCAAAAACACTAGTACTATACTTATATTTATAAAAACTTCCATTCATAATACTTAAAGATTAAAAAGTTAGAAATTTTCTAAACATATTATGAAGCTTCATTCATCAGTTTGAGCATATTTAAAACAAACTCTTAAAATTTGGAAACTTTTTTGTGGGCCTATTTGTTTCACGTGTGTGTGTGTATGAATATTTTCCCATTAGAAATAAAATGTGAAATTGGTGCAGTGGTTAGTTCACTTTATTTTTGCTTGCTAACTAGAATATGACATTTTCCAATATTAAGTGAAATAATGGGAATATTCTGATACGAAGGTTGATCGTGAATTAATATCTTAAAAAAGAAAAATTAAAATCTTAACAACAATATACGTTGTTGTTTAGAAATATAAATTAATAAGTATTTATATTTTTACAACGGAAAATAATTATTTAATTTATGTTGGTTTGATTTAATCAACGGAAAATAAAAGATATAACTCGTATTCAACTGACGTTAACTATGTTAGTTTTTTAACCATGAAGATAAGAAGAATCGTATATTATTACTTTTAAAGAATATTATTGATAATTATTAAATTTTCTACTAATTTTAAACACTGATTCATAGAAAATTTCTTATTAACACTCACAGAAATAATGAGACAAATGTTAACATTTTATTCTCCTATTGTTACCTGAAATGATGAGGTTCAACAACTTTATGTGGGATACACTCAATAATGAGCAAGCTCTGAAAATGAAGTATTAAAGTGAATGTTACGGCTTACAATCTATTGATTTAAGTGATAAGACATTTAAGTTCTTTAAGAAAGTTCAATTTCTTTATTTTTGCATGTATATGGAGAAAATTTAGCATGAGAGCAAAGAATCAATCTTGCGTGCCACACAAATTCTTTGACTGAGATTAGTCAATATTAAACGAAAATAAAAACTTCTTAACTATAATATAATAACCCAAAAAATAAAATAAAAAACTTCCAGAACTCCTTTTATAACTTATGTTTGAAAAAAGTCTTAAAATTTGAAATTTGTTCTAGATTGGACCTAAGCTCGGATTTGGCCTTGCTCAGCCAAATGAGTGCACTAGCCAGTCACATTCGCCCTCCAATTGATGGGAGTGGCTCCGCATCGGGGCTATATAAGTCTCTTTCATGCGAGGGGCTCATTTATTTCATTCTCTATTATTAAACCTCTCACTTTATCATGCAAATACTGAGTTGTGCGTCAAAATGTCTTACATGTATACCCCCTTCACTACTACCATCAAGATGCGACATCAGAACCCTTCTATTCAGGGAAGAACAAAATCTTTTTATTTTTGTTTTCAACTCTTGAATCTTGATTGAGGAATTTTTGGATCTTGGAGAAAGGTTTTTAAAATTATAAGAGGTGTCAATTCAGTGTTTAAATTTAATTTCACAACATCAAAGTATATAATTTAAATTTCATCCACGACAATTGTCACTAAAAAAAACACGATACACATATTTACCATTGAAAAATATTAATTTGGTTCAAATGTATTATTTCTATACTATTTGTAAAAATCTTCAAATTTGTAAAATGATTGAATAGAATTCAAAATAAAATTACAAGCATGGGATAATTATTTTATTTTGATCAATTTATTAATAAATATTTATCATGAAAAAATATTTACTAATAAATATTGAGCAATTCACTAAAACGAAATTCCTAATTAGAATTCAGACCAAATTACTTTTGCCTAGTTATTTACGTTTTAGTACAAATAAACATTAACCAATTTCCTAACGAAATTTTTTTAGGTAAGTCTTCACCAAAACATTAATTATTATGCTCAACTAATTATATTATGATAACTCATTAATATATTAAATAATTAATAGTGTAATAATAAAAACCAAATCGGAACAAAATCTGAAAAATAAAAAAATTCATGCACTCATTTGTTATGAACAGTTGTATTTCCTCTACATTTTTACTTTTAGTGTCGTCGCACAAAATCATTTTCAAAATTAAAGCGAATGCAAATCAACAAATTTAAACAACTTTTGCTAAAATCTCGTCAGTCGTCACTCATTCAATCCCCTTCCTTTCCTATAATCATGCCAACCACAGCTACTGTAACCTAAAAACCCACTCAAGACATTTTTGTTCAATTGTTTTTCATAAATTTCATCCAAAAAAAACTCATAGGAGGAGCAAAATGTCTCAAACAATCAAAATGTTCCTAAGCTACTCAATATTGCATTCACTTACGGCTACTATCATATTCACCTCTTTCTATTCCCTTCTTGGCAAATACCCATTTGAGTCTTTTTCCCCTTTCATGTTTTTTCACATCTTGATCTCAGTTACCCTCTCTTTCATTTCTTCACCTTCCTCACACTCCATTTTTGAGCCCTCACATACCTTCCTCTTCTTTGTTGTCGAATTGGTTTATGCCGCTGCTTTCTCTGGTTCTTCTTTTGCGAAATCTTTATATGGACTTAAAGATTTTAGAAGAATTCGGTTTAGAGGTGGTCTAGTTGGTTTAGTATTTGGTTTCCATTATATTTTTAAACATCGTTGGGTTTTGGAGTTTCCCATTATTCAGGTTATGCTTTTAAATCAATTGGGTTTTCTAAAGTTTTAATCTTTTTCATTTTTTGAATTGGTTTCCCATTATTCAGGTTATGGTACTGATTGATTTTGGTTACTTTGTTTGTTTGTGTGTTTGTTTGTGCAGCGTTCTTGTTTCTTCAAATTTAACAAGGGAATTCCTTTGGCTGCTTAAAGTGCTTTTAAGCTTTCAGTTGTTGCTATCATTTTGGAACTTGTTTTGTTAGAGATTATTCCATGCCCTTTTATAAAGTGTAACATTGGTACGGGGGCGTTCTTCGCGGAGCAGATTGTGGTTTTTGTTTCCAGTTATGCTCTCTTGTTCTTATGGGAAATGACTCAAAAACCTAGAAACAACGATCATCAAATCAGTTTCCATCGATCGAGTAAAGAAATTCAAAAAATCCAGTAAAGACATTCTTGTTCAATGGTCATTCTCCATCGATCTCTCAAATCAATTTCAGATACGGTGACTCGGTGATGTTTTGAGTGAACTCATCGGTGGAGCAAAATGTATCAAACAATCAAAATGTTCATAAGCTACGCAATATTGCATTCACTTATCGCTACTATCATATTCACCTCGTTCTCTTCCCTTCTTGACAAATACCCATTTGAGTCTTTTTCTCCTTTCATGTTTTTCCACATCATGTTCTCTGTTACCCTCTCTTTCATTTCTTCACCTTCCTCACACTCCATTTTTGAGCCCTCACACACCTTCCTCTTATTTGCTGTCGAATTGGTTTATGATGTCGCTTTCTCTGGTTATATTGTAGCTGGAGATTTCGATTTGATTACTGGTGTATTTCTACTCAATATGTGTGATTTCAATTGTAATTGTTTGACCAACAAATTGAAAATGTTATCTTTATTTTGTTTACATACGAATTTTTCAGAAATCCACTAAGCATATTCCCTAACGGCTGTAGTTTTACGTTGATATTAGATAGTTGTTGCTCCATATCGTTTAAGATTGGCCCCAGAGGGATACTTCTTGCTGCCTACAAATGGTTTCAGCTATCACAGGAGCTGCTTGTTAAGAAGTATGGGCTACATAGTGGTTTGTTCAATCATTGTTTAATAACTGCGACAAAAAAGAATAAAAACAATTAAGAACTTGTCCTATGTCAGACTATTTGCAAAAGTAACATTTTGTTTAAGAACAATGTTATTTGAACAATCAAAATTGACAACTTTTTGGAACAACTATATTTTTCTTCTTCTTCTTTTTCAACAAAAACAATAAAGTGGAAGAAGGAGATAGAGTAAAAATATAATGTAAGTATGAGAGAGAGTTATCCAAAAATTGTCAATTTTTAGTTGTACAATTATCACTATCGCAATCGCTGATGTTATAAATCTTGTCATTTACTCTGCATTCCATCATGGTGATTACTACGTAGAAAATAAGAGTCCTTCCAAGAATCCAAGTTCTGGATCGCTTAATACCATTATTTGTGATCATGTGTTCAACCAATTTTGGAAAGCAAACCTTAAGGAAACCTGTGAACCACAAATGAAAAATACAACACCAACAGTCTTCTTGTAGTCGGTAAGGGTATAGAGCATCAGAACGCATGGAAAAGCAAAACAAACTAGAAACAGGAGAACTTCCACGAGACTTTCAGATTCAACAATCACATCTCTATTTTTAGAGATGATAAAAATGAAATGTTGACTCAAACCCAAATGGATGAGAACTGCCCACAGTGATACGGTAAAATCACGAAATATATCCATTATACCAAACTTAAATTTGGCACCAAGAAAACCTCCAATAACCTGAAAATTAAACATGAAAATTGCGTAAAGCATTTTCATCACCTCCCTGCTCTAAACGGAGAGATGCTCGAGATTTTGGTGGTGGTGGTGGTGGAGGGTCGGAAAAAAGGCCAAAAAGTTCACCAAGAGATGGATTTGGGATGTGCCTTTCTTGTATAGGCAAGGTCCCTGACATTGAAAAAAAAAAGGGTTTTGAAAGAGAATAAGTTTTTGTTAAGAGGAGAGGAATGAGTGGGTGAGGAAGGAGAGAGGAATGAGGGAGTGAAGTTAGCATACGAGATGAGGGTGAAGATGAGGTAGTAGTGAGTGGAGGAGTTGTTTGAACAGATGGGGTATTGCTGCTGCTCTACTCTAACACGACAACCTGTTATTTCTGTGTTAAACAGACAGGCTGGCTGCCAAGTGTTTAGTGGGGAGTAGTAGTAGGATCAAATTGCAACAGTAGCACCTTCATACAGTGGCGGAGACAGGGGTGGTCAGGATGGGTCATGGCCCACCCCAAAAGAAAAGGAAATTATTAATATGCTCATGATAGCTTAATAAAATTACACACTTATACATTAAATTACTTTGCGCAAATTATATAATGTTTGATCATGTGGCCGAGTGGCAAATGTATTGCTCGTTACCTATAGGGGTATGGGTTTGATCCTTACCACCTTAAATTTTTGCATTATTTTCATTTTTATGTTTAAAAAAATATCAATTTAAGGATTTGAACATGTGACGAACAAAATAGCAAATCAAACAATTCAAGCAAATACCTATCCTTTTGCCCAAAAAAGCAAATACCTATCCTTAAACAATAGTAATGCTCTAAATTACATATTTGAAAATTGAATGTATCAACACACTTGATTTTTAAATTAATAAAAATAATTTAATAAGAAAAATTTCCTTGCCAACTATTTTATTTAAGAGAAAATAATTTAATAAGAAAAAATACAACTTCATTGTTTTTAAATAATATACTAATTTTTACATCAAAAAACTTACATAAAAATTTTCATATTTAATTTATTTATTATAATTTTTTAGTGACCCATCCCAATATTATTTTCTGGCTCCACCACTGCCTTCATATCTCTTGTAGTTGTAACCAAAGGATCTTCCCCATCCCAATTTATACTTATTTTTACACAATTCTCTTCTTTTTATACTGCTTGCTTGCTTCCTCTCTTTTCCTACCTTAAAAATGAAATAATGACATTAAAATATACTCCTAGTATTCATTGTATAAAATGGTGTTTTTTTTTGTTGTTATGCAAATTAAAATGATATCTAGATACAATACAATAAGAAATTAAAAAGTTAATTTTTCAATAAGAATATTATTTTTTTCCTTAATAAATTGGAATTTATAAGTTTTTTAAAAAAATTATTCTGTTCGATTTAATTTTATGATAAATATTAAAAAAAAAATTTGATAAGTACAAATATTAAATTATTGAGTCTACCAAATATCACATTATTACATTTATATTTCTAAAACTTTAGTGAAGTTCAAAATGGAGAAAAAAATAAAATGAAGAGGATCTTGATTCCTTAATTACATTATTTTTTATTTATTTTTCTGGTTACAAGATTCCTTAATTATTTATTTTTTTGACAAAAGATTTCTTAATTATTAGTTTGTCTATTAAAATAGCAAAACTGCATTTAAGTCTAATAATTTTTTCTATTTTGTTATCAAATTTTTATTCTTTAAAAGTAGTATAAACTATAAAGAATTTTATTTTGGGAGATCATAGAGGACAATTTATTTTGGGAGGCAGCTCTTGGATTGATGGAATATGCTCATCACATGAAGGAGAAGTTTTAGCTTTGCTAGAAGCAATGGAAGAATTACAACAAAGAGGATTCACTAATGTTATTTATGAAACATATGCCTACAATATCATTGGTGCAATCCGTCGGCGAATTACCGGAGTGTCTGAGTTTAGTTCTATTATTCATAAGATTAAATGTTTGTTATCTTTATATTCCGGCTTTGAGGTGAAGCCCATTAGGCGTCAAGCGAATAGGATCGCTCATACAATAGCTAGAGCGGCCCTTTCTTGGTCTCGTCGTCATGTTTTTGAGTTGATACCATATTGTATTCACAATTTACTACATAATGAAATGATATGAATTTCCTTTTGTCAAAAAAAAAATAAATAAATAAAGAATTTTATTTTAGTCTCCACTACTAAAGTACCTCATCCTCATTACTCATTGAATCATACTACCACAGTTATTCTTTAATTTTGTTTTATTCGGCACCCAACGTGTATTCGAGTTTGTTTGCACCTAACTTGTAATAAACAGGACAGAGATAAAAAAGACGTGTATGAGCAGCGAGAAAAATGTAATGAATAGAGACAAAACTCAATCACTCTGCCTCTCCCACACACCCACTATCACAAAAACAAACCAACCAAATTGGTACTATTAGAGGTGGATCTGATAAACAAATTGGTACTATAGTTAAAAATATTCCTTTTTCTACCATAAAAATGGAAGTGACATTAAAATATACTCAGTTTTTATTTTTCTTTTAGATTAAAAAATTCATTCTATTGAATAAAATAAAATGATATTTGTTTTTTTTTTTGTTTCCTTAATAAATTAGAATATATAAATTTTAAAAAATTATTTGTGATTTTATAGCACAGGTTTGATTAGATTTCATTTCATATTTAAAAAGTATCACAAATGAAAATAATAATTATGTGATAAGTATAATTACATATAGTAAAATAATTGAAAATATTTTAAAAGAAATCATAGATTTGTTAAATGTACATGTTAAGAAATTAAAAGTTTTTTATTTTAAGTTATTAGTATAATTTTGATTTTTTAATGACTAGATAAGAAATACCTATTTTAATTTATATATATACTTTGGTCTGGTAGTATTGGCTTAGTATCTTAGAATATCCTCCTCCTTAAAATTTTAGTTTTGATTATCTCTGGTGCCAATTCGAATTGACTAATTTAGTTTCTTCAAAAAAATATTATAAGTAAAAATTTATTTTGATTGGTGTGATCCATTAACACCTCTAACAAAGTTATTTTTTATGGAAGAAGAATTTTAACTTATGTTAGAAAATTTAGGAAATAATTTGATATTTCAAAATTTAGTGTCTCAAATTGTTGCACACTTTCAATTTCAAGACCCACAAGTCCACAATGATAAAACAAAGTCTAATAAAACAATAAAATAAAATGATTAGCTGCAACATAAAATATAAGGTTGAGAGAAAGAGCACCACAACCAAAAAAACTAAGTTGAAAGTCAGCATTTATAGTTCCCCTCCTGAATAAATTATTTAGTAGGTAATCGGTCTACCAAAGTAGAATTTAGAATTTAAGTTTCTGACTTTAATTACTTCGCGAACGTACCCTTATTTTGTTAGAATTTAGAATTTAAGTTTTTATCAATCGTTAGTTGGTTTAAGTGGTGATTGATGCTGAACTTGGTAGGGAGAACCACGGTTTGATCCCCCGCAACTGCGATTGGAAGAGGCCTGAAACCATTTAATGTCAGAACTGACCCCCGAACCAGATTAAACTGACTTTAAAAGGCAAAAAAGTTAAGTTTTTGATTTTAATTTCTTCGAGAGCCTACTCTTCCTTTATGATAATAAGATAAGATAAGATGATGAACATTATACTTTCAAACAAAAAGATGATAGATAAAGATATACTCCAATCTTAAGGCAAACAGTAATAGAGAATACTTTATGTATATATTGACATAAGGCAAACAGTAATAGAGAATAAGAAACTATAATTTATTCACCAATCTTATTCATACAATGATTGCATATTATAAATAACTTTCTTCAAATGCAAAATGATTGGTTTAATAATAAAAAAAGAGGTTCAAAGTTTAATTTGAATGCTTCATGTCATTAGATGATGGAGGAGGGCGACAACATGGGATCCTAATGCAATGAACTGGTGGGCATATTGGATATTGAGGTGGGCAACAAAGTGGCGGTAGACTCTCACCTTGTACATTTCCAACGAAAGCAATTACAATAGCAGCAATTAACAACACAAACTTAAAAAACATCTTCAAAGGAGTTTCCATTATATCAAAATTAATTTGTAACAAAAAAAGTTGGATATTTAATATTGAGCGGTATGTTAGAACAATGTGCAAACCTTACTTATTTATAGGCAATGAGAGAATCCATTTTAAATATTATAATAACAATATTTAGAAGTTAATAATGTGCATATCTTAATTTTTTAATTATATTAAGTATTTTTCCTTTCAAAAATAAATTATATTAAGTATTTTATTTCTTTATTGACTAACATTTTCTTTTAATATTTTTTTTCAAGATTATGGTTTTAAAAAGTCAAGAAATTCTTTTGAACAACAATTAAATAATACCTTATTAATTTATTGAATAAACCTTCAATTTAGTCCCCAAACTATCAACCTCTCTCCAATTTGGTCCCTAAACTATAAAAATATATTGAATGGTCCATGAACTATTAATAATCCATCAATTTGATCCCTGAACTATCATTTTCTTTCATGTTTTTTAAAAAAGTCCTGGACTAAATTGATGGATTATTAATAGTTCAGGGACCATTTAGTATATTTATATAGTTTAGGGACCAAATTGGAAATATGTTGATAGTTCGGGGACTAAATTGAAGGTTTATTCTAATTTATTAGACCATAATTTCTAACGCTATTTTCTAAAATAATTTTTATGATTCATCGTTTTTACCTACATATTTATCTATGCATATGAATATAGTAAGTATTAGATTTAAAATTTAAAGGCTCATATAATTTTTTGATCCTTGTATTGTATGTTTGCGAATTTTTTAATTTAGTCTTTTTTTTTTATTTGCTGCAAATAAATTTCTAAATATATAAGATTTGTTGGTTTTAGTTCCTAAAGTCAAAATCTGGAGGAAAATCCGAAGGAAAATCTACACAAAAACTGCTGATTTTCTTGTGGATTTTGACTTTAGGAACTAAAACCAACAAATTTTGACATTCAATGACTTATTTGCAACAAAAAAAATACAGGGAATAAAACTAAAAATTCACGAACATACAAAGACGAAAATGATATTTAAACCAAATTTAAATATTATAAGATCTTTTAGGATCTCAAGCCTTATCAAATATATTTGTTACACTTACTTGAATATTTTATTTTATATCTATTTTTGACAACTTTTAAATATATAAATATATTTCAATTTTTAAGCAAAAAATGTGCAAATGATTAATTACTGCAACACAGATTTGTATTCTCTCATTCACTTTCTTCTACATCTCTCTCATTTCTCTCTATCTCTCTTTTAATCTCACTCTCTCTCATGATTATTTTTTTATTTTTTATTGAAGAGAGATTGAAATTAAGAGGGAGATAGAGAGGAAGGAAAGAGATGTAGGAGAGGGTGAATGAGAGGATCCAATTTTCTGCAACACCCTATATAGATTAAAATAAATATAAAAGGAAATACAAAATACTGGGGATATAAATCAAACTCGGTCAAACCACATAATTAACCAAAACAGACATACCGATCGTTCAAATACAAAAAAAAATTGTCTAATTAAAACTGAAGCAAACGCATAGACACTATCCATTGAACCTGCGTACGGACACGAAACCATATAGCAGCAAATTTTGATTTTCGTCCCTATAAAAGAAAATCACGTGTTTTCATCCTCTAAAATTAAACAAGAAAATCTCCTGATCTACATCATTGATGACTTTATCATTGGTTGAATTAGTAGTAATTTTTTTTGCAAATTGTTTCCTGAAATTAAATTAAGGTATTATAAAATTTTTTTTTGTCTAAAATCAAACTCTTATTGCTAAATTGACAGCTCATGAGCAGGTGCAGTATACTAAATAGAAAGTACCAAAAAAAATTTTATAGAGAAAGGTATAAGAACTATGACATAAATTAACTCTCCATCTAACAAACATTCATTGCAAATACAACTAAAAGAATTGAATATATAAAACCACAAAGATCAAAACAATGTAATAACAATATTACTAATACTAATTAAAAAGACTCCATTGTTAAATATTCAAATATATCTTAATGATGATATTCATCTTCATGTACATATATCAATTATCATAAAGCTCTACAAAACTTGATAGAGGCCATACAAGAAATCAAAATGAGAATGTACAGGATTACATCACTTATATATAGCGAGTAACAAACTACTAACTAACTGTTAACTAATTACGTAATATGTAGGACTAATCTTTGAGAACATATGCAACTTTATTCTTATCACCACGATTTGAACCAAATTTTGGTTGTACCATTTATTGTTCTTGTGATTCCACTTCACGACCTGCCACTATGAAAAAATTACAAACACTTCTGATGATCGAAAGACGACTAGACATAAATTTTCTAATTAAATATGAAATCATAATCATGTATTATCAATGCATGTTTCATAGTGAGTATTAGAGTTAATTGATAGGAAAGAAATAAGAAAAGTTGAAAGAGAAAGAAAAATAAATGATAAAATTGAAAAGTAAGAGTTAAAAATAAAAAATTGTTTTACAATTATATATAACATTGTAGGAACAATTTATTAATAATATATGAAATTCAATGTTGTATTACTATTAGATGCTCTTAACATGTACTAATATTTTCCTTTTAATTACTCCCGCTGGTTCTATAAAATAAATATTTTCTTATATATAGGAATAAAGGGAGTATTAGAGTTAATTATTATTATTATTATAATTATTTTTGCAAAAGCTAAATTTTCTCCCAGTTTAATTATTACTACCACTGTACTTACTCCTATGCTTAGGAAATCGGAAATGAGCAGCTACAACAAACAAGCTAGCTATTGATGATGCTATTATTATACTATTTATCATGCTACCCTTTCTGCTCTAAAAAGACTTGGAAGTTGAGTTAATTTGATTTTGAATTGTTGAAATTAAATTAATTACTATGAGCGAAAATTACAACGAGGTCCAACAAATTAGCAATTATAAATGATACATAAATAAGTTACCAATAGTACATAAGTAAATTATCAACATTGCATACTATAAAAATAATACAAAGAAAAATTAAAAAAAAGAGACCACTTGTATAAGTAGTCAATTGGATCACAGCCTTAGTTCACTCCCTCACTCACTCATTCCTCTCTCCTTCCTCACTCACTCATTCCTCTCCTCTTAATAAAAACTTATTCTCTTTCAAAACCCTTTGTTTTTTTTTTCCTTCAATGTCAGAGACTATGCCTATACAAGAAAGACACATCTCAAATCCATCTCTTGGTGAATTTTTTGGCTTTTTTCCGACCCACCACCACCACCAAATGGAAACCAAATCCGCCGCCAAAATATCCTGAGCATTTCTCAGTTCAGAGTAGGGAGGTAATGAAAATGCTTTACGCAATTTTAATGTTTAATTTTCAGGTTATTGGAGGTTTTCTTGGTGCAAAATTTAAGTTTGGTATAATAGATACATTTGGTGATTTTATCGTATCACTTTGGGCAGTTCTCATCCATTTAGGTTTGAGTCAACATTTCGTTTTTACCATCTCTAAAAATATATATGTGATTGTTGAATTTTAAAGTCTCGTGGAAGTTCTTCTGCAAAACAAACTAGAAACAGGAGATCTTCCACGAGACTTTCAGATTAAACAATCACATCTCTATTTTTAGAGATGATAAAAATAAAATGTTGACTCAAACCCAAATGAATGAGAACTGCCCACAGTGATACGGTAAAATCACTAAATATATCCATTATACCAAACTTAAATTTGGCACCAAAATAACCTCCAATAACCTGAAAATTAAACATTAAAATTTCATAAAACACTTTCATCACTTCCCTACTATGAACTGAGAGATGCTCAGGATTTTGATGGTGGTGGTGGTGGGTCGGAAAAAAAGCCAAAAAGTTCACCAAGAGATGGATATGGGATGTGCCTTTTTTTTGTAGGCAAGATCCCTGACATTGAAGAATAAAAAAAAAAAGGATTTTGAAAGAGAATAAGTTTTTGTTAAGAGGAGATGAATGAGTGAGGGAGGAAGGAGAGAGGAATGAGTGAGTGAGGGAGTGAACTAAGATTTTGATCCAATTGACTACTTATACAAGTGGTCTCTTTTTTTTAATTTTTCTTTGTATTATTTTTATAGTATGCAATGTTGGTAATTTACTTATGTACTATTGGTAATTTATTTATGTATCATTTATAATTGTTAATTTGTTGGACCTCATTGTAATTTTCGCTCATAATTAATTTAATTTCAACAATTCAAAATCAAATTTATTTTGATCGGTGTGATCCATTAACACCTCTAACAAAGTTATTTTTTTATGGAAGAAGAATTTTAACTTATGTTAGAAAATTTAGGAAATAATTTGATATTTCAAAATTTAGTATCTCAAATTGTTGCACACTTTCAATTTCAATACCCACAAATCCACAATGATAAAACAAAGTCTAATAAAACAATTTGATATTTGTGTATTGGTTGATGTTATTTATTAAAAAAGTTTGGTCGCGCTTGGACGAAAAAGTTTGCTTAATTGAAAAATAGTCGGACTTCGCGCTTGAGCGATGGTATCCGCTTGAGAAAAAAAAAACGCGCATGGGCGTGAAAAAAAGAAACAAAGTGATGGGTTGAATTTATTATATTTTTTATGTTTGAAAAAGTTACATATATTTTTTTAGAGAATGACGAGTATCTAAACTACGAGCCAAACGGCAGGAGTTCGGATAATCGGGAGCGGAAAGCCAAACGGAAGTCACCCCTTTTTCACTCATATTATTTTTGTTTAAAAAAGTGAATTGTTTTTGCACATCAAAATAATCATAATAAAATGATTTTTATTTAACTTGTTAGTTTTGTTACGTTGTTAAGAAGAGTTTTGCACATCAAAACCAGTAAAGAGTAAACAAATAAATAAGTAAACACAGAAACAAATAAACAAATAAAAGAGAAACAAAAAAAGAGAATGGAAACAGAAGCGCGTGAGAGAGAAAGAGAAAATCAACCGTGAGAGAGAGAAGTCCGATTGTGAGAGGGAGAGAGAGAAACGGCGGCGGCGGTGGGCCTTGGTGGTTCGTCGGACTCACGAACTCCGGACGATCTGTTTTCTTTCCTTTTCGTTTCTTCTTGTTCCTTTTGTTTTCTATTGATTTTGGTTCTTTGATTTGTGGTTATGATTTGTTGATCTGGATTGGATTAAAGATGGTGGATGGGTATTTGAAACAATGAAGAAGGAGATGCTGAGTGTTGTCTGTTTTTCTGCTTCTGTTCGTTTTTTTCTTCTTTTTTTTTTTGTTCTGATTTTCCACTCTAGTTTATAGAGTTTATTGATCAATGCTTGTATCCATGAGATAAAATTGAAATTGTATTTGTTGATGTTTTGGAAGAAAAAAATTGATTAGCAGAGATTAAAGAAGTATGAAGTGACATGCACTTTTGATTGTTTGTTAATTTGGTGAAAGCTTGAAACTTAATTTGAGAAAAGGTTGAAAGTTGAAGAAACTGAAAAACAGAGAGTAATAATGATAACAATAAAATAATAATAACAATAAAAAAGAAATAAAAAGAAAAGGGGAGGGGAGGGAATGAGCACGTGGTGCTCTTTTTTTTATATATATATTTTTATTTTTGTTTTATTATAATAATAATAATAGAAAGAAATAAAAAAAAAGGAAATAAATAATGATAAAAGGAAAAAATAAATATTTAACACATTTTTTAGATTTTTTTCAAAAAGTTACTAAAACAGAAATTAACATATTTTTGGATTTTGTAAAAAAGCAAAAAGAACAAATGAAAAGGACAACATTAAATTAAATATATAAAAAACGTCAGGCAAAATTTGGGGTATGACATATAGGTTTGTTAAGTGTACATGTTAAGAAATTAAAAGTTTTTTATTTTAAGTTATTAGTATAATTTTGATTTTTTTAATGACTAGATAATAAATACCTATTTTATATATACTCTGGTCTGGTGGTATTGGCTTAGTATCTTGGAATATCCTCCTCCTTAAAATTTCAGTTTTGATTATCTCTGGTGCCAATTCGGGTTGACTAATTTAGTTTCTTCAAAAAAATATTATAAGTAAAAATTTATTTTGATCGGTGTGATCCATCACTACAAGAAAATATGGGTTTAGCTACGACACAATTCGTAGCTAATTCGTAGCTAATAGCTAGCAAAACAGAGTTTGCTGCAGATTTGTTGTGAATTAGCTGTCATATAGGTCCTAGTATGGATTGGGCGGCAAATTATCCACCAAAATATTTCCTAGCTAATTTGCAACTAATATACATAAACTCCTAGTTAATTCCCAATTGATACATAGTTAAATATTGTGAAAAGTTTATGTTTCCTAACTAAATTGCTAGGAATTGTCACAGCAATTTTGCAATAAATCTCTATCTACATATTCCTAGCTATTTCGTAGCAAAATTCAAGCTTTTTAGAAAAAAAATTATAATTATAAAATGCTACTTATGAAGCCATGGCCAAAACTAAGCTGATTATAAATTATTTAGGCTAAACTATACATTTGGTCCCTCACGTTTATTTTAGGTTTTAATTTGGTCCCTTATGTTTAAAAAGTTTTAATTTGGTCCCTTACGTTTATTTTAGGTTTCAATTTGGTCCCTTCTGTCAGTTTTTGCACATGTGGCAGACAGTTTGCTTACGTGGCAGACGGTTTGCACACGTGGATTGACACGTGGACACCTGGACACGTCGACACGTGTCCAATTGAAACACTGGAACAGTAGAATCTGACGGAAGGGACCAACTAATGCAAACGTTGATAACGTAAGGGACCAAATTGAAACTTTTTAAACGTAAGGGACCAAATTGAAACTTAAAATAAACTTAAGGGACCAAATATGTAGTTTAGCCAATTATTTATCACCCATGAAATAATAAAAGAAAAAAAATTAATTAAATGTGCATGATATACATTCATTAAATCTTATTACCAACAAATAAAGCAAATATGCATGTTATACTTAAAGATATTGATTATACATTAAATCTAATCTAAACTACATATATAAATTAAATCGTGACACATTTCATATACATTACATTGAGGCTATAGAAAAATTTCACATACACATAGAAAAATTTCATATACATTATTGAATATACCTTACTTCTAATCCATTGACAACTGTGTGCATAGGGATGTCAGATGTCTATGATTTTGATGTCGTCCTTAACCAAGTCAACTTCCTGCAAATCAAAACAAGGAACATAAGCATTGTGCAAATAGATTTATAATTGTCTTCATTTGATAACTATAGTTTATAATTCCTTATGGTAATCAAGTCCATTTGATATGATTATAAACCATCTAAATTAACATCCAAAACTCTCAGCAGAGACACTCACAAGAATCATATGTATGCAATGCCAAAAAAGTAACCTCGTATCCCACTAAAGCACAAGAAAACACCTCAGGAAACATCACATCTCATGTGCAAGATAAAAAGGTTTCAAACTAAAGAGAACTAAGCAAGCCAAGCACCTACAGTGTAATTCATACATCATATCAAAGATCAAGATATACTATTACACTTTATGAAACCAAAATATCAGAAAACACTCCAGGAAATTATACTAGTACACAAAGCAAGTTGGGAGTTGATCCTATTTCAGCAAATTATACAATATTTTGCTAACAGATTATCCGCTACTTCGAATTCATTAGCATGAAAGCACATACCTTCAACCATCTGACTGCAGTTCCACCGTCTTGTAAGCTTATTACCCATCTAATCTAAATATTGTTTCAATAAACAAATGCCAAATGAGAAAGAATTTTATTTCATCTTTTGCTTATAACCAGAAATTGCATGAGAAAATTATATTACCTTATGATACAACAAAATATTCAGTATATCTAGAACAACATTTGGGTCTGCACTTGATGCTATACAACCTGTATGAGTTCATAACAAAACATTTTTAATCAAGTAAGTTAGCACTCTATCCAATATAATAGGACTCCAGAAGTTGCATCAGTTTAAATGCTAAGGTCATACACAATTTTAAAAATAGAGATACATGCCTATACACACATAGCTCAGCAATAAGTTAACTAGTATTATCCTTAAGTTTCCCTGTCAAAGTTCTTACTTACATAAGACATCATGGCACAAATAGAGACTTCAAACTCCGTACCTTATACAACACTTGGTCTTTGCAAAGAACCTCTGATTCTTACCTCTGGTCTTGAATTAGGGACTCCACTAGACATTTCAAGTTCCAATATCTACTGGCCATGTGCATTGTAATACTGTAACGAACAAAGAACTGATTTCAACGAATTGAAGCAATCAATCCACAATGCACTAACTGACTGATACATATAGTTTCCTCCATTTATGTTGAAACTCAAATAGTATAACATTATAATTTAAAGAATAATGTGACAACTTGAGAGGTTATTATTCCAAACATATACATATAGTTTCGACCATGTAATCTTTTCATTTTCAACAAGAGGGAGAGATAGCTATCATGTTTCTATCAACTCCACAGTATGACCTATAATTGGTCTGCTACCATAATTGCATCAAAAACAAAACCAACTTATAAGGTAAAAATTGGTCTGCTACCTCAGAATTTATCATTCATAATCTTTAAGGTTAAATTAAGATAAAAAAAATTATTGCCTTGTGTTGTGCAATGTGTTCTATCATTCACAATCTTAAGGTTAAATTAAAAATAAGCACCAAAACATTCATCTAATTAACAAATCATGTCCTTGAGATAAAAATTAATATCATAAGAGCATCAAATATGACGAGTGATGGCAGTGATTCATCCTCTGATTGGTGAGGCACTAGTTAGTTCATGAAAAATATAACAACTTCAACAAAGATGAAAGATGCAAAAGAACAACTTAAAAAAATACTAAATTACCCTCACCTCCTCCTTGATCTTGTGGAAACTACAACAAGTAGTCATAGCCTTATACTCTCACCTTCTCTTTGATCCTAACATCATATATGGTTCTACCCTCATGCTCTTTTAAAGGCTGCACTGCACACATCCAGAACATATAATCAGTGATGATCAATCAAGTGTAAAAAATACAGAGAAGGAAAAATATCTATCAGCATTATACTCATTTTATTAACACAAAAAAAAAACCAGGAAAATTGAAGTTTGACATTGTAAGCAGCCTAACATCCAATTTTGGTTTCTTTAAAGAAATCCAATATCAGGTCAGAATTAAGGCTTCAAATTAATGGCACACTCACATTTCATGAGGAACATCTATGTTCCAATATCAAGTAAACATTGAAATTCCCCCTACAAAAAAACGAACAGCAAGAGTAACTACATTATAGCATCAGAAAGTAATTGTGCAAAGTAACATAAGTGTAACCAGATGCAAAGTAACTATATAGCAGCAAAATATTCCCCCCGGACGTTTTCAATAATATACTTCTCACCATTACTAGAGTTAACTGCATGTTATAGTTAGAGACAAAAGTCATAAATGGACTGCATTGCTGAATACGCAAACCCACACACACACACACACACATCATTCAATTATAAGAACTCAAGTTGACAGGATGCAGGGGACAGTTGGAAGATAAATGCTATAGTTATTCAATTAAAGTACTAGTTAGATTCATGTTATTTCACTAATAAAGTACTAGAACCTTTTTTCTTGCACTGATGGCATGTTCTGGAAGATAATTTGCATATGTCCTAATCTGAGAGTGTTCACCCTTAAGGTTTGGCAAAATGAAATTGAGAAGATAACCGGATGTGGCTTACTGCGATGAAGAGAGAAGATGACCGGAAGCGTCGCGGTGGCGGCAGGTTATAAAGCCATCTCCCAATTCCAAAGCAAGCTTTAATGCTGCCAACTGCACGTGCTCATCACTGTCATATAAACCACATCATATTTTGGCCTTTAATCAAATAAAATAGAAACAACTATATTGAAGCAAAATAAAAAATACTTGACTATAATCATAATGCTCAGAAATCACAACTTTTTAAACCTCACCATGTAAGGATAGGCAACCTCCACTCAATTAATACCTTATGCCTTTGCCGGAACCATGTTACAGAGAGTAAGTTCTACAGTGAGTTAATGAACTCCAAGCCTCTCATATGATTTGAAAGTATCTACATAACGATTAATTCATGTCAATTTCACAAACCATCACTACTCATCAATTCTCTAAAATGTGAAACTAAACTACTAAGCATTTTCTTGAATGAGTACACAAACATAATCACTTGGTAAGTACATAAACACTTGGTGAACCCTCCTCCCTTAAAAGCTAGCTATCATGTTGGACGAGCGAAGCATCCCATACTTCTTGATAATCATAATCATATATATTGATACCAATACCAACACCAAATCAATTGCTATGGCCAAATCCTTTAATGTGTTATGCACACTAAAACTCCAACACCACTTTCACAAAGCCAAAGATCTTATACAAGTTAAGCGGTGTTTGGCTTCTGGTTTTTTGCTTACTATGATTAATCTAAATTCTAAACTTAGTCACTCGGTGATAAGTTTCATCATTACAACATAATATTCCCTTGGAATCCTTTCTACAATGATTATACTATGGCATGTCAATTATGCAATGTGAACTATGGCATGCTTCACATAGTCAAAACTAAACTAAAATGCTAGAAAATAGTATGTTTATTAGATAAGATGACACTAGCTGATGTGCAAGCTTCAATACCATGTCATGTTATAAGTTCTTTCAAATGCTGGAAAATGATTTATTGCACAATTAAAAAAACTACATAACCATTAGAGCACAATTGAAAAACTACAGGAAAATCAAAGCACAAGTTCCTTTAATGGATTGCAACCTTATCTAGTTTATCTCTTCAACATAAGTTGCCTCCGCCACATCTTCGTGTATGCTTCTTGGAACAATGATCAACAACCAAGACCAAAATACAGTAATGCTCACAATTTTCCAAACCTGAATCGAATAAAAAGCAAGAAATGAAATAAAAACTTCAAGTTAAAAATGATAATATGAAATTAGGGTTCAGGATTGGGAAAATTCTTCCAAATGTGAATCAAAAGTACGAGAAATGCAATCCAAAATCTGTAGAATTAAGGAACGCTAGTATTGAATGCAAATTTCAGAAACAAACAACATCAAACCTATTTAACATTCATTATACCTATTCAAATCAATAAACAATTTCTCTTGGATATAGTATATAGAAGTCTAATCAAATCTAAACCTGCAAGCATCAAATTTATTGGAAATAGACAACTATATACACACTTATATACATACACACATACATGCATCTAATCAAACTCAAAATTGAAAACAAGAATTCAAGTTGATTAATCACAAAAGCCATAAACTAGAGGAAATCAATTACCTTAGATCGAAGAAAACGCGGCGAAGTAGCAAAATCGGTTGAAATCAATCAGAGAAGCACTGAATTAGCGATTCAGACGTGAAATTGAGTGAGCAATTAGGTTTTGCGCGAAAGCGATTCTGCGAGATAAATGTGAGATCGATTCAGATGGAGAATATGTGAGATCGATTCAAATGGAGAAGATAAGAGATTGAATCAGATGAATTCGTTTCTGATTTTGAGAGCTTCAGATGTGAGATCGATTCTGCTTCATGATTTTGACAGAGGAAGAAGATGCGATGAAGATGATGAAACGCGATGAAGATGAAGAACTTGCGATGAAGATGCTTCATGATTTTGAGTGGAGATTTTACATTTCTCGATGTGATTCTGTGTTTCTGAGATAAAGAAGATGATTTTGAATTATTACAAATAATTTTTTAATTTATTAAAAATAGTAATAAAAAGTAACTGAAGATGAAGTTAATAAAAAAAGAAAAATAAACACAGAAAAAGTAAATAAGTTGAAAAAAGATTTGACCGGTTGAGTGGAAGGCTTTTTAACAGAGACTAACTACAAACTCAGTTTGTAGCAAATTTTTTGTAGCTAATCTGACATTCTCTTGTAGTGCATTAACACCTCTAACAAAGTTATTTTTGATGGAAGAAGAATTTTAACTTATGTTAGAAAATTTAGGAAATAATTTGATATTTCAAAATTTAATGTCTCAAATTGTTGCACACTTTCAATTTCAAGACCCACAAATCCACAATGATAAAACAAAGTCTAATAAAACAATAAAATAAAATAAAATAATTAGCTGCAACGTAAAATATAAGGTTGAGAGAAAGAACACGCTTGCAAGATTTGGCTAGAGAATAACCTCTTCAGCTGTGTACTGTACGGGTAAGATTGGCAAGCCAATCCAAAATTGTGAAATAAAATCAAAATTTGTCTTCTTCCATTTGTTTGTTATGAATTTATATGTATATAGCTAATAACTAACTTTATGTGACATGTCAAAACTCATACAAAAGTAATATATTACGGAGTAGAAATAATAATTTAGTAGAAATAAAATGTAAAAGCAACATAATATAATAATTTTAATAATTTTATTTTAATAAATTTTGGTATGAAAAGATAAAATTATTGTCATTAATGATGTATAAAAAAAATAGACACATGTTTATTATTGTTTTTTTTTTGTCTTAGTTGAAGTGGTAATTTACTGGAAATTAAACTCACATAATGTAGAAATTAGTATATTATTAGAGATATAGGTTAGTGTAGAAATTATAAAAAAAAATAGTCCCATATATTAATATATGAGTAGAAAAAAATTCATTGTAAAAAATGGTATCTTTTTTGTTATGCAAATTAAAATGATATCTAGATACAATACAATAAGAAATTAAAAAGTGATTTTTTCAATAAGAATATTTTTTTTCCTTAATAAATTGGAATTTATAAGTTTTTTAAAAAATTATTTGTGTTAATTAATCACTAGTTGCTTGTGATTTTCAAAGATTAATATTAATAAGTTTTATGATAAATATTTTTAATTAATCACTATCTTAAATAAGGTCACAATAATATTAACAAGGTTTTTGTTTGAATTTTGAAAATAAAAAGCATAAAACTCAAGTTTTGGATAAGACGATGTTGATCTAGTGATCTATTCCATTTTTACCTTCGATATCATACTTTGGAAATGCAACAACAATGTTATAAATAGACTTTACAACAATACTCAAATTCCTCAACAACAAAAAAAAAAAGAATACTCAAATGTGTTTTATTTACTTTTTAATATCAACTTTCAATTTTTTTATTAACAAACACATTTTCTTGTTTTCTAATTTCTAAATTATTTTTTATAAAAAAATAGATTGTCAAATTTATTTTATTTCAAAAAACAATTTTCTTTTTTAAATCAGCCTTGATGATACAAACAACAGGATTTTGCTGGTTTTTGTTTAGGTCAATAATATTTTAGCATCCTAACAACCCCACGCTCTGTCCTCTCTCTAAGCTTCGACCGCCGCCCTCCTCCCCTAAAATCCAAACTTTTCTCTTACCATGTAGTTATGGTGGCTTGGTGGTGCTCGTGATTTCTCATGTCATCACCACAATACTCCGGTGGGCTCGTTTCTTCACGGAGTTTGTTCCTAACCCACGCCGTCGGTGTTGGGTGGTTTTTCTTCAACCGTCATCGCCGCCGCTTCAGTGCTTCGTCGTTTGCGGTTCTGTTACGGGGGTGACTGGTTTCTGTGCAGCCCAGATCTGTTCGTGATGGGTTGGTCTGAAAGGGTTGTGTGGTGGTGGTGCACTCGGCTTTGCTGGGTGGTTGGTGGTGCCGCTGCTCTCTAGTGGTTCCCCTGCGCGCTGGAGAACGAAGTTGTTCTTCACTTTCTGGTGGCTCTGTTTTAGGTTCGGCTGTGCTGGTTCTTTCTCTGGAGCTACTGGTTTGTTGGTTAAGTATGTGTTGTTGATACTGGTTGTTCTTCACTTTCGTTCTTGCATCTGTTTTGGTTCCTTGGATCTAACAGTATGCAGGGGCTTGAGTTTGCTTGACCCGAAAGGGTTCTTGGTACCTGCTTTGTTTTTTCAGAGGGAAGTGTACATCTCCTTTCTTTAATGGAGTATAAAACACAAAACACTTTCTTCATGCCTTCTCCTTTTTTCCATTTCCATGTAATAATTAATTAATGTATATCTTGACAAAAATAAATAAATTAATGTATATTAGGCATCCAACTACTTTCAACCTCACTAGAGGAGCATACCTGCCAGCTCTATCTTGGTTGCAAATATGTAGTGGCCTGGTGCCAACAATGCCAGTGAATTTTGTTTCATTTTTTTTCTCTATAAAATAATTTTGTTTCATTTAGACAATATTGTAAATCATGTTTATCTTTGAATCAAAGTATTAGGAAGCAAGCTAATCATTTTTCTCATACTCTTGCATTGACATTAAGATTTTATGCTATCTTCCTTTTTTTTCATTTTGTACTTAAGCACATTTACTTTGTGCAACATTTGGTGTTGTTTTGGTTTGGAATCATGACTTATATGTGTCCTAGGTTTTTTGTTGTTTTGGCTTGGCATTATGGCTTATTTGTGTCCTAGGAATTTTGTTGCGGTCCATATTTTGACAGACTTAATAGTACTATACTTTGTTCTCCGTGGAACACGATATATATTTGTTATAAACTTTTATCAACAATAAAAATAATCATCTTTTCATGAATTATAAATTTTTATAGTAAGTATAAATTTCGTATGCAAAATACCCAAAATTGCTTAGTACACCGCCCAGATTTCTAGTGCACCTCCCAGATTTTTAGGGGGTGCGCTAAGCAATATGAGGGGTGTAGCAATTTTCATTATTTATGCACGGTACATAAGGAAAAAGCTTATGCACCATAATCACTCCCTATTTTACAGCTTCTTTTTTAACGTGATCATTATAAGAATTTATTTATTTTTGGTGAATTTGTCGATCAATTATATTTAATCAAACTAAGTATATCAACGTTATATTTTATCAATTATATTTAGCATTATAAGGTACATAATATGCTCACATTTAAAACATAATAAACTCATGGAGCAATTTAATTATAAGGGATAAGAATAGTCTTTCATTAAAATAATAAGGGTAAAAATGGAAGAAAAAATGATAAATTATAAGCTATAAGTTCATAAGCTACTTAAAATAACGTTTGAAAAATAAGTCATAAGTCAGTAAAATAAATACGGTTACCAAATAGATCTTTTAACTTATAAACTATAAGACATAAGTTATAAGTCAATTTTCTGATCTTACCAAACAAACCATATGATGTGTAGCTACTAGCCACCACCATATGCCAGAGATGATGATCTTTCAGCCCCAATCAGGCCCGGCCCTGAGGGTAGACAATGAGTGCAATGGCCTACGGCCCATTATTTTTAGGGGCTCAAAATATTTTGTTATACCTACCTACTATTATTGAAAGTAACAAATCAATTATATTTAAAGAATGAAAACATACTATTATAAAAAAAATCAATTATATTTAAGTAAATAAAATATGATTAAACCCAAGAAATAGATGTTATTTAAAATGTGATTGAGATCCAATTTTTTTATGCCTAGTAAATTATTAGGCATAATGATAGGGTTAAAATAGAACCCTGCAGAACAACAAAAAGACGGCACTACTTGTCTTTGTTCCTAATTCATATTGATTTTGTTTTGTTTTTTTTCTTTCTAATTCTTGAATTCTTGTAAGTTGTAATGTATGTAAGAATGTTATAGGTTTTTCTTGTTTAGGTTTTGGCGTTGTTTTATTTTTTTGTGTTCTCATTTTATTAACAAGTTATTTAATTTATTTTCTACAAATTGTTATACTTAATATGTTATTTTTTGCATCCAATTTCAACTATTTGGATCTTACGATTTTTCATTTGTTCTTCGAAGTCAGCATTCTACTTCCATGTGCTATTGCTTTCTACTTGAGTTTTTTTTTTCTATTTGAAGCTTAGAAGATGTTGCCTAAGAAATATTTATGTGGTAATGAAAAAGAAAATAAAAAATGAAAGGAAAAACTAATAAAATCACAACAAGGGGCTCTTGAAAAATTTGTTTTCAAAAAATAGATATCCAAGAAATATGTATTAGTGCTATTATATTAAATGAAAGATTTTTTTTTTTTTGCCTAAGGCCCATAAAATGTCAGGAACGACACTGGCCCCAACTTAAGTTCATATGAGGAGTTGATGAAAATTAATTTTTTGGTTGATAAATCTTTTTTTTTTTTATGAAAATTATTATCTTACATGTACTATGCTCAAATAAAATTTTAAAAAATGTGATAAACCCAAAAGTAAGTTCTTGAAAAGAATGATTAATAGTAGGTATTCTCGAGTGAACTGGGGAAAGTGATATAGGTGACATGGGGCACCCCCACTTTAGTACCCAACCAGGTCACAGTTTTAGCATAATGACTAATGAGTCTCTTTTATATTATGTCATTCCACTATATATATTAATCAACATTTCAACTTAAAGGAGTCAACAAATATGAAAAAAACCTTATTACACTTAGAAATTTTTTACTATGATATGAATTTTTTAAACGGCAAAAGTTCAAGATAAAATTAACGAAAATTATGATCTAAAAAATAAATTTTGAGTTCATTTTTTTAGAGGAACTTTTTATGATGGTATAAATATACTTGTGATAAATTCATTCAAAAATACAAGTTTTTTTTAACAACAGTGACCAAAATTAAATACAAGATTATTTTCTAAAGAATACAAATTTAATAAAAATTAAGTAAATATTAAACTTAAAAGTCACTGTTTTTTAGGGAGCAACAAAATTTAGCCCTTATGTCCTAAACGAAAACTATAAATTTAAAGTTTTAAAAAATAATATGCAAATATGGATGAAGAGCTAAAAAGGACAAACACAAAGAGAAAAATATAAAGAACCAAATTGTTTCCTGAAATTAAATTAAGATATTATAAATATAAAAAAAAATATTGTCTAAAGTCAAACTCTTATTACTATTTAAGTTGACAGCTTATGAGCAGGTGCAGTATACTTGAATCACAATTCACAATAGAAAGTACCCAAAAAAATGTATAGAGAAATGTAAGAAAGTGACCCTTCACCAGAACAAGCTCCATCTCGATCTATGACATAAATTAACTCTCTCCATCTAACAAACAATTCATTGCAAATCATCAATGAATTGCTTTGTACTTGAAACATTAAAGAGTGACACAACTAAAAGAATTGAATATATAAAACCACAAAGATCAAAACAATGTAATAACAATATTACTAATACTAATTAAAAGGACTACATTGTTAAATATTCAAATATATCTTAATGATGATGCTCATCTTCATGTACATATCATAAAGCTCTACAAAACTTGATAGAGGCCATACAATTAAAGAAATGAAAATGTGAATGTACATTTACTTCAAGGGATTACATAACTTATATATAGCGAGTAACAAACTACTAACTAACTATTAACTAATTACGTAATATGTAGGACTAATCTTCGAGAATGTAGAATACCGGTTAAGAGACAACTCGTATTCCAACATATGCAACTTTATTCTTATCACCACGATTCGAACCAAATTTTGGTTGTACCATTTAATGTTCTTGTGATTCCACTTCTAATGTTGGATTATTTTCTCTCAATTCTATGCCATCATTTCTAAATGAACCACTTTCTATGTTTTCTCCTCCATTGTCTATAATAACTTTGTTTTCTCTACGAAGACAAACCTTAGATCTACAAATTGGACAAATTGGTTTCTTCAAAAGCCATTTGTCAACACATTGAGTATGAAAACTATGTTTGCAAATAGGCAATAATCTACACTTATCACCAATAATGAAATTCTCCAAGCAAATTGCACAATCCAAAGAGTCACTTATATTTTCTCTAGCAACATAATCATAACATGGAAGCTTCTTCAAAAGAGATTTAAAAATGAATCTTTTGTAAAAGCATTTATAAAATAGGACCAAGAACATCATTACCAAAATAGTTAGTACTAAAATTTCACGACCTGCCGCTCTCAACAAAGGACAAACAATTCTAATTAAAACATGTCCAGACGTACATTTTATAATTAAATATGGAAACATAATCTTGTATTATCAATGCATGTTTAAGACAAATTCATAAAATTGAAACCTTTTTGGTCTTCGCGTCTTGAATCTTGATTGACGAAGTTATGGAACCCGGAATTATAAAATATAGCAACCAAAGATCTCCTCAAGAAAAACCATAAACTAGAAGAAAAGCACAAGAAAGAGCAGCTAATTTGAAGTTCCAATGATTTTCTTGAATTTTGGTCTTTTAACTCTCTAGTTCTTAGAAAATAAGAACGCTGATAATTTGGAGTTCAACTGATTTATATAAAAGTGAGTTGATTGTGTTATAGAAACTCAAGAATTTCTTTTAAAAGAGCATAATTGTACAGCATTAATACAAATTGGTCATTTGTGTATTATTAGGTGATTAAAATGTCCATAGAGTGGGTGGGAAGGTAACCATTTTTATAAGTGTGTAAGCAAAATTTCACGGTTAGCTTGTAATTTGAAACTTTTCCTTTTTCCCTCTAATTCCCTTCTTTTGGTTTTTGCAGTATGTACGTACCCCTTTTAGTTCTCTCATTAACATGAGACAAAAGATATGTACTCGTTTTAAGATTATTTATACAAATTAATAAAATTGATAAATTTTAATTTTATGTATGAAATTAGTAGTATTTTTCAATAACATTGTTTACTATTTATGATCATATTTTATTTATTTTTCTCTCTGCAAGAAATATTTAAAGTTATTGTTGACAAAACAATATTTAATGTTGAATTGAGTTTTGAAAACAACAATTCAACTGGACCAATATTTTTTACAAAAGCAACGAGTAATAAAAAGGAATGGATGGGGACAAAATAATTTTTTTAAAATTAAAATTAGAGTGCAAAAACGTCACGTGAAAGGAGACACACCTAAGAGTATTAATTTGTTCATGCAAGAAATAAAAACTTTTGTGTGGACGTAGTAGAATAGCTGAATAGGTTAGTTTCTTGAAACATGATGAATCGTAGTAGAAGAGTTTAATTGTCTATCAAATGAGTGATGCAAAATAATAGCATTTAGAAATGAACCCTACATAAAATTGTAGATTAGCGTCTAAAGTATTTTTATTAAATGAAATTTGTCTTAATGTATGTGAATGATGTAGCAATGATTTAAGTCTATGTATGTCTATTGTATGTATGTCATTTTTCTTTTTATCGTATGTATGTCATTTTTCTAGTATGGATAAAGAGGCCAAAATATTTACCTAAAGTAACAAAAAGACAAACATAGATTGGGTGGGAGAATACAGTAAATCTATGTGATAGTAACAATTTCACACTAAAATCATGTGGATACCTTTTGTACACATGGGTTATAAACTAATTAAGATTAAAATTACAAAATCAGAAGGGTAAAAGTCTAAAGGAAATGAAATACTATCTTATCTTAAAGTTGAAACTACAAAAATAAAATAACTGAAAGGTAAATAAATTTTTAAAGATTTATTTATCAAAATATCACAAACTACTTTATTAGCGTGTTTTGGGACAATAGTTAAGAAAACAAAAAAAAAAACTATGTAAGAAAAGAAATCTTTTCAAAAAATTTAAAATAATAAGTATACTATTTTAAAAAAAAAATTAGTTTTTTAACTAGTGTTGCAAAATATTAGTTAGCATTTTTCATATTACACTTTTTCTATGTACCTTAATATAAAACTTTTCAAAATTTTACATGCATTTAAAAGAATTTTTGTTATAACAATGTCTCTATTTACTTTACTAACGGAAAATGTAACAAGACAAATTCTCTCATAGGATATTAATTTGTATAGATTAAAAGTTAAAACATACAAGTAACACAAAATTTTGATAGGATTATTTATACAACTATTTTGCTTAATGATATGCAAGAGTTCAGAATCAATCTTGTAACAACTAGTTTAACAGATTCAAATCTCTTATCGCTTCAATCCATCATTGTTTAGTTTTCTGTTTTTGGTATTAATAGAAAAACAATTATCAAAAAAATTATCAAGTGGGTACGAATTATCAAAAGTGTATATCCTCCTTTTTTAAAGGAGCACTCATTATAGTTTTCTAGTACATACTAGAAGGTATGGATAACTTTACATCAGATTCATCTTTTTGTTGCTGCTTGTCTCAAATCTCAATACTGATTATGGAACAGACATACTCATGTTTGTTTGCTTCCTACATGAGAGGTCCCTGATTTGGTTACAAATTAGTGGTTGCCACTGGCCAGTGATCTAGAAAACCAATCAAATACTTGATTCTTTCAAATTAATGTGTAGACCCTAAAGAATGATATTTAAAATACAAACTACAAGCTCATAATTAATATATGCAGGCCACCTCTGTTCCCTCCAAAGAATATTACAAATTACAATTTCATCTACCAATTCAAATAATTGAGCTTCTCACTGTTTATGCATCTTAGCACATGATACCTCCACCATTGAATTGAATCTATCTATAATAATTGAAAGTAGGTAAGTGAATTAGAATGTGAATTTCATGATGTAAAGTTAGAATGGATAACAGTAGTGAAGTGAATGATGTAGTAGCATAGCATAACTGTGAAAGTTCTATTTCAACCACAATACAAATGCCGTTTTCATTCAGTTTCAGTATGTTGTCACGATACTAATTTGAACTTTCCAGCTAAAGCAAATGTGCAAAAATTAACTAGTTGTTTAGACTAATACTTCAATGGCTTGTTTAGTCAGTTTCAAATGGGAGAATGATAACAAAGACCACACAGCATTGCTTTGATGTGACCTGTAACTATTCCTAATAATGCAAGTTATTCTCCAAATCTAAAAAGTTAATGGTCCACTGATTAGTACTAATGACCTGTGATCATTACTAATAATTCATGTTCTTCCTCTAACATTTGAGTTATTAACAAAAAATGTTGATGTATTATAAATAGCATAACATTGGTGTGTAAAATACTAAAATCAACAATACTAGTAAAAGATGAACAAGACCTGCAGAATTGAGACATAGAATCGATTCTTTACATGCCCGACATCCACATTGAATTTGTAAACTTCATAAAAGAAACTCAATTACTTACAAGCAATTCAATGGACGAGAAATAACGAACGTAATTTATATATCTATCAAATATCATCAATCAAGGGTAGCATAGGTAACCTCGGCTAGGTAAAAAAGATACACCATAAATCTTTGGCTCAATACGTGCTTTGAACGGTAACTCAAATCATCTCAACTCTCGCACTGTATTTACAGAAGAAAATGGCATGCAAACCAGGAAATAATGAAGTGCACTAACTGAATTCATGCGTGTGTCATGAAACAAGACCCTCCCGTGCGTTGCTGGTCACACGAAGTACAGCTTGGGCACTTAAAGGAGACAGTTTTGAGTGACAGAAGTTTTCCCAAGATTCTGACTTGGTTTCTGGATCCTCAGATGCTGTCTCAGTTTTTGGATCCTCGGACACTGTCTTGGTCTCTGTATCCTCAGATGCTGTCTCAGTTTTTGGATCCTCAGATACTGTCTCAGTTTTTGGATCCTCAGATACTGTCTTAGTCTCTGGATCCTCAGATACAGTGGCTGCTGGGATGAGATCGTGAAATTTCTCATACACATTTTGAAGCTCGAGAAGTAGGGTTCGAGCTGCTTCTCTGGACTCAGGAAGCTGGTCGCTCAACTGCGATGCAGCTACTTGAATCAATTTGTCAATGCCATATGTTTTTATGCCTTCTGCACCCTATCCAAACAAAGGAGAAAATGTTAATGGATCCACATTCAGTCACAAAAAAAGACTGGCCATATTAATTACCCTTTCTAGCTCAACAGAACCCCCTTTAAATTTAACTAGAAAATGCATGAAACAATTTAAAAGTGCTGCGGTGATTTAAATCATTTTGGAAAAACCCTACCCTTCAACAGAATTGTGTTCATTACTGTCAAATAATTTGAACAATACCATATAACATCCTAGATCTTACCTTAAAGACAAAATCTTAGAATTAGTTTCTTATCTAAGAGTATCTTATATTATCTCTTGCTACTAATTTTCACAATTCTTGGTTATTAATATATATATATATATTTCATTTCCTATTTGATTATATTTAGGAGTAGTGTTAATATAAACTAAGGTCAATGCTTAGTCTTTCAAATCAATATTAACCATAATTATAAATCAAAGCCTGCATTTCTATATCTTCCCTCCTCCTTCTAAAACCCTATAACTTCCACACAGGCCTAGATCCTTTAATACAATAACACAAATAAATAAATAAATAGCAATGATATAAGGGGATTTATATTCATACAACTGATATATATAACTATTGCAGCAAATAGACTGGACATTTTTTAAACAGAACAACAAAGATAGATATAAAGATAGGGATAGATTGATCGAGAGAGACTTGCATGTGTGTGTGTGTGTGTGTATTGGTTGTCTCATAAACAGTTTCAGAGCATTGCATTTGCACGGTAGAATAAAATAGATATAAGGTTGTTATTATTACTAGCAGGTTAACAGATAAATAAGCATTAACTTAGAAAAACATGTGTGCCCAATAACAAAATTAATATTTTCAGAGCATGCCATCTATCATTTTAGACCTTTGATGGTTTTTTGTAGACTTTTGCTTGTTGATCACCACAAAATATCCTATTTTATTTTGCTATATGTTAGGCAGTATACCAACAACAAAAGAATTACATGCATCATCATCACAAACCATTCCCAAACAAACATAGACATCAGAAGCTTTGTTAAATAATTTGTGACTGAAACAAAACTTTTTTTAAAATTCAGTCAGATATCCAAACAAAGGTAAAAGATTGTGGAATTTCAACGTGAATGGTTACCAAGGTTATTTCTTTGCATCATTAATTTGCTTCGTAAAATTTCGGTTTTCTTACTTTTCTTCTTGCCGCCAGAAAATTATTCCATGGGAAACAGTTCTAGAAATAAGTTAAAAGCAAGAGACAACAATATGAGCAAAAGTCATAAATGCACTCATACCAGTCGTGGAACACTTCGAGAAAAGCACATTGATGCCTTGGCACGAACACGAGGATGCTTGTGCTTAAGGTATGGTTGCAATTTTGGCAACAAAGAAATGGGGGAAATCCAAGTAGTCATTAATATCAAGGCTCTTTCTGCTGCCTCGCATACAAAGCGTTTGTCCTGTGAAGATTTGAGAAGAAGCTGTACTAGCTGCATTCACCCATATGGAACATGTCAATTTACTATCACAAGAGTATGATGAGATTCCATAATGCTTTAAGTGAGCAAATTTAATAGTACACAAAAAAAATTCTGACTTACCAAAGGATCCAATGAGTCTATTATAAGATCATTATATGCACTGAAAATGTCAGCAGATGTCATAATGGCAGTTTTGATAACAGCACTCCTAGGACTTTTCAGGGCCTTAGCAATATGTGTGATCACATCCCCCCTGTTTATCATATAGCATATGAATAATTTAAGAAAATTCCAAGCAAAACCCATTGGATATTAACCAATGACATTTCAATTTAAAAACCAACATTCAATCAGAAAACATTAAAGAAAAATGTTCAATACTTACAGAATATCAAGCATTGCTTCCTTATGAAATATAGACAAACGACGTACATTATTTAGAGTATCACAAACCAGGACCCAGTCCTTTGAGTTAAGTCCAGTTAAGAGGGTCTGTAATAAAACAAAATAACTATAATGACATAACATATGTATTAAATGTATAATATATAAAGCTAATAATCAAAGGTAAACGCCTAAAAAGAAAAAAGTGAAACATGCAAGGTATTGAACCACACCAATTTCAATGATTATTAACTTTTCAAAACCATCTAGTCCCATTAGTAAAAAAAAAAACCATCCAGTCCCTCTACCCAAAAAACTGAATAAAATAATACCTTGAGACAAGTATCAATATCTTCTACATCATTCAACTTCTCAGATTCAATGTATTCTACTTCTACGGTTCCAGTCTCTACAACAGAATCAGCAGGCACAACCTGATTTCCATTAACATGAGGGGAAACCAAAGAGGAACCATTTCTCTTCTTATCACATTCTTCAACATTTACATTAGGATTATCAACTGTAGGCTTGGCCAAACACGCCTTACCAGAGCACTCGCTCTTCCTTTCAGTTGCAGGAATAGTATTGAGGTCCTTAAGAGTTGTCTTTGACATCCTTGTCAACTATAATCTGATATCAAAAACAAAGACAGTCAATCAAACTCAACACTATCAGCTACTCAAACAACCATTTATTTAAGTTCTGAACAAACAAGTACAATGGAAAAATAAAACAAAGTTAACAACAAAACTCTTACATCAAGATCTGAACAAAAACAACAAAGAACTAATCACCAAATAAACAAAAAATTAACACCATAGAGCAAAAAATTATTTAAACACTACTGGTTTCCCATATCTCTCCAAGTTACAGTTACAACACCACTGTTCTTATTTTCCGAGTCTTAATTCGAGTTATCATAAACACAGACACACATTTATATTGAATTTCCATGATAAACAATTACAGCAAAAAGCTGACTCAAACCTTAGAACTGAACTTTCACATCAAATACAACACTGTTAAGTCAAGATCTAAACTCAACAACAAAGAAACAAACATGAAAATAACAATTACAAACCACACAACAAAATTGATTTATTCACTCTGATTTTTCATATCTCAACAAATCACAAACTCGCAATTATGCTACCATTGCTCTTATTTCCTAGTTCTCAATCTCAGATATCACAAACAAACACACATCGAAATTTCCAATAAATTTAATGATTGCAAATGGCAATTCCAATCTTAGAACTGAAAAATTCCACTTCAAACACAACACTAAAACCGGATACACTTTGAATCACCGCACACAAATCACCATAAACAAATATAATGAGGCAAAATCATAAGCATTATTACATACAATCAACAATAATTTCAACTCAAAAATCAAAGCAATTAAATCACTTAATATCAATAACAAAAATAACCAGATTCAGTACAAAATCAAAACAACTTACTAACGAAACAGAATAACAAAGCAAAATCACAAGCATTATTACACATGATTAACAATAATTCAACTAAAAAATCAAACCGATTCAATCACAGCCTAAATCACATAAAATAAAGAACAACAAAATCAACAGATTCAGTTCAAAATCAAAGCAACTTCGTAATAAAACTAAATCTCCAAAAAAATTAAAATCGGTACTATACAATTACAAAATCAAACAGCAAGATCTCAGCCTGTGTTGCAGTAAACTATAGGAATCTTCATGAACAATTGAACAAACACATTAACATTTCAATCATAAATCCTAACACTACAAGCATTAGATTCAAAATTCAGAAAAATTCTATAAAAAAAATTCTAAAAAGTAAAAAATCGGCACAGTAATTACAGTGAATCGTACGGATCAGAATGAAATGTAGAGAGAGAAAGTGAGAGAGAGTACCTGAGAGTGATGAAAGAAGAAAATGCAGAGAAAGTGAGTTGAGAGAACGAGTTGTTAAGAAGAGTGAGTCAACTCGGAGTTGAAGAAGACGAAGAAATGAAATTGAAAAGAGTGGGATTTGAGTTTATATTAGTAACCGACGAGTGATGAAAGAAGAGAAAATGTTGCGGAGACTAAAACGACGCCGTATTAACTGGAAACGGACCAAGGCCGGCAAAATTGGAGGGTTAAATAATAAAGAGGGGAGATTGGGTCCCTGGTTGCTTACATTCACAAATTTTCCATATTGGGCGCATTTTTGGTCGTCGGATCAAAATCTAACGGTTTATATTTTAAATTAGTGAGAAAAAAAATTAGTCTTCATAATTTTCTAATGTTTCAATCTAGTCTTTAAAATAAATAAAACACAAATTCGTCTTTGACATTTTGCATTAGAAACAAAAGTTTTTTTTTTTCCAAATAGTTTAATGGTTAGAAATTCTACTCTTAAGATAAACTAGTGAGATGGTCAGAGTTTAATTTTCAACCATTATATATATAATAATATAATATCTATGTCGACTGAGTTAAGTTCACGTGAAACAAAATAGTCTTTTTACTATGACCAATCAAAACTACTTTATTTCGAGATCGCTTCACACCTCGCGGTGCTTACACCTCTATATGTACATACTCCCTCTAATCTTATATGTAAGCAAAAAAATTATTTAAGAAAATGGATAAAGTGCATTAAATTATGAGAAAAGTTATTGTATTTTCAATTTTACCCTTGTTTTTTGGTTTGTTTATGACATTAGTAGTTGTATGGATTGGTGGAGTAAAATAAAGTTGTGTTGGAAACCGCACAAATCGGTGTAATTATTATAGATTTATAAAAAGTTATAATAAATATAGTAATTTTTGCTTTTATTTTAAGGAAAATGTTAAACAGTGCCCCGAGACAATGGTTAAGCATATTAAAATATAATTTTTTTTTCGAAATGTGTTTATTCAACACTTTGGAAATGTAAAAAATTATTTTTCTAATATTAAATTTTTTTTATTTCCTTTTTCAGTATGATTAACAAGTGTCCCAGGACACTGTTTAGCACGACTCATATTTTAAACTTTCAAATTTATTTTTTTGCTTGTATTAGAGATTAGAGATTAATGTGTATTTTATTATCATCATGAACTAAATTTAACAAGTAAAAAAAATGTGAAGACCAAAATAATTTTTACTCTTTAAATTATGCTATTAAAATTTGTACCGTTTGATTTTGATGTAACAATTGTGAGTGTGTTGAATGCATGATTCGGCAAATTTGTGAATGTAGACAATCGGACTTGTAGGTGAATGATTGTATTGGGTTTGACATTTGCATGTGAATGTGCTATGGGCAGCAGCTGAATCAGGTGAACCAAATTAATTTCACATCTTTTTTTTGTTATGATTAACCATGTCCCCTTTTTTTCTTCTTCTTCTAAATCGAATTAATCTTCTCGTATTGTGAAATCTTTTAAACTGAGTAAGTGTAAAATAAAAAATTAAAAGTTGTGATTGTGACAATCTTATTATTTACTATGATACATCATCTATTATATTTATTTTACTTTATTAATCAACAATTGATATTACTTTTTTTACAATCTAAAATGAAAAATCTACTTCACTTATATTAACTAGTTCTCAAGAAAATAGATCCTAGTAGTAAAAAATTTGGCTATAGTATACTTCATCCATCCGACCATAATTATGTATTTATTAAAATTCAAATATTTAGAATAATTATTATTAAAAATTAATTTATAAAATATTAAAAATTAATTTCAAAAAATATATGTAACTGTTGCACAAGGGTAATCTCATCATTTAAATATTACATTTTAATTTTATCATGTTATAGATTAAAGTAAAACATGTTACATAATTAAAATTAAAAAAAAAATAGTAAATAATGTTATCATCTTTCTTATGTGCACCAAACACAATAGGATAAGTGCTTACCCTATCACTATCATATCATATCATATTCTTATCCAACTTCTTATCATATCTTGTCTCTATCCTATCATGTGCATCAAACGAACTCTTAAATGATTTGTCCTAGATTAAGCTTAATAACCACTTAAAATCAATTGCTTGGTTAAAATGAATTGCTATATATTTTTTCATACATATCATTTGAAATTTTGAATAAACAAATTATCTAGTCCACATAGACATAGTACGATTATCTCTTGAGGTTCAATATTTATAGTGAGTTATTAACGATCAAGAATGAATTGCTCTTTAGAATAATTTGATTTCTCTTTATTATGTGTAATTGTATATTCTCTTTGTTTAGAGAGAAAGGATCCTTTCAAAATTTTTTTCTTCAATTTTTCTCAATTCTTACATCTTAACCATTCACCAACTTTCTTTTCATATTTTCTAATTAAAATATTGTCACATGCTTTTGATCTAATGGTCTAAATCGAAACATTATTTCCTTAATTTATTTTCAAATGAAGAGAATCAATTCTTTTGTTTAGAGGATGAAACTTCTACCAGTGTAACGGAGTGAATGACTTGTCGGTCACTTATTTTAGAGATTTAAAACAAAAATAGTAAAAAATAAAAATTAAACTCATTTTAAAATTGTATCACTTGTTTTTATTATGGTTTTGTCATTTTATCTTTTATCATTATATGATTCATGACCCTCTAACACAAGAAAGGTGCGAGTTTTGAGATTTTAATTGATACTTTATCATTCTACACAAAGATTAATTAATTGGTTGATGTTTGATGGGATTTGTCAAGCTGGCAGCTTTTTACGAGAGTCTTTTGTTTGAAAATTAAAGTTTACTAATATGAGCTCTTAGCTTATGATCGATGAATCATATACCGACATTAAAAGTTAACAGTAGTAGCTTAACTTATGTTTAGTTTAATTTGATTGTGTATTTGAATAGTAGGTCTTAGTAATATATTAATGATAATTATTGTATTGAAAAATATAATAATTTAATTTTTTAAAAGTTCAATGCACAACGATAATTGTTATAGGAAATTGTTTATCATGAGTTGTTGTGGTACATGTTAGCATTTGTCGGTTTATATTATCTACAAGTTAATTTTTATAATTTAACATTTTTATCATTAAATAAAATGAAATATAATATGACTAATCAATCAAATGGTAAGAACATATTTAAGTACCAACAATGAATTAGCTCAAGTGATAAAAATTTTGATTCTGTTAAGCAAATGGTACGTGGTTCGATTTCTGGTTCATACATACCGAAAACTTTTGGTTGGGAGGACCATAGGTTCTTCGACGGAGATTAATCATTGTTAACAGTGGTAGAAACTTTATATCAATATCATGGTAACAAAAATAAAATAACACATTTATGTGTAGTATAAAACTCGTTTACTTGTGCACATAGCTTATATTTTGGTATACAAGCAGTAGGTATTACAGTATTTTTAAGGAATGTTCACACGGTTGAAAAAAAATTAAAACAAAATATGTTATTGTACAAAAGAATGATTTTTCCTTTCGCAGTCACAATCCCGAATGTGAAGTCACTGCTTTTAAGTATGCTCTTCTTTTAGTTATATCTAATGGTTTTGAGAGGATTATTATTGAAAGTGATTGCCAGCAGGTTGTGAATGCTTGAGGAATGATTATATGTATGAAAATGAGTTAGGAAATCTCTTATCCTTTTATAGGTCGTTAATTCAATCCGATGCTAGTTACAACAAAGTTTTTGCCCGAAGACAAGCCAATAGAGTTGCTCATAACCTTGCTAGAGCATCTCTATTTCAGCCTAGCCCCATTGCTCATTATTATTACTCTCCCATATGTATCTTTCTATTTTGGATGAAATACAATGAGTTTCTTTTGATTAAAAAAAAAGAACAAAAATAAACACATGTTAGAATAAAATGGAGTTGTATTGATTTTTTTCACTCCTTTCAATAATGAAATTAAATTTCCACACAAAGTTCTTATGGTATGTTTGGTTTGAAGAAAAGAAAGAGAGAAGAAAATTTAGGTACAAAGTTCAACGACAAACCTTTAAGCCAACATTTTAATTAACATCTCGAAACTCTAACGGGTGTGACATTCATATTATGGTTCAATTAATTGAATCGGCTAAACCGATATTGAACTATTTGAACAGGATTCTAAATAAATAATATATTAAGTGTTTTAAATAATATACTTTGTTCATTTGTCTTTGAGATATAGATGAAACAAATCATCTCTCCAATAATTTTTCAAGATTTCTTTCTCCATCCTTCGCGTATCTTTTTAACCCCCAAAAATTCAATTTTACCTCTAATTTTACCTCTCAAAACTTCGGTAAATACAAACCGAATATTTGAAAACTTCGGTTTCTATTTACCGAAGTTTTTCGATATAGAAAAACAAGTGTTTCAACCGTTTATTTTTCAAAGAACCCAAAAAAATCGGTAAATATTTTTCGAATTTTTCAAAAGAAATAGTTTTAAGGGTATAAATGGAAACTAAGAAATGAAAAAGAAACGTGGGGTGGGAAAAGAAATCATCATTTTTCAATACGGAGAAATTACTTGGGTCCATGGGCCATATATATGTGACAATTTGCAACGCATATGAAACCATTTATTGAAAGAGATTACAAGACAATATTTTGCTTGTAAATATAAAGGTCAAATTAAATAGGATAGAAGGATGACATAACTATTTATACATGCAAGTCATGCCTCAGCTCACAGAGAGATCCAAACACTGTGGATTCAGTGATAAAAGATACAATGAATCTCAAGCACTTATACCAGGTTTGTCATCCAGGAATTCATTCTCAGTGGGTTTGCGTTTTGTATAGTGAACAATTGAAGTCCCATTTGTTTTCCCACCACCATTATAATAAGGTGCTAGCATTAGCAACAAGACCTTTTGTAGCACTTAAAAGTTAAAAGGGAATAAGCAAATTGTAAGAAAATTTAGGTTTGTAACAATATAGAAATCATTTGCCTTTAAAAACAAGCAGATGATGATTTTGAAGAACCCAATATTTCACATGTGAAATATTAGTGTGGTCCTTTTATTTTTTTAGCAAAAAATAATATACTTTTTTTGTGAAAAAAATGGCATCTGTTTGCCAATTTGATTGGTTTTCCCCGTTTGATTATCGGTTTTGCAGATTATTGGTTCTATAAGCAATTTGAATCAGTGTTAGATTTGGTTCTTAGTTCAATTGGTGGAATTGCTTGATTCGGTCCAATTTTTAAAATATTACTTTAATATTGAACAAATGTGAGAATATATTTGTTAGGTCGGACGTCGTGATCCGGATTTAAACCCGATATTTCATTATTATGTGAGTTTGATTTTTACTGAATTACCGCTTCCATTAAAACATATTTGTCAAATATCAAACTTAAAGTTGCTTCTCCAATTAAAGACACAAGTGAGACAAAAATAACAATGACTCTATAACAATTTATTGAAGAAAATGAGTTAACTACTATAACAAGTATGATCAAACATGATGTCGAGTTCATAAAGAGAGTCAATAGAGAAAATGCCACATGTTAGTGAGGTAATCAAAATTGGATTTTTATGCCAACTCATTTTTGCTTAAATGGGATTGAAACATAAACTTGACTTATAAACTCATTGAGTTTATCTCCTATAAAAATATTCTATAATAAAATGAATTTACGTGTGTGTATGTGTGAGAGAGATAATTACACTTTAATGAAAGATAAACTAGCAATAAATTACACCGCTAATTCTTTTTAGATGACAAAACCAATTTTTTAAACATCACATCTAAACCCATTTTCTCTTTTATCTTTTTCAATAATATGTCCAAATATCTTGTATCTTAAATTTTTCTGCACATTAATTATTTTCTCACTCGTGTGTGTAATACATTCTATTTTTTTTTATCCAAAACTTTGATTCAAAACATATAGGGTGTTTTGAAACACATCCAATTTGCTTGATCCGAAACTAATTACAACATAAATGGAATTTGAAAGCTTAAAAATTTTTCGTTGTAGATTCAAGTTATTTGAAACCATATGACACAAGAATGAAGTCAACGAGTAAAATCAATTTCTAATACACGTAAAGAGGGAGTAGCCACACAAAATGGTAATTTAAAGGGGACACGAAGAGTGGACGACCAATCTCATGCGGTTGACCGATCTGAAACCACAATCATGGTGCAAAACATAAATGAACTACATATAGATAATTTCCTCAGTGTCATTTCAAATATAAGTGTACATTATCTATTAAAATCAAAATCATCGTAAACATAAACACTTAATATTTTTTATTCAAAATCCTAAAACTACAAACATTTTATTCGAAATTCAAAAAATTAAGAATCAAACCCAAAAAGGAAACTTACAAGGGACTATTTGAGGCCCGATTGAAATCCGTCAATCCACAACGATGACAGAGGGGTGAACTTCCTGCGACTGTCGGAGAAGGCGGAGGAGGAAATCGAAAGAAGGAAACAATAACAACGCAACACAAAATGTAAGATACAAGTTGACCTTACATACAATTTATAGTACAACACCCAAAAGCCAATGATGACAGAGGGATCTCGTTGATGTCGATGCAGAGAATAGAACGAGTGTCTTGATGCAGAGAATAGAAGTATATATACAATTAATATGTGGAATCATTTTATAATTTTCACGTCCAAATATCTATTTCATCGTAATTTTTCAAAAACTACAAACTATTACTTTTTTATTAAACACGTACAATTACAAATTGAAACAACAAGAAAATATACACACATGAACATTAGAAACATCAAAACATGTCAAAATCTATCTATCATATAATCACATCTGAATTCATTAGAGAAATCAAACCAATCTTACATGTCCTTCTAGTTCTTAAAACATAGTTGATTAGTTAGTAATATTAAACTTAAAACATAGTTGATTAGTTAGTAATATTAAAACCGATATTATTAAAACCGATATTAAACATGTCAAAAGTGATGTATTTGGATATGAACCAAATACATCACTTTTTTAATGTACCAAAAAAGTCAAATTTGCTTATAATAGTGGCCGGATGGAGTACATTTATAGAGAGAGAATCGAAACAGAAACTGAGAAAGAGATTTACGAACGTGTTTACGCTTCGATACGGATACGGTCCCATCCTTGTCTTTCCCTTTTCTGAATTTTCTCTCTCTAAAAACCCCTCTCTCTCTCTCTCTCTAAAAACCTTTCTCTCTCTCTCTCTCTCTCTGTTAGCTTCTTCAATCTCAGTTCCATTTTCGATCTCTTCGCAATTTCTCTCTCCGATTCGTACAATGTTACAATCCACAATCCCTAACTCGTTCTTAACTCACTCACTTTCTTTTCTCCGATGATCATGGAACTCCCCGATTCCACCGCCGGTAGTAACAACAACCTCAACAACAACATACCTCCGCCGCCGCAACAACCACCACCACAACCACCGCCGCTTAACAACCACCAAGACACTCGTTCTATTCTCTGCATCGACCTCAACGAGATCCCTTCACCTTCTTCTTCATTCCCCGAAACCCTACTTGACTCAACAATCGACATCGTTCGTACCTATCACGAGAATCCCGCTCCACCTCCCGGTGGTCCTGCTGCTCTTCCTACTGGTACAACTGCCTGCGTCGTTTGTGCTAAATCCTCATCCTCCTCCGGCGGTGGTGGTAATTGTTTAGTTTGTGACGGCTGCGAGCGGAGTTTTCACTTGGCTTGTGCCGGGATTCGAGGCGGCGGTGGTCGACAGGGTGCTGCGAGTATAGGAGAGTGGGTGTGTGGTGAGTGTTTAGCTGGTGGTGTGAAGAGTAAACGGTGGCCGTTGGGTGTGAAGTCGAAGCAGCTTCTTGATATCAATGCTTCACCGCCTAGTGATGTTGATGGGGAGGAGTTGCATGATGCGAGGTATGGAAAACTCATGCACTCTTGTTTTATTTTTTGTGATCACTCTATGAATGTTAAACCCTTTTACATGTTTGTTTTTCACTAGTAAGGTTTGAATTTGGATTTATATTAGTAATGTAAGCTTGTTAGTTGTTATTATCATTGATAGAATTGATAGAATTAAGAAGTTTTGAGATGGAAGAATGTATGTGGATTTTTTAATGTGTTGTTGTTAATTGTGTTCAGAAACTTGTTATTTTTTTATGTTTACTTTGGTTTATTTTTAGTTTTCAATTTTGAAAGCTTAGAACATTTGTTTAGGTTAGTTAGTAAATAGTTTAGTTGTTTTTTTTTTGGCGTGTTTTTCGGATGTAGTTTAGTTGTGTTTTTATTTTTTCGCGGGAGAAATACTAAATCGTACTCTCTTCGTCTCTAATTATAAGACCCTTTTGGAACATTTGCTTGACCCTTAATACAATACAGAGGGAGTATAACTTATAAAAGAACTTTTGTGAGATTTTAGGAATATAGGGGAAGTTATTAGTCAACTTTGAGTAAGTTGTTTGCGAGATAGATGGCGTGTTTTTCGGATGTAGATTATAGAAAAAAGTTAGCAACAGGGTAGCAAATGGGGAATTAGTTCCAAATGAAGAATAAATCTGTCACGTTTGTAATCACACACCTTGAGGTTAGGACCAATGGCATATGAGCTATAGTCATTTTTTATAATGATTTCTTAGTTGCCTCCACATTTTCAAATATCGGTTTCCATATGAGTTTTGATCCCATTTTAGGAAAAAAATTCATTTAAATACAAACCGGGTTGTCAATAGAGTAAGATTATGCCGTGATCATGACTTTGTGCCGTTACTGAGGTTTTTCTTTGCCACGTTGGATTACGTTTCAATGTCGCGGGACACGTGGCCGCTATCGTGGCATAAATTGTGGTAGTTCACGCGCTTATGTAACATGTTTCTGAAAGTGCTTGAAAAGTCAAAAATACCCTTAACTTTTAGGGTTTCAGAGGTAGGTATTGGGGTATTTTAGAGATTTTGGGTCAAAAAACTAGGGTTTCAAAGATGAACACCCTTTATAAATTGAGATTGCTCTCATCTCAGTTTGTATGTGCCTCTTGTCAATTGTACTCTGCGGCTATCCGATCTTCAAACTTTGCGACAACTTTCTCGTAACTGTGCACTTTGGCTACCTTTAGATCTCTGTTTCGCTGTTGGTTCGCTGTTCAGCAGGTTTTATTTTTATCTCATCATTCTTTAAAGCTTAAATTTGTTTCTTTCCTTGATTTTTGTGATTATTAATTTGTATTTGTTTAAGATCTGATCTATGGATTTTTATTGTTCTTTATGAATATATGAATTTCAGTATCTTTTTTCAAAATTTGTGCATTTATATGTATATAGTATAAAATGTTTAGTCTGTATTAAGAATTTCAGAGTTATGGCCATCCCGCTATTACCTGCGGCAGAATATCATTTTTAAAACCCTAGTTTGCTGACCTAAAACCCCTAAACTAACCCAATTGACAAGAGGCACATACAAATTGAGATGAGAGCAGTCTCAATTTATAAAGGTTGTTCATTTTTAAAACCCTAGTTTTCTGACCCAAAATCCCTAAAATAGCCCAATACATACCTCTGAAACCCTAAAAGTTAAGGGTATTTTTGAGTTTTCAAGTACTTTCAGAAACACGTCACATGAGTGTATGAACTGTCATAATTTATGCCACAATAGCAGTCACAAAACCCACGACATTGAAATGTAACCCGACGCGGCATAAACCTCCGTAACGGCGCAATGCCGTGATCACAGTGCAATCTTACTCTATTGACAATACATGTTGTATTTAAATGAAAATATTTTCTAAAATGGGACGAACTTATATGGAAACAAATATTTGAAAATGTGGAGGCAACTAAGAAATCAATAAAAAACGATTCTAGCTAGTTGGCATTGGTCCTTGCCTCAGTTTGTGAATAAGAATAAATTCATATTTTCAAACTTAAGTCAGGCATTAAAAACGAACTTCATATGTTTCTGAGATGATTTCGGCATAGCATTATTAAGCAATCTTAAGTGTATATGTCATTCACTGATGTTCTTAATGTTTGACCTGTCACATGCTAAGTTTAGTTAAACACTGAAATGCTTTGTGTAGATTGGTTGCCAACTTACGACTTTTGGTTTACTGTGTATAATTATTATAAGCCTCAAACTGCTTCCATTTGTCTGTTTTAATTTGTTGAGGTAATAATTTAATTTGATGATTCCCAGTTGTTATAAGTAGTTACTGTTTACATTCACTTTGTTTTAGAAAGGACACCATGGGTGATAAATCTCTTGCTGCCAATCAATTCGGTGCTCCAGTGACATATTCGACATTCAACAATGGGAGTGTCTTTGACTTCCAAAGGGCATCTGGAGCTGTGACACATGCTGTAAGAGTAGGTTATGAGGATATACTGAATCACACCCAATCAATGGCCAGAAGCTTTGCGGCATTACAATCTCAGACTCAGAGTCCAAATGAGTTGGTTTTGCGGGCTCTTAGAGATTTTATTTCTGAACGGCATGGCGTACTGGAGGATGGTTGGCGAGTGGAGCTTAGACCATCAACGATCAGCTCTGACCTGTATGCTATATATTGTGCACCTGATGGAAAAATCTTTGATTCTGTGTATGAAGTAGCTAATTATCTGGGGCTACCGTCTGGCTACAATTTGATGGAATCGGAAACAAGAAATGAAATGTCTCTTTCTATAGGCGGGCCTCACCTATCCAGAAAAAGGAAGTCTTCTAGGACTCTGGCAGCCAATGGTTTTAAGGATTGTTCTTATGATTTAAGTATGGAATGTGACAATGCTCAGGGGACTGTCCCAAAAGCCACTGAGATTGGAAGAAAAGAGAATGGTCACTCCAACCCTCATCAATCCGCTGTAAGTGAATCTAATTGATATTTCCTTTTGTTTTGTTATGGAGATTGTTTTGTTACTTTTTTTTTTTCACACGCTAATACCAGATTTCTGGAATTCTTTTAGTGAAAGTAAAATTACCTATTCCTGCCTGATTTTTATGTTTTTTGTTATATAATTTCAGGATGGACTTCCTGTGCAGTTTAAGGACTTCTATGTTCTTTCTTTGGGAAAAGTTGATGGGAGACCTTCATATTATGATGTTAACCTTATCTTTCCTGTGGGCTATAAATCTTGTTGGCATGACAAGATTACCGGCTCTCTTTTTACTTGTGAAGTTTTGGATGGGGGTGATTCTGGACCTATATTTAGGATTAAAAGGTGTTCATGTTCAGAATTTCCTATTCCAGATGGGTCAATCAGCCTTTCAATGCAAAGTAATTGTCCATTTGTGAGTGAAACCAATGAAGGTCAGAGAGAGACTCATGAAAGTATGGATTTAGATGGTGATGAGAGTATCCAGATGCTGCTTTTAGAACCTTGTGCACCAACAGAAAACGACATCTTGAGTTGTGTTGCCAGTTTTTCAAATGAAGCATATGCATCAGAAGGATTAAGGCCAGTTGCTGGTTCACTTCAAGATATTGCTGGAAATTCATTTGCTGATAATATGAATTTTAGTGATGAAATTGGTGAAATTTTGGTGGAAGAGCAGTCCCTATCCTCAGCATGGAGAGTTATTTCTCAAAAGTTAATCAATTCTTGCAAGGATATCTGCAAGAAGAAAGGAAGTCTTAAATTCTATTGTAAACATGTTGAGAGTGAAATGGGCTTATGGGATTTAAGGAATGGAAAAAGTGATACGCACTTCCCTTCATTGGATAAATTTTGTGGTTCACCTGTTTCTGTCAGCATTCCAGATACAATTTATGCAGACAAGGATCTGAATGGCTTGTATGAGCTGTTAGAGAAATGGTTGGAGCAGGATAGATTTGGATTAGATGCTGAATTTGTGCAAGAATTATTGGAAATGAATCTTGGTGTGCAAGACTCTTTTCAATATGAACTTCTGAGTAGTAGAAATAATAGTTCTTCATTGCCAACAGTGGACAATGGTTTCCTAGTGGTCGAATATAAAGGTCAATCAAAATATCAGGATGAAGAAGAAGCAATTCAAGGTTTATATAGAAGGTCTAAGAAGGCAAGATTGACTGAAAAATACGTTAAGGAAGACCGATGTCCACCTCCTGGGAAACCACTGTGCTCTAGGGCTCCTACTGAACTCATCAGTGACATTTTTCAGGTATATATGTACCTGTCTGCAGTGAAATTCATATCTTTATTCTATCCTTTTACATCTTTGGCTTTATTTTTCGATTGCTATGATGCAAAGTCCTGCATTTTTTTGTTTCTGCTTTTCAGGTTTGGGAGCTTTTAGAGCGGTTTCGTGAAATTCTAGAACTGAAAGAACCATTGTTATTAGAGGAGCTTGAGAAGGAACTTATCAACCCATGGTTTGATGAATTAGATTTCCCTGAGAAATCTGAGAGGGGAATGGGTGGAAGTCAAGTTTTAACTTCACAATGGGGTGATGGTGATTGCCGACTAATATGTGAAACTGGTCCATCAGGTTCCACAGGAAGTTCTTTTATTCAAGTGGAAACAGAAGCAATGAAAGAGGAAGCCCAAGTTAAGCTCGCATCTTTCACCTATGTCAGATGCTTTGGTGTAGCTTTGACCAAGGCCCATAATTCATTACTAAGAGTGCTAATAGGTGAACTGCAATCAAAGGTGGCCGCTTTGGTGGATCCGAATTCTGAACCCGGAGAGACTCGGACAAGACGTGGGAGAAGGAAAGATATAGATAGTGCAGTTCCTGCCAAACGAACCAAGGTCAATATGCTTCCTATCAATGAATTGACATGGCCAGAACTAGCTCGAAGATATATCTTGGCTTTCTTATCAATGGATGGTAACCTTGAGTCTGCGGAAATTACTGCCCGTGAAAGTGGCAAAGTATTTCGTTGCTTACGAGGCGATGGTGGTTTGCTGTGCGGTTCCCTTACTGGCGTGGCTGGGATGGAAGCTGATGCACTGGTGAGAGCATAGGTTTTGTCTTAAGAAATGATATACAACTTTAATCTTCACCTTGTCTAATCTAATATGATTAAATACTCTTTTTTTTTCACAGTGCTAACATACGGGTCTTGATGTAAACTAATTTGGCATTACAACTCGACTCTAAAATAAGAGTTTTTGTGGTTCTAGTACAAGAAATAGTTCGTAAGATGATCACTTTAATATGCATGTAGTACTATGCTAAGTTGTGAAGCATATTATAATTAAGAATACTTGCATCTAAAAGACTAAGACCGTCTTTTATCATTGACTCACTTCAGGTTTGAATGGTATTGCTTGAGTGCGTGTTTTGCTACTTGATTTCTGGAAGTATCTTTCCTGTGTCATACATTGCCTTTAGATTTTATACTTTGCGACTGTTTGAACTTTTCTAGACTAGGAGTTAAGTATTTAAACTGAAACAAATGATAGAAGTAGTGCTGAAGCTTTTTTTTTTCCTTCCTTTTTTGTACTTGAAACGTTGCTCTTAGTTGCTTGCGGAGGCTACGAAGAAGATTTTTGGTTCCTTGAGCAGAGAAAATGATGTACTCATCATAGAAGAAGAGGAGTCTGATGCTAAGGGTGCTTCTGAAATTGAGTTGGCAAATGATGGTAAAATTCCTGAATGGGCGCAGATGCTGGAACCTGTCAGAAAGCTACCAACAAATGTGGGAACCCGAATCAGAAAGTGTGTTAATGATGCTCTAGATAAGAATCCGCCAGATTGGGCGAGGAAAATACTGTTGCACTCAATTAGTAAGGAAGTGTACAAGGGCAATGCATCTGGACCAACAAAGGTGCTCTTCAGTAACTCTTCTCCTTTTTATATATATATATATATATTTTTTTTGTGAGTGCATGTACATAGAAATCGCCAATACTAGTGTGAAACCGCTATTTTTGTTGCCCTGGTTGTGCTGATGCAATGGTTTCACCGTATATTTTGCCTAACATATTAACATAATTGGTTCTTCCCGTCTAGTGTATTATCTTGTATAGTGCAATATGCAAGCGATCTTGTAATTTCTAGTTTTCTCTCCACATGCATACGAGAAAACCCTGTAAGAAATTTTGTATTACCCCTTTTTGTTGTCACTTATTACTACTCCCTCCGTGCCTAATTATAGGTACCCATTAAGAGAAAAATTTTGTCCCTAAATATAAGCTTCTTTTCAAGTTACTAAATGCATTATTTTTCCAACTATAACCCTAATTAAGACTACTACTTTATAATGGAATATGAAAAGTCAATTGTATATACATCTATACACAAAGGATATTTAGTAATAGTTTATACACAAAATGTTCACATTAACTACACTAACAACTTTTCTTAACATGTGTGAAAATTTCAATGAGAGCTTATAAAAAGGGACGGAAGGAGTATATGAAGACACCATGAAACACAGTTTATCTAATGAAAGTGTTGGAGAAATCTTGACCATATTGATAGTCAACACCCACCCACACACACTTCTTCCTCTTTCATTACAGAAATTCAGTTTCTTAAAACTGTTAAGATCATCAAATGTATAATAACAAAATTAAAAGCTTCATGTTTTTCTCTATATTACAATGTGTGATAGATCACGTGGTTAAAATAATCTGTTCTGCTTGGTTTTTTTAATGAAGCATGAGTACATGACCCTGAGTTGGATATCCTTGTTGTTTATAAACAGAAAGCAGTTATTTCAGTGTTGAAGGAGGTAACTGAAGGAGTGCAGTCAAATCCCGACAAGGGAAGGAAAAAGAAGATTGTTATATCTATTTCTGACATTATTATGAAACAATGCCGCATTGTATTACGTCGTGCAGCTGCTGCAGATGATTCAAAAGTTTTTTGCAATTTGTTAGGAAGAAAATTAATAAATTCTTCTGATAATGATGATGAGGGGCTTCTTGGAACTCCAGCTATGGTGGCCCGCCCTCTTGATTTCCGGACTATTGACCTAAGGTTGGCTTCTGGAGCGTATGGGGGATCTTGTGAAGCTTTTCTCGAGGATGTACGTGAGGTATGTGTCCTGTCAAACTTAAGTCACTTAAACAAGCAGTCTGCTATTTTTTTTTTCCTTTAGGCCACTCTTTCCTTTAGCCCCAAATTTCTGTCCTATTATGGTATTATTTTTCTCTTTTGTAAAGGCTATGCATATAGTGTTTTTTATGTTTGCTTGTGTCTCATTTGAGTACATTGCTCAAGGGCATCATTGTTTGTTTCCTTAAAAATCAAAACACTGGTCTTTAATATGTTCTCTGCTAGATGCAAGTCACTCTTACAGTATGTATTAATCTTTTCTTGATACATAGAGTGCACTAAATTGTAATTTTGATGTTACAGCTCTGGAGCAATGTTCGTGTTGCTTTTGCGGATCAACCTGATTTAGTTGAACTGTCAGAAAAATTATCCCAGAATTTTGAATTTTTATACAACAAAGAGGTTGGTACCTTGATGGGTGCATACATAATCAGTTTTGTGTTCTCAGTTATTAATTGAACATTTAATTTTCTTTTGTACAGGTTGTCACTTATGTTGAAAAGTTCACTGATTATGCTAAAGCAGGATGCATCAGTGATCAAATGAAAAAAGATATTGACGATTTCATTGCATCAATAAGTCAGATTCCAAAGGCCCCTTGGGATGAGGGGGTTTGCAAAGTATGCGGAATTGACAGGGATGATGACAGCGTTTTACTTTGTGACAAATGTGATGCTGAGTATCATAAATATTGCTTGATTCCTCCACTTGCAAGGATCCCTGAAGGAAACTGGTACTGTCCATCTTGTATTGGTGGTAAACATTCAACTCAAGATGTCACAGAACGTGCACAGATTCCTGGAAAACGTAGAAGTAAAAAATTCCAGGGAGAAATTAATTGTCTTTACTTGGAAGCACTAACTCATTTATCGGCTGTAATTGAAGAAAAAGAATATTGGGAGTACAGCGCGGGAGAGGTTTGTTGGCTGAAACCTATTTATGTTTCTTTATTTTTTCACCTGGCTGACGCATATAAACCATTTGAATATAATGGCATTATGGTCGTCTATTTTGCTTTGGATCTTTGTTATGTTTTCTTACATACGTGCCACAATGTTTTTCTTGGTAATGAGATAATGCTGGTATATGCTTTCCATTCATTATCGTCTGAATGAATCTTAACAGTACTCTTTTTTATTAACGATCTATTGTCCCTAAACTCTTTTAATGGCTGATTTTGATTTCCTGATTTCATTTGGTACAGAGTCCTCCCCCTTTTTTTTATCTGTAATTGGTTTTCCATCATCGAATCGAAGTATTGCTTACTAAGCAAACACTCATTTCTTAGTTGAGATATATATTGTCTTTTTTTTTTAATCAACTATTATATATATTGTTATGATACTTGATTTGACTACTATTTGTAAAGTTTAAAATGCTCTGTTGTATGCAACTTGGTTGATGATGGCATATTGCTAAAAATGCATCTTCTCTGTTTTTGTATTTGCTTATGTTTTTTAAATGGTTGCAGAGAACGCTTCTTCTCAAGTTTTTGTGTGATGAGTTGCTCAATTCTTCCCTGATACGACAACATCTTGAGCAGTGTGCAGAGTTGTCTGTTGAGTTACATCAGAAATTGCGTGCACTTCACGTAGAGTGGAAAAGCCTGAAAATTAAGGAAGATGTATTATCCACAAAAGCTGCAAAATTTGACACATTGTCTCAAATTACCACCGGGGAATTTGGTCTTAAGGAAGGGTTCACATCTTTGTTCTCAAATACTAGTAAATGTCTGGTTAAGCCACATACTACAACCACCAATCCTAGTGGTCCTGGGGCATTTGTTGATAGTCTACCTTCAGAAGAGATTCCCAAAGTGAAGTGTAGGTTCAACAGTGTTGATAAAAGCATATCTGTGACACATTCAGATTCTGATAACCAACATATGAATTCTATAGAAGGGCAACTTAGGGCTGTTCCTGTGGCTGTGGAGTCTCAATGTACAGATAAATCCCTTAAGTCTTTTCCATCGTCAAATCATATGCCTCAAGAAATAAATGGCTACAGTGGAGCAACTCATATTCAGGGTAACTACCAGAAGTGTGAGGTAAGGGATGTATCTCCTTGTGTGACATTCCAGCAAGTACAATGTGTGCCTGTTGAAGTTTCCCAAAATGCTGTAAATGAGTCGGAAACATACCACCTTGAGCTCAATGCCGTCAAGCGTAATATTTCACTGCTGCAGGACTCTATAAATAGTGTAGGATCACAGCTTCTGAAGCTCTCTGTTCGCCGGGATTTTTTGGGTATTGATTCCATTGGTCGACTGTACTGGGCTTTGGCTACACCCAGAGGACGTTCACGTATAGTTGTTGATGCAAGTGCTGTTCTTCAGCATGGAAGACGATCGTCAGTTAACAAAGATTGTGAAGAGAAGTTTTCTGCTCTGCAGCATTGTGCATTATTTGAGAAGGATAACTATAAGATGTTAGGGCTGGTCAAGGATTCCTCTCCTTTAATGTCCCAACCACTTAATGCTTTAGGCAGTAGTTCACCGTGGATTGTTTATGAAACAGATTCAGAAATTGAAGAGCTATTGGGTTGGTTAAAAGATTGTGACCCTAAAGAAAAAGAGCTGAGAGATTCCATTATGCTGAGGCCAAAATATAGACCTCAAGAGTTTATTAATGCACACACTGAAGATCAGGTTGAGGACCAAGGACCTGTTTATTTGCCAAGAAATACAGGATCTAACTCTCTTGTTACAAAGGCCACTTCTTTGCTGGAAAAGAATTATGGTCCCTTCTTTGAGTTGGATACTGCCGAGGTGTTGAAGAAGCAGAGTAAAAAGACCAGAACAACTAATGATGAAAAGCTGTATAGATGTGAGTGCCTAGAACCCATATGGTCTTCTAGGAAACATTGCTTGTATTGCCACAAAACCTTTTTAAGCGATGTTGAGTTTGAGGGACACAATGATGGAAAATGTAATGCAGGACTTCTGGCCTTGGAGAGGAATAAAGAAAAAAATGGATCTTCTAAAGGCAGAGGGAACTTGAAATGTGATGCCTCACATGAAAAATCCAGAGCTGATGCAGAGACAGCTGGAACCTCAATTAATAAATGTTCCAAGCTAAGTTCGAGATTGATCAAGTTTTCAAATGAAAATTCTTCTTGCCCATTTAAGTTCGAAGATATATGCTCAAAATTTGTGACAAATGATTCCAACAAGGAAGTTGTCAGAGAAATTGGTCTTATTGGTTCAAATGGTGTCCCATCCTTTGTGCCTTCCATATCTCCTTTTGTTAGTGATGATACACCATTCTTAACCCTAAAGGATGGTAGCATTGTTGGTGGTGCTTCTAAAGCTTCAGAAAGCCGGGTTTCTCAGGAAAAAATTGATGGATCTGGCATATGCCATGACCATAACTCAGGCAAATCTGCTGAAAGTTTACCCACAAATGAAAGCAACGAAGCAGGGGAATCTAGCAAATCATCTTTGGGAGAACAGAGAGATGGGAAGTCATCTTCTTGTAGTTCTGCTTCAAATAAGGGAGTTGATGGCTGCTGTGTGGTTCCTTTGTCGTCGTTAAGACCATTAGTTGGAAAAGTTTCTCATATTTTGAAGCAACTAAAGATTAATCTGCTTGATATGGATGCTGCACTTCCGGATGTTGCTTTAAGACCATCAAAGGCACAGTTGGACAGAAGACAGGCCTGGCGTGCATTTGTCAAATCTTCAGCGACTATATTTGAGGTTTGTCTTATTTTTTTCATTCTTGCATGTAGGTTTCTCCATTACCGGACATTCAGCCATTTCAAAACACATCTGACACATTTCATTCCTTAGAGTTTTAGCACTGCTGCAGCTATGCTTGCTGAGATACTTTGTTAAATAGATAGCAGTTTGTTGACTAATTAATTCCACTTTCCACATTTACTCTAATATCAATAAGAAGTATATGTTTTATGCGTACATGTAGATTACAGAATAATACAGATTAACCTAATCTTGAGTATGCTGATTGATGTTCCTCCCAATTTCTCAGATGATTCAGGCAATAATTACACTGGAGGATATGATTAAGACGGAGTTCTTAAGGAATGACTGGTGGTACTGGTCATCATTCTCAGCTGCTGCAAAGTCTTCTACTTTGCCTTCTCTTGCTCTTCGCATTTACTCCCTTGATTCAGCCATTCTGTACGAGAAAATGCCCAATTCAAGTTTAACGAACAGCTCTGATCCTCCTGCCGCAGTGGAAATGAAACCAGTGATCACAGTGGATGCAGATAAATCCAAAGCAAGCCGGAAGTCAAACAGGAAAAGGAAGGAACTAGACAGTTAATCTTATACTGTATTCTTGGCTGATAAAATCAGACAGCTGGTTCACTTTATGTGATCTGATATGATCGTGCGAGGATGCATGCATGCGTTTGGATGAAATGGCCATGGGCAAACTTCAGGTTATTAAAGGGGGCAGCCACAGCCTGCTGGTGCCACTTGCGCGCTTGTACATATAGGTAAAGCTGACCTGCTAACTTGGATGCTCATTTTTGGCTAAGTAGAAATTGTAGTATTATCTGCATTCAGTGAGGGCACCAGTATGAAGGAATTATGAGGATGCATCCAATTTTGAAATGATTTTTGCTGCAGCTGTCTAATTGGTTGCTCCATAGGTAGAAGTGGTATTATATTTTTGATTTTTCTAGCAGAGTCTGATCCATATATGTATACAAATGGAATTAATGTAAAGTAGGAATAGAAGAAAAGAAGTAAAAAAAAAAGAAAGGATGGAAGTCAGACAATGTTAAGTTGAGCAGTTGTAGGCAATATTTCATTCTTTATACATTCTCTCTTTCACCCCATAAAAAGTCCTGCACACGCATGCCCTTGATTTTGTCTTGGGCATTGCTGATGTGTTAGAATGCAGGGGAATTTTTAGAGTCAATGCATTTTTCTATCTGCTTTATCGAACTTTCCTAGCTCGCACCAAGTTCTTTTTGATTTCTTAATGTGCATATCCATTTATGTTTCTATAATTCTTCTCTTTTCGTGGTTGTGAGGTTGCAATTGCATCGATCTTGTTGACTGTGACGATGTAATTTCTGATTTGTTGCAATAATAGGTTTTTTATTGCACATCAAAGTAGCTGGCTAAGTGCCCCCCCTGTGTCTGTTATGCTATTTTAAGAGCATGCAGGGTTTTTTTTGTCATCTATCCTAGTGCTGAATGTCGATCAGGCAAACCTATTATGATTTCTGGGGTGTAGGTTGGATGGTTTCTATAAGCTTTCTCATTTCATACTAGGGCATTAGAAAGGCTTTGGGAATTACATCTGTTAAGTAGCTTAAAAATCTGACATGATATGAACTTGTGCTCATCAACTAAGATTTCTTATGAGTGAACAAACTGTCATGTGATTATGTTGTGATAGTGTTAATTTGCTGTTGAAATAATCAGTGCTAATTCTTCCAAACAAATTTTAACAATAGTTGAAGTTATTATTACATGCAATTTTCAATTGATCCATCCATCTCAAAAACTTTGTATGTGAAAAATCTCACACTTAACTGAGGCAAATATGTTTTCAACTCTTATCCCTCCTTCCTTAACCAAAATATTATTTGACCATGAATATCTTTGGTTGAGTTTCTCAGTTTTCTAGAAAAGGGAATATGTGAAAATGATGGTATGGTAATTAGAAAGTAAAAAAATTGAAATGAAAAGTAAAATTAGAAGGATAACTTAATGTACACAGAAGCACACACTTAACTATGGCTTTTAACTTAAATAGTTTATTGTAAATTTGGAAATACAACACAGGATGCCATTGCCCAAATTACTGGACTTTTTATTTACTAAGCTTGGCTTAGAGACATTCCAACTCTTAGACACCCAAAGCACATGATGCATAATTATACAATGTTCTTGCTCTTTCTTATGTAACTTAATAAGAAAGCAATGTTGCATCATGCAACATAATACATATTACCCCACCAATTCAATCCTTCTACCCCATCATGGTTTTGTTGCTCAGTTGTTTCAGATGCAACAAACACATCAAAGTAACACCTCCCATCATCACTTCCATCATCTTCCTCTGATTGAACTCTTTCAATAGGAGCCACACATACACCATAGTTGTCAGCTGGAAAGTATGAATCAACACTGTCAACAACGACATGAGGACTACCCTCGTCCACCACCGCACTTCCAACGCTTCCAGAACTCATGTGGTCATCCACCTTTATGCTGAAAATTTGAGCTATGTCCACTTGAAGTGAATCAGCTTTCTTTTCTGACAATAAAGGTTCTTCAGGCATATCTTTAGCTGGAACTTGAAGCTTCTCATTTAAGGATACCACCTGTGAAATAGTCAACATGTTATTAACAATTAAGATAATCATAAATTCATAATCAATACTTCAATTTCCACTTGTTAACTATTTTATGGTCCACCTTACATACCCTCTTTTTAAAAAATTCATTAGTCTTTATCATAAAAGTAAGTCTTAACTCTTAAGCATATTTAGAGAGAAATAGAAAAGTATATTCGCATAGTTACTTTGAGAAGACCTTTATTTTCAAACCAGGTGGGGTTCAGAACAGATGCTATTTTTTGGTAGTATGTGATTATTATAGTGTAGAATCTCATTTGTAGGACCTCTTTTGATAGCTCCCAATCACCTTCTATAGTAAGTGGAAATTTGCTTCTTATTATGGAGTTCTGATTGTAAAGCCACTAATTCTATCCTATACACAAACTCAAACCCATAACTTTTTACAGACAATTTATATTCTATTCTTTACCTTTTTTATGCTTAACTCTAATCATTATAGAGTTCACCAAATCCTCAACTCGCATATATAGCATAGCCAAATCTAACTAATATTAGTAATACAACTTAGTTTATATACAAACTCAATCAATCGTAATGGTTAGATCATTAGAAATATTTGACTTTAACTATTTCTAAATTCACACGTATGATTGGTCGCGATTTGTTGATAGTATCTTGAATATTTAATTAAACACATAGCAGTAGAAGTAATAATAAATCATGATATTGCTATTGTATACTTAATCATATAATGATTCAATTCTTTTAATAGAACACATGTGTATAAGTACCTCAGATTTGAGTTTCTCATTCTCCTTCATAATGGAATCATATGTTGAAAGTAGGGAATCATAGGAAGACTTGAGAACATCATAATCTCTTTCAAGTTGTTTTGTCTTCCATCTAGCCCTACGGTTCTGAAACCATACAGCCACCTGTCTAGGCTGCAACCCTAGCTTCTTGGCCAATTGAGTTTTCCTCTCTGGCTCAAGTTTGTTCTCTTCCTCAAAGCTCTTCTCCAACAGATGGACCTATTCATCGAATCACACAGTTAACCACAAAAATAAGCATCACATAATATCTCTTATTGGTCATGTCGATCAGTTCCATCTAGGGGTTCAATTCCTCTCTGGTGACTGAAATCTTTCAACAAAAGAGAGAAAGACTCATTGAATATAATACTATTATGAATATTGTTATTATTATATTCAACGAGCTTTGCTCTCTCCTACTGAAAATTTTTAGTCACTGGAGAGGATCTGAACTCTCCTCCCCTAGACTTCTCCCTCAGTGATCTGTAAAATCAATAACAAGTATAAGCAATTTTGATTTACAATACACTAATAAATGGTTTCAAAATCAATCACTTGATAGCTACAAAATCAAATTTCTATCGAAAGTCAACCCTCCTTTTTTCAACATACTGCATTGAAAGCTAAACTCATATCATAACAAATGTTAGACTAATGGCTTGATGAGAAAGATTCACAAAGGATTAATATGGTTACTGTCATAATCAGAGCATCAGCACAATGAACAGTCAATACCAATATAAATTCACTGAGGCAACCAACCAACCTGCTCGGAAGTGAGGCGGCGCTTCTTCTCCGGCGACTGTTCCTCGTAATACTCCTCATCATACAGTTCATCCGGCGAGCTGAAGAAAGGTCTCCTTTTAGAGCCTTCCTCCATGCTCATCATTGACCTTCCTACTTTCATTTCAAAAACACATAAAATATTAAAAACTTCATCAAACTACACTCTTTTGTACATCAAACACTTCAAACAACATCTATATTAACAAATCATAACACTAAAACACAGAAAATAAAAAAACACAAAAAGTGAAAAATTCAATACATATCTAATACACAACCAAGTTTCTTCCTTTAAGAAAAACCCAAATAAAATCATATCTTCTTTTTTCTATTCCCCCAAATTCAATACAAAATCAAGTTACTTACTTTATCAAAAACCCAAATTAAACCATCTCATTTGCTAACCAAAAAAAGCAACTTTTTGTATTCCAAAATTTCCCACCATCCAAACATATACCATTCTCATTTCTCACAAAACAAACCAAACAACAATTCATTCAATCCAAACAAAAGGGTACCATAAAAATTCAACAGATTAAACAAAAAAAACAGAAAATCACCTCGAAAACCAAGATCAGCATTCCCAAGGAAGAGCATATTCATGTTGTTGTTGTTACCACGACAACTAGAACTATCAAAGTAAAGACGACCAGACTCCATTTTTTTTCAACTTTCACAAACTTCACGTTAAAGGGTATGCTAAATTTTCAATTTTTACTAATAATCTTTCAGAATCAGAAGAAAAAAAAAATGAAATTTTTTCTTTTCAAATTCTAAAGTTGGTTTTTTTATTGAATTTTGTTTGATGGGTTATGGATTAAAAGATCATTAACTTATGACGGAAGAAACTTGTTGTCCAAAGCAACCTCGCCGGAGTTTCTAACGGACATATGCAAGATCCCATCATGCACAGTAAGATTAAAACCACCGCTTCCGGTGGTCTTTTCTTTGATTCAGTTTTGAACTTTGAGAGTTCACCGGGATTGGAGGAACGCCGGTTGCCGGAGATGGATTTACCGGCGAGGTTTTGTGGGGGGGTGTATGTGTGTTGGTATGCAACTGGGTGTTTTCCGTGGCTAAAGTTTTTAGATCAAAGGAGTGTGGGTTTTATAGTAGTTTGTTTTTTGTAAAATGACTTCATTACCCCTTATTGGTTTGACTTTTTGTTTGGACTAAAGAGGCACTTTGGTCATAATTCCTAACTCATCTAAAAATTTCAAAATTGCAAGGTTAAGACTGTATAAAACAGTAGATAGCAGATGAGATAAGCTAGCTTATGACAGATAGTTTATAAGTTAGTTTTTAGCTTATAATGAATAAGCTAGCTGATTGAATTTGTAGTGTTTGGTAAAATTAGCGGTTGAATTAACTTATAAGTATGAAATGACATAAAAAAGATATCTTTAATTAATATTTAATTTTTTCTAGTAAGATGATATGGGTAAAATTGAAAGAAAAAATAATAAACTATTAGCTATAAGCTCATAAGCTACTTGAAATAACGTTTGAAAAATAACCTATAAGTTAGTAAAATAAGCTATAAACTCTTTTTTAAAAACTGTTACCAAACAGAGTTTTTAAGCTAAAAGCTAACTTATTTGGATTAGCAAACAGAGCCTAAATGAATACTACATCAGTTCTTATTATAAAACAAAGTTTGCTTTTTAGATTAATAAAATGTTTGATGTATCTAATTTATATCTAATTCATAACATGGTCAAGATACATAGAACATTCTATGAATCTAAAAACTAATTTTTTCAAATAATGAAAACCGAAGAAATGAACAATTCTTACTTGGACACAATCTCAAATAAAATATATTTAGGCACACACATATAAAAGAGAAAAAATAAATGTTAAATAATTTAGTCACATCATCTTACGTTAGTTATTTATTTTATCTTTAAATTTTTTAAAATTATATGTGTGTGTCCAACACATTTTATTTGGTATTGTGTTCAAGTAAGTGTTCTTCCAAAACAATATATTATTTAGTTTTTTTTTACATAATATATTATTTAGTTTTTTTTTACACACTTTAAATTCATAACTTTATAGTTGTGTGAATTTCAAGGTTGATTATCATTTTGTCTACAACTAAAAAGGGAGTAATTAGTTTGTACAAAAAAATAAAAAGGTAATTTAGTTTCTCGTAATTCTATAGAGTCCAATAACTATTTAATTTGAGGATTTTATTACATCCACTACAAACTTGGGGATTTTATTACATCCACAACAAAAAAGGTATTTCTTCGAATTTTTCTTCTTTCAATTTTATGTCTCAATCCTTAAACAACTTTTTTTTTCATTTTTTATTCTAATGATATCCTCTCTATACTTCAATCGTTTAAATCTCTACATTATTTTCACATCCTTTTTTAGATACCTTTATTTTATTTTTCTTCCAATTTAGTTTAGAATATGCAAATATTGTATATTACAAACAAAAGTTAATTTAATAATAGTCATATACAACACAAATTATACACATTATCATAAACTTTTTTGAAAATCCTGAGAAATGATATTTTGACATATTTTTTTATACAATATATATATATATATATATATATATATATATATATATATATATATATATATATATATATATATATATATATATATATATATATATATATATATATGGGGAATGCTAATGCACACCCACTCTTTTTTATGAAGGTGTGCATTAGCAACATACACCTTAGGGTGTATTTAATAACTTTTTAGTTATCTTTTGCTAACACACACCTTCTGAAAAATAAGTTAATGGATTATAGCAAATGCCTATAGGAGTTGCTAACGTACACCCACTTATTTTTTAGAAGGAGTGTTTTAGTAACATACACCTCAAGGTGTATTTATTTATTTTTTAGTTATAACTTGCTAATGCACACCTTCATAAAATTGAGTGGGTGTGTTATAGCATATCCCTATATATATATATATAAAGACAATTTTTTAATATTTTTTCTCTTCATTTTTTCTTTTTCTTTTGGTTTCTCTTTTCTGTATATATATTGTGTAAGAAAAAGTATGTTAAAATATCAATTCTTCATAAAAGAGCAGACATTCTCTCTCTAAATTTATATACACTTCATTTGACAATCTCGATCGTTAATTTGAGAATGTAAAACTAATATTTCACAATTACAAATCTTCTTTTAAGTGGTACCTGTCATTGATGTAGATCAAACAACAAGATTGAAAATTAGTATGACTTAGTTTGTGGTGAGAATTTGTTACCCTAACTTTTCTTTTCTCTCTCTTTCTCTACTATTTATATATTCTCTCTTTACCATTTTTGTCCTCATATGCAACACAATCCATGGTCACCATGTTGACATTGTAGCTTTGGTTCAAATTCACGGAGGTACTGTGAAAAATTTAGCTCTAAATTTTAGCTTATTGAAAGGTTATATATATTTAAGTTTTTTTCTTTTCCGGAAAAAAATATTTAGATCTTGAAATTTAAAATGATATTTAAAATTAAAATATTATTGACTGCATTTGTTGTCTTAGAATAATATTGTCATTTTAGAAGGTATTCATTAAACACTTGAGTTTAATATCTTGATTGTAAGCATGTGCTTTTCAGAAAAAGTATATAACATGTCTTCAATGTAAGAAAACTAAAACTATGCAAAAGGTTTCTTCATTAACCGGTGTATCAACTTGAAAAACCGTATAAATATATATCATTTGGACACACAAATAATGTAAAACTTGAAAACCGTATAAATATATATTGTTTGTGTCTAGCTCATGTTAGATCTATATGTAAAAAAAAATCTAAAACATTTTGTTTTCTCACTCAAATACAACTTCATCATTAACCAATTTTACAATAAGTGGATCGAATATTGGATTAGTAAGTTGAATCGAAATAGCTATAGGTGGCCACATGGTTATGTTTGTTGTTAAAACTCTAAAATTCTCCATTTGCTTTCAACATAGCCAACATCTCCAACTCATCTCAAACAATGTCTATTAAACTATACAAGAAAGATCCAAAACAATATATATACAAAAAAGAAGTGGATTGCATTGAATCCACATGGTGTGGGGCTTCAATTCAAGATGTAAAAAATATATATAGATTTCCATTTTTTTAAGTGAAAGACCAAACTATGCTATTATTTGTTTTGACATTTATAGTTACTAATATACTGTTTTTTTTAAGGAAGTTACTAATATACTGTTAAAATAAGATGATGCATGTCACATAAATTTGATGGGGAACCATAGTGGAAAACACTTAATTAAACGAAACATTGAATACATCATTGCCATTTATTTACATTTCTAAAATAGTATCTTCATCCATTGAACCATCATCCTCTGACTTTTTTTATAATATAGTAATAGTCATGTAATGAACTTGAATATTTTTTAAAATATTTGTTTTTCATGATATTTGATTTCAAAAATAAATTAAGAAAGACTAACTATTATTTCATGCATGTTTGAGCATTAACTCCATGAGAAATTCTTAGGTGAGTCCACACTTAAGCATTAATTGTTAGACACAACCAATCACATAATTACAAATTATTAATATATTAAAAAATTAAAAGTAATTAATAGAGTAGTAATTAAAACCAAATCTCCTTTACTGGTATGGGGTTGATTGAGCTTAGGAGGACCGGGAAGTGACGTCTACTTTGGCCAAGTCTCCTAATGTCTCTTACCTTCCCGGCGGACATAACCTGCTCATGGCTCTTAATGGTTCATGTTGATGAGGGTAATCATCTTATTCTGGTTCTTGCATTTTTGTGGCTTTCATTTAATTTGGTTGAATTAGATTTTTAATATTTGTTGTATGTCTTACCTGTTTCACTTTTATTTCTTGCATTGAAAGTTGAATCAGTTTGTATGAAGTTTCATTTAATAATAGTAGTGTGTTGAAATAAGATGACAAAGAGGGTTCATCTTGCTTGGTTAAGATGTAACGAAACCTTTTGTGTAAAAATCCTGAGAGGCCTTCCAAAATCCCCCTTCCAAATAGACCCTAAAAAGGTTTTCACTCCACAAAGGATTTTGTTGGAACAAAGTGGGTCTGACTTGAACCTCTAATGTTTTAAGTAGTTTTGATGATAACAAGGTATTAAAATTGCAATTGGTATTACTAATGATTATTCTAGTGTGCAGAATTATAAGTCAAAATTCATTCAGAAGCACTATGAATAGTAGCAGAGAAGCCAGTCAAAACAAGCTCTGAAAGCACGACACTGTTCGTCAGAAGCTTAAATTTTGAATGCTGAAGAAAGTGACTCTGAGGATAAAACAAGGCTCTGAAGGACTCAGAAGCTAAAAGACCTCAAGAAGCTATGACAACAGCATCAGAAGCAAAAGGAATTTACGTCACTCAAGAGCTGACCTATATAGAACCAATGATTGAAGAACAATCCACTTCAAGGCTCTGTCACATCCACAGGAAGGAATATTCGTTGGTACAACGTTAACCTTATCCATAAGTGGAGCGCATTTGAGGATTGTACTATCGTACTATTATTACTCAAAATGGAGGAGTGATAAATTGAATAGCTAGGTAGTGGAATTGGAATTCCTTACCAAAGAAGGCAATATACAGCTATCAATTGTACGAGTAAATTCCAGCTGGCACCTCTCTCTCTGCAACGGTCATCATCTTCCTCCAAGTATAAATAGAAGACTCAAATGGAAGAAATGACAACTGTTCCGACTATTGTTCTATTACTGCGTTCAAAGACTAAGAAGCATTCTGACATCATATTTTAAATCTGTCATTCTAAGTCTTAGAACAAATTGAGTTGTATTTTGTAAACACCTCTGATAGTATATCAAGTGTTCCTTAACATTCATTCTTATTCTTAAGTTTGTTTGAGAAGTCTCTTGTTAAGTTTAACTTGAGCATTTGAGAAGTCTCTTGTTTAGTGAAACTTGAGCACCTGAGAAGTCTCTTGCAAGTGTGCTTGAGCAATTTGTAATCTTTAGTAGATTATAGTGAAAATCTCTTGTTAGTAACAAGGGGACTGGAGTACTCTCGATTTGTGAGGGGAACCAGGATAAATTCTGTGTCTCTCTTTCTCTCTCTCAGCACCCTCTCGTTAATTTGTGTTTTTATCCGCTGCATACTTAGTCGCTATTAGACAAAAAGTTTTAATTTTTAAAACACAATTCAACCCCCCCCTTCTTGTGTTTTTCCACCTTCAATTGGTATCAAGAGCTGGGCTGTTGCCTAACTCTCACCTATCAGTGAAACAGTTAAGATTCAGGGAGGAAAAACATGTCTGCTGAGAAGAATCTCAATGAAGTTCCATTTGACTATGATTCTAATTCTAAAGACAGAAGGTCTTCTGACAAAATTCCCTTTTTCAATGGAACTGAGACTGGTTATCCATTCTGGAAAACCAAGATGTACAGTCACATCATGGCGATTGATTGTGATCTGTGGGATTTGGTAGAAGATGGAGTGAACTTTGAAAATATGGACTTAGAAGGCGTTGTTAGCTCTAAAGACAGGAAGGCTTTTACACCCACTCAAAAGCTGGAATATAAGAAGCACCACAGTGTAAAAGGGATGATGACAAATGCCATCTCTCATGATGAGTACTTGAAAATTGGAGATAAGAGAACGGCTAAGTCTATCTGGGATTCTCTTAAATCCAAGTATGAAGGAAATAAACAAGTTAAGGAGGCTAAGGCCAACTTGTTAGTACATCAGTATGAATTATTTAAAATGAAGGACGGAGAAGACATTGAGACAATGTTCTCTAGGTTTCAAATTCTTGTTTCTGGACTTCAAGTTTTAGATAAGAGCTATACTGAGGCTGATCATGTAAGGAAAGTACTCAGAAGCTTGCCGCCAAAGTGGAGACCAAAAGTGACAGCGTTTCAGGAATCTAAGGATTTAGATACTGTGTCTCTTGAAAGCTTGGTTAGTTCTCTAAAGAGTCATGAGATGGAACTCATGACTGATGAATCAACTAAGAAGCTAAAAGGGATAGCACTAAGCACCAAGAGTTCCTCTAAGGCTCTGAAGGCGAAGGTTATAGTATCTGATGAAGAAGCTTCTGAAGAAGGTCACGAGATGGACTCTGATGAAGAAGAAGAAATGGTTCTGATGGCTGCAAGAGTATCGCAATGGGCTAAGAGAAGCAAGAAGTATGCTGGTAAGTTTGGAGGTTCTTCCAAGAAGGTTGGTACTTCTAAGGATAAAAAGGAAGAACAAAACAAATGTTTTAAGTGCAACAAACCAGGACACTTCATTGCTGACTGCCCAGAGAACCTGAGTAAATCATCCAAGAGAACCTCTAACAAAGAAAGATACAAAAGTAAGCTCAAAAAGGGGTTCCTTGCCACTTGGGATGATTTGGATCAGGAATCAGATTCTGATGGGGAAGAAGAAGCAAACCTAGCCTTGATGGCAACCGCTTCTGACCAAGAAGACTCTGAGCACGAAGATGACTCAGATTCAGAAGATAAAGATGAGGTACTTGCTAAACTTTCTCGTTCTGAATTAATAGATTCATTAAAAGATGCCTTAAAACTTTTAACCAAAAAGGCAGGTGAGTGTAAGGTTCTTAAAAAGGCCTATAACAACCTGACCGAAAAGGCAAATGAAATAATTGAACAAAATGAGTCTCTAAAATCAAGAAATGAATTTATGGAAACTCATTATGTTCTTGATGATAAGGTTCCTCCAGAACATGAATTTGCTCTTCAGGAATTCCTTATCAATGGAATGAAAAGAAGTAAAATAGCCTCTTTGATTTATCATGTAAGTAGAAATAGAGGAGAAGGTCTTGGATTCTCTCGTTTTAAAGATAATCCATTATCTTCAAAGTCCTCTAATATAGATAAATCAAAACCCAAGGTTGTCTTTGTAAAGAGTCAATCAGAGGTTCTAAATGAGTCAGCTTCTAATAGAACATCAAAGCCAGAGGCTCAAAAGTCAAAGACTCTGAAGGATAAAACCTCAGAACCTAAGATTTTTAAGCCTCAAGCTAATGTTAAAACTAAAGAAGCTCTGACACATTCAAGAACAAAGCTCAAGAGCTATACTAAACCCAAAAACTTTTCAACAAGGGTGATTAACTCTAGAGGCTCTGATAGGTCTTTCAAACAAAGACCACCTGGACCTGTAAAGACTAACACAAAAGGACCCATAAAGATATGGGTACCAAAATCTCAAATAATATTTGCTTCAGGTTTGCACACTAAGAAGGCCAAAGCAGCAATGCTGGTACCTGGACAGTGGCTGCTCACGACATATGACGGGAGAAAGGCATATGTTCCAAACCCTGACTCTGAAAGAGGGAGGTACTGTGGGGTTTGGAGGAAACCAAAAAGGGAAGATCATTGGTACAGGTATAGTTGGTAACTCTTCTCTTTCAATTAATAATGTTTGGTTAGTTGATGGCCTCAAACATAATCTGCTTAGCATTAGTCAATTTTGTGATAGCGGATTTATTGTTAAATTTGATAAAGAGGCATGTACAGTAATCAATGATTCTGACAAGTCCATATTGTTTAAAGGATTAAGAAGAGGTAATGTTTATAAGGTGAATCTGTCAGAACTCACTGAGCAGAAGATAGTTTGTCTTCTATCTCTGAATGATGAAAAGTGGGTCTGGCACCAACGCTTAGGTCATGCTAACTGGAGATTAATCTCTAAGCTTAGCAAACTAAAGTTGGTTAAAGGCCTGCCAAATCTTAAATATCATTCAGATGCTCTGTGTGGTCCTTGTCAGATTGGCAAAATTTCAAAAACTTCTTTTAAACCTAAAAACATTGTTTCTACCTCAAGACCCTTAGAACTACTTCACATTGATTTGTTTGGTCCAGTAAGTACTGCCTCAATCAATGGGAAGAAATATGGATTAGTCATTGTTGATGATTACAGTAGATGGACTTGGGTAAAGTTTCTAAGAGTGAAAGATGATGCATATGATGTGTTCAGCATCTTCTGCACTCAAGTGCAAAATGAGAAAGGTCTCAAAATCTTAAAGGTTAGAAGTGATCATGGTGGTGAATTTGAAAACGAACCATTTGCAACCTTTTGTGAAGATCATGGCATTGTTCATGAGTTCTCTGCTCCTAGAACACCACAACAAAATGGGGTTGTAGAGAGAAAGAACAGGTCTTTACAAGAAATGGCAAGAACCATGATGCATGAGACAAAACTTGCTAAGCACTTCTGGGCAGAAGCTGTAAACACAGCTTGTTATATTCAAAATAGGATCTATATAAGACCTCTATTGAATCTAACAACATATGAACTCTTCAAAGGAAGAAAGCCCAACATCTCTTACTTTCATCAGTTTGGATGTACATGTTACATTCTAAACAACAAGGCCTACAAAAGAAAATTTGATGCCAAAGCTTGTAAGGGAATCTTTATAGGTTACTCTGAACGCTCAAAGGCATACAGAGTGTATAATTCTGAAACTAACACAGTGGAAGAATCTATACATGTTAGATTTGATGATAAAGAGCCTGACAGTAAAATGTCAGAGCAAGATAATAGTTATGCAGGTGTTCCATACCAATACATCGATTCAGAACCTGAAAAAGCATCAGAAGCTGTTGAAGCTTCAGAAGCTGTATTGGAAGAAGATGCTGAAGAAGCATCTCAATTAGAAGCATCACAAGAACATGATGACACTTCAGAAGAAGAAACTCAACCAAGTGCTGATGTTGATGAAGCTCCAAGAAGGAAGTTCAAATATAGATCATCTCATCCAGAAGACTTAATTCTTGGAAACAAAGAAAGTCCAAGAAAGACAAGATCAGACTATCAACAACTTGATTCTCTTCTGGGACTAATCTCAATGATAGAACCAAAGAATGTTGATGAAGCACTTACGGACGATGGATGGATTGTAGCTATGCAGGATGAGCTCAATCAGTTTCAAAGAAATGATGTATGGGACTTAGTGCCAAGACCAGCACATAAGAACATCATTGGAACTAAGTGGGTATTTAGAAACAAGATGAATGAACAAGGTGAAGTGGTAAGAAATAAAGCTAGACTGGTAGCACAAGGCTACAGTCAGCAAGAAGGTATAGACTTCACTGAAACATTTGCTCCAGTAGCAAGACTGGAAGCAATCAGGTTACTTCTTTCATATGCTGTTAACAATGGAATCACATTGTACCAAATGGATGTTAAGAGCGCCTTTCTTAATGGTGTTATTTCTGAAGAAGTATATGTCAAACAACCCCCAGGTTTTGAGGATTTGAAAAATCCTAATTATGTTTATAAACTTAAGAAATCACTCTATGGTCTCAAACAAGCTCCAAGAGCTTGGTATGAAAGACTGAGTAATTTCCTTTTAGAAAATGGTTTTCAAAAAGGTCAAATTGACAATACATTATTCAGAAAGACATCTAAGAAAGATATCTTAATCATTCAAATTTATGTAGATGATATAATTTTTGGTTCAACTAATGCTTCTCTTTGCAAGAATTTCTCTAAGCTTATGCAGGATGAATTTGAAATGAGTATGATGGGTGAATTGAAGTTCTTCCTTGGAATCCAAATTAATCAAGGAAAAGATGGCACTTACATTCATCAAAGCAAGTATACAAAAGAGCTTCTGAAGAAGTTCAACCTTGATGACTGCAAGATAATGTCTACACCCATGCATCCTACCAGCAGCTTAAGCAAAGAAGAGATAGGAAGCAAAGTAGATCAGAAGCTGTATCGAGGTATGATTGGTTCTTTACTCTACCTTACAGCATCTAGACCTGATATTCTATATAGTGTATGCTTGTGTGCAAGATTCCAGTCAGATCCTAGAGAACCTCACTTAACTGCTGTTAAGAGGATCTTTAGATATCTGAAAGGAACTACTAATCTAGGACTTCTTTATAAAAAATCCCTAGATAGTAAGCTAGTTGGATTCTGTGATGCTGACTATGCTGGTGATAAGATTGAGAGGAAATCCACTAGTGGAAATTGCCAATTCATTGGTGAGAATCTCATATCTTGGGCCAGCAAAAGACAAACAACTATTGCTTTGTCTACAGCAGAAGCAGAATACATCTCAGCTGCTAAATGCTGCACACAGCTTCTCTGGATGAAGTATCAGTTGGAAGATTATAACATAGCTGAAAGGAGTATTCCACTATATTGTGACAATACTGCTGCTATTCATTTGTCTAAGAACCCTATTCTACACTCAAGAGCTAAACATATTGAAATAAAGCATCATTTTATAAGGGATCATGTTCAGAAAGGTACAATAGATATTCAATTCATTGATACTGAACATCAATGGGCTGATATATTTACTAAACCTTTAGCTATTGAAAGATTTGATTTTATCAAAAAGAATTTGAACATGCACTATATCTCTGAAGAAAATTAGCTCTGAGAAGTAGAAATAGAATTAGCATCTGAAGCTCTATCAGAACCTCTTATAATTTAGAGTATCCCTTGGGAAGCTCTGAATAATTTAGGCTCTGAAGAGTAACAGGTTCTGATGAGGTGTCAGATACAAATGAGTGAGGCTCTGAACCTTTTAGAAATGAAACGTTCAGTACGTGTAAGTGTACAACAGTTGGCTATACACGCGTCAGCTTTGTTTAAACTTTTTCAACACGTGTCTAGATCCTGACGGGCAGAGAACAGTTAATGATGATTATGGCAGTTAAGTATATTATTTAATTTTTTAAAAACTGCTCGCGCTCCCTCCCAATGTTTACTTTCTCTGTGTATGTGTGCTAGTTACTATTTATAAGTCACTTCACTCACTTGCACAACTTTTTACACAAAATCACTACCTACACAACCCTAGGCTTTACAGAAAATTCCCAATCTTCATCTTCTCAATTTTCTGAAACAATGGCTGCTCGTTCATCAAACGAAATCGTTCAAGAACCCTTTAACCCTACGTTACCACCCATCATCGATCTCAATTCAAAAGATAACCTAGTCTACGAACATCATCAAACTGATGCTGGACCAGATGCTTGTGATTTCTTCACTGAGAAGTTCGTGGATTTTGAAAGTTTGAAAGCGAATGGGATTGACATTCAATACTTGTTCTACAACCAACAATGGCAAAATTACTTTGAGATGCTTAATGGCTTCGTATACTACGACATAGTGAAGTATTTCTGGCAGAAGGCTAAAGTGTACGATAGAGCAAGTGCTGATAAAGAATACAAGGATATGGTTGAGAAGAACCAGGAATTACGAGGGAAAACAAGAAAGGAACTTGGTCTTAAACCTTATAGAGAAAGGGAAATTAGGTCAAATATTTTGGGAATCAATGATTGTGATAACTCAGGCACACATTGCTAAGATTCTGGGTTTAGACAACAAAGGAGAAGATATAGAAGTGTATGATAAGAGAAGCAAGCATTTGGATTCAATTCATCAGGACCTCTTTAAATCTGGTTGCACACAAAAGGATTTTGGAAAAGTAATGCACATGAAGAACACATTTGAATTTGCTTTCAGAATGTGTTTGTCCACTATCTTCACCAGAAAAGGTGGATTGGATACCATCTCCATTCCACACAAACATCTCATCTGGTTCTTATACAAGAGGGTAAAAGTTAATTTGGCTAAGATTCTTTTTGATCACATGTGTCTTACCATCAATGAGGGTAGAACTAAAATACCATCGGTCATTCACCACCCAAGATTAATCTCAGAACTGATAAGGCAAACCAAACTCACAGACATTGTGAGTGCCAAAGAAAAACTTAGAGTTTTCCAAACTGCTAAGTATGATGCATCAGTTCTGGTCAACATGAAGAGAAAAACCAAGGAAGAAATCATTCAAGTGAAAACACCTCTGCAGCAAGTGTACGAAAAGTACTTCTGGTGTGATGGGTTTCCCACCATATCAGAACATGATAATGATGAGGTCATCAAAAACTTTCTTGAATCAGTAAGAAGAGAAACTGGGGTCAGTGTGCCCAGGAAAATGGTTGTAAGTGTTCCTAATTGGGATATCTTCAAGGGACCAAGAGATATTACAAGGAGCAGAAGAAAGCCAAGAACTACTGAGCAAGAAATGATTGATGAAGGCTCTGATGATCAAGGACATGCTAGTGCTGATGAGATTGAGGAAGGTGCTGAAAATATGATGACTGAAGCTGTTCAGAAGGAAAAGCGGACAAAGAAAAGGCATGATAGGCCTTCAGCTTCTGAGGAAGATCAGAACCCTGCTAAACCTGCAAAGAGATTAAAGACCAGAGCTTCTAAACCAAAAGGTAAGATCTCTGAATCTAATACTTCTAGCATTCCTGTAGCTCAGGTTATTGGTTCTGAACCTCAACCCTCTATTGCTAAACCATCTATTTCTCAACCTCCATCATCTACCAATCAACCTCAACCCATAGACTTCACTGTACCTATTAGTGTAGTCTTACCTGATCATAAAGCTATATCATCATCATCTTCATCAGATACCAGCACTGCCTCAGATGAGTTAATTGCTACACTCATCAGAGAATCTAACCCAAAACAAAAGAAAACTCTTACACCAAAGAGAACCTCTTTCAAGAAAACCACAAAGAAGATCACCATAAAGCCCATTCATCTTTCTTCTGATGAAGAACCTACTATTAATGTAGACACCACCATTCTCCATCAACCCACAAATCAAGGTTCTGTCATAGAACATCTTGAACAACACATGTGTGGTGTTGCATTTACCAACTCAAATCCAAATTCACCAAATCAATTTCCATCCATGAATCTCACAAATGATCCACCTGTCCATAAAACACAAAACACACAGGTCATTCACACACCCCCTCCCTCACTTGATCACATCTCACGAGTAAATCCACCTACATTCACCCCTGTTCAGAATGAGCCAATTGCTCATTCTGAAGAACTACAAAAAACACCTCACTCATCACCAATCAATGCAATGACTGAACAACAACATCAATCACCACAACCTGTCCCTGACCCACTCAACAGACCTCTAGTTTTAGAAGAGGTTCTTGAGCTTTACCAACACCTAACTAAAGCTGAACATCAAATATTCAAGGATTCCATCAATCTTGATGATGATATCATACCTCCAAATCTCAGCAAAATCAAAATTATTGAACTCAAAAGAAAGGAACCTGAACCAACCATTCCCTTTGACCCATCCTTATCCTTTTTCAATTCTGACTCTGAACCAAACCTTGAGCTGCTAAATAATGCTATAGGTATTAGACTTAAGAGGTTCAAACAAAGAGAGGAAGAAGCTCTTATCTTCCCCTCTGATATGGATGCTGAGGTCAGGGAATTAGAGTACTTGTTTGGTAAATCCTTAAGAATTCTCAGTACTCATCTGAAGGATAAGATTAAGGGTAGAGGAGCAAACACTGTACGTGAACTATTTGAGATTGCTGAGAGGACATGTGCTCCAAGGCTCACATTCTTCAACCATGAAGAAGAATGTCAGAGGTTAGCCTTTTTAGCTGCTGTTGATGAAAGTATGAGAAGATCTTTTGATGAAGAGCAGGCTAGGATAGCTGCTGAAATGGAACGTCAGAGGCTTGCTGAACAAGAAGCCTTAAACTTATTGGTTGATAGAGCTGTTCACATTGCTACCATTGAGACTAATAAGATTTTTGAGAATCAAAGAGCTGCAGAAGATACTATTATGAATGATCAGAACCTTAGTAAACCAGATTCTGATAAAGGAAAAACTCCCATTGTTGCTTCATCTCCACCAGTACTTGTCCAAGGCTCTTCTTCATCTGCTATACCCTCTGTTATGCAAGAAGCTCTGGATGTAATCAAGCATGACATAAGAGAGGAACTAAGAAATGAAATGGATGAGTTCAGGGCCGATATAAGAGAAGACATGAACAGATCTGGTGAAGCTACAAACAAGAAGATAGATGCAATGATGGAACTTCTTCTGAAGCTTACTCAACAGCAACCCAAACCTTAACCCTTATGTTTGAGCACTTGTTGTATTGTTAAGATCTTGTGTAATTTTTGGATAATTTTCTTTTAATTCATATCTATATTATCCATATGTGTGTGTTTGTTATTTGCTTATATGATTGTTTTATCTTTGTTTTTCAAAATTTAACTTTTCTATATACCATAATATTGTCTGGTACTCTTGAGAATTCTGACTCTAGTGAAAGATGCTGAAGAGCATCTTAGTATTTAAATTAATAAGCCTAGGATTTTCAAAACCTAAGAGTCCCTCTCATCAGTACTCCTGTTTACTCATGAAATAGCTTCTTAGTATTAAAGCCTGTTTAACAACGGGGCACCAATACTGAATGAGGCGTGTCTGGTAACTGGTGTTCTGACAATACTTATGTAGTATATAAAAAGAAAGCAAGCTTAAAAGAGAGAGAGATAGGTAGAGGAACAACTTTTATTATTAATAAGATTCTTTATTACATATGATTGCATCTAGCCTAAGGCTTAGATTTAGAAGCCTCTGATTCTATACTCTTCAGTTTCTCTTTGAGAAGAGATAGTGCTTCATCAGCAAGCTTCTGAACCTCAGCTGGATAATCTGCTAGATTATCTTCATATGTCCATAAGAACTCTTCCAGATCAGAGCCCAATTCTTCCTCCTCTGACTCTGTTAAAATAAGTTCTTCCTTGTTTCTCTCATATCGTAGCCTGTTTTCTTCGCAGCGCCAGGGCTCTGCTCCCTTCTTGCTCTCTTTTTTTGAGCCTGAAGCATCCTTGGTAACCTGCCTTTCCATTGTATGTTTTTCTTTTGATGTTACTTGATTACTCTGGATGAGTAAAATGAGAGGAATCATCCCTTTTTATAGTGTCATCAAGCTCTCTTGTCAGGACGGTTTTCAACACAATTCATTAAATGAATTTAGTTGTCATCACTTTTTGACTTGACTGCCTTGTTCTGACACATTTGACTGCTTGGTTTTCTGTGTCTTTTTGACTGATGCCAAAAGGGGGAGTAAGAGTAGCGTTAAAATTAATGTTGATTCATTCATATACTGCTCAATCTGAAACTGTTATGTTAAATACATTATGAATCAATACTTATCTCTTATGATTCTTTCTCATTCTGTACGATTATTGAAAGGGGAGAAAATTTAAGAACCTAAAATAAAATTCATAGACAATGTCAGAAGAGCTTGCAAACCGCTTCTGAGCATTATCAAACTCTAAGAAGCAAAGCTTGCAAAACTATGCTTCTGAGAGTTAAATATGAAAATTTATTTTAAGTTAATAAATCAACTCTTAAACTGTTTTAATTAATTATGGATAAAACTTAGGGGGAGCTTACAAACCTACCCTTATGGATTATCAGACTCAGGGGGAGATTGCAAACCTTTGAAACCTGAAGTCATCATAATTAAATTAAATCAACAACAATTGAATTTTAATGCTTTGGTTTGTCATCATCAAAAAGGGGGAGATTGTTGGAACAAAGTGGGTCTGACTTGAACCTCTAATGTTTTAAGTAGTTTTGATGATAACAAGGTATTAAAATTGCAATTGGTATTACTAATGATTATTCTAGTGTGCAGAATTATAAGTCAAAATTCATTCAGAAGCACTATGAATAGTAGCAGAGAAGCCAGTCAAAACAAGCTCTGAAAGCACGACACTGTTCGTCAGAAGCTTAAATTTTGAATGCTGAAGAAAGTGACTCTGAGGATAAAACAAGGCTCTGAAGGACTCAGAAGCTAAAAGACCTCAAGAAGCTATGACAACAGCATCAGAAGCAAAAGGAATTTACGTCACTCAAGAGCTGACCTATATAGAACCAATGATTGAAGAACAATCCACTTCAAGGCTCTGTCACATCCACAGGAAGGAATATTCGTTGGTACAACGTTAACCTTATCCATAAGTGGAGCGCATTTGAGGATTGTACTATCGTACTATTATTACTCAAAATGGAGGAGTGATAAATTGAATAGCTAGGTAGTGGAATTGGAATTCCTTACCAAAGAAGGCAATATACAGCTATCAATTGTACGAGTAAATTCCAGCTGGCACCTCTCTCTCTGCAACGGTCATCATCTTCCTCCAAGTATAAATAGAAGACTCAAATGGAAGAAATGACAACTGTTCCGACTATTGTTCTATTACTGCGTTCAAAGACTAAGAAGCATTCTGACATCATATTTTAAATCTGTCATTCTAAGTCTTAGAACAAATTGAGTTGTATTTTGTAAACACCTCTGATAGTATATCAAGTGTTCCTTAACATTCATTCTTATTCTTAAGTTTGTTTGAGAAGTCTCTTGTTAAGTTTAACTTGAGCATTTGAGAAGTCTCTTGTTTAGTGAAACTTGAGCACCTGAGAAGTCTCTTGCAAGTGTGCTTGAGCAATTTGTAATCTTTAGTAGATTATAGTGAAAATCTCTTGTTAGTAACAAGGGGACTGGAGTACTCTCGATTTGTGAGGGGAACCAGGATAAATTCTGTGTCTCTCTTTCTCTCTCTCAGCACCCTCTCGTTAATTTGTGTTTTTATCCGCTGCATACTTAGTCGCTATTAGACAAAAAGTTTTAATTTTTAAAACACAATTCAACCCCCCCCTTCTTGTGTTTTTCCACCTTCAGATTTCTCCTTTCACACACAACTATAATAACTTACAAAGTAACCCTTATCCCCAACCCTACATCCCTTATTTGTTTATCTAATCAATCCCTTCTTGATAATTAACTAACTGGGCTTGACTTTTGGGCTTGGTGTTCATGGTTTATTAAAAACACAATTTCCAGAGGTTTGGATTTGAGAGGTTTGGTTTTAGATTTGGAGTATAGAGTTAAGGGTTGGATATTTGGAGTTTGTGGATTTGAGGTTTGAAATTTACGGTTAAGAATTTAGAGTTTGGAATTTATGGTTGGATATTTGGAGTTTGTGGATTTGGGGTTTGAAATTTAGGGTTTAGAATTTAGGGTTTTGAATTTAGAGTTTAGGATTTGGGGTTTGAAATTTAGGGTTTGAAATTTGGAATTTAGGGTTTGGAATTTAGGAATTTAGATTTTAAGGATTTGGGGTTTGAAATTTAGGGTTTGGAAATTAGAGTTTTAAATTTAGGGTTCGGAATTTAGGATTGAATATTTGGATTTTGTGGATTTGAGGTTTGCAATTAATGGTTTGGAATTCAAAGTTTGTGGATTTAGGGTTTGAAATTTAGGGTTTGAAATTTGGGGATTGGAATTTAGGGTTAGGAATTTAGAATTTATGGATTTGGGGTTTGAAATTTAGGGTTGGATATTTGGAGTTTGTGTATTTGAGTTTTGAAATTTAGGGTTTTGGTTTAAGGGTTTGTGTGCAACATAAACTCCAAACCCTAATATTTAAACCCCAAATCATAAACCCCAAATTTTAAATGTGAAACCTTAAATTTTAAACCCTAAATCCTAAACCACAAATTCTAAGCTTCAAACCACAAACTTAAAACCCCAACTATTAAATCTCATATCCTAAAATCGCAAAACTTTAAACACTAAACCCTAATATTTAAACCCCAAATTATAAACGCAAAACCCTAAATTTAAACCCTATATCCTAATTCACAAATTCTAAGCTCCAAACCACAAAAGTTTAAACACTAAACCTAAATCCTAAACCCTAACTATTAAACCCTATATCCTAAAACCCCAAAAGTTTAAACACTAAACCTAAATTCTAAACCCCAAATTCTAAACTCCAAATCCAGCTTGATTTTGATTTAACATCTATCAAGAATTATACTCTTTCTAAATATTTCTATAGCCAACGCAACTAAACCCCAAATTCTGAATATAGGAATCAAATCCTGAAATGTAAAGAATTCATTCTCCAATTCTTCATCTTCTACCTGCCACCACCACCATTAAGGAATCTTCTCACTTTCTTCAACCTAAAAACCTCATAAATTCTTCAACGCAAAAAATCTTTTTTTTCAAAAGGCAATTTCTGGAAATTTTTTTTGATAGTATCATTTTTTAAAATTCTCTCTTGAAATTTGGTGCACTGCAGACTAATGTGCTACACGATGTTCCAACATCCACAATGTTCCAACATCGGTCACCAGTAGGATGTTGAGACAGATGTGCCAACACCTGGCTACAACAGAACATAATGGACAATATAAATAATAAATAGCAGAAGGTAAATAACACATGAAGTTGTTAACCTAGTTCGATGCAATTCATCTACTATGGGGGCTACCAAGCAAGAAAGGAATTCACTATGATAGTTTTAATTCAAAGCTAAACTCCTCCATTTACTACTTATAACTTAAACACTACTCGTACTAATTCTACCTAGGAATTCCTAGATATGACAACCTCTGGTCACTTCATGCCACAATGACAGTACCTCAAGCATTGTACTACAATCAATAGCAAAAACAAATAGTTTGGAGGCACTCTCCTAGACAAACTAAACACTCGTACCTAAAGGCTTCGAGTGTTGTACAAGAAAACAACACTTACTCCGTGCTTCAAAGCTTTGGAGAGGATTACACAATCACAATTACAACTCAAAACTCGCAATCTTAAACTTGCATCAAAGTGACACAAGAAATACTCACAAAATAAAGCACAAAGCTTGCAAAGACACGAAACCCTAAAAGACTACATCTTGGATATTATGGCTTCGGTAAATAAAACAAGGTCTTGAGTCTTCCTTATATAGCCACGAGTTAGCATGGGCTTCATGAGCAAATCAGGCTAAACAGTACAATTGGTCTAGAGAATCTCCTGCTACAATCTTCTAGAAGCAAAATATATTTTTCATAAATATTTTTGCATCAAATATTTTGTTTCCTTGAATGTCTCAACAACTTAAGGAACAAGTAACACACTAAACCGCCTTTCCGCAGATCCTAAAATCGTGCGTGTCTTGGCACATAAGTAAGCGCAAAAATATTTTTCAACCAAATCTTCAAAGATCTTGTGCGTAAATATGACAGAAAATAGCGTGTATTCAGGATGTCCTGATGTTGTTCCTGATGTTGCAACATTTGGTTCAACATCTTGGACAGAGGCTTATTTTACCAAAATGAAGGCAACAACTAAAAACCCCAAAACACTTTCAATCTCTTCAACAATTTTTTCTTTATAATAAATTTGGTTTCTATTTCCTGTTTTTATCATAAAAATCGAAGTTTACGTCGTGCTATAATGTAAGAAATTACAGTTACCATAGTATAATAACTATGTTGATACCGAATGTTGAGAAAATGAGAAGTGACAAAACGAGAGGATTTTGGATTTTTAACAATAAAATATGCAAAGAAAATTAGATTAAATTTAGAAATTAAGATGAAATATGTTTTAGAATTGTTGATATGATGATTTTAAGATTAAATATCTAATGAGAAAACGAAGAATTTATGTGGTTTGTAGTTTGAGTAAGGTGAGAAGAGTTTTTCAATGGTGGTAGTGGCAACTTGCAAGGTAGATAATAACGAATTGGAGAATGAGTTTTGACATTTATGAATTTTAAATTTTATCCTTGTAATTTGAGCTATTTTTGGTTTTCGTCCCTATAATTTGTGCGAATTTTGATTTTTATCCCTGTAAGTTGTGCGAATTTTGATTTTCATCGTCTCTGTAATTGACCAAGTTAGCGCCCTCTGAACACGTGATAATGTTCAAGTTAGCAGATTCTGACCTTGTCAGCATTTTTGTGTAATATGGCCACATTAAAAACTAAAACCAAAGTAATTTAAAACTTACACAAATAAAATAATTTTTTTTATAGAGACTAAAATCCAAATCGCTAATTTTACAGGAGCAAAATACATTTGACCCTATATTAATTATTCGTAACTTAAAGCAATATTTGTTGGGACTTGTTTGAGATGCTGCTGGGAAGAGAAACGCAGTATGCACACGTAATTCCCATGCTATTCTTTCTATCTCCTTAATTATGTATTCTAATGGCATCATACACATACCATATTCTCAACTTTTTCAAATCATCTTTTCATTTAATTTTAACAAAAAATTATTAAATTCTTTACAAATGATTACTATTATATATTTTGGAACTCAACAATGTCACCATAATTAGACATTTTACACACAAAAAAAAGAAAAGAAAAACAGGTAAAACAACCAAATCAATATTGACTCATAAACCAAAAATGCAAACAAAACCAATTAAATTATCATGTTGACGTTTAAACCAAATCAATCTATGTAACTTTTTTAATTTAGAAATAAATATTTTCACTTCCTTTTGCTTTTTTCTCAAAAATCCTCTATCCAATTCATGTCTAGCTAGCTGCAAATTGAAGATATGATCTGTCTTGTTGCATGGGCAATCCAATTGAAAAATGGCTATAGTGCAAGACAAAGCACATTACTAAATACTATTAGAACTCTAAAAAACTTACAAATATATGTTAGTAAACTACTACAAAATATTCTTTTTTAATAATTCTCTCACTATCTTCTATGTGAAATTTGTGATTAATGTATTGCTAACTCTTTAAAAATATGTCAGTTGCATACATTTTTGTTAAGGAATATTTTATAATTTATATCCACGCGCCCTTCCATGTGTCGGTTAGTTCTATTTTCATTTGTTAATTTATACGGCGAAGATTATGTATCTTGAGTCATTCGCCCAAATTAAAAATGAGAAGCATTGAAAATGTAAAATAATTTTACAACTATTAAATTATCATATATGCCATACAATTAATAATTGAAATATATAATAACGTTTATTGAATATATGAGTAAAATTATTTTACATTATCAGTACATCTTAAATTTACTTTTTGATGGTTAAGATTTTATTAAAAAAGTCTATCCAAAAAGAAAAGACCGTCGGAAAACACAAACAATTCATAAAGAACCAAAAAACTAATCAAAGACACCATTAAAAAATACCTACTCCTCCAAAGAAGAAAAAAGAAAACTCCTGAACAATAAACACCTAACAATGTTGGCGAGAACCTAAAAATCCTTAACAAGTGACCAGAAATCATGTCCCAATTTTTTTTAAGAGAACAAAGTGAAAAAGAAATTCATCTAAAGCGCTTTGGAGTGAATGTTTTTCTTGAATTTCGACGGAGTATAGATAGATTCCGAATACCTTCCTCCTCCATCTCTACATAAAAGCCCAACTATGTTACCAAACTCCCAACTAAAGTTATTTTATGAGCTTAAACCAACAGTATCATTATTGTTCTGTTTTACGTCGATCCCTTCATCCTTTTTACCGGTGAAAAATCACTCCTTTCATTGAAAATACATGAAAATAAAATAAACATAGTGATCTATCCACTTTGTCCTAATAAGTAATGTTTTGTTTTGCTTTACCCTTTACAAGATAACAATTAAAACTGAAGAATCTTTCTTGGAGTGATGCTATCAAATTACAATATATTATATATTCTCATCTTCCAAGCATCTCATGAATATCATATGGAATCAAAGGAACAATTCACGTTTGATGTGCCACGTAGTTCCATCCTAGAAACATGTGAAATAAATTAAGGATTTGGATTTAGTGGGTAATTGTGTCATATACTAATTTTTATAATCTCAAACTAACGTAAAATGATTATATAAAAAAAACAACTATAACGGTAAAAATTGTTTAGAATTGATTTTGTTATTGCGTTGAATTGTTTGGTACTACCTGTTTAAATTATTTACAGCATGAAACACGTGATTTTTCTAATATAGGAATCAAGATTAGATCTAATTAACCGATGAATAATGATTGTTATTGCTGATTCTCCAATCAAACGAGATGGATCCAAGATTTGAGTTTGTAAAATTTTATAGAGATACGGCTACAGCTACTCTAGTATTCACTCACCCCGCACTCTCGTGTGTACGCTTGTGCGTATATATGGTTCTGTTTGGTAAACAAAATAATAGATAGTTGATAAGTTAGCTTATGGCGGATACTTATAAACTAACTTTTAGCTTATATTGAATAAGCTAGGTGATAGAATGTAGTGTTTAGTAAAATTAACGGTTGAACTAGTTTATAAGTTATTATAAGTATAAAATGATATAAAAATGATATGTTTAATTAATATTTTATTTTTTTCAAGTAAGATGATAGAGATAAAATTGGAAAGAAATATAATAAGCTATAAGCTCATAAGGTACTTGAAATAACATTTGAAAAATAAGCTATAAGCTAGTAAAATAAGTTATAAACTCTTTTATGTATGAAGATGTTATGTTTGGTGATCAAAGTTTTTGGATTTTGATTTTTTGAATTCTAGGTATGAAGATGCAAGTCTTTGGATAGAGTTGTTGGAGAAGCTGAGAACATGAATAGATTGGTTTAAAAACAATGAAGAAATTAGGGTGTTCAAAATAATAAAAATAAATCAGATTTTCAATTTAAAAAACATTTATAACATGCATGTGTCATGTACAAATATAGGAGTTGCTATCCATACTACAGGTACTGGTCAAGTACAAGTATTTCTTTAAATTGAAGACATGAAGATGAGTATATATCATAGGCTAGGGTAATCCTATTTGAGGCATCTTGAACACTAAATGAGTGTAGGTCATTCTTTTAGTTGAAATTTAAACTTTGATTCATCACATTTTGAGAGTTTAGTCCATGCCACTATGCCCATTTATGCTAGTACTAACTTATTGACTTTTAGTTGGTTCAAAAGAATAAAATTGTATGATTAGTGATCATATTATTTCCATTTTTCTCAAGAGAAATAGAAGTGTCTTTTGAAGTAATGGAGGGCTCCATTTTTCTTCGAAAGAAATGGAGGGCTCCATTTTGAAGATATAAACACGAAGAAGTTAAAAAAAAAAACCACAATAAAAATTATATTAGTGTTTTACCAAAGAAAATTTATTAGGTATACGGCTAATAAATTGTTTGCAATGTTATTTTGCAGAAATTCAAAAATGTGGTTTTTTTTTTTTTTGGTTGAGAAAAATGTGGTTTTTCTATGGGGACGAAAAATAGTTTTTGTAAAACACAAAAACATATTCACAAGGGCAAGGGCACGCGGGCACATAGTTTTCTGATTTGCTTCTTCAATGTAATTTCTTTTGTGATATAAAACATGAGCACATTTTTTGATTTAAAAAAAACGTGTGCATGCACATTTTCAAAAAGGCTAGTGATTGGTAAAAAGGCCATGGTAGGCTACTTTTCAATAAATAGGAAAAGTAAAAGAACAAATTAAATAATCTCATGCATACTCTTTCTTTCTTTTTATTAATTTCTTGGCCTCTAAGCAGAAGGACTAATGCTAGCTATGGGATTGGATACTAGATCTTTATAGTATTCGTTTCCTAAAATTAAGATATTCCTGCATATTATTAATTAATTATTGAGAATAATCTTTCAATTTTCTTAAGAAGCCAAATTAAAATAGGATTTATCTAAATGTGTAACATTGGACATGTTAAAGTAGATAAAAGTAGTATTTTTTTTTTTATTAAAAACAACAATTATTTATTAAAAAATTATATATTTAATATAAAATACACAAATTTCAATATAAATTTACTATTTCAAACTTCTTAATATGTACAAATTTACACATAATAGAAAAACATATTAAAATATACATTAAAAAGGGGCTACATACAAAGTGCGCTTAACAAAGAGTTTACACAAAAATAAAGAAAACAACAAAGTCTAAAGGCCTAATAAAGTCAACTTCTAGCCCTAAACAAGCTAAAAGGTTAAACCACCACAGATTGAAATCATAATTCAAGTCATACTTATGAATTTTCAACCACCACAAAAAAAAAAAAATTTATAAAGAGTTGATCAATATCTGCTGTAATATAGTGTGTTTTATCATATATATGCATTATAGTGATCAAATTTGAATTTTATAGATTTTTTTTTATGCAATTTGAATTTTTTAGTTAAAAAGATTTAAATATCCAATATTTATGTTATACTAGCTTTGATTCTTCGTAATATTTATTTTTTGGTTTTCACAATCAGTTTAATCTGATTCAGAGGTCAATTATGACATCAAGTGGTTTAAATCTTTTTTCGATCGCAGTTGCAGGGGATCGAACTGTGGTTCTCGTTCGTAATCTTAATGATACTATAATTAATATGTATATGTCCAAACTTTGTTTTATTTGTTTTAGCTTTAGGAAAAGTTGAATGGAGGATGAGGTGGAATTGTTGAACTTAAAAATATCAAGGGGTATGGGAAAATATTTTTTCCTAAAAAAAAAGTGGGAAAATAATGAAAAGTTAATAAAGAAAGTAAAGAGAGGACTGTTACATTGGCACCTAGTAAGGAACAATGCTTTTAGATAGATGTGTTTTTGAAGTGTGGGCAACTGTTATTCAATGTATGGTTGATACATCAAGATCGTGATGGAAAAATAAAAGGTGATAGTGCTGCACCTTTATATTTTTCTAATGAAGAAAAATTTAGACGAATAATCGATATTAAGTTTTTATATCATGTGTAACTCATTTTTACAAAATCAATTTATTAAATGAAAAATATATCTCTTTATAAATATTACTAGGCCATGTATTTTTTCCTATGTGTACTAGAGTTTTTCTCAATACAATTGATACGTAACTTGCCGCACAAGCTTTGCCATGTAGCATATTTTTCTATTGATAATTATTAATATTATTCACTTTAGAGGAATCATATCATAAGACCAATATTAAAATGTATTTGTTTTATATGTGAATATTAATTTATGTTTTTAATTTTATTATTTGCGCTTTTATAGTTCAAAATAATATATATTTCTATTTATATGAGCAAAAGTTAACTGCCCACGACAAAGATTCAAACCATAAATTTTCCACTTCTATAATATTTATTAAATCTAAAATCAAATAATAATAATAATAATAATAATAATAATATAAATTTGTCAAAACAAAACAATTAAATGAATTTAATATATAAAGGTAGCCAAATCAAATCGGACTAAATCTGGCGGTCTGATCATTTGAATGGGGTTTATGTCTGATCTAAATTTGGATGAAAATTGGCAAACTGCGAAATTTAAAAATTGTAGGAACCGGTTGTTCAATTTATGCCCCATAATTTTATGTTTTTACTTTTTTTGTATTAACAAAATTTCAGATTATGGAAAAATTAATTTCAAAATAAAGAATATTTAAATAATACATCAATATTTATTAAATATGTAAAAATTAGTTAGACGAATTTCTAACCCGTGCTTGGCACGGTGTGGACACTAGTATAAATGATGAGTGATCCAATTATATAGAATCTAAGACCATATTGAATTTTTTATATTGTGTTTAATTCATATCTTTATAAAATCGACTTGTAAAATGATATTTCTCTTTATAAACTCTGATCATACTTTATATATTTTTTATGCAAGACTTTTTTTTTTTCTTTCAATAACCAACATAGTGTTGGGATAATTGGTAAAACGTCCCTTCCCTTAAAAAATATCACGTGTTCAACCTTTAAAGTTGCTCATTTGAAAGACAACAGAATTTAATCACATATTAGGCACAAATGACTTAAACCATAGAGATACATTGAGACACTGATCGAAAATTAAAAGAACCTAATTATAATAGATTAAGAGGGAGGATCACAGTTTGATTTTCTGCAATTGCGATCGAGATGGGGTTGAAACTACTTTATGTCAGAACTGATCCTCAAACCAGATTAAACTGGTAGTGAAAGTAAAAAAAAATTAGATGAGATTTTTTTTTTTTACAACAAATGAGATGAGCATATTTCAAGAAGCCTTACAAATAAAATCCTAATTTAATGTTCAAACGGCTTTCATAATATATTTATTTTTTATATTATTCACAAATAAAATCCTCACACGGTATCGTAATTTTAACTTCTTTGCAAATTATGGGTCACATTTTTAACAACTAAATCTAGTACACTTGTATGTTTTTAGGGAATGTGACACATGAATTGTGTGACATTGTCACATAAAATAACTATTATTCCGATTACTCTTTTACCCATCACCACTCATTCTCTATGGTTGAGGACCATCCACTTAGTGATTTAGTGCTGCTTGTGGTAACCAATTAAGGAGTATCACATTACAAACACTATACTTGGTAATTTAGTATAAGCTCCCCACTCACTAATTATTTCAATAATGAGCTGTTGCATGTAAAAAAGTGGTTGAAAAAGCGACAAACAATGGAGGTTGTTTAAATCAATTTTCACTTTTTCATAATTTTTTACTAAACTTTTTCATAAAATTTTAAAAGTAAACAAATTACTATTATTTATCACCTAATGTGGAATTTGTGCCCACTTTTTGTAATAGTATCTTTAAATGATATATACACTACTCTTTGTAAAGTCCACTAGTGTATCTAGTTCAATTAATATTGTCGAAATATATAGGATTTAATTTTTTATGGTTTTTTTTTTGTCAAGTATTTAAGTGGCTAAAAATTATACTCTTAACACGAATAAGTGAGATGATCAAAGTTCGAACATCGGCATCCATCATATATAATGTATGTCCCTTCCAACTGAGTTAAGCTCACGAAACATTTTTTTAGTTATTATTTATTAAAGTTTGAATTTAAAATTCTCTATAATGAATCTATTAAAATCATTACATTTTTCACTTACTCATCTTAATAGATTAAATTCTATCTATTAAGTTACTTGATAAAAAAACATGTCCCTATCAATTACATTCACCCCATCTATTTTACATATTAGAGGATGCTTTTTTTTTTTTATAAAAAAAACATGGTGTAGCTAAAGTGCTACAACCACAAAAACTTCATTACCATATTAGAGGATGCATTTGATTTAAACAAATATGGAAAGAGGGGATGCAAATTCTTGAACAAATTATTATGTCTAGTATTTGTTTAATTTTTTTTTTTTTAAAGAAGTATATGTGCTACTTAAGCATTTTTATTTTTATCAAAAGACATGTGTGAGATTTTGCTAGTTTATAATAGTAAACTTTTTTATTAGCAAAGTTATAATAGGAAACTTATAATTTGTGTATAAGCAGAATTTGAAGTTTTTCTTTTTGGACAAAAAATGTATTCCAAAAAATTAAATTCAGCCAAAAAGTGTGGTATAGTTCAATTGTGAGGTTTTAGTAACAATTCCGTATGAGAGAAATCAGAAAACATAGAACTTAGAATGGGCCTCTTGGTGGAGATAGTCCAAAAGAATTTATAAGGCCCGTGCAGTTGTTTTGTATAGGAGAATTTCTTTTGCCACCCTATCAATTTTTTAACGCACCCTACGAAATTACCAAAATACTTCATGTATATTATTTTGAATATATTTTAATATTAAAAATAGAAATAATTATTTTGAATAAATTTTATATTAAACATAATTATTTTGAATATATTATATTAAACATAAAAAAGAAGTTCCACACTAATATAAGTGCAACATATAAATATGATGATGGATATATTCTAGCACCTAAACACATTAGGTGAGAGGACCTCATGACTTAAGTACCACATTGAACATTTTAATACATCCGATGTAGGACTCCTAATATTAGCACGCCTTTAAGAGTACGTCTACGACAACTTTCACTCTATTGGCACTGACTCAATGGTAACCCTTTTTTTTTGCGGCTTCAATCAACTATCAATATTTGGTGGAGCACCTTAATCCAGCCTATAAGTAGCACTTTTTTTTTTGACAGAATAAGTAGCACTTTTTGAAATCCAACTTTCAATGAAAACACCAATTGTAAGGATTTCACATGAGGAGAGTCCAACCCAAAAGGTTTTGTCCAATAAATAGTAGAGTTTCATGGTTTCAATATCACATAAAAAACTTTAATATACTCGTGAGATTCCTAAAAATATATACCTAAAGTAATTTTTTGAGTGAATATAAAATACTCAATTCAATTATATACTTACTTGTAGCCCAATAAGAAGACGTCTCCATATTTTAGGCTCCCATGGTAATTCAAAAGGATCAAATGCTTCCTTTTTTAGGCCATAGTACCCTACCGCTAGGAACAAAAGTTATGTCACAATCAAATTTATTGTCTCTTATTCTTATTAGTGAGTTTATCGACGAGTTGGGTTTGTCAATAAAATGGGTAACCACTGTATTGAAATACTTGTGTGGTTAATATTGATTTTCTTAAATTAGTTTTGGTTAAAAAAATCTTCATAATATTGATACCAAATTTGTTTACAGTTTTAGATTCAAACAAAATATAATTAAAGTTGGTACATACAGTTTTTTTTATTTTGTAATAGATCAAATGCAACCTTAAATGCTATTAAAATAAAATACACCCTTAAATTTTAGTTTAAAAAAAATACACCCTTAGATTAATTATTTTTTACTTTTTACCCCAACAATTATTCCCCACCCTTATATTTTGCACGAACTTCCTATTCATAAACTAAAATACTTTTCTTTTTCACTTTTTTTTTCCAGATTTTTCAAGGTGTTCCAATTCTCAAGAGAGAACGAGAGAAAAAGTAAGTTTTAAAATATACAGTAAACCATAAAACATTTTTCATGTTTTTCGGTATACGTATTTTCTCGCAATACTTATATTTTAGTTTTTCAGTACATGTAGTTTTCCAAAAAATATTTCAAATCGGAAAACCTTTTTTTTGAACAAACAAAAATGAATTATATTAAAAACTGCAACTAGTTCTGATCAACAAAAGATGTGCCAAACAGACTAGCAAACGTCTACTTCAGTCAAATTGTTAGTCAGCCAACGCTCAAACAAACAAAGGGGCTGAATCACCACATATGGGTATTTAAACCAAGCTTCATATTACAAGCTTTCATCCACCAAAGAGAATGAACTTTAATTTTCTCTAGCATTTGGAGGACCATCGATTCTTTAGCTTTGAAAATTCTGATATTTCGCTCATGCCACACCACCCAAATGCTACATAACCAAAGTAACTGTAGAAAGGAACGTCTAGCTCGAAAGTCCCTTATCGAATAAGAAAATTGCACAAAGTGGTCAGATCGGAAAACTTTGTTGGGTAGCGGAAAAATTATGTGGGGGTGAACTCATGTGGGATACGAAAAGATTGAAAGTCAAGGTGAAAAATCAAAATGTAAATAATTAAAAAGACAAAAGGGATAAAATTGACATTTTTAGTGATGTGTAGAGGTGAAGATAAAGATGTAAGGGTATGAAGTAAATTTTTCTTTAGGCTCCCATGGTGATTCAAAAGGCCCAAATGCTTCCTCTTTTAGGCAACAGTCCCCAACCGTTAACAACCAAAAGTATATGTCACAATCAAGTTTTTTGTCTCTTATTCTTATTAGTAAGGTAATGGCCAAAAATTAATATAGAAAGTTTATCGATGAGTTGGGATTGTCAATAAAAAGTATTGTTACTAATAGGGTAAATAATTTGTCGAAAGATAAAATAGAGTAATAAAATGGGTTACTAAAAAAAGACGTACTATTGCATTGAAATATCTGTGATTCCAATTTGCATCAAACAAAACAGTTGGGAGGTAATAATATGACACTTCTTCAAGTAATAAATTATTATTGTCCAATGTTTTAAGTTTCATGAATTTGTAAAAAAAATTTGTTAAAAGTGAGTTAAATATAAAGTAATTCATATTTGAATACATTCAAGTAAAAATAAACAAATTTTCATTTGGAGGAAAAAGCTCTATCTCAACTTCAACTAAGATCCCGTTTAGCCCGGCTTATTTTTAACTTTTTATTTTAGCTTAAACGAAATAAAGAAGTATAAAATTATATTTAACATTATTTCTCCTTAAAAGTATTAGAGAAATAAAGTAAAGAACTAAAAAATGCAAAAAAGTAAAGTCAAACACAATTTTTTCCTTCTTTACTATTTTTAAAGAGAAGAAAAAAATAGGAAAATAAGCCGGGCCAAACGGAGCCTATAAATTGTTAAAAACAATGAAACTAATTTGTTAAGATCAAATTTATTCTTCTAGAATCACTTTTATCTCTCGCAAAATAAATCTAACTATGAATTCAATATTTTTCTCGTCACAAATAAAAACCCAAAATGTTGTTAAACATTTCTATATTTTATACCTCTAACTTTTGGAATAACATAAAGAACTATAACCTCACTATTCCCTAAAGTATGTATATTTTGATAGGGTCCAAATTTATTTTTGCTTGCATTGATCACATGATCATACTTAAGACCAAACAATGAATGGACTCATATCCAAATTGAGTACTATGTATAAAACATTGAAATTAAAAGAATCGTACATATATATTTCCACATGGAATATTATTGAAATTAGAGAACCATTTTCATGGTACACATCAAGTTGATACAAAATTTGGACCCCATGTTAGGTGCTTGAACTAATTTGATGAGTAAGTTTTTTGTCTCTGCACTTTGATAATTGACAAGTAGAATCATTAATTTTTATTAACTAGAAATTCAGATTCCTTGCTATCACTAACTGCACGTATTTATATAGTTGGAAGATCTATGACCAAATTATCAAGATAAGACAGTTCAAATTTCAAACTCAATAATTTTAGTTTCTAAAAAAATACTAATTGCATGATGTATTTTTTGAAACGTAAAAAAAATAAAATCGGATTCCAATATGTACAATTCATTGAAAAACTAGCTCTTGCATACCCACAATATAACATTCTAGAATATGGACACATGCATGATATTATCGATCTCACGTACTTCATGTTCCATTTCTTTTGGATTTTATTGTCTTAATAATACTATTATTTTAGATAGAGCAAATACAACATTAACACGTTGCTTCCTTATTCTACATCTATAATCAATGAAAGTAACTACCAAAACAAACAAAGTCTAAATCCGATATAATTACAACTCCAACACAATAAAGTTCACAGTTCCTAGCACTTTTGCTTGATCAAATAGTCCTTAGTAAAATGAAATATGAACTTGATTAGTACATCGAAAATTTATTAATAAGGAAAATGTGGTGGAGAAAATCATATTAATTCAAATTATAAATCTTAAATAAAAGTAAAATAAGTTGAAATCAAATTAATTCAAATTTTATATTATTTGAAGAATTAATTAACATATTAATTTTTTAAAAAAATATCCTTAATTGTTTGCTTCAAAAAATAAAATAATTATTTGTCATCAATTCTATTGATGGGTCAGAACCACCGGCCTTGCCACCTTAAAATCTCTTCTTCCAATTATCAGAAAACACCTAAAGCTATAACATTTCTAATAATTAAACCTTTTCCTATTCTTAAGCAAAAGTTTAGCATTCCACTCTTATGGAAATGGCTATGTTTTCTTTGCAAGAATCAGAAGCAACAAGACCAACTATTTCTCCACTATAAGTGAACTTTCTCTTAATGTGTTATATTTGATTAAGTCCTCTCTCTATATATTAAATCCTTCTCCATCCAATTAACATATTTATATACTTCTATACTTCTAGAGTTTGAAATATCAATCTTTCCACAAACATTGCTCATTCCACATAGAAACAATATTTGAGCTAAGTGTGAAAAATCCATTAAACCAAAAGAGTTAAGGGAAAAGAAAAGGTATGTCTTCAACTTTCATTATTAGTTACATTTGCTCTCACTTTCATTGGGCATTGTTAATTTTGTTCTTTCCTTTCATGAAAATGTTTGTTTATAACTTACATGTGGAACTTTTGATGGGGACTAAGGAACATACATTTGAAGGGAGAGTAGGAGTCTCTTTATCCAGATTGAATTTGGGTAAGGAGTGCCTATAAAAAAAGAAAACTTGGTAAAGGAATATAGTAGTTTTAAGTATAGTTGCGCGCGCATTAATATCGGTAGAATAGTCATAAAAAACCGGCCCAACATTTATCGAGGTCAAGAAATAATTTTGTGTAAGTTTTTAAAAATTAATACTACCTCTATACATAAATATAATAAGATTCATTTGAAATTTTTCTATGTTTCATTATATAAAACTCATTTCAAATTTCCAAGGACATTAATTATAATTTTACCAATATATCCCTAATTATAATGCTTTTTTTTTTTACAATATGTAACAAAAATTCTAAAAAACATTAACTTCTTCTCTCTGTCTCAAAGAATAAAATTGTAAAAACAATATCAATTGTCAACAAATTTAATGCAACAATCAATTTTCTTAATTTTTTTAATTTTTTCAAAGAGGTCTTCATTCAAAGACAAAGATAGTAATCGTTTAGTGGATAATAATAACTACGAATGAAAAATATAGGTCAAACCGTCCAATAAAGAATTATGACTTATCCTATAATAAATGAAGGATTTTGAGATGAGCCATGGATCAATAGATACAAATTACAGCATATATGTATCAATTAACTAGAATAAAGAAAGGAAATGTGTACCTTGTAAGAGGAGACTTTAGTCAGAGAAGAAGTTAGGATTGAGAGCTCTTCTACCTCTTACTGATGAGCGGTTAAGAATTCTGTATTCAACATACGTATTAACCTGATGGGATGGTCAATATATACTCATCAGTGGAGGCAGGGACCTCTCACTGGGCTTAACTGAATGGTCCAACCCATCACGGTTCATTCAGAGACAAAAGCCCAATCATACAATTCATCAATAAATACTTAATAACAATAGACCATAATTAATAATAATTCTTAATAATTGATTATTGTCAATCCATAATTGATTAATTAAATAATTAATCTAACATTCTCCCACTTGGATGACAATCATCAATTAGTAAGATAATATAAATTTTAATACTAGAATTAAATTATGGTCAAAGCACTTGTTTACCAAACAAAAGTAAACTTCAACATTGCAGAAAATGAATCCGATAGGGAAAACATATCATACAAGTCAAAGACTTACATTTTATACAAGAATGATGAATTTAGAGTAACATATTTCAAATGAGAAAAATATGTTATTAAAGAATGGCCCAAGCATATGAAAATGCTATAATAAAACTCCCACTAACCCAATATATAGAAGACTTAATCAAATCATTATGAGTATACTCATGTATATAAGTCTATAGTTAGTGGTTCTGCCAATGAGTTTTAATTTTAAAAAAGTCATAGAATATCCACATGAGGTCAAGTAATTATTAGCTTATAGGGATAGCCTATTAAGAGAATAACTACTTTTAGTCAAAATCAATAAATGTTCTACCATGTTTGACATTCAATTAATCCAAGTTTTAACAAAAAATTGTGACTATGAAAATCCATAAAGAAATATGAGACCGGAGAGTCTTCAATTGGATTAACACAACCACTTAGTTTAAAGAAAAATAAGATATGGATTAATGTGGCCACAAGAATGTCAATAATGAACAATTATGATTATGCAATTCATAAGTACTTTAAGAATACAACATCATACTCGATAGGAGTATTGATATTATAGCAGTACTTACTATTTATGACCTTGTGAAATGTTGGTAAAAGAGAAGCACAATGTATTTGCATGCAAAGAGATTATTGTGCATTTTCCAACAACTGACTTAAGCATCTAATTATGATGCTTACTGAGATTAAAGAATTTTTATATATATCTCAGTATAATAGAATGAGACTAAAATTTAAAGTCTCTTAAGCTATGCCATATTTTATTTAGCGCGCAAGAATATATGGCAAGAGTGAGATTATAATTTTAAGTTTTGTGTTTAGATCATTGTGTACATATTTCCATTAATCTCACATATATGAACAAGAGTGAAATTTTTCATTTGAGCTCATAGTATATAGTATTATGTACACACTCCCACTGATTCCACATATATATCAACAAGAATGAGTGGAATTTTCTTTAGTGTTTTCATTAGTGATCACTGATATACAAATATCATAATATGTAATATTTAACAGTGGGATACTTATTTGCTAGTGCAAAGTTTTCTATATATATGTGGTTATATCATTTTATTTTATTTCACTAATAGAGTTTAACAAACTCAACCACATATTTGCACAAGAATATAGCAGAATTATTAATACAAGTGGTAACTCAATTATAATATGAAATCCAATATATACATAATTTTTCAATGGCAGATTTTTATCAAGATTTGGATTTCATGGTTAACCACATATTCTGCATTTAGAATTAAGGAGAATGTAATATTTTCTTAATAATTTATAATACAAAATCTCCTTATCATAAATAAAATTTTCAAGAATTTATAATAAATTGTAACCGTATATGATAGAGTATGATGATTATATTTTATATAAAAAGTGTATCATCATATGAGTGAGATTAAGTCTCTAGTATAACATAGGATATGAGACTGTATATGTCAAAAGTTTAATAACTCACTCAATAGAACTCAAATGCTACAATTATAGACACACACATTTGAGAAACAGTTAGGTTACACGCAGCGGAAATAGATGAGACTTATATTTTATAATTATTATTGAGGATATATGAGAAAATAGTCATTAACTTCCATAAGTGTTGAAAAATAACAATACTATAAAATATATGTCAAATATAGTGAAAATGGCAAAATTAAAAATCCCAAATATAAGATTTATCATTATTTAGAATAATGGTATAAAATAAATAAAATTTTCTTAATAGAGTTGTTAAGCACTTTTGGGATTTTGACATATTGCTTTTACAAAATGAGTTTACAATGATATAGAATGATATGGAAGTATATGATAATTTAAAAGAAAAGACTATAATTAATATCCTCAATATAAGTCTCTACGATAATTTTTATTTCTAGAATCAAAACAAATAAATATATTTGCTTTTGAGCTATAGTTAATTTGCATGTAGAATTTTCTTCACTTGATGGATAATTATAGTTAAATTTGTAAGATATTGTTCTCACACAAAGGATGATTGTGTTAAGTAATGTCATACCGATAGGGTATGTCCATCACGTCACACAATACATAGTGAAGATTCTCCCACTTGATAGAGGATGATAGTTGAATTAAAAGTTTGAAATTATTTTAAATGAATATTCAACTATATCTCTATCACAGAATGATCATGTTGGGTAACGTCACACCGATAGGGTATGTCCGTCACTTACACGATTCAGGGATAGTAGCAATCCAAAATATTTAAAAGATTTAAACGTCATTAATTAAAATTAGAATTCTATTGGATTGCAAAATTCAAATAATAGCTACATGCCTTATAGTATATTTACTTAAGTATCTTATTTATTGTAATTTCATTCAAGAGTATTAAGGGTAATAAATAAGAACTATAGCATTACAATGTACTATTCTTATGTCACAACATTTCAAAAAATGACAGGGTACTTGAAAAATAATAAGTATTAAATTAAAGTACATTGAGTGATAACAAAATTATATTAACAACAACACACCGATAGGGTATAATTGTTATCAATATAATATTTAGTATGCTTTGCACAATTGTATCCACGATAGGTGAGATTACAATTATACAAATCAATAATATTTATGCTTAAAAGAATATGATAAAATAATATCATGCATAAACAATCTATTTAATTTACTCAATAATAGTCATATTCAAATAATAGAAAGATATGCTTAACAATATTTTAAATTAGCACATCATAAATATGACTGTAGAATTTATATGTACAAAAGAGTACAATAACAAGAGTTGTTATTTTAAAATAAAAGTGTGTGAAATAGTTTTGTATTTTATCCAGAATAGAACTATTAGAATAAGGATTTAAATACTCCCACTAAGCTATAACTTAGGATATGATTACAAAAGGAGTGTTATTTTAAGAAGATAATATATGTAATAGTTGTAGAGTTTTATTTAGAATATTCTGAAAAAGAATTCCACTTTTATATATACATAATTGCACAACAAAAGAGAAGAAGAAATAAATTCTTCATATATGCAATAACAAATAATAAGTCACATGAGGTTGAAAATTTTAATTAGATCGCGACTAACCTCATAGAATGTGACATTCATCCTTGTCCTTAGAGTCATTGGCTTTTGATGATTTGCCAAGAATACCATTTGATAACATCATCTCAGAACATTCATGAATAAAGAATTAAGAATAAGCCATTAGAATTAAACATATATGAGACTCTAATTATAAATCCATATGATTTACATAAATACTTAGTTGCAAGGATGTCAATAGTTTTAAAATTGCCTCAATTTTAATAACCTTGTTTTGATGGTATTTAACTGATAAACAACAATGAGGCGTACAAGTTTTAATTCATAATTAGAATTTTAGCATAAACAAAATGCAAGATTGCACCATTCAATAAAATATATAGTTTAATAATAATGAGGTGATCCAAATGTCAAATTGCGACAAGACACATAATTAACATAATTATAGAGTTTATAATATTTGTCACAAAATTAAGGACAATTAATTATGGGTCTAGATTGAAGTGTATAGTAGAAAGTATAATGTATATTAAAGAAAAATATGCTAGTTTTTGAATTCACTTAATATAAATGGCATACATAATATACATTTTATTATACTTTATTTTAAAAGGAATGACAGCTAAGACACCATAATTAATTTGTGACCTGGAAAATAGACAAGTGTCCAAATTTATATATGTTGCAAAAGGATTGATCAACTTTAAATATTTGGATCTTTATGCTAAAATAATATGAATTGAAGAATTTAACTAATAGAGTAAATACACAATTATCCAGAATAGAACTCTCAAAATAATTTGATTTTAAATACTCTCAAAATAGTTTTTTTAATTTTAAATGGAGTTAATTAACGAAAAACCAATAAAAGGTTAAAGAGTTCTAAATTTCAAAAAATAATTATTCTGGACAATAGTTTATTTTATATATATAATTGCACATTTTACTTTTTCATGAAAGGAGTATATAATATGTAAACAACTTTCTCCTTATATGCAATTATATAATTTAAGTCACATAATTAGATTACACTAACCTCAGAGAGTGTGACTTTCATCCTTGTATGTAGAGTCATTGAACTTTATTGACTTTAGCTGGATTTCTGGAAGTCTTTCACGACGTTGTCTCAAGCGGTTCATAGAATAAACAAAGAGGAAACCGTTATATCAAGACATAAGACTCTAATGATAGATCAATAAAATTTATGTATAAATTCACAAGGATGACATAATAATATGCCTTAAGAATTGCTCAAAAGAATTATCTTTTATCATATTTCACAAGTGAGCATTTAAATAACAATAAGGCAACATATAATCTATACAATATTTGCTGTCCGAATCGATAATATTGAGTTTATAATAATTTTAAAATGTAATATTTTATTAAAATAATTCATATCGGCGACTACTAAAGAATTTTGCACCGAATATTTAAAACTCAACTTTTGAGAATATATTATATAAAATAGTGTACGATTCTCAAATTTAATTCTCACCAAATATTTACATATATAAGGAATAAACTTTCAATCCCAAAATATAGAATGTATAAAATAAAATTGGATCTATAAAGTATTTTGGGTGCAAATCAAATCAAAATTTTATTCCATAAATAAAACAAAATATCAAATTGATTGATATAGACTTAATTAAAATAATTTAATGACACATTAATTTGGAGAGTGAGAAATTTTCTAAGTGTCATAAAAGAATAAAGAAATTTCCATATTAGTTTTGGACAAAAGATTTTGAGAATATGATATGAATATTACAATTTATTCTCAAAATAATTAATATAGAATATTTTTAGGTGTCCAAAAATCCCAGAATATATGCCAAAATATCAAAATATTTAATAAATAATTATTTGGCAGAAAAGAAAAAAAAATATTGGAATATATAACCCTGCTCACGCACTACACGCGCTACAGCCCGCGAGTGGCGTTCATCGGGCGATGTCTTCTTCACCCGGTTAGGCTGAAAACGGGTCGCGATTGACCCGAGGTTTGACCCGGTACGTTCGTGCGATATAGGCAACAAAAAATCAATAGTTGAAAATGAGTTCCTTTCGCGATTCATACCCAAGAATAAACCCCATAATAATTTTGAGAATTAGTTGCCGATCAGGAATAAACATGGATAGAAAAATAGGGGTTTTATTTTCTTTCGCAAAACCATAAAATCAAACACTACTCTAAAAAAAAACTTCTAAAAGGATTCCCTTTGATCGTTTCAGAATTTATATAACTAAAAATGATTTTATTGGTTTGGAACATATATACAGAGTCCATGGTACACATATGTAGCTCATAACATGCTATCATTCAGAAAACATATACGTAGTATCACAATCTTCATCAACAAAACCTCAAATTCAAATATTGATCGTTGGATGCAAATTTTATTCAACCAAAACAGGGATCGTGTAATTAAAAATAGCCATAACATGTATCTAACCGGCTCTGATACCAATTGAAGGATTTTGAGATGAGCCATGGATCAATAGATACAAATTACAGCATATATGTATCAATTAACTAGAATAAAGAAAGGAAATGTGTACCTTGTAAGAGGAGACTTTAGTCAGAGAAGAAGTTAGGATTGAGAGCTCTTCTACCTCTTACTGATGAGCGGTTAAGAATTCTGTATTCAACATACGTATTAACCTGATGGGATGGTCAATATATACTCATCAGTGGAGGCAGGGACCTCTCACTGGGCTTAACTGAATGGTCCAACCCATCACGGTTCATTCAGAGACAAAAGCCCAATCATACAATTCATCAATAAATACTTAATAACAATAGACCATAATTAATAATAATTCTTAATAATTGATTATTGTCAATCCATAATTGATTAATTAAATAATTAATCTAACAATAAATTCATGCTAGATTAAACTTATTTTAATTTTTTGGGTCAAATAGTTTACCGGAGAAACACACACCTTAATTAAGTGTGAAGAAGTAAAATCGAGGATTTATACCTGCGGTTGAATACATCAGAATATTTCTACGGTTACTAATTGAGCTGAATTTATTTTAAATAGACAATGTCAAAACTTTTAAAATGATCAAGCCGATATATAATAACAAGTTCATTTTAGTTTTAGGCTTAATAGGATGGGATGACTTATTTTAAAAAATTGATAATATTTTTTTTGTTATTATTATTATTAGATTTTTATTAATGTGTTAAAATCATAATGATTCATACTCACAGATAGCTTAATCACCTCCTTACCAAAAAAAAAAAAAGATAGCTTAATCTCCTTTACCAAAAAAAGAGAGATAGCTTAATCTATAGCTTAATATATTTCGACCCTTAGTAACTAATTTTATAAAATTGATTTTACTTAAAACTATTAGCTTCTTATTCTTCATAGTAGAAATGGATCTTGACGATAACTATTTAAATATACTTACAAATTAGATAGAACATTCAAGAAGACCAAATTAAACCTAAAAAAACCAATGACGTGGAAACTCTTGTGAGCCTTGACCTACTTCTAGTCTTCTACCACGGTCCAGTAAAATTTGTAGTTTTTTAAACTCAAGCACTTCATCTACACACCCTAGTGGTTAACACATGGTTGGTTACATATATTCTAATCACTAAACCATAGTATAATACATTCCCTACTTTTCATAAAATATATTGATATCAATGTAGTTTAAGAACAATAGACTTTGAAAAGAAGAAAAAAATATATAGACTTTTTTCAGTTAAAAATTTCATTTTTTTTTTCTTTCCAGTTTTAGACATCTAAAATGCATGTGGGGTGAGAAAACAAACTACCTTTGTAGAGCATTTTTACTCATTTTCTGCCTCCTTATATCAATAAATATTACCTCGTCATTTTTTTTCCCTTTGTTAGTTGCCTATGACCTCTGTCTTCAAACATTTTTCTTCCTCTAAAATTGGTTCAAATTTAAATGTAGTTAAAAAAGATAATTAGTTTTTTTTTTTATGAGAATTAATTTGTTTGATTTCTTCAATGCACCGATTTCACCTTTCTGAATGAAAGAAAGACTTAAATGTCTTGGACCATAAAATGAAGATAAATTCATACTAATAACTAGATTTCGCTTTTTCTATTAAAAATATAGAAAATGCTGACTAGTATTAAAATTGGTTCAAACACAAGTCAAAATCTTAAAAGTATATAAAGTGTTGTTTTTAATATAAAAAATCACCACTTTTGTAATCTTAAGTTTCCAAAGGCACTAGTTAATAAGACTCTAAAAATGTGGAGGTCTTGCTAACTAGTGAGTATATCTGGAGCACTAGTCAAAAAAGTCAAATGAAGTCAATTATGTGTTGAAATTAACATTTTATAAATTTTTTAAAAATAAAATACACAATTCTAAAGACCATCTTACCATATTATGCTCCTTAATTGGGTTACTGGCTTGTACCATGTATATTTGTATTAAGTACTCCTTGTTCATGTCTTATATCAATAAAATTTTAGCCTTATTATGCAGGGGATCTGGGTTCGAATCCCGATCATCCCACTTATTCACTTTAAGGGTGAAATTTCAAGTTATTAGGCTACTTGACAAAAAAAAAATTTTAGCCTTATTCAAAAAAATAAAAATATATTGGTCGATAAAAATCTTTACATTACATAATTTTTATTGATTAATGTGTTTTTAATAAAAAAAACCGAAAAGTATAAAAGATAAAGGATTTAATTTGTATCCACCGACAGTGTAAAATAATTTTACACTGTCAACCAATCACAACCATGTATTCCGCCACGTCACCCCACTTTACCCCACTTTCTTCATATGACATGGAAGATTGGTGGTTTCTTATTGGATGATCGTGTAAAATTATTTTACACCGTCAGTGCATATCAATTAAACTCAAAGATAAATTTAAAAATGACTTCTTTGACTTGATATTTTATTCATAGAAAATATTTTTTCAAAGAGGAAAAAAGGTAAACACCTTTGACCTGAAAATAGATTTCAACATAAAAGGATAAGAATAAACTTATTGTTTATATTTCCAAAATATAGAACATTAAATAGGTCTCTGTTTTAAAAGCTCTATCACTCTTTTTCTTCACTTTCTCTCATTCATTTTCTCACACTTTCTCTGCAGAACAAAAGCTTCAGAAATGGTTGTATCCGCTAAAACAGCTCGTTATGCTGTTGGCATCATAGGTTTGTGTTTCACTTTCACACAATGTTTTTTATTTCAAGTTTTTTTCTCCTCTGTTTCTTATATTAATTTTTGCATGAAAAACATATATAAAATAAAAATAGTTTGATTCATTTTGCATATTGATTTTCTGTTTTTGTTTTTGGTTATTGTTGCAGGCAATGTCATCTCTTTCGGATTGTTTTTCTCACCAGCGTAAACTCCTCTCTCTGTTTACTCTGTTTTTCTTATTTTCATAAAATTTACTCTGTTTTTCTTATTTTCATAATATTTACTCTGTTTTTCTTTTTCATCACTATTATTATTATTATTATTATTATTATTATTATTATTATTATATTATCCAAACCCATTTCACATTTTGAATGAAACCCATTTTAGTTTTATGTCAAATTTTAGTTGCTTAGATAAAATTAAGTGATCATACTTAAGCGATTAATGAGTTTCGCTTAAGGGTCCGTTTGGTTCGAAGTTTTTGGAGGGGAGGGGAGGGGAGGTGAGGGAATATTTTAAATTTTGGAGAAGTAATTTACTTTTTTACTCTTAACCTTATAAACTCAAAATAAGGATTAAATTATAATGGATATATTACGTCAAAAAAAAAAATTTAATGGATATATAACAAAAAAAAAATCTAATGAGTAGAAAACCTAAATTTTTTTTTGTTGTAAAAAAAAAATAAAACCTAGAATTTTAATATTCCAACAAGGATAATTTTGAATTTTAGTAAAAAAATAAGGGTAATTTTGTCAACATAATAAATCCCTCCCCTCACCTCCCCTCCCCTCCCCTCCTTCTCAATTGAACCAAACAGACCCTAAAAGCAGGTTAATCGAGAATATTTGAATTATATATCTTGAATTTTTGTTCTTGACTATCTTAGGCACATCTTGTGTTTGCGCGGTTTTTCTTAGTTAATATATTTATCTCTTTCCACTTAAAAAATGAGAGAATATCTGGATTCAACCACCGACCGAAATAAATTGAAATCGAACTTATTTCGAAAGAATTTGAAACCGAACTTTCTCTGATTGAATTTTGGATTATCGTTTTTTCTTTTTCTAGTTGAACTTTGGATTATTGATGTACAAGCTATATAAAAAAAAAATTATAAGACCCTTTTACAATTATCCGAAATTTCTTAAATATAATTCATCTTTACCATTCAATGAGTCTATGTACCAAAAAAACCATTCAATGAGTCAAAAAAAACTCTACACCATTCAATATATCTAATTTTATAATATGTAAGTATTAAATGTTTTTCATTTTGAAATTATTTTAACATTCTCTTGGTCACACAATGAGTCAACAAAAATTGATATATTAGGTCCAATACATGAAATTATCTTTGGTGCAAGAGACTACTATATCATTTTAACAAAATACTTATTCTAGGTTTAAGAGGCATGAGTTAAGCAGTAAAAGTTTGACTTTATAAACTCAAAGTACATGTTTCATAATATTTTCTTCCTCATTTTTTCTAAATACAAGATGCATATTTTGGAAAAAATAGTAAATAAAATTAGCAAATACATATATTTTTTGTTTAAAAAATACATATTTTTTGTTTAAAGAAAATAAAATACATATTTTAGAAAAAATCATAAATAAAAGTCAAAATTTGTAATTACTAATATTTAATACAATAGCATTAACAATACATTTTCCATTTAGCATTTAAGAAAGAAAAAAATTGTCAATGTAGTTTATATTCGGATGGTGGGAGTTATCTACATTTAGTGTTAGACACATCTCAAATAAGATTATTTTAGTGGAGGAAATATATCAAAAATAAAAAGATTTAGTAAGCAAAATATTTTAGGAGGAGGTATATTATTTATTAAAAATATGGTGTATTTTACTAATTATATTTGCAATCAAAATCAAATTATTAAAATAATTATATATCATTTAATATTAATTCTCACTCACTCTCTTTAATGAAAATTGAAAAAAACATTAAAAAATGAGAAAGATGTTGATACCTTATCTTTTTACACTAATAGCACAACAAACAAAATAATTTCCATAAAATATAGGATATATTTTGAAATTGGTTTGTCATATATTAATCCTTTTTTCATGAACTTAATTGAGAATGTACTAGCTAGTAGGGATGCAGTAGAAACTACACATGTGATTTATAATGAACTTTATCTATATATATATAAAAAAAAGTACTTTATCCATTTATCTAGTATATATATATTCTCTCTTTCCATGTGTATGTGTATAATATGAATTCAATCTTTGTTCATTTATGGGCTTGTAAATAAAAATGGCAAATAGATAATAGGATATACTTCGATATGAATGTAATTGATGGATTAGAATATCTATAGTGAGTGTTTAACTATTTGTTACTATTAAACAGAATAGGCACTTTTATTGTAAAGTGGAAGATTTATGTGTTTTTAGAGAAAAGTGAATATAGATTGTAGAGGCACCGTCTTTCTATTCTTCTTCTTTTTTGTGGGACATCTAAATACATTGTAATAAAATAAATGATTTATTTTTTTTGTTAAAATGTAGTAATACAAAGTTATGGATCATGCTTGAGTTTATTAATTGTGTGTTTGTTTTGAGAGAGAAATGGAGAAGAGAGAAAAATACGAAAATTGATGAATCAATTTGGACTAACTTTATTTTTATTTATTTTTGACAAGACTAACTTTATTTTATATAAACTCTTTATTTTTTATTTTTATCTAATAAATTTGTGTTATTATATAACATCATCCATTGGTTTTAGAAAAAAGAAAAATGGATTGACCACCACTCATCTATATTGTGAAATAGATGGATTTTGATTCAATCTATTAATTTTTTTTTTTTTAAAAAGATGAATTGAAATTGAATAAATATTTGATGAATTTGTTGCTACTCTTTCTTACAAATGAAGAAGAATTAATTAATATTAATGAATTGCAGTCCAACTTTCTATGGAATTATAAAGAAGAAAGCCGTGGAAGAGTTCAAGCCAGATCCATATTTAGCAACACTTTTGAATTGTGCATTTTGGTGTTTTTATGGTTTGCCTTTTGTGCATCCAGACAGCACTTTAGTTCTCACAATTAATAGTGTTGGACTTGTCTTTGAGTTCGTTTATCTTACCATCTTTTACATCTATTCCACCAATAAAGGAAGGGTAATTATGCTTCTTTTCTCCTTTTTATAGTTACATCATTGATTCATTCATTTACCACTTTTGCAAGTTTTCTTTTAGTTATTTTAAAGGATAAAGAAAATGTCCAAACTATTTTCTTACTTGTTCTTGCTAAGTTGCTATGAATTATAGGGAAACAGATTAAATGTATTCACCGACTAATGTAGTTAATTAGGTGCAATTATTGATTTTGAGCTGTCTGACTAATATCAGACGGTTCAGATATCAAAACAGTTTTAAATTTTTTATTTAATATAAAATTAGGGGTTTGAAATCCAAACTATTCAATTTTGAACAGACAGTCTTAAGAATATCAACTGCATAACTGTACAAAATTATAATAATAATGAAATTCTTTTTTTTTTTTTACGAATTGAAAGGATTTCTACTCAAAACTAAATTGCTCAATCTAACATGTTTAAGAGATGTTATATGATTTCTAATATGTAACTTATCATTTTCTCCTACCCAATAATTTCAGAAAAAGTTACTTCTTTACCTTCTCATTGAGGCTATTTTCTTTGCTGCCATTGCTCTTATAACAATGTTGGCACTTCATGGCACTAAAAAAAGATCAATGATTGTTGGTGTTCTATGTGATGTCTTCAATGTTATGATGTATGCTGCTCCTCTTACAATCATGGTAAGTAACAGTTAATTCTAGCATTTAAATTAATATAGGTAAATTTAATTTGTAATCATACTTTAATTAATTAATTAATTATATTATTTCTTGGTCTTGTACGTAATGAACAGGCAAAGGTTATAAAAACTAAGAGCGTGAAATACATGCCATTTTGGCTCTCTCTAGCAAACTTCCTCAATGGTTTGGCTTGGACAACATATGCTCTCATCCACCCTTTCGATATTTATGTCTTGGTAATTATTTAATTAATTAATTTGCTATGTCTTTATGATTTATATTTGTCTTAACTAATAATTCAAAATTTTTTTTTGTAATTAATAATTCAAAATTTGATCTAAAGTAAAATGTGACAAAAAATTGTTGAATTCAGGATTTGAACTCGAGTTATTGTATTCCTACTAAAGAAATTGAATTATTGATAAAAATTAATTGTGAAAAAAATCATGTCACTAAGCATTAATAATGTCAAAATTTAACCAAGTGATTAGGCTTTGATTAAAAATAAATCATTTGAGAGAGTCATAGTTCAAATTTTGACTATAGAACAATTAATAGTCATACTTTACTTGTCTTTTGACGAATTTAAGACAAATAAGTCAGAATTTGAAACTAATTTCAATTTGTCTTGTATGTGATAATTTTTTTTACGATTAAATTTATATATATATTTATATCGATGGCGTAATTTTTTACACTTATATTTAATCAAATTACGCTATGTAGATATTGGTAAAGATATTTTAAAAATTTACTTATAAAAGTGGCACTACACCGATTTTATTCGCCACATATGTAAAAAATTAAGTTATGCATGGTCGGTACATAACAACTAAACTCTTGTTTTTATAGGGCTTAGTAGTGATATTTATTTATTATTAATTGAAGAAAATGTTTTAAAACTTTTTTGTGCATTATTAATCTTGCAGGTAAGCAATGGTATTGGAGTAGTTTCTGGAATTGTTCAACTGATGCTATATGCTTGCTATTGTTCTAACAAAGGTGAAGACAATGATGGTGATCTTGAGCTTAAGCCAACTGGGGGTCATGAGATTGAGTTCTCCTCAAATGGAAGAAATGCAGCATGATGATGATTAATCCTAACATCATCATGTTCTTTAATTTTCAATCATAAGACAATTTTAAGTAGGTATTTGCTATAGTTTAATTACTTTTATGAGCAAATTAGTCACATAAAGAGAGTTTGATTGACAAAGTATGAGGGTGTATTTCTTTTTGAGATGCAATTTAGATTTATGATAATATATGCAAACTTTTATTCTTGAGTTTCAAAAATTTATATGCAAATTTTTCTTACTATTAAAAAAAGTTAAATCCACGACAAAAATTGTTGTCTGAAATAAATCTTTAATTTCATCGTCATTTTAGTGATAATATATGCAAATTTTTCTATGTTTTTTTTACTTTGCATTTCCACACTAAAAAACCTCTAAAAAATTTCAAAGGTCGAAAATCCAAGAACCTACTTACAATCCTCCATTTTTCACAAAAATCATCTCAAATCCATCTTAGCTCGAGTTTCGAACACCTAAGCAAGATGTTCGTACACATTTTATCTAATCATTCATTCCCATTGCACTATTTTTTCTCTATCACTCTCATTGGTATCTTTCCTTCCTATTACACTATTACTAAAGTGTTTAATTAACAATATATAATATGCTTGTAAGAAGGTTGCTTGAAATATAAGCTTTAAATATATCAAATGGAATTATGATTTTGAAAAATTATCTACAATTTCGATAGAATTGGAAAAGAAAAAATATACAAGTTTCATAATAAGTTCAATTAACTGCAGCCGCAACTGGCTTTTAAACATGATTAGCATCATTATCATCATTATTTTCTCCCTTGCACCAATAGTAAGCATATAGTGAGAGCTGAACAAATCCAGAGATTGCTCCAATACCATTACTGACCTACAATAATTAATACATAGATATGTTAATTATTAAAATGGAATAATTAAAAATCTTTGATCCAATTGAAAGCCTAGGAGTATATAGCCTAGTGGTTCATTTCATCTTAAAGATGAATAAGTGGAATGTCTGGGATTCGAATTCAGGCTCCTGCACATATAATATAATGTTTCTACCAACTGGGTTAAATTCACGGAGATTGAGAGTATATATATCTAATTAATAATTACCAGGACATAAATATCAAAGGGATGGATGAGAGCATATGTTGTCCAGCAGCAACCATTGAGGAAGTTGGCTAAAGAGAGCCAAAACGGCATGTATTTCACACTCTTTGTTTTGATAACCTTTGCCTGTTCATTCATTATATATATATATATATATATATATATATATATATATATATATATATATATATATATGTAACAAAATATCAAATTGACCTTAGTGAAAATATTCTATCAAATATAAATTATACAATAAGCTTTGAGACAAATTCTAATACGACCATTTATTCAAGTGGTCCATGATGGATCAATATTCTAAAAATATTTTAAATATTATCGATAATATATGTTCTTGTTTGAAAGTATATAATTTAATGGTTATTTTTATTTTCATGGTTGAAATAATGATTTTAGTGACACTGGTTAAATTAAAACATATAATAAAGACGTAACTCGTACTGAATTGATGTTAATAGTGCCATTTTTTTAGCCGTAAAGATAAGTAGAGTCATCATTTTTTACTTTTAAAGATTATTATCGATAATCATTATGATTTCTAATAATTTTAAGGAAAATGCTAACTAGTGCCCCCGGGACACTAGTTAAAGAAGTAAATATAGTAAAGTTTTCTTGAAAATTGTGTAGTCAACCTCTAAAAAATGAAAAAAAAAAGTGTTGTTTTCTATGCAACATTTTATCTTTTTAATATCTTTAACTAGTGCCCCGGGAGCACTAGTTGGCATGATCCTAATTTTAAATATTGATCCACAGTGGATCTCGTACAAAAATGGTCCACCGTAATATTAGCTATAAATTTAGTATATACTCCATAATCGGGTAGAAATTACTTACCATGATGGTAAGAGGAGAGACATACATCATTATGTTGAAAATATCACATAAAATACCAACCAAAAATGACATTTTGGTAGTGCCATGTAGTGCCAACATTGTTATAAGAACAATGGCAGCAAATAAAATTGCCTCAATGAAAAGATAAAGTACCATCTTCTTCTGAAATTAGGAAAAAAAGAATAGTGATGAGAATCACAATTGAAATGATTGCATAACTCATAACATTCAATTCTTTGGTTGGGATTACAAATTAATTAAATAGTAAAAAAAAAATATTGTTAATCAAAGTGATATTTATAGTCATTTTACTTCAGACTTCGAGAGAATATGAACTCTATTCTTAAAGATTACAATTTTAAATAACACAAAACTACATAGTATATATACAACAAAATTTAAATTTACAAAGTTATAAAGTTAAACTCTTATCATTAACCTAATACATAATTTGCATACCGGAAAATATATATTACGTACCCTTCCTTCTTTTTTGGCATAGACATAAAAGATGGTAAGATAGACGAACTCGAAAACAAGACCAACACCATTGATGGTAACAACCAAGATGCTATTTGGGTGCACAAAAGGCATTCCATAGAATACCCAAAATGCACAATTCAAGACAGTAGCTATGTATGGATCAGGCTTGAACTCTTCCACATCCTTCTTCTTTATAATTTTATAGAAAGTTGGACTGCAACTCGTATTGAACCAATAAATAATTAGTAGATTATTAATTAAAATTAGTCAAATATATACTCATCTATTATTTTATTTTTTTGTATTAATCATGTGGTAAATAAAATCTGATCAATATTGTTTCTACTAGAAATCAAATTTGATTTTTCCGAATGATTCGTCGGCTCATTAACCATTAAATTTATTGATTAAACAAGAACAAAAAATGGACTACACTATCATATATGTGATTCATATCACTATGTACATTGCAAAATCAATGAATCACATTCATATTCACACATTCACAAAACAAAGTTAGAGAATTGAATTACGCTGGCGAGAAGAATAATCCGAAGGAGATAACGTTCCCTGCATTAAATTTCAAACAAAACAGGACATCGGTCAGAAAAGATTAAAAAAAAATTTCAAATTATTTTTCATGCATGATGAATTGATTAACATAAAAAGTTCAAATCAACTAAATTAACTCAAATCAAACACACATTAACCATTGGAATGCGAATCGAAACTCGAATAGAAAATTTGCGATTGAAATCATAGAGAAGAAGAAGAAATTACCTATAATGCCGACAATGTTACGAGCTAATGAAGCGGTCACCATTTTCTATTGCAACACAAAAACAAAGGATGTGATTTGCGAAGAAGATGAAGAATAGAAAGAATGAATTATGAATGTGATGAAAATGAATGAATGAAATAAATTCAGCTTATTACAACTTCTTTTAAATGATAAGTTTGTTACGTTTTCTAAAACAAATTTCTTATTACAACTTTTTTTTTAATGATAAGTTTGTTTTGTTTTTGAAAACAAATTTGACTGCTTTTTTTTAGAGCCAATTTGTTACTATTTTGTTTAAAAATTTGGTATTTGGTGTTAATACTTATCTCATTATTATCGTGTGTCAATATGTTATGACACATATATGATCATTTTGGACTCATTGATTCATGAGTTTATTTATGTATAAGTATTTATTCGCTAGATTATAGGAGAGCGTGGATTTAGGACTCAATCAATAGATAGATTTAAGGGTTATAAGTTTTTTTTTAAAAATTTGTTTAAACAGATTTAAGGGTTACAACTTAAATAGTGTAAGTTGAACTTTTTTTAATTTGATAAGTAGGTGCTATTTGGATTAGCTTATTTTATAACTTATATAAAATTGTTTATGCAAATAAATAAGTTTTTATATATCTATACTAATATATAAAGGGGATACAAATTTTTGGATGACTTTTCATTATTCCTAATTTACCCTTAAAAAAAACTACAAAAAAAACTAAGCACAACTTCCACATAAAAGTAGGTTTTCAGTTTTTTTATAGTAAAAAAATATATATTTTTCTTCTTAATAACTAGCCATAACAAAAAAGGAGGTCAAGTAGTTATCAATTAACCAAATCCAATAAAAAAGGAGATTAAGTAGTTATTTATATTTACACAATAGAAAATATCGATCACAACAAACAGAAAAAAAAAAAAGGAATATCGATCACACAAACGGGCACGGGACGTGCCCGTTTGGCGGCTAATTATTATAAGTTTGTCAAGATAGTTTATTAAAAAAGAGCTTATAAAAATACAGTTTTTATTGTGAGTTCAAACAAGTGAATAATAGTATAAGATAACTACTAATAATTCCAACAATACCAATTCTTTAAAAACAAAAAATCAAATTTTACACGAAAATAAAGCTTTCATCATCGAAATCACAAAAGGATAATTATCCAAAAAAAAAAGAGGATGATTACAAAAATTTGTTTTCACTTTTGAGTAACAAACTTAACTATCGCTTATCCAAAAACAAAAAGAAAAAACTTCATCTAAAAATAACTAATAACAGAAAATCTATATAAGCGTCACTTTTTTCATTCTTCTTCGATCACGCTTTCTATTCTTGTTCTCATTCTCTCTCTAAAAACTCTCTCTCTCTTCTTCTTCAGTGTGTTTTCTGTTTTGCATTCTTTGTGCTGAAAAAAAAAATGGTGAAAGCTGCATTAGCTCGTAACGTTGTTGGTATCATAGGTAACTAACTTCTTCATCATCTCAATCGTGAAATCATATAGGAATTGTCAATTTCAATTTTCTGTTCGAGTTTTTCTTTGATTTGATTTGCATTGCTTTAATTCAGTTCAGTTTCAGTTGATTTTAATTTTTAGATGTTAATCGATTATTCATCATGCATGAATTGAAGAATAATTTGAAGTTTCTCTGTTAACTGGTTTCAGTTGATTTTAACTTTTAGATGTTAATCGATTATTCATCATGCATGAAGAATTATTTGAAGTTTCTCTGTTAATCGATTTTTGCACGAAGAATAATTTGAAGTTTTTCTGTTAATCAATTCATCATGCATGGAAATAATTTGAACTTTTTTCTCTTTCTGATCGATTTTCTGTTATGAAATTTGAATGCAGGGAATGTCATCTCCTTTGGATTGTTCTTCTCACCAGCGTAAGTAATTCAACTTTTTTCTCTCTGTTTAGTTACTCTGTTGATCGTTGATCTATTATTAGTTAAAATAAATGAATATTAGATGAAAATTTATTTTACTAATTTTTAATTGTTGATTTGTTAATTTTATTTTTTTTTTATTTGTGAATTTTTATTATAGCTTTATATTTTAGTTAGAAAGCATCATTGTATTGTATTGCTTCCTTTTAATAAAGATCGGCCTTAGAATCCATACATGGTAACTCAACTTACAACGCCGATATTGTTAAGTTAGACGTTTTTATAAGAATTTGAACTCGGAACTTCCGATTGAGTGTGAGTTTAATGGTTTTTGTCACTTCGTTTACAAATTATATGTATGAAACAACACACACACAGTTTGGAATCAATCTATAACATTATATAATTACATGTGATGCATACTAATCAAGCTCAGTTACACTTCATAAAATTGAAGTGATTTGGCAAAATAGTATATTTTCATTACATGTCAATGCAATTGGTTTGAACTAATAGTGCAATATAGTGTAAATCCTAATGATATGCATAACATTATTCTTCACACATCTTTAGACTATGATGATGATACAAAAATATTTGACACTGAATTTATAGCTATTATATATTCACTCCTAAAACTTATATGTATCTATACAATAAGAGATGCATAACATAGTGTGTAATGTATTAATCAAAGAAGCAAGATTAAATGAAAGCTTTCTATTTTAGGATTGGATATTTTATAATTTGATAATCTGCTACTTATTGACTGGTTTGCTATTAATTGCAGTCCAACTTTCTATAAAATCATAAAGAAGAAGGATGTGGAGGAGTTCAAGCCTGATCCTTACTTAGCAACTGTCTTGAATTGTGCATTTTGGGTATTCTATGGAATGCCTTTTGTGCATCCAAACAGCCTCTTGGTTGTTACCATCAATGGTGTTGGCCTTGTTTTCGAGTTCGTCTATCTTACCATCTTTATTGTCTATGCAAAGAAAGCAGGAAGGGTACGTCTCGTTTTAAAATACATTGTAACTTTTATGAACAAACTTCATTTCAATTCTGCTTCTCATCACTGCTCTTTTTACTTTAATTTCAGAAAAAGGTGGGACAATATCTTCTGGTTGAGGCAATTTTATTTGCTGCCATTGTTCTTATAACAATGTTAGCACTACATGGCACTACCAAAAGGTCATTAATTGTTGGTATTCTCTGTGATATGTTCAACATAGCAATGTATGTTTCTCCTCTAACTGTCATGGTAAGTAATAACTTATATCCCATTAATTTATATATATTATCAAGCTTATTGTATTTGATAGAATATTTTTTCTTCAATTTGATGTTTTGTAATATATAATGAACAGGCAATGGTTATTAAAACAAAGAGTGTGAAATACATGCCATTCTGGCTCTCTGTTGCCAATTTTCTCAATGGTTGCTGCTGGACAACATATGCCCTCATCCACCCTTTTGACATTTATGTCCTGGTAATTGTTATACTCCTATATTTTCAATTGGATGAATGATTTTTAACTGATCCATTGTTAATTAACATACCTTGTGTTAATTATTGCAGGTCAGCAATGGTATTGGTGCAATTTCTGGATTTGTTCAGCTCTTACTATATGGTTATTACTATTTCTGTGGAGAAAATAAAGATGTTGATGCTAATAATAATGTTCCAAAGCCAACTCTAGCTGAAGTTTAATTCATCTGATTATGACACTTACTTCTGTTTAGCTTTTAAAAAATTTACAATGACAGTATACATTTTTATAGGTAGTTTGATTTGTTTTATGAATAGATATGCATTCTATAGTTGAGAAGGATTGTTTCCAGCTTCATTGAATTTGTAGATATTTTCTTCTCAGAACCATTTTTTGGATGTATATCCCAAGCAATCTATTTCTAAGCATATTATACACTATTGTCCGAAAAATGAAGAAGCATATTATATACCCTGTTATATATTGTTCATTGTACAATATGGTTTTGTTGAGTATAGTAACCTACATCCAATTACTTGACAACATATTTAATTGTTTCAAGTGAATTAAATTTTAAATTCTTTTTTCTTCTCGGTACATGTATCTACCTTTTTCTTTCCATCTATAGCAGAGTCAAAATTCAAAGATTAATTTATCATATTATAGGAGTTTAACTCATTCCACTAAACTTGTGTAATAAGAAGAAAAAACTCATTTCACTAAACTCTCTTAAGTTTGGTTGGAGTATACTAAGGCCCCGTTTGGCCCGGCTTATTTTTTACTTTTTATTTTAGCTTAAACGAAATAAAGAAGTATAAAATTATATTTGACATTATTTCTCCTTAAAAGTATTAGAGAAATAAAGTAAAGAAGTGAAAAATAAAAAAAAATTAAGTCAAACACAATTTTTTCCTACTTTACTATTTTTAAGGAGGAGAAAAAAAGAGAAAAATAAGCCAGGCCAAACGGGGCCTAAACATATTTTAAGTACTTAAAAACATCGCTCTCACATGACATATTAAATCACCAATTAATTTTATTTTGACCATGATTTTAATATTACATTTCCTTATAGATATAGGTTTGGTTAGATGAACTAAGAGTTTTCTTTTTTTTTTGGAACAGCAAAAAATTCATTAAAACTTGATCATAGCACAAGGAATGCTAGATCATAAACAAAGAACAATACAATAACCAGTTCAGGAGCTGAGTAAACTCATCAAAATACAAAACCGATCCTAATCTTACAAAAGATCACAACAATAAAAATGTCCCGGTAGCAGGCACTAAACTATACCAATAGTGAACCAAAGGCCAATGAATTAAATCTCAAGCAAGCAAGGGAAACAAAGCTCTTGTGCACAATGTCGAAAAGTGCAGATGAACTAAGAGTATTTAAAATATCAATGAAAAATTTAAACATAACTAGGTTGACGCTTTACTTTCAAAATAGCATATGCTACTCAATCAAACTTAAATTTTAAAAAAAATGTTCAAGGGGGCAAACCTAGCTCTCAAGAAAGAAAAGAAAAAAAACAAAGTAAAAGAAAAAAAAATTTAGGTCCTTAAATTGGAACTTAGATTTTGAAGTGTGCACATTCGATGTAGACTATAATTCTTACAACCAACGCTGCACATTCGTCGGACCCTGGTTCATACCAAACACCGATGTAGAATGTGCAGTGTTTGGTATGAACCGGGGTCCGACGAATGTGCAGTGTTGGTCGTAAGAATTATAGTAATCATCAAAGTGTGGTTCTAAAACTATTTGTTCTTCGATGGTGTTTTGTGCTACGAGAATTGTTTTGCATAACGTGTCATCTACAACAGTTTTTATCTTCCGAAATATGTATTCCTTAACGTCGAATACAACTGCCTCATTGACAATTGTATGCGATGAGGGAGGTAAAACGATTTTGGTTCGAATAGCACTCGGGGTTATCAACAAAATCCTAATCGTTGGGTCAGACACAACTCTGAATAGTATTCGCAGCAAGAGCATTATAACGCGTACATAGAGAAGATGAGATCCCCAAACCAGTGAAGGCTCTATTAAACCATGTCAGAGTCCCAGCACAAGAAGAAACCACCACAATCTTAGCAGCTGCATTTCCCTGATTGTTCCATTCATCGAGCAACTCTCGAACTCTACTAATAACCCACTTTGACTTCGTTGATATTGTAGTAAGTGTATCCAAATGTCCAAGACCCTCATTCGGACAAGCCGGACACTTGATTGGCACCACTTGATGATTATCCGCCCGTTAATTAGCCACCAACCACTGACGCCTTTTAGCAACCTAGTAGTTATCGTAACATCGGAGACAAAAGATGTGAAAACAATCGGTAATGCTGTCAAGATCGTCGTCTTCTCCCAGGCAAATAAGACAATGATCTCCTGCCGATTTTGACTCAGGTGGTGGTTCGTTGCTCCGGCGACAGTTTCGACGACTGTCTCGGTTGATTGTGAGTTGGTTCATGGGTTCAGATTCGTGTTTTGTCACCATTGGCTGCAGATCTAGTGGTTTTTTGGTAATTTGGATTCGATACAGTGTTTTTAACGATGGTGGTTTGGTTCTCCGGTGAAGGTTTTGGTGGTGCTGCTGGTCAGGGGGAATAGGAGTGGTGGTTCTAGCGGTGTTTGTTGCTCACTGCGTTTTCAGGTGGTGTTTGACAGATTTGGGTGATGGAGATGGTTGTGGCGCTGTGTTTGATGGAGATGGTTGTGGTCCTGATGGAGATGAAGATGGTTTTAGTTTGGGTGGCGACTGATTTTCCTGGGGTTGTGCCATAAATTCATCTTATCTATGGCATGAATGTAATGTGTTCACCTTAAGTAAAAATATGAGACTTCAGTTTTCCAATAATTCAGTTCAAAATGAATGTTTGAGGAAATTTGCATAATGGATACTTGATATTGGTAATGGAGTGATAGGTCATGTTGAAGATGGTGAATAAAATGTTGAAATCCCTCCTGATATTGAAATCCCTTCATAATTTAGATAATCTCATTGGTGATATTGTTCAAGCTACGTATCCTAATTTGCTGGAGAACATGACCGTTCTTAATTTTTTCGAAGAAAGGGCTGTTCTAGCACCCACTCTAGAGGTGTCAAGAAAGTCAATTACTATGTACTTTCACCGATTCCCTGTGTTGGAAAAGAATACCTCAATTGTGATACAATTTGTAAATGTGATGAAGATGTGGGCGTTGATCATCAATGGATTATTTCTGAGTTTTTGAAATTGTATAATTTACTATTTATCATGTGCTACATTAGTAGTAATGCAAATTAAGATAACCTATCTTCATGTTTTTCTGGAATCACGTTTGGAGGGCTGGATGTGCGTTTAAGGGTTTCTAACGTGAAAGCAAACAGGTACTAAGTGTTTCCAGATCTAGTTCATCTTTTACAGATTTTCAGTTTCATATTTTTTATTTCATCTATTTTTCTTCAATTTCATGAAAAAACATATAGTCAAAACCATCATATTCTTTTTCATCTAATATGAAACTTTATTAAAAAAAAATGAAGAAGAAGAAGAAATAATGAAACAACATGTACTTCAACAATGTTAGATATGAGTTAAAAATCGAACCAACATTAAAGTTTGAAGAAGAAGAAGATCAAGATCGTTGGCGTTAGAGATTACAGTTTCGAAACATAAAAGGTTGAAGAAGAACAACGCATTACCTTCTCTGTGTAGCTTTTTTTCTTTTCTGGTTGTGGAAAGTTAACAAACTTGCTGCTCTTTCTTTTTGTTAACAAATGGAGTTGGAAGAGAGATGGACTGTAGTTTTGATGTTGCAGAGAATATGTCAGTCTTCTCTATGATAGACAAAAAGGGGATTTTCAAATAGACAAAAGTAGGATTTCCTTCAATATTTTAACATTCTTTCTCAACCAACTTGGTTGAAATGGAACCATGGCTTATGTGAAAGAGACTTGCTCTCTCACAACAAATTAAATATGGTTTGGTTACTTAGAAAAGTGGCTTGGTTATATTTTTATTTAGTTCAGTTTCATAATTTTTGGACATTAAATATCCTCATTTGTGCCAAGTGATAGCATTTGAAGTAAGGTTATTTTTGTTCTTTCTAGGGACAACAACTTTCTTATATTGTATATGAAATTCACTAACATTTGATAAGAAAATTAATTTTATTTTCATTTTATTTTACTATGATGAAAATTACAAACCATATTTAGTTTTAGCACCAAAACCTACATAGTATATTTTATTTGAGAAACAAAAAACAACAATAAACGTAAAATTAATTTTTTTATCAAATCAAATGTTAGTGAATTATAATAATCTTTCCTTAGTGAGTATCATACAAACCTTTAGTGTTCATAAAGGCACATAAGCTATAGTTTCTTCTGATATCTCTGTCACAAACACTAATGATGTTTAATTTCTTATCTTAATCATGTGTTTTTCTTTTTTAGATGCAAGCAAGATTTCTGTAGAATTACCTCCAGAACGGTGTTCTATAATTATGTCACCAATATCTGTTAATACACTTAATTCTTTTTCATTTATTCCATCAATAATGCATAGACATCAGACTTGAGTCATTGCTTTGTGCTTTCAACTTCCAAAATATGCACTTTGATCATTGTCGGCAAAACAAAATTCAAACATTCAAGGTACTGACGGTCTCAAAATTTCCTTATTGTCTTACCATCTAAAACGTTTCCTATTCTCGTTCTCATTCCCCGCTTTCGGAAGTATTCTTCCTTCATCCTCATCCCCACGAATCCTCACAGTTTCCGCGGAGATCCATCAATCTTAAAAAAAGTATCAAATTTTATTCTTTTTCAATCAAACTTGTTGTAAAAAAATAGTAAAGCTTAATTATGAACAAATAAAAAATTTAATTGTGTGTGAAAATATAATTAAAATAATTTATTAAGTACTATAGTTTTCAAAAATACAAGGGCAAATTTGTAAAAAGAAAAAAGAGATTTTAAGAATTAATTTAAGAAGAAAAAAATACAGGTTAGCCTGAAACGACTGTGTTTTACTAAACTTCACGTTTTCTTTCAAAAAAGATCGAAATTCGAAAGCGAATTCATTCTCTTTCCGGCGACGCAACCATTATCTCCGGTAACCTTCTAGTTTTTCCTTCTGCTTTAATTTTCGATTCACATCATCTATGATTTTATTGCTAGAACTGTTAACTCGCTTATTCTTCTTATTCGATCTAAGATTTGAATGCTATCATGTGTTATTCTTAGTTTGAAATTTTTCTTGTTAATATGTGTATGTGTGTTGTGAATTTGTGAGTTTTCTTGTTCCTTGTGATTGTTATTGTATTACATTTGAATGCTTTTTGTAATTTGCATCTGTGAAATGTGATTTTTGCCCCTGTTTGGATAAACAAAATTTGCAGCTTATAGCATAAGTGCTTATCATGATAAGCTCTTATGAATAAACTATGGGCCTGTTTGGATTGACTTATTTTTGAGCTTATGCGAAACAGCTTATGCAAATAAATAAGATTTTATGCATTATTATATACTTTTCAAGGTAGTTTATGATAAAAACAACTTATAAAAATACAATTTTTGTCGGTGAAAACTTATGATTCTACATAAAACTTTATTTATTTGCATAAGCTATTTTCATAAGCTCAAAAATAAGCCAAATCCAAACAGGCTTCTATAACAAAGGATAAAATAAATTGTTTTCGTATAAGGTATAAGCTATTTTTATAAGCTATCTCTAAGAACTTATGAAAATAAGCTAGAAAAGCTTATGAACGGTCATAAGTTGTTTTCATAAGTTCTCTCAAATACTCTCACAAAACTTATGCAGTAGATAAACTCAAAGAAGCCAATCTAAACAGGCCATTTGTGTATTCAATTGAACATATTCTGTATTTTGATTTTGTTGTTATATTATATATATGTAGATGATAAGAAATATAATTCCAAATTTAGGGTTATGTGAAATTAGCAATTCGGAATAAACAGTATCATGTGGGATTTTACCAACTTCTCAATGTTATTGCTACTCATTTTTCATGCGCTATTCAATGTTATTTCTCAACTTCTCAATGTTATTGCTACTCTTAAGTGATTGTTGTAGCCGTTAAACATTTTGTGATCTTTAATAGATCAGCTACTTAACAATGCTGATGCTACTTTATTGGATTTAGATTCAGAAACTCACCTTTTTGTTATTATCAATCGAGCAAAGGAGAGTTTAATGTTATGTAGTTACATTTGCAGTACTATGTTGTGTTTTAGAACCCATTCTTGAGGACAGGATATTAATAAAATGGGAAATGAATACTTTCACGTGAAATTATTGTACTAGTGATATTATATTCTGAATCTCTAAGAGTGAACACAGCTTGAGTTGTGTGTGCTAATTTCTCCACTTTCAATTCTCATCATATCATGTTTATTGAAAAACTATTATCTCATATTCTCATTTGTTTCCATTTTTATTAGCTTGATTTTTTATTTTTGCTGATATACACATGCATGAACTGCTTAATCTCAAGAATTCAGTTGTCGAGATTGTTGTCTAGTACTAGTAAGTGTAGTACATGTATGTCAATTGTCAAATCATTTTTTGGGTGTCATGCAATTAACTCTATAGTCTATATAGTATATATTATATATTGCATTTGCACACATACACACTTCAAATGTACTTTATAATATATCAGCTGACACTTCAAATATCATATATACATAACTCATGATGCTTTCGGCAAAAATCAGAATCCTATATCACTAGTTTATCTCCATCTTCACCTTCAGTTTTAGGAGTGGTTAACGGGGTTGTCATGTTGAGATGTTTGATGTTGACTTTATTGAAAAGAAAGTTGTAATTCATCAATATATTCTCTTCTTACTATGTTATTTCTTGAAATTGATAAGGTAATATGTTTTTGTAGATTTAGTTTTGTTGTCAATTGTGGTCGTGAATTGGTGCCCTAGCTCAAACAACAATGGTATGATCCCTTCTTCTCTAATCTTTCCTTCACCTTAACAATCCCCTTTCCAATTTGATAACTATGTATTAATCTTATCTACTACTTGATTTTCTATGATATTCTCTGTCAACATTTTTAATCTAATCTATTGTCTTACCTCGCTGAGTTGCTTTTTGCTTGTATTTCCTGTTGCACTTTTTCATTATTAAATTTGGAAAATTATTACTTCTTTTCAATATCTAAATGACTGTGTTCCCTTTATTTGATTGTATCACATACATTGTGTGAACAAAAATTCGTGAAACAATCATTGGCTCTCTTTTTGACGTGCAATTTCTTTATCAGTCATCTATACTTAAAGGGGAGTCGAGGAGGTTCAACAATAAACAAAGAGCACGACATCATTTGACACCACAAAAGAGACAGGAGATCAAGGAAGCTTTTGAATTATTTGACACTGATGGATCAGGTTTTCTAAATACACTTTATCATCAAAAGCACAATGTAGATAAATATTTTATTTCCCTTTCATGTTAATATTTTGATGATTTTTAGGTACTATTGATGCTAAGGAGCTGAATGTTGCCATGAGGTATTGTTGTTATTCATAAGCCAAAAATGTTTGTCATATTAATTAATTGGCTATGTTGTTTACATAACATACATCTTATCTTTGCAGGGCCCTTGGATTTGAGATGACAGAAGAGGTATATTATATATATAATAATATCCAAGTACATTCATTCAATTTTCCTACGATTGAGGAGGGTTTGCAAGTTACAATTATTTCTGCCATTGATTGTTGCCAACTTGCCAAGGAAAATAATCTCCCAGTCTCTTAGTAAATATCACGATAAACTGAGCCAACTCTCTCTCTCTCTCTCTCTGTGTGTGTGTGTGTGTGTGTGTGTGTGTGTGTTTGTAATTGATGCTTAACTTCCCCTACCCTTCCTCTTTTATTGTTTTAACACTTAGCCGTGGTTCTTCTCTATTTATTCAGATATAGGGATTCAGTGGCTAATGAAATCTGATTGTAAAATAGCAATGAATTATGTACAACATTGTTGGGATTTTATGATGCCATTCTTTGTTAGAGTTCTATATGCATTTCTCTAATAGATAATCCACTGTGGTGTTTCAGCAAATTGAGCAAATGATAGCAGATGTGGACAAGGATGGGAGTGGAGCGATCGACTATGATGAATTTGAGCACATGATGACAGCCAAAATAGGAGAAAGGGACACTAAAGAGGAGCTCATGAAAGCTTTCCATATTATTGATCAAGACAAAAATGTGAAGATCTTCACTGTTATACATCATTAGAACTGCTTCTTCTTGATTCTCATTGCATATTTGTGGTCATTTGCAGGGTAAGATATCTGCAACAGACATCAAGCGCATTGCAAAAGAGCTTGGTGAAAATTTTACTGATAGAGAGATTCAGGAGATGGTTGATGAAGCAGACCAAAATCGTAAGTTACCGCAGTTATATTCTCGCTAACTATCTAATTTTTCAGTAAAACTTTTACATCTAACACAGTGTATTTGTATTAATTGCATTCTCTGGTGAACTGGGTGGAGATATTTGTGTTTTAGGTTATGCCGACTTTGTGTTTTCTGTATATGAAAATAGTATCATTACTCCGGGCGTCAAATGTGTGATTTTCTGAATTGAAAATATAGTATGCACACTGATCTAGTTTTAGTTTCATGTGCTTGAAGTTTCTTTTCCATAATTAGTTTTTTGATAGCAGAGTCGTTGTGTGGGAAATAGTGTTTCTTTTTTTCCTTATGGCTCTTGTTTATTTGAAATGATATCTTCTTATTGGCTCCTTTCCTCCATTTAGTTTAAGGATAATGTGTTACACTAACAATGAATGGCAGAAAACTGAGTTATGAAATGTGTTAAGGGAGCAATATAAAACTTTGTATTGTTTTTAACCGTAGATTTAGTAACTAGTTCTGATTTTCTCATATTTTTTGCAATGACACATGTTTGATTCTTGGTAATTTCTTCCCATGTTTTTGAGACATTTTTTACGCAACATTTTCGGTTTTACAACATGCAGGTGATCGAGAGGTTGATCCAGAGGAGTTTATCATGATGATGAACAGAACAAGCTTCCGTCATTAGTCAATGTATATCTACATGGAGTAGTTGCCTTTATTTGGCTTGACCATATATATATACACAAAAATCAGATGAAGTTGTAATTTAAATTCTATGTTTTGAATTTTATTATAAAATTAAAGTATGATTTTTACCGTTCAATCTTAATCGAATAGCACTGAATGCACATAATGCAAATGTTTTTTATAAGATATCAAGATGTCAGGAGGGATCCGTTGATTCAACGAATAACTTACAAGTTACTCCAAATCTCTGCCCTCCGTTTCATTTCATTTTAATCTAATGACCCTTATTATTTATAGTTATTCCACATTATCACTATTTTCCTCCATCTATATATAATCATTATTTTCCTCTAATTCCTCTGCCGTGAAATCCTCCAGTGGCGATATATATGTGCTATGCCAATATCTCCATTCAATATGCTTGCTCACAAATTTGGTGTAGTGATTCATCTTTCTTATGTTTGTACATATATCTAAACAGACTACTTGTTTTAGTGCGGGGGAGTTGCACTACCATATACACAAATTTGGATTCATGGTTTAATGTAAAAATTCAAACTTTCATGAAATGAAAATTTCTTTTCCGACCCCCCAGGAATCTTTTATACCCCCCTAAAATCCACTTCTGCCCCTCAAAACTGTGAAATTTTGTGAACAATACTCGCGGTTTCTGCGAACCGTGGTGCACGTTTAGTAACATTTTCCGCGGTTTCTGCGAACCACGGTGCACCTTTAGGAACAATTTTCGCGGTTTCTATAAACCATGGCGCACATATATGTATATGAAACTGAAACCCAGCTCATCACTTGTCATTCACTTTCAAACTTCATCACCAAACTACAAAAAGAGCTCCAACATCCAAATCCGTTTTTCAACATTTTGGTAGCTTAAAATCAACATTGGAGGGTCTACTAACGCCTGGGAAACGCATTGAAGCTGAAACTAAAGGTAATGTTCGGTTTAATTTTTCTTTCAAAGCTGTCATATTGGCCTAGACTAGCTAGGTCGCGATTTCTGAATCGTGTGGTTTCTAAAAACCGCGGTGCCCATGGTTTGTATAAACCGCGAAATCCTGGGACTTTAAAAAAATTTCTGCTGCTCACTGCCTTTGTATATATGCTGCCTAATTTTTTTTTATGTCTTGCCTTGCACTAGTTACAATTTACATGTTAGATTAGAATTATTAAAACAACTAAACTAGTATGAATATGTGTGCTATATGTCGCTAATTTTTTTTATGCGTTTTTACAAATGCTTTCAGTTATGTCGGACGAAGGCGAACCACATCGCCAAATTGTTTTGGGCATCAATGCACCAGGCATTGTTGAGTTTAAAACTTCGGGTTCAAAGCCTCCTATCATTGAGATCGACACAGGAGCACACTTTCAGACTACCGAGGGGAATGAAGACCGCAATGTATTAATTGAATGGGCTCGTAAAATCGCCGTGAAGTTGAATTTTGGGATTATAATTGGCAAATCTGATTTTGGTGATAATAGGCGGAAACCATATTTCATGTTGCAATGCGAGCGAAGCGGTACCTATGTTTCAACAGGCAAGAAGTTGAAAACGGAAAAATCCGGGACAAGAAAATGTCAATGTCCCTTTCGTCTCCGTGGTTATTTGCATGTAACCGATCACAAATGGTACATGAAAGTTGTCAACGGCACACACAACCACGAGCTGGATAAAGGACTTGAAGGGCATTTGATTGTTGGTCGATTGAAGCGGAACGAGAAGGAGACTATGGATGAATTGACTCGGAATTTGGTGGCGCCAAAAAATATACTTGCCACTTTGAAGGAGAGAGATCCGGAGAACAAGACCAACCAAAGACAACTTTACAATGCTCGTTATCGTTTGAAAGATTCTATGCGGGCTTCAATGACCGAAATGCAACTATTATTCAAGAAGTTCGCCGAAAAAAAATATTTTTTCAAGACGCGGTCGGTTGATCAAGAAGGAACGCCGGTGGTTCAGGATATTTTCTTTGCACATCCTAGGTCTATAAGTCTCTTCAACTCCTTTCATACCGTGTTGGCCATGGATTCGACGTACAAAACCAACAAATACAAAATGTCATTGTTTGAGATTGTTGGTTTCACATCAACGCAAAGAACCTTCAACGTCGGGTTTGCTTGGCTTAGTAACGAAAGAGAAGAAAACTTTGTATGGGCTCTCCAACAATGTCGTAGTCTCTTGATAAGTGAGGACAAGATGCCGAAAGTGATCTTGATTGACAGAGATCAAGCGTTGGTGAATGCTGTGCCTCAGGTTTTTCCAACCTCGGCTTCGATGGTATGTCGTTGGCATGTGGAGAAGAATGTGTCTTCTAAGATGAAGGACTTAGTTCTCGTGAAAAGTGGAGAGGGGGTGAGACAATCCGCGGTATGGAATAACATAACAAATGCTTTTAGGGATTTATTGGACTCGCCTACCGAAAAAGACTACATAGATAATGTGATGGAGTTTAGGAAACTATGTGCTAGGTGGCCAAGGTTTCTCCAATACGTTGAAGAAACGGTATTGGACACTGACAAAGAAAAGGTCGTCCGAAATTGGGTGGACAATTTCATGCATATGGGCAATTATACCACGAACAGAGCTGAATCGGCACATGGTGTGTATAAGGGCTTGTTGAAGGACGGGAACGGCGATCTTGTGAAGGGTTGGGAAGTGATTGATAAAATGTTGATACTTCAGTTCACCGACGTGCAAACCCAGTTCAGTCAAAGTATGTCCGTTGCGGAGCATAGATACCAGGACAATCCTCTTTATTCATTTTTGTTTTACAAGATTTCAAGGGCCGCAATGGATCATATCTACAACGAAGCGAAAAGGGTTGAAGATGTTGGAATGGATAGCAAAAAATGTGGCTGTGTTATCAGAAGAACCTTCGGGTTACCGTGTGCATGTCTCATTGCTAAAAAGATGAAAAACAATCTTCCTATTCGACTTGATGAGATATACAGTCATTGGAAGAAGCTATGTTTTGAGGAAGACGCTGTTGTTGGAGAAGTGACTGACGATTATGCTTGCTTGGCAGAGTGGCAAGCAATTCAGGTTCGTATACATTTAAATTTTGCATTTTTTTCTTTTGTTGATTTAAATTTTGCGAATTTAATTATTTGTGGGTATTAATTTTCGTGTTTATTGTGTAGGAACGGTTGAGTAGATCTGATGTCAGTGTGAAAAATGATATTAGAAATCAACTCCGTCTAATTGCGTACCCGGAAACGACCAATTTGCAAGTGCCGGTGGAAGATGCGAAGTCAAAAGGTGCAAAGAATAAAAAACGGGTTCGTGGCACAACTAGAGCAAAATCCCGTTTTGAACATGTTGACAAACGAGTGGCCGATTCGCAATCTTCTCAATCTAAGCCGTCAAGTTCACAAAAAAAACCATCAAGTTCACAAGCAAAGCCTCCGGTGTCGACAAAGGTTGTGGTCGGTAGTTTGGTTCCGATGCCTATTTCTTATGCACCTCAAAATCCTCTCTTTGAGCATATGCCGAAGTTTATGCGTCCGTACATTGAAGATATATTGTTATTGTGGATACCGTGCTATAAGTTTGTTTAACCATGGTTGCGAAGAAGACTATGAGCTTTTAAGACTTCACATGAAGAGGGAGTTGAACTTGCATAGGGAAATGTATCTGAACTTGTTTTGGTGGCCAAGAGCGGATGAAGTATATTGAAGATGCACTAGTGTCGCCTAAGAGAAAATCATCAAGGCACGGTGTTGCACTTAAAGAAAAGTGGTTTACGTTTCCAGACATGGGCTTCGTTGTAGCTTCGATGTGCGAAAAGGTTGTGGTTCAGTTGTCCAAGATTGATAGATGTGGAGCTTCAAAAACATGTTTCCCGTTGCGTGGCAAAATTCCCACAACAGGTTTTGATTATTTGGAATGTCAAAAAACAGGTTTTGACCTCATTTTATATGAGGTGGTTCTGCAAGTCAGAAGCTGTTGCTTCTGTTTGCATATCAGTCTGCCGCGGTTTATATTAACCACGAGTTTCCTATATATGTCGCGGTTTATAAAAACCATGACGTTGTTATATCAGGTTTTCGCGGTTTATATAAACGTTGGGGGGTATAAAAAGAGACCTGAGGGGGAAAAAAAGAAGGTTAGTTATTCAATGCATATTCTCATAATCTCGGCAATACATCGACACGTTTTTTTTTTTTTTTCGGGGTTGCACCGACAGTTTTTTGTGGACGAGATTGCATCGAAACTCACATGTGGTTTAAATTGCACCCTCTAACTTTTTTTCTGTGGTTGAGATAACGTCAGAAAATTTATGTGGCTATAATTAATCGGATTCGTGTATAAATACATAACCCTAACCCATATTCTCATACATCCAAAAACATTATTTCGAATTTTACAGAATGAATTCTTCCAATCGTAATTGTTCAGTGACATCTCATGAATTTACTGTTAGGTTTCGCGGTATCGATGAACTGTTCTACGTTGAATTGAAGGACAATTTAAGGAGTCTTTTTACTCTCAAAGACAAGATTCAAGTTATGTACCAGTTCAAATATGGTAGACATATCCAGATTGACAAACTTGGTTATTACGAACCATTCATCGATCTAGCCTGTGATCGTGTGGGTGATTTCGACGATGCAACACGTAAGTACGAGTGGAAAGAGTTGAAAACCGATGAAGATGTGGAATCTATGTTCAACTCCGCTTTAATTGATCCCAAATATCCATGTTTGTACGCTACTTTGATTGTTGCAAGCTAGTATTTAACGCTTGTATTAAGATTTTATGCAATTGTTGTATTTTCGATTACGTTATTGTGATTTCCAGTTAGTGTACGTGTTTAAAATCTCTGGAATTTAATAAAGGTTTTTTTTTTATTATTATGTGAGTCATATTTTACCTAACGCCATAAATTTCATCTACCACCATAAATTTGTTCACCTATCTCATTAACACACACCAACCAAATTTAATTCACAACCACACTCAATGGTGTTTAAATTCACTTGTGCTCTTGTGTAATTTCTCATCACAAAAAAGACATGGATGTTTCACTCACTCAAAGAATGCGATCTCACCTAGCAGCAGTTTACTTCAATAGCGGAAGACCAAATTTGTTTCGGATTAACGACGATGAAACATTCGATGGTCTCAAACAGCAGCTGAATCAAATTGTCAACAATCGGAACGACAACAGAACAGTATCGCGTCTAGCGTATCGAAAACCTTCAATTGGTTCTGATGGAAGCGTAATTTTCACCTCTATGAATATTGAAAACAACGATGACATTGACGTTATGCTTTCAACTTTCAAGCAGTTTAGCACAAAGGGTCCTATCGAGCTAGATGCGACACTGACAAGATCTGTTGAGGCTATCCTTGCAAGTTGTGTTGGTCCTCAAGATTCAAACTATGTTCACATTTAAAGTGTTAAATGTGTTCTATCGAAACTTCATATTTTGTTTTCCATTAAGTATAAGTTATGTAATCGTTGTTTAGTTTGTTTCCGGTTAGAATGATGTTTCAAAATGTTTGTTTTTATTGTTTCAATCAAGGAAAATGCTTCAAATTTCCACCAAGTTTAATTTAGGATGTTTCTAAATTTGCAACGTATCTTCCAGCGTCATGGTTTCTAAGAACCGTGACACATAAAAGACTTCCATGGTTTCTGATAACCATGACTACCATGGTTTCTGCGAACCATGACACATAAAACACTGCCATGGTTTATACAAACCGCGACGTATTTAACAGAGGGCAGGAACAATTTGCTTCAGGTATTGTCCAACAACACCACTTTTGGTGAGCTGCAAACCTGTGTTTTGTGCGCAAATTTTAAGTAAATGCCAGCAAATTTAAAGGTACCAAAGCTTATCAATAATAATAATAACACAATACGCCAAATTCAATAAAAATTCATTAATCAAAATACAACCAACATAAACGAAACCACACTGTCAACGATCAAATTACATCAAACTTAAATAAATTGTAAAGTGCAACATCATCAAACATCACCACAAATATTGTCTGAAACAAAATACATCAAACTAAAGTTAAAACATAAACATCAAGAGCGCTCACGATATCGTCTCCCCCGCCTAAGTCGTCGATACGTAATACACGGGTTGAGCATTCCAAGGACCCGCCGAACCGTATGCCAAATTGGAGAACCTTCCTGCGCCTCACCCGCGTCAAGTGCCCTTCGAAGCTCGTTACTGACGCTCCGACATACCTCCAATGCATTAGGGTCACGCTTTGCTTCCTGCTCCTCCATCACAACCTCTAAGTTAGCCGGCCTTGGTGGTTCTTCAGCACCATCCAGGGGACGCATAATGGGATGCGAAACTCGATAAAACCATCTGATATACCCAGGTTCATGATCCCATGGGTTAACCACAGCCGCACCCCTCATACCTTCATCAATCATGCGCAACTCCAACTCTTCCATCCACACTCGATCAATCTCAAATAAGTTCATGCCCGGAGTACAGGACATACTCGGATGTCTTGGAATGCCTTGTACAAACTTAAACTGTCTCAGCACACGTTCCGGCAAATGTTTGCCTCTAACTTCACCATCCCTTAGCCATCTCGAAAACCAGCATGCATTTATCAACGGGCGAACATGCCTACGGCCATCATACGGACTGAACACGCAGTCGGACAATTGGATGTTATCCAAACTTAGCCTATATCCATCACACTCCTTATGACCTTGGCCATGAACAAAATACGCATTCCAACCCATATCGTCTGTGTAATTTGTTTCAGTACCCCAGACACTAAGGCGAGGGAAGTGAACAATTATCCAGCCCTGAAATAATGACAAAAAATACATGGTCGTTATAATCAAATAATATGGTATATAAGTAACGTAATATGATAATCTCACATATATTTGTACCTGAAGAAATGACATGTAGCCAGCCATCTGAGTCGTTTTTGCCCAAGAAGCCTGCTCCAAATACATTTGCAAGTGGCAAAGAGCAGCGGCGCCCCAGTTCCATTGATGGACAGTCGACAAATCTTGAAAAAATTGAAGATATACAACTTCGACGTAGTAGTTGCTTTTGTTGCTAAATATGGTACACCCGACCAAAAATAGCAAAAAAGCTCGTATCGCTCTCTCCCTGTACAACCTAATCTCATGCATTGGCTTCTCTTCATCAACCGCTTTATCAGCCAAATCCCAGTTGTCTATGAAAAGAGCTCGCAAAAAGGCAAGCTTCAAATACGGAGCACCAAGTTCAGCAAACATTGCCATCACCACCCCAGGGGAAACTCCTAGATAAGTACTGCACATGTCAGCCCCTTCTTCCCTTGACATCTTCCTATGATTCAAAAATTTTCCCTCGATTGGAATATGCAACAAACATTGGACATCGTCCAATGTGATGCCCAGCTCACCTATAGGAAGATGGAAGGTGCACGTCTCCGGATGCCATCTTTCAGCAAAAGCCCAGATAAGTCCATAATCAAGCACGTTGAAATTTGTTTTGACTAGCGGCTTCAACCCGGTTGCTCCAACTACATCCCAAAACCAATCCTGCTGATCATCCGGTTTGTCGATATCTGCCACCCTCTTCGCGCCAGCAATGCAACGAAACTTTTTCTTTAAAAGCTGAAATAATTCAAACAATATAAACAATGATTAATTAAGCAATATTGAACATGTTAAGCACAATGGTAATAAGAACGAGAATGACAATACAACGAACGAGTAAAGCAAAATATGGCATCATTCAAAAGTATCATGTTCTTTTTTCTATATCTAACATTGATTCCTAAAAAATATGATATGCCATAAATTTCACATGAATTTGAAAATGATGACATGTTACTAAAACAAGTACTTAAAAACATCTGTTAAGTTAAGTTATAATCAATTGAACCAAACTTGCTGACATAATCCTAACCTAATTAATTAATCATGTATACTACTAATTAATATATATATATAGTATTTATTTAATAGAGCAAAAAAGACAAATCAGCAATTACAAAGATTAGTGGTTGTTCAATATTAATCTAAACTTTATTATCACACAACAATGATTATTAACTTACCTCATGGTTATTAGAATTTGTCTCCCATATCGGAATTGCCCTGTGCTTATAGTATTCCGTTAGCAACGACAAATCATGGGGTCCTCCTCCATAAACTTGCACTTCATTTGGACCTGGTGGTGCTTGTTGCGGAGCTGGTGGTGCTTCTTGCGTAGGTTGTGGTGCTTGTTCTTCAGCATAATCGGCACCGTCATTAATATATTCGTTTGTATCAAAATCAGGCTGGGCGACAACCTCTTCAACACGTCGTCCACGTGATCTGCCACGCGAACTGCCACGCGAACCAACTGACGCACCCGCTTCACCATCGTGTGTTCCTTGCACCAATGCTTGTCCTTGCTTACCACGTCCTCTTTTTGGTGCACGAGCGGTACCCTTCAAACGAGCAGAAGCATGTGCCTTGCTAGTTTCCCTACCGTGTCTACCTCTGCTAATATCTCGATCCATACCTAAACATACAAAAAAAATTGCAAAATCAATATTCCCATTTCATTTAGACATTTTGTCAAACACTTAGCATGCAATACAATGGAAACAACATCAAATTCAAATAAAACATGAAACTCCACATGCAATCATGTAAACATGTAATTTAATCTGACAAATAACAAATAATCAACAATTCCAACAACTAAATCAACCTTTCAAACCACAAAATCAAAAATTGAATTATATAACTTTTCTTATGGAGAAAAAAAAAACCTAGAGTAATGAACTTTGAGACAAACACAATGAATGATAAAAAATGTATGTAACTTACTTGATTAAGTATGTTTTGAAGTTGGAAGTTGATGTTTAGCCCCAATATCGCACAAGAGAGGTTGAAGAGAAGTGTTGGTATTTTTTATTCAAATTTCGTAACTGACAGAAATGAAAGAGTTGTGTTACTATATTAGGGCGTCGCGGTTTCTACGAACCGCGGTACTCTAAATTCGCGGTTTCTATTAACCACGAAACCATGCAAGGGTAAATACGTCCGTTAGGGGGGTATAAAAGATTCCTGGGGGTCGGAAAAGAAATTTTCTCATGAAATTCTATAAATAAATAAAAAAAATCAGCGACATACATTTTTGGATTGTGTTATTTGTTACACTTGTAAACGTTGGTTCATGAGAATGGATGCTCTAAATATTTTTCTTCTTCAATTTTCACATCTTTAATGGTAAGGTGTTCATGTGTTCTCAAATAAGTCATGATTTTAAGAATATTTCATAAAGGTTAACGATTTTATTAGACTGTCAAATTGATCCTTAAATAATTACTTACTACGGTATCAATTAAGTATAACCGTTCCTTTTTAAGCGTCCGTTTTGAATAGTAACAGCAAATTAAGAAAGTTTATTTTTGCACCTTATTTTCCTATTATATTCTAATTCTAATTCACCGACAAAATCCTATTTTTTTACATTGACTTTCTCTTTCCAATAAATTTAATATATTATGCACAAAAAAAAAAAACAAAATTTAATATGTTATGTACAAAAAAAAATAAACAAATAAAAAGATTTAGATTTCCAAATATATAGCATTAATTAGTTTTATTGAAAAAGATATGAGTAATTGACAAAGGGTATAATTGACAAATCGTACCCTTAAAACACCAAATAGACAGTTAAATAGAAACGCTAAATTCGACGTTTTTGGATACTTAAAAAGGAACGGAGGTAGTATATTTTAACAATTTACTTATTATTTGGTCCATAACTTTATTCAGTTACTGCCATTTGAATTCCTAACATATGATAGAAGACTAGAAGTATTAATGTGTTAAATTTGACAGACATTTTTAAAATATTCACAATGTCATTGACTTATTTGAGTGCTCTTTATAAAGTTTTTGAGATTAATTTAGTAGGTTTTTTATATACTTTATTAAGTGGGTCCAATGTCATGTTATCTTATCTAGAGTATCAAGATGAATGGATGAAGACATTCCCACCAATGTTATGTCCTCTTTTACAAAACAAAACATAAACCTCAAATTTGCTCAAAACCTTATCTATCCATAATCTATGTTCTAACTTCCACTTTCACTTCCATTTTCTGTCTCTTTCTCTGTTACTTCAATGGCATCATCCATTATCTCTTGTCACTACTGTTCCAATTTTGCCACTGTCCCCATTTTGTTTCACTCCAATAATCACTCTAAGCGTCTTAATAATCCATTTTCTCATACCAATGTTGGACTTAGAAGTTTCACTACGCGTTGCTCTTACCAACCACCACCAACCCATCATTCTCAATTTGATCACAAACATGTAAGTGTCTTAAAAATTTGTTCTTTTTTAACGTAACATGTTATTTCTTTGGTATAAAGATTATGCAAGTGAAGGGTGTTGTTTTTATGAAAAAAATTGATTTTGTATTTCTAATTTTTATTTATTTATTTGTAATTATGAAGATTATGTACATTGAATTGGAGATATGATAACCCATTTGGAAGAAAAAAAAATTAGTTTAATGACTTTATCTTGTTCATAATGGGTGTTTGGAGGATGAAATTTTGTATTTTTAATGTTTTTGTTCTTCATTTCAATTTCATGTTCATGCACAATTAGTTTATTGCATCCTAGATTTGAATACTTGCTTCAATCTCCATAAATATTGAATAGTTGCATTCTGTGAAGCACGAACACCAGACACGATGGACACTGACATGTCGACACTAATAATAAGACGAGAAAATGACATTATTCAATTAATCACATCACATGTGTTGGTGTTTGACACACGAGAAAATGACATTATTCAATTAATCACATCACATGTGTTGGTGTTTGACACAGACGCGTGTCCGACACCGGAACTCGCCTAATCCGGGGAGCGTCTATGCTTCAACGGTTGCATTGCCTATTTTCTAAGTTGTTAGGAGTCCATGAGATGTTAGCTCAACTCAATGATAAGAGTTTGACTTTGTAATTTTAAGAGACCGAATTCAACTCCTCAGAAATAGTTGTAAAATGGCCATCACTGCCAATTTAATAAATTTTATTCATTTGGCTTTTTTTTTTTTTTTTTTTTTTCCATTTTTATTAGAAACATTTCATCTATTTGATTGTTATTCTTTACTTGTCTTCTTATGTTTATAACGACGCTAATTGTGTTATTTTGGTGCAGAAAGAAAAGCCATTTTGCTTCAAACAATGTGCGATATCTCTAGCATTAGCAGTTGGGTTAATAACGGGAGTTCCTACATTGGGGCAGCCAAACGATGCGCATGCAGCTAACTCTGTGTTATCTGATCTGTCTGTATTGATATCTGGACCGCCGATTAAAGACCCTGGGGCATTGTTGAGATATGCTCTTCCTATTGACAATAAGGCAATTAGAGAAGTTCAAAAACCACTTGAAGATATTACAGAGAGTCTCAAAATTTCTGGAACCAAGGCACTCGACTCTGTCGAAAGAGTAAGATTCTTATTCTGTTATCTGGAGGTTTTACATTTTGAATGCGTCCGTAGATGTCAGCTCAATGGTAAAAGCATGACCTTGTAACCTTAAGGGACAGAGTTCAAGTCCCTTCAGAGACAGTTGTAAAATGATTATTAGTGCCATAGACTTTTCCCATGCAGATTGTATATGATCTTTTATCGTCATTTTCCCCTCTTCTTTTCATAAGGTTTGAAACTGAGTTATTTTACATGCGATGCAGAATTTGAGACAGGCATCTCGAGCTCTCAAGCAAGGGAGGACTTTAATTGAATCTGGTTTAGCAGAATCGAAGAAAGAACATGGAATCGAATTGCTTAATAAGCTGGAAGCTGGTATTGATGAGTTTGAACTGATACTACAAGATAGAAATCGAGTCGCTGTTGGACCAAAGCAGAAAGAACTTCTTCAATATGTTGGAGGGTGAGTATCTCTTGATTACTAAATCACTTACATAAACCGCATAAAAATCCTATCTTTCCATCGATGTTCTCGGTGAGAATAAGATGACTTTATTTCAAAGAAATTGAAGACTGGTCTGTCATATAAGCATGTGTTGTAATCTATCAATGGAACTATAATCATTAAGTGTACTATAGGCGTTAGCGTAAACCTATTAGGCCAAGTCAATAAACCTTGACTAAACATCTACCTAATCATCTGGCTAGGCCATTGGTCCAATCGGTGGATCACTAGTTGAGTTGTTATGGTTATCACAACCAACTGGGCCGAAAATCATAATGTCTGACTAACTATGCGACAAGTGATCATGTTTAGTAAATCAGCCGATGAAAAACATTCATTTTGACAACATGGTCTGTTTGTGGCCTCTGGATCATTGGTTTAACGAACCGACAAAAACAAGAATCCTCCTTCTAACAATAGAAGATTGAGGAATTAATCTTTCTGAGAAAGATTTTTCTCATATATAACCTTTGATTGACTGCAGCTGAGATGTTCCTGGGGCATTGCATTTCTGCAGTATTGAAGAAGACATGGTTGATGGATTTCCATATGAAGTGCCTGAGGAATACCGAAATATGCCTTTATTGAAGGGGAGAGCAGCTGTAGATATGAAGGTCAAGATTAAAGACAACCCAAACTTGGAGGAATGTGTTTTCCACATAGTTCTCGATGGTTATAATGCCCCCGTAACTGCTGGAAATTTCATTGACTTGGTAGAAAGACACTTTTATGATGGCATGGAGATTCAGAGAGGTAATAAATCCGATATTTAGCAGGCGTGTTTTTTTCCTCGATTTATCATATAGTTGTAGATTGTTTCGTAAAGAATGTTTTAGACCTTCTACAACTATCTTGTGGAATATATTTATGTGTGTTTCAATAAACAACTTAATTAAGCATTTATAGTATAAGGGCTTATCATATAAATGCTTATGTATAAGCTATTTCTATAGCAAAAGATAAAATAAATCAAATTCACATAAGGTATAAGTTGTTTTCATATACTATCCTAGATAGGTTATGGAAATAAGCTGAAAACAACTTGTATACATGTTATACGTTGTTTCCGTAAACTCTCTCAAATAGTCTCACAAGTGCTTTTTCCAGTAAATAAGCGCAAATAAGTCGATACAAACAGGCCCTAGATAATTAATACTTCATTTCTTTGTGATTGAAACTACATTAAATTGTACCATTATTGAAATAAGTAAATATGGATATCCAAAATAGGCTTTCTAGTTATATACATTTCACTAAAATAGTCTTGTTTTGTTTTCGTCTTTTTTGTGCAGCGGACGGATTTGTTGTCCAAACTGGTGACCCTGAAGGTCCTGCTGAAGGTTTTATTGATCCAAGTACAGAGAAAACAAGGACTATACCATTAGAACTTATGGTAGAAGGAGAAAAGGCACCTGTTTATGGTGAAACTCTAGAGGTAATCCTCAATTGTTTATCACTCTAGAGAAATATATATTTTCGTATATTTGCATTTAGCTGCGCCAATAGTGAGCTAAGTGTATGTGAGTCAGTGAATTATGAGAACGGTAAGATATCAGATCTAGAGAATTACTGTCATTGCGTAGATATTTTAGGAATTAATCTAACAAATTGACATAATGGTACGATATGATTAGATGCATGTGTAAAACCTTTTTACGCTGACAGTGCATACTAGTTAAATTCTATATGTATATACACCATGAAAAGAGCACATAGCCCTAAGACTTATAGGTTGATATCTTTTAGAAGAAATCTTATTTGTTCCAAGAAATTTCAATTTCTTACCTATTGAGCTTTATATCTTTAATCATTGTATGATCAGAAGAAATAAGTGTTACACTGTTATAAGTTTCATGCATGAAGCTTCACTTTATTTTTATATTTCCAAACGTTGTTTCTTGTTTGTTGACAATAGCCTGTTTGGACAGGAGCTTGGTCTATACAAGGCTCAAACAAAGCTTCCGTTTAATGCGTTTGGAACAATGGCAATGGCAAGAGAAGTAAGAATATATTCTTTGACATGGCCATTCTCTAAGCATGCTAATCACCTTTCTTTCTTATTAAAGCCTTTTTGTTACAGTCTTACAGATTATGTGAGAGTAAATATACCCTTAATTTATTCCTTTTATCGTTGATTAGGAATTCGAGGACAACTCGGGTTCTAGCCAAGTATTTTGGCTATTGAAAGAAAGTGAGCTAACTCCAAGCAATGCCAATATATTGGATGGTAGATATGCAGTTTTTGGCTATGTAACACAAAATGAAGATTTCTTAGCAGACCTTAAGGTTGGTGATGTCATAGAATCTATTCAAGTTGTTTCTGGTTTAGATAATTTGGTGAATCCAAGCTACAAGATTGCCGGTTAACGATCTTTATGCTCTCATGCTATTATATACGGCACGTGAGTGTTTAATCGACACTTGGTTCAACCTTCAAGGCTATTGAAGAAACCAGATTTTTACAATTGTTACCAGAATCTAGCATCGAGTTAAACAGCTTGAGATATATTCTGTTTTTATAAGACTGAATTGAAAACGGCTTGTAGCTTTTATTCAATCAATTCATCAATGAAATTATGAGTTATGACTATTTTATGAGGAAATTGTATGTAAGTCATTCATGTACTGGACCTATTCATATGAGAAAATAGAATATATGTTGTTTGTTTATTGTCTACGTAGATCACACCAACTAAGAAAAGAACTATTTCACTCATTTCTGAAACATGGCTACTCTAAAATTTATGCGGTATCCATACTCATATCTGATATCATCGGTACGTATTATTGAGTACATACCAAAATTATTTTCAAAATAAAAAAATTCGAGTACTTCATTTGAGTACATGCGAGTATTTTTGGATACATACCAATTCGTATGTACTTGTACCTAGTTCTGTAAAAATATAAGTATACTGTATCCGTGCGACATAGCTCATTAGCAAGTAAGGGCATGATCAAAATTCTAACAGTACTGTTAAAAAAAGCAGTCCTTGAGTTGATTGTCATTGTGGCCTTAGCATGATGGTATTCTTGATGTCTCCGCAACCACAACATGACCGCGATTGAATCAATCGTATTTGATTGCAGTTATCCGCAAAAGTACTTTAGCTCTCATGTAAGAGTAGTTAGTTTCTGTTTGTGGTTATATGCATGCATATTAAAGGTCCACTTTCACAAATTCTAAAATGAAAAGAAAAGCATCTTGATATGGTGGTGGATATGCACCATTCAAATTCAATCTCTTGTCTAAGAATTACAAATCTGTAAATATGCAAATACCTTTCTACCCTTTAATTTCAAATATTAGGTGAAGTTTTTCCCTTTGCCTATATTTATACCATTTTCAACAATCCCCTGAGGTTAGTAACTTCAACCAGCTTCTACCAAAATGATCTTTATTTGCAGAGGTGGCAAATAAGTTGAAGATATCATTTAACAAATTTTGTTTTTTTACTGGATACACAAAATTTGGAGTTAGGCCTAACTCGACTCAAAAACTAACTTGAGATAGGACTGTACAAACGTTGCAAATGTAAACCAACTTTTAAGTGCTACAATTGTATATTTATTTCAAATGCTATATTATAGGTTATGTACTTCAGTCGGTGTGCAATGTGTGCGAGTGTTGTAAACTCTGGAATATCGAGTTCGATTCATACTCATAAAATATAGATCACATCAAATGGAACCATGAGGACCTTGATATTAGTGTTGGTACAATCCATGCTACTACTATCAAGTGCTAAAGCTTACATAGAGAAACATATTATAAAAATGGTTGGAATGAAAATGAGGAGTACAAATTAGCTTTACAAAAATTATAGCCTAACAAAGTAATTGTAGAGCTCTTCATTAACTATGCTTTTCACTCTCTTTTCTTTCATGTCTTCTTTTCTTCTCTATTCTTCCTCCAATGAAATAAAATACAAACTGATTTTCCAGAATATCGTGTAACAAACATCTCTGAGTAAATAGACATTTTAGTCCTTGAGGTAGAGAATGGACTTTCCTTGATAATGAAAAATCTTTCAAGGTCCTCTATACCTGCGGAAACATAAACAACTTTGTTTCTGATCAAGAGGGATCATACCTCCGCCCTTTGAAGTGTCAATAGCTTCCAACATGGTGACAACTTCATCCATCTCAGGTCTCTTATCAGGATTAGCATCCCAACATCTTTTCATCACATTTGCGAGAGAACTTGGACAACATCGCGGAATCTCTGGCCTTAGATTCTGCAGTAAGAACAGCAATTTTGGATGTATCAATGCTCGGCTTTAGACATCATAAGGCTTATGCTAAGGAATGTCATTCCTGAGAATGTGATTTTATACCTAGAAATAAATACACCCTAAGTTTTTCGTGCAGTTTTCCAATTTCTACTGACGATGTGTTAATTTATGATGCTAAAGCCGCTTAATGTATTTCATTTACCTGTCGTACAACAGCTGATGTTACTTCTGAGAAACTAAGGTCAGGATATGGCATGTCACAGCAATATATCTCCCATAAGCATATGCCGAAACTATACACATCGCATTTTCTATTGTATGCACTTCCATTTAGAACCTGCCATATTTCTTCAGGTAAGCTTAATAGACAAAATCTCGATGATCTGAAGAAACTTAATAAACAAAACAGGAAGCACTTTATATATTTATACAAAATTAAACTAAACGATTCCAAAATAAGCAAGATATATGTATGCGCAACCGTGATTAAGGCCGCACCAATTCATTTGACCGCGACTCTGTAGTATCTAGGATTACGATGCAAGTATGACCTCACAGGACAATATCAATGCACAAGAGAGATACTTTGAATGGAACAAAATGTATGTACCTCAGGAGCCATATAACCAAGGGTTCCAGTTTCACCAGTCATGTCGTGAGGATTTGAAGCTTCAATACGAGCTACTCCAAAATCAGCGATTTTCAACGTTCGTGTCTTGTCTAGAAGCATATTTTCTGTTTTAACATCTCTGTGGACAATCTTCTTCATGTGGAGATAACTCAACCTATATAGAGTAAAAAAATGAAAAGTTCTTAGGATTATAGAAAGAAAATTTATCATTTTAATTAAACTTATATGACATAGATTAGGCATATGGATTGGACCCTCTTGCAAGGTCAAGAGCTAGTTGAACAACCACTTTAAAAGCCAGCTTCCTTCTTCGGTTTTTAATTAGATACGACTTCAAAGCACCACCAGGACAATACTCTACAACAACACAACATAGATTACTCGGCATGCCTATATGCCCGTTTTCCGTTTGTATCTGTAGGTCTGATGTTCCCATTGTTGCACCAAGAAACTGCAAAAATGGATTTGACAGTAAGCGTAAATAACAAAACTCGAACATGATGTTTGAACCTAATGAAAAAGCCAATGCAACCAATTTCACATTGTATGATATCACTCGAATACTATGAAGGTGTTGTTAATTCTTCATAGTATGTTCATTTTTATTGCTATTAGTCTTTTTTTATCTTAGGTTAGTAGTTAATTTTAGGAGGTAAACGGTTTCTTTTGCTACTTATTAGATTCATAGTAGCAAATGAAGGACATAAACAAGCCATAGTACGCTTATTCGCAATATCTTCGACAATGCAATCTCTTCATCTTGTATGTATCATTTTACGATTAAAGACGCAATTTGTCTACCATGGTTTAACTTTAAGAAAAACCTAAATATTACCCTGGTTACATTAGGATGATCGAGCTTGTGCCAAACTGCAACTTCTTGTGTAAAAGCCGCTCGCAGTGAAGCTATTTCAGCGTCTGACCGATGTCCCTCTTCCCCCCAATCAAGAAGCTTAACTGCAAAACCAAAATGAAAAGATAAGTTGCTTAGTATTGATTATTGAATATTCTGCAGAGAAAGTTGCAGAGTTAACGAGTTTAGCATCCATGAACCTCAAGACTTAAGATAATAGTGTTTTACTTAGAACAACATGAAAAATATGAAAACTTAAAAAGGGGACTAGTATTATTGATGAATATTTGTATGAGTCAAAAATGTATTTTGCAGCATAATCACATGTAATTAGCAGATAATAATTTCAATTACAAATTTTTATTTTTTTACTTTTTATTTTTATTTTCAATCCTTATACTACCTTGTGGTAATAAAAATAAATCAGGTGTCTATCAGTAATAAACAAAAAACACATGAAAGTTTTATTTTGTCTTTTGAAATAAAAAACACATGAAAGTTCAAAAAAGGAGAGAAGAATATAAAAGTTCATGGACACAACTGTTAAGTCAAGTGGATCTTGTGATTTCAAAGAAAGAAGAAGAAAAAGGCAATGGATACACAATCTTGTGAATCACAGATTTTTGAAATTATGATCTACAAAGTTCCAATATTGTGGTCCACAATCGATAAAATAACCAAACTCTATCAATCTAAACAGTTCTTTAATATGGACTCATGTCTAATAACTTTAATTTCCATTGAAAAATAACAGAAACTTTTGTTTTTAATTGTAAAAAGGTAAAAGCATAATGAAATCACAATAACAAGTACTTGACGAAGTTGAGAAAACTGCAAAACTTAACAATAAAAAATCGTTTTTCATTCAAATCAAACTTGTCATAATCCTTCGTTAAACTATCATATAAAGCCAAGACCTTAAACAAATAGGAGTTAGTTACATAAAATTCTACAAGAATCACTTTTCTATATGCAGATTTGGGCAAGAACATCAAAAAATTTCACTCTCATTTGACTACGATTTTCAGCAATATCAAGAATCGTAACATGACTACAACTTCAAACATGTATATCTTGGAAATATTAGCAATTTAGCATTTACATTGACTTGGCACCCCATCTACTTACACGAGCTTCTCCAAGTGAATAAGATCACCCCTTGCATATATCATGTATGTGATGTTAAACAAAATGGTATAAGAAATTAATGAAAACACACACACAAGAACGATTGGATATGACTCATAGTTTACTGATAAGTAGACAGGTCACTCGAGCTGGTGACTATTTAAATAAAAATTATAATATGTACACCACGGCCACTCTGCGGTCATAGACATAGGCACAATTGGCCGAACTCCATGATCAAATCTCGTATGTTCTTTGTTTACAATATTTTCGTATCTGTTAACTTTTGAACCGGAGTCGAGTCGAGTAGCTATTCCAATTTCCAACACAAACACAAACACAAACAACAAGTGTGCATGCTCTTTCTAGAAACATTTACATAAAAGAACATACAAACATCATTAAAAACCAAAAACAAACAAAAAAAGTACCAATGCCAAAATTAGAAAAAAAGAATGCAATGCATGAAAGTAGAAAGAAAGAATATACCAGCAACATCTATGCCATCATAAACACCACGATGAACAGTACCAAAAGTACCCCTTGCAATGACAGTTTTGATAATAAGTTTTGAAGGATCAATCTCCCATTCTTGTCTATTTCTTGAAGTAGTATTAGAAGAAGATCTTCCACCTTCAACTTCACTACTTTCATCTTCTTTCTCCTTATTCTTCTTCTCCATAGTCCATGCTCTACTAAGATGTCTCTGTAATTGTTCATCTAAACTCTTCAGATCTATTTGATCTGCTCTCACATATCCACCACTCTCATTCTTCTTCATTTTCTTCAACTCAACTCAAAAAGTTTCAAAACAAAAAATCACAAAAATAAAAACAACCCTTTAGTTTATTTTCTACTAAAACTAGTTTGAAGCATTAAAAGTTTAAAACTTTGGAATCAAGTTCTTGTTTTGAGCAAATTTTCATTGGTGGGTCAGTTTGTGTCATTTTGTTGCTCTTACTATGTGCTAGTTCTTTTTGGTGAAGACATAAATATAATGGTGGCTGTTTAATAATAATGTTGTAACATAAACAGAAACAGAAACATAAATAAGTTGTTTTTTACTTTTTTTTTTTTTCAGTTTTGTGAATCTCTTTCTATCTCTCAATCATCCATGTGGGCACATGGATTTTGCCTGAACACGACGTCTGTTTTTGACCTACTTTTGTCTCAATTTATTGAAACCAAAGATCTCTCTCTTTTGTGTATGTGGATATGCCTTATTGAGGATCTGGATTTGCTGCGGTTGCTTTTCCTACAGTTTCATATTGTATTCAGTTTCAACCATTAAATTTAGATTGGACGGTGCAGATTAATTGTAGAGTTAAATAATCTAAACCGTTAATTCAGAACAGACGGCTCACAGCTGTAACTGTCTCACACGGTTACAACGTCAAATCCGCTTCCCCTTATAGGAGGTTTGTTTGGTTATATATTCAGTGATTATATCACCTTCAAGTGAATGACAGAAAAATATGTTTGATTTATGGTAAAAAACAATTTTTTATTAGACTTTATTTATTTCACCGTCAAATGCTAAATTATCAGATCTCATTTCTCGGACAACTAGAAAATTAACACAAAAAATAATCACCGATTCGTCGGTAATGTAAGTGCAAGTTAATTGGTGATTGCAAAAACTTAGTATTATATAGTGGTTTATATTGGTTTTAATCCTATAATCAAGTTTTGGTCTGATAATACGTAAATACTAATCCATAGAGTTAGACATAGTCACAGCAAGCAATAAATCCTTAGAAGTTTAACATTGACACATTTTGAGAGTTAGATTCGAATTGAACATAGTTAAATGAAAGAGACATATGGTACATTGACGTATTTTTTAAGGTTAGGTAGCTTAACTTGATTGAACCAAGAGTTCTTGAAGTTAAGGGACTAAAGTTTAAGTTTTGGTGATATAGAAATTAACATTGACAACTACACTAATTATCTATGATGCACGGGTGCTTCATTTAACAGAGAATACCGGTATCGGGTGCATACTCGTATCAATACCAGATACATATTCGTACCTTAATTTATACCCTTACACATACATTAGTTTTTCTAAAAATATTGTATCTCATACCGGTACCCTTATCGGATACCAATACCGTACCCGCACAATTACTAACTTAACTTTGTTTGTCTTAAAAAAATTATTATCAGTTTTTCTTATATTTATTACTACATTAATTTGTCTCTAAATATAATATCCTCTTGAAATTTTCCTTCTCTTTTATAAGACACTAGTCTAATTTTCAACCACGTTATTATTTCTTCATCTACCTTCTACATGCCTCTAATTATTGTACCTAGAGAAAAATAAATATGCATAATATAAAATAATTTTACACCGTCAACCAAATAACAATTATGTTTTCCGTCACATCATTCCACTTTCTTAATATAACATGGCAAATTAATATATTTTTATTAGACGATCGTGTAAAATTATTTTACACAATCGGTATATCTCTATTAAACTCTTTTACCTATTTCTCTATATGTTAAAATCAAAATAAATAGTATAATAAAACATAAACAAAATCTTCTTATATTTTTGAATGTATATATCTTCCTCTTTTTTTTTTTTTTGTCTCCTTTGATTTCTTTCATGGGATTCACGGTTGTTGTACCTTTTTCATTAATGAGTTGATCATATACAAATGGTTTTCTTAAAAAAAGGCATTACTTATTAATTAGCCACAAAGAAAAATTGTGTGACTTGGTAATCATGTTTACAGAATTGGATAAAATAGTCACACTGATCAGATGATTCTCACATATCACAAAATCATGATTTATTAATTTGGCAAAGTTCACTGTATATATCTTACAATTAAAACTCACTTTGACTATCATATACCGACATAGTGACAGAACAAAACTTATACTATTATTTTTACACTCAATCTTTTATTTTATTTTATTTGATAGGATATGAACCATGGAGTTTTTTATTAGAACTTCTTCCCAATTAGGGTTGGGAATAGGCCAAGCCGGCCTACAGGGGTCTACGGCCTAGCCTATATAGGTTCAGGCCAGGCCGGCCTATTCATTTAAATAGTGCAGACCAAGGCTTTGCTATAAGCCTATTTAGCTAAAAAGGTCGGGCTCCAAGCTATAAAAAAAGCTTTTAAAGACAGGCCGGCCTATTTAAATAATTATGAATAATATTTTTACATTTATTATTATTATTATATATTAAAATTTGTACTTTGATTAAATTATAAATCTATTAACTTTTTCAGTAGTTTGAGTTTATTAATCTACATTAACTTTTCACAGATATAAATGTATTATTATAAACTAAAATTGAAATACTATGTCATATATAGTCAAATTCTCTAAAATATCATGTTAGATATCAAAAGGAAGTTTAATATCATTGATTTATTATTTCATAAGTATATTTAAAGATAAATATAATTATTTATTTAAATACATTCATGTGAAATAGGCTTTTAAACAGGCTAATAGGTCATGTCAGGCTTTCAAAAGGCCAGACTCAGGCCTAAAAAATAAGTCTATGACAGGCCACAGGCCAGGCTCAGGTCTTAAATTTTTTGACAGGTCAGGCTCAGGCTTGGCAAAGCCTAACTCGGCCTAGTCTATTCTCAACCCTATTCCCAGTCTTTTATGATTGAGAAGTTCAATATGTTGTTTGAGTCAATTAGATTGACTCAATTTATAATAGATTAAGTGTTCTATAATATGTATATGTATGATTACAAAATATAGAAAAAGTTATTTTTATTGGTTTTTTAACAAATAAATAGAGATGTGCAAGTGCAATACTAGAACTCTACTCTCCATGAGTTCGTTATTTTAAAAAATCCAAATTTCTTATTATTTGAACTCGTGACCAAATATATTTTTTAAATATTTGAACTAATTTATTATTGGTATATTTCATCATATCAAAATGTTTTATTTTTATAATAGAAAATATGAAGAGGATCTTTCCATTTTGCTATGTAATTGTAATATGTAATTAAGGGTCCGTTTGGATTAGTTTATTTTTGAGTTTATGCAAATTACTTATGCAATATAAATTATGTTTTATGCTATTTTACAAGTTTACACTAGTGAAAATTTATAATAATACATAAAAATTGTATAAGTTGTTTGCATAAACTCAAAAATAAGTTAATTTAAATAGGGCTAAGTTTATATCAAAACTTTTGAAATTTTGAGGTCTGTCATAATCGAGTGAGCTTAGACCTAACTAACTTATATGTTGATTTTTTATTTTTTGACAAACTAACTTATTAACTAGTACATGTCTTAAATAAAAAAGAGAAGAGGAATAGCCGAGAACTTACGGAATTCTAATGGATTAGGTTAGTGATAGAGAAAGGAGATATATTTACTCTAAAATTTAATTAAACTCTTACTTTATTATTTTATTATATAAAGTTCTCAGGTTGAAATTTGAAATGAATTTCCTTTTTACATTTCTACTTTTTCTTTATAAAGTTAATATTTGATTGGACTTCAAACAAGATATTTAAACGAAAAGTAGCTGCATTAAATATAAGTATATTTAAAAATGGGAGCTTCTATGGTGAAGTCGTCCTTATGACTTTTTTGGTGAAGTTGGCTTACGTGGTCCAATAGGATTAAAGTATTTCTTTGTCCCCACCAAATCATTATAATATCATTATTATATGATGTGTATTTTCTATTATGATACATGGTACACCTTCATAGATCAATGGTGTAAATTTAAACTTATTTATTCTAAGATCGAAATATGCTCTGATACCAGAGTTTTGGGATAATTATGGATAGATTTACTAGATAAATCTAGATTCTTTTATCCAATTTTTCGAGCTGTAAGGATAACCCTGCTACTGAGCTTTGTAGCTTATGTAGCTCCTTCTGTTCTGAGATTTCAAAATCTCTTTTGGGTGGTGTTATTCTAAGGCTTTGGCTTTTAAATAATGTTCTTTCTTCTGTTTCTTCAAACAAATTTTTATCAACCTCTATTAGAGAGCAACTATTTCTTGCTGGATTTCTAAATATAGGTGATTCTAATGTTACAAGTGGTGTGAATAATTCATCAATATGAATAGTATCTTTTCCTGTAAATTCTATGCTGTGGTGTGAATTACTTAGAGCATAATTAATCCTGTAGCAGATTGTAAAGGGATGGTTACCTTTTTTCATAAGATTTGGGTTTTCCAGTTTATAGTGAAAAACTATAGACCTGTCTAGATCCTTATCTTTTAGGGATAACCCCATTTGTAAGTTTATATCAAACTTAATTTTTCCATATTTCAAATTGCATTTTCCTTGTGCAATTATTGATTGTCTTCTATCTATAATCCTAGAATCCTCTAAAACTATTTCTAGGGGTGAGTCAATACCTTTCATGAAAGTACTTTTAATCAAAATCTGAATGGTTGATATGTGAATATAACCAATTTTAGTTCTTTCTTTTTCAGATAGGTTTTCAATTCTTTTTCTAATTTGTGTTCTATCTATAGTAGATACAACTATATTTCCATAAGTAGAGTCAATTGGAATTGCTTCTTCTCCTGTCATTATTCCAAATTTTAAAATATTTTTTCTTGAGAAAAATTCCTTGAATTTATTAAACTTTCGTTTAAAGTTTTCTTCTGCAGTTAAGGATAAATCTGCATCTTCTAGTTTATGGTCTAGTTTATGGTCTAATATGCCATCAGCAAAGTAACTAGATTTATTTTCAAAAAGTGAAATTTCAGACATTTTTCACCTAACTTTAATTGTCAGGTTCAGTTCTCATTAATTTATGAGAATGAGAATTTCTCATTTTATAATATATACTAGCCTCTCTTCCATAGAACTGTCCGTCAAAACCGGCTATATATCTTGAATCTTGAATAAAATTATACAAATCATGAACTAAACATTGTAATTCATGTTCTTCAAAATCTGTTTCAATTGTTTCCTTAAGTTTTTTAAGAAAAGTTGTTTCTTGGTAATGATTAATTTAAATTTGTCTAAGATTATTTTAGCCAAATCTGGATAAGGAAACTCTTTCAATAAATAAGTTGCCTTTTTATCATAGTCCTTTATAAAGACTAATTCTAAAATTGTATGATCATTACTAGGTTCTGTGTATTCTATCTCAAAATAATTTGAAGATATTCTTTGAACTTTAAAATTCGAACTTTCCATAACTAATGATTCTGAATAAAAAGTGATATAATCATACCTGATATGATTCCTCTGAAGTTTCTTTTTGATGCTTTTGATTTTATTGAAATCTTCGGATTGAAGATATACCAGAGTTTTGTGATATAATCTGTTGATTATATTGTTGTTGTGAGTGATCCTTCCAGAGTATTACCTCAAGGATCTAGCTCCTCCAGAGTATTACCTCAAGAGCTACTTCTTAGAAATGATTCTAAGGACAGAAGAAGTATTTCTTCAAAACTAGATAGTAGTTTCATATATCTTTTTTCTGTGTTTACAAATGAGCTAAATGCTCTTATTTATAGCGGAGAAGGGATCACATAGGTAAGACGTCCCTTTCCATGACAGCACACTATAGTGACATGTACTCAGAAAAGTAGCACGCACTAACTTAAAGTAATACACACTTAAGGAAAAACGACAAACAGTAATTTACATTATTGAAAAGCTGATCACTAAGTGGTCCCCATCTGACTCAGATGTGATAAGGTACCACTATACACTTTTGTCTACATTGTGGTGTGTATTTTTGTGCTGGCAAATTCTTTGTCTTCTTGTGCCGACGATTTTTCTAGGCAGTTTTTACAATTATGTTCTTTGTAATACTGTGAAAAGTATCGACAGCATTCTTCTTGGATTACCTTTGGTAATTTTTCATGACCATCTTTCAATTGGTCAACTTTTTCTTCAAGGTTCTTAATTGCTTTGATATCTTTGTCTTTTGCAGGCTTTCTAGAGTCGCTGTATACAACCATTGATGAATCTTCGTAAATAACTCTGTAATTTGTCTGGGAGGACAGTCTAGTGACTTTCTGGTGAAAGTGCCTAATTTGTTTAAGGTAGATAGCAGGGTGCCATTCAGTTTTTTCTCTGTTTATCACTGGATATTCCTTATTTGAAATTCCAATCTTAATGAGGTATAAAGGTTTTGTTGTAAGTTCCAGGGTAATTTCATCGTACCAAGGATATGTGGATTCAATTTGAATAAAAATTTCTTTTCCTTTGGCAAACAAGTTGTTGAATTTTTGTGCCAAATTTTGTAACTCCTTTGGAAGGAATTTGAGTTCTCCAAAAGTCTTTCCGGCTTGTTCTTCCAAGTATATAGTATGGATCAACCCATTTTGAAAGAAAGATAGACATAAAGTACTGTCTATTCCTGGTAGTATGACTGCTTTGGTGCAGCCAATTCTGTTAACTGGATAGAAACATTCAGTGGTGAATTCTTCTACATAGTTATTTAACCATTTCCATCTGAGACTGAATTCCATGTAAGTTGGTTCAGCTATCTGGAAACTCTTCTGATGTTCAAGCTGGCGAATTTTGTCGATTGACAATTTCTTTTTTGACTCCATTGTGGGAGATCTTTGGAAGTTTTTTGCTGTTGTAATTTCTTTGTAAGCTCCATAGAGTGCCTGTTCTGCTTCTTTCGTGGTTTTATATCCTTTATGACGTACATTCTTGCCAATTATATGTTGTTTAGCTATTGCCCATTTTCTATAGATCCCTTTCATTGGTCCATCGAAAATGACATAAGCTTCAAACTTTCCCATTTCATCGTCTACGGGATCGCTTGTTTGAATGGTTGCTGATAAACCATTTTTTCTGGCTTCATCTTCTTCCTCAACTTCTTCAGCCCATGTTTTCTTGCTGTTTGAAGTTGTTCCTGAGGACTCGGCTTCCTGTTCTTCATTTGATTTCCATCCGTTAGATGTTACTGCTTCAATAGGAATTTCTGCACTTTCTGGGGCTGTATATTTTACATAGTAATCATACTTTCCAGAAGGTTGTCCTAGCAAGTCCCAATTTTCTTTATCTTTGAGAGCTTTGTCTAAGCTTGTTGTTGGTATTGAAGACTGGTCTGCATTTGTTGTCATGTTTTGCAAACTTTTGAGTGTTGTAATCATCTCCCCCCTCTCGTCGGAGATCTTTTTTCTTCTAGAATCAATGGCAGCGAGCTGCTCATCCTTCTGCTTTATGTTGTTTTGAAGTAGCTTTATTGCTTGCTCCATTCTCTTGTTAGTGTATCTGCAAAACTGTTTTGTTCAGACTTTATGTATTGAATATATGGCTCGAATTGTTGTAACTTCATCTGCCATCTTATTAATCTGCCCTGTTTATGGTCAGCTTTAATCTTATATCTCCAAAATCCTGTAAGATATTTAGAGTCTGTACGAAGAAGAAATCTTGATGGTAATAAATCAATTTTCCATTTTTCTAATATCTTTACACATGCCAGAGTTTCTAGTTCCTGGATATGGTATCTAGATTCTGTATCTGTAAATGTACCAGAAATATATTTACATAAATGTAATTTTTCAGTATCCTTTATCAGGATTTTAGAAGCACTGTAATCAATGCTTTTTATAGTATCTGTCCTTTCCCTCGAAGTTTCAGATTCTTTTGATTGAAGATCACCAGATTCTTCAATTTTATATCCCTTCTCATTAAGAGAAAGTTTTGCTTTACCATTAGGTAAGGCTCTCATACAACCTGCCCAGGTTGTTTGTGATGCATCTGTCTCTATAATTAAAAAATCTTTCTTTGTTGGATTGTAGAGTTCAGGCAAAACTTGAATTTTTTCTTTAATTGTTTTAACAATATCAGAATCGGTTTTGGTCCAAGACCATGGAATTTTTTCTGAAATTTTCTTTTGCAAATGTTTTCTTTCTTTTGCTAAATCTTTGAAAAATCCTTCATTAGCAATATAATTTAAACATCCAAGAAATCTTTGGATTTGCTTTCTATCAGAAAGCTCATTTGGAAAAGCTTGTATTTTTTCTTGGGTATGAGGTGCTAAACCCAGTTCCCCATTTTCTTTTAGGATTAAACCAAGGTATTCTATTTCTTTCTGTAAAAGTTTTGATTTCTTTTTTGAAATTACAATACCTTTTTCTTTAATTCTTAAAAGAACAGTTTCTACATCTTGAAGATGTTGTTCCTTGTTTCCTTTTGTGAAAATAAGTATATCATCTATATATGCCAAACACATATGATTCAAACCTTCAAGAGATTTATCCATAAATCTCTGGTATATTGATGGTGCCTGTTTCAATCCAAAAGGCAAAACATTCCATTCGTAATGTTTTTGAGGTGGACATGAAAAAGCTGTTAATGGTTTTGTTTCTTCGGCTAGTCTTAGTTGATAATACCCAGACTTTGCATCTAAGGAAGAAAACCAATTACATCCTTTTATTTTTTCTAAAATAAAATCTTTTCTTGGTAATTTATAAGAATCTCCAACTGTTGCTAGGTTGAGTTTCTTATAATTAATTACCATTCTTCTTTTACCTCTTTTTATTTCGTTGTGATTTTCGACATAAAAAGCTGGTGCAGAATGTGGGCTTGATGAGGGTCTAATGAGTTCCTTATCAAGTAGATCTTTACATTCTTGTTGAAATTCTTCAACATCCCTAATAGAATATGGAATTCTATTTGGAACATTTATCTCGTCATTTGGGTTCTTGAGTTTAATGACTATAAGTTCATGATTAGTGTTTTTAAGACTGTCTAGAGGGTTATCTGAACAAACTTCATCTAATCTTTCTTCTATATTAATATGGAAGCTTCTTTCTTCCCAAATCACTCTTAATTCTCTAAGGTTTCCCTTAATAAGATTTAAAATCTCATTTCTAGTAACTATTTTGGTAGTTATTATTTTGCTATTCTTTGGATTTCCCAAGTCCTTCCATTGAAGTGATATTGTATCCTTTCTTTGAGTAAAAGGTTCATATAACTTTAAAAAGTTATTTCCTATAATTAGATCTAATCCTGAATCATGGAGGTATATTGTTGGGATAAAAAACTTATATCCTTCAATTTCTATAGATACATCTCTAAGGTTAAACCATATCTGATGTTTTGATTTATCTGCAACTATTATTTCTTTTGGTTTGACTAATCTTTCCCAATTTCTAGAGATAGATTTTTTCCCAAAACAAAGAGTTGCACCTGTATCTATATAGGCTAAAAGATTTCTATTTTTTAGTACTATTTTGATAAATGTAGCACTTGGATTTCCTTTACCAAGTACTTTCTTCGACATCTGAATCTGTTTCTGTGCAGTATTCATAAATTTCTTCATCAGATTCTATATCTGATTCTATAGGTTCATATCCTATTGCATGTATTGCATGTAAGACATTTTTCTTAGGATTCTTCTTCTTAGGACACTCATTTGCATAGTGACCCTCTTCATGACATAACCAACATGTACATGATTTTTTACCCTGTGGGCATGTTTTCTTCTTAGGGTAAGATTGTTTTTTCCTAAAGAATTTTTTGTCTCCTTTTCTGAATTTTCTAAAAGGGACTTTCTTGAATTTCTTTCTTTTATAAGGTTTTTGTGACCTTATTTTTCTAGTTTTCTTTCTAGAGTTACAACCGTAGTTTCCTACTTTGTCTTGTATTTTGTTACAACAAAGGGATACTTGAGCTTCTCTTTTGGCTATCTTTTGGCTACACATTTCTTGAAGCCAAATTTTTAAGGAAGTTATTCTTCCTCCTAAAGTATCGTCTACCTTTCCTTCTGCTAACGCTGAGGTAAAGAACACCTTAACTTGAGCCGATACTTTTTCTGGTAACTTGTCATAAAATAGTTCTAACAAGTTCCTAGAGATTCTAGTACTATTGTCTATATTATAGTAATAATCCTGAAATTCACAAATGAAATTATCTACATAGCACATGTTGCAGATTTTTAGGTTGGTGATTTTCCAAAGGTTTTGGTCAGAAAATGCTATTTTTGATTGAATGGAATTTTTCCATCCTTTGAATTCTTTTATTAGTAAACCATAGATCCAATCTACTACTAAGGTTCCCGTTAGAGGTAATCCTCCCATAACTTCTTATGGTAGAGTAGAAATGTATTTGTAAGCATTTCCTCTAGTTTTATATTGAAGATAGTTGAAAACTTCAACTGCTCCTAAATGTTTAAGATCTTCGTTTAACTGGATTAACACACTATTTGTATTATACCAATCCCTAAGATCCTTTGCCGCATCAACACTGCAGTCTATATCTAAAATTCCTTGTCCTTGGAATGGATTTTGTGAAGGTACATAATAATGAGGTACTTTCTGGAATTTTTGTTTGGTGAATTCTCTTTCGAAATCTGCAGGTCTTTTAGTTCCCGAAGTTTCTCCATGTTCTTCTATTTTTACATAATGAGGATTTTCAATCTCATTTTCGTTAGCTTCTTCTTCTGAGCTAAAGTCATAAATAATCTGATTATTATCTTCTGATTTGTCATCATAAGTTTCCTGACTTTTGCCACTAATGTCTAGAGAGACCATTAATCTTTCTAAATTCTCTAGTTGCCTATTAAGGGCTTCTTCTGTATCATCCATATCTAAAAGTAATTAGACGGTGGTTTGATTCTTAATTGTGTGGACTCAGAAGTTTTTTCGAGTTTAGAAGTCTTTTCTTGAGGTTGGTTTTGTGGTATTTCTATTTGTTTTCCCTTATCTTCCCCTCCTTTAAATAACTTATCTAGAACTTCTAATTTAATACAGATATTTTCTACGTTTTTTAGAATATAAGTTAACATACATGCTATATTGTTAAGTTGGGGATTTGCTGTATGAAAAATGTGAGGATATAATTCATCCTTTTCATAACAGGCAAAGTTTTCTTCATGAAAGTTCCAAGTTTCATGAGTTCTATTTTTACTTTCTTCAGATTGTAAATTTTCTAAATATAATGTTTGTTTTTCTAGGTTATCTAAAACCTTTTGTAAAACACCTGTTATGCTTTCTTCGGTCATCTTGCCATAGACTGAAGGTTTTTCCGAAGGTTTTTAGCTAGTTCCTTATATTCTTTAGCTAAATAGAAGTTTCCTGAGTTTCTAAACCAATAGTGTAGTCTTTTGAACCATTTAATTTGAATTTTGTATAGAACGAGATCAGACGGGTTAGGATTAAAGCTGATTATTGGATAAATTAATTTTCCGCATGGACTTCTTAGGAATTTATTCCCGTGTTGTTTTACTATTATATTATTTATTGAACTTGGATTTTTTGCCATAAAATAGCTACCAAATTTTTGCTACTAAATTTGTGCTAATGGGCTACTTGGTTTTTGGCCATTAGATTTGAGATTTGCACATAGAAATTTTTGTGCCTTTGTCACACTAGATTTTGACTTTTTTGGTGAAGTCATTTTAATGACTACACGTTAGAATTCCCCTTTAAAAATTTAAATACACTAATGTCTCTTTTAGTTGTTTTAATTAATTTTTAAAAAACATATTATTAATTAAAATGATATTAATACATTTTCAACGTCACCTAAAAGAATGTCGATTTGTAAAAAAAATAAAAATAAACAAAACGATAAATTATTGAAAACTTACACATAAAATGAAGGAATATAAATTCGAATCTCAATCATAATATTTATCTAATAATTTCAGCATTTTTGTCGGTCGAACTATAATTTATAACCTCATTAGTAAAATGTTACTTTTGATAATATTCACAAAGGTAGTCTTGAAAGCAACATTACGAAACATTATGCCCCAAAATAGTATTGAAAAAGACAAGTAATAACGCTTGTACGTAGTAAAGAAAATATCAACATATGAAGCTAAAATTGTGAAATGGAAACTAAATATAAATCACATTATGTGATTATTAATAAATTAATTTTGGGATAAAAACTATTTTGACCAAACTACTTGTAGAATTCATGATTATTGAGACAAAACTAGCCAGCAAGTATATGATGATCAAGTAGAATAATGTATATATGCCTTTAATTAGGTAACAAGCAAAATTGTTTAACTTATTTTTATACAAATCATGCATTCAACTAGATTCTCATAATTTTTTTCCCTTATGTCTATCTGTTTAACCTTTCTTCAATGCCAAATCACACTAAATAGATGAAAATTGTATCAGGCCACGAGAATAGTTTGGCAAAAGTAGTTTGAATTAGCTTATTTTTGAACTTATACAAAATAGTTTATGCAAATAAATGAAGTTTTATATTAATTTATAAATTTTCACTAATAAAAACTGTATTTTTATAAACTATTTTTTCATAAACTACTTTGACAAACTTATAATAATATATAAAAACTTATTTATTTACATAATATTTAATTTTTAATTGTTTTGTTGACCTTAAGATCATTCATGATTTCGTGTCATAAATAGTTGTTACATATCGACTAATCTAGAACAACCTTTTTGTTTGATTGAAAATGTAAAATAAAATGGTTTGTTTGGATATCTGCTAATTTTTATTTTGTATGGTGTTTTTCCAACTGTTTTATTGTAAATTTTTTTAATCTTTTTCGGCACTTTATTCGGAGGTAATTACTATATATATTGTTAGAATAGGAAAATATTTATTAAGATATACATAAGTTTTATTATATTTGTTGAGAAAATATCTCATTAGCTTAGTTTATTCTAAGCCATATAAGTTAGGGATTTAGTTTAGATTTAAATATATTCACTTGGCTATAAATACTAAGGTAGTATCATAATATTTAGTATGTAAATATTTTATGTAAATATTCTATTTTGTTCACTATCAATAATATTTCTATTTTCTTATTATTTTCCCCTATTCTTCCCCCTAAAAACCACAAATTGTGTTTTAGTTCATTATTAATCATATTCAACATATATATATATATATATTTTGTCTGTTAAAAAAAATTGGGCATAATATCAATCGGTTTATATAATTCACCTTTTAATAGTTTATATATTTGATTATTTAACAATATGTTTGGCTATTGGTGTTTTTTTCATTTTTTTTTTGGTACAACCATCGGTGTTTTTCTAGTTAATGCACTTTAACTTTAAGAAAGTTTAAAAAAAATAAACCACTCATTAACAAAATTATACACTTAAATTAACATAAAATATACTAACAAATAAACTTTGAAGTAAAATTCAAGTCATAGTTAGTTCGAGCCAGATCTACAACCAAAATGAACTAATATGATTTTTCTTACCTCATGTTTCCTTTTTCCAAAAGAAATTAGATAAGAGGGAAGCAGAATTTCGAGAAAGATAAAATAGAACCATCAACTTCATTAAAAATTTACAATGAATCGAATTTATGCATGGCCTATTAACTGTAGAATTTCGGACTTGAATCTAATTGACAATATATATGCAAACCAAATGTTTTGTGTGTAAGTGTGAGTTTGGAAGTTTTGCATTTGATAGAAAAGTTTATAATCCACCACAAAATCCAACTATATGTGTCAACTAACCGGCTATTTAGGTTAACTTTTAATTTATTCACCTTTTGTGTTTGGTGTGTGTTTGACACTCTCTTTTGTCAATAAAGAACAGTGAGATTTTAAAAATACCAACATTTATTTTCATGTAACATGCCTTATAGTTTTGGGGTACGCTCACTTCTGCATTTTTTTTAGGTTATCGAGATTGATTATCAATAGCTCTTTTTAGTGAGGAGGAATAGTGCATGAATGGTGGTTTCCAAGCAATAAAGTTTAAATTTTATATTTGCGTGAACTTAACTCAGTTGGTAAGAACATCACATTATATGTAGGAGTCGGTGTTCTAATTCCGGACAATTCACCTATTTACTTTGAAGATAAAAAATTTAACCATTAACCTACTTGACAAAAAAAATTAATTTCATAATAAAAAGAAGTAGATATATATTTAACATAAAATATTCAGCTTTATGCTCCATTAGCTTTTGGAATGAATCAAAGGGCAAGTAGCATAGGAATTTTTCTACGTTGATAAATAATACAACATTAATAATTGTAGCCCGTGAAAGCCTTCATTCTGACTTCAATGTGAACATAAAAAAGATGTTTCAATAGAGTCATGAATCATGAGTCTAAGTTTTAACTGAATCATATAATACTCTTGAGATTTTTATTTTTATTAAGAGCCTATCACTAGTGTAGTAACTAGTAACACCCGTGATCTTAAAAATTGGAAATTAAGACTCTTCTCAGCCCAACTTTCTTTTGTCAACATTCTTAACACATAGTTAATGCTTTTAAATTGCAGTCGTGGTAACAGTACCGTCACATCATAATTGATCGAGGAACACTTGGGTAGGCACAACACCAAATAAGAGGTGTTGGGCACACACACAAACTTTAGAAAAATTTAAAGATAAAATGATTAGTTAATATTATATGATGTGACTAAATTATTTAATATTTATTTTTTCTCTTTCATGTGTGTGTGCCTAAATATAATTTATTTGGGGTTGTGCCCAAGTAAGAATTGCTCTAATTGATCACCCACCCCTGCCCGGAAAATACTTATATAGGCACAACCACAAATAAATAGTGTTAGGCACACTCACAATAAGTAGATAAAATTAAAGATAAATAAGTTAAAGTGATATAGATTGATGTGACAATTTTATTTTTCTTTTAATTTTTTTGATTTGTGTGAGTGTGCCTAAATGATTGTGCCTAGGTAAGAGTTGCTCCCCCTGCCCCTAGCGGGGAACAGATGTTGGGCGTGTGTAAACACACTCTGTCTCTGCAGCCACTCTGTATTTAAAATTCGGGTTTTCCATTTAGACCGGCTTTTGCTCGCTAAAGTCGGGGCAGGTGGGTCTGGGTCGGTTTGCATGCATAGACTTAAAAAATCATAAGTTTGTTCAAAATAATTGGAGGGATAAGCTCAAAATTAAATTATCAATTCCGAATATATAAGTTTGTTCTATAACTTGAACATCAGTTGATGTATTTTTCGTTCCTTACACATTTTCAGATTATTTTCTAGAACAACTCATTTTCAGATTATTAAAGATGATCTCCCTTAATAATTGGAGGGATAAGCTTTTTATTCATTGGAAATCAAGTCACTTGGTTGATGAAACAAAACCTTAATTGCAAATCGGCGGAGGCTAGCGTGAGCGAGTGAGTCATGTCTCTCACCCGTGAAAATGAATTTAACACTGTTGGATATGTTGACTAATTCATCAACGGTTTGGATCTATCACCAGCAACCTTTTACTACAGTGATGTATCGGTTTTTTCCCTTTTATTTTAAATCTTTTAATTGAGTATGATTAAAATATCTTTCTATTTTAAGGAAGAAAAAAAATTAAAATATGTTTCTTTTCTTCTTGTTACATTAACTTTGTTTTATTAATAACTTCTTTCTTCTCTAAAACAATATCAATTAACAAAGAAAATGGTGGTGGCCGGTTCATCTTTGTGAATTGGGATCTTGCAAAAAAAAAAAAAAAAAAGAGTTTCTGGGTTGTTTTGGCCAGTAATTTCATATTTTTGAATTTGGGATCTTAAAAAAAATATGAGTTTGTGGGTTGTTTTGAATCACTACAATAATCCAATTTGGGTGTTTTTTTTTTCTGTTCTTCTGTTGGGGCTTTGTTTGTTTCTCTACTGGTGTTGGTTAGGAGGTGGATGAGTTTGTTTTTAGTGTTAGTGTTTGTTTGCAGGAGGTGGGAAGTTTTCATGTTGTAGTGAGTTGACTCGGTGAGATTGGAGAGTAGAGTGAGTTGAGTTGACTCAAGAAAGTTTTTTTTTAAAAAAAAATAAAACCTTGTAAGAAAAACATAAAAATTAAAGAGATGACGACGTCGAGTTGAGTTTGACTCAGTATTGTTTATAAGTTGTTGAGTTGATCTACAACTCTATTGTCTTCACTCTTCACTTTGCTCTGCTTTTCGATCGACCCAAACCAGTTGTCTTCACAGTTGCTTTGTTTGTTTGATTTGCTTCAAAGAAAGTATAGAATATTTTGTATAAATGAGTATCATAAGAGATCTGTTATCCTGGGAAAGTGTTTTTTAATTATTATTATTATGTGTTTTTTTTTTTTGACAAAATTATTATTATGTGTTTAATGTATAATAATCTTTTACTTATAAAAAGAAACTCCTACATAGCTCCTAGGCAAGTATTGTGTTTACGTGGCACTCTAAAAAAGCTTCATACAATTCTACATTTCCACTATATATGCAATAAATAATTCTTATTCTTTTTTTTTTTGACAGAAAAATAATTCTTATTCTAAATAAATAAATATAAATAATAATGATTATAATAATAATTAATAAATATTATTTCTAAATCTCTATTTAAACAAGACCCAACGATTTATTGTTTGTTTATCCATTCATCTCCAAAGCAATGGTTATGACTTTCGGTTTAAAACCAATTAAATAGGAAGATGTGTAACTAATATGAGGCAATTATATTACCACACATAAAACACTTGATTGTTAGAATTCCTTTCAATCAATATAAGAATGAAATAGATTAATTTAATGTGTAATGAAGCATAATAGATTAAAAAAAAAAACTGCTTCAGCTCTAACTAATGAAATCAATTCATATTAAAACACATTCTTATTGGGTTATGTATATTCACCTTCCATACGTGATGGTTACAAAACATTTTCAATTTGTGGCATATATATAATTACATTTCAAGCAGGGGTTTTTGTGAATGGTAGATGGTGGTGGTGCTCAATCTCTTGGAATGTCAGGTATGTGATTCGTTAAGAAATTTATATACATATATAAGATTATTTAACATATTATTATTGAAGTTTGTAATTTATATAAATTATTCTATTGCTCTGACTATGAGCTTACAACATCTCTTAATCTATTACTTTTTTTTAAGGATGAATATTGTTTTTATATATCAATTGATGTTTTATTCAATGATTAATTAAATTTTGAGTTGAATATTTTATATTATTACTCTCATTGTTTAATTATGTATATAATAGCAATCACAACCTAAACTATTCATTAGAAGCTTCATTTTGATGTAGATGAACAAAACTAATGGATTACCAATTGGGAATTTCTCATGAGAAGCATATCATAATATAATGGGTTGTAAAAATAAGTTACAATGCCGGCCTAAAAGTTAGTTAAAGATTGCAACCAATGACAATGATGATGGAAAAAGTTATAGAAAATAGGGTTATCAGTGTGAATACACAAAGTATGAGATCTTACTTTCAAAGAATTGTGGAAGACAAATTTTCATAATGGGTAAGATTGTGAACCTAGAGTGAAGTTAGTCTTTGATATAAGATGTTTATCTTTATTTACCAGCAAGTTATATGGGTTTACAAATTTCAGGTTGAGAAAGAAGGCAAATCTAGCAACATAGCAACGTATAGCAAAAGAGGAGGAGATTGTATGATTGGAAATTACATATTGTTAGATCACTTTGGTGACATCAATGTGCCTAATTCTGTTCACGGGTACGAGTGATCAAGTAATATATATACAACAAGAAAATCAAGAAAGATTTAGAGGAATGAAATATATTATGTTCGAAGAATTTTCAAATAGTTCAATAATAAACATATAGCATCAAATAGGTTTTAGTGTATAAAAAATATATTCTTATTTTTGGATTTATTTATTGATCTTGGTTGTTCTTTAGTATCAAGCACATATAACCAATGTTAATTTTTAAGTGGCAATCTCTTAATATTTCACAACTATATATTAACCCACCACTAAATTAATTTAATGTGTAATAATGCATTAATAGATTAAAAACGAACTAACACTCACTCTTCCATTTTCCCTCAATTAGTAACATCTATGTTGTTGTTTATTACTATGTCATTTCCAATTCTTCTTTCATTTTATTTTAAAATTGTAGTCATTATTGATAACTAAATAATGATTTTAGAACTACCTATCAAATCAACATGCATGTCATCTAAAATCAAATTCATGCTCATTTTAGTTTTAACACAAATATTATAAGATTTTGGGCACGGTGCTAAATAATTGTAGTCTAAATTATAGTTTTTTGATCATGATGAGTTACTCTAAGACAACTCTTTGGTAATACTCTACTTTATAAAAAGAATTATTATAGTCTAAGAAACAACTTAAAATCCCAAAAATATTATGAAGTAAAAAAAAAGGGGACAGAACCCTCATAAAAAAACATATAAAAGAAAAATAAAAGAATTAAGCATAGTAAAAAAGAAGATAAATAAAACTCTAAAAGTTGGGAAAGTTTGAGAAAAAATTCTAAAAGAAATCAAAATATCGGTACATATAAATTGAGCTTTTGTTAGAGACTTTAAATTGTATAGATAGAGGAGAAAAAACAATTATAATATTTGATAAATAAGAGAGACAAAAACTAACAAAAAATTTGAAGGGCATAAACCTCACAAGAAAAAAGAAACCAAAAAACATGCAGCAAATAAAAAAATGCAAACCAAACAACAAACTAAAAAAAATTGAGACTGATAAATTTGGGATAAAGTCCCACCAAATAAATATGTGAAAAGAAACTTTAAAAGAAATCAATATATCCACACAAAAATTTCATTTTCGTTAAATATAAGAGACCTTAAATTGCTTAGAGAAAATTATGTAGTTAAATTATCTGGTACGTAATTTTTAAAGAATGATATCACATGATTAAAAAAAAAGGCAAAACTACTATATATATACATATATATATATATATATATATATATATATATATATATATATACATTACTAACTATATTAATTATTCTTAAAATGAAATATTTATTGGGAAGAGATTAATCCCTTAAATGAATCTCAGTTACTCGAATGGATTAATCTTCATAGTTGTGTGCGGAGAATACCTTTGTATACAACAAAATAAAAAATAAACAAATATGCGATACAAACCAATACAAATCTCATATTTCTAAACAACTTTTTTATGTTTAACATACATTAATGTTAAATATAATCATGTTTTAAAATAATATCCATCAATCATTTAACTATATAAAATTATACTTATCATAATTATCATTTGTGAAAATATTTTAAGTATATATTTAATCGAACCCGTGCAACGCACGGGTTTATCCCTAGTAATTACTAAAAAAAACTGGAGCAACCTTTGATAACATGTAAAAATACTCTCTCACCAGTGAGAGATATGTTACACTTTCAATTTTATACAAAAAGCAGAAATTTTACACATCAAGAGTGATATTTAATATATATCTCTCTCTTTCAAACATATTACCAATACAAATTAATTAACTCAAACTCACTTTTAATCAAAATCAATTTTTCAAAAATATATTTTATCCCATGAAAATTACAGAATTATTTGGGCACATCAAACATTTTATAACTAGCATTAAAATGAACACTTTCAACTATTGTATCACCGACGCTACATATTGATTGTGTGTCCGATCAGAGTCTGGCACCAATACATGCTATTACATTAAAAAAAAAACAAATTCTTCAAATTATTACCGGTGTTGATGAGTCAGTGTCTAGTGTCTGTGACAACGCTTCATAAGTTACAATTAACCGGTAACCATGGAAAAAGTAATTAATTGCTATACATGTAATAGATTCTTTGATATGGTAAAACTCAATTACATCTTCAACAGAGTTTTTGGTGTGGAAATAATACATCCTTTAAAGACTCAAAACTATATTTCCATGGAAAATATGAATGCTTCTATACTTAAAAACAAGGAAAAGAAACATCATACCAAAAGAAGGCAAAAAAAAGTAGCAGCAGTAGTAAGTGGTAGTAATTTGGAAGATTATACAAAAACGCCAAAAGAGACGGTTTTCATATACATGAATTGTAACGACGTTTCTTCTGTGGTGTTGAATGTACCTGTGCTTTGATTCCATATGTTTTTAGCTGATAATTTTCAAATGCCTCTGAAATTTTCTCCACCTGTAGGATCGTTCAAAGTATAAGGTTGTTGAATGTGTAAAAAGACAAGATTAAAACTTGAATTGGATTTAATTCAACTGACCAGTTCTGGCTTTTTCGAGTACACTCTTACTATCATATCTTGACAAGATGCAGGCAACAAGTGACTTATGCGCTCGTCAGGTATTGTAAATTTTTCATCACTTTCATAATCCTAAATAGATTATTGAATATGTAAATGAAATATACGTAGTAGGTAGCAAATACAAAATAATTCTTCAATTTTCACCTTCGAGAAATTGTAGTTTCTATTGAATGATATACTCTCTCCGATCTCAAATATAAGCAAATATTTCTTTTTCAGGTTCATTAAATTACTAATGTATCTGTTCTACATTATAGTCCAGTTACATTAGTAATTTAATGAACCTGGAAAAGTGATATTTGCTTATATTTGAGACCGGAGTGGTATTGTCTAACACACCATGTAGCCCTCAAAATTAGCACTCAAGAGAGGGAAGTGTTTTATTTAATAATTAAGTTCGTTAATTTTCACATATTGCTCACCTATTTAAACATAAATGTCCTAGTTATATAAAATCAAAGAACAACCGTGAACAACCAAAAAAATGCATGCACAGACATTATCTCCTAGTAAATCGCCTAATATAGTAGACACCATCAACAATAAAATATAAGAAGCTTATAGGTAAGATATTTTGATAAAAGATAGATAGGTTCATTGTTGTACCTTGAAAAAGTGGATGCTGCCACCAAAAACATGCATAGGAAGAGATAAGAAAATATTACATTAGTAACCGATATTAGGAAAGTAAAACAAATTCAAGGTCCACTGTCAGCATGTATTATAATTTCTTCATTGAATACCTTTCAAGAGGATTATCCTTTCCACGAGTCAAATCAATTTTGACATTAGAAACAGCTACATCCTCCTCCTTCAACATAACTCCACCATTTTTCTGTAATTATGTTGCATAAAAAACAATATAAAGTTCCTTATTGAACCTTGGCAAAAATCAAAGCATGCACAAATGAGAATGATTAAAATGATTAAGGACCTGGGAACAAACTATATCATGAGGAGTGACTTTCTTAAAATTGTCCATTATATCCCTTGGAACAGCATACTCGTTACAAAACTGCAAAACAAAACAAAAACTTCCTCATATTAAGTAACCCTGAACAATAGTATTATTGTTTGTTTTTTTTTACGCGAACAATGGTAATTGTTGAGGGGTCCGGTTATGGTGCATAAGGCTTATGCACCATGCATAAAGATTAGAATAGAAATAATAATTGTGATTTAATAGTTTCGATTTTCTTATATGAGAAACCAAAATTATTGTTAAATGGTTTTAAATAATGATTATAACTGAATCCATAAGTATGGTTTAATGGTTTTGATAGTCTGAAACCAAAATAATTGTCTAATGGTTCCAATGACATCCACAACAGGTACTGTTCATCTTCTCAAAAAACAAATTCTGCAACCAAATCACTATAGCCATGGCAGAAATCACTTCTACAACCTACTTGAAATGCAGCCAAACAGTAACCGCGCCAGAAGAATGGTTCAATAAACTGAAATGCGATGGAAAATGAAATCGCAAACCCTAGAATTTGGGGAAAATGATGAAAATAGAAAAATGAAATGGATGATGAAGATGAACAAGAACGGAAGAAGGAAAAACGAAAACGAAAAACCCTTGGTCGCAGATCGTGGATGAACAATACGCGATGAAGATGAACAGTACACGAATGAACAGTACGCGTTTCATCATTTCTTTGTTTTAGAGATAGGGATCTGATGGTGGAAAATTGTTTAGGCACCATGTATAAGGAATATGCTTATGCATAATAACTCATGCCATTGTTGAGTAGATAAGAAAAACATCATAGAAAAGTAACCAGTAAAAACATGCCTGGTACAGATTCCGTCTTCGAATGCGCAAGATTAATTCTCTAGCTTCCTTTAGTTCAGGACAGGGAGAAGTCTCGATGGTTTTAATTATTGAATCATCCAACTGCAATTTTCAAAGTGAAATTTATTATATGATTCAAAAGAGCGATATAAAAATGATTTTAATACTTTTCATCTAAAAGAAGCCCTCATAACCTTCCAGTACTCGGCAGGATCTTGAATGCTAGATGAAATCTGCAGATAATCATTTGCTTGCACAAGTGCATCAACCACCATAAGCTCTATTGCCTAGATGGAAACATCAAAATGAGATTAGAAACAATCAAACCGTGAAGTTTATGGATGAATCAACAAATAAATGAAATTAACTTACTAACAAAGTAACTACTTCGTACCTTTACTTTTGGATGCGTATAAACTGTTCTATAGAGATCAGCACGAGTGGAGAACAACTTGTGGATGGTTAGATCTAGGAAATTACAAAGGCAAACGCAAGAAAAATTAGAAATAACAATTGAATAAGCAAGCATTTAAAATTTGTATAAGACATAACACTAACAGTCCTTTGCACGATAACAGATCTCATCATCCAAAACCCGCATGGTCTCCATTAACCTGTAAGGGTACTAAAATTTAAGTTCTTAAAGAGACATATAACCTCTGTATATTATATAGTTTTAATTTATTGCTAAGAAAAAGTTATTTAGAAGAAATTTATGAAACCTCTGAAATTCAAAGTTGCATCCCAGACCACAAGCTCGACAGTCACGGGCAATATAATCAAATCTGCAAATCAATAGTTTCCAAAACGCATTACAATATAGCATAACTCAGATGCACATATTCGACTGTTAAATTTTATGCACTTACTTGTCAACATCGATTCCATTTCGTCCATTTGCAACAATATCATACAAGAAACTTTTCTCACTTGAACTCTAAATAACCAACAAAAAGAAAACAAATGTATTAAAAGGAGAAAAGAGATGTTTGAAATAAATACCTATAGTAAGAATAAACAAAACTCATCAAGTCTATCAGCAAATATGTCTGGAAAATCAATAATTTAAATATAAAATATTAACAATCTTACCCTAGGAAGAGCAAATTCAGAGCTCGCCAATATCATCTCCTGCCAAATAACCACCCATTAAGATATGAAGATGCAAACCTATTCCTACTTTTTGTTTATATGAAGATGCAAAAATTCGGAGCTCGCCATTACCTTGACTCTTTTTAACATCCCAGGGTCAATATCAATATGGTGTTCCTCAACTATATAATCAACCATTTTGACCGACATTTGTTCATGTGACCTACGAAGTACAAAATATGACACATTGTAATAATAGTCTGTATAATGACCACAAAATTGTGTGAATAACCATATAGAATGTAGTAGTCTTGTTTCAGGACATAGAAAAATAAAATCTTCTTTCTATGACATTACAAGGAAAAATGTAGAGAAAAATAAAATGAATTAAAACGAGAAGAGTACCAATCAGGACCGCTGATAACTTGGGGAAGAAATTCGCGTTCAAACAAGTGACTGAATGGTCCATGTCCCACATCATGCATAAGTCCTAACAAAGAATGATGACAAGGTCAGAAATGATTTAAAAATAAATAAATAAATAATGGAAGTAAAATCATGAGCAGTTTTGAGAAAAAGTATATACCAGCAAGTTTCACCGATTGAATATCAAACTTATCAATACCAAGCTCCATGCCCTACAAGATCACATGTATGTGTTATGCTTTCATCTTGTACCTTTAAACGAGTAAAATATAAATTTTTAAAAAGAATATACTTGATAACTATTAAGCTTTTCAACACATTGACTAGCAATCCAATACACTCCAAGAGAATGCTCAAATCTGGAATGGACAGCCCCCGGATACACCAAGTGTGTGAAACCTAAAACATAAAACAAATTGATCAATTTGAGAGATTATGCACTAAAGGCCTAGCAGTGGTAGATATTCCATAAGATCTTTGATATATTCAGTTGCATCAAAGAAGCAATTATTTTTCTTATAGTTATAATTTATAAATAGATTAATTATTGTCATTATTTATTGAGGAACCAAACTGGGGGACCTCCTCGTGTTGGTTGCGTCATGGCATAAATGCAAATACTATTCCATTTAAGGTTCCATACAATTCAACTGTGTTATGTGTGCTTTCATCTGTGACATAATAGTGAAAAATCACAATTCAGTAGAAGAAAATAAATTCTTCTTTTGCAGAACTTATGACAAACATATATACATACATTGACAATTAAACATCATGTAATAATAATTGCCCCAAAAAAACACACAAACACAATTTTACATCATATGATTATGGACAAATTCGTGTGATACTAAACTTGTTATAAACTATAAAGCAAAGTACAGTTTCACAAAATTGCAAAGTTATTCTCTTTAACATAATGTCATTTCAATATCAAGTCTACAATTCTACATCATAAAACTAACACAAAAGAAGAATCCAAGGCAATGTAAAACCCGTTATACATATAAAAAAATACTTGCAATTCATTTTATGCAAGTAAAACGCATTAGACATTTATGGCTAGGAAGGTGCATAAAATTTTCTTGACACATAAATATATACAGGAGACACTAATGAGTTCCTCAATAACAGTTGACTCACTTACGTCTCAATATAGTAATTACCTTCTCATGAGAATTTACATGAACAAATTCAAAACATAGTAACATATTCTACAATGTACTACTTGCTTGTCTGTTATTTATTCCAATAGTATGTAACAACATAATTTCAACCATTACAAACAGAAACGTTTGTGTGTGTGTGTGTCTATATATATATATATTGATTGAATGGATATAAACTCACCAAGTTGTTTCAATTCACGAAGCCTGCAATATTTACCCCAGAAAAAAAAAAGAACAAAAACACAACAAACAAAAAATCACATAAGTATTCAATAAAGAAACAAAACAAGATTGTGAAAATAACCCATTTAATCGAAAAACAAAAAGTTCCAATCTTGCCTTTGAAACTGTTCAGTGTCAATGAACTTCAAACTCAGCTGCAAAAACAAACCAAACAAACAAAAAAATCAAAAATTGAAAGAAAAAAAAATAAAAATAAAATTGAATCAACATTGTTGCTTAGTGAATAACTTTCTCTCTGACCATTAAATTCAACATACACAAAAAAATTGAAAAATGAAATTGATGTAATGGTGAAAAATTTACAGAATCGATGAAGATGTTCCCATGGACGTTGTCATGAATGAGCTTGTCTCGAGAAGAAACGACGTCGTAACGAGGAGGGAAAGAAACGGTGTCGTTGCCATATGCGCCCATTTTCTAGCGCCTCTCTGTCTCTCGAAGTGCTATCAGAGAGAGAGAAAGAGAACTGAATGTTCACTCAATCCAGATTCTGTTTATTCTTCTTCTTCTGTGTAAATAATATTCTTTTATTTTAAAAAACCTGGAATTTTAAAATATAAACTTAGCGGTTTTTTATTTCATTTTTTTTTTTCAATTTTGCTACTGATATTTTTCTTTGGGTAAATAGAGATAAGTTTTTTTTTTTTTAACAAGCCAAAATGAAATATAGATATATAAAACGCTTAAATATGATGCGATCCTCTGATGACTTCTCATAATTTTTTTGACGTGGCAGATGTTGACTATGAAGCACGGACACTCCTCGGATTAGACGTGTTGTGTCTAACACGTGTCAGTATCGGTATTCGACACCGACACTTACAATTACATTGAATTATATCATTTTCTCAAATTATTATCGATGTTGATTAGATCTGATTAGGAACATAATTAGGCGTGTTGGTGTCTAACACCTATCCGTATTCGTGCTTCATAGAACATAATTTTTATTAGACCTGGTTCTTTGGTTCTAAACTAGTTAACATAGTTTAATTTAATAAACAAATTTTTCAGCAGGTTCCAAAAACTAGTAAATGAATTAAGCCAAAATTAAGAATCAAAAAAAAAAAAAAGAATTAAGCCAAAATCACGTAATTAACTACCATTATTTAAATCAAGACTATGTACCGAGAAAAAAAGACTATAAAGACTATAAATGATGAAAAGAGAAAAAAGAAAAGAATATGCATTGATAAAAGAAAAATGAAAAAAGACTATAAAGACTCTAATTTAATCAAGATTATAAATGATGGAAAGAGAAAAGAGAATATATAGTATTTTCCGCAATGTCACCCAATCTTACTCCACTTTCAAATATGACATGACAAAATTTAATGGATGAACGTGTAAAACTATTTTACATAATCACTGCATCTCCATTAAACTTTTATGGAAAACTATTTTAAAAATAAAAGGGACATTAAAAATTAGCTTAGAAATAAAAAAGAAACTTTCATCCTCGATGTTAGGAACCGTGACAGTGACAGTAGGAATGTAGGTATTGTTCTGAGGCGGCAGTGTCGCATTATCGCATTAGCAATGGAGAGTAAACAAGAACGCAACTGTGCTACAAAATTTCTACGAATATTTATAGCCAGAATACCAAGACAAAAAGCCCACCATATAGCCGTACAGCAAAAGAGATGTTGATTGATCGAATAGTAGATCAAGTGGTTATAATAGAGTCCGTGGAGAGTGAAAATGAAAAATCCTCAGAATGTAACCGCTGAATATCCATTTGAATCATCATGTATGCAATTAAGAAGACCGAGTCCAAAAAAAACTTCAAAAGTTGCAATCAGGAAGAGCAGAATCATCTTATATTCAGTTAGTTCCACCATTATGGCGAAAGCGATTAAAATGAACATGTGAAAACATATCATTATCAATGCGAGACTTATGAAACTGCCATTTTCGGCTGGAGGTTTTGGTGGCTGTGGAATTAGGGTTATGAGATGTTTCATGGTGGTGAGGCAGAAAGAGATTTGAATGAAAAGTTTGTTGCTATGAGCTGTTTATTTAATGAGAAGGGAGGTGTATATGATCAATGGTTACTATTGACGTGGAGACTAATGTCACATGTTTATAGGATCATGAGTAAAATATGACCAATGCAAGTTTTTCAGATTTTTTTTAATTTATGAAAATAAATTAAGTTTTTTTTTTTGACAAAATGAAAATAAATTAAGTAAAATCTCAATATTGTAGAATTAAGAATGTCTTTTTTTTTTCTTTACAAAAAATCACAACAATTAAGTAAGAATGCCTTAAAAAGTTAAAACTAATAAAACCAGTTGAACCTACCACAATACACGGTTAGTACCCGAAAGGGGTGCGCATCAGGCGGTTAAGTCTAAAATTGCATAAAATGCATCATAAACTAAAGTTTCAAAGTCTAAAATTGCATAAAATGCATTCAAGTATCATCATAAACTAACTAAAGTCATGGCTAAAATAAAAACAAAAGGTTCAAGAGCCTGATGGCTGATATGTATACTAATATATAAAAAGGATACAAATTTTTGGATGGCTTTTTTATTATTTCTATTTTATCCTTAAAAAATAACTTCCACATAAAAATAGATTTTCAGTTTTTTTAGTAAGTAATATTTTTTTTTCCTTCTTAACAACTAAGCACAACTTCCACATAAAAGTAGGTTTTCAGTTTTTTTATAGTAAAAAAATATATATTTTTTTCTTCTTAATAACTAACCACAAAAAAAAAAAAGGTTACATAGTTATCAATTAACTAAGTCCAATAAAAAAAGAGATTAAATAGTTATTTATATTTGCACAGTAGAGAATATCGATCACAAAAAAAAATATATCGATCACACAAATGAGCACGGAACGTGCCCGTTTGGCGGCTAGTATAATATAACAACAATTAAGTCTAAATGCATCAAAGTCACGAGTCATCAAATTACAAAAACATGAACTAAAATATAAACCTTGTTCACCAGTCACCACTATCTTAAGCAAAGCTTCATACCACAAAATGAACTTGAGCCATTTCACCAATGTTATGAATTGGTATAATGTATTGTGTGTATAAGAATTTAATAATATCACTTACATAACACTATAATGAACGTATCATTGCAGCATAACAACTTAAAACCTCTTGCAAATAAAAGACCAAAATATACAAAACATCTATTTTCACATTATCAAAAAGCAATAGCTAAAAGATATAAACCATAAGATGCTCATTGTCAATTTGAATTAGTGCATACTATCAAAGCCTATCGAAAATCATGATTTAGATCATAACATTGTGCAATTTCATGATCTTACTCGTCTCTGCAATCCACATAGAGTACAAAATCACTTGCTGGGCAAAAACGAATCGGGCGTTTGTGCAAGGTGCAAGTGCGGCCTCTAAATGTCTCTCTCAGTCTCAAGCAACAATGCGATCATATCTCTGTGAATCGCGACACTTTGTCTCTCTGTAGTTGCAATTCGTTCAATTATTTCACTTACCCACATTTCAACTCAGCAACGCATCGGACAGTGAATACTTAGCAGCTAAAGAATAAATGCAAGGCTTAAATCATATTAACATTTCAACTCAGCCAATTATAAAACTAGACCACCAGGCAGTAACAACAAAAACAAATCAAACATATACACAGTTAAGCTAATAACAAACACAGGGAAATGACTATGTTATCCCAAACTGTCATGGGAAAACTGAAGGTTTCAACTTTCAAGATATGACTCTATTATCTTTCAATCTCTAGATAACATGATAAAAAAATAGCCATAAATATCTTAGTTATCCTTGTTTTACACAAGAAAATAAGAACAGTAAAGATTACTAAAGAAAAGTAATTAGCTGATAGTTATGCAGCCATGGAAAGCAGAAACAATAAATAGGAAAACAAGGGTATACATACATTGCAAATAGACAAATAAATCAAGAAATTTAATCCTATAGGTCATAGAATAAACAGAAAACAAGGGTATACATGCAGCCAACAACTAGGTAAATCTGCTACATAATCAATTAGTTCCATAGTTAATGCAGAATTATGCAGTTTTACATCAAAACAGAAAAAAACCAGCACCAATTTCCTACTCTATTTGACACTTTTCAGTCGACGTAAACATTCCAATATCCATTCACTTGTCTTAGGCAAACATTACTCAGAAATTCAATTCCTCTTGTTCACAGAAGTTTGCAAGATTAAATCAAGCGACACATTGTTTCAAACTAATTTCAAGTACCAAAATCGCACAATTATGAAACTTAGATGGCTAAAAATACAATTTAGCTAATTACACCTGAACAAAAGGTAGACAGACAACAAGCTGCGTCGCTAAACCTTTCAGTATAGCAAAACTCAATCCTTAAAAAACTACATTCATAGACCTAAGCGACGTAACATTACTATTGATGTTCCTATTGTTATGTTTAGTAAACAAAAAAGGATACAAGAACAAAATTTCACAAACAGGAACAAAGTTTATTGAATAATATATACAACAGAGTTAAGTTAGGAAGAAAAAACAAACACAAACAAACAAGATCTTGGTTCAAAGTTCAAACAACAAAGTCAAATCTCCATACGAATTAAACAATTATGCTAAGTCAAATTCAATGATATTTGTTTTCATTTAAAGAAACCACCAGCAGTTTTTGCAAAATCACCTATACCATGTCCATGTCCACCTTCAGATTTGCCAGCAGCATCTTCTTCACTTTTATGATGATCTGGTTTGGAAGTTGGTGGATGATCGGCGGTGGTGGAGGCGGTTGTTGTAGGATGATAATGATGAAGATAATCAGCAGCTTTATCAACATACTGTCCTAATCCCTTTTGTTCATCCAATTTAGCATATTGACCGACTGCATCTAGAAGATCACCTGCAGCAGATGCGACTTTCCCTTTGTCTACAGCTTTACCATCAGCTCCTTTACCGAAACCTGATTGAGCTGCTTCTGCTACCACTTTTGCGCTCGCCATAAGCTCGCTTGGTGAATACTTCTTCTCTGGAGCGTTGTGATGAGGTTCAGAAGACATGGTTTCTGCAACAGTTTAATTGAATAGGGTTGTTGAGTTGTTGTTTATGATATGAATGAATGAATTGTGATTTTTGAAAGAGAAAATATCTAAGGAAATTGTGGTCCAAGATAATTTACCTTATTGATTCAGATACTACTTTTTAAGGCAAACCGTGCTCTGACTCCTCCTTATTCCTCTCTCCATCTCACAATACTACTCTATCTGGTTCTTTATTTATATATATAAAACACTCATTGTCTTTCAACATAGCTAGAGGAAACCACCAAATCACTCTATGATTCTGTAAGATATTCTCCAATAGGTTATTAATTTTATGAATATTTCAAAATGGTCACTGACTTTGATAAATTTTACTCATATTAGTCCTTCATTCAAAAAATAAGTTAGGGATCAAATTGAAAATAAATGGATAAACTTAAAGATAAAAGTGATAATAAATTGTAAAATATAAGGAGTTAATCGATAATAATTGGTTAAATGTATGAACTAGTTTAACGGTTTAATCATGTCATAAATCTTTTTCGAAATATTTATAAAGTCAGGAGACAATAACTCTCATTTGTAGTTTGCTCACATTTACTCATATATACCAAGATACACCGACAAAATTATAAAATTTCACGTAACGTTCAAAATTAAAAATATATTTTAATCTAAATCAAACAAAATAAAACATAAATCATAAACTTTGATGAGGTGAGGTTGTAACAACAACCCTGAAAGCTAGGCTAAGTGTGGGATCCGCCAACTTTTTTTATTTTTGGCAAAATTATATGTTTGGTTCTTTATTTTATTTTTTTTAACACTTTCGTCATTTATCTTTTATTTGTAATATTTTGGTCCTTTATCTTATCTTTTTGTAACACTCCGGTCATTTATCTTTTATTTGTAACACTTTAGTCCTTTAAAGAACATGGAGATATGAAAGAATTGATGAAGATGATGAAGATATTCACCAAAATTATGAGTTTTATTTAATTTTAATAAAAAGATATCTTAACAAATAAAATTCAGCATTTTTTAATTAAAAAAAATATGAAAAAAGGGTTTATATGCGAATGTTATAAAAGATAAAGGACTAAAGTGTTACAAATAAAAGATAAAGGACCAAAGTGTTACAAATATATAAGATAAATGACCAAAGTGCTACAAATAAAAGATCAAGGACCAAAATGTTACAAAAAAATAAGATAAATGACCAAACGTGTAATTTTGCCTTTATTTTTTTATTATTTTTAGTTTGCTTCGTTTTGTGTTCCTAGAAAGAAAAATTTAAGTTGTCCACCCGAAACAACTTTTAATGGTGTTCAAATAACACATCTCTAAAATATAGTACGTGCTAGTGTGTGATGTGAGGCATGAAGTCACACCCCAAGGAAGCATAGTAACAAATAACAATTCACAGATTTGGACATTAGCGAAATTCTAAAGTTTGATACTAATGTACCTACACCACACCCTAAGGAAGATAAAGTTCTCATCAAGGTTGTGGCTGCTGCCCTTAATCCTGTTGATATTAAGAGGGCTGGAGGTTATTTCAAGGACATTGACTCTCCTTTGCCAGTAAGATTTTATATATATTATGCTACTAGATCAACATGATTTTATTATTTTGATGTTGATTCAATATTTTGTGTGGTGGTGTGAAGACTGTACCAGGATATGATGTGGTTGGTGTGGTGGTTAGTGTGGGAGACCATGTGAAGAAATTTAAGGTTGGAGATGAAGTTTATGGTGATATCATTGAGATTACTTTAGACCATCCAAAAACTGTTGGTTCTTTGTCAGAGTATACTGTTGCTGAAGAAAAAGTACTTGCTCACAAACCATCTAATTTGAGCTTTGTTGAAGCTGCTAGCCTCCCTTTAGCAATAATAACCGCTTATCAAGCACTTGAAAGAGTTGAATTTTCTTCTGGTCAATCTATACTTGTTCTTGGAGGTGCCGGCGGAGTTGGATCTCTTGTTATTCAGGTTTCAATTCTTCTATCTTAATACTCCCTCCCGTCTTATATATAAGCAAAAGTTGTTTTTTTAGATTTATTCAAAAAGTGATGTATGTGGTCTATAATATGGGCTAAATACATAATTTTTTGAATGAATCTAAAAAAGCAAATGTTGCTTATATATGAGTATTAATTAATTGAATATAGTCACCTATTTTAGTGACAGCGACATGTTTCAGACCCTGAACACATCTTCTATCTGGTTAGTGCTACATATGATTTTTGTAATACAAAATAGTTGAATTCTCTGTGATCCTTGTTTTGCCTCTTGTATATTTCTCATACCACAATGTTTTGGCACATAGAATGCACTCATGCAGTATTTTATCCTCTAATGAAATGAAATTATTTGTTGTACTTGTGTGACCATAGCTAGCCAAGCATGTGTTTGAGGCATCAAGAATTGCAGCTACTGCCGGTACTACAAAACTTGAATTTTTGAAGAAGTTGGGAGCAGATTTGGCAATTGATTATACCAAGGAGAATTATGAAGAACTTACAGAAAAATTCGATGTAGTGTATGATGCAGTAGGTAAGACATTTACTTAATTAGAATCTATATTATGTTTTTTGCCCGTAAGTGAAGTAGGAAGCACACCAAATGAAACTCACAAACATGACTGCGAGGTTCAAGGTTTGAACCTAGTAAAGATGTCTAGACTAACAATATTGATGTTGCCGGTTGAACTAGGCGTTATGGACAATATGAATCTATATTATTATGCTTAATTATGTGTAAATTCTTCTTGTAGAAATACTATATATGATTGAAAACTCAATATTTTTCTTAATCTTAAAACAGGTGATAGTGAGAGGGCAGTGAAGGCTATTAAAGAAGGGGGAAAAGTTGTGACCATACTGCCACCCGGAACACCGCCGGCTATCCCTTTCGTAGTGACTTCAGATGGAGCTGTGTTAGAGAAATTACAACCATACTTGGAGAGTGGAAAAGTGAAGCCAATATTGGACCCTAAGAGTCCTTTTCCATTTTCTCAAACTGTGGAAGCATATTCATATCTTAATACTAATAGAGCTGTTGGGAAAATAGTTATACATCCCATTCCATGAGCTTGATTAATCAATTTCCATGGCTTTGGTTTTATACTATTTTGACTACTTGAAAGTGTGTTTGTGTAGTAATAAATCTCTACAGAGATATGGTTTATGTACTGTTATGGCTATAGAATATGAAATAAAACGCTACATTGTTCTGTTGGTTTGTAATTCAAGCTCTGCTGAATTCTGATGCTCATCAGAAGCTGAACTCATCAGAACCTGAAGCAACCAACTTCTGATGCTCACATAGCTTCTGAAGGTCACAGGTTCTGATGGAACAGGTTCTGAAGCAACAGCTTCTGAAGCTGCTTAGCTTTTGCTCTGTTTTAGTAGTTAGCTAGCGTAGTTAGTTAGTTAGTTATTCTTTTGTTTTGTCCTAGGTAGTTAAGGCAGTTGCACTTTACGCAACCCCCTCTTGTATATATAACTACTAAGGCCCTTTGTGGAAGAATAAGATTTTACATTTTCCTTTATTCATTCTCTTCAAGTTTTATTCATAGTTCTCGTTTTCTTTCTTAGTGTTCTAAGTTCTTTGTTGTTCATTCTTTGTGAGAGTTTATCTCCAACAAAGTGGTATCAGAGCTCGTACGATCCAAGGGATCTTGATTCGTTCTTGAAAGAAGAATCAGGTTGAGAGTGAATCAACCATGGCTGGGAACAACAATTTTCATGCGAATTTGCCAGTTTTCGATGGAAAGAATTGGGATAGATGGGTGAAGCAGATGAAGGTGATATTCAATGTTCAAGAAGTGTATGAACAAGTGAATGCAGCAATCACTCCTCTACCAGAAAATGCAAATGAAGAACAAAGAACAACATTCAGAGAAGCAAAGAAGAAAGATAACAAGGCCCTGTTTCTCATTCATCAATGTGTTGATTCAAAGGTGTTTGAGAAGATTGCAGATGCTGAGACCTCCAAAGATGCATGGGATATCTTGCAAAAGAGTTATGGTGGTGATGCAAAAGTGAAGAAAGTAAAGCTTCAGGCCTTGAAGAGACAGTATGAACTGTTGCAGATGAAGAATGATGAATCCGTTGCTGATTACTTCACAAGATTGGTGACTCTCACCAATCAGATGAAGAATTGTGGAGGTAATCTTGATGAGCAAGAAACGGTGGAAAAGGTACTAAGAACTTTGACTTCTAAATTTGAGCATATAGTGGTGACTATAGAAGAGACTAAAGATTTGAGTGAGATCAAGATAGAGGATCTGCAAAGCACTCTTGAAGCTCATGAGTTGAAGCATGGTGAGAGGAGCCATGGCAAAGAAGATGAGCAAGCTCTTTTCTCAAAATTCAAGAAGTATCAAAGTGAGAAGAAGAAATGGCAGAACAAGAAAGACTCCAAGAAAAGCAAGGAGAATGCTGAGACAGTGCCTGAATCCTCTAGTGGAGGAGGAGGGAAACAGAAAGATAAGTCAAAGAAGAAGGACAAGAGCAAGATTCAGTGCTACAACTGTGACAAATATGGGCATTATGCCAATGAATGCAAAAATCCAAAGAAAAAGAAAGGTCAAGACAATGAAGAAGAGGCCAAGGTAGCACATGATAGCTCAGGTTCTGAGGATGAAACCAGTTTCATGGTGACAATTGCTGATGAAGCAGCAGATTCCATGGTTTGGTACCTTGATTCAGGGTGTTCTAACCATATGACTGGAAATAGAAGCATCTTGACTGACTTTGATGAATGTCTCAACACAAAGATCAGATTAGCCAACAGTGATTCCATTAAGGCAGAAGGTATGGGTAATGTGGTGATCCAAAGATCGAATGGGAAGAAAGCTGTGATTGAAAAGGTTCTCTATGTCCCTGGTATGAAGTGTAACTTGATGAGCATAGGGCAATTAATCTCAAAGGGTTTCAAGATAGTAATTGAGGATGAGACTCTGCAACTTTTTGATTCCAAGAAGAGACTGATTTTCAAAACAGCCCAAAGCAAGAACAGGATCTACAAGACTCAAATCAAAGCTATTGAAGCTACATGCTTGTCTGCAACTGCTGAAGAGAAAGATAGTTATCTATGGCACAAGAGGTATGGGCATTTGAATTTTAAGAGCTTGTCAATGCTTAATTCAAAGTGCATGGTGTTAGGATTGCCTAGTATCATAACTCCAGTTGATACATGCACTATTTGCCTGTTAGGAAAACATCATAGATCATCATTTAAAAGTCATCTTCCTATGAGATCTAGTGATGTGTTAAATGTTGTGCATTCTGACATTTGTGGACCAATTGATGTGTTATCAACTGGTGGAAACAAATACTTCATGACGTTTGTTGATGAGTACTCTAGAATGATATGGTTATACCATATAAAAGCTAAGAGTGATGCTTTTGAGGTGTTTAAGAAGTTCAAAACACTGGTTGAGAAGCAAAGTGACAAGTCATTGAAGGTTCTGAGAACAGATGGTGGAGGTGAGTATACCTCTACAGAGTTTGAGAATTATTGCAAGGAACAAGGCATAATTCATGAAGTTACTGCACCATATACTCCTCAGCACAATGGTCTTGCAGAAAGGAGGAATAGAAGTATTCTAGATATGGCTAGAAGCATGGTGAAGCAGAAGAATCTGCCCAAGAGGTTCTGGGGTGAAGCTGTTGCTACAGCTGTTTACATTCTGAATAGAAGTCCTACTAAGAAGCTGAAGGATAAGGTACCTGAAGAGGTGTGGTCCAAGAGTAAGCCAAGTATAAGTCACTTAAAGGTGTTTGGCAGCTTGTGCTACAAACATGTACCTGATGCTAAGAGAAAGAAGCTGGAAGACAAGAGCGTTCCTATGATATTTGTTGGATATCATAGAACTGGTGCCTATAGACTGTATAATCCTACAAGTGACAAAGTAGAGATCAGCAGAGATGTGAAGGTACTGGAAAATGAAAGTTGGGATTGGGGTCAGAAGCTCTCATCTAAGAAAACTTGTGCAGTGGACTTAGGTGGTGAAGCAAGCACTGCTAATGACACTCCCACTTTTGTGAATCAGCATCAAGGTAATGTAAGTGATGAAGACATGCATACTTCAAGTGATGATGAGGATACTAATGTACCACCAAGACCTCAGAGAAACATTCAATTGCCAAGAAGGTTAGTTGACTGTGAGATTGTATCAGACAATGCAGTAGACAATGAAGGAGAAATTGTGCATTATGCAATGCTTGCAGATACTGAACCTTTAGATACCAAAGCTGCACTGAAGAGTAAAGTTTGGATGGAGGCAATGATTGATGAGTTGAAGTCTATAGAGAAGAACAAGACATGGGACTTGTGTGAATTGCCCTCTGATAAAAAGGCAATTGGTGTGAAATGGGTGTACAAAGTCAAGCAAAATCCTGAAGGCAAGGTGATAAAATACAAGGCAAGACTTGTGGCCAAAGGATTCCTTCAGAAGCAAGGTTTGGACTATGATGAGGTATTCTCTCCAGTGGCAAGACATGAAACTATAAGGCTAGTGATTGCATTGGCTTGTAGTAGAAGATGGCCCTTATTTCATTTAGATGTGAAGTCAGCATTTCTAAATGGACCCTTAGAGGAAGATGTGTATGTGAAGCAGCCTCCAGGGTTTGAATTGAAGGGCAAGGAAGACAAAGTTCTGAAGCTGAATAAGGCTCTGTATGGTCTGAAGCAAGCTCCAAGAGCTTGGAACAAAAGAATTGATCAATTCTTTGTTATGCAAGGTTTCAGAAAGTGCAGTGTAGAGTATGGTGTGTATGTGAAGTGCAGTGATGACAAACACATGTTAATCATATGTTTGTATGTTGATGATCTGTTAGTAACAGGTAGCTCATCTATAGAGATAGAGAATTTCAAATCACAGATGAAGTGTGAGTTTGAAATGACTGACCTAGGAAAGTTAACTTACTTTCTGGGAATGGAGCTCTTAGAAACTCCAAAAGGGATGATATTGCATCAAGCTAAGTATGCCACTGAGATTCTGAGAAAGTTTGAAATGCTTGATTGCAATTCATCAGTCACACCTGCAGATACAAGAGCCAAAATTGAAGAAGATACAGGCAGTGATGCAGTGGACTCTACCATGTTCAGGCAATTGATAGGCTCACTGAGGTATTTGTGTCAAACTAGACCTGATATCAGTTATGCAGTTGGCTATGTAAGCAGGTTTATGAGTAAACCACTGAAGTGTCACCTATTGGCAGCTAAGAGGATACTTAGATACATCAATGGCACCATCCACTATGGTGTTGTATTTCCATACTCTAAGGACAATGGAAAACTTGAGTTGAGTGGGTTTTCAGATGCAGATTGGTGTGGTGACAAGGTAGACAGGAGGAGTACCAGTGGTTATTTGTTCAAATTTCAAAATGCACCAGTGTCTTGGTGCTCTAAGAAGCAGTCAGTCATAGCACTCTCCAGCTGTGAGGCAGAGTATGTAGCAGGATCCCTAGCTGCATGTCAGGCAAATTGGCTGCAATCACTTCTCAGTGAGATGAACATTATTGCTGACACTACAGTGGTGCTGAAGATCGACAACAAGTCAGCAATCAACTTGGCTAAGAACCCTGTTAGCCATGGGAAGAGCAAACACATTGAGACAAGGTTTCACTTCCTCAGAGACCAAGTCACTAAAGGAAAGTTGAAACTTGAATATTGCTCTACTGACAATCAACAAGCTGATATTCTAACTAAGGCTGTGAAAAGAGACCAATTTCTCAAGCTCAGAAGAGAAATGGGAGTTGTGAGCTTTGACAGCTTGAATTAAGGAGGAGTGTTGGTTTGTAATTCAAGCTCTGCTGAATTCTGATGCTCATCAGAAGCTGAACTCATCAGAACCTGAAGCAACCAACTTCTGATGCTCACATAGCTTCTGAAGGTCACAGGTTCTGATGGAACAGGTTCTGAAGCAACAGCTTCTGAAGCTGCTTAGCTTTTGCTCTGTTTTAGTAGTTAGCTAGCGTAGTTAGTTAGTTAGTTATTCTTTTGTTTTGTCCTAGGTAGTTAAGGCAGTTGCACTTTACGCAACCCCCTCTTGTATATATAACTACTAAGGCCCTTTGTGGAAGAATAAGATTTTACATTTTCCTTTATTCATTCTCTTCAAGTTTTATTCATAGTTCTCGTTTTCTTTCTTAGTGTTCTAAGTTCTTTGTTGTTCATTCTTTGTGAGAGTTTATCTCCAACATGTTCCACAACTAATAAATAATCATTGTATTACTTTACAGGAGTATCCAAACTAGTGATCAATTTTATCTCATCCAACACAAATTTAAAACCAAGTCTTCAAGAAATTTTTCCTCTTCCGAAATAGGCATTTTACAAGACGAGGTTCTTATCGAGACATGACTGGAGTCATTAAAAAAGGCATTTTACATTATAACCATGATTTAAAATGGAGTTATAGCAGCCAAAAATTAAGAATGTCACAAAGGAATAGTTCATGGCAGGCTCAAAATGGCATTCTTCATGATGATATCATTTTGTCATGATGATTTTCTAAAGATCCTATTACAGAGAACAATGCTAATATGCATTAATGTAATAATACTTATAAGGTTATACCTATGAAAACCACATAACCAATCTATCTCATGGTTCAAAATATATTTTTAAACACACAACATATTTTAATAGATCCTATTTACTTTTAAAGATTTGAGCATAAATCACACACAATTCATAGATTCAAACACATAGCACACTTAAAACACAAGCCTTCAAGAAATTCTAGAAACTGATGTGCCATTCAAATTTCAAAGTTCTGTTAACAAAATCCCAAGGCTAAGCAAGCAAGTTACCTAAGCAAATGCCAAATTCATGTTTTGCAGATATATAAGTCTGCCCTAAACCTCTTTCATAATCAAATGTGGCACAATTCTCTGCAATAATTACTGAAATAGGGTAAACTAGAGGTCTTGGTGAAAACAAGAAAAACAATTAATTACTTATTCATTCAATTGCAAGAATGCTTTCCTTGTACATTATTATCTTATTAGGAAGCGCTCCTCCTTTGTAACCAAGCTCCGCAATCATTTGGGTACTTAAATCAAGCCAAACTAGTTCTTTGTCTTTTCTTACGAAGACTATTTCTCCTTTCATCCCTACTCCGATAGGACGCTCAACACAAGACAATGGTCCAACAATTAAGAGTTTAGTCCACGATTGATCGAAACCGAATGCACCCAAAATGGATATGTGAAAAGTAGTCGTCTCTTTATGATATGAGATCAATGTAATGGACTGATTTAACACTGCCAATTTTATCCATGTTAATTTATCAATAAAACAATCATCTAAGTCCGAGGGTATCGGTGTTACAATGAACTCCTCATTAGTTAAGTAAAATGATACCAAACATGGTCCAACATTGCTATAGTTTTCTTCACACAACCAATGACACACTCCATTCATGTAGACTTGGGTGCCTTCACCATAAAACAATGAATACGGCATCATGTCAACATCAAGTTCCCTCCACGAGTTACTTGTTAGACTATATATCTCCCAAAAGGGTTCAAAACCTGTGTAACTCAACAGGTCTAAATCTATCATTTCGTCATCGGTGTCATCATCGGATTCAGCCAATGATTCTAAAGAAAGATTTACAAACCGAATAACCTTTAGTCATCTATAAGCGGGTCATAACCAAATCCGTGAGCATGATAATGAACACACAAATGAACATCACCCAGATCCTCATCTGGGATAGAATACTCAATGAACTGTGCATCCTCACTGAGAGGAAGGGGCTTGATTGTTTGGGTAGCTGGGTTCCGCAAAAGTATGAAAATTAGAGAATCCACATTTAGTTTGTGAGTCAGATAAAACATGTGGAAGAGGTGCACAAATGGTGAAGGACAAATGCTTGTTGCGCGGCTTAATCACAGGTTCCACCAACAATCTTTTTGCTATAGAGAATGGTTGCTTCCGGCTAACATCCACACTTTTTGTGTCAACTTCAAGAGTTATTGAATTTGTTGGAATTTCTGCACAAGTGGTTGTCGGCATCAAAATGTCCTCACCTAAAATGGCTGCACTGATCTCACGACAAATATTACAAACACCACATTCACAAGCAAATATTTCAAGAGATTTATCTACTTCAAGAGAAGTATATAATTCATCCAAATCAGAGTTCAAGAAGTTTTGTGGTGTAATCGCTTTCATATATTCACTTGAATTTTTGTTGCTTACTTTGTGTTCATCAGAGGAAACAAACATTGTTTCAATAGGCTCACCTGGAGTTTCATCAAGACTATCACATTGCATTACCTCTAATAGTGCAACAGGTTGTACATCATCATGCAACATCTTCTCTTGAATTTGATGGGCATTGGAGACTATTTGCTCAACTTGGACTGCTAAACTTTGAAGAGAGGATTGCATCCATTCATCCATTTGCTTATTATATTCATCCATCTGCTTTATCATTTCTTCCAAACTAGGTTGTGGCTCAAGCACCAATGAATCATTTTGCTGAAACTGTGGATGTGACCAAATAGGCTGCTCTGCAAGATAGGAATTTTGCTCTTGATAGTATTGTCCTTGAAAATTACCTACAAATTGAGTCTCACCACAAAAAGTAGTATCTAACAACAAAGGACATGCATTGCTACCATGAAAATTGGAACAAATATTACAAATCGCAAGTGGAATATGATTTTGATAGTATGATTGTTGTTCTCTTGCTTCCAAGCAACTAAGGATATAAGCCAACTGATCCAACGAGTCTCCCATTTTTTTTGTTTTTTATTTTTTTGGTAAAAATAAAATAAAGAGAAAAAAGAAAAATCTAATTACATAAAATCTAAAAAATTAAATAAAAATACAGCCTAATATATCTACAAATCAAAAGAAACTGAGTCTAATATTGGCTAAAATCAATAGAGAGTCCCCGGCAACGGCGCCAATTTGATCCGCTGTCGCACACGGGTCAAAAAAAACGAGTTTAAAAATGTAGTCTAGGAAAGCGACACTCGAGTATCGTCTCACAAGGACTCTCAATCAAATTAAGCTAATATTAAAATCAGATGAAAGACTATAAATTTGGGGGGTTTCAGTTTTGAGAAAAATAGTTGAAAAAGAGTTGGGAAATTCAATTAATTAAAGACGATCGATTCATTGGTTTTAGGCAAACTTCGTTCATTATACATCCATCACGGGTTACTCATATATTCATTCAAAGGTCTATGCTTGGCTGGTTACTAAACTAATTAAACAAGCGATACTTAGGTTCGTAAGAATTCATTCGATTAAGCAAGGAATGTGTTCAACCAACCATGGGCAATGAACAAGCGCCATTAGAACACGGTTGATATCATTACAAAATTCGGCCAGCCCTTTTGCTTAGCGCAAAAGCTTATCTCAATTCTTATTCGAATTAATTTAAACAAGCGGAAAACTAGTTCGAATAATCTCAACAGTATAAACTCATCACAAAATAATTAAGCATCATTAGCAATGAAATTCATACATAATAAAGAGACATGAATTGCTAAAAGACAACATAGACATGTAAACGAAATTATAATTAGAATCCGAACCTCAGGAACACATGAACGAAGTTTCCGTATACCAACGAATCAACCTATGATATTATTTCTCCATGGAAGAAAAACGCAGCTCTGTTTCTCTTTGTGAAAAACAGAATGTGACCATCCACTTTGCTTCATTGAGCTTAATAATAGAGGAAAAATTGAAGTCAAAAAGTCATGGGCTGAAATTACAAGTTTTGGGCCAAAATTACTTAATCTAAATAAAGTCTGGAATTCCATCGAATTATTAGAGACTTTTGCACTCCGAAACAGCTCTTCCACTCAACACAAAACTTGTAGCTATGTCTCTTAGCTTTCCAACGCATATTCCCGCGCCTCAATCCGATACCCAGAGCTCAAGTTATGATCTGCACAGCGAACATGTATTAAATAGCTACTAGTGCTGAAAATAAATACGAAAATAAATAAAAACAAAAATAAACTTAAATCTAAAAACACCATAAAATAGTAAAAATAATAAAACAAACTAGAGAAATGCCTAAGTACAATAGTAGAAGAATGTGCATCAAAATGCACTGATCATACACCAACTAGCATCAGTAAATCCAATCAACTTGCATTCCTTACCAATATCACAGCTTGGAAATAGAATTCCACAATCAGTTGTACCTTTCACATATCTAAGTATCCTCTTTACTGCAGCCAGATGAGATACCTTAGGATCTTCCATGAATCTACTCACAATACCAACACTATACACCAAGTCTGGCCTATAGTGTTACACAGGTACCTTAATGATCCAATGAGGCTTCTGAACTTTGTTGGATCAACACTATCTTCATTTTCACATTTTGATAGCTGAAGTCTAGGTTTTGATGGTGTAATTGCATGATTGCAATTTACCATATCAAACCTCTTCAGAACCTCTGATGCATATTTCTTCTGATGCATCATTAATCCCTTTCTACACTTCACAAATTCAATACCAAGAAAATAAGATAAATGACCAATATCAGTCATTTCAAATTCTCTCATCATTTGTTTCTTAAATTCTTCAATATATGACTCATTACTTCCAGTTATCAATAGATCATCAACATAGAGGCACAGTACAATTATTCCCTTGTTTTGATCTATTCTTTTATTCCAAGCTCTTGGAGCTTGTTTGAGACCATATAGAGCTTTGTGCAGCTTATACACTTTTGTCATTTGATTCTTCACTTCAAAACCAGGTGGCTGCTTCACAAATACTTCTTCACTTAGTGGTCCATTTAGAAAAGCACATTTAACATCCATTTGATGAATTGACCAATCATTAGCGTTTGCTAAGGCAACTACAAGTCTGATTGTCTCAATTCTAGCAACAGGTGCAAACACTTCTTCATAGTCTATTCCTTCCTTTTGAAGAAACCCCTTTGCTACTAATCTTGCTTTGTACCTTGTCATCTGGCCTTGTGGACTCATCTTCACTTTATATACCCATTTCACTGCTATTGCCTTCTTGTTTGATGGCAATTCAACTAAAGACCAGGTATTGTTGCTCTCAATTGACTTCAGCTCTTCTTTCATTGCTGCTATCCACTTTGGATTTTTCAATGCTTCACTGTCATTGACTGGCTCTGAATTAGCTAGAAAGGCTAGATGTACAAGATCACCCTCTTCATTTACTTCACTATCAACAATTATCTCACAGTCTTGTAATCTAGCAGGCATTTGTCTTTGTCTTTGTGGCCTTGAACTGCCAGTTTGAGCTTGAGTAAGTACTGCACTATCTTCACACATGATGCTGTCTGTTTGTATCTCCTTATCCTTACTCCAATCCCATCTCTTCACTTCACCAATTAAAACATCTCTGCTTATCACAATGTTTCTCTTGACTGGGTCAAATAGCTTGTATCCACCAGTGTTGTGATAGCCAACTAGTATCATCACTTCACTTTTATCATCAAGCTTCCTTCTGAGTTGATCAGGCACATGCCTATATGCTACAGAGCCAAATACTCTTAGATGATTAACATTAGGCTTGTTACCAGTCCAACATTCCTCAGGAGTGATATCATTGAGCCTTTTAGTGGGACACCTATTCAGTACATATGTAGCAGTGGATACTGCTTCACCCCATAGTTCTTTAGGTAGGTTCTTACCATTGAGCATACTTCTCACCATATTCATAATGGTTCTATTTTTTCTCTCAGCAACACCATTTGACTGAGGTGTGTATGGTGGAACTACTTCATGTGAGATACCTTCTTTATCAAGCAATGGTGTAAACTCCTTTGACTTGTATTCACCACCACCATCTGTTCTTAGAATTTTGAGCTTACAACCACTTTGCCTCTCTGCACTTGACTTAAACCTTTTAAACACTTCAAACACCTCACTCTTCTTGTTTATTAGGTAAGTCCACAATTTTCTGTTGTGACTATCAGTGAAGGTCACAAAATACCTGTTACCACCAATTGAGTCTACCTGCATTGGTCCACACACATCAGAGTACACCACCTCAAGTAATTCAGTAGTTTTTCTATCTGAATCTTTGCTGAAGCTGCTTCTATGTTGCTTAGCCTGTACACACTCTTCACATACTTCTGTTGGCAATTTGATATTAGGCAACCCAGACACCATTTTCTTTCTTTCCATAAGGCTAAGGTCTCTGAAATTTAAATGACCTAGCCTATAGTGCCACAACCATTCACTTCTCTTTTCAGCTGTAGCTAAGCATTTATGTTCCATAATGTCAAGTTCAATTTTGAATGTTCTATTGTTTGACATTTGAACTTTTAGAATTAACTTGCCATTTGAATCATAGATTTTCATAATCTTTTCTTCCATCACTACTCTATAGTCTTTCTCAAGCAGTTGACCAACACTTAGTAAATTGCTTTTCATACCTGGAATGTATAATACATAAGAAATTAGAGCACTTCCTCCATCTTTCTTTCTGATTGCTACATCTCCAATTCCTTCAGCAGCAAGTGTTGAATCATCAGCAAACTTCACTTTGTTCTTTGATGTATGATTGATCTTTACAAACCAATCTTTTCTGCCAGTCATATGAGTAGAACAACCTGTATCTAAATACCATTGATCTTGACTGTTTTCACTTTCTTCCTTCAGTGTTACCATTAACAAAGTCTCATTTTCTTCTTGCTTAGCCAGCTTTGCATCTTCATCTTGGGTCTCTTTCTTTTCTCCATTACATTCATCAGCAAAGTGCCCATATTTTTGACAATTGTAACATTGAATGTTACTTTTATCAAATTTCTTGTAACCACCTCTACCTCCTCTTCCACCTCTACCACCCCTATGATTTCCATTGTTACTATTTCTGCCACCATTATATGATGAAGAACCAGTTTCTTGAGTTGAGTTTTTATTACCAGCACTGTTGTTTCCTCCCTTCCCTTTATTCCATTTTCCCTTACCCTTCTTAGCTTTATTTGACTGAGCCTGCAAGGCAACTTCAGATTTTGCCTTAACTGCACTTCTTTCATTCATTCTTTGCTCATGAGATTCAAGGGTGCCAAGTAACTCTTCTTTGGACAAAGTTGATAAATCTTTTGTTTCTTCTATAGCCACTACAAGATGATCACACTTTGGAGCCAAAGATCTCAAAATCTTGGCTACCACTGCTTTGGTGGTAATTACTTCACAACAGTTCTTGATTTGATTCACAAGTTTTGTGACTTTTGTGAAGAAATCATTAACTGTTTCAGAATCTTCCATTTGAAGTAATTCATATTGTCTCTTATGAGTTTGAAGCCTTACCTCTTTCACCTTCTCTGCACCACCAAAAGATTGAGCAAGAATATCCCAAGCTTCCTTTGAAGATTCACAGTCACCAACCTTCTCAAAATTATCAGCATCAACACATTGATGGATTATGAATAAAGCCTTGAAATCTTTCTTCTTTAGCTCTTTATGTGCAGTCTTTTCTTCCTCCGTGGCATTATCTTCAATTGATGAAACACCTTCAGTTACAAGATTCCAAAGATCTTGATAACAGAACACTACTTTCATTTGTTTACACCAATTATCATAGTTCTTTGAATTTAGAATTGGAAGAGTTGCAGGGAAATGGCCATTAGGGTGAGATGTCATCTTCACTTCACTTCAAAAAACACCCCAAGAAACGAACCAGAAGCTCTGGATACCAGATGTTGGAGCAGAATCACAATTCTGCAGGTGCTGCTATCACTTGCAGCAGCAGTAGCTTGCTCTGCAAGCTATCACACTTCACTTTATGAATTGAAATGGTTATGAACAAACCATGAACACACACACACTTTGTTTAATGGAAGAAAATTGCTAAGAGAAAGATTAGAGAAGATGAGAGAAAAATAGAAATTTTATTAAAACACCTTAGGCTAAACCATTTCACTAGTACACATTATATAGCCTAGCTTTACTTGCACTCCAAGTAAGCTCTAACCAACTCTAACTAACTCAACTAACTATTTTCCTCCTAACTGAATCTAAAACATGAAACATAGTACAAACAAAATCCTAACTAACTAATATTCAAAATAGTTAGAAAGATTACTTAGGGAACAAGTAATAGCATTTTAAATTTAATGAATTGAATTACTCACAACAATAGCATCTATGGTAAAGAAGCTCCGTTTTTCATTTATTTGCAACTTTTTGTCTAATATTCCATTCAAACTATAGGATGTATGGTATGCATTGATTTCAATATGTGGTTCTCAAAATTTCTGCTGGTGTCAGAGGTTTCTATTTTTTGGCAGAGCAACTGTCACCAAGACAGTTTTTTCTGTATAGTCTTAGGAATCTGGAGCTGGTTTATGTGATTCTGGAGTTAGTTTTTGTCTGGTCTATCTCCAAATCCTACTTCACACTTCAGCATGTGTGTATGAATTATGAATTAACGGGTTTGCTTGAAGGGACTGTCTTTTCTTTTTTCTTTCTAATTTCTAATTTGTGTGATGGTGTCTGGTGCCGACTATAACCTGAAAATTAGACCATCAACAATTGAAGGATAGAAAGTTGTTAGGTCAGTTGCTTCTTTTGCATGTGCCTTCTACTGTGAGTAATGCTTTTATCAGATAATAAAGTTGGTTTTGATTTGATTGACTGATTGATCGCTCTTTGGTTTCCTTTTAATTTTGGAAAAAAGATTCATAAACTTACTACATTCTTGTTTCAATACTATTAATTGGTAATCACCGTATACATATTGATCACCTTAATTTCTTTCCATTCACATTATAATAATTAATTTGAATCAATTTGTGAACGACCAAAAAATTGTGATTTTGACATGGGTTGGTCCCATATGTTACTGACAATGTAACAAAAAATTAAATGAAGGATATAAATAAACTTTTGGGGTTAATATTTGTATATAATTAAGTTTCCATCAATTGGATGAAAATATATTTAAGATATGTTTATGTTTTCCTCGAAAGAATATTAGAAGTATGGGCATGGCACATGCATTGCTGAAAAAATTGTACAAAATTGATGAAATGATAATATAGTTTTTGAAATGATATATAGTGGGGGAAACAATGAAATATTGCTCCATTCATAGAAGACATGAAGAGCTGTGAGAGGGGCCATTTATAGTGCTTGAATGAGTTGTTTCCCAACTGCAAGAGTTTGGTGACACTCATGATCGATCTCTGAATATTTTTTCCCATGGAGGGGAACGTTGTTTATAATTGTGATATAGTACGTACTTTTATAAACATGGATTTGATGGGTTTGGTTGGTGGTTTCTTTGGGTTACTTACCCTTGCTCTACTACTTACTTTCTATTATTCATTATTAAGTTGATGTTAGTAAAAAAAATTGTGTGAAAATATAGGCAACATGGTAAACTTTGATGTGGATGGAGTTGCTTCCCCATATAAGTGATTCTTGAATCAAAAAGTAGTAAAGAAATAAAAGAGATGAATTAGATTGAGAAGATGAAGAAGGTGCCACTATTAAGAATGATTGATAAGCCAATGAGAAATCACCACAATGGTAAGAAAATCATTGATAAGAACAAGAACTCAAAGAGGAGACCTAATTCACTCTCACAAATATCATATGAGAAAAATCTAATTCATTTCAAAGTTCTTTCAAAATGAGGTTACAAAATGTAAGCAAGACTTTTTTAAACCTAAATTAATGGTGATAAGCACTCTCTAATTTACACATGACATGAATTAAATATAATTAAAACTATTACAATCCCAAATTGAAACAAACTAAGAATTTGTTCCGCGACAATATGTTTTATCACTTTATAACTTGAAAATTTAAGTTCTCGTGGGCATAATTCAGTTGGCATGAACATTACATGCGATATGCAGAGACTGAAATTTGAATTTTGAATTTTTGATACATCTATTTATTATTTTGACAAGATCCACTTATTTATCTTAAAAGGGTAAAAAAGAAACTTCAAATGTTATCCGTGATATCGTGTGACGTTGATAAAGATGTGGCAATTTACATGAATTTTAAATTATGTCAACATTAAACATTTAGAGAATGATCGAATTGAAAATATTGAAGTATTTGATTGAAATTTGTGATGGTTGAAATCTTTAGCCAATTGTTGTGTCTTGGTAACATACTAACAATCTAACATGTGGTTTAAGAGGGAAGTATATTGAAATATTTAGCAAATTATTGTGAATAATTGAAATCTTTAGCCAATTGGAGGTGATTTGAATTTATATAATGTCACATCATCGTTTAACTTCATATTTTATGATAACGTCCGAAATAACCATATGAATGAAATTGCCTGCAGTCTAAACCAGTTTGTAATCCTTGCGAAATTTGCTTTCAATTAATGGAATTGTTTTTACTTTCTAAAAAAAACATATGAATGAAATTAATTGGCGTAGAATAAATATAGACCCTTTTGTGCTATTTTTAAAAATGTCAAAACTAAATTGAAATTTTGGTTACAAATTTAGAGACCAATTCTATCAAATTAAACATTTTTTTTATAAATAACCAATTCATTATTCTATATATTATATGATGCATCTATATATTCCATAGGCTATATATAGTGATGTGCTTGGGTCCATTCTAAACGCACAACAAACTAGAATGTGCCCCACTCATCACCCTTTGAAAATCTTTTGAAATTGTTTTCTAATCTTTAAAAATTCTCCCGGGAGTTAAACAATTATTAAGAGATTTCCTTGCATGAATAAGAATATACTGATTTAGTGTTTGTAGTTTGTGACCAGTTTCTGATTTATTTACTGCCTCGTGCAAATCTGTTTCACCACGCCAATGTCATAAATTAAAATATTATTTTAATATAGTTCAGTCGTTGTCATCGTCTAAATTTAATTCAGTTGGTAAAGACATCACACGTTATAGGCAGAGATCGAAGTTCGAGCTCTAATATGCTAATTTATTCATTTTAAGAAGTGAAGTTATAGTCACTAAGCTACCTAACCTTAAAAAAAACATAGTTTAGTCGTTGGGTAAAAAAAACATAGGTTTGGATTCGGCTTATTCCATTTAATTATATTACTATTTATTTTTCTCTTTTGATTGTAAGAATTGGATTTTTGACAACCTCAACAAGAATGGAATTGGAGCTTCTAAGGATGGACGACAAACTACATTCATGACTACATGTTGGTTCCTCTAAAAGTGAAGAAACAAAGAAATATTTGAGGACGATTTCCAGCGGCCTCATGACCTAGTTCACGTCATTCAAGAGTACTCTAAAGGCATTGATGAGTGTACTTATGGTAATATGCTCCAGATTCCGCAACAAAAGAAGACAGTCTATATTTGTTGGAAGAGACCCCCATAAGGATGGATCAAGCTTGAAGTAAAAATATATTTAAAACTTGGAGATCTGATCGCTCCAAGAATCTGATTCATCGCTCCAAGAATCTGATTCATCGCTCCAAGATCATTAGTCATCACTGATCTGGGGTTTTTTCTGTGTGTTTTCTCCTCACATCTACTCCCTTTTGAGCTCCCTGTGATCTCTCTTCATCCTCACCTGAGGATCCTCCACTTTGCCTTGTTGCTTTAGTTTGTCTGGTTTTGGTTTTTGCTGTTGAAACAGCTTAGTAGTTATCTCCCTTTCAGTGGAAGTTTTTTCTGGTTTCATCTGTTCCTCTCTAATCCAATCTTCATCTTCTCTTGCTTTCCTTTCTTTGCTGATCCTTTTGGTTTTTCCACCCCAATCCTCTTACCAGTCTTGTATTCCCCTCTCTTTCTTGTTCTTCTTTCCAACATGTCTCAGATCACCCCCATCACCGGTAACAGGCCTCCCCAGATTCAAACCCAATGGGAACAGGGTCAATCCTCAACCAACAACTCTGATCATTCACACCAACAGCTGCAAAATACTCAGGTTCCTCAAAATCAATCAGAACAGCAGCCTCAATCACCTCAACAGAACAAAGGTCAACAAGAACCTGCTCCATCAAGAAACCCAAGTTTCTTTGTGTATCCTGAAAAAAGCATTCATGAAGGGATTAATGCCTGTCAGAACAGTATCCTGGGCAAGATAATCACTGCAAAACCTATTCACATTAGTTCTATTCAAAGTGGTCTTGATAATATATGGGGCTCTCCTGAGGGCTTAAAGATCCAAGAAATAGAGAAAGGTATCATACAATTCTTCATGTCAAACAGCTATGACCTAAAAAGAATCCTTCTGGGCAATCCTTGGATATTTAGGAATGCCTGGCTAATTGTGCAACCATGGGACAGACAAGCTGACCCAAGAAGCCTGGACTTCAACCATGCTCCAGTCTGGATCCAACTTTGGGGCCTACCCCCACATTGCAAAACCAAACAACTAGGAATCAGCATAGGAGAATTATTGGGAAAGGTAGAGGTGGCTGATCTATACGAATATCCAGGGAAGAAAGTGATTGTGAAGATTAAGGTGTTCATAAACGTATATCAACCAATATCAACAGGCATTCTTATAGGAAATCAACGAGATGGCACACATTGGATTGATTTCAGGTATGAAAACCTGCCACAAGTTTGTTTCAACTGTGGTTTACTTGGCCATAGTGACAAATTATGCATAAATGAAGCAATCAACATGGAAGATCAGACCCCCCTAGGCCCATGGATTAGATCCAATCAGTATGGTAGAAGGATCATGGATGCAAAGGATAAGAGATACCACAGCAATCCCTCACAGGGCAGCAACTATGGACAATACAGCCCTCCTATCCCTGCCTCTATGTTAGAGCAGATGGCAGCTATGAAGTTAAAGGAAGAAAATGAGGCAGCTGAGCAAAACAAAGCTAAGAATTACCACCAGAATAGTCCTCAAAAGAGCAGTTTCAGAAGACAACCACCTAAAACTGGTCAAGTCAAGCCAGCAGAAAGTATGGTTCTAGCACATATTGAGGAACATCACATGACTACCAAGAGGCCTAGGCTAGAGCAAGCAAGCAACACAGCCACTGACATCATTATGGCAGGACCTGCCCAGCAGGCCAGCCAAAGGCCATGAAGCTTCTTGCTTGGAACTGTCAAGGGTGTGGCAACCCTAGGACAGCTAGAGCCCTCAAAAAGCTCATTGCCACAAATCAGCCTGATATTGTGTTTCTTATGGAAACAAAACAGCTAAGTTCAAATTCCTATTTTTTGTCTCCTTTTGTTAATAACTACAGCTTAAAAGTGGTGGATTGCTCCACATCTGGTGGAGGGAAAGCTGGTGGCCTTGTGCTTATGTGGAATAAGTGTAATATTGATGATTTGAGTATATTGGCATATGATTTACACTACATTGATTGTCTTGTTTATTCTCATAATATTCATTGGCGGGCAACTGGAATTTATGGTTATCCTCTTAATAACCAGAAAATTCTGACCTGCAATCTTATTAATACTCTTGCTAACACTAATAATCACACTAACTGGTTGCTTTTTGGTGATTTTAACTTGATCCTTAGCTCTTCAGAAAAATCAGGTGGCAATCCCATTGACTACAACATTGCTGAAGCTTTTAGAGATAGTCTTGACAACAATAACTTGGAGGATCTAGGATTTAGGGGGGCTCAGTTCACTTGGCACAATAGACAAGATGAGGACCACTACATTCAAGCTAGATTGGATAGGTTTTGTGCTTCAACTAATTGGATCTACAACTTCTCTTATTATCAGAATACCCACCTCACTAGATATGGATCTGACCACTGCCCCATGCTGCTAGAGTTCTCTACTTCCCCACCAAATAGCCATAATTTGCACTGGTATAAAGGAAAAAAGTTTGAACAAATGTGGGTTGAAAATGAGGAACACACCAAGGTGGTTAAAGAGGCTTGGCTGGGGAATAATCAGGACCTCCAAACAAGCTGGAGGAGACCCTAAATAACCTTCACAGTTGGGGCAAGAGGACCTTTGGTAATCTTCCCAAAAAAATCAGAGAAACCCAAACTGAGCTTCAGCAGCTTAATGACCAAAATAATAATGGGAATCTGATGGATATGGTCAGGGTAAAAGAGTAAGAGATTGACAACCTCCTACATCAAGAGGAGATGTGGTGGAACCAGAGATCAAGGGTCTTATGGCTTAAGCATGGAGATAAGAACACTAGTTATTTTCATAAGAAAGCCTCTCAAAGAAGGAAAAGGAACATGATTGAGGCCATTACTGACAGAGAAGGAACTGTGCACACAGAGTATGATAACATTGAAAAGACTCTTATTAACCATTTTAAAGATCTGTTCACCAGTCAAGGCACTAAGCATACCTCTGAAACTGTGGAGGTGGTTAAGGATTGTATCACTGAGGATATGTATAATTACCTTCAACAGGATTTTACTAAGGAAGAAGTTACTACAGCCATAAGAGATATGAAGGGCCTAGCTGCACCTGGCCCAGATGGTATGCCTGCACTGTTCTATCATACCTACTGGGATATAATAGGTGATGATGTTACAAAGGCAGCTCTAAATGTGCTTAACCACAAGGGCAGCTCTAAACCTTTCAACCATACAAATATTTGTCTCATTCCTAAAGTCAATAATCCCACTAATCCCAGTGACTACAGACCCATATCTTTGTGTAATGTTACCATTAAAATCATCACTAAGACCATTGCAAACAGGCTTAAGATGATCCTCCCAAAGATCATTAGCCCAAACCAGAGTGCTTTTGTTCCTGGGAGACTTATTACTGACAATACTCTTGTGGCTTATGAAGTGTTTCACCATTTTAAACACAGCACCAGTAAGAAAGGTTATATGGGTGTGAAAACTGACATGGCGAAAGCCTATGACAGAGTGGAGTGGAACTTTCTGCAGTGTACCCTTGAGGCTATGGGGTTCCCCCACAACATCACTGACACCATTATGGAATGTGTCTCAAATGTCTCTTTTTCTATCCTCATAAATGGGAAACCCTCTAATTCTTTTACTCCTCAAAGGGGGCTCAGACAGGGAGACCCCCTTTCCCCTTATTTGTTTATTATTTGTGCTAACGTCTTATCTGGCCTTATATCTAGAGCTCAACATCAGAAGAAGCTTCATGGTATCAAAATAGCCCATAGTGCCCCTGCTATCAGTCACTTATTATTCGCTGATGATAGTTTGTTTTTTTGTAGGGCTAGCAAAGCAGAAGCCCAAAAAATCAAAGATGTGATATTTGAGTATCAAGAAGCCTCTGGGCAGCTGGTAAACATGACCAAATCTGAGATCACCTATAGCAAACTCACTCCTCAAACTCAGAAAAATGAGATCCACTCTATCCTTCCTATGAATGTGGTTCCTTACTTCTCTAAATATCTGGGTATGCCAACCCACGTGGGCAGGTCTAAGAGGCAAGTCTTTGATTTTATCCGTGACAAAGTTTGGAAGAAGTTAAAGGGGTGGAAGGAAAAGCATCTCTCCTTTGCCGGCAGAAGCACGTTAATAAAAGCGGTTGCCCAGGCCATTCCCACTTATATCATGAGTTGTTTCTTATTGCCAAAGAGCATGTGCAGGCACATTGAAAGCCTGATTTGTAAATTTTGGTGGGGTAACTCCCCGGACAATAGTAAAATACATTGGGTTAATTGGAAACAAATTTGCAAAAATAAGAGCCAGGGTGGACTTGGTTTCAGAAGCATTAGGGATTTTAATGAAGCATTGTTAGCAAAACAAGCTTGGCAATGCATCACCTCTCCGGACTCACTCCTAGCAAGGATCCTCAAAGCCAGGTACTTCCCAAAAAGTGACCTCCTACATGCAAAACCCAGCAACAACATGAGCTACACTTGGAGTAGCATCCTCAAAGCAAGCTGGATTCTTAGAAAAGGAGGTTTATGGAAGGTGGGTAATGGTGAAAGCATAAATATCTGGCGTGATAACTGGCTCCCTGAGCAAGCTGGGCACAAGATCTGGTCTGTGGAAGATAAAAGGGTCCCTCAAAAGGTGGTCAAAGATCTAATCCTTCCCATTTCACAACAATGGAACACTAGGCTGGTTAAGCACCTCTTTCTCCCCTTTGAGGCTAATCAGATCATGAACATTCCCATTATCAACACAAACTATCCAGATGAATTCTATTGGCCAAAAACTAATAATGGTGCCTATACTGTTAAATCAGGATACCATGCTCTGCAGGATTGGAAGCAAAAAAGTTATGATCCCTCTACTAGTGAGCCAATTGAATCTAATCCAATCTGGGAGAACATTTGGCAGCAGCAGATCCCTCCAAAAATGAAACACCTAATGTGGCGTCTAATTCAGAATGCGCTCCCTGTGAGAAGTAACCTTACCACGAAAGGGATAAACTGCAACCCCCTGTGCCCTAGATGTAATGCAAAGATCGAAGATACTAATCATGTGTTCAAAGATTGTGACTGGGCAAAACGGATTTGGTTTGCTTCTCAACTCACTATAAGATTTCAGAATCACTCAAAAAAGAGTTTTGTTGACTGGGTACTAGATATGTTCGCCCAAAATCAGGCAAAAGACAACCACATTAATTTGATAAGCTCAATTTGCTACCATATCTGGAGAGCTAGAAACATGCTTACTTTTCAACAAAAAGACATACCTGTCATGATGGTGGTGACGAAAGCAAGTCAGGACCTTGTGGAGTACAAAAAGCAGCTGGAGAAAAGCCCTTCGATCCACAGAGCAAACGGTTCGACTCGCAGTAACGAACTAAAATGGAGTCCCCCTCCCTCAACCGCCCTAAAAGCCAACGTGGATGCTCACCGTAAAGGTGATGGCCGTTGGGGTTTAGGGTGGGTTGTGCGGAACGGTGACGGAATTTGCCTCGGAGCTGCGACCCGAATTGTGAAAGCTCAAAACGCGTTGGAAGCGGAAGCGCAGGGTTTGGTAGAAGTCTTGCGCTCGATCCACCGGTTCTCTGATCACTCTATCATTGTTGAAATGGATTCTAGCTCTGTGGTTAAAGCTATTCAGACGAAAGAATACCCTAGGGTTTATTGGGGTAGTATCGCTAGGAACGGGGGGGATCTTTTGTATAATCTTCCTTATGTTTCTGTGTGTTGGGGTAGACGTTCAGGGAATCAGGTTGCCCACCTCCTTGCTAGATGGGCTTTTAGTCAGCCCAATGATGGATGGCTAAACTCTGTACCCCCCCATATTGTATCTCGTATCCTTGCAGATATGGGTCTTGCGTAATTTTTCCTCAATAATTATATTTGATTCAAAAAAAAAAAAAAAAGTCCGAGGGTATCGGTGTTACAATGAACTCCTCATTAGTTAAGTAAAATGATACCAAACATGGTCCAACATTGCTATAGTTTTCTTCACACAACCAATGACACACTCCATTCATGTAGACTTGGGTGCCTTCACCATAAAACAATGAATACGGCATCATGTCAACATCAAGTTCCCTCCACGAGTTACTTGTTAGACTATATATCTCCCAAAAGGGTTCAAAACCTGTGTAACTCAACAGGTCTAAATCTATCATTTCGTCATCGGTGTCGTCATCGGATTCAGCCAATGATTCTAAAGAAAGATTTACAAACCGAATAACCTTGTAGTCATCTATAAGCGGGTCATAACCAAATCCGTGAGCATGATAATGAACACACAAATGAACATCACCCAGATCCTCATCTGGGATAGAATACTCAATGAACTGTGCATCCTCACTGTGAGGAAGGGGCTTGATTGTTTGGGTAGCTGGGTTCCACAATACAATGTTGTCACTAGCCCCATAGAGACAAAGTGTGCCATTAACACTACCATAACCAAGAATACATCTAGTATGAAAACGGTCTCTAAATGAATTTGACCAATCTAATTTAAACTTATTCTCAAACCTCTCACCAGAAAAAGAATAGAAAACTTCATCATCATAGTTAAAACAAGCCCTTAGGATGAGAGATGCTGGGTCATTATTATAAGATAAGAATTTGTTACGGAACATGTTCATGAAGTGATGATTTTCAAATAAGAGTGACCATGATTTTTGAACACATTCAAATCGTTTCAATGACTTAAGAGGTAACTTTGATAGAATTGAGTAAGAAATTTCATCAGGTATGTAGTTGCTCACCTTTTTGTTTGCAGCAGCCATTGATTTCTTCTCCATTTCGTTTCCAAATTGCAATGCTAAACCCTAATTTTGAATATTCTAAAGTGTTTTGTTTCACTGTGTCTCTTGAGTACTTATTTGAGTTTCTATCTTCGAACAGTGTTTTCCTAGAATCTATTGGTCTATGCCTGCCGGTCACATGTCATAACTTATTTATTTGTAATACATATAAGCTCTCTTTGGTAAAGAATAGCGAATAAGATAGCTGATTGAATTCACAGTGTTTGGTAAAATTAGCGGTTGAACTAGCTTATAAGTATGAAATGACATAAAAAATATATGTTTAATTAATATTTTATTTTTCAAGTAAGATGATAGAGGTAAAATTGGAAGAAAATATAATAAGCTATAAGCTCATAAGCTACTTGAAATAGCATTTGAAAAATAAGCAGTAAGCTAGTAAAATAAGCTATAAGCTCTTTTTTAAAAACAATTACCAAACAGAACTTTTAGCTTATAAGCTAAAAGCTATAAGCTATAATATAGTTTATTTGGTTTACCAAACAGAGCTATAGTTGAATTATGTGCCTTTTTTTGCTCTTGTATATAGTTCTCATACCACAATATTTTTGGCACATACAATGAAGTACTTTATGAAATGAAATTATTTGTTATGTGACCATAGCTAGCCAAGCATGTTTTTGAGCCATCAAGAATTGCAGCTACTGCCAGTGCTACAAAACTTGAATTTTTGAAGAAGTTGGGAACAGACTTGACTATTGATTATACTAAGGAGAATTATGAAGAATTTACAGAAAAATTTGATGTAGTGTCTACACCAAGTCACCAACAATATCGATGTTGCCGGTGGTACTAGGCGTTATGGACAATATGACTCTATATTATTATGTGTAAATTTTTCTTGTAGAAATGCAATATATATATATATATATATATATATATATATATATATATAGTTGAAAACTCAATTAATATTTCTCTTAATCTAAAAGCAGGTGATAGTGAGAGGGCAGTGAAGGCTGTTAAAGAAGGGGGGAAAGTTATGACTATACTGCCGCCCGGAACACCGCCAGCTATCCCTTTCATACTGACTTCAGATGGAGCTGTAGCAAAAGCCAACCTTACTTGGAGAGTAGCAAAGTAACACCACAGTACCATCTATCTCATGGTTCAAAATATATTCATACAACACATTTTAAAGATCCTATTTACTTTTAAAGATTTGAGCACAAATTCACAATCACAACATGAAAGATCATATCATAAAAAAGGAGCCATTCAATAAGGGAAAAATGTGAATCATTTCATTGATACAGAAACCAAATTAGTTTGCAAATAGAAATAAAGTAAACAAGGTAATCTCCCAACAATTAATTACTTACTTATTCCTTCAATTGGAAGAATGCCGCCATCCTTGTATATTATTATCCACAGCCTAGTATAAGGCTCTTGTTTGTAACCAAGCTCCCGAATCATTTGGGTACTTAAATCAAGCCAAACTATTTCTTCATCTTTTCTTACGAAGAATATTTCTCCTTTTGTCCCAACTATGATAGGAGGCTCAACGCAATGCAATGGTCCAACAATAAAGAGTTTAGTCCATGATTCCTTCATACCAATTTCACTCAAAATTGATATGTGACAAGTAGTCGTCTCTTCATGATATGAGATCAATGCAAGGGACTCATTTAACACCGCCAAGTTTAACCACGATGGCGATACTTTAACATCATCTACATCTGAGGGTATCGGTGTTAGAAAGAACTCCTCATTGCTCAAGTAAAATGATACCAAACATGGTTCAGTGTAATAATGTTCAGACAACCAATGACACACTCCATCTATGTAGACTTGGACGTCGCCAGAACATTGCACTGTATACGGCATATCAACATGAAGTTTCCTCCACGAGTTACTTCTTAGGCTATATATCTCCCATAAGTGATCACAATCAAGTTCTTCCAACCGGTCTTCATCATCAGGGTATGAATCTACAGAAATACCGACATAACGAATGACCTTATACAAGGTTTTAAATAAAGGTCCGCGACCGCGAAAACGGCCGCGACAAAACGGTTTTTGCAGGTGACGATACCGTTACTGTGTATCACCGTTTTTATATTAAAGAACAAATTGTGATTAATTCACACCGCGACGACCGCAATTAATGTCGTAACACCTGTACCGACCGAAATCGCGAAAACCTTTACGTAACCGAGACGCGACCGCGACCGTTTTTTAAAACCTTGACCTTATAATCATCTATAACACGGTCATAACCAAATCCTTGAACATGATATATAAAAGAAACATCAGCCTCATCTGGGATAAACATTTTAAACGACTCAGTCACGCTATCAGGAAGGAGCTTGCGTGTTTGGGTAGCTGGTGTCCACAATACAATGTGTGAATCATGCACAGATCCATGGAGACAAAATGTGCCATTAATACTACGAGATCCAAAAATATAGTTTTCACATGAATTTGACCAATCTAATTTAACCATATTCTCATACCTCTCACCAGAAAAAGAATAGAAAAGTTCTTGACGGTTTTTAAAAACCCTTAGGATGAGAGATGATGGGTCGTTATTATAAGATAAGAAATTGTTACGGAACATGTTCATGAAGTGTTGATTTTCAAATAAGAGAGACCATGATTTTTGAACACATTGAAATCGCTTCAAAGATTTAAGAGGCAACTTTGATAGAATTGAGTAAGAAATTTCATCAGGTATGTAGTTGCTCACCTTTTCGTTTGTAGCAGCCATTGATTTCTTCTCTATTGAAACTGAACTGGTGGCAAGAGACTGAGACACTGGTTGTTTTTTTCCTGTGTTTTGTTTCGTTGACTTTTGAACTCTTAAAGGTGGCATTATTTAGGAGTCCAGATCAACTCCATCTGCTTGTTTCATTGACTTTTATTTCATATAGATGTTTGCCATGTGGCAATGAAAGTTCTTAATGGCCTAGATTTAATCTTAAAAAATCAGGTTTTTTTATTAAGAAAAAAAAAAGTCATGTTCCATGCCAGACATTAATGGAGTGAAATGTCAAATACCCCTCTGAAATTTGAAAATTGTCAAAACACCGCATAAATTTGTAAGACGTCTATCACATACCCCTGCTCAGTTTACTCCGTTCCGTTTATTGTGATCAAATGACATTCTTGAAGCTTAAATGGCAATGATTCTTTAAACTTGGAAGTAGAAAACAACTAAAAACATTTTTTAAAATAAAAGAAAATACAGAAAATCGATATTCTATCGAAATCCAAGAGGAGTTAAACATGAAGACAAGTGGTCCAGCAAGTAATCACACTGAAGTTAAATAGAACAAATAACAAATTAGCATCAATAAATGAATATATCAGACAATTGCCGAGACATCACAATCCTGGAATCGTAGCAGTCTGAGTTCTGTTTTAGTGTGCTTGAGCGAGATACAAACAACCGTATTTCTTCTATTCTCAGTAGACGATTTATTTTCGTCGTTTAATGCTCCGACCATCTCAACTCCCAATATTTTCAACTCAGACTGCAAGGATGTGCATACTGTGCGTCTTCCATCAGTATTTAATTGCTCGTCTCAGTCTCAGTACCGGTACCAAATTTGTTCAGCACTATGTATCCGCTGGATATCTCCACAATCATTCAACACCTTAACACACCGAAAATGCACTCACGCTAGGACTATCGTTGTGAACAACAATCTAGAGGAATTGCTACAAAACATAAATAAATGACATGTAAATTAAAGTAACGGTGTCTGACATTCCACCAGCCAACTTCACAGTATCACAAGATTGAGTAACTGTCTTAAATAAAAGTTCAAATATAGATTTGTTGTTCATTAGATTATCAAGTTTTTCAAATAGAAGTTATTTCAACATAAAACATATGATGAGCTAGCAATAGTAACATTCATGAAGCTTGAATGTGATCAATAAAAGTATAATTTGTTTAACTAACCAGACATCCATAAGTGATGATGTGTTGAAATTAAACTACTTAATTATCAAATGATGACATTCTTGAAGCCAAAGGGCATATGGCAATGATTCTTTTCTTTAAACTTTTCCAAAAACCGATATTCTATCGCAATCCAAGAGAATTTAAACATGAAGACAAGTAGTGGAAGTGATGGTCTACAACACTCTATAGACAGTTCAGCCAGTAATCGAACTGAAGAACACTAGGCATATACTGCAAATAGATCTCATTAAGACATCACAATACTCGAATCATAGCAGTCTGAGTTCTGTATTAGTGTGCTTGAGCAGACCATATTGCTTCTATTCTCAGCAGACCATTATTTCCGTTTTTGAATGCTCCAACCATCACAGCTCCAGTCTGAGATCTGAATGCTGCTAACAACAAAGCACTATTTTCGCCTCAGGCTGCAAGTATGTGAATTCTGCATGTCTTCCATCATTATTTGATTGTCCGTCTCAGTCTCAGTGCCGGTATACCAAATTTGTTCCTTAAATTAAACTAAATAACATGTATCCACTGTATATTTCTGTTAAAGTACAGCTAATAGAAAAATGATAGAGTGAATTCAGTATTGTTCACTTAATAATCAAAATCTATTACATCAAGCTATTTATAGAGGAAGTAGTCTTGCATTATAAGCTAGCTATACAAGCACATATGCTAGCTTTACCTAAGGCAGTTACATACAGTTACAATGGCCGGAAATAACAAAAAATGAAAACTAACACTATAACTTGTTGACCAAGTTTCAAAAGAAGCTTCTTCCATGCTTTCTGCTAAGTATCTTAACAATTTCCACAATCATTCAGCACCTTAACACAGAGAAAATGCACTCCCTCTTATACTATCATTGTGAACAACAATCTAGAAGAGTTAGAACAAAACAGAAATAGGTGACATGTAAATTAAAGAAACGGCGTTTTAGCTTCAAATGACATTCCACCAACTTCAAAGTATCACAAGATTTTGAGTCACTGTCTTAAATATCTACCAAATGCAGCTACCATTCCCTGTCCTTACTTGGGTTTCTAGAGATGGAGTACCACCTTAATATTAAGATTACTAAACTGCTAATGTTTTCAACTCCATGAAGATGGAAGCACCAAAGCTCAAGGTGACACTTACAAGTTACCTAAAATCAATTTGTACCAATTAAAAATAACATTAAAATCACTTTTACATGAATGTAACAAAACATAAATCACTCAATCAATTCTGCTGATCACCATAAAACATACACTCAATATAGAAATTAGAACTCATAAAACATGGCATCCTTTGAAATAAAAACTGAAGAGTGAAGAGTCTACCATGAGAAGAAAAACACTTAGAGTCGTAGCCAAGAAACACGCAATCGAATTTACGCTTATTATATGATGTTATCACTTATCAGACCCAACAAAAAACTCGTTGGAAGGTAGGTTAGGTGGCTGTTTGAAAAGAACGGTACATCGGATAACATAATTGAGTGACGAAGGAACTACATTGAGAGACTTAAGAAGTAAATTGGGAAATTCGTAGAGACCATCCGGTCCAAATCCACGTGAACCGTGATACTTGACAAGACAAAAATCATAATGGAATTCAAAATAAAGGCGACATGAAGAAGAATAGTTTGTTTGAACTAAGCCATCAAGTTTCAACAAGCCCATAATATTAATCTGGATTTGGAATGCAAAAAGAAAAGATAAAGCAAAAACCAGAAAATTGAACATATATATGGATACATATGGCTGGCAAAATGAAATAAAAGTTCAAATATAGATTTGTTGTTCATTAGATTATCAAGTTTTTCAATTAGAATTTATTTCAACATAAAACTAGAGGCCATTCAATAAGGGCAAGATGTCATTCATTTAATTGATACAGAAACCAAATTATTACAAGGTAATATTCCAATAACTACTGAAATAGAGTAAACTACAGATCTTGGTGAACAAAGAGAGAAAAAAAAAAATTAATCACCTATTCCTTCAATTGGAAGAATGCTTTCCTTGTATACTATTATCCGAGTACTCCGACTCCACGGATCAAACTCTCCTTTGTAACCAAGCTCCGCAACTATTTGGGTACTTAAATCAAGCCAAACTAGTTCATTATCTTTTCTTATGAAGACTATTTCTCCTTTCATTCCCACTCCAATAGGACGCTCAACACAAGACAATGGTCCAACAATTAAGAGTTTAGTCCACGATTCCTCCAAACCGAATTCACCCAAAATTGATATGTGAAAAGTAGTTGTGTTTTCTTGATATGAGATCAAAGTAATGGACCCATTTAACACCGCCAATTTTATCCATGTGGATGTATCAACAAAAGAATCATCTACATCTGAGGGTATCAATGTTACAAAGAACTTCTCATTGCTCAAATAAAACGATACCAAACATGGTCTATTGTCTTTGCACACCCAATGACATACTCCATCCATGCAGACTCCAGTGCCGCGACTACAAAAACATGAATGCGGCTTGTCAACATGAAGTTTCCTCCACGAGTTACTTTTTAGACTATATATCTCCCAAAAGGGGTCTAAGTCTAAACCTTTGTAACTCGACGGGTCTAAAGTTACAATATCGTCATCGGTGTCGTCATATCGTTCTAAATGAATATTTACAAACCGAATGACCTTATAGTCATTTGTAACAGGGTCATAGCCAAATCCGTGTTCATAAAAAGCAACAGCAACATAAGGATAACCCAGAGCCTCATCCTCATCCTCATCTGGGATAGAACCCTCAATGAACTGTGACTTACTGTCAGGAAGGGGCTTGATTGCTTGGGTAGCTGGATTCCACAATACAATATCGCCATAACTCCCATAGAAACAAAGTGTGCCATTAACACTACCAGAACCAAGAATATCAGTAGTACGAAAACGGTTTTGAAATGAACTTGACCAATCTAATTGAACCTTATTCTCAAACCTCTCACCAGAAGAAGAAAAGAAAACTTCTTTACCTCTTTTATAACCCTTTAGGATGAGAGATGATGGGTCATTATTATAAGATAAGAAATTGTTACGAAACTTGTTCATGAAGTAATGATTTTCAAATAAAAGAGACCATGATTTGTGAACACATTCAAATCGTTTCAAAGATTTAAGAGGCAACTTTGATAGAATTGAGACAGTAATTTCATCAGGCATGTATTTGCTCACCATTTCGTTTGCAGCCGCCATTGATTTCTTCTCCGTCGCTTCCAAATTGCAATGCTAAACCGTAATTTTGAATGTGCAACAAGAGCGAAGATATTGTTCTTGTTCTTTGAATGCTAAGTCTTTCTTTTCTTGGATGCAAGTTTTGTTGAGTTGAATCAGTTACCGTTAGAAAACGGTTAGAGGAAAGAGAAACAGAATTGTGAATGAATGAAGAAGATAGATTGATTCTCATTAGATTCAAAAATGGAAGCTACAAGTATTTATAGTTACATCTATATTAGTGAGACTTATTATTACAAGTTCACAAAAGAACTAATCTACTGTAAAACTACTCTAATTAGGATTAAGTTACTAAACTCCTTACCTCAGCCTTAATGGCACATGTTAACATTTTTTTTTCTTTACAAAATAGTAGTAAATTTGTAAATAGTTAGACTCACTAAATGTTACTATATTTTTGCATCCTTAGGTGGGAAATATGTTTGTGTAGATTTTATTGAAGTTTCCCCATTTGTAGAACTGGAGTTAGAGATTTTACAGTGGGACAAACAACCCTCAAAGCTGCTTCAACCAGAATGGCCAAACTTGAGAAAACATTTTTCGACAATCAACACATTTTTATACTGTTTGCATTTTGATATTTTTGGATTTCTAGCACAAAAGGCTGAAAAACCTTTTGAAAAATGTTCAAAAAATCATGTATAGGTAATGTTTTGTAGACAAACTCTATGATTGTAATTTTTCAAAAATCGAATTTTGTTATACAAAAAGATTTTGTGACACAATTTGTTAGCGGTCTATTTTTTATTCATATGTAACTATTTTATATATATGAAAATAGAAATAAACGACATGTATTTCAAAAAAAGAAAAGAAATAAATGACATGTAAATAAGTAACAGCGTTTTAGTTTCAAATGACATTCCACCAAGTCCAACTTCACAGTATCACAAGATTTTGAGTCAATGTCTTGAATATCTCTACCCAATGCAGCTACCATTCTCTCAGTTCAGATCGGGAATTTGAGAGGATGTCCTTACTTGTTATTTATTTATTTTATTCGTAAAAATTAAACAATTTTTTTATATCAATAATTTATTGAAAATCTGTTTAATTTAACTTTTTATTTTTTTGAATAAAAAATTTAAAATAAACTAGATCAAATAATACCTATGTCTAATAAAAATAGTGCGTCAAAAAAAGTCTAATAAAAAAAAAGATATAAGTACTAAATTATTCAATTCAAAGCTTGCAACTATTGAACAAAATAATACTAAATGAAAGCATATGAAAACACAAGCTAGATTCAAACTTTTGAGTGTCCATGAATCGTTTGTGTTGTTTGGTTTGATGGTGATGTCGAGTCCACATTAAATATCTATCTTTTTTTTATTATTTTGACAAGAGAAATCTATGCCTATGCAAAAGGAATATATCTTTTTTGTGTAGTATTGTTTGTTTCAATTTTATTTAAGCTATTATGAAAATTAATTTATCAAGATTTGAATTCAACTTTTTATACCTAAAATTTGAAATGAGATATAATTATTTTTTAAAAAAAGAGATATACACAGATGATAATTCAAAAAAATAAATAAAATAAACAACCATAAAGATTAAATGATAAACCAAGAAAACATAAACTTTAAATAAGAAAATGGTTTTTTTTTTCTAAACTACCCGACAACTAACTTGTACTCCATATTATATTTATTTAGACTCAAGATAAACAAAGATAAAGATATACTATAATTTTTTTTATATGGATAAAGATTCCTAGTTTTGTGGAGATCCTTAACAAACTAAAAATAATAGGGTTTATAAATAGAGTTAGTGTATGTTCACTCTCTACTACTACTTAATACTTATTATTCAAATCAATTTTCCTTTATTTTCAATTTCATTCTTTGATTTCTAGCTAGGTACGGTAAAAAAATGTGGCGGAATATATTAATCGCAAGTACAGTTTTTATTATTTCTGCTTTATATGGTTGGTTGTGTTATAATTATTTCCCGATTGCAATGGTGCTATTTTGTTTGTTTTTATTATTGGGGGCAGTGCATGGCAACCAAGGCAGTGACAATGAAGGCAGTGACGATCAATCTAGCAATGCTCAAGGCAATGACAACGAAGGCAGTGACGACAATGATCAAGGCAACGACAATGATCAAGGCAGTGACAACGAAGGCAGTGACCACGATGAACATAACAATGCTCTAGCTAATCACAATCAACAAAATTCAAGACCTAATGGATTCCATGAAGAGAGAGCAATTCAATCTACTAATAAAGAGATTACAAGATCCGCAATTATAAGATTATTGCCTCCGGTTAAAAGTTTTCTTGATGATGAAAATAATAAAGATTATTGTCCTATTTGCTTGGATGTATTTAAAAAAGGAGCATTGATTCAACCTTTTAGAGTGTGCAACCATGAATTTCATGTCTCGTGTTTATTCTTATGGTTACATGATCAAGGGAAAACTACTTGTCCGGTTTGTCGCCAGGATTTGTAAGTTTAATAGTTAATCATATAGAAATTAAGTTTTTAATTGATTTTTTTAACTATTTTGATCCGATTATATCTAAAACAATAGTTTGTAAGTTTATTTTCTATTTGTTAGATTATTAATGAAATTCCCTTAATTGAAATTTTTTCCAAAGATTTATTTGTGTACATTGTATTGTATCATGATATTGTTGTTGCTGATGACTATCACATAAAATAGGAGACGTATTGTCACATTAAACTAAAAAATTATCCGTAATATTGCGGCATATGATTTTTATAATATACATTAGTTGAATTCTATATGATCCTTGTTTTGCCTCTTGTGTATTTATATGATATTTGAACTGTTGAGAGTAATTCAATTGTAGCCAATGTCAGTTAATTAGTGTAGTTTGTTACTTGTTGTAACTATAATAATTAGTTGCGTTAGTTATGTTTGTTGCAGTTAGTTGAGGCAATTACGGGTGCGTTTGTTTTGGATTTTTTTGAAAATAGATTTTGTAGTGTTAGATAATTTTGTGTAAAAAAAATTTACAAAGAAACTTTTTATTAAAGCTTCAAATGAAAATTTGGTTTGAATAATTATTCTTAAAATGTGATTTTAGGCATTTCATCATTTTATTGAAAAAAAATTTGGATATCAAAATTTCAAAAAAATCATTTAATTTGAAGCTATTTCAAATAGATTTTCATAAAAATCATTTTTGAAATACAACTTTTTCAAAAAATTGTGATTTTGACTATGTTTTGTTCTTCAATAATGTATGTTTATGTTATATGATGTCAAAATTAGTGTTTCAATTTAGAAAAAATGTATATAAAAAAACTTACTGTATAATATTTTAAAAAACGGTTTTACAAAATCCATTTTCAAAAATACAAAGAAAAAATCTATTTTTTTAAATCTAAAACAAACGCACCCTACAAGTATGGCTTGTATCACAAGTAACTAGCTATAAATAAGTGATCAAAGTGTAATTTTGAGTTAGAGTGTGAAATCAATAAAAATTCCTCTTCCACTCTCCTTATGTTTTTTTGTGTTCCAACATGAACTTCATCTCTTGAACTAACATATGGACTTGTACTTTTTGGTTTTATATATCTTTTTTATACCTTGAGTTCAACAAGATTTTAACGGGTATTAGATATACGATAATTCCCATTTTTTTCGCTAGATACGGTTGATATATTGTTATTTTTGTTAAAAAAACAACAACCATATCCATATCTAGGGCTGATTATTTTGATTTATTGTTATTTTAGTAATTTTACTTTTACACAAAGTAACTTCTTTTTGTCATCGCAGTAACATATTTGTCTAAGAGGATACTCTGGTCAGTAAAAACTAAAAAAAAAAATTAAGAAAATAAAAGAAAATAAAAAAAAAACTTCTTTTTGAATCACCAACCACTTGCACTATAATAATAGGATCACTTTGTTTAGCATCTTATTTGAGGTTACACTAATATAGAAACACATAACAGTTTAGTCCAAATCATTAATAAGCCAAATATTCAAAAACGTTTCACCGTAAGCGAACCACTCCCTATAAACATCCAAGTTGAATTTAATTGGACTTTTTTTTTTACAGAAAATTAGAGATCGTACCTCAATTCAAGGTAGAGAAGAATTTAGAGGACCTTAGAGCTCAAATAACATTTACGATTTATTTCAAAAATCTTTATTTTCATAATTGGACTTTGAATCCAAGTACTAGCTATTGTTTAAAAAAAATGGTTATTGGACTATTATGTAATTTCCATTTTAATACGTTAACTTCTATTTCTATTTCTATTTCTATTTTGCATTTGTTGCGTTGGAAATTTATAGTTTCTAGAATATTCTCTATTTTGCGTCTACATCAACATGGTTTATGGTAAGAATCTCTTTTGTCATGGTAAAGGCTTCACTATTGATACATGTTATTTACTTTTTTGATAGACGAAATGATAAGTCAAACTCACACACGTAAAGTGAAGGATCTAGGGTTCGAACCCTGGTCATAGAGTCTGACACTAACAATTTCGACATTTCTACCTGTTAAACTAAGGATTTATGGACTCAATTCACATTCTTTAACAAAAACATAAACCATAAGGATAAATATACAAATTTACAAACATATCTTTAAGAGATTTATTACTTCAAAAACATACAAATACACTTTTAAGAAACCAAAATAGTATAAAATTAAAGCCATAGAAGTTGATATGCCTGATTAATCATGCTCAAGGAATAGGATGTATAACAATTTTCCCAATAGCTCTATTAGTATTGAGATGAGAAAATGCTTCCACAGTCTGAGAAAATGGAAAGGGACTCTTAGGATCCAATATTGGCTTCACCTTGCCACTCTCCAAGTAAGGTTGCAATTTCTCTAACAAAGCTCCATCTGAAGTGAGTCCGAAAGGGATAGCCGGCGGTGTTCCGGGCGGCACTATTGTCACAACTTTTCCACCTTCATTAACTGCCTTTAGCCCCCTCTCACTTTCACCTGTTTTTAGAACAAAATTTGTTAAACTGAGTATTCAACTATATTGTATTTATACATGAAAAACTTACATATGATAAAGTGTATTAATATAGATTCATGTTCAATCAAAATATCTTACCTACTGCATCATACACCACATCAAATTTTTCTGCAAGTTCTTCATAATTCTCTTTAGTATAATCAATAGCCAAGTCTGCTCCCAAGTTCTTCAAAAATTCAAGTTTTGATGTGCTAGCAGTAGCTGCAATTCTAGATGCCCCAAACACATGCTTGGCTAGCTATAGTCACACAAAAAATAATGACAACAACATTATATACAAATTGTATTACAAAAACCAACATATACTGAACAATGGAGGAGTTAAAAGTTAAAACTGTTCATGAGAATCCGGGTTTGATTTCTGGTTGGAATAATTCTTAGCCAGATTTTACATACCTCCTAACTGAACTTAGGATTACCTAGGTCACCTCCGTGAACCGGGGGGTTAACTTAAAAAATTAAAAACTCAAATTTCTTGCTAGTATAAAGTATCTTTAGATAGAATAATTCAAACGTGAATAACAAGCGATCCAACTCCACCGGCACCACCAAGAACAAGTATAGATTGACCAGAAGAAAATTCAACTCTTTCAAGTCCTTGATAAGCAGTTATTATTGCTAAAGGGAGGCTAGCAGCTTCAACAAAGCTCAAATTAGATGGTTTGTGAGCAAGTACTTTTTCTTCAGCAACAGTATACTCTGACAAAGAACCAACAGTTTTTGGATGGTCTATAGCTTTCTCATTAATATCACCATAAACTTCATCTCCAACCTTAAATTTTTTCACTTGATCTCCCACACTAACCACCACACCAGCAACATCATATCCTGGCACAGTCTTCATACCACCACCATACAAAAGAACAAAAACCATGTTAATTTACAAGTTTAATTTTAATTTTCATACATTCTTGTCGATGTAAAACAAGTTATACCATCAACAAATTACAACGAATCATAGATATAATTTTAATGAACAGTGTTAAAACTCTTAGGAAGAGTTTCTTTTTGTTTTCTTTCAAAGCTCGATGAATTAGTCTTCACAGTTGCAAATGATATTTATTTTAAGACAATATAAAATTATTTAGCTTTTTCGTATAATACATTTGACTAATTATTTTATTCTACTTATTTCTCCCCTACAATAAATAGTTTATTGAGGTGAAAATGGTCTTTAATTGAGAAGTGATATAACATATTGATTTAATAGTGAGACAATTATTAATTACGAATAAAAATAAATTTGTGTACGGTGAAAAACTTGTATGCCATATTAGACAATAATCATATAATTAGATGGCAAATAAAATCTTACTGGCAAAGGAGAGTCAATGTCCTTAAAATAACCAAGAGCCCTCTTAGTATCTACAGGATTAAGGGCTGCAGCCACAACCTTGATGAGAACTTGATCTTCCTTAGGGTGTGGTGTAGGTACATTAGTATCAAACTTTAGATTTTCTTCTATGTTACCATATTGAGAATAAACCCAAACTTTTGTATTAGATGGAATATTAAGTGTGTTTGCCATAATCACTTCCCTATTATAACTTAAACTTTGTGTTGATGATTGTTTGTGTGATGATGTTGATGAAATAGACTACTATTTATAATAAGAGTTGTATGTTACTATTGTTACAATAAATGAAAAAGATAGTTTCAGAATAATGAATCCATTCCCTTTGTCTACTTTATGGACCAAATTCAATGAGCATGCATGTGGATGATTTTGGAGCTAAGTTCATGAAGTGATGTCTATGTTTTCGTTATTAGGGGCAGCTGCCCCCACTGTTTTTTCTTTTATGTGTTGTAATCATTGAATATTAATTTTTTCATTTATGTTGTAATATTAATTTGAATTGGTGCAAACTCATTAAGAAAAGATAAATTTTAAAGTTGATCATGATCTATCCGTAGACTGATACTTAAAAATGTTCAAATTCTAACAACGATAAATGCCGTCTCTTGAAAGTAGAGGTTAATGGTTCTAATATTTTTACAATCTAAATAATTACTTGATTGATATTAACAAACATCAATCAAATTACCATCTTGGGTGCAAAAACAAAAAGGGTTATGAGTTTTTACTTCTTATGAGTATTATTGATCGTTGTTAGAATTTTTAATATTTTTTAAGTACTAGTACTAGAATATTATAGACCACTTATAATTGTGACTCACATAAAACAAAGGAAATGAGGGGAGATGAGGAAAATCAAATTTGTGATTTGCATATAGTTTCAATCATGTCCCCAAAGGTGTAGCCCAGTAATAAAGGGCAAGGACGTTGAAAGAGTTAAAGAAGAAGATTCAAGGTTCGATTTCTGACTATTAACATTTCGTCCTCCCCTGTAACAATATATATACTAAACACTAACATTTGCATAAAAAAATGGCTCTCCAATTACATTTAGAGAAGAAGTTGCGAATATTTTCAATCGATAGATTAAACTTATGCTTCTGCTTGAAAAAGTTATAATATTTTATCAATTTTTAGCCTTCAATTTTGTAATATTGGTGAATTTTTAAATTTGAAAAGTATAACATCCTCTGAAACAAACAAATCTTATTTCTTAAAATATGAAAATTTGCAAAATTCAGAAATGATAAAGTTTTCATCATTCATCCATTGTACACTTGACACATTTAGTACTTATAACTAAGTGAACCTAAAAAGGATGAAACCAGAGACAAGAGAAGCTAAAGCAAAGGTTACAAATGCAAAGAAGGACATAGCAACAGATGCATCTGCCATTTCAATGAATTTGTGTGCACCATGTTCAATCCAGTAGCTTTTGAAAAGATGAGCTGCAGTTGCAGCTGATGATGAAGCTGACATTAGGACATATGCCAAAGTCTGCAGTTGAAAATAAATCAATCATCACACTTGCTTAGTATGCAAGGATAGAAAAAAAAAAATATATATATATATGTAAGGAATAAGGATATTTAATAACACATTCCTAATCAATCAAAAGTTTTTAGTCCGCGTGGATCGTAAATCTACAAAAGATATTTTACAAATGGATGTAAAAAAATTAGCTTCGAAACAAATTTTTGCCAAATGGCAAAAAATTTTAAATGAATATCTTAAAGACTCAGAAAATGATTTTTCCCAACTATCTCACTTGTGAATACTTACGGGGAAAAGAATAGAATACCGAGAATGGAAAATGTTAACAAAGTGATTGTCAAACATGTTCTTTCATTACCAAGAGCAAGTCATACCACAAAATTTTTAGTTGAAAAAACCAAAAGCCAAATAGTAAAATTAGTTTGTAGAATATTATATTAATTCAAAATTTATTAAAGATCACTGGCTTATTTACCTGATCAATAGCAACATTGAAATAACCTTGAAACTTGGGGTTTATAGTGTGATTTTTTGTGATCAAGTACTTCACTAGATAACAAATTTGCAATCCAGAATACACAAATCCAATCACATTTGCTGAAAAAATATACCTGCATAATGACACTCAAACCAAAATCACACACCAGGCCAATTAATTTAAACAATAACTATTGCAAGATATAGAAGAAATAATAATAAGGTGTTTGAATTGACTTATTCGAACATTTGTTATCAAAAGTTTTTAGTCCGCGTGACTTGTGAGACTATTTAGGAGAGTGTCTGGAAACAGTTTATGACATGTCCAGGAACTGTTTTCAACTTGTTTCTATAAGCTCGCTAAGATAGATTATGAAATCAACTTATAACTCATATAAAAATAGTTTGACTTTATTTTATCTATACATAAGCTCTTATATAATAAGCTCTTATGCTATAAATATTGATATTCATTTGGTAGACTAAAAAATTTGATAGTTTGATTTTATTCGAACATTAAATCCAGTTCTGAAGTAAACAAATAAATAAAACGCATACAAAGAACATTGGTAACAAGGTTTAGCTAATTGTACTTATGTCTCCGATGGCAAATTGCTATACCGCAAGGCATCTAAGGAAAAAATTTCCCTAAATTATGTCATGTGTCATTGGTAGAAGACTTAACAATATAACTTTTCTGCCTATGCATCATGTCCAGCCATAAGTCATCGTTCGATTTTTGGCTAGAATTAGTGCATAGGAGAGGATTTCAATTTCTACGAACACAAATCTAACTACTATATAATAGAAGGGAGTAAGAAGAGCAACATACTTGAATTCATCGTAGTCATACCAACGAAACTCGTATGGAGTTTTAATAGAGAATCCACTCGAGAACCAATTTGTTATCTCCTCATTTATCAAAACTTTTTGCTCATTAGCAGCCAACATAGAGAAAGCAATCAAACATAACACAAAAGCAACAATCCTAATCCCCAACAAAGCCATGTACCACTTCACCTCTTTCTTAGACCTCAAGAAATTGGAAATTGCCTCACTATCCCCACTTGATTGCTTGGGATCTATCATTGTGATTTTTTCCTCCAAGACTTTGAGTACTTCATTGTTCTCTTCTTGTGTTTGTTCTTTTGATTCATCTTTAGTATCTAGAGTTAAGCTTTCAATGCTACTAGTACTCATAATGTTATGTTCAAAAATCAAAGCCTTTGCAACTAAAAACACACCTAGTTGTAGTTTTAGCTTCCACTTTGTGTAAAATGAACACTGCTTAAAAAGCATGCTGCTTTCTAGCACAAAATCTATTAGGTAATATATATTAAATACAAAATGTACCCAAAAAAAACTTGTTATTTTTTTATTTGATGAAAAACTATATAAATAAAAAATATCTTGTTATACTTTTAAATTATTGAGAGGTAACCAAAATAAAAAAATTTGAGAGAAAAACTAAACATTCTTATTTTATTTTTTTTATTTTTCATTAGTTAATTTTTTTGAGATAATCTTATTTAAGACGGTGTGGAACATTATGTGTGTGGACTTTTTTAACTGCAATTTGAACTTTGATTCACATGTTGTAAGAGTCAAATTCCTTCAGAGACAACCAAACACAATTGGTATCAAATACTCTTATTATTCGGTTAATAATGATTTTTTTTATTGTTCATTGAAAATGAAAGTGTATTTAGTTTAATTTGTATACCTCTTGACTTTTGGTGTGTATTAAGTGGTGTCCATGGTACTTGTTTTTTTTTTACCGTTTTACTTAAGAAGTAGAAATGACCTTGCCTTTTCTTCTTGATGGAAAAGAAATACCGTTTGGCCATAATGAGAAGTACCACAACCAATTCCATATACAAAAGATGAAATAATTAGAAATTTACCTAAGACTTTTATTGGATATACTATGCAGTATATAGTACTTAACATTCAATTATTTCACGATACATCATTTTTTATATTTAGAAGTGAATTTAAATTTTAGATTAATTTTATTTTACAAACATCGGTACCTTCTTTTTCATGGATATCAAAGAATTCTTCATTTCTTTTATTGCCTGAAAAAATTATGTACATAACCAACTATTTTCACAATAGACAGCAGCCTCGCCTTCAACCGTTTTCATCCGTCCAAGCACTTATGCCACCTTTTCCTTGCTCTCAAACCCTTTAAGCTCCATGAGTCTTTGTCGCACCACCCCTTCTAGTCGTGCAACATTCCTCCAGTGTGTCCGATAAATCCTCATATGTCCACCTATATCTATTCATATGCCGCCCTTCGGTTGGTCCACTCCTTAGAAGACAACAACATCAATTTCCTAATGCCAAAGGCTAATAATGATTTCTCGTCCCTCCTCGCCCCTTCATCCTCTCCCGAATGTGCGTTATTTAATTCATAAATAATATATTTGTGTCACAATCTCATATTATAATATTGTGGGTACTAATAAAACTATATTTTAGTGAAATTTAACTGTCCCAATTGTCTGGTTATTGCACAAAAAATCAAGTTCCTTTTGAATGTCTTTTTCTATCAATCAAAATTATCGCCATAGAATTATCGCCGTTTGAACCGAACCGGACCGGTCCAAACTGTTAAACCCGCAAACCGAAAATAACCAAGTAAAAACCGGTTCGGAATGGGCCTGAAGATTACACCCATCGGTCAGACCGGTTCTGGGATTTGGGCCCGAAACCGAACCGGCCCGAACCGATGCCCACCCCTAGAATTGTGAGCTAATGAAGTCGCTATTTTTCAAAATACACTAGCTGAATAGCATAGCATAGCTGCCATAGCATAGTTTGCATATAGTAAAAGGTGCCTTTTTACAATGTGAAAAGTACGCGAATGTCTTTTGGATATTGTGGTTGTTTGTTCATTTTACTTAAAATTTTAAAACTATCATTTGAGAAATGGGATAACAAAATATAAATGTTTACTTTTAGCTTATACAAGGGTCAAATGATTAATTTAACCACAAATATCTATCGACAAATTATTGCAGCATTTCTTTAGTGCAAGAGCCCAAATCAGTTGTGAGTTTATTCCATCGTGAGGCCGAATTATTCTTAAATGGGAAAAATTTACCTTCTACCCCTACCATTTTACCCTCACTCTTACTTCTAAGGCTTGTCTCCAAGACTAAGGTAATTAACCTTACGCTCATATGACAATTGCATGACCAAGGGGGTTTATTAGCCTTTTAATTTAACACATGGGAAACATAAACAGCATTGAATTTAGACAGGAAAACAAAATCAAACCAAACAACCACCATTTTCTAATTGTATACCGGTTTAATAAATACTTTATCCAATTTCTCCCAGATTATTATCTCCTTGTTTACAACACGTAGTCACCTAATTTTGGTTTAATCCATCCAACTTATATTATAAACAAATTAATACAGTATAAGATATGTAACATACTCTTTTCATCTTAGTTGGTAAAACTCGTGTAAATTATACTCCCTTTGAAAGGGTCGAATCAAATAAGGAATGAAAACCATGCAAGTTCATTAGATTCACATGAATTCCAATTCAATAATGTTTTTTTGATATTTCATATTTCTATGTAACATTCCAAAGTATTTTATTTTACATTTTACATTCTACAGATATATTTATTGGTAGCTAAAACCTTGTCGCAAATCACAACCCAGCAAAGAATTCATGAGCTTCTCGATATCGGTCCAATACAACATTAAAGAGAGGATGGATAGGTTCTGAGAGATTGGAGTAAGGGCCCATTACTACCTTAGGCAACGGTGGAGAATCCGGGCGCTTTGACCAACTATACTGGCACAATGACAGACCACTTAAACAGTAACATGAGTGATAGTGATCCCTGCGTTTACCTGGTTTGTCCCTTAGTCCACCATCTTGTTCCTGCATCAATCAAGCACAGATTAATGGTTGGCTGAGGGTCAAAGAAAAACAAAAATCGAAGCATTTATAATGAAATGCAAAATAAATATCCCAAGAATTAGTCAAAACTCAAAAAGCATCATTCCAACATGTGATGCTTATTATTTTACTCTCAAATAATACTTCGATACTGTCAGTTTCTACAGTTACATAAATTTTACATATCCACCTGCTATCCATCTGGATATTTATATAATATAATGTCAAGTGAATCAAAACAAATGTTCAAAATCTTGGTGACGATGCAATCATATAAACCAGAATTTCCATTTCAAGCTATCAAGGGATCAAGATTGTCTTTGGAAAGAAATTAAAAACACAAAGATCAAGACATGAACCAATATACACAATATAAACGCAAACCTGAGCACATAAGAGAATATATTGTTGTAAGGCCATGCTGTGAAAAAGTGGTTCACTTGCTCTCCACTCATTAATGAAGTTATAACCAATATTTTTAAAATCAGGTGAATGGGATTCATTCATGCCTGCAAGAATTAGAATTTAAAAGTCAAGTGTTAATTCCATGAGAAATGAAAATAAAAGGATATGTAGGTGTTAAAAGAGAAAATTTATATGTCGTGATTGAAGAACTTTTCATGTGTTTCCTATACCTTCATGCTTAATACGGCAAGTAGCATGACCTGACGTTCCAGCCAAACTTTCCTTTTCTTCATGTACATCTGATATCGTAGAAAACTGTGATGCCTCTTCCATTTGTTCATCCATGATAGAATGTAATCTTTGCAATAGTGCAACAGCACCTCCCTGATTACTTTCATGTTTTAACTTTTAAGCCAACTATATCACAAAAAAGACTGATGAAAAGAATATAAAATTTCAATTACCTGCCAAAATGAATAGCATCCATCCACCAATTTATTTGTTCTCCCTTGAAAGCCACACTCCTTACCTTGCCGAAACACAGCCCAATCCTGAAGAAAGGAAACATAGTTTATATTTCATACAACTTAGAAAGTTCCTGCAACTAGTTGGAAGCCACTAAGAAAGGAGCAATACTCTTACAAGTAAGCGAGGCAGATCCAAGCGATTAGCCTCACCAATCAGAATCATTGCAGCCAACCCACAAAAGGTATACCTAATAAAAAACATAAGTAAAAAACTTAGATGACTTGCAAAACCTCCTTTTCTTTTTTATTCCAAATTATATCACTGTGAAGAGGTATAAAAGAGAAATGAGAGAAGGGCGGGAATGAAAGTATGGTGATACATACCCACCATGAGCCTCAGAACCCGGCTCACCAGCAATGCCTCCCTCATATGTTTGACAGCTGCAAAGAAACAACATAGAGAATAAAACATATGTTACACAACAAATAGTAAACAGTGTGCAATCAATTATTTTCCTTTTCTAGTTGACCATAGAACTTTTTACACTGCACGAAACTCAGTTTGACAACCGTCGAATAGGAGGAATAAAAAAATTGGAGGACACGATACCAAGGCACCAACATTGTGGCAACCAGGCCTCAATTATTACTCAATATTATACTTAAAGGTCCCATTTAAAGCAATAAATAGTTAATGAAAAGATGACAGTTTGCCTTATTGCCAAAACCATTAGATTAGCAAAAATGGAGAGTTCAGTACCCCTAGCCGCCATGCCACCAAAGTCACGACTAATCCCGCTTTTAATTGTTATCAGTGTTTATAGTTTAAAGGTCCCATGTGAGGCCCCACATACTTAATGAAGAGATCATTAAAAATGTTTTCTCAAATGTCAGCATAATTTGAACCCTTGCAAATTGATCTTAATGAAAACCACTTAAGAATCAAAGCAGTAGGAAAAAAAAGTGATGAGTTTGACTTGCACAAAGTTTCTATTCTAAACATTGCTAGTGCTTCTTGAAATTAACCTCAAAATGTTGCACAATCAAGCTTGAAACATACAACCAGATATAATTCCAAAATTAAAAGTTCTTCTTGAAACTAACCTTAAAATGAAGTCTCCAACATTCTTGATCAGCTCTTCATCCAAAATATTCAGAACACTTGCGACCTGGCTCCAATAAGATTCCCAATGTTAAAAGTGTCCACCTCCAACAACGAAAACAATAGAGGCTAATGGTGTAAAAGGTCTAAGTTAGCCGATAGCTTTGACATACTGTCATTCCTAACTAGTAATATGTTATATGAACCATATCTACTACAGTTAAATGACCAGTATAATAACTAGTAAAAGTGTACAACTATACATGATGCTGATCTAAAAAGTGCAATGTCTGTGCATATTAACATATCTACACACAAGCATGTGTGCAAGAAAGACACAGATACAGGGAAAACCAACTTACAGAAATGGCAGTGTAGCAAGATCGAGCATCAATCTCTCCTTCATCGTGCATCCTGAATAAAGAAAGCATTTGATAATTGAAAATAAAAAATAATGAATGAAAAAAGATGGTTCCCCAAATAAATTCTGAATGTGTCAACAAAATAATTGGCATTAAGAAATGCTTTTAACACTCTACTCAAAATTACACCATTTAAATTCGTGCAGGAAATAATTAGCATTAAGAAATGCTTTTTACACTGAAATGTTACATGCAGTTTGGATGGCAGATTTAAATTTTTGCACAACAGATCCCACAAACATTACCAAATCAAGATATGCCATAACTCATGTGTGTGAATAATCGCAGTATGTGCAAGCATTGTCTCTTCAAAGTGACCAAATACAACTAATATGGATATGGGCAGGCATATCAATCTAATTTCTTATCGTTAATTGAAGGCACAGAGATGAATAAGATATCAAACCTGAATCCCCCATTTGGCTGTTTCATCCGCCGCATAAACCCATACAATTTATCTCTGAGATGAATAATATTTGTTAGTACAAAAGATCAATTCCAAATGTACGACAATAGTACTCAACCAAACAAAATATTGCTACAGCTTGCTTTGAAGAGCATAAACTGACCACCTATTAATTGATGCCAAAGCTTTATCACCACCCAAAGTAATAAGCGTATTGACTGCAGCATATGTTGTGGCAAGATGAGGCATCTGAAGAAGATTTCAAAGATGTTATAAGCATTATGCTTTTTGAACAATTGAAGAATATAAAGGAAAGACACAACATAAAATTTTGAAAAGTCTTGTAGTCCTTCCAGGAAGTACTGAAGTTACAGAAAAAAAGTTGACCCAACAAATACACGAATATAAAGTACTGCTTGACTATAACTCAATCAACAAAATTAGGGAAATGGGATAAAAATAAAGCTGAAACTAGTTCAACTGAATATGGTTCGAACTCAAACACAACAGCCTTCTTACGCCGCATATGACTTAACTGAACCGCAAACCATGATAGTAAACCACCCTTTGACATATTTTCGTAATCTTTGTAAGAGAAGGAGCTATATATAATATATTATATAAAATTATGGGGGATATTATACTTAAACCTAATCATGGTACTAGTTTCTATTCATATGCATAAGAACCGGTAGCAAGAGTCAATAAAATGCAGTAAAATAGAGAGAGAGAGAGAGAGAGAGAGAGAGAGAGAGAGAAGCTAAGGATAAAATTCAACAAAACTCTAGCTTGATGTCCGACTAGAAATAGGTAAAAAAGTGTAACAGTTGCTTGCCTGGCCAGGTCCCCCAGCATATCCACCATTTGGATCCTGTTAGCATTTAAAGAAGAAGAGATTTATATGGGGGTAGAAATGAGATAATGAGAATAATGTGACAATCCAAGAAAGAAACCCTTTATGAAATATGATTGGATTAAAATGGAAATTTGTATTAAAGACACGTAAAATGGAAACTTGTATTAAAGACGTGTAAAATGAAATATTAATGACATCGTAAAAATATTTTGCAGAGACGTCTATAATCATATTTCACTATGGTGTCATGCATAATACTGTTTTCTAAAATAGATAAACAAATGTCTACTACATTGAGATATAAGAATTGAAGGGATACACACAGTCAATCTAAACTAATTTTACACTTCCAATAAAAATCAACTATTTTTCCACATCGCCCCAACTTTAATAGGTGCATTTTGAAATTGATGGTATGTCATGGAAAAAGATAGTCTCTCTTGATATCATTGTAAACCTGATTTAGATTGACAATGTATGTTCATTAAACTCTAAGATATAATTAAATGTCATCTGAATAAAACTTTTGTATAGCAATTAAAATCAAAAATGAAAAAAACAACAACTCATTTCTCTGGATTGTATGCTTTCATCCATTCATTAATCATAATATGTCAAGTGATATGAAAAATAAAAGAAACCTGGCAACGGTTAAGAAAATCAACGGTATTATCTTCAAGTTCATCATCAATAAATTCTCCCAACAAAGCAATTGAATGAATAATCCAATAACACAACCACGGTCGACTGCACCAAAAACCACAACAACACGTCATTTTTTTTCCAAAAATAAAAAAATGATAACGGAATTTGCAGCAATCACAAAATAATCAAAATAAAAAGTAATAGATACTTTGCATCTAAGCTAGAAAAATTTGAACCGAGGTAATGAAGTCCTTTAGTAAGATACTCGATGTGTTTATCTCGCTGCACCTCCAACCTGAAACGTGCAAATATGACTGGTGAAAATAAAGAAGATAACCAGCACAACTAACTCTTAACTAACTATGACCAAAATTTATATCTAATCACAGAAAATTATTGTATGCTCCCTCTGTTTCATAACAAGTGTCGCTTTACTTTTTCAATGAAACATTAATCAACCAAATTTACTCCTTAAATTAACGAGTAAACCACCAAATTAATCCCTAATTTTATAGAACACTCTCAAATAGGTCCCTGGTTTTATGAATATTAAAAGACGTACTAAAATCTGTCAAACTTTAATCACATTAGTCCTTCTCAAAGTATCGTTGAGACTAAATTGATAGTAAGTAGGTAAAATTAGGGACCAAATTTATAGTAATTTGTTAAAATATAAGGACTTAGTTGATAGTAAGTAGTTAAAAATAGGGACTAACTTGATAATTTAATAGAGTCAGCGAACCTTTTTATGATATTCATATAGTCAGGGACCTATCTGAAAGCGTACTACAAATGTCAGGGACTACTTTGGTGATGTGATTTATTTTACTCCTAAATTAATACGATGTACATGATTTTCAAGTCATTATAATCTCACTATCTTCCATTGTTACACTTATCTATTGATTTATATTGAGAAATTGAAAATGAAGATAACTAACTTAACTAACTATTAACTACATATTAACAAGATTCATATCTAATAACAAGAGAAAGTTAATATATATGAAATTGAATTCTGAAATTGAGAAATTGAAAATGAAGAGATGAAATGTTACATGAGGGATTGAGCGTTGGGAGGAATAGTGGCGAAGAGTTGATAAATCTGAAATACTTGTGATTCAACCATCCATTGATCTCTCTGACTCACCGTCGGAGATAGTGCCTCCTCCGCCGAAGGTGGTGAAGAAGTAGCCATCGGTGACACCGTCGGTGGTTTGAGTGAGTTAGTTACTGAACTTGAACGGAAAAGTTCGAGAAGAGAAGCTTGTTTGTTTTTCTCGTCTCGAGAGTTATGGGCCGATGCAACGAGAATCCAAAGTGGACTTTTACTTTTGCCACCCTATCAATTGGTGGCGTGCCCTATACTTTTTTCATTTTATGTTTCCGCTATTTATATAGAGCACTGTGTAAGAATGAGTAATTTTTTATAGGGGTGGACAAAACCGGCCCAATCCGATTGAACCCGAACAGCCCGAACCGAAACAGCAAGATCGGGTCGGTTTTTGTGGACCCGCGGGTTGGAAAAGCTGAAAGTTCGGTTTACTATAATTTAAACGGGCGGGTTCCGGTTGTGAGGTTTGGGCCCAATGGAACCCGAACCCGAACCGAATCTATTGTATTTATATTATTTTTTTTTATTATTATTATTATGTTATAGCAGATCAAAAAGCCCAATACTTAAGTTGGCCCAAATAAAAACCACCCAAAACAAACCCTAATATTTCTTCTTTAAAAAGACAATGTTTGCTCTCTTCATTATTGTTCTTCCTTACCCTAGCAAAGAAAAGGAGCAGCGGCGGCCAGAGTCTCTAAGCGGCGGCCAGAGTCTCTAATGTCTTGCTCTCTCCCTCTGTCTCTCGTTACATCTTCTCTTTTTTGTTTTTTTCATGTTCTCTGGTTTTGTTTATGTTGTGGTTGTTGAGATTATATTTTTGTTTAGATCTGTTTGCTAGATCTATTTTCCAACTCTGTTTTTCTGTTTGCTAGATCTATTTTATGTTGTGGTTGTTTATGTTTTCTAACTCTGTTTTTCTATTTTGAAGTTTTGTTGTTGATGGAGTTGCTCAGTGAACAAGCTTTTTTAAAGAAGTTTTGATGATTCTCCTGAACCGTTTAAGAACTTTGTCAATGATCTACAGCCAAACTTAATTTTTCCATCAAGTCGTGCATTAGCGAAAGAGTGTTTGAGATTTAAGTTTTTAGGAGAATCATCAAGATCTCCATCAAGTCCCCTTACTGTGTTTGATTTTTAATGAAAAATCAAGAATATGTAATATTTTATTTCTAGTTGATTTAAATAATTTTGAAATATTTATTTATTGCATTTTATGTGTTTCTTGGACGTATGATTTAAAATAACTAATCTAACAATTTGTAAAATGTTAAAATCCAGAAAAAAAGAATGAAGTTTGGACAATAAATGAGACAAGAGAAAAAAATAATGGCTCAACAATGTATGGCAAGTTTGAAGGCCCAGAATAAGGAAAAAAGAATGAAGTTTGGACAAAAAATAGACTAAAAGTAACTAAATCGTATTGGGTAAAAAAAATTACTCCCTCCGTTTCTTTTTAAGTGTCCATTTTGAATAGTAACAACAAATTAAAAAAGTTTATTTTTGCACCTTATTTTCCTATTATACCCTAATTCTAATTCACCAACAAAATCCTATTTTTTTGCACACACTTTCTCTTTCCAATAAATTTAATATATTATGCACACAAAAAAACAAAATTTAATATGTTATGTACAAAAAAAAAAAACTTTAGTTTTCTAAATATATAGCATTAATTAGTTTTATTGAAAAAAATATGAGTAATTGACAAAGGGTATAATTGACAAATCGTACCGTTAAAACACCAAATGGACAGTTAAATAGAAACGCTAAATTCGACGTTTTTGGACACTTAAAAAGGAACGGAGGGAGTAATATTTGAAGCAAACCGGTTGAACCGGACCGAAACCGACCGAACCGGTGAACCCGAAAACCGATAAAACCGAACATTAAATTGGTTCGAAATGGGCCTTTATATCCCAACCGTTGGTTCGTCCAGTTCAGTGGTTTGAGCCCGAAACCGAACCGAACCGAACCGGTGCCCACCCCTAATTTTTTAGTATTGTCCTTCACTATTTAAGTCGGTGGTCAAGTCCTTCTGTATTAGTCAAAGGTCTATCAGGTGGCCTATTTTGATTGCCTTTTGTGCCGTCAAAATGGTTATAAATAGACACCTTCAGTTTTAATGAAGGCTCACACCTCTCATTTTTTTCTTTTGTTTTTTCTTTTTTGTTACATTTTTTAGTAATGTTAATTTGCTGATTTTCCTGTCAAATGTTCATTCGCTATTTAAGTAGGGATGAAGAAAAAAAAAATAGGTAAGGTATTTCTAGCGGGTTAACTCTCGTGCGTTGGAAAATTTATAATTTTTAACTCATCTGCTAGGTACGTGACAGACACAATTTATTACCTAATTAGCAGACATAAATATTTTGACAATTTTATAAGGTGGAAGAGTAACATGGTAAGGTGGTAAAAGTAAAATCCTCTAAAGTGATGACAAAAACTATTTAAAATTTACAAACATAAATATAAGATTTCGAGTGAAAATGTCAAACTTAGTATAATAATGATATTTGTAAGTTTAAAATTTAGTTTGTCAATATCAATAAGCTATAATCCTTGATTGAATCAATAACAAATTTAAGTTCTGTTGGTTTTGTGTTTAGAAATTTTTAAACACCAAAATTAGCTTCTGATTTGAGTTTTAAAATTTAATAAAATAAACCAATTTCATTCATGAGTTATGAATTTTTCAAAAATTAAAATCAGTTTCAAACATGAATAAATATTCATTATAAACATATCTTAATTTAAATAATTCATATAATTAGGTTTGAAAAATAATTAAAAAGTACCATACTATTATTAGCATTGGAATTGAAAGAAAAATAGAAATGGTGGGTTATTATTATTTGTTTTAACAAAAAATTGTTTTGGAATTATCAACATAGTGTGGCATAAGTGATAGATATTTGGGCCCCTTAACTATTTAGTTATAGGTTCGATTCCTGGCCGATACGTATGAAAAAATATTTATTGGAAAAGGTCAACCCCTTAAATGAATCTCAATTACCTCGAATGGATTAGTCTATGCAGTTGCGCGTGGATAATAACTTAAGATTAACTTTGGATGAACTTTTTAGTACATATTTATTTAAATATATACCAATACATTTATTGAAGTAGATACTTGTGATAGATTTATAAATAGTATTTATTAATTTTTTTTATATTAAACATTATTTATAGATCTATTAAAATTGTCCACATCAACCATGTACAAGCACCAACCAAGTCAATCCTTTTACAAAGACTTGGCCCCGACAAAAATATAAGATCAGGATAATGATTCAAATGTAAAGTAAGTGGCAAGGAAGTTCAACTTTAAACAGTTACATGTACAAAACATGCAAATACTTTTATTGTAAAAAAAAAATGCAATTACTTAAAATAGAATGATAAGAGTGACACATAGGCAATGAAAGTGATACTTACATAACACAAGTCAACAATGCTGTGTGACCCAACAAATAATAGATCTCTTCGTAGCAAAGGTAATGTATGGCACCATGTTACCAATCAAGTGGATAAATTCATAATGCTTATTACTACTGATTTTTTCTTCTTTTACATTTACTATCGGTTTAATCTGATTCGGGAATCAATTATGTATTAAGTGATTCCATCCCTTCCAATCATAGTTATAAAAATCGAACTATGATCCTCCCTATCAAGTTCAACATCGATTACTACTAAATCAACTAACGATTATTTCATTACTACCAATTTGAATACTATAGTTTGGATAAAAACTTTACCCTGATAAATTCATATTAATGTCGATGGTTTTCATTCTAACGGCAATGGCACTTCTGCCTCTAGGGATTAATTTATGACCACCATGGCCAGATTTTACTGCAAAGTTAGCTTTAGTAGTTTCATTTTTGCTGAAATGTGGACTTTACACAGTTACAACTAGCAGAATTTTTTATCAACTCAATTTGTCAAAATAGTGGTTTTATATCCTTTTTGAGGCCTCAAACTATAAAGTCACAAAAGAAAAAAAAAAACTATCATAGTATTGAACTACTCTTTTTGTTAACGGTTTTTAAAAAAATAGTCTTGATAATTTGGAGTTCGATTGCAGAGTCAATGTCTAACTTAAAAGTTATTTTACCTTTAAATTTTGTTTATTGTATAATAACTATTATTTTTAGGTGTATTTTGTGTTTAAATTGTTTAATATATTTGTTTGGCTTCTTTAAGGAAAAAAAAAAGAAGCATATTAAGTATTCATTTCTTTTTGGAAAAATAGTTCGACTAATGTTTACCATGATTTGCAGCCAATCAAAGCTAGGGTTTATAGAGAATTCTCTTGAAAATAATTTTAGGCATTGAGGATTGATTCATCACTTTGGGAAATACTCATCAACTTGAATTGTTTGGACATGGGAAGAAATTCGGGCAAATGATAGAATTAGATTGAGGTTAATTCTTACAATCTCTTTGGAGAGTTTCATTGTAGCCGAGTACTTTATTTGACAGTGGAACAGAGAGCTGCTCTCTTTTCTATGTTTTTTTACCGAACCGAGTAAACAATCATTTTGTGTTGTATTTACTTTTTTCTGTTTATTTTTTTCGTAATTGTTATTGCTATTTTCGCTGATTTGATTGCTTAATTGATTTACTCCATACATCAAGGTTATTGGTGTGATATTTACACATTGACAACAAGAAGTAAGTTTATATTCATAAAAAGTTTATATCTATTAATTTATTTAATTAAGTACAATTAATTTTCTTAATAATATGAAATATATTTATAAAAGTCACCAAAAGACAACTTTTGTACTAATTTATAACTATTTTTAAAGAGACAATATCATTAAACACAATAAAACTAATTAAATTTAATTACATCACCAAAACCACAATAAAAATATATTCTTTTTATATTCAAAACTACTACTCTTTTTATTTATTTATTTAAAGTCAAATATTACTCAAATAATTCCAACTATAATCTACCTATTTCTCTCCTTCATTTCTATTTTATTTCTTTAATATAATTTAATGATTAAAATTTTACCTTTTAATTAAATAATAAGTGGATACAACCTGAATTCGTAATTTTTTTTTTACAAAGGCTCAATCCTTGCATATAATTCAAACCTAAATTAAATAAGTGGATATAATTCGCACCCCAATTCGAACTTCAATGTAATATTTTTATCAACTGAAATATGATGATAAGGTGATGGCTTTCATTCATTTCTATTTTATTTTTTTGGTTTATTTATTCATTTATTTCTCTCATATGTGAAATCAAAATTCATTTCTAATATTATTTCTCTCATTCATATGTGAGACTAAAAATTGAATTAGAATTTTGTATCTACATATTAAAAAGAGAGTAAAGGGTAAAGCCTTCCTCAGCTCAGCTGGTTATTAAGTTTGTCATCATAAGGTATGCTGTCATTCACTATTCTGTCTACTCAATTTTTACTATATAAACCCCCCTCTTCACTCTTCACAATTCATCACTAACTAACCATATTCTTCTTCTCTCTAATTGCTATAGTTTTCATTGAAATTGATTGAAGATGGCTATGAAACGTGCTGCTTCCACCTTGATCACTACAACTACTTCAAGGATTTCATCACTCTCTTCATCTTCTCCTTCTTCCATCATCACCAGAAATCTTCATGTAAGCTCAATCATCTTTTCAATCACTAATTATTCATCTTAATCAATTATTGAACAATTATTCATGTAAATTAACAACGCAAAACAAGCTTTTGATTTGGTATCTGTAAAATTTATTTGCTCTTGCTTGCATGCATCATGAATTCATGAATTCATCATCCGTGACATTCACGCGATGCTTCCCCCTTTTTTCTCTTACACATGTCACATATATGACTCATCTAACTTTTCTCTACTCTGTCCTTTTTCTTATATTTTTTATTATTATTTATTTTATTTTTGTTTTGGGCCATCATTACCCATTTGGACTTAGATTTGTAAAAAGCCCAGCCCAATTTTGTTTTGGGTTCCATTCTCGCAAAAGTATAGAGACTTTCTTTTGCACGCGCTTTCCGCTACTTAAGTAGCAGATGAGGTTATAGTGAGTAGTGACTAAGCTTGTTGATTAATTTTGTAGTGTTTATTACAATTAGTGGTTGAATTGATTTATAAATATGAAATGATATGAAAAAGATATAAGCTATTTGAAGTTGCTTATAAAGAATGATACAACAAGCTATTTTAAAAAAAATTATTAGCTCGTGAGAAAAAATTGTTACCAAACAGGTATATTTATGTCGTGAGCTTATAAGTTATACGTTATAAACTCAACTTTGTTTTGCCAAATAAAGTATAGTTAATTGGTCCATTAGTTGGTTAGTCGAAAGGTCGAACTCTGGATCACCAGTGTCCATTTCCTGATAGCCAAGACAATTTTTTTTAACATAAACATTGTTTTTCAATCAAAATAAGGGTGTGAGTGTGGATGCATAGCTTAATTAAATCTAGAGGAACTTATATATAAGCCATTTCTATGATGAAAGAGGAAATGAGGGAAAATTTTGCACAAGCTGGATAAACCTTCTATTTAGAAGAATTTATAAAATAAGCTAAAAACAAATTTTCAGTAAATTGAAATTGTAAGTTTGTAATAAGATTGTGAATATTCATATAAATAAATGAATAATCATACTTCACTATGTCATGATTTTATTTATTTATTATTGAAAATAGGCCTCTGGTGGAAAGAAGAAGATTGTAGGTGTTTTCTACAAAGGCAATGAGTATGCTGCATCGAATCCCAATTTTGTGGGATGTGTTGAAGGAGCATTGGGTATACGTGAGTGGCTTGAATCACAAGGACATGAATACATTGTCACCGATGACAAAGAAGGACTCGATTCTGGTTAGCATTATATTGAAAATGTTGTTTAATCTACAATAAATAACACATGCTAATTTAAATATTTAATTTCTTTTTCAACTAATGTTACATATTTGTTTTCATGTGTAAGCATGTTAGTTTTCATATATACTTATGATGTTAAATATTTATTTTAATGTTTACTTTCAAAATTTGATTTACTAGATTTTAAAAATATGCAGACAATATCTGAAGTTTATGATTGCATTGACTTATGAGTATTTGTTGTCTTGTTACCAGAACTTGAGAAGCACATTCCTGATCTTCATGTCCTGATATCAACACCATTTCACCCTGCCTATGTCACCGCGGAAAGAATTAAGAAAGCTAAGAATTTAGAGCTGCTTTTGACTGCCGGTATCGGTTCTGACCACATCGATCTCAAAGCTGCAGCTGCTGCTGGTTTAACAGTCGCAGAGGTCACAGGAAGCAACACTGTGTCGGTTGCTGAGGATGAGCTCATGAGAATTCTTATTCTGACGAGGAATTTTGTGCCTGGTTACCATCAGGCTATTACCGGAGAATGGAATGTTGCTGGCATTGCACATAGAGCTTATGATCTTGAAGGAAAGACGGTTGGAACGGTTGGTGCTGGACGAATTGGGAAGCTTTTACTCCAAAGGCTGAAACCCTTTAACGTTAACCTTTTATATCATGATAGACTCAAGATAGAGCCTGAATTGGAGAAAGAACTTGGAGCTACGTATGAAGAGGACCTTGATGCAATGCTTCCAAAGTGCGACATAATCGTTATCAACACCCCTCTCACTGAAAAGACAAGGTATAATTTTTTAAGATTGAGACAAGGTGTTTTATTCTAAGAATATTTGAATACTTTGATCATTTCACATTAACGAGTAGTGATAGTTAGAACAACAGCCCTGGTTCAAAAGTAAACTGAGAAAACACGATATTTGATCACGGAGCTCGGCCAATTGTGCCTAAGTCTCCGATTATCAGTATTATGAGTCATACCCAACAATTGTTAGATCACAAGCACAATGGAAGCTAAACACACACACACAAGACTTAACTTGTAATGCAAGCAAGATGAAGATGATGAAATGAATAAGAAAAACAAACTAATTTTTATTCATCCACCAAGGGGTAATGAAACTTAAAATTTTACATCCACTAATACAAGTATATATAATACTTGGAACACTTAACAAACTAAAACTAACTAGTAACTAACTAGTAACTTGTGTAAACCAACTAACTAAAATATCCTAACTAACTAATGGATATATACAAAACTATGATTAACAAGCTTGAATTACACAATTCTAACAACAATGACCTTTATGTTTTTTGTGATTCAGAGGATTGTTTGATAAAAATAGAATTGCTAAGTTGAAGAAAGGTGTCTTGATTGTTAACAATGCTCGCGGGGCAATTATGGATACGCAAGCAGTTGCTGATGCTTGTTCTAGTGGACACATTGCAGGTAATTCTCAAACTTTACAACAACAAAATTGTATTTCCAAATATAACATAAGTCTATGTTTGAAGTAATGTAACACCTGAATTTTATTTATGTTTCCAAACAAAATATGAAACTGTTTGAAGTAATGTAACACTTGAGTTTCATCTATAGGTTACAGTGGTGATGTTTGGTTCCCACAACCAGCTCCAAAAGATCATCCATGGCGTTACATGCCAAACCATGCCATGACTCCTCATATCTCTGGAACCACCATTGATGCACAGGTAGTTTAACACGTTCTTAATCGATATGTTGCACCATCTACTAGGAGAAATGCTAACATGTCATAGGAGGATTTGGATTGTCTGTAGTTAGCCATCCTACTCGTTCACGCAGTCAATACAAAAGTGGTTCTTGTATCGCGTTTCGACAGTTTGGATTTCAATGCAGATTTTGATTTTTTTTAAATCTAAAATATTGAGCGTGAAATCCAGACTGTCTGATCTTGATCCAACGACAACCGATGTATTGACTGCATAAATGTATGAGATTGTGACTGCATGCAATCCAATTCCGTCACAGGCACAATCTAGTGCATCAATTGTGACATGAATCAGAATCCAAAAAACTGTTGTAAAAAGCTAGCACCAGGCCAACATTGTTAATGTTTTAGAATTATTAGCTTACCGTTTTTCTTTTGCTAAGTTCATCGACTACATATGCTCTATTTTTTGTGTGAAATACTGATAATGATGATAATTGAAACTTGTTCAGTTACGTTATGCTGCTGGGGTGAAAGATATGCTTGAGAGACACTTTAAGGGTGAAGACTTTCCTGAACAGAACTACATTGTGAAGCAAGGTGAATTGGCAAGCCAATACCGGTGAATGAATTAGTTTCAAAGAGTCGTTCTGTGACTTCTGTTTTTAATGTCAATCGATTATTACTAAATAAAGATTAATGCGGCATTGTAATAATGTACTTTGTCCTTGTGTAAAGTAAAATCTCCACTTTGATATGAGATTATTATCAACTCTTTCACACCAACTATAATAATCAATGTCCAAGGTTGAGCTGTGTATATCACTACTCATGGTCATTATTCAAATTTCAAAGTATTTCTTTGGTTAGTCATCAATTTCAAATGAGTATGTTTATTGCAGAGTTTATATTTTGGACTAACATGTCCCAATTCATTATTACTTGAAAACAACTTTTCTCATCCGGCATTTCTAGAATCCTTTAGAAGTATTTTTCTTTTACAACTGTCGTTTTAGTAGTGATTAATCTTCATCAGAAAACGTGTAAACACATAATAAGCTTATCATTTATTAGACAAGGTCGTCTAAACGAATTTTTTATAGTAGATTTGCCCACAGGAAAAAAATGTCACAGCATAGTTTGCCAACCATTTTACCTAAGTTAAGAAACACATTTCAAAGTGATAAAAATAAACAAGATGGATTGAAACAATGACTGTATTTTTGGCTAAGAACTTGATAAACACAATAATTAAATGTTCATTCATACACAAACAACAATGTGTATATATATATATATATTAGGAATTAGGATAATATCATAAAAACAGAAACAATACAATACATAATCTGCAGCAAACCAAAAAGATCCATAAAATAACAAGATAAAATGCATTGGAAGAAAATATTATGAGTCTTGTTTTTCTACCAAAGACTAGGCATGAACCACAAACATCGAATAATACGACGACCTTGTGAGGAGCGACCTAGAGGGAAACGTGTAATTGTCTTATCCTTTAAAGAGAAGACGCCAAAATCATACTGCTCCCGCAGCATAAATGGATCATCGACGAAGAAAACAAAATTGCCTCCATTCAACTCTCCACGAAGCTTAATTTTCTTGGCAGATAAAACTTGAATTCCGGTGTAATCCATCAACAAAATACGATCTCCCAAGTCATCAACCTCTATCCATCTTGAGCCAGACATGTCAAGTTTAAACACACGAAATCCTTTTGTCGTCTCACAAATTGTGTCATAAAAATGAAGAACTAACAAGATCTCATCCTTATCTCTTGCCAGCATACATGTCTGACGACTATTATCAGTTCCCTTTGGTATTTTCTCTAGTTGTAGCTTTTCAAATGTAATGTTGTTGGAGTCTCTCAGATTAAAAACAAAGACAGATCCTGAAGTATTCATAGCATATAATTTCCAGTCGAGAATCACAAACTCATTGAATTTTTTTTGTTGAGATTCTTTGTTGGAAATTAAAGTCCATGATTTATCGTTGGCTTTCCAAAACGCTAACTGTTGTGCTGTTCCACATTGAGCTTGAGCAAAAGCCACCACAAGAAAGTCCGAGGAATATGGCGCAGAAGAGAAGACAAGTTTAACCGAAGTATTAATAGATTTATAACTATAATTTTGATTATAATTATAAATATGATTATAATTAATTATATTCTCTTGACCAGAAAACAATGGCAAATGTGGGAGAAGAAATCCTTGAGCCGAAATGGGATTGGTAAAAAACAGAAGCAAACTCTGGTATTCCATTTTTTGAAACACTAACCATCCTTGCACGGACTTGACATGAAGTCCTTCAAAATCAAAATAACCCTCCCATGTTTTGGTTGGAATGGTATAAGAGGTATCTTGTTGTGTGATGTCCGACAGAATTGCGCTAATGGCAGGATCGCGAGGATAGTTATACCTAAAAGTATCAGGAAACAAGATCAAAAAGGGGAATTGAGAAGCATGGGGACATGATGATGATGCTCTCTTGGTTGCCAGAGCATCATCAATTGCGCCTCGCCAAGAGCGACATATTTGTCGACACTTGAGGTAATCAACCAATGTCAGCTTTCGTAGAATCTCTTCCAATATATCTCTATGGATGTCTGACCAACTCTTTCTCTTTATTACTCTTTGCACCTTCATCTGATCCATCATTCAAGTAATTCAACTCTTATGGAAGAGGGAGTATATATAAACAAACGTATAGCAAAATTAAAGATATCTTGTTTTTCGTCAGAAAAAGACATCTTTTTTTTGTTTTTGAATTAAACAATAAGATATCTCGTTTTGAAAAAGATATGATTAGTCAAAAAAATTGATACTCCCTACGTTCCTTTTTAAGTGTCCGTTTTGAATAGTAACAACAAATTAAGAAAGTTTATTTTTTCACCTTATTTTCCTATTATACCCTAATTCTAATTCACCAACAAAATCCTATTTTTATGCACACACTTTCTCTTTCCAATAAATTTAATATATTATGCACACAAAAAAACAAAATTTAATATGTTATGTACAAAAAAAAATATAAAAAAATAAAAAGATTTAGTTTTCCAAATATATAGCATTAATTAGTTTTATCGAAAAATATATGAGTAATTGACAAATGGTATAATTGACAAATCGTACCCTTAAAACACCAAATGGACAGTTAAATAGAAACGCTAAATTCGACGTTTTTGGACACTTAAAAAGGAACAGAGGTAGTACTATTTTTGAAAAAGATATTTTTTTGTTTTTTTTTTGTTTTTGAGTTAAACAAAAAGATATCTCGTTTTGAAAAAGATATCTCGTTAGATTGGAGGAATCTTAAATGGTGAGACAATTGATCAAAAAGGGACTGGTTATTGTTCATAAGGGGTCTTTATGGACCGTCCATAAATTGCTATCCACACCATACTTTTTCTTCATACACCCTCCATAAGTGAGAAAAATTTCTCAAGCATCCACCAAATTTCATGCGCACTCCCCCAAATTTTTCGCGCACCCCCCAAATTTCTAATGCACCACCCAAATTTTTCATGCACACCCCAAATTTTTCGTGCACCCCCTAAATTTCTTGTGTGCCCCCCAAATTTCTCGCGCACCCCCCAAATTTCTAATGCACCCCCCTAAATTTTTCATGCACCCCCAAATTTTTCGTGCACCCCCAAATTTCTCACGCATCCCCCGAATGACTTGTGCCCCCAAAATTTTTTTTTTGTCCCCACACATTTCTAGGCTAAACCATTTTGTTGTGGGAATGGTTTCACATATATACACTCCAAAATCATTAAGTGCATAAGATGGTTTTGAAGTACAACCTATAATTAGAATCATTATTTTTTTTTTTTTGTACAATTATAATCATTATTTAAAATCATTTAACAATAATTTTAGTTTCTTATATAAGACAATCTAAACCATTTAATCACAATTATTGTTTTTATTCTAATTATAGGGTTATACTCCAAAACCATTTTATGCACCTAATGGTTTTTTATTACAATCATCTGAAACCATTCCCACAGCAAAATGGTTTAATGGTTTTTTATTATAATCATTTTTTTTTAGTTTTTTTGGTACAATTATAATCATTAAAGTATTTAAAACCATTTAACAATAATTTTGGTTTCTCATATAAGACAATCGAAACCATTAAATCACAATTATTGTTTCTATTTTAATTATAGGGTTGTAATCTAAAACAATCTTATGCACTTAATGGTTTTTGAGACTTGAGTGCATTTCTCTGAAACCATTCCCACAGCAAAATGGTTTAAGTTAGAAATGTGGAGGGGACAAAAAAAAAAATTGGGGGGCAAAAGTCATATGGGGGTGTGCGAGAAATTTGGGGGTGCATGAGAATTTTGGGGGGTGCAAGAGAAATTCGGAGGGGATGCATGAGAAATTTTTGGGGTGCGTGAGAAATTTGAGGGGTGCATAAGTAATTTGGGGGGTGCATGAGTAATTTGGGGGGGGGTGCATGAGAAATATGGGGGGCGCTAGTCAGTTGGGGGCGCGCGAGAAATTTGGGGGGTACGTGAGTACTATGGGGGCGTGCAAGTAAAATATGGGGTGCATGAGTAAAGTTGTTGTGTTTTGATTGGTTTATGGACGGTCCATAAATATTGTCTTTATCGACAATAACTTTGCCCGATCAAAAAATTATAAGGGTACAATTGATAAATTAACATTAGTTTTACATTGGATTCTGAAAAGGACAATAGTTTTGAGACGGAGGGAGTAATATTTTTTTTAATAAATTGGTTAAGGTAATTTTTTTTTATCATTGATTTAAAATTTTACTCTCTCTCTCAATTACCTTAAATATAATTCAGAAGGTTGACCGGTTAGGACTCATCCTCCTTTAATTAAGAGTTGATGGTTCGATCATGAATCATGACATTGAGTACGAAACAACTTTAAATATTTGAGTCAGCTGTCTCATTCATTGAGATAGCCTCAATCTAGTGAGAGAAATAGTCCCCATGTTCGGGAGAAATATATGTCGTTTTGACCATATCACACAAATTAAGAAATGTAATCATTGTTGTATAGAAAAGATGAATTATGAGTTAGTTTACAAAATTATCCCTCATTAATGATATATGAAAGATAAATTATAAAATTGAAAGAAGAAAGATAAATAATTAATTAAGGGTATAAAAGGAAAAAGAGCATTAAATGCTCTATTGGTAATGTAAAACGACATATATTGTGATATAATTTTTGTTTTTCTTCTCAAAACGACATATATTTTAATACGGAGAAGTATTTTACGTAAGGAAAGAATTCTCCAAAGACTTGAAGTCATCAATAGAATTATTAATGAAACAAGGGTGAAGACTTTTGAGATTCGTCCAATTTAATTGAAACTTGTTCAGTTACGTTATGCTGCTGGGGTGAAAGATATGCTTGAGAGACACTTTAAGGGTGAAGACTTTCCTGAACAGAACTACATTGTGAAGCAAGGTGAATTGGCAAGCCAATACCGGTGAATGAATTAGTTTCAAAGAGTCGTTCTGTGACTTCTGTTTTTAATGTCAATCGATTATTACTAAATAAAGATTAATGCGGCATTGTAATAATGTACTTTGTCGAAGTAGAAACTGGTTTTAATAAAAACTGCAATGGACACAAGACAAGTATCATTCTTGTGGTTTCCATAATTTCAATGTATTTGTAGTAATTAGTTTATGTGTGTGTTACTCTTCTGATAGGCCAATTCTAGCATGAGTGAGTGTCATAGGTCTCCCACCATGGGAGAGTTATTTTGACCCTTAGATTATAAAGGTCTACAATAAACCATAATAAAGTTTATGCATTGTACTCTAATCTATAATATATATTTTTTGGAAACTCTCAAATATTTTTTTTTGTGGAAACTCTCAAATATTATATATATATTTTTTGTAGAAACTTTTTTTATTCTTATTTTAAAAACTCTCACAAATATTATTTTAGAAACTTTTTGTCTAGAAAGATATGAATAAAATTTATAAAATGTATTTTACAGTTTCATTTATCAAAAAAAAAAATCATAAACTTTTCAATTTTTTTTAATGAATAAAATTTTCAAATTAAAATTTTAAATCAATAATATCTATTTGAAAGATTATATTTTTCTTTAAAAAATAATAATAATCTGTAAATTTTTATTTCAAAGATTTGATTTTTCTAGAATTCACACATAAGTTATTAAAAACAAAAGAAACAATCCGAGAATTCCCGGAATCGAGAATTCCAAGAATTTTCGGATAAAAAATTCCTAGAATTCACACATACGTTATTAAAAACAAAAGAAACAATCCGAGAATTCTCAAAATGTTTTCGAGAAAAAATACTTGAAATGTTTTCGAGAAAAAAGTTCCGAAAAAGTTTTGGAAAAGTTTCCGTGAAAAAAATCTCGAAATTATTGAGAAAAAATACTCAAAACGTTCTCGAGAAAAAAAAAACTTGAAAAGTTTTCAAGAAAAAATACTCGAAAAGTTTGCGAGAAAAAATATTCGAAAAGTTTACGAGAAAAAATACTCGAAAAGTTTACGAGAAAAAATACTCGAAACATTTTCGAGAAAAAATACTCGAAATATTTTCGAGAAAAAAGTTCCGAAAAAGTTTCCGAGAAAAATTCTCGAAAAGTTCTCAAGAAAAAACACTCAAAAAGTTTTCGAGAAAAAAGTTCCGGAAAAGTTTTTGAGAAAAAATTCTCAAAAAGTTATCGAGAAAAAAATACTCGAAAAGTTTTCGAGAAAAAATACTCGAAAAGTTCACGAAAAAAATATTCGAAAAGATATATAATATAGATTAGAATACAATGTATAAACTTTATTATGGTTTATTGTAGACCTTCATAATCTAATGGTCAAAATAACTCTCCCATAGTGGGAGACCTATGACACTCACCCATGCTAGAATTGGCCCTTCTGAGAAGGTAATTTAATCAATTCGAACCTTTGAATTGAAAATATTTATGAAATTTATCAATTTCACAAAATGTCATGTATTTCGAAAACTATTCGTCATTTATAACATCTGAATACTTCATTTTAGGCAAGAAAACTCATCATTTCATTATGAAGAATAATATCTTCAATACATAAAGTGTTGCAGCATAAGGTCTTAAGTTTGAGGTTCAAAAAATTGGTCCCCCTATTTTCAAAAGTAGTTTATATATACATTTGCACTTTCGAGGAACATTTTCCACCTTCAAAAGCTCTTTGGAAATATACATTTTCCACTTTCGAGGAACACTACTTTTTTCCATCCGAATGTTTATTTTCGGAATCTCAACAGTTTTTTAGAAGCAAGCAGAGTGGTGAAGGAAAACTAGATCACATAAAGCTTTAAAAAAATGTGATTGCATTTGAGATACTATTTTCTAGCTTTGTTTTACACATTCATGTTCCTACAATCCCACATTTCAATAGGGATATAAAAAACAAGATAATAATATCAAGTATAACATTTTTTCATCCTATGAATAGAAAATATAATTTCATTCAATGCATTATATGTCAAAAACAACACATGTTTCACTTATTTAAGTATCACTATTTTGTTTAAGAAAGTTAAGGTCTTTCATTTGCATTTCAACAGCTTCTTTTGATAGAGGCTTGGCATCTGGAATATAGTCCATACCTCCATCTTCTACTTTATCTACCATGTCTTCAACTATGCGTCGAATCTCTTGTTTTTTAACTGATGGAAAAACAGAACCAAGTATCGTAATTAGTAATCTCTCGTCTTCTTCCTCTATAGGATCCTTTCCAAAGCAACAAACATAAATAGCATCAAGAGCTTTCTCGACTCGAACCTCCATTGGTACAACCGGAGGTGTACCCTTTTGTTTTGCCCTTCTCTATAGTGTTCAACATAAATTTTCCAGTTGTTAGAAAGAAGCATATAGATAAACAACTTAGGTCAATGCTTATAGCCTAAACGCTTAACATATAAGTGCTTATGTATAAGCTATTTTCATGACAAGATAAAATAAAGTCAAAAAATTTCATATAAGCAATAAGCTGTTTACATAAGCTATTCTGGAGGGTTTATGGAAGTTGTTTCTATAAATTCGTCAAAATAGTTTCATAGATGTTTATGTTGGTAGATAATAAGTCAATCCAAACAGACTAAAAGTGCAATAATGTCTGTCATGCATCTTGGAATTGCTTTTCATCTTCTCAATCTATTAAGTTTATTACATATATAGTTTTTCATTATACTATATCAACATGGTTGGTACTTGACTTGTTGAGATGCCTTGAATTTTATTAAAGGGCCGCGCCAGAATTGTCATTCGACACGATATTTTGGAGCTTGACTAGAGGGATTAGTCTCGGTTACATGCAGAAATGCCAGGTTTACACTAAAAAACTCATGTTTGAACAAAAGCAACAAATTGTGCTTCTCACAAAACTAAGATTTTGAATGTGTGTAGGACCATGTAAGAAGAATGTACACAAACATGCTATTACTACTGATATAGTTTGTTTTCAAATTCAACATGATAATAAAACTGAGTAAAGCTTATAGAGATGGAAAAACCAACCTCTCTTGCTTCATCCATCATGGCTATGAAAGTTTCTTCTTCAAATTCAATGTCGTTCGAGATTCTAAGCCTTGCGACACCTTCCAAAATCTCCTCAGTTTTGAGAAGACCTGCACCAATAGCTGCTAGCCAACAGCATAGCAGAACATACAGAGGTTCCCCAACCTACACACAGCAAACACCAAGTTAGACACACATTCATATTCATCCATTTCCATTTTATTACATGATAACAAAAATCTAATGCCATAAAAACTATTACAAGAACACAAGATTTGATTATGCAAACGCTATTAACCGGCATTAAGCTATGACCTATTATATTCGGATTCAACTAGCGATTAACTGTCAAAACAGAAAACACATTGGAAGGTAGCTATCACAGTAGTTTTACATTTCAGGCATAAACTAACCTCGCTAATTGAAACATTTGATAATCGACATTGATTCCACATAATCATTGCCATATGCGCCAACATTGATAAACTATCAATTATAAGGTTACAAAGATAGGATTTTGAGCATTAAATCAAACTCATTTATGTATTTAACTATAAGAAAACGAAGACGCAAAATTTGATCATAGGGTAGTAACTAAATAATTCATTGCCAAATGGTAACCTTAAATCAAATTAAAAGTTTACACAAAGATAGAATTTTGAGCATGAAATTAACCTCATTAGTTTAACTATAAAAGACCCAAGCTGCAAAATTTGATCACGGGGTGCGTTAAAATACCAAATCCGATTCTAAAGTAAGACGATAAATGCACATGAAAGTCATGAACACGATGAATGGTTACGGAGTTCGACCAATTGTGCCTACATTCCCGACAACAGAGTTATACTTTTCTATTCTGCCATGATTTATGGTTCAAAGTACAAAAATTTGTTTAACTACTACGATCCAGTTTACAAATTTACCCCTGAATCGCATGACGAGGTTTTGCCCCACGTACCCCTAACCCTCCTAGTCGCAACCCGGCAAACAAATGGACCACTTATCAGCAAAAAATAAGCCATAATTCTAAGGTTATAAAGATACAATTTTGAGCATGAAAACAACCTTATTTATGCATTTAACTATACAAATTATAAAAAAAACCCAAAATGCAAAATTTGATCATGGGTTAGTAGCTAAATAATTCATTACCAAATACCAACTTTAATCAAATTATAAGGTTACACAAGTTAGAATTTTGAACACAAAATCAACCTCATAAGTAAATAATTAAACCATAGAAAACAAAAAATGTAAAATTTAATAAAAGGGTATGAACTAAAAAGGATAAATTACCTTTCCTCTACGAGCTTGAAACTGATAAAAAGAAGTAGAATCATTAGCAGTACAATTTTTACCAACCCTTCTTCTAAACTCAGCAAAATCAATAAGATCATTACCAACACCACCTTCATCACTCATAATCCTAGCTAAAAGACCAACAACAGGAAGAGCACCAATGACTTTGTTAGCAATGTTTGAAAAGGAATTTGGATTCTCCATGTAAGCTTTGATGGTGAAATTTGTAGTAGTAGCTTTTGAGATATGTTTTGTTTGGTGATGAACATGGTGGTGACTATGGAAAAGAAGTGATGATGAAGATGGTGATGTGAGTTTGGAGAATGATGAGAGGTTGAAGAAATGAGAATAAGGTGAAGAAGATGAAGATGAAGAAGTGAAATTTGAAAGTACAACCATTGTTTGAAGACAGTGTTAAGAGGTTTTATCTGTCTGTTTTGAGGTTGTTTCTTGACCTCTTGTTTATATATGTTATGTTATCTTGTTGGTTGGATTCACCATTGATTCATTTCATAGTTTATAATGTGTTTTACTTTTTACTAGGTAAAAAGAATAATTTTGTTGATAACTACTTACTACTTATTTATTTTATTTTTTTTGGCAGTGACTTACTAATACAATGCAATATTGCAATATTTTATAGTATTTGACTTTTGGTAATATTTGTCATTTTATCTATAAATAAAAAAAATGTCATATAAAATATTGCTTAATTGATAGTTGTAGAGTAGAGACGCTGATTTATAAATTTTGAGTTTGAACTCAAAATTTTCTACCTCTCCACATTTAAGTGCAAGAGTTTAGCTACCAAACTATTTGAGAAACAATATACTCTTCATTTATTTCATAATAAATAGAGTTAATTGTAGTTTTAGACCATTTTTAACAATTTCTAGAATTTGCTCATCCTATTACTAAGTCAACAATTTTGTATGCTTGGTTTTGTCCACTTTTGAAATTAGACTATAATTTTCTCTTGTAAGTTGAAACACATTTTAATATGACGTGACATTTATTAATTAAAAAATTACTGCATAAAAATAATATAATATAACAAAATAAATATGAAAAATATTAAACAGTTTTGGGATAAAAGTTAAGGAAATAAAAATAGTAATATAATCTTAAAATGGTACCTTTCATGTCATGAAATTGTTAAAAAGAACATTTTTCTACTTAAAACAATATTTTTTTTTATACTATACTTAAAACAATATTTATAAATTACTTATACATCGATGTGAGAATTAACTCACACTTGATATATCTCAACAAGTTGTACATAAATCCTAGCTCAAAGTTCAATACAATGGTGCTCGCGGTTCGGTTTTGGATGACTAAATACAAAAAATCCGATTCAATCCGATCCAATTTTGTGCAGTTTAATTTGGATCGGTTTTTGGATATCAAAATTACAAATTGAAATTTTTTAATTAAATATTAATATTATAACCCACAGTAAAATAATATATTTGATGTAAAATACAATATATAATATGTTAAAAATTAATATTTTCAATGAAAATTATCAATTATATTTGAAATCTATGAAATAGCAAAAAAGAAATACATTAAATTGAACTAATAAGTATTATTGAGAAAATAAAAATCAATAATTAATATATTAATGCAATATATCATATTAATAAAAAGTTAAATAAATATTAAAAAATATATATGCAGTTTGGTTCGGTTTGGATCGGTTTTGAAAAATCAATCCAAAATCCGATCCAGCGGTTTTCACAAAAAGAACATCCAAACACATCCAAAAATAATTGGTTTTTTGTGGTTTTCGGTTTTTTGGATCGATTTGCGGTTTTTATTTGAATTGGTTTGAATTTGAGCACCCCTAGTTGGATGTGTTCATCCGGATTTGAACTCCAAACCTTACGGTGTGTGACTTTCAATGATATTTGTCATTTTGTTTACGGACAAAAAAAAAATTGTGTATTTAATTTTCTTGATTTCATAAAAAACAAAGATAGGTTTTACTATTTAAGTCCAACAAATTAATTTATTTTTCCTTCTTATAATTTTGGTCTAGAGTATTAAAAAATAAATTTGATAGAGAGCATATTTGTATGTCAAGTAGAGTTATGTTGAGAGATTTAGTAGTGTTACTGCATTGATAATTTCTTCTCTTTTTTCACCTTTTATTTCTATGAACCTTTCTTATAAGTTATCCTTGTAACATTTTCTAAAATATAAATTAAGAACAACTAACCTAATATAGAATTGAAATCCCAATCTGAATCCATTAAAATTAAAATTATTGAGCATAGAAGTAACAAGACAAAATAAGTTTTATCCTCTCTTTTTTTGTCTTCATTAACACTCTTATATCCATTTATCATTATAATATTTCATTTCTTCTTGATTCTCTGCATAACAATACAACAAAACATGAGAGTTAGCAATAGTGTCATTCATGCAGCTAGAATGTGATCAATAAAAGTATAACATGTTTAAGTAACCAAACAAATGATGTCTATTAGAACAAAAACATATTATGATCAATGAACTCACATAGAAGGGTATATAAGTTTGTCTTACATTAGCAAGTCAACTTGTGTATGAAATCAAAGTTCAATACAATGGAAGCCTAAAAACAACTAAACATTTTAAAATAAAGAAAAACAGAAAACCGATATTCTATCGCAATCCAAGAGAAGTTAAACATGACGACAAGTGGTGGCAGTGATAGTAGGTGATGGTCTACACTCTAGACAGTTCAACCAGTAATCGAAAAGGATGATTCCACCGCCCCTACGTGTTTCCGCAGTGATCCCGGCTGCGCCTACTATTAAACGATTTTGGCTACTATCTAGCACACCAAGGGACACCAAGATCGTGAAAACGTACGATCTTACATGTTGGATCACAATTCTGTCCACCTTGCCGGATTTTCATAAATCACCGCATTGAATTTGGGCATTTATGAAGCAATGCCAGATTCGTCAACATCAATAAATTGACTTTTAAACATCATATTAAGTTGTTATTTTCTACGACTCGTGTCGAGGATTGAACCCACAACCACCACCAGGGAACGATAAGTTGTTATTTTCTTTTATAATTAGAATTTTACAACAAGAAGATAATTTTTATATCATGACATAACTGGACATTAAAATGCAATGGTAATGTCATATGTAAAGCAAAAGTTGTGTGATTGGAGCAAATCTCCTAAATGACCATTCACAACTACTTATCTACACAAACACAGAGAACCAGAGTAAACTGATTGAGTAGATGTAGCATTGAAAGGGGTAAAGAATTTACCTGCTCTATTCAAAGTGTGGGGTAAAAGGTCAGAAACTTCCCTAGCACAGTTAGCACAGCCCACAAACAAAGCAGTGATCCTAAGCAATTGAGAGCTCAATCACCAATTGCATACTATGAAACACGGACACAGACATGGACACGACACACACACCGATGAAATTTTGAAAAAATGACATAATTCAATGTAATTGCATGTGTAGGTGTTGGAAACTAACACACGTCGACACACCATCGACCAAAAGTGTCGGTGCTACATAACATCCCAAGACCTTAAATGTAATCAATCCCGTATGAAACATTGCATTAAATGGAATCTCTTCCATCAGCATTCGATTGCTCGTCTCAGTCCCAGTCTCAGTACCAGTACCAAATATGTTCCTGAAACAAAATGCAGCTACCACCTTAATATTAAGATCTGTACCAAATGCAGCTATCCTAGTCTCAAAGGACATTCCACACCTCCCAAGTATCCCTAGGTTTTGAATCATTGTCTTAAATATGTACCACATGCAGCTAGCACCTTAATATTAAGATCTGTAAATTGGTAATGTTTTCAATTCCATGAAGATGGAAGCACCAATGCTCACTTAAACCTACCTAAAATAAATCTGTACTGATTAAAAATAACATTAAAAACAACTTTTTTACACTTACTATAGAACATTAGGACGTTTTAAGACACAACCAAAAACTCATTGGAAGGTATGGTCAGGTGGTTGTTTGAAAGGAATAGTATAGCGAACAACATGATTGAGTGACGAAGAAACTACATTGGGAGACTTATGAAGTAGATTGGGAAATTCATAGAGACCATCCAGTCCAAGACCTCGTGTGAAACATGAGATTTGACAAGCCGAAAATCATAATCAAATTCAAAATAAACTACCAGTTTTGAACTGAACCATCAAGCTTCAACAAGCCCTTTTTATAACTAATTTAGATTTGGAAAGCAAAAGAAAATATAAAGCAGGAAGTTAAACATAGTGGATATATATTGCAGGCAGGATGTAATAAAAGTTCAAATAGAGATTTGTTCCTCATAAGATTATCAAGTTAAGTTATTTCTACATAAAACTAGAGGTCATTCAAATTCAATAAGGGCAAATTATCATTACTTTCATTGATATAGAAATCAAATTAGTTTGCAAATAGAAATAGAGTAAATAAGGTATCCCAATAATTACTCAATAGAGTAAACTAGAGGTCTTGGTGAAAACCAGATAAACAATTAATTACTTATTCCTTCAAATGGAAGAATGCTTTCCTTGTATGTTATCAACTGCTTAGAGTAACCCCCTCCTTTGTAACCAAGCTTCGAAATCATTTGGGTACGTAAATCAAGCCAAACTAGTTTTCTATCTTTTCTTTCAAAGAATATTTCTCCTTTCGTCCCCATTTTCATAGGATGCCTAACGCAAGGAAATGGTCCAACAATTAAGAGTTTAGTCCACGATTCCTTCGTACCGAATTCATTCAAAATTGATATGTGAAAGGTAGTCGTCTTTTTATGATATGAGACCAACGTAATGGATTCATTTAACACCGCCAAGTTTATCCACGATGCATTAGTATCAAAACAATCATCTACATCTGAGGGTAACGGTGTTACAAAGAACTTCTCATTGCTCAAGTAAAACGATACCAAACATTTATAGTCAGAGTCTTCAAAATCTTCTTCACAATCTTCAGAATCTTCTTCACTATCTTCTTCACACAACCAATGACACACTCCATTCATGTAGACTTGGGTGCCTACACCATAAAACAATGAATCCGGCATGTCAACATGAAGTTTCCTCCACGTGTTACTTCTTAGGCTATATATCTCCCATAAGTAACCACAATCAAGGTCTTCCAACCAGTCTAAAGATATATTTTCTTCGGCATCGACATGTATAAACAATTCCACATACCGAATGACCTTATAGTCATTTATAACATGGTCATAACCAAATCCGTGAACATAATACTTAACATCCACATAAGCTTTAGCCTCATCTGGGATAAACAACTTAAACGACTCAAACTCACCGGAGGGAAGGAGCTTGATTGTTTGGGTAGCCGGTGTCCACAATACAATTTCGGAATCATTAATGTCTCTATAGAGACAAAATGTGCCATTAACACTACCAAAACAATAAAAATTTCTACATGGATTTGTCCAATCTAATTTAACCATATTCTCAAACCTCTCACCAGAAAAAGAATAGAAAAGTTGTTCACCGTTTTCAAAAACCCTTAGGATGAGAGATGATGGGTCATTATTATAAGATAAGAAATTGTTACGGAACATGTTCATGAAATGATGATTTTCAAATAACAGAGACCATGATTTTTGAACACATTCAAATCGCTTCAAAGATTTAACAGGCAACTTTGATAGAATTGAGAATGAAATGTCATCAGGTATGTAATTACTCACCTTTTTGTTTGCAGCAGCCATTGATTTCATCTCCATTGCTTGCAAATTGCAATGCTAAACCCTAATTTTGAAGGTGCAAGGGTTTTGGTCGCAAGAGCAGTGAAACACAAGCGTAGAGAGTGGTGTTTGTATCTTACAGTACTTTATATATGTTTGGGTTTGGGTTAGGGGGGCTTTGGGTTCGGTTTGAATCAGTTTTGAGACAAAAACTTGTTCGATTAAAGATGAAAAAAATTTAATTTTCTTACAAAAAAAATAAATAATTTTGTACGATTTAATTTAGATCAATTTTTTAATATCCAAATTACAAATTATAATTCTTTTTATTAAATATTAATATTTTAAAATAACAATTATTAATTATATTTGAAATGTATGAAATAGTTAAAAAGAAAATAGATTAAATTGAACTTGAGTTAATTTTAGATTTTATTTTAAGGGACTAAAATGAAACAAAAAAAAATTAAGGGAGAAAAATGAAATCTAAAATTAACTTAAGGGATTAAAAGTGTAATTTAGTAAAAAAAAATTAAAAACCAATAGATTAATGGACTATATCATATTAATAAAAATATAATTGAGGATTAAAATATACATAAGGTTTGGAATCAGTTTTGAAAAATCAATCCAAAGTCATATTCGATCAAGCGGTTTTCAGAAAGAGATACAGAAGAATATTCGATTTTTTTGTTGTTTTCAATTTTTCTAGATCGATTAGTGGTTTTAATTTAGATTGGTTTGGATTTGAATATTCCTAGTTTGGGTTTAATAAATTATTATTATTAGTTTAGTTGATAGGAAAATTGCATTTTATATGCAGAACCACGAGAACTCTGAACACTCTATTTATTTATTGAAGCATGAGATCGATGGTTATGTGGTTTCCATGGCGATAAACTTATGAGTATTATCAAAACAAGAAACACGAACTAATTTGGTCCCTAAACTATTGAGTCCAATTTAAATCAATGTTATCATGTACAACGCTTTTTTTTTTTTTTAATGATTCCAGTCATGCCTCGATAAGAACCTCGTCATTGATCGATCCTATTTCGGAATAGGATAAATTTCTTGAAGACTTGGTTTTAAATTTGTGTATATAAACATATTGGCCACTCTCCAAGTAAGGTTGCAATTTCTCGAACACAGCCATCTGAAGTCAGTATGAAAGGGATAGCCGGCGGCGTTCCAAGCAGCAGTATTGTCACAACTTTTCCACCTTCTTTAACAGCCTTCACTGCCCTCTCACTGTCACCTGTTTTTAGATTAAGAAAAATATTAATTGGATTTCAACTATATATATTGTATTTCTACAACAAAAATTTACACATAATAAAGCATAATAATTTAGATTCATATTGTCCTGTCCATAACGCCTAGTTCAACCGGCAACATCGATATTGTCTGCCTAGACTAGACATCTTTATTAGGTTCAAACCTTGAACCTCGCAGTCAAGGTTGTCAGAATCGTGAGTTTGCTTTAAATCGAAAGAGAATAGTAAGATAGCAAAACCGAAAATCGCAACCACAATCGATGGTACCTGTATACCAATACCTAAATGTACAAACACCAACATAGCGATAAATCCCAATCAATCCTGTATGAAATATTACATTAAATGGAATCACTTCCTCCGTAGTTTAAATCAAAACCATATAACATGTATCTACCGTATATTTCCACAATCATTCAGCATCTTATTGTTATAAGAACCTAAATGTTTCTGACATTCGTCTTAAAACTATATGTTGTCAGCGACATACATGCGTAGCTCCGTGTTAGCTTTGACACGGTTCAACAACATCCAAATAAAAAGTCCTCGGATGGATCAACGAGTAATGCCACGATAAAATTGAACAAAGATTAAATAACTTACTCTATCAACATGGCATAACAGATTTTGGCTCAGTCTTTTGCGCATTATCCACTTGATGAATCAACGGGAATATCCACTTATCTTTTACTTTCATGACAGCAAATGTCAAAAATAAGATCCTTTACATCCATTCTGCCAGAATTCTAATATATCAAAATCTCGAGTAATTTGGAAAAATTGCATATTTTTGACATGTGTGCAAGTTCTCTAGAGTCTAGACCCTACATCACCATATCCCTCTGCCAGATCTTCTTCAACTCGAAGCACAGCAGCTCAAACCTCTGCTGTAACATCTCGTATGTTGCAGTGTGCAAAGTAGTGTTAATAAGATACTCTTCACCTTTCAGTCTTGGTTGTCCAAGTCCTAAATCTATCACATGAAAACAACACCAGAATATCCAATGCCTATCAGGATATCAAGATAAATTAGCGCGCTAGATTTCATGGTAGTCTTTGCATTTTCAGAATGCAATTACATGTCAACGAGCAAGGACTGACTGAGCCAAGGAGAGCAGCTAAAAACTAGATTTCATGGCAGTCTATCGCATAATTGAACATTGCATTGAATGAAATAGCTAAAAACTCTTCCTCCGTAGTTTAACTCATTGAGAAATCATAGCAGTCTGAGTTCTGTTATAGTCGGCTTTGGCGTGATACAACCATGTTTCTTCTATTCTCAGCAGACCATTATTTCCGTCATTTAATGCTTCCACCATCAAAGCTCCAGTTTCCATGAATGCAGCTTACAGCGAAACACTATTTCCGCCTCAGACTGCAATGATGAGATGGGAATGCTGTGTGTCTTCCATCAGCATTTGACTGCTCGTCTTGGTACCGGCACCAAATATTTTCCCGAAACAAAACCATATAACACATATCCACTGTATATTTCCACAATCATTCAGCACCTTAACAACCCTTGTCTCTCCAACAAACACAATCAACACAATGGATTACACAAATAAACTCACACAAAATAACAAAGTAACATTCCTTCTGACGTGCTCCAATAATTCGAAAATGCACACACGATTGGACTATCTTTGTGAACAACAATCTAGAGGAGTTAGAACGAAACAGAAATAAATGACATGTAAATCAAAGTAACGGCGTCTTAATTTCAAATGACATTCCACGACTTCCCAGTATAACAAGATTTTGAATCACCGTCTTAAATATGTACCAAATGCAGCTACTTTAGATTTGTAAATTGCTAATGTTTTCAATTCCATGAAGATGAAAACACCAATGCTCACTTAAAAGCTATATAAAATCAATCTGTACCAATTAAAAATAACATGAAAAAAACTTTTTTATTCTTATTATAGAACGATTTCAGACACAATCAAAAACTCGTAGGAAGGTAATTGATTAAGAACAGTATAGCGAACGACATAATTGAGTTACGAAGAAACTCATAGAGACCATCCAGTCCAAGACCTCACGTGAACGATGAGATTTGACGAGACGGAAATCATAATCGAATTCAAAATAATACAATATGATTGAGTTTATCATATACAAATTATTTCTACATAAAACTAGAGATCATTATAAGAGCAAAATATCATTCTTTTCAATGATACAGAAACCAAATTAGTTTTCAAAAAGAAATAGAGTACACAAGGTAATATCCCAATAATTATGAAAATAAAGTAAACTAGAGGTCTTAATGAAAACATGAAAAACAATTAATTACTTATTCCTCCAATAGGAAGAATGCTTTCCTTGTATATTATTATCCGACCCGAACGGCCTGCTCCTTTGTAACTGTTGGTTTTGGATTTCCAAACTATTGTATTTTGGTTCTCCAAATTCTATTTTAAAGAGAATATCTACCGAAGTTGTTACTAGGTTGAGTCACGACCAAGTCGCTCTCTTTAAGACGTTTCGTGGCACTACCCAAAATTGTGCAAGGTAGACTATCAACCACGCCGCCTCCAGGATAAAACAAGCACAGCTACAACTGTGCGATTAATTACTGCACCGTAGAAAACCGTTCGAGAATTACACCTTCAATATGGTACTAAGACCACTCTTTTAATACTGAAACCACTTTAATATGATATTGTTATCACTCGGTTATGATGCTGACACCACTCAAATATGGTGTTACCACCATTCTAACTTTAAGTTCTCCAAACTGTCAATATGATACTACGACCACTCAAATATGGTGATACCACCATTTCGACTTTTTAATTTCTCCTCAAATAAAAATTATTAAAAGAATCTTTATATACTATTAAGATCATTCTTAATTCCGACGGGACATCGTTGTTTCAAACGAGACTATGATCTTAAAGTTACTTTTTATTCTAAAGGGACATACTTTATCAAATGGACTATATGTTTTTAAGACCTTTCTTAATTTCGAAGGGACATTATACCGAATAGGGACTAAGGTCTTAAGAACACTCTTATTTCCGAAGGGACAGAAAAAAGGAGATGAGAAGAAGAATAGCTCGTCAACACAAGCTGGAGGGAGAAGAGAGAAAGAGTTCTCGACAACTCAATAGAAACTCTTTGGTGTGTTTTTTGAACTGAGTGGAGTCCTCTATTTATAGAGATTTTGTAACTGTTTTAGCAAAAATTGCGGCAGCAGTTACTCTAATGGATAAGATCAAAAGGAAACTTAACCATTAATCCATTCAACAACATTTGTGGATAAGATCAAAAGAAACAAATCCACAAAATTTGATGAAACAAACTAATGGAGAAAATATAGGAAATTCGGTTGGATTCTGAATCTTATCACAACAAACATAAGTTAAAATTATGCGAAGTGATATTCATGAATAAAATAATAGTTAATATTATTTTCATCATTATCATGTATTTAAAATTAAATATCACAATTTAAACACTACTAATATGTGTGATCTATTTTATGTGGGACCCCCACACTCTATTTTTTCAATTCACACAATATTATATCAAAGTTTAATTACTTGGTGTTTAATCTTCCAACCTTCAAATTTCTTTCCATTTCACACAAATGTTCCAACAATCCCCCACTTGAATTTAAAAAATGGTTTCAATAATAACGTCAAAACGTTTCTATAAGGTTGCTAATAAACAAAGGTGTCGCCAACAACTTGAACCTTTGCATAGCGGGTAAAATTCCGATTAACAAGAGTGGCACGTAGCATTGAACTCAATCTCAGACATAGAACCCACACACAACCTTTTCTTAAGGTGTAGTCTAAAAGCCCGTGCATTTATGGCCATGCACGTCTATCCCAGTTTTAACGAACGCTCTAGGTATTCTGCCTCAAATTCCATAGGAACCGGCCTCAGTTCCACATTCGCATAGGTGAGTCTATCAAGAGTACTTCTGTAGCTGTGTACTCCACTCCATATGGAGTATAGATCTCATTAAGAGTTTCTATTATCTCATCCTCTATTCGCTGCAGGAATAATGCTTTCTTTATTTTCTCTCATAGCATGTTCTATCACTTTATGACTTGTTATTACCCATTGAACCTATTTCTTGGGATCTCCAGTCAGTTAGGTCGGGTTACCATCACTAGTGAGCTATAGGCATTAGTCCCATCTTAATAGATGTATTTAAGACTTTCTCTCTTGTTAGTCCTTTCTTCAAAGGATTAACTAATTCTTTATCAGTACGTACATGATATACTTAACCGTTCCTTTTGAGAGTAGCTAGCTCTCTAATCCTTTATGTGTTCGTGCCTTAATAATCGTCTCTTACCATTGTAGTGGCGATTCTTAACTTTTGTAATAGCTGCAGTACTATCACAATTAACACTCATGGCAACGGTTTTATCCACTAGGGGATCTCAACTAGCAGTCATTTTCTGAACTTGCTTCTTCACTAGTTTTCTCTAGTGTTCTCATCTCAGATTCATTCCATAATGGAAAGAGTTAATATCAATTGTTTTAATAGACAACTCCTTCAGTGATGCTCAATGTGCAGTCACTGGTCGCTTTAAGACTTATCTGAAGGATGTTCTATTTTGTATCTTGTACCATTCAAGTACGATAGGATACTTCTCATTTGTATCTTGTTCCATTCAAGTACAATATGATACTTCTTATAATGTAATTCTAGAGTCATAATCTTCTTAAGGCATTTTATGACTCTTTCAATAGCATGGCAATGCTTCTCATCAGTCTATTAGTAAACTTGAATAAGAGTCTCATGATGTGGCCAACGTCGAGTCTAATACATTTAATGGCATACCTAAAGATTGCCAATGATGCTCGCATATTCTGTTGGTCCAACACCATCTCAAATGTTCTTGAAAAGTTTCATATTTGGATCATAAGGTGTGCTTGCAAGTTTACATTCAAATAATTATATTTCCTTAAGAAATTCTCAACTTTGTGAGATTCAACAGAAAAGTTTTCTTTTTCTGATCTAGTAATCTTGAAACCAAGAATTACTTCAACTTGGTCTAGGTGTTTCTTATCAATGTTGTTGATAAACAATGATTTCACATAGTTCATAACATGAATCTTTAAACCGGATATGAGCAAGTCGTCTTCATAGAGACATATGATCGTGCAAATAATATTTCCATATTTGTTGTAAATACATTTGTCACTTTCATTCACTATACACTCATATAGCATTATAATGTCATTTTTCATGTCATTTCTTAAGAGTTTATTTCGGACCTCACAAAGAATTATCTATCTTACAGATCTTGTTTTTCTTGTTCATGAATCACAAAACTTTCAGGTTGTTTCATATAGATTTCTTCTTCTAGTTCACCATAAAAAATGGAACTTTCACATCCATATGGAGTACTATCGAATTATGAATAGCGACTGAAGGGACTAGTACTCTTATGGGTATGATTCTAGTGACTGGTAAATTAGTGTCGAAGAAGTCTATATTTTTCTCTTTCTCTAAAACCTTTTACTACAAGGAGAGCCTTGTATTCATCAACCGTACCATCAGGTTTTAGTTCTTTTCCAAAATCCAAATGCAACCGATTAGTTTTCGACTATAAGACAAGTCAACTAAGTGTCATGTTTCGTTATAATCTAGAAAATCCATTTCATCGTTTATTGCTTCTTGCCATAACTCAGTATCTAATGAGTATATAGTTTCTTTGAGGCTTAATGGATCTTCTTCCAATGTATAAGCCAAGTTCATACTCTTTAGCAATTCTTGCTTTCTTACCTCTTCGAGGTTCTATAACATCTCGCACGATGTTTTCATAACTATTTCTGATTACTGGAATGTGATCTGATATAGTGCCCCCACTAGTTCTTAATTTTTGAAAAGGGCTTTTATTTTGCCCCCACTAATGTCATGTTCCACTTGTGCCCCCACTATTCTTTATTTAAAGGGGTAAATATTTACATAGAGATCATCATCGTTTTATTCTATGATCACTTTAGCATTTAAGAGCTATATGTTTCACTATTTATAGCATATTCAATGAATACACATTCATAGACACTACTAGTGAGTTCAACTCTCTTGGGGTCCAGAATACAAATATAGTCCAGACAATCCCAAGTTCAAAAGTAAGACAGGTTGGGTTGTCTTTTCTTCAAAAATTTCTTAATTAGAATTTTTGTTCTTAGACTTGGGTACTCTATCCAACATGAATTTCAATTTTCGTTGTTGAAATTGAACATTCCAAACATATCAATTTTATTTTTCAAAATTCACAGCCATCAATAAATATGATAAAATATAATTTTATCATTTCTAGTTTATGTCCCATCAAGTTCGGACATGTCATAATTTATTAGTTTTAGAGATTCAAATTCTCTAAACACTGATTTATATGAACTTTTGGTTCATTTATCTTGACTGCAATAAATAAAATTTCCTAATCTATTTTCTCTTACCCCACGTAATGGTATAAGAGCCGCATACAATCAAAACTGCTCCAACAATGGTGCCAAGGTATAACTTCTCATTCAACATAGTAACACTAGCCAAAGCCACAATGACAAGCATTAGAGGGCTAAAAACAGAGGCAAACAATAGACCTCTCATATGTGCTTACCATGATATTATAACTATTATTGCTCCTGAAACCAATATACGAAGTAACTATTAGTAGCCTAATATTCCAACCCAATCTCCACTGACTGAAATCCCTAGCAGAGTGCAAACACAATTTAAACTAGTGACGCCCAAAACGATGTCAATGATGTGCTCGAGTAGTGGGTCGGATACTTTTCACTAATCTTTCTTTTCCGGTCCAAACCTTATGTTTTGTAACAAACTTGCCAGTTTTGTCATTATCAGTGATAATTAGATACCATTACGTATATGATTTTCTTAGTGTTGTTGTTATAACAACAATCACTTCATTATTTCAGTCGAAAGATGTACTTTTATAGCTTGATCTATCCTTGATGTATTTAGGGACAACTTAACCTTAATGAGTAACTTCTTCGGTAGATATAGCAGTCAAAACGTCTTAAAATTGTTGGTTTTGGATTTCCAAACTATTGTATTTTGGTTCTCCAAATTCTATTTTAAAGAGAATATCTACCGAAGTTGTTACTAGGTTGAGTCACGACCAGGTCGCTCTCTTTAAGACGTTTCGTGGCACTACCCAAAATTGTGCAAGGTAGACTATCAACCACGCCGCCTCCAGGATAAAACAAGCTCAGCTACAACTGTGCGATTAACTACTGCACCGTAGAAAACCGTTCGAGAATTACACCTTCAATATGGTACTAAGACCACTCTTTTAATACTGAAACCACTTTAATATGATATTGTTATCACTCGGTTATGATGCTGACACCACTCAAATATGGTGTTACCACCATTCTAACTTTAAGTTCTCCAAACTGTCAATATGATACTACGACCACTCAAATATGGTGATACCACCATTTCGACTTTTTAATTTCTCCTCAAATAAAAATTATTAAAAGAATCTTTATATACTATTAAGATCATTCTTAATTCCGACGGGACATCGTTGTTTCAAACGAGACTATGATCTTAAAGTTACTTTTTATTCTAAAGGGACATACTTTATCAAATGGACTATGTTTTTAAGACCTTTCTTAATTTCGAAGGGACATTATACCGAATAGGGACTAAGGTCTTAAGAACACTCTTATTTCCGAAGAGACAGAAAAAAGGAGATGAGAAGAAGAATAGCTCGTCAACACAAGCTGGAGGGAGAAGAGAGAAAGAGTTCTCGACAACTCAATAGAAACTCTTTGGTGTGTTTTTTGAACTGAGTGGAGTCCTCTATTTATAGAGATTTTGTAACTGTTTTAGCAAAAATTGCGGCAGCAGTTACTCTAATGGATAAGATCAAAAGGAAACTTAACCATTAATCCATTCAACAACATTTGTGGATAAGATCAAAAGAAACAAATCCACAAAATTTGATGAAACAAACTAATGGAGAAAATATAGGAAATTCGGTTGGATTCTGAATCTTATCACAACAAACATAAGTTAAAATTATGCGAAGTGATATTCATGAATAAAATAATAGTTAATATTATTTTCATCATTATCATGTATTTAAAATTAAATATCACAATTTAAACACTACTAATATGTGTGATCTATTTTATGTGGGACCCCCACACTCTATTTTTTCAATTCACACAATATTATATCAAAGTTTAATTACTTGGTGTTTAATCTTCCAACCTTCAAATTTCTTTCCATTTCACACAAATGTTCCAACAGTAACCGAGCTTGGTAATCATTTGAGTACTTAAATCAAGCCAAACTAGTTCATTATCTTTTCTTACGAAGAATAATTCTCCTTTCGTTCCCACTCCAATAGGACGCTCAACACAAGGCAATGGTCCAACAATAAAGAGTGTAGTCCATGATTCCTTCGCACCGAATTCACTCAAAATTGATATGTGAAAAACAGTCAACTCTTTATAATATGTTATCAATGCAACAGACCCATTAAACACCGCCAAGTTTATCCACGATGCTTTAACACCAAACCAATCATCCACATCAGAAGGTATGGGAGTTACGAGAAACGCCTCATTGCTCAAATAAAATGACACCAAACATGGCCCAACAGTTTTATAATCTTCACACAACCAATTACACACTCCATCCACATATACTTGTGTGCCCTCAGCACATTTCAACGAATTCGGCATGTCAACATGAAGTTTCCTCCACGAGTTACTTCTTAAGCTATATATCTCCCATAACGGCCCAAAATCTATTTTTCCCATCCAATCACCAAGGTCACCATTGTATCGACCAGATGATTCCATACAAATATATACATACCGAATAACCTTATAGTCATTTCTAACATGGTCATAACCGAATCCGTGAAGATAAGACCTAACACAAACATTAACATAACCCTTAGCATAAGCCGGAATAAACGATTCAACCAAGTCAGCCTTACTAGGAGGAATGAAATTGATCGATCGTGTAACCGGATTCCACAATACAATCTTTCCCTCATCCACAAATTCATGCAAACAAAGTGTGCCATTAACACTACCAAAACCAAACATAAGAATACAATCAATGTCTTCTTCTTCTTCATATGAATTTAACCAATTTAATTTAACTTTATTCTCATACTTTTCACCAGAAAAATAATAGAAAACTTCATAATCATTTTCAACAGCCCTTAAAATGAGAGATGATGGATCATTATAAGATAAGAATTTGTTACGAAACATGTTGATGAAATGATGATTTTGAAATAAGAGTGACCATGATTTTTGAACACATTCAAATCGTTTCAATGATTTAAGAGGTAACTTTGATAGAATTGAGAATGAAATTTCATCAGGAATGTACATGCTCACCTTTTCGTTAGTAGCAGCAACCACTGATTTGTTCGCCATTGAAACAAACGGAGAGAGTACAAATGGATATTTGCATTTTACATGTACAAATGGCAATTCACATTTGGGACATTTTATTTATTCACCGAATTTTAGCTGACCAAAAGTTTATTTGGTGGTCAAATAAGAAATATGATACGATAATTATATCATATTATATCTCAATTATGTATTTGGTGAGACAACGATAAATTAATCTTAAAACTAGTTATATTATGGGTCTATTTGGTAAATTTTTTAGGATGATCTTTTTGAAAAGAGCTTATAATTTATTTTGATAACTTATAAATTATGTTTTGGACGCTACTTCAATTAGATTTTAGAGATTTTATTGAAAAGTATAATTTATGATTTCTTTGTTTCAATTTTAAAAAAATAGATTTTTTTTTTGTATTTTTGAAAATTGATTTTGTAAAATTGTATTTTTAAATATTATAAGTTTTTTATATTTGTTTTTTTTTTAAATTGAAACACTAATTCTGATATCATATAACATAAATATACATTATTGAAAATCAAAATATAGTCCAAAATCAAAATCGTAATTTTTTCAAAAAGTTGTATTTCAAAAATGATTTTTATGAAAAACCATTTGAAATAGCTTCAAAATTAATTAATCTTTTGAAATTTTGATATCTAAAAAAAATTTCAATAAAATGATGAAATACCTAAAATAATATTTTTAAAATAACTATTTATTCATTTTAAATTTTTAAAAAAGTTTCTTTGTAAATTTTGCATGTCAATGTGCATTTTATCAAACCCTTAAAAAATTTGTATTGTCAAACAACCCCTATATATATTTTTTTGACAAACAACCCCTATAATTTATTCAATGGTATTTTTTTTGAAACATATTTAATGGTATTTTTAAATCAATGTTTCTTTTTTTTTACAATTTAGTATATGGTTAGTTTTTGATTTAAGCGAAAAATTAAAGTCTCTATCATAAAAACTAGTGCTGAGCATCGGTTGGGTTCGAGCCGAAAATCGTCAAACCGATACAAACCGCAACCTCTTAATTTGGACTCAATTCCGACCATCTACATATTCTGTTTGTTCGGATGTCGGATCATACGGGTGGCGGGTATAACGGGTAGGTTTTAACGGGTTAGCTCAATATCTTCATTGATCAAAACAAGTTTTTTGTTACATCTAAAACTTTATCGATCAAAAAATTATTATTCTTCAAATAGTTCAATAAAAATGATGAGATGCAGTTAGTTTATTTCAAATTTGTAAATTCAACGACAATAATAGATAGTATATGAGAAGTAAAAATTATGATAAATTTAGAATATTATCTTTCACATATTCTTTACCAACATATTAAAAACATAAGCTTGTAAAATATAACATTTTTCGCCTCTATAAAGATAGATAAAATTAACAAAGCGAAGAGTATAATAGATTATGAGAGAGAAGAGGTACTCGAAACTGAAAAAATAATAATTTGTAATTTAGTAATTGTTCGGTCGGTTTCGGTTATGAAGAGATTGATTTTTAGAGACCCGCACCCGCCCGTATACAACAATTCATGACCATTTTTTCAAAATTGTTGACCCCAGAACCCGACCGAGTACTTTCATATGTTCATGGTTATATCGATTTTGAGTCGGATTGCGGGTTTGTGCTCACCTTAATAAAAACCTATATAAGGTAGAAACAAACACCGGTCTCTACTCTCTCCGCTTCATACAATACTCTCTCCTGCAACTTCAAAATTAGGGTTTTGTTTTGCATTGCAATTTGCAAGCTATGGAGAAGAAATTATCAGTGGCTGTGACAAACGAAAAGGTGAGCAACTACATACCTGATGAAATTTCTTACTCAATTCTATCAAAGTTGCCTCTTAAATCTTTGAAGCGATTTCAATGTGTTCAAAAATCATGGTCTCATTTATTTGAAAACCATTACTTCATGAACATGTTCCGTAATAATTTCTTATCTTATTCTGACCCATCATCTCTCATCCTAAGGGTTGTTGAAAACCATGAAACAGTTTTCTATTCTTTTTCTGGTGAGAGGTTTAAGAATATGGTTAAATTAGATTGGTCAAATTCACTTGAAGAAGTCGATAATTGTACTTCTATGTTTAGTGTTAATGGCACACTTTGTCTCTATAGCGGCGATAATGGCAACATTGTACTATGGAACCCAGTTAGCCAAACAATCAAGGACCTTCCTAACAGTGAGGTGCAGTTGGCTCAGTTCGATATGCCATATGGAGCTGATGATTATGTTGATTTTGATGTTGATTATTATCTTCACGGATTTGGTTATGACCATGTTACAAATGACTATAAGGTTATTTGGTATGCAGATATTCATACAGAATTATTAACTAGATATCTTGAGGATGAAGAAAATCTATTAGTAGACTGGTTGGAAAGCATAGATTTCAATTCCGTATGGGAAATATATAGCCTAAGAAGTAACTCGTGGAGGAAACTTCATGTTGACATGCCGTATTCATCGAAATGTTATGAATGCACCCAAGTCTACATGGATGGAGTGTGTCATTGGTTGTGTGAATATCATCAAACTGTTGGACCTTGTTTGGTATCATTTTACTTGAGCAATGAGGTATTCTTCATAACACCCATACCCTCAGACGTAGATGATTGTTTTTATCGTAAAGCATCGTGGATAAACTTGGCGGTGTTAAATGGGTTCATTACATTGATCTCATATCATGAAAAGACAACTACATTTCACATATCAATTTTGGGTGAAATCGGTATGGAGGAATCATGGACTAAACTCTTAATTGTTGGACCGTTATCTTCTGTCATGCGTCCTATCGGAGTCGGCGTGAAAGGAGAAATAGTCTTCATAAGAAAAGATCAAAAACTAGTTTGGCTTGATTTACATACTCAAATGACTGCGGAGCTTGGTTACCAAGGAGGAGCGGTTCATTCTAGTCAGATAATAATATACAAGGAAAGCATTCTTCCAATTGAAGGAATAAGTAATTAATTATTTTTATTGTTTTCACTAAGATCTCTAGTTTATTCTATTTCTATTCGCAAACTAATTTGGTTTATGTATCAACGAAATGATTGACATTTTGCCCTTATTGAATGGCCTCTAGTTTTGTGTTGAAATATTATCTATATGAAGAACTTGATAATCTAATTTGAACTTTTACTTCATTCTGCCTGTGATATGTATCCACTATGTTTAAATTTCTGCTTTGTATTTTCTTTTGCATTCCAAATCCAAATTAATAGTAAGAATGATATCAGTTTCAGCAAATTCACACAAAACTGGTAGTTTATTTTGAATTCCGTAATAATTTTTTCCTGTCAAATCTCACGGTTCACGTGAGGTCTTGTACCGGATGGTCTGTATGAATTTCTCAATCTACTTCATAAGTCTCCCATTGTAGTTTCTTCGTCACTCAATTATGTTGTTTCGATGTACCATTCTATTCAAACAGCCACCTGACCATACCTTCCAACAAGATTTTGGTTTGGTTGTGTCTGATAACGCCATATAATAAGTGTAAATATGTGTTTTTGTTGTTATTTTTAATTCTTACAGCTTGATTTTAGGTATCTTTTAAGTGTCACTTTGAGCATTTGTGCTTCCATCTTCTTGGAATTGAAAACATTAGCAATTTACTAATCCTAATATTAAGGTAGCTGCATTAAGTAGAGAGATCCTCACGTTTCGAATTGATGGAATGGTAGCTGCATTAAGTAGATACTTAAGACAGTGATTCAAAATCTTGTGATACTATGAAGTTTGTGGAATGTCATTTGAAACTAAGACACTGTTAAATTAATTTACATGTCATTTGTATCTGTTTTGTTCTAACTGCACTGGATTGCTGTTCACAAAGGAAATAAGAACATAATTGTGCGAGAGACAATGTTTGTTGTTAAGGTGCTGAATGATTGTGGAAATATACGACGGTGGATGCATATTATATGGTTTTGTTTTGAGGAACGTATTTGGTACCGGTACCGAGACTGAGAGATGAGCAATCAAATACTGATGTGGAAGACACGCAGTCTTCGCATCCTTGCTGTCTGAGGCGGAAATAGTGCTCCGCTTTGCAGCCTACAAGCTGCATTCAGAGACTGGAGCTGTGATGGTAGGATCATTAAACGACCGAAATATTGGTCTGCTGAGAATAGAAGAAATATGATTGTATCGTTACAACAAATCTCAAACTGCTATGATTCCAGGATTGTGATGTCTCAACTCAACTCTCAAGGTTAAAGAGATGTATATACATTTATTTATGCTTTGTTTATATATGAATTGCTATGAATATTCCAAAAGAATAAAGTTTAATTGTTATCTGTTAATTCTATTTGCAGTATATGCCTTGTGCTCTTCAGTGTTATCTTTCACTGCATCATCCTTCTTGAATACTGATCAATATATTAGTATGCTCAATAATTTGAATGGATTATGCTTTATCCTGTGAACAAAGATGGATTCACAAATACATGTATTAGATACAATACATATCTGATACAACAATACATTAGTCATTGAAAATATAGGATACAATACGTTTAAGATGCGATATTAAAATTACATCCAAATAGGACGATTATCATCTTGTAAAACATTTTTAGAAAGGGAATTTTAGAGAATTAGAGTTGGATGACATCCTTTTGCATCTTGATTATGCCTCTTGATGATTGGTTTGGATCAAGGAGTAATTTTGAATAACTTCTCGTATCCTCTATGAGATAAAATAAAATTGAATTTATTTGTATAAGAACCTTAAATTTTTTATCATAAGTGTTGAATGGGAAGTAATAGGCAATTGAAAAGGTCACTAATGCACGTAGAAAAAACACGAACAGTCATGAGTATATTTGGCGTATCAAAGATGTGTCAAACAAGTTAAAAATTATTTTGTAATTACGATGTTATTTTGTAATTAAAAAATCACATTTACATGTTGAATCCAAACAAGTTAAAAATTATTTTATCAAAAAAAGTGGTTTTTATTGCAATAAACAAAAAAATATTTCTTTAACTAAAAATTATTTTATTTGAGAATCTATTATTCCTCTCTCCTCTCCCTAAATAATATTTTATTAAAAAAATTGATTTTTATTATAATAAAAAAAAAGTGTAAATTCTATTTTTCTATAAAATTTTAAAAAATCAATATTTTTTACCCAAATCCTTGACCTAGAAGCTATAATAAGTTTGCTTAAAAAAAAAAAGCGAAGCTATAAAAATTTTAAAATGTACGTGTTTGTCAAACAAATCCTATATTTTATTAAATCGTGTTTTTTTAATCAATGTATTTTTTTTTTGACAATTTATTAGATGGTATATTTTTAATTTAAACAAAAAAAATAGTCACTGTCAATAAAAACCTATATAAGGTAGAAACAAACACCGGTCTCGACTTCATACTACTCTCTCTTGCAACTTCAAAATTAGGGTTTTGTTTTGCATTGCAATTTGCAAGCTATGGAGAACAAATCAATGCCTGTGACAAACGAAAACATGATCAAGTATATACCTGAAGAAATTTCCTTCTCAATTCTATCAAAGTTACCTCGTAAATCTTTGAAACGATTTCAATGTGTTCGAAAATCATGGTCTCTCTTATTTGAAAATCAATATTTTGTCAACATGTTCCGTAACAATTTCTTATCTTATTCCGACCCAGCATCTTTCATCCTAAGGACTGTTGAAAACCGTAAAGAAGTTTTCTATTCTTTTTCTGGCGAGAGGTTTGAGAATAAGGTTAAATTAGATTGGGCAAATTCACTTAATAAAAACAATTTTTGGACTCATATATTAGGATTTGGTAGTATTAATGGTACATTTTGTGTCCATGGATCTATTATTCCTTGCAAAATTGTATTGTGGGAACCAGCTACCCAAACAATGAAGTTCCTTCCTCCCGGTGAGGCTGAGTCGTTGAAGTCGTCTTTCCCATATGAGGTTGAGGCTAATGTACATGTTTTTGTTAATTGGTACCTTCATGGATTTGGTTATGACAATGTTATAAATGACTATAAGGTCATTCGGTATGTGGATGTTTATGCAGAAGATTCATTAGGCGAATATGTTGAGGACCTCGAAGAAATTATATCTTTAGGTGGGATAGACACAAATATTGGTCACTTATGGGAGATATATAGTCTAAGAAGTAATTCGTGGAGGAAACTTCATGTTGACATGCCGTATTCATCGGTATGTCGTGACGGCACCCAAGTCTACGTGGATGGAGTGTGTCATTGGTTGTGTGAAAGTTATAGCACCGTTGGCATTGAATCATGTTTGGTATCATTTTACTTGAACAATGAGACGTTCTTCATAACACCCTTACCCTCAGATGTAGATTATTGTTCTGATGTTAATGCACCGTGGGTAAATTTGGCAGCGTTAAATGGGTTCGTAGCATTGATCTCATATCATGAAGAGACGACTTCTTTTCACATATCAATTTTGAGTGAATTTGGTACGAAGGATAAATGGACTAAACTCTTAATTGTTGGACCATTGTCTTGTGTTGAGCATCCTATCGGAGTGGGGGCGAAAGGAGAAATAGTCTTCATAAGAAAAGATGAAGAACTCGTTTGGCTTGATTTAAGTACTCAAATGATTGGGGAGCTTGGTTACAAAGGAGCAGATCGTTGGGATCGGATAGTTATATACAAGGAAAGCATTCTTCCAATTGAAGGAATAAGTAATTAATTGTTTTTCTGGTTTTTACCTTGTTTACTTTAATTGAGCAACAAATCTCTATTAGAACTTTCCTTACATTTTGCCAGCAATATGTTTCCACTATGTTTAACTTTCTGCTATGTACTTTCTTCATTCTGCTATGTTCCCCTTCCAATTTCTGACTTTGCACAATCATCACACTCTTCATATATGCATTGTTTGTTGGGAAGAATGACTTAAAAAATCAGAAAATCAAGTTCTGATGAATTCACTTAGCGAAATTGGTCGACAGATTTTGACTGCTAAGAGTCCAATTTAAATCATTTTTATAAAGTAAAATGCCTTTTTAATGATTCTGTCATGTCTTTGTAAGAACCTCGCCGTTGATCCTATTTCGGAAGAGGAAAACTTTCTTGAAGACTTGGTTTTAAATTTGTGTTGGATGAGATAAAATTGATCTTGTCATTAAGTCAGAGACCATAATATTTGCTCTAAGGAATGTTATACAATATAATAATACAATGCTTATCTATAACTTGTGAAACAAACATATCTCTGAAGAGATTTATCACTACATAATCACACAAACACACTTTCAAGTAGCCAATATAGTACAAAATCAAATTAAAGCCATGGAAATTGATTAATCAAGCTTATGGAATCAGATGTATAACTATTTTCCCAATAGCTTTATTAGTATTAAGATATGAAAAAGCTTCCACAGTCTGAGAAAATGAAAAGGGACTCTTAGGTCCAATATTGGTTTCACTTTGCCACTCTCCAAGTTAATTGTTTTAAGGTTGCAATTTCTTTAACAGCCTTTAGTGCCCTACTATCATCTGTTTTTGAAAAATATTCAAGAAGTTTTCAACAATGAAACATAATAATATAGATTCAAATTGTTCGTAAGGCTTAGTTCAGTTGGTAATGTCGATATTGATACACTACTTTTACTAGAGTTTAAACTCAAAACCTTACGGTTATGTGTGTGTGAGATTCATGTGGTGCTTTGTATTTTGTCTAGAGCGAAAAAAAATATAGATTCAAATCAAGTACAAATGTCCATTTTTTATTTTATTTTGTTTTTATGAAAAAATAATAAATGTAAATTTCAAATGTAAAGTTAAATAAAAAAATTCATGTAAATAGCCACGTCATCAAAAAATTTACTCAGCATCAGCCAAATCATCAACAATGTGACATGTCAGCAAAAAATCATACTCGGAGACCTTTTTAAAGTTTTGAGATTTTGCAGGAATTAAATCAAACTTCTTTATAATAACATTTATTTACTAATATATTCTTTTGTAAAAAAAACTATTTAATGGCTAATGCTACGGTGGACGTGGTGATCATTGCTACTATAACGAATATAAATTTTACGAATTCCACCGTTGTATTGAAAGTTTGTGTCATATAGATCATCCATACAAATTTTAAGAAAAATCAAAAATTATTTGATATGTTATTTAAATCTATAAGTTCAACGGTATTTAATAAAAACTCATAAACCCAGAAAGTTGGTGGAATGTCATTTGAAACTAATTTATATGTCATTTATTTTTGTTTTCATATATATAAAATAATTACACATGAATAAAAGATAGACCGTCAACAAGTTGCACCACAAAATCATTTTGTATATTAAAATTCAATCTTTGAAAAATTACAATCATAAACCTAAACGACAAAACATTATCTATACATGACTTTTTGAACTTTTTTCAAAATTTTGAAAAGATTTGCAGCCTCTTGTGCTAGAAAGCCAAAAATATTGAATGCAAACAGTATAAAAATGTGTTGATTGTCGAAAAACACTTTCTTTTGTTTGACAATTTTACTTGAAGCAGCTTTGTGGACTGTCTATTCCACTTTAAAATGTCTAACTTCGGTTCTACAAATTGGGAAACTCCGATCAAATCTACACAAACATATTTCTCACCTACTGATGCAAAAATATAGTAACATTTAGTGGTCTAACTATTTACTAATATACTAATTTGTAAAGGAAAAAAGAAATGTTAACACGTGCCCTCAAGGTTAATGGCATATGTTAATTAGTTTAGTAACTTAATCCTAATTAGAGTAGTTTTACAGTAGACTAGTTGTTTTGTGAACTTGTAATAAGTCTCACTAATATAGCTGTAACTATAAATACTTGTAGCTTCCATTTTTGAATCTAATGAGAATCAATCTATCTTCTTCATTCATTCACAATTCTGTTTCTCTCTCCTCTAACCGTTTTCTAACGGTAACTGATTCAACTCAACAAAACTTGCATCCAAGAAAAGAAAGAAGAGAAGAAAGACTTAGCATTCAAAGAACAAGAACAATATCGAAGCGACGGAGAAGAAATCAATGGCTGCTGCAAACGAAATGGTGAGCAAATACATGCCTGATGAAATTACTGTCTCAATTCTATCAAAGTTACCTCTTAAATCTTTGAAACGATTTGAATGTGTTCAAAAATCATGGTCTCTTTTATTTGAAGATCATTACTTCATGAACAAGTTTCGTAACAATTTCTTATCTTATAATAATGACCCATCATCTCTCATCTTAAAGGGTTATAAAAGTAGTGATAAAGAAGTTTTCTTTTCTTCTTCTGGTGAGAGGTTTGAGAATAAGGTTCAATTAGATTGGTCAAATTTATTTCAAAACGATTTTCGTGGTATTCGTATTCTTGGTTCTGGTAGTGTTAATGGCACACTTTGTTTCTATGGGATTTATGGCGATATTGTATTGTGGAATCCATCTACCCAAACAATCAAGCCCCTTCCTCACAGTAAGTCACAGTTCATTGAGGGTCCTATCTCAGATGAGGCTCTTGGTTATCCTTACTGTGCTGTTGATTTTTATGAACACGGATTTGGTTATGACCATGTTACAAAAGACTATAAGGTCATTCGGTTTGTAGATATTTATTTAAAACGATTAGCTCAACCCGATGACGACACCGATGACGAAGTGGTAATTTTAGACCCGTCGAGTTACAAAGGTTTAGATTTAGACCCCTTTTGGGAGATATATAGTCTAAAATGTAAGTCGTGGAGGAAACTTCATGTTGACATGCCGCATTCATTCGTTTATAGATGCGACACTGGAGTCTACATGGATGGAGTATGTCATTGGTTGTGTGAAAAAAATTGTAGCAGCGTTGGACCATGTTTGGTATCGTTTTACTTGAGTAGTGAGAAGTTCTTTGTAACATTGATACCCTCAGATGTAGATGATTGTTTTGTTGATACATCCACATGGATAAAATTGGCGGTGTTAAATGGGTCCATTACATTGATCTCATATCATGAAAACACAACTACTTTTCACATATCAATTTTGGGTGAATTCGGTTTGGAGGAATCGTGGACTAAACTCTTAATTGTTGGACCATTGTCTTGTGTTGAGCGTCCTCTTGGAATGGGAATGAAAGGAGAAATAGTCTTCGTAAGAAAAGATAATGAACTAGTTTGGCTTGATTTAAGTACCCAAATAGTTGCGGAGCTTGGTTACAAAGGAGAGTTTGATCCGTGGTGTCGGAGTACTAAGATAATACTATACAAGGAAAGCATTCTTCCAATTGAAGGAATAAGTGATTAATTTTTTTTTCTTTCTTTGTTCACCAAGATCTGTAGTTTACTCTATTTCAGTAGTTATTGGGATATTACCTTGTAATAATTTGGTTTCTGTATCAATGAAATAAATGACATTTTGCCCTTATTGAATGGCCTTTAGTTTTATGTTGAAATAACTTGTATTTGAAAAACTTGATAATCTATATTGAGTGTATATGTTTTATGGTGATCAGCAGAATTGATTAAGTGATTTATGTTTTGTTACATTCATGTAAAAGTGATTTTAATGTTATTTTTAATTGGTACAAATTGATTTTAGGTAACTTGTAAGTGTCACCTTGAGCTTTGGTGCTTCCATCTTCATGGAGTTGAAATCATTAGCAGTTTAGTAATCTTAATATTAAGGTGGTACTCCATCTCTCCAGTAACCCAAGTAAGGACAGGGAATGGTAGCTGCATTGGGTAGATATTTAAGACAGTGATTCATAATCTTGTGATACTGTGAAGTATGTAGAATATCGATCATTTGAAACTAAGGCGTCGTTACTTTAGTTTACATGTCTTTTATTTCTGTTTAGTTCTAATTGCTCTAGACTGTTGTTCACAATGATAGTTCAAGCGTGAGTGCATTTTCGCTGTGTTAAGGTGTTGAATGATTGTGGAAATTGTTAAGATAGTTAACTGAAAGCTTGGAAGAAGCTTATTTTGTAACTTGTTCAACAAGTTATAGTGTTAGTTTTCATTTTCTGTTATTTCCGGCCATCATAACTGTTTGTAACTGCCTTAGGCAAAGCTAGCGTATGTGCTTGTATAGCTAGCTTATGATGCAAGACTAACTTCCTCTATAAATAGCTTGATGTAACAGATTTTGATTATTAAGTGAACAATACTGAATTCACTCTATCTTTTTTCTATTAGCTGTCTTTAACAGAAATATACAGTGGATACATGTTATTTAGTTTAATTTAAGGAACGAATTTGGTATACCGGCACTGAGACTGAGGCGAACAATCAAATAATGATGGAAGACACACATAATTCACATACTTGCAGTCTGAGGCGAAAATAGTGCTTCGCTGCTAGCTGCATTCAGAACTCAGGCTGGAGCAATATGGTCTGCTAAGCACACTAAAACAGAATTCAGACTGCTATATATGATTCCAGTATATGCCTAGTGCTCTATAGTGTTGTAGACCATCACCTCTACCAATTGTCTTCATGTTCAAATCCTCTTGAATTGCGATAGACTTGTTCAGTCTTCAGGTTAAATTAGATTGGTCAAGTTCACATAGAAAACGGTTTTTTACTACTACTCAAATTTACAAAAGACTGGTAGTTTATTTTGAATTTGATTATGATTTTCGTCTCGTCAAATCTCACAGTTCATGACTTCATGTGACGTCTTACACTGGATGGTCTCTCAATTTCACTCAAAATTAAATATAGACTCAAAAACTTCACAAATCAAATTATTTATTGATAATAATTTTCTGATCTTGATAATCGATCTAACCTGATATATAAAATTAAATTTTACACAAAAATTTAAATTAAATTCCACAAGGAAAAAAGGAAAAACATGTTACTGAAACGCTAAAACAAATATTTTTTTTTGGTCATATAGTCTAGTGGTTTGACACAAATAAAATTATATACGTTGCACAACGTGGTGCACAAAATTAGAATCGGCATAACGTTTGTCAGTGACAGATCCAGAATTTTTCAATAGTGGGGGCAATATCTACGTATAAATTTATAAATTCTCTATAAATAATTTATTTTAATAGTTACTTGTTTTTATTTCAAGGTAAATTGAACTCATGACATCCTTATTGCTTCGAAGTTCAAACCTTATTCCTCCTATAAATTATCAAACCACCTTATTACTTCCATATAATTTTTTAATATTAAAAACACAATTAACAAGAACTTCTGCATATAATCTGGTACTATCTAAAATAAAAAATAATAAATTTAATGTGAGGTAATTTTTTGAATAGATACTTGTACAATGTTTCTTACCTCCCTCCACTCCAAATCCCCCCAATTTAAGTGAATATATGAGGTAATTTGCTCCCCTTCTCTCATTTTTCCTCCCCTTCTAAAAATTGAATCAAACACATAAAACTAAAAATATTCTTTCACCTTCCCTCCTTCTACCTCCAACCAAACAAACAGACTCTTAAGGCCCCCTTCCTCTAGGAACCAGATGGTGAAAAAAAAAAACTTGATGAGAAAAATAATGGATTAATCTATTATTTGTTATTTTTGGAAATAAAAATAGTTATTAGTTTATAATTTCGGCAAATTCTAAAATAGTGGACCAATTATGAATAACACGATAACGAATACGAATTTCAAAAAATTCACCGTTGGATTGAAAGTTTGTTTCATATAGATCATCCATAAATTAAAAAAAAATGAAAATCATTTGATATGTTATTGAAACCCATTAAGATTAACGGTTTATAAATTTTTATTAAATACCGTTAATCTTGATAGATTTCAATAATATATCAATTGATTTTCAATTTTTTTAAAAATCTGTTTGAATGATCTATATGTTATAAACTTTCAATCCAACGGTCAATTTTGTAAAATTCGTATTCGTTATAATTAGCTATTTTCAACCGTAACATTAGCCATTTTCATCTATATTATTATTATTATTATTATTTTCCTTTCCTTTTACATATTTCAAACATAATCAATCTTCTTTATTTCCTAATTAACCAATCATTAAACATTCATAATATTAATTTTTAGTATATTAAATATTACATCTTATGTTATTGAGTTGGTCTGGTGGTATTGACTTAAGACTTGGGAGTGTACTCCTTCTTAAGGTCTCAGTTTCGATTCTTTCTTGTGCCAATTTATGTGGGTTAATTTAACTTGTTCAAAAAAAAAATCAATAAGAAGTCAATTTGAATAGACATTTTTTTTAATAGAAATAGAAACATTGAATAATTATTACTAAAAAAAATGAAACATTGAATAATTTTCCATGTAGAACACTATAACTCGTCTAATTAATTAATAGTGTGTGTGATTTTTTTTTATTTTTGCTTACATACAAGACTAGAAGGAGTACATAACCATTTTTTTGGTAGAGTATATATAGTACAGTTATAACCGCCAAATTTTCGAGAAACTCAAATCCCGCTCTTTTCAATTTCATTTCTTCAACTCCGAGTTGACTCACTCTTTGCAACAACTCGTTCTCTCTCTGCATTTTCTTCTTCCATCACTATCAACCCGTTCGGAGTTCTCTCAACTCACTTTCTCTACATTTTCTTCTTTCATCACTGTTGTGAATTCGCTTGAAAAAGTCACACCAATGAATTTTAGTGTGTGGAGCAAATTAATCAAGTAACCAAATAGTTGATAGAGATGATGAAGAATAAATAATCCAAGAGAAAGAACACAAGAATATTGTTTACCCAGTTCGGCCAAATAAAGACCTACGTCTGGGGGAGGGAGCAACCCTACCGTTCCACTATGATCAATGAGAAACTTTACACAAGGAAATCCCAAATTGGGTTACAAGAATTAATCCTAATTCTACCCAAATCCCGAATCCCTTCTTCCGTGATGAAGAGACTCAATTTGACCTAGCTACCCAAGGTGAACCAAGGATGATTCGCCCAAACCCCTAGAATTATACCAAGAATAATCCTCTAAAACTCTAGTGTGGCAAACCCTAATCCTAATTGCTTTCAACCTTATTTTTCTATGAATAAAGAGTTCCCTATTTATAGAAAAATACATGCCTAAAAATCAGAAACAAATCTATCTTATAAAATGAAACAGAATCCAAAACAGATACACTCCGAAACAAAAAATTCCACAAAATCTGCATGCTGATCACGGGCCTGCGCCCCGCTCAGCTATACCTGCGCCTGGCGCAGCAGGCAGGAGTTCAAGCTCCTCCTGCGCCCCGCTCAGGGATTCCTGAGCCCCGCTCAGCACTTCTGCTTGTACCTGTTTTCCTGTTTCTGAGTTTTCAAGGCAATTCCTCACAATTCTCCACCTTGCCTTTAAAACGATGGTGATCCAATCAACCACCGTGTTGCTCCCTCCATCTTGAACTACTATTCAAGATCATTGGCCAAGTCCAAGTCCCACTTGAACCTTGACCTCTTCCACTTGCTTCCAACAACTCTTGCTAGAATCACAAGCTGTACCTCTACCTCTTCATCCCTCGGAATGCCTTCCGCCCTCATGAAGGTCTTGCCTCCCACTACCATAGGATTTTTGGTAGCACCCACAAGACTCACCGCGACCTCTTCAAACCCCGGAGTGATCAAACCCGTCCTCATGAAGATACGCTTGCATCCAACTATCATCGGCCTTTTGGATAGTCCTACAAGCTCCACCACCCCCTCTTCGAACCCCGGAATGCCTTCCGTACTCTCGAAGACTTGCTTGTCCTCAACCAACCTTGGAATTTTAGGTTGTTGTTCAAGCTCCAACAATGAACTCTCCTTGTGCCCCACTACCTCAAGTAGCCCTACAAGTTCCCAAGTTCTACTGTCGGTGTTCCCAATTGCTTCCCTGAAGTTCTTTAATAGGTTTTGCACTTCTTCAGCCTCAATTGGAACATACCCCACAAGGTCTTCACAGTCGTACCACTTTGATGCACCACTACCACTCTCCACCCTATCTCCTTCTTGATAGCCAAGAGTTAGTGTTGTTTCTCCTCCTCTAGTATCACTATCGGAAGCCTCCACCTCAAGTTGAAAATCCTCCACCTTAAGATGAAACTCCTCCACCAAAGTCTCGAACTCGGTACTTCCCCTATGAACCCCACCTTGCAATTTGCAAAACCACTCCACCTGATCTGAAACAACCCCGACATCCCACAACTCCAGAACATCATGAGAACCACCAGAATCTAGAGTCTCACACTCCTCCGACTCCCAACTCGACACCACAAGTGCCTCCGCTGTTTCATAATTCTCATCACCGGATGAACCATCCACAACATGCACGGAACCCCCCTTGTCCTTCAAATCCGGACAATCCCTCTTGAAGTGACCTTTCTTTTGACAATGGAAACAAGTCCACTTGTCAACACTTTTAACCTTAGCCTTCTTACCTCTACTTCCACCTTTTCCACCTGAAACATTTAAAGCATTAGAACCGTCCTCCACCTTCAAGTCTTTAAACTTAGTAAGTTCTTTCGTCCGTAAGGCCGATTGAACTTCCTCCAAGGTAACTGGTGTATCCTTGCCGTAGAGCATGGTATCCTTGAAACTTTCATAGGACTTAGGTAACGTACAAAGTAGATGTAAGGCTTTGTCTTCATCTTCTAGTTTCACATCAATGTTGGCCAAATCATCAATAATTTTGTTGAATTCCGCCAGTTGCTCCGTTATGGATTTCGACTCCACCATTCGATAAAAGTAGAGTTTTTGTTTCAGAAACTGCTTATGTGCCACCGACTTGGTCATGTACAATGATTCAAGCTTGGCCCACATACCTGCAGCGTTGGTCTCCCTTGCTACTTCTCTCAACACCTTGTCTCCGAGGCACAAGGTAATACAACTGACTGCCTTTTCATTTAGAACAGCCTTCTCCGCATCGGAAAGACTCGCCGGCATCGCTGCACCCTTCAAAGCCTCTGCACAATTGTTATGGACTAACACCGCCTTCATCTTTACCTTCCACAACCCGAAATCGTTGCTACCGGTAAACTTCTCAATATCGAACTTAGAACCCATGGTACCTGATTGTAGATTTGATCCTTGCCCCACGGTGGGCGCCAATTGTTGTGAATTCGCTTGAAAAAGTCACACCAATGAATTTTAGTGTGTGGAGCAAATTAATCAAGTAACCAAATAGTTGATAGAGATGATGAAGAATAAATAATCCAAGAGAAAGAACACAAGAATATTGTTTACCCAGTTCGGCCAAATAAAGACCTACGTCTGGGGGAGGGAGCAACCCTACCGTTCCACTATGATCAATGAGAAACTTTACACAAGGAAATCCCAAATTGGGTTACAAGAATTAATCCTAATTCTACCCAAATCCCGAATCCCTTCTTCCGTGATGAAGAGACTCAATTTGACCTAGCTACCCAAGGTGAACCAAGGATGATTCGCCCAAACCCCTAGAATTATACCAAGAATAATCCTCTAAAACTCTAGTGTGGCAAACCCTAATCCTAATTGCTTTCAACCTTATTTTTCTATGAATAAAGAGTTCCCTATTTATAGAAAAATACATGCCTAAAAATCAGAAACAAATCTATCTTATAAAATGAAACAGAATCCAAAACAGATACACTCCGAAACAAAAAATTCCACAAAATCTGCATGCTGATCACGGGCCTGCGCCCCGCTCAGCTATACCTGCGCCTGGCGCAGCAGGCAGGAGTTCAAGCTCCTCCTGCGCCCCGCTCAGGGATTCCTGAGCCCCGCTCAGCACTTCTGCTTGTACCTGTTTTCCTGTTTCTGAGTTTTCAAGGCAATTCCTCACAATCACTCTCAAATCGTTCTCTCAACTCACTTTCTCTACATTTTCTTCTTCCATCACTCTCAAGTACTCTCTCTCCCCGTAATTACTGTGCCGATTTTTTTTTTTATTTTTTAGGTTTTTTCTTGAATTTTATGAATTCTAATGCTTGTAGTGTTAGGATTTATGATTGAAATGTTAATGCGTTTTTTCAATTGTTCACGAAGATTCCTCTAATTTACTGCAACACATGCTGAGATCTTGCTGTTTGATTTTGCAATTCTTAGTTCCGACTTTAATTTTTTTTTTTTGGAGATTTAGTTTGTTACGAAGTTGCTTTGATTTTGAACTGAATCTGTTGATTTTTGTTGTTGTTGATTTTATGTGATTTAGGCTGTGATTGAATCGGTTTGATTTTTTAGTTGAGTTTATTGTTAATCATGTACAATAATGCTTGTGATTTTGCTTAGTTATTCTGTTTCGTTGGTAAGTTGTTTTGATTTTGTACCGAATCTGTTAATTTTTTATATTGATTTTAGGTGATTTGCTTTGAGTGATTGAATCACTTTGATTTTTTATTTGAAATTATTATTTATCGCGTGACACTAATAATGCTTGTGATTTTGCTTTGTTACGTTGTTCTGTTTTGCTGCAAAGTTGTTTTGATTTTGTACTGAATCTGGTGATTTTTGTTATTGATATTAGGTGATTTACTTTGTGATTTAATTGCTTTGATTTTTGAGTTGAAATTATTGTTGATCGTGTGTAATAATGCTTAAGATTTTTGTTTTTGATTCTCAGCGGAAAGATGGAAACTGTTGAACGAGTCCTCTTAGCCTTTCGGAATGGTGTAGTTACGCTTATGAATACATAGGTATAACTGTTGATATGCAAACCTCCGAAAAAAGAGTTAAGTGGACTATCTCAGAGAAGAGAAGTTCTGGCGATCAATTTGAATCACTGAGATTATCCTGTTTCACACCAGCCTCTATGTGTGAACCCGACAACTCTGACTTTTATCTATATCAAGGTGAAATTCAACAATTGTACAGGTTGAGAAGGGCAAATGAACACTGCCCTATCTGCTTAGAAACGGGTGATACTGATTGTGATTTTGTTGATTCAATGACATTATGCACACATGTTTGTTGTTTCGAATGTTATGAGACATATTTCAAGTGCTCAATGAAAAAGGTTAAAGGGAAGCTAATTAGCAAATGTCCGGTTTGCAAACCAGACTATTCGTCAACCGAAAGCTGCACTTACTTATGTGTCAACGAGATTTAAGTGGGTTATCAACAGAGTTCAACAACTTCTCGATGAATGGAATGGACAGAAAAATGTAGCAAGCAAGGTAGTAATCGTTTCTTCAAGTGAAGGATTCCTAGTTTGGTTCGATAATGCTTTTGAGGGTTTAGGTATATCGTCTATGTTTTGGGAAGAATATAATGCTGATGGTGAAGAATAAGTTAAAAGGGCAAGCAGCAAAAAAAAAGCTTATTTTCATTAGAAGGGCACACATTTGCTTTTGTTGCTTCCAGAAACAATTTTTAGGGATTTTCATATTCATTTGTTTAAACATATTCGTATTTCAAAATTGACATCTAACTCATCGTCTCCTACAAGAGTACAAGACTACAAGCAGCATCTGGGTGTTGTTTTTTTTTTTTATGGGTTTCAACTTAATTGGACGAAATTAATTTTTGGATTTGAATCATTGAATGGAGATGATGAACTCATCACTCATGAACACCTAACATAATCTTTTAACATAAACATATTATTTTTGTAATTTTTTCTTAATGGTATAATACACTTTTTGTCTTTAAAAATATAGCAAATTTTAATTTTTTAAAGGTCTTGCCAACGAGTGCCCTCGTGACACTCTTTAAGCATTCCATTTAAAGAAACTTTTTGTTCAAACAATTAAACGCACAGTTTCTAATGTGTTGATTTTACACATTCTCATACAAATTCTTTAAAAAACTTACTATTTAAGGTCTTAAAGAATGTCCCGAGGGAACTTGTTAGCATTTGCCATTTTTTAAATAAAAAAAATAGATGTTTCTGTTTTCCAAAAAAATTATTTTTTTTTTTTTACAGAAGAGTGCCTAGCTAAGTCCATTTTATTTTGGATAAAATGTGTTTTTGGACCCCGTGTAATTAGCGAATTTGGATTTTAGTTCCTGTACAAAAAAAAATCTCCACGGTGTAATCATCCCAGTGTGGTTCCAATATTATCTGCTCTTCCACGGTGTTTTCGGCTACTAGAATTGTTTTAAACAGAATGTCAATCCCAGCTGTTTTGATCCTCCGAAATATATAATTCTTGACATCGTACATGATTGCCTCAATGACAATCGTGTGAGATGAGGGAGGTAAAACAATCTTAGATTGAATGGCACGTGGCGTTATCAACAGAACTCTATTCATCCCGTACGCCAAAAAATCATCAATAGCATGAGAAGTATTAGTACCATAACGTGTGCATAAACTAGATATTATCCCCAAACCAGTTAAAGCACTGTTGTCACGCTGTATTGCAAAGTAGCAATGACCGTAAGAAAACCATTCCCAGTCACTGAGTGGTAGTCGAACAACATTTTCCATGCCGCCGGCGAGAGATTATCGCAAGATGTTTAAACCCTAGAGGTTCTAGATGCTTAGACGAGTTTTAGCGTTTTCGCGGGGTTATATAGTGTTTGTTTTCTACAACAATTGAATCGGGTTTCATTTAATTCATTTTCTTATGAATAATTCAAATAGATGTCCATTAAGCATTGACCCATTACACCGGCCCACTTATTATGGGAATAATTTTTGGACCCAATATTTCTTATTCGTCCCCTATTATGGGAATAACTTTTTTTTGTATTTAAATTTGGATGCTAATTCGTCTGAAATATAGAAGATTCTAAAGTGCAAGAAGACTTGATGACAATGTTTAAAGGGTAAGTTTGTTTATCAATAATTTGTGGACTCGTCATTTCAGTATTTCTTAGTGTGACCCTAATCCCATTCCAATGCTTCAATGTGTTCGATTCAATTTTAAAAAAATAGATTTTTTCTTTATATTTTTGAAAATATATTTGGTCCCCACACGTTAGTAATTTTGCAAGTTTAGTCCCTCACTTTCTTAGTTACACTTTTTGGTCTTTCGTAAGTGTGGATTTTGAAAACTATTGGTCCAAAACATGCAATTATGTATAAAAAATCAATGCTCACTCTATCCACTCGTTCATGATTACATAGGGATCTAAGAAACTCAAGATTTTGTATGAAGACTGCTTACAATGTAATTTTAGCTCTGTCGATATATTCAGGGAGGAAAGTCTGTCTCAGGTGAGCTATTTTGAAGAAACTACAGGTGAATGATTTTGGAATGAATCCTCATGATAGTTATATATCGTTGTATGTATGATTGATTTATATTCTGAAGAGCATTGCTTGAATGCAGTGACAATGACACATAGGCATGGTTATGGTACCCATACTCGGTGAGTATGAAATACAACAATTATTTATTTTATTTTTTTAAAAAAGAAAGTATAGATACATTGGTATAAAAATAAAACATATTCTTTTGAGTAAATTATATCATTATTCTTCAGAGATTTACTCTTTTGTCCATATTATCTACACTTTTTTTTTCTTTCTATTTTTCCACTGCCAACACATTTTTGCAATATATGTATGATTAATTTATAGTTGTTTAGATCGTGTTTGTTTGTAAATGATATTATGGACACAACCTATATAATTAAGTCATACAAATTTTGATACATTAAATAATAAGTTATTCTCTCTCTTATTTTTTTTTTTTGATAAAAAATTACAAGTTAGTCAAACCTAGGAGCATCATATACTCACATTTGTCGTGGCATGTTTAATGATTCATAGTATTCATTATTTTATATTATTATTTTGTTGTCGTATATGTATGGTAGGTGATTTTGTTTTTTGACAAAAGGTATTTTTCTTATAATAATATTTTATTGTATATATCATTTTTAATGTTCATTTCATTTTTTGCAGGTATTGAATAATGCACAGTATTTTAAAAATTAAAATATTTTATTAGTATGTTACAATGATCATATTTAGAGTATTTTATTTACCGTAGTGAAATTAGGGGCGGATCTGGACATAAATAACTAGTGTGGCTAAAAAATTAGGCACAACTAAAAAAACTTCATTTTTTTTTATAATGGAAAAAAAAAAAAAAACACTTCATTCTAATGATTCAGTTAAACGGTAAACAATGCTGCAGCTGGTAGATGTGGACAGTGAGAGGGGTCACAACCGGGAGGGTGTAAGTCAAGCTACTTGTGATAATACTATGGAAATAGTTGAGGAAACTCCTATTTCCAAACAAGGTGAAGCTAACGGGGTTGATATGACAATTGATTAATTGTTTATCATGAATTGTATTCCTTTGAAATTTATGGTGTGGAATGTTCGTGGAGCGGCGAATACTAGCTTTTATCGTAATTGTAAACAATATCTAGATATTCATCATCCAGAGGTCCTTGTCATCATGGAATTACGTACTCATCCGTTGAAGATAAAAAATTCAGTTGCGATGATGGGTTTTGATGGTTATATTTTCTCAGAAAATCGAGGTTTCTCTGGAGGAATTGTAATTGCTTGGAAGAAGAGTGCAGTTGATGTTTCTTGTCAGCATATAGACTTTCAGTTTATTCATACTCGCCTGGTTATTCATGGAAAGCAAGAATTTTTGTTCACAGCAATATACGCAAGTCCGGTGGATGAAAATAGACAAGAAATGTGGGACAATACTAAGTCTATTTCTAATAATATACAGGATCCCTGGCTTTTAGCTGGTGATTTTAATGATATCATGTCTCAAGATGAGAAGCAGGGAGGTGCCCCAATTAATTTACGCAAGTGCAGGTTGTTCAGAGAGAGAATTATTGATTGCAGACTATTTGATCTTGGTACCACCGGCTCAAAATTCACTTGGAGAGGTCCTTTATTTGATAATGGAGTTCGTATCTTTGAACGCTTGGATCGAGCTTTGAGTAATGACAGCTGGCGTGTTTTGTTTCCAAATGCCATGGTCCGGACATTGCCCAGAGTTGACTTCTCTGATCACCATCCTCTATTAATAAGCTTGACTGACATGGTTAATGTTAACATTGAAAGACCTTTCAGATTTGAAAGTGCCTGGCAAACACATGAATCTTTTCAACCGGAGCTTCGGTCATGGTGGAATCAAGGCTCAAATTTAACTGAAAATTTGAGTAAGTTGGAGGACGAGTTAAAGGAGTGGAAAATTAACACCTTTGGGAGCGTGAGGAAGAGAAAGCGGGAGCTGCTTGCTAGACTTGGTGGTATTCAACGCAGACGAGAAGCTCGAGCCATGAATCCTCATCTGGATTCGCTAGAGAAAGATTTACAGAAGGAGTTAGCAGAGGTGCTGAAGCAAGAAGAGCTAATTTGGCACCAAAGATCTCGGGCAAAGTGGCTTTATGATGGAGATAGAAACACTAAATATTATCATCTTAAGGCGGTGAATAGGAAGAGGAAAAATAAGATTATTATGCTTCGGAATAATGATGGGCAGTGGGTGGAAGATGATGTAGCTCTCCGAGAATTAGTTACAAATTACTACAAGGACTTATTCACAGAGACGAACAGCAGCCCGATTACCTTTAGTATGAAGTACAGTTTCAAGCCTTTAGCAGAAGAAGTAGCAGTTCAACTCGATAGAGAGATAGAAAATGATGAGATTAAAGCGGCTTTGTTTGATATGGGAGCGTGGAAAGCCCCAGGTCCTGATGGCTATCCTGCTGGTTTTTACCAAAAAAACTGGAGTATTGTAAATACCAAAATGTATGAGTTTGTGCGTCATATTTGGCTGCAACCTGAGAACATATCGACAGTCAACACCACAGATATTTGTCTTATCCCTAAGATTGACAAACCTGAATTTGTAACTCAATTTAGACCAATTTCTCTATGCAATGTGAGTTACAAGATATTGACCAAGGTAATAGTTAATAGACTCAAGCCGTTGATCCCAAATATCATCTCGCCGTATCAGACAGGTTTCATCCCCACAAGAAGCATTCACGAAAATATAGTTGTAGCGCAAGAAATGGTTCATAGTATGAACAAGATGCGAGGGCGTAATGGTTATGTTGCAGTCAAAGTGGATTTGGCCAAAGCATATGATAGACTTCGATGGTCATTCATTTCAGCGGTCTTAGAAGAAGTGAATATACCACAAGGCATGCGAACAATTATAATGCACTGTATCACGAGCGTGAAGACGAATGTCATGTGGCATGGAAGCCGCTCTACTTTTTTCCAGCCGGGCAAAGGAATTCGTCAAGGGGATCCTATGTCTCCTTATATTTTTGTTCTTTGCATGGACAAGCTTTCACATCTTATTGCTGAAGCCGTTGAGAGTGGGAACTGGCAGCCTATGAGAGCAGGTAGGTCCGGCCCTCTTATCTCTCATCTCATGTTTGCGGATGATTTACTATTGTTTGGAAAGGCTACAGAGGTGAATGTAAAGAGCATTACAGATACGTTGGATAAGTTTTGTGAATTATCTGGGCAACTTGTGAGTATGGAGAAGACTTCCGTACTATTTTCTAAGAATGTTCCACGAAACTTGCGTCAAGTGTTGCTTCAGCAGTCATGCTTTAGAGAAGCTAATTCTCTTGGAAAATACTTAGGGATTCCGCTAATGGGTAGAGCCCCTCGTCACAGCGATTTTGAGCATTTAGTAGACAAAGTAAGGAGTAAATTGTCAGGCTGGAAGACGACCAACCTTTCCTTTGCAGGGAGAGTAACACTTGCAAAATCTGTTATACAAGCGATCCCAATTTATTCCATGATGACAACTCCTCTTCCGCAGAGGATTTTAATGGACATTCATCGTATTCAGCGAAATTTCATATGGGGTCACGACACGAGCCATAGAAAAATGCATATGATCAAATGGGAGACATTATTGTTACCCAAAGAGAGCGGAGGTTTAGCTATCAGACACTTACCCACAATGAATACTGCTTGTTTTATGAAGTTGGGTTGGAATATGAAAGAAAGTAAGGGTAGCTTGTGGTGCAGCGTGTTACAGGGGAAATATGGTAGGAATAGGGAAGTTAATGGTGAATTTATTGCCAAGCCTACTGATTCTTTTATCTGGAAAGGAATAGTAAAAGTGATGGATAACATTAGTCAATTTGAGGAATGGTGTGTGGGGAATGGCACATCAATCTCTGCTTGGAGAGATAAATGGTTGGGAGACAACATTGTTCTAGCCCAAAATGTGGAGTCAATACCTGAGAATATTATTAATTGGAAGGTAGCAGACATGGTTAATGAGATGGGTGACTGGAAAATAGATGAGTTGAATGCATTATTACCTATAGAAATTATCAATAAAATTAAAGCACTACCTCCCCCGCAGAATACCGACGGTGTGGATGAGAGAGTTTGGCCGGGAGACCGATTGGGACAATTCGATATAGCCAGTGCGTATAAACTGTTGTGTGGCTATCGTGATCTAGAGGTGAATGCTATGTGGAATTTTATTTGGAAGCTGGACGTACCGGAGAGGGTTAGATTCTTTGTTTGGCGTCTGCGATATGGTAGATTACCTACAAATAAAGCTTGCCATCGATGGGGATATGGCACCCCGTATTGTGGACACTGTATTGGTGTTGAAGAGAATATTATTCATGCCTTGAGAGACTGTCCAGTGGCTCATCACACTTGGAATCACTTACTGCCCATGCAATCAAGGCATGCTTTCTTCACTTGTCACTTTCATGATTGGTTCCAACATAATATGCTTACACGTGAAAAGATGGAAGGAGGTATTGATTGGTGTGTGGTATGGGCTGTGACATGTTACCACCTATGGTTATGGAGAAACAAAGAGACTTTTGACTCTGAGTTTGTGAGACCAAAGCATGCTTCAAGTTACATTATGCAGTATGTAGATAACTACAATAGTGCAAAACAAAGTGTAGCAGTCATTATGGATAAGACTAGAACTACTGTTAATGTTAAATGGGAAGCACCAAGGAGTGATTGGATTAGCTTAAACACGGATGGTGCTGTGAAAAATGGAATAGCCGGGTGTGGCGGTGTCTTGCGAGATCATCGCGGAAATTGGATTACAGGATTTTCGAAATACATAGGTATCACATCTGCCTTTAACGCCGAACTGTGGGGAGTATACAACGGGTTATGTCTTGCGAAACGGAATGGACTCCAAAACATAGAACTTCAAATTGATTCTATGATTGTGGTGAGGACTCTCAGTGGAGATAGACTTGGCGACAATGGAGGAAGGAGTTTAGTTCGCCGCATACGTAGCTTATTTCAAGATGGGTGGAATATTAAAATTCGACATGTGTATCGAGAGGCAAATCGAGTTGCAGATGCCTTAGCTACTCTGGGTTGCCAGCAAGACGCGTGTAATTTGTTTGAGGCACCTCCGTTAGGAGTTGATCAATTGTGTTCCTTTGATTCTTCGGGAGTTACTACTCCCCGCTTTATTTCTATGTAACTCTTTTTGGGCTTAGCCCCTTTCAATGCAAAAAAAAAAAATAAACGGTAAACAATATATGAGCTATATAGTATATTAACATTTATTTCTATATTTTAATTAATAAATATACAAAAATAGCGTTTTGTTAGGATCAGCATTGCAATTTACAAGCGAAGTTCAATCTCAATGGAGAAGAAATCAATGGCTGCTACAAATGAAAAGGTGAGCAACTACATACCTGATGAAATTTCTTACTCAATTCTATCAAAGTTACCGCTTAAATCTTTGAAGCGATTTCAATGTGTTCAAAAATCATGGTCTCATTTATTTGAAAATCATTACTTCATGAACATGTTCCGTAACAAGTTCTTATCTTATAAGAATGACACATCATCTCTCATCTTAAGGGATGTTGAAAACCGTGAAGGAGTTTTCTATTATTTTTCTGGTGAGAAATTTGAGAATAAGGTTAAATTAAATTGGTCAAATTCATTTAAACAAAATGGTATTCGTAATACTCGTGTTTCTGGTTTTGATAGTGTTAACGGCATGCTTTGTCTCTATAATGGACGTACTGGCTTCGTTGTATTGTGGAACCCAACTACCCGAACAATCAAGCACCTTCCTCCCAGTGACGCGCAACTTATTGAGTGGGCTATGAGTATGCCGTTAGAGATTGCCGGGCATCATGTCGATTATTGTGTTCATGGATTTGGTTATGACCATGTTATAAATGACTATAAGGTCATTTGGTATGTGGATGTTTATGTAGATTCATTAGGCGGTATGATAGACCCAAATATGCGTCCCAGATGGGAGATATATAGCCTAAGAAGTAACAAGTGGAGGAAACTTGAAGTTGACATGCCATATTCATCAAAATGTGTTGAGGGTACCCAAGTCTACATGGATGGCGTATGTCATTGGTTGTGTGAAGATTATGAAACTGTTGGACGATGTCTGGTATCATTTTATTTGAACAATGAGAAGTTCCGCGTAACACTCATACCCTCTGATGTTGAAGATGCTTGTTTTGATAGTGAAGCATCGTGGATAAACTTGGCGGTGTTAAATCAGACCATTGCACTGATCTCATATCATGAAGAGACAACTACTTTTCACATATCAATTTTGAGTGAATTTGGTATGAAGGAATCATGGATTAAACTCTTAATTGTTGGACCATTGTTTTGCGTTGAACGTCCTATCAAAGTTGGGACAAAACGAGAAATATTCTTCGTAAGAGAAGATGAAGAACTAGTTTGGTTTGATTTAAGTACCCAGAGGATTACGGAGCTTGGTTACAAAGGAGCGAATAGTTGCAGTCAGATAATAATATACAAGGATGGTATTCTTCCAACTGCGACACAAGTAATTAATTGTTTTTCCTGTTTTCAACAAGACTATATGAAGAACTTGATAATCTAATAAGCAAACAAATCTATATTTGAACTTTTATTACATTCTGCCAGCAATATATATGTATCCAATATGTTTAATGATATATTTTCTTTTGCATTCCAAATCCAGATTAATATTTTGTCATGTTGAAGCTTGATTGCTTAGTTCAAACAAACTAATTTTCTTCGTGTCGCATTTACTGCAAAGAATGATATCAGTTTCAGAAAATTCACACGAAAATGTTAGTTTATTTTGAATTCCATTATGATTTCTGAATGTCTTGTCAAATCTCATGATTCACGTGCTAATCTAATTCATAAGTCTCCCAATGTAGTTTCTTTCATCACTCAATTATGTTCCTCGTTGTACTGTTTTTTTCAAACAGCCACCTGACGTACCTTCCAACGAATTTTTGGTTGTGTGTCTGATAACGTCATATAATAAGTGTAAATTCGATTGCATTTTTCTTGGCTACTCCACGTCTTGGAAAGGCTATAAGTGTTTTTCTTCTCATGGTAGACTCTTCGGTTTTTATTTCAAAGGATAACTTGTTTTATGAATTCTAATTTCTATACTGAGCGTATGTTTGGTTTTGTGGTGATCACCAGAATTGATTTTGAGTGATTTATGTTTTGATAAATTCTTGTGGAAGTGATTTGAATTGGTACAAATTGATTTAGGTAACTTGTAAGTGTCGCTTTCAACTTTAATTTGGTGCTTCCATCTTCAAGGAATTGTAAACATTAGCAGTTTAGTAATCTTAATATTAAGGACATCCTCACAATCTGAATTGAGGGAATGGCTGCTGCATTGGGTAGATATTTAAGACAGTGATTCAAAATCTTGTGATATGTGAAGTATGTTCGAACATCATTTGAAACTAAGACGCCGTTACTTTAATTTACATGTCATTTATTTCTGTTTTGTTCTAACTCCTCTAGATTGTTGTTCACACCAATAGTACAAGCATGCATGGGTGTGTTTTCGCTGTGTTAAGGTGCTGAATGATTGTGCAAATTATTAAGATACTTAGCTGAAAGCATGGAAGAAGCTTATGTTGTAACTTGTTCAACAAGTTATAGTGTTCGTTTTCATTTTCTGTTATTTTCGGCTATTTTAACTGTTTGTAACTGCCTTAGGTAAAGCTAGTGTATGTGCTTGTATAGCTACCTTTTTCTTTTATGTTGAAATAACTTCTATATGAAGAACTTGATAATCTATATATATTTGAACTTTTATTACATTCTGCCATAATATGTTAAACTAATTTTCTTCACGTCGCATTTACTGCGAAGAATGATATCAGTTTCAGCAAATTGCCAAATTCACACAAAACTGGTAGTTTATTTTGAATTCGGTTATGATTTTCGTCTTGTCAAATTTAAGTTTCACGTGAGGTCTTAAACTGAATGGTCTCTACTTCATATGTCTCCCTATGTTGTTTCTTCGTCACTCGATTATGTTGTTTTCTATACTGTTCTTTTCGATCAATCAAATACTGTTCTTTTATTCTCATTATAGCAGCAGAGATTGCACATCTCCCATGTATGAAATTTGATTAAGAGGTTTATGCATTTGGCATTTGCTTAGTTAACATGCTTGCTTAGCCTTTGGAGTTAACAGAACTTTAAGTGTGCTATGTGTTTGAATCTATGTGTGATCTGTGCTCAAATCTTTAAAAGTAAATAGGATCTATTAAAATATGGTATGTGTTTGAATATATTTTGAACCATGAGATAATAGATGGTTATGTGGTTTTCATTGGTATAAACTTAATTATGAGTATTATTACATTAATGCATATTTGCAATAGCATTGTTCTCTGTAATAGGATCTTTCTGGATCTTTATTTATAACTTGTGAAACAAACATATCTCTGAAGAGATTTATTACTACATAATCACACAAACACACTTTCAATTCAAGTAGCCAAAATAGTATAAAACCAAAGCCATGGAAATTGATTAATCAAGCTCATGGAATGGGATGTATAACTATTTTCCCAACAGCTCTATTAGTATTAAGATATGAATATGCTTCCACTGTCTCAGAAAATGGAAAGGGACTCTTAGGGTCCAATATTGGCTTCACTTTTCCACTCTCCAAGTAAGGTGTCAATTTCTCTAACACAGCTCCATCTGAAGTCAGTAAGAAAGGGATAGCCGGCGGTGTTCCGGGTGGCAGTATTGTCACAACTTTTCCACCTTCTTTAACAGCTTTCACTGCCCTCTCACTGTCACCTGTTTTTTGGAATAATAAAAAATATTCAATGAGTTTTCAACTATATTGTATTTATACATGAAAAATGTACTCACAATAAAGCATAACAATATAGATTCAAATTTCTATATGTTAGGCTTAACATTTTCACTCAGAACTTAACAGTTGTGTGTATGAATTTCACGTGGTGTTTACTGTTTACCACTTCATCATCAGACAAAACATATAGATTCAAATTAAGTACAAATGTCTTACCTACTGCATCATACACTACATCAAATTTTTCTGCAAGTTCTTCATAATTCTCCTTAGTATAATCAATTGCCAAATCTGCTCCCAACTTCTTCAAAAATTCAAGTTTTGTAGTACTGGCAGTAGCTGCAATTCTTGATGCCTCAAAAACATGCTTGGCTAGCTATAGTAACACAGCAAATATCTTCATTTCATTAGAGGCAAAACAAGGATCATAGAGAATACAACTATTGTATATTACAATTTAAGAATGTGTTGTGTTCAGTGTCGACACTGACACATGTGACTACATTCAATTAATTCGCCTTTAGACAGAAGAATTCATACCTGAATAACAAGAGATCCAACTCCGCCGGCACCACCAAGAACAAGTATAGATTGACCAGAAGAAAATTCAACTCTTTCAAGTCCTTGATAAGCAGTTATTATTGCTAAAGGGAGGCTAGCAGCTTCAACAAAACTCAAATTAGATGGTTTGTGAGCAAGTACTTTTTCTTCAGCAACAGTATACTCTGCCACAGAACCAACAGTTTTTGGATGGTCTAAAGTGATCTCATTAATGTCACCATAAACTTCATCTCCAACCTTAAATTTCTTCACATGATCTCCAACACTAACCACCACACCAGCTACATCATATCCTGGCACAGTCTTTACACCACAACACAATATATTGAATCAAAGTAATAAAATCATGTTAATCTAGCATGATATAATTCTTGAGATAAAAATGATATTTAATTTTGAAAGTTGAAATTATTGATTTAAAAATCAAATCGAAAATTGAATTGGTTAAATTGGTTCAACCACGTACGGTTGAATCATATGACAAATAAATAATAAAAAAGTGAAAATGTTTTGATTTTTAAAGATTAAAATAAATAAAATATGGAAATCAATCGAACAAATGATGGTTCAACTCAAGTTAAATTTGATTCAACCATACTACAATGTAATCGGACCAACTAATCAGTTTCCGATTCAACTAGTTGATTTTGCGACCAAATTAATTTTAAAACAATGTAACTAAAATCTTACCGGCAAAGGAGAGTCAATGTCCTTAAAATGACCAAGAGCCCTCTTAATATCAACAGGATTAAGTGCAGCAGCCACAACCTTGATGAGAACTTGATCTTCCTTAGGGTGTGGTGTAGGTACATTAGTATCAAACTTTAGAATTTCTTCAATGTTACCATATTGAGAATAAACCCAAGCTTTTGTTTGAGATGGAATACTAGGTGTGTTTGCCATGATCACTTCCCTATTAAGAGTTTTAAGAGAAAAATAGATGAAAGGGTAATTGAACTATTGAAGGTAATATTAAACTTTGTGTTGATGGTTGTTTGTGTGATGATGCACAAATTGGCTACTATTTTTATAGATAGGAGTTGTACGTTACATGCATGAATCATTCTAGTTTATGTTTATTTCGGAATAATAGGAAAATGCTAAATGCACCCTGTGCACTAGTTAAATACATAAATAGAAAATTTTTATATTTAAACTCGTCCATTCAATATATTAAAAGTGTAAAAAGTTGTTTTTATAACAATTTTATGTGTTAAACAAACATGAACCTAATTAATAATATTGATTCCCTTTTGATGCTATAGGCCAATTTTTGGGCTAAGTTCATTAAAAGTGACGTTTCACTTTCATTTAGTACTCTTCTTGTTCTTTTTTGAGGGCTCTAATAAGTGGGAGTACTACTTTGTTTCCTACGGTGACTTCATGACTTACATCACACACAAAAATAAAAGCAAAATGTATTTTGTACTAGCATTTAGTCTTTATATTTGTGGAATTTGAATTTTCGTTGCAGCTGTTTCACACAGATACATGTACTCTCTCCGTCCCAATTTATAAGAAAAAAAAATTCATTTTTCTTATCCCAAATTATAAGCAAAATAAAATTAACTTTTATCTTTTTTATGAATTGTTTTTACTTATTCCTATAAAATTTGTTTTCTCTCTCATTTTCTCTATAACTAATGACCAATGAAAAAGAATTTTACATCTTTCTATGAAACTTATTATAAGGAAAAGTTAAAGAGACATACTTTAACTCAGTTATGATTTGGTTTTCTTAATAAGTGTGAAATAATTTTTTTTGCTTATAAATTGGGACGGAGGAAGTAATATGTAATCCCCACTCTAAATTTATGGTCAGACGGCTTTAATTTATGTCCTTCCTCTGTCTCAAAACAATTGTCCCCGTTGATTGTTGACATTTATTTTTGATCGTATTTTTTTACTAATGTATAAAGGCAAATATTAGCAAATAAAATTTTGTTTGATTTGTATTAAGTTTTTATAATTTTTCATGAAAGAAAACTAAAGATATTAATGATTCAAATTATGCATAAGGACTATTGTTTTGAGACGGAGGTAGTACTGTTTATTTAACATTTTAACATAGTTTTTAATCTCATTTATTCGTTTTTTATTGAACAGTCTATAACAATGATGTGAAATCCAGGACATATACATGTCTATGGTGGGACACTATAATATTTTCTACTTTTGAATGATTAAAAATTACAACTACACTTGTCAAAAAAAAATTACAACTACAAAAATATTAAAATTCAAGACGTAATTACATCGGCTAAACAAGAAAAATCGACAAAGACTGTGGTTGCAACTAAAGTGGATAATAATATCCACAAGTTTTCAATCTACTTTGGATTCCTTTGAAGTTTTTCAATGTTTGAGACTCTTGAGTCTCCTCCACAACACTCATTCCAACAAATTAAGATCTTGAACTTGAGAAGCTATCAAAGAGATCGAATTCTAGAGAGCAAACTCAGTTTGCATTCTAGACAGTTAACTCCTTTTTTCATGATTTTTTCATTTTTAGGGGGAAAAGACGTTGATTTGAATATAAAATATTGTCACTCGCTATTTAGAGTGCGAACTGATACATAGTTCGTTACTTAAGGAGCGAACTTAACTAGTGAACCTTATAAGATGTAAAGGAAAAAAAATGATTTTTATATAAGGTTCGCATTTTAGATCGCGAACTCTTTTTACTCCAATTTTTTCTATTTACACACTCCTATCCTAAATTGCGAGGGGTTAAATTGGATACGCCAGGGGTGCGTGTGAGATTCGGTAGGTGCGAAAAGTTATTTTTTTTCAAAAAAGTAATGTTCAAAATCACGCCATGGCCCAATTTTTTAATTTAACTAATTAATCGGCTCAAAGAACAACCAGGCCTGAAATGGGCCCAATTGTTTAATATATAATAAGAGTCATTCTTCTCGCACCCTCTGAGTCTCACACACACACCCCGACTTTTCAATATTACTCTTCTCGCAACGCATGATGCAAGTGTATAAATTGCAAATATTGGAGAAAAAATAGTTCGCTATCTATACAAACCTAGTTCGCATTCTGATACCTCTTTGTTCGGAACATTCTCCTCTTCTTCTTTTTTTTCTTTTTTATATTAATATATAATATATTTACCATTAAAAAAGTTGATGCATATTTTGTCAAAGAAGGCTATGAAAAGTATTATAGTGAAGTAGTGAACACACGACTTATTCACAAAATCAAAGGAAGAAGGTAAGTTGTTATTTGTTTATATTTTTGTCGATAGTTTGATTTTGATTTTTTTAAAATTACAAAGAGAGTAAGAGCCCGGAGAAAAAGAAACTACAAAGAAATAATCCTAGGGGTTACAAACCCCTTCTCATCGGCACCCATAATGTGCTTAAAATCATTTGGACAGTCCGCAATAAAACAACAAGCATCACTTAATGAATAACTATGTCTGGCTAATGCATCCACTAATTGATTAGTTTTGCGGTAAGAGTGATTAACGACAACTTCTCAATCCTCCTCCAACATTCTACAAATTCGGTCAACAAGAGGCTTACCACAAATAGTGCTACTCCTTTTATGGTTGATATCTAGGACAACTTCGTTAGAATCTATGCGCATCTCAACTTTCACAACAAATGATAAGAACATTAACAATAAATTTAAGAAATCGAGACGACCCTAGAGTTTGATTTGTTTTACTTAGGAAATATGAGATATTTTCTTGAGGTTGAGATGCTACAAAATCATATGACGTTTTTGTACATTGTTACACCAAATTGTAGCCGTAGCATGTACCAATCTTATTTGTTTTCTATCTTTTTGTAAAAAAAGATTAATTTGTAGCATGTAGTGTGTGTTTAATGAATTAAGCAATTTCGTTCAAGCATATGTATGTTGCGTACAATCATATTTTCAATACAAAGCATGCAAGGAAATGTGAAAAAACCAAAAGAGGATAAACTTCTTGTGCAGTGGTTTAGTGTTTGCTATTTCAAAAACAAAACCAAAAGAGGATAACCAAACCTCACACAAGAAGAAAAGAAAGAAATTAGGAAATTATCATTTTAGTTCTTAAAATTGTAAAGATATCATAATTTAATCTTTCAAATTTGTAGAATTTCAATTTTGTCTTTTAAATTATAGACCACCATTTCATTTTTATTTGTTTTCAAACAAAATATCTCTTTAAAAAAAGATCTATGAAGTATCATAAAAATAAATATTGAAAGACATCCTTAGATATGAATATGAACTAAATAAATTGGCTTTCTTCAATTCAAAAGATTAAATTTGAAAGACTAGTGTAAAAAAAATCAAGAGATTGAATTTGTTGAAGAAAAATTAAATTGAATTTTTTTGCCGGATGACGCAATGACAAGTCATTGAAAACTTACACATATGAAATAGAGAACCAGAGTTTGAACCTCGATCAATCATGACGTCCGATATAATTGTGCGAGAAAGAGAGCCGGGTGGGGGGGGACTGAAAATATTTCTACCCTAAAAAAACATCTTATTTTTTTGCTAGTTACACCCATTACACTCTTTTGCACAAAAATTTAATAATTTCTAAAGTGTTCCCAGCCTAATTATTTTTTCACTGTCCAAGAATCGTGCGTAAACTAAGTTTATGTATGTCAAAAAATAATCGTTCCTAGCCCAATTCTTTACATTCAAAAATCTTATATTCACGAAGAGAAATAACATTAAATTAAAAGAAGAAAACAAAAGGGGAGAGAGAGAGAGAGAGAGAGAGAGAGAGAGAGAGAGAGAGAGAGAGAGAGAGAGATACCTTTTTTGGAGAATGAACTCTCTTAATTTTTTTCCTCTTGTAATGTTCCTCAAGTGTGTCCATCATTAACCTTGAATTCGCCTTTTTTTTTTCTTTCTTTTTCTCCTCTCTTTCCAAATCAAGGGTTGAAAAAAAAATTATGATCATGTCAATGGAGAGAATCCTCTCTCATTTTTTGGTTTATAAATTTCATTTATTTTAATACAATGTAATAAATAAATAAATCAATGAAAAATGAAATGAGAGAGTGTACTTTCATAATCATATTTCTCTAAAATATCCAAAATTTTCACTCCTCAATGAGATGTCTATTTAGGTACCATTATAAATGTTCTAATGTATTTTCATCAATTCGACATATAACTAGAAATTCATGAGGTATACTACTTAGCAACAACAAAAAATCAACATCTTTATATTAATACGGCTTAAATTTCCTTTAGACAAAGTTATTAGGTATAGAGATTGTTGTTATACTAGTGGTTAGGATGAGACATCCCAATAAATCCAAGATAACACAAAACAATGAAATTGTTTGTTGGTGTATCATTTTTAAGATTCCCTATCATTGAATTGGTGAATCATCTACTTCATATATGAAAAACTATACATCACCATATTAAGATAACGTTTGCTTCTTCTTTATGTGCTTTCATTATATCTTTAGCAAACTTCAAATAACATTATCAATAATTAATTAAATGGATACATTAATTACATTCTTACCTACCTTTACTAACAATTGGTGGAGGTTTTGCACCGTCGCACTCATACACATTTTCATTATTATACTATATGAAAAAAATAATGTCAAGTTTTTATAAAGAAAATCTCAAGTTTTCTTTTTTTAAAAGCCAAAAATAATGTCAAGATAATTTGTATTTTAGTCCAGGTCACAAAGTTATTGTTTCCTCAACAGCACTAATGATTTGATTTGTCTTGATTTGGTTCCTTTGACTGATTTCATTGAATTTGTTGGGAAAAAAAAGACTCTATGTGGAATTATTTTTCCTCCCCTATAAGGCTATATATATAACTAATTATATATAACTAATTAAATGGTTATTGGTTTTCTATAATTTACACAAGAAACATTGGTTTTGAGAAGGTATGAGAGGAAGCATGAGGTATGCATAGAGTCAATTAAGGATATACCCATTCTTAGATTTTGGAGACGGACATTTTATTTGGGTAAAAATTACATGTAATTGGTCGAAATTCATATAATTTGTTTCTTTTATTTTATTTAAAGTTGAAGGGAATAACTTAGAATATTTAGAATATGTAACAACTTTAAATTTTTGAGGAAAATTTGTCACTTATTTGTATTTTGTAAAGTCTGATGAACTAATCTTTATAGTAGCGTGGGGAGAATAATATCACAACCTAAAATAAAGATTTTATGGTTCAAAAAGCATAAACTCTAAAATAAATCAACTTGAAAATAAGATCAAACTATTATAAACTATATATCAACTCACGTAATATATATATATATATATATATATATATATATATATATATATATATATATATATATATATATATATATATATATGTATGGACACTCGATATTTTTATGGATATTCCACTAATTCACCTTTAGAATGAAATTTTAGCAAAACAAACAATTGAATTTCCTAAATTGTCTTTCTTATACTAAAAATCAAAACAAACTCTCTTAATAAATGGAAGCTAAAAAGCCTAAAGAAACTAATTACTACTGGTGCAATTAAAAGATGTTTGTTCTGTGTACTAATGCTCCACCTTAATACATGATGGTAAAGGTTAGCTTTATGGGAAAACCAGAGTTTATGAGAAAACAAAAGGTAGAACATTATAACTAAGGGTAATTTTGTAACTTTATACTTAAAAGACTGTATTTTGCTTATATATAGGAACAGAGAGAGTATATATAAATACACACAAAATATAGACCTGACCATATTTACACCAAGTTAAATGACCTAGCTAAATCAAACCCAATCTCATGACTTGCTTCATCATTTCTTAAAACTCTCCCATTAATATTCTTTCCCCAATTTATCTTCATTAGGATATAAGTAGAATCAAATTCGTACAAATGGGGAATATGAATCTTTTAGAAGTGGGCCCAAGGTAGGCCCACATAAATGTCTTGGTATGAGGGGTCCATCATGTCTGCTAACAAGTTACCAGCTGGATCAGGCCCACTTTCTTGGGGATAAATTCTAACCAATCATTGCTATCACCGTTTTACCACGTGGCAAGTGTTTACTTCAACTTTCACCTTCACAAGTTACACTGCACGGTTATTTTAATATTGTGGCTATTCTTTTTTGCTTTGAAAAGCCGTTAATCCCGCCACCTTCTGTTTCTTACGTTTCAACTGCAAAGTTTGAGATTTAATTTCCTCTAAGTTATTTATTTTTACTAAACATTGCTCTAAATTATTCAAAAACAATACTAGTATCCTTAATTATTTTTGGGATAAGAATAGTATCCTTAATTTTATAACATTATTCATGTATATTTTTTAATTCTTAAATTGTTCTGTGTCCAAAAAAAAATTCTTAAATTTTATTTAAATTTAAATCAACTAAATTTTTTTATTAAGACTGCAACTACAGAGACTAATTCCTCAAGTAAGGTTTTCAGAACCGGTCATCTAACCAGTGAGCTTACCGGTTCAAGATTCAAGTGGTCGGACAGGGTCGTACCGTTTTTAATTAAATATATATTAAATATATATTATTTTAATTAATATATAAATAAAAATAAATAAATAATGACTCAATATTCCTTAGTTTCACATATTGAAAAGATAAAATGTCATAAAGTCAATATAAAATTAAAATTTTAGTACATTAGACATAAAAAAATTTAATTCAAACCAAATTTAAAATTATAATAAAATATTAGAAAAGAAATTGTGGTGAATACAGATAATTCAAGTCAGAATATTTGTTATTCATTGTATTGATGATAATTGTAATATACTCCTTATTAAGAAGTTTTGCTACCTTAATCAGAATATTGATCATTCAAGTCAGAATATTTGTTATTTACTGTATTGATGATAATTGTTAGAAAGTTTTGTTTATTTCCTTACAAATATTGACTCAATATTAGTTTTCCTACCTTACTTAGAATACTGACTCAATATTAGAAAGTTTTGACATTTTTTTTAAAAAAACTGAATCATCGAACCGTTTAAAATTGGCCGGTTCTCCAGTTTTTTCCGATTTCGAGCCAGTTCGACCGATTTTTTACCAGTTTGCTTGTGGCTCGATTTTCAGGTCTGACCGGCGGTTTACGATTCACTGATCCAACCGGCCGGTCCAGTCCAGTTTTAATAACCTTGCCCTCAAGTCTTGTGGGCAAATGACGAAAATCTAATTCCCAAGAATTTTAGATGTAATTGTAAAAAAAAGAGGGAGGTCGCTCGGTAATCCAAAATTCGTCACAAGATAAATAATTTATATCCAAAAGTTGTTCCAACCAGAAATTGTCGATAGCAAGTAAATTGTCAAATATATTGTTTTATAATTAATTTGTCAAATACTTTTTCTATTATAATTTGTCAAATATTTAATTAGTATTAATTGCCACAATAAATATTTGGAATTCATAAAATCGATCAATAATATAGTTTTTTTTATTTAACCAAATTTTTTTATATTTTATAATACGATCAATAATATAGTTGACTTTATGGTTTTTTTTTGCCTAAACTTTATTGTTCTTGTGCTAACCAATTTTGGCATAATAAACATTTTTTATTTTATTTCCAGCTTGGTCCTGCTAATTCAACTACCTATATTCAGACTAAAAAATAGATCCAAATATGATAAATATTTGAGAAACAATCCAAAATTGTTACTTAAGAAAATTCACTATTATTTTACTTTAAAAAAATATAATTAAAGCAGAAGGAAAAAGTGGGAGAGAGGTCACCTTCCTAAGTTTTGCTTCAAAATTCCAACTCTATGCTTCCACACTCACACACATGCATATTTATATTTATCTAGAAAATCTCAATATATCCATACAAAATTCCCATTTTACCCTCATCATTTCACCAAAATTCCATCACCTACCACAAACAACATGTGCATGTATATATAGATATAAATGAATGAATTTCAATACAAATGATACATATTCATCAAAATTCATTCATTCATGAATCATAACACAAACACCCTTATAAACAACCTTGTAAAGTTTTGATTTTTATTCTTTGGAGAATACTAAATTAAGGTAACATAACACCCCATTTCATTTATTGTTTTCTTATGTTGTTTTTGTTATGATTATGATTTAGTTTAATTTCAGTTTCAGTCACACCCTTTATGTGTTTGTTGTATGTTCTCAATGAGTTTCTTTTCTTGTTTGTTTGCATTTTATATTATTCTCAATGAGTTTTTGTCTTCATTGATTTTCTTGTTTCATATTGTTTTTTTTCTTTCTTTTATGTTTTCATGAATTTGAATGTTTGATCATGGTTTTAAATTGCGGTCCGCAGTATAAAGGATTTTGAAGTCTCTATAATAGTATTAGAATCGCAATTTCAACTGCGGTAATATAAAGTTCCGGAGTGTAGCTGCAACTGCGACCACAACTTAAAACCATGAATTTGATCACTGACAAGTGACAATAATGGAATTTCAGAAGAAAAGTTTTTTGTGTTGTTTTGTGTTGTGTGATTGGAAAGAGAATCTATGGAAGAAGCAATGTTAAGCAATCAAACCAGGTGGAATATTTTAAGTTGCTTTTACCTTTTTCTTATCTTCTTTTTCTTTTTTGTTTGCTGTGATGAGTTATAAAGTTTGATTCATTTCTCTTTTACTTTTTGTTTTCTTTTCTGTTTCTTCTTATAGAATTTTCTGCTATTTTTTTTTTTTTTTGTTATAGGATTTACTTAAGCAATTTATCCAAACAGGGTCTAAATATGTCTAGTGAATAAGTGTATTCTGATTCTTTTCTTCAGTTTTTGGTTCTTGTTTTCCAATTTAGAAAAATTTCAAAGTCAAAATTGGCTCTTGATTTTGTTCTCGAGAGTTGAGACCTTAAACAAGAATTGAATGTATTGTATACTGTATTTTGGGACGGAGGTAGTATTTTCTTTAGTATTTAGTTCTTGTTTTCCTATTTAGGCACTGTTTGGATTGACTTATTTGAGTTTATTTACTCAAATAAAGAGACTAATGAGACTATTTGAGAGAACTCACAGGAACAACTTATGATCATGTCCATAAGATGTTTTCAGCTTATTTTCATAAGCTATTTGATATAGCTTATGAAAAAAACTTATAACATATATGAAACCAGTTTTACTTTATTTTATCATTTGTTATAGAAACTCCAAACAGGGACTTAAGAAGAATTTCAAACTTGTTTTTCTTCTTATTATTTCACTGATTAATTTTAGGTGATTAGAGTGTTGAATTAAATGCCTACATTAACTATGGAAGAAGAAGCTAGTGAAAGTTATACACCTCATAAAGATAACTTTACTCAACAAGCATCACCAAGGAGTACTCTAAGTCCAAGGAGTATTCAAAGTGATTCAATTGATTTAGCCATTGATGGTGTTGTAGATACTTCAATTGAACAATTGTATACCAATGTTTATGAAATGAGAAGCTCTGATCAATCACCTTCAAGGGCTAGTTTTTACTCGTATGGTGAAGAGTCGAGGATCGATTCCGAATTGTGTCATCTTGTTGGAGATATTGTAGATTTGGAGATTACAAAAGAGATGGTAACAACAGAAATTAAAGAGGATTCCAATGTCAATGCCATTGAGAAAGTCATGGTTTCGTCAAGCACAGGGACTGGTGAAGGATCATCGAAGTCGGTCGCGAAAAGTCGAAGTTTGCATAAGAGGAATGAGAAGGGAACTAAAAAAGGAAATGGATTTTACAATATGATGAGGAAGCATAGGAGGCTTGGTTTGAAAGACGGTATTGTTGACGAGTTAGATAATCCTGATCTTGGACCGTTCTTGTTGAAGATAACGAGAGATATGTTATCTTCGGGAGAGAATCTGAACAAGACTCTTGATTTGGCTCTTAGAGCTTTGAAATCATTTGAGATATGTACTGCAGATGGTAAACCAAGTTTAGAATTGGTGATGTGTCTTCATGTTTTGGCAACAATTTACTGTAATTTAGGACAATACAATGAGGCTATACCGATTCTCGAGCGTTCGATCGATGTTCCAGTGTTAGAGGATGCTCCAGATCATGCACTGGCTAAGTTTGCAGGGTGTATGCAATTAGGTGATACTTATGCAATGATGGGAAATATTGAGAATTCTCTACTGTTTTATACAGCAGGACTTGAAATTCAAGGGCAGGTCTTAGGGGAAACCGATCCTCGATTCGGCGAGACATGTCGATATGTAGCCGAGGCACATGTTCAAGCACTGCAATTTGATGAAGCTAGGAAGCTGTGTCAAATGGCTCTTGATATTCATAAGGGAAACGGTTTACCTGCTTCGTTTGAAGAAGCGGCTGATCGGAGATTGATGGGACTAATCTGTGACTCAAAAGGTGATTATGAAAGTGCTTTAGAGCATTATGTTTTGGCAAGCATGGTTATGGCAGAAAACCATCAAGAACTAGACGTTGCTTCGGTTGATTGCAGCATAGGCGATGCCTATTTGTCATTGGCACGCTACGATGAAGCGATTTTTTCTTATCAAAAAGCATTAACTGTTTTCAAATCAACCAAAGGAGAGAATCATCCAACAGTTGCTTCAGTTTTTGTAAGGTTAGCTGATTTATACAACAAAATAGGCAAGTTCAAGGAATCAAAAACTTATTGTGAAAATGCTCTTCGAATTTTCGGGAAGAAAAACCCCGGAATCCCTCTAGAGGAGATTGCTAATGGTTTGATAGATGTTGCTGCAATTTTCCAATCCATGAATGATTTGGAAAAAGGTTTGAAGTTACTCAAAAAAGCATTGAAAATATACAACAATGTTCCCGGTCAACAAAGTACTATTGCTGGAATTGAGGCACAAATGGGAGTTATGTATTATATGTTAGGAAACTATTCTGATTCCTATAACATCTTTAAAAGTTCTGTTGCGAAGTTTCGCGCCAGCGGAGAGAAAAAATCGGCTTTGTTTGGAATTGCATTGAACCAAATGGGTCTTGCTTGTGTCCAAAGGTATGCTATAAATGAAGCTGCAGATTTGTTTGAAGAAGCTAGGACTATATTGGAAAAGGAGTATGGTCCTTATCATCCTGATACCTTAGGAGTCTATAGCAATCTTGCAGGAACCTATGATGCAATGGGAAGGTAACATTTTCATTGACACTTAAATCTCCTTAATTCTGTTTTTAGTTCTAATCTCGAAATAGTACTACTATTTGTCTAATTTTTTCTGTCGTTTAAGATAAGGCATAGATCTTAGGAAAATAATTGATTATAATGTTAATATAGAGTAGCATGCAGTTTGGTTCAGTCGCGATTGCTTCTTCGAAAAATCTGATTAAGTGCGGTTTGGATTATATCGGTTCATCCGTTTCTTACCAATGCATAATTTTATATTTATATCATGTCAAATAACATAATACAAGCTGATGAATAACATCAACATATATAACAAGCTGCTGAATAACATCAACATACATAATTATTAACATAGTTTCATGGAGTACTTGAATTTTGAGGTTTTAATTGCTAACATTTAATGTTAATTGTAATGATTTGCAGAGTGGATGATGCCATTGGAATGTTGGAATATGTAGTTGGCATGAGAGAAGAGAAGCTTGGAACAGCCAACCCTGATGTCGATGATGAGAAACGTAGGTTGGCCGAGTTGTTAAAAGAAGCAGGAAGAGCAAGGAACAGAAAGTCGAAAAGATCATTAGAAACTCTTCTTGATTCCAAATCTCAGCTTATAAAAGACAATGGCATTAAGGTCCTATGAATCTGAGGCTGTATATATAAAACACAATGACATTTATCTGGTTTGAAAATTTGACTACAGAAAAGAATAACAAAGTTTGAATAGGTTTCTTTCACTTTCGATATTTTCTTACTTAAGAATGTTCACAAAAGTTACTCTATATCTATCTATTTTCTCTGTAGTGCACAGGAAATTTATATATATGAATATTCTTTGTATATTTGAATATATGAATTGTGGAAATACAAGTTTCTAAGTAAACAAATGAATGTTGAAACTTCACTTTCTTTGCTGGTGTTGGAAAATTCAGTTTCTTCTAACCATGTTTGAGATGCAACCATTTGTTATATTGTCAAGGATCTTATGAACATGAATATGACACTATCTTTCTATGCTTACATTGTAATGCAAGATAAAAGGTAAACATCAAAGCTGCAAACAAATCAAGGAATTTATTTTGGTAATTTTTTAGCCTCTACAATGTGACCTGACATTTCCAAAGTGAAGTAACAACATTATGCTTTGTTCTTACTCATGTACACAGGTCTTAAACACGGTAAAATGACACATTGACACAGCGATTTTATAATAGAGTTCATCCAATTTAGCCATGTTCTCCGAAAGTAGCGAGGCTGTGATATCTATTAATCAATCTAGGCAAAGTGCCTTGATATCTCTAAAGTTAAGTAAGAACATTATGATTTGCACACTATAAAATTCAGACACGATACTGACACGTTGACGCCGACAATAATTTCAAAAATAATATAATTGAATGTAATTTCAAGGGTTGATGTCGGCATACATTGACACTTGTCGGACATCGAACATGTCTTTGCTCAGAAATATCGGAGTTTGTTCTTACTCATGTGCATGGTCTTCAATTCAGTGCATGTCCATTGAATTATGGAACTCAAACATGCCTTCCCAATTGGAACTGGTGGATCAGAGAAGGATCCATAGATGATCTTTTTAGCAATTGTTCTGGACTGGGCCTAAAAGCTGGCCCAATCCACTCTCTGCTCGACATTAGGAGCTCAGAGCTCTTGCTCGACATATATGAATATGAGCTTCTCTCCAGCTGTTGTCGAGGTCCCTGCTCGGATCTTCAGCATTATCTCTATTCCCACGTGTTCCTATTAATCAGGGCACGTTCCAGATGAGCTCAACGACTTTCCCCCACAATACGGGACAGCTCATCACCAGGATAAGGACTAAAGGCCGGTTCCTTGCTCCAACAACGGAGAAATCCTGACAGTCTCTCCTATTGGGCCGTTGTGCACAGCCCATTAAGAGGACCTTGGCCCAGCGCTGGGGGATCTATAAATACCCTCCTTCACTGGAGGGTCAGGTATTCAATTCTCATTCTATACTTTCACTCTCTGTATCTGCTCACTTTCTGACTTAAGCATCGGAGCGCCTGCAGGTACAACCCCCCCTCCGTTGGTGATATTTGCTGCTTGCTGCTTTACTCAACCGTTCAATTCAACCAAGGATTCATCAAGTGAAGGATTTGCTGGCCCAACACCTTTCTGATCAACAGGTTAGATCAGCAATCAATTGATTTGCTCTTTGAGAATAGTGTATTCCATCCCAAGTAATATGTTGTAAAGGATTTATGGATTTGTATTCGCAGTTCCATTTATCATTTCTCTAGTTCCGCAATTTATGCGGTAACTGGTGTAACTGCCGCAACAGAAGTTCAATAGACTCACAAAACCTGCCATAAATCAAACATAAAAGTTAAGGATTGAATTGATATGAAAAAATATTGTCAACCAATCATAAATTGCCATGACAGGTATTAGTTTTTGTTAGAACAACAATCCTGGTTCAAAAGAAAACAGATATGGAAACCGAAAAAGCAAAGAACATGCAAGCTTAAGGTTACATATTAGTATTACAACTTGTGTTTAAATACTACGGCCTAGTTTGAAAGATTATCCCATGAAACGAATCGAACAGTTTTATAATAAATTTTGTATATGATAATGTAAACAAGGATTTGGTTTTTACTTACTTTTACTGCTTGGGAGAATTGGCTCAAGATATCAGGAATTGACCTTTGAATTTGTTCCTTTGAAGTGTGCAGAAAACCATAGGCAAGATCATATTTTGTCCTATATCAATTGTGTAAAGGCTTTGGAAAATTCCTCAGCCTTGGAAGACCACTTTTGAAAGGTGGTTCTGTCCCTAAAAATAATGTCACATAGATTCAGTTTTCAGTACTACCATCAATCATCAGAATCACCATTTTCTCAATGTTCCATGATACTCGATTTTCTTGTTATATACAATACAAAGATGTTTTAAATATATAGATATGTCTGCGATTGCGATTTTTTTTATACAGATGAGGGCTAAAGACCTCGATTTGAATAGAAATGTTTGATGTCTGCACAATTGAGGTCGCATCAGTCGCATTTAATTATGATTTTTATCTACATTATAAGGATTGTGACCACAATTGTAGCTACTATTTACAACTTAGGCAAAAGGTATTTATGAACTAGGACGGAACCAGAAAAAAGTTAATAAAGGTGGCGAAAATATAACGCATAAATAACAACTCAACAATAATCATTTTGTCAAGAAAAAAAATCAACTTCTACTATTAATAATTATATAAAATTTAGTTTTACGACAAATAAAAACATATCCTACAAAAGCAAATACACAAAGAAATGTAGCCATCAAGATTAAGATATTCTTCAATTTTTTATTTGGTAAAACTCTTCAATAATTTCTTCTAAGGTGAATGTTTTGCAATATACTTTTCATCATAAATAGTCATAGTATTTGCAAAATAGCTTGTAACCCAGAGATTCAACACAATTAGACGAATTACTATATCAACAAATGGTAATTGTAGCTTTTCAAGTAATGCAACTACTTAATGCTAGTACTGACCCCTGAATCAAATTACACGGTCCAATTAATCGGATATCGAAGGTGAAAACCAAAAGAGCAATTTAGGTAAATTAACATTTTATTCTTTAGAATTATTTGTAACTGAATATACCAAAATTGCAAATATATCCTTAACATCTCCTAGTTTTAATAATTTTATGCACTATTTTGACCAATAAAAAGTATATTTTAGAACTAAATTTACTATCTAAAAACAGATTTAATAACCAAAATAACTAATAAAAAACATTTTTTTAAATATAATTTCAACATGACAATGAGTTTTTTTTTTTTTTTACCAAAATGGTGTAATTTTTAGAGTCAGATTGCTCCTTCTCAGTAAATAATTAAAAAACTACACATGTTTAATAATAAGCTCTAAAAACTACACCGTTTTGATTAAAAAATCAACAATATACTAACTAACAACTAAAATTTGACTATAAGAAAACATATTACATTTTTTTTTACAATAAAACATATTACTATTATGTGTATATATATATATATACACTTAATTACTTATTAGTTATTAATGTTGTAGTTATTATTATATATTCGATGGAAATATATCTGATGCAAGTATTTATTATGTAGGACCATTCTGTTCAAAAAAATTATTATATAGGACCATAGGTGTGGGGTGGGGAACTATATACCATACATATATGGAGTAGTTTTTGTTTTTATTTTTTTGACGCAACATATATGGCTTAATGCTACAGGTGGTCTACCGTGGACAAGTGATATATCAAATAGGAATTTTACAAAATTTTTGGGTAAATTGAAAGTTTATATCATATAGATATCATTCATAAAAAAATTGAAAATCATTTGATATTTTATTGGGATTTATCAAGATTTACAGTATTTATTAAACCGTTAATCTTGATAGGTCTCAATAATATATAAAATGATTTTTAATTTTTCAAAAATTTTCTATAAATAATCTATATGATATAAACTTTCAATTCAACGGTGAATTTTGTAAAATTCGTATTCGTTGTAATATTATTTATGATTGATCCATCATGAACCACCTGATAAGATGGTCCATATTAGAATTTAACACGTATATGGGGTAGTTAGGTAGTATAAATATATAATACACCTAGTACTAGTACCATTTTAATTTGGGGTCGCCTTGATTTGGCCGATAAGTAGTTCCGTTTCCGTCCCTGTTTATGAAGATGCCTATCCAGTACACCAACAAAAAAGGCATATGTACTATAGAAATATTAGAAAAAGGAAAGAAAATGCATGATGATGAGATTGAAGAGAATTTTGGTGTGTGTGACTTGAACAATATAAACTGAGATTCTTGAAGACTAAGATGTGGAATGTCCTATAATCAATATTTTTTTTAATGGCAAATATATTATATATAAATATAAAAGAATAAAGTATAAGAGAAAGTTTGTAAAAAAAAAAAGAAGTACCAGAAGTACACTTCACCAATAATTAACAAACTCTAAAACAAAATACAAAGAAAAAGGAGGAACACCACCACCAAAACTAAAGCCCCTCAAAGCTACTACCACGAGAAGAAGAAAATCTCCGATAAGAGAGAGACAATGATCAACCGCGGGTAGGACAAAGCAACAAGAGAGTCTCCCAACCTCCCGAGTCCTGACCCATCAAGACCCAACATAACACCACAGCAAACTTTATCGGTTCCAGCATAAAATAGGGTGAATGCCCCAATCATAAAAGAAACAGGGAAAATCATGATATAAGTGAGTTTAGGACATGCCTGTATTTTGATCCAACTGAGTTTAAATATGTACTTAGATAATGGTAACTTCAATTCTTGAACTGCATATATCCAATGACACAAAATTGAACTTAGATATAAGATGCTCTCTCTAGTTTTATATAAAAATAAAATTTAACTTTCTAAATATATTGAAGAAGTTATATATATATATCTATTCTATATTACATTGTCTGCTTTACCAAATTGCCACACATTTTTTTATATTAAGGTTTATTCCATTTTTTCAAAAAAAAAAGTTCTTCAAAAAAATTTGTTGCTTCACCATTCCCACATAAAGTGGAGGAATCATGTATGTAAATAAAAATCCAAAAAGTGATGCACGATAAGAGATGGAATATGATAATTTGTATCATATTCATATTCTATTTTTATTTAGTGTTTGACGAGACATTAGAATATGATATGTTAATTCACTACAAGAAAACATCAATTTTCCGACTGATTTTCCATTAAATTACCGGCCGCTTAGGCAGCCGCTAATTTACCGGCCGCCTAAGCCGCCGCAAATTAAGCAAATCCGCAGGAAAGTAATAAAATAATTTTTTTTTTTTTAAATCTGCACAATTACCGGCGGGCAAGGCCGCCGCAAAATCTGCTGCCTGCAACGTTGCAGGTCTTGGAAACTGAAGCAGCAGGTAGCGACGGACCAGGCCGCCGGTACCTCCTAAACGTTTAAAAAAAAAAACTGGAAGGAATAGCGACGGCTTAAGGCCGCCGCAAAGTAACAATTAAAAAAAAAAAAAAAGGATGACTTTTTTCCTCTTTACCCTTATTTCTTTTTCTCTTCACCCTCATTTATTTTTCTCTTCTCTCACTCTTATCTCCTTCACCTCATTTCTTTTTCTCAATCAATTTCAAAACACAACACAACACCACCACAAACACTTTGAAAAAATCACAAAATCATCAACAACTACTTCATGGTTCATCAATAACAACTTCAATCTCACAAAATCACAACAACAACAACAACTTCAATCTCACAAAATCTCACAAAATCACAACAACAACAACAACTTCAATCTCACAAACGGACGTGGCCGCCGGTAAGTGCTACCGGGGCAGCATTTTGCGGCCGATCATGGCCGCCGCTAAATTTGCCATTTTTTTGATTTTTCGGCCGTTTTCACTACTTTTCGGCCGTTTTTTGCGGCCGCTAAATTGATGTTTTCTTGTAGTGATTTTAAAACGTATCTTATCTTATTTCTTTAGTTTCAAATCTTATCTTAATTTTGAGTTGAGTAACAAAATAGAATAAAAAAATAATTTACTGAGATGTATTCGATAAAATAATAAAATAATTTGATATTAAATTAAAAATAAAATAATTAATTTTTAAATATATGACAATTTTCTCACAAGGATAATTTTGGATACATAATCTAAAAAAATCAAAATTCTACTAAAATTACAATATTTAAAAGTAAAATAACTATTAAAAATTACAAAATAGGAATATTAATTTAAATTTTATAACAAATTAAATATAATTTTCTTGCAATGATAGTTTTATTATTTACATATAAAATATATTATATATTTATTTAGTTCATCTAACATATTTATTTGATCATGATTATTATAAAATTTTAACTTGTTTATTTTCTCATAATTTTTATATAAAATTATTTGATTACTGATTTAAATTTTTTATTTATGAAATCTAAAGTATTACAAAATAATTTTGAAAAAAGATAATTGTTTTACTAAGGAAATTTTATCATTTTAAATATGATATATATTTTATTACGAGTTATGTACAACAAACATGATATGATAGTTAGTATATTTGTTATTCTATGTATATCAAATACGTGATAGGATAATTGTTATCGTGTTTATATTTTATCATATTATTATCATGTTTTATATCTTACCCTATTAGTATCATATCTTGCACATCAAACAAACTGCTAGTATATAATTTTGAAAAGATGACAATACGGTATTTTTGATTTTAAATAGTGCAATTAAAAATAAATAAAAAAAGCCATAAAAAAACCTTTTCAGTTAGTAGAGTAGCCATTTCAATTCCATAGATAGCAACATTAAATTTCCTATTAAAGTTGTATACTTTGTACTTTATACCACCGACAATTTTGTCACAAAGTTAAAATAATTTACAGATACATGTGATAAGATTTTGGCTTGACTCTCATTGTCATCATTTTTTTTACTACTTTTTCTTTTCTTTTTCAATTGTTCATCTATAGTTCCCGAAAAAGTGACCAAAACGTGATTTTAAAATGGGAGAATAATTCCATAAATGTATGAAAATAGGAGGACTAAAAATGTAATTAATAAACAAAAAATTAAATGTCTTTTTATTGATGTGTTATGAGTGGTTGAATGGATTTGGATCATCTCCGATACTTTCTCTTGTACTATCCATTCTGCTACAATCTTAACCATTCATTTATATTTTTCTCTCTGTTATGAGAGGGTCCAAATCTGTCGGAAGCAACATGTTTTGAGTCTATAAAAAACAAAACTAGATTTGAGATGATGCATCAAATTGAAGCAAACTAGTAAAGAGTGTATGCACATATGGCACCAAACACATCTTCCACCATGTCAACCAATTATCAGCAACTTCACATAGCCATGTTTCCATGGTTTGCAACAGGTCACATGACTCCATACATGCACCTCTCCAATGAATTAGCTAAAAGAGGTCACAAAATCACTTTTTTGCTACCTCATAAAGCTCAACTTCAACTTCACCACCTTAATAATCACCCAGATCTTATAACATTCCACACCATCACTGTTCCTCATGTTGAAGGCCTTCCATATGGCACAGAAACAGCCTCAGAGATACCCATTTTTCTCAACAACTTACTTGTCATAGCCATGGACAAAACCCGTGACCAAGTTCAACAAACCTTAAGCACAAAAAAACCAAACTTTGTTTTCTATGATAATGCTTATTGGATGCCTCAAATAGCTCAAAAACTTGGAATCAAAACCATTTGTTACAATGTTGTTTCCGCAGAAAGTTTGGCTATTGCACTTGTGCCTGCATGTAAAGCTGACCCAGATGCAGGCACGAGTGATATAGCCAAACTGAGTGTCCCGCCAAAAGGGTACCCTTCTTCCAAAGTGATTCTTAGTGATAATGAGAGAAAGGCTTTCTCTTTTATATCACTACCATTTGGAGAAGATGGCATAACATTATATGACAGAATCACAACTGCTTTGAAAGGAAGTGATGCAATAGGAATAAGAACTACTAAAGAGTTAGAAGGTAACTTTTGTGACTACATTTCTTCACAATATGAAAAGGAGGTGTTTTTAACAGGACCAGTTTTGTCTTTGGAGGATTATGGGCTTGAAGAAAAATTAGAAGCCCATTGGGCTGATTGGCTTAATGGATTTGAATCTGGGTCAGTTGTGTTTTGTGCATTTGGGTCTCAAATAAATTTAGAAAAAGCCCAATTTCAAGAAATTTTATTGGGATTTGAGCTTTCAGGGTATCCTTTTATTGTAGCTCTTAAAGCTCCTAATGGGTGTGAAACAATGGAAGAAGCTTTACCAGAAGGGTTTGAAGAAAGGGTTAAAGGAAGAGGAAAAGTTTCAAGGAATTGGGTTCAACAACCATTGATATTGAAACATTCATCTGTTGGGTGTTTTGTGAATCATTGTGGATTTGGTTCTATGTGGGAGTCTTTGATGAGTGATAAACAAATTGTGTTGGTACCTTATCTTCCTGACCAAGTTTTGAATACTAAGTTGCTTGTTCATGAATTGGAAGTTGCTATTGAAGTTGAAAGAAGTGAAAATAATGGTTGGGTTTCAAAAGAGAGTTTGAGTAAAGCTATTAAATTAGTGATGAATGAAGGTAGTGAAGTGGGTGTTAGAGTGAAGATTAATCATGCTAAGTGGAAGGAAAATGGAGGCACTAAGGTGCTAATCAATGGTTACATTGATACTTTTCTCCAAAACCTTCAACAACACCTAAATTAGTAGTAGCTAATAAGTTCCTCATCAATTTTAATGAATAATGTTTTTTTTTTTTTACGTAAATCACACATTCTCTGCGCACAACTGCAGAAAATAATTATTTGAATCGTGTGAGATTTAAATAGATGATAAACTCTTGTTAAGAATTTTAATATTGCATGTCCAAACCAAGGTAACGTTGTCTTATTTAATTGTTCTTGGATTAATGAATAATGTTAACTAATATATTTGATTTGTATTATAGCCAAATATATTACTAGTTATTAAATGAACTAAAAAAATGAACTTTTACTTATATATGAAATCAGATGAAGTACTAAGTTGAATTTTGAAGTGACTGTAATTGTGATGTACTCATATTGATATACATGTTGTATTGGAATGAAATAAATGAATAGTTTCCAAATCGAACTTATTTTTCTTTCATCAACAAACGTCTTTCATTTTCATAAAATAAAAAGTTTTTCATTTTTTTTAAAGAAAATTTGATTTTTGATTGGAATAATTTTTAGTCAAGTTTTACTTACCTCGCGATCGAACTCTGAATTATCAGACCCCTTCTTCTAAAAATTGGAGAATTAAGTATAAACAATATTAACAAGAATTTTTAATCAGTGGGGTCAATGTCGTTTATTATAAATGATTATTATAAATTTTTAAGTTTGTCCTTTACATTATTGATATTAGTATAAATGTATTTTCCTTCAAATTTCGAGTTAATTCCGTCTCGTGGCACCCCTAAAGTTATCTATATGGACAATTTAAATAGATATTTGAATAAATAGACCAACTTATTGTAATGTTTGTAATGTAATAGACCAACTTAACTTTTTTAAAATATGTAACCAAATTAAAATGTAAAAAATCAAACATGCAATTTAACCAAATCAAAGTAACCAAAAAGAAAAACGAAAACAAAAGGCTTACTTGCATTTTTATCCCCTAATTTATTAAATTCACAAAAATAGACTCACTATTCTAAAATCAAATTTTTTTGGTCCCTCAACTTTATCAAACTCACGAAAATATATAACAAAAAGTTTGATTTTAAAATAGAGAAACTATTTTTATGAATTTAACAAAATAGAAAATCAAAAGTACAATTAAGCCAAAACAAAATAAGGAAATAAAAGAGAATACAAAATATACAAGTCCTAAAATTTAAAATAGGAGACATAGAAAAGGGAGTTTAGAAAAATTTCTTTCTGTCATTCTTTTGTATTGTGAATATGTATGTGAAGATATTTTATTTCATGTGAATGCTTGAAAGTTGATATGAAAATATATATTTGTTTGATTGTTGCCATTCTATGGCAAGGTGATCATACTTTTAACATATAAAATAGCAAAGCTTAAACAAATATTATATTAGTTCGTAAAAGATAATTGAAGGAGTGAAGTCAACTGTCCCTATTTTCTATAGTGTACATCCAGGGACGGATTTACATTAAGTAAAATGGGGGCTGGTAACCTCACTCTTCTAATATTTTTTCAACTAATATGTGAGCATTTTTATGTGTTGCCCCCACTTTAAATCTAACCTTATCCCCATACAGTGCACAAACTGAAACATTTACAAACAAATATTATTTGTGAAACTATTGCTAATGTATAAGTATACATATTGAAGAAAGCAATTATCTTATTATAGTTCCTAGGTAAACTAAAATTTTTCATTTCATATTTAACAAGAGAAGCTACTATTTTTTTTATTAAAAGAGAGAGAAATGGGCCGTTTTTTTTATTAAAAGAGAGAAAAATGAGAGTGGTGCTTCAAATGAGATATCATGATTTTTTTTTAACATCAAATGAGATATCATGAATGAATGTTCATTCTAGTGGATAATTTTTGTGAGTATTTCAAAAATGTTTATTGAGGTTGGAACACTTACAGTTTAATCCAATTTAATTACTTCTAAAGTTGCTTTGGTTGAAATGAAATTTTAGAGTTATGAAATTCCTAAATGCAGATTTTTAAGGATTGCCGGGTGCATATAAAATGATTTTTTTTATTAATTAGTTTAGTAGTTAGAATATCACATTTTTAAGACGAATTAATGGAATGTTTAAAATACAAACTCCGAATCTTACATATAAAATGCAATGTTTCTACCAACTTATAAATATACAATGTCATAACTTTTGTAATCATCGATATTTTTCTTTGCATAATTATAATAATGTCGTCATTTTAGCACTTATATTTTCATATAAGTTTATATAATTTTTTTTAATAAATTACATTGACCCCACTGGATGAAATATCAGGATCCGTCTGTGTGTACATCCATCCTTAGTGTCACAATTTGTTACCATAGGACGCTGTATCAGAAAATCCAAATAAGGTGACAATAAATATCAATATCATTTGACATTTGTTATTTCAAAATCTCAATAATTTAAAGCTGACACATTTTTTCCTTCATAATTTTGACACCACCCTTGATGCCATGCAATCAAAGTCGTACAATTATACTCCATAATAGAAAAACGTGTTGTATTATTTTTCTTTCTTTAATTTATTTATTTACTAGTAGTATATGAGCACTCGTGAAGCACGAGTTAAAGAAATAATAGAAAATTGGGGAGACATAAAGCTATAGTATACTCTCTCCATTCCAGAACAATTGTCTCTTTCCACTATTGTATATATGATGATGCACGACTTTGACTATTAATATATTTAGTTTTGTATTATTAATGACATCTCATATACTAATATTTATCTTTATATTTTAGTAATAAAACATAGTCAAAGTAGATTATATGAATAATGCACACAGTCAAATAAAAACCATTGTTTTGGAACGGAGGGAGTACATGTTATTATCTTCGAGTTTCTTGTCAAATTTATAAATATGCTCTCCCGTACAAATGTTATGTATTATTAAGTGTTACAAAATTTTGTTAAAAATAAGAAAGTTGTGTTCGTAAAATTTTAGTTCTTTAAGTTGATTTTAAGTTTCACATTGATCCTATAAAAAAAATTTCCCTATTTTATTCTTAAGTTACAAACATTAATTGTCAAAATAAAAAGTTGAAACAACAACTTGAAAATTATCCTAGTTTTGCAGCATACTATTAATTTCCAGCACAACTTGGATCATACATAGGTTTGATTCCCGGCTCAACCGATTAGATGTCTAGTTTTAATTACCTTGATATGAATCGGTGTTAATTGCATCGCAACATCGAAATTAGCTATAGTATACATGTTATCGTCTTTGAGTTCCTTCTCAAATTTATAAATATGTGGCATGTGTATAATATGCACTCTCTTTAATAGCCCGAACCCCTTTTCTACGTAAAATGGATCAGACTGTTATACACTCTCCCGTATAAATGTTATGTATTATTAAGTGTTAGCAAATTTGTGCTAAAAATAAGAAAGTTGTGTCAGTATAGTTTTAGTTCTTTAAGTTGATTTTTAGGTTTCACATTGATCCTATAAAAAAATTTCCCCCTATTTTGTTCTTAAGTTACAAACATTATTTATCAAAATAAAAAGTTGAAACAACAACTTGAAAATTATCCTACAAAATCTATAGGAACATATTAATCTCATATTAAGTGGCTAGCTTAAAGCATGCATGTCCATTGAATTATGGAACTCGGAAACATGCCTTCCCAATTGGAACTGGTGGATCAGAGAAGGATCCATAGATGATCTTTTTAGCAATCAATTGATTTGCTCTTTGAGAATAGTGTATTCCATCCCAAGTAATATGTTGAGAAGGATTTGTACATGGATTTGTATTCACAGTTCCATTTATCATTTCTTTAGTCCCGCAATTTATGCGATAACCGGTATAACTGCCACAACAGAAGTTCAATAGACTCACAAAACCTGCCATAAATCAAACATGAAAGTTAAGGATTGAGTTGATATGAAAAAAATATTGTCAACCAATCATAAAATTTGTTATGTAATTGACTTTAATCATAATTGCGACGAAAGTCATATTAGATGTTTTGTGATTGCTCGATATATTTACACTGACCGTGTCTCGAAAATGAACTCATATCTCAATTGCACAATCCAAGATTAGGATTGTTTGCGTCACAATCCCAAGATTGCATGCAGTCAGCTACATCGGTGCTGTTCATCAAGATTGTACAATCCATATTTCAAGTTCGTTTTTTATATTCTTATTAAAAAATTAAAATTTGCATAGAAATATGGATTATTCAATCTTTGATCAAACAATCACCGATGTGGTTGGTTGCATGCAGTCACGGAATTGTGACTGCACATAGTCCAAATTCCTAATTTGTCGATAGTATCACCTTGATTCCTTGCCTTGCTGATTAGTTCATATTTTGCTTTGTACATATCAACATATGTAAATTTGGCTAATGTGAGTTTTGTCCTTAGTTGAAACACTTGATCCTTTAACTTCTTGTTAAATTCTTGAGCAATTTTGTTCTGAGGTTTTACACAACCATTAGCATCTATGTTACCCTTCTTAGGTTCATAAGAGAAGTAATTGAAGGGTAAGCATCCAATTGGACCTGTGTTATGAATCCAAAACACTCTTGCACCTTCATTGTATAGTTGCTAAAACATAGCCATGACAAGTATTAGTTTTTGTTAGAATACCAATCCTGGTTCAAAAAACGAAAACCGGAAAAAAATAATAACATGCAAGCTTAAGGGTTACATATTAAAACTTGTGTTTAAATACTACGGCCTAGTTTGAAAGATTATTATTCCCCGAAACGTATCGAACAGTTTTATAATAAATTTTGTATATGATAATGTAAACAAGGATTTGGTTTTTACTTACTTTTACTGCTTGGGAGAATCGACTTAAGATATCAGGAATTGACCTTTGAACTTGTTCCTCTGAAGTGTGCAGAAAACCATAGGCAAGATCATTTTGTCCTATATCGATTGTGTAAAGGGCTTTGGAAAATTCCTCAGGCCTTGGAAGACCACTTTTGAAAGGTGGTTCTGTCCCTAAAAATAATATCACATAGATTCAGTTTTCACTACTACCATCAATCATCAGAATCACCATTTACTCGATTTTCCATGATACTCGATGTTCTTTTGGTATATAGAGATGTTTTAAAAATAGGTCCACGACTGCGATTTGAATAGAGACGTTTGATGTGTCCACAGTTAAGGCCGTGCGCATGAGTCACATTTAATTATGACTTGTATCTACATTATAAGGATTGTGACCAAAATAGTAGCTACTATATTTACAACTTAGGTGAAAAATATTTGTGAGCATGAAAGAAAATGCAAAGGTGAGGAAAAACTAACTGTTGTTAGAGAGTTGATTGAAGAGAATTTTGGTGTGTGACTTGAACAATATGAACTGAGAGACTTGAAGACCAAGATGGAATGGACTATAACCACCAGGACGAATCGATGCGCCTCCAACTGCAAAGTTTGCACCATGTCTATAATTTGATCCAACTGAATTCAGATATGCACTGAGGTATGGCAGCTTCAATTCTTCAGCTGCATATATCCATTGACACAAAATTGAACAAAGATATAAGGTAACTTCAACTCTTCAGTTGCATATATATGTGCACAAAAAATAAGCAACGATGTAAGGCTTAATTCAACTCTTAATCTATGAAGTATGGGCAGAGACATGGACATCAGAAATTACATGGACACTGACACGTTGACACTAATAATGATTTGAGAAAATGCTATGTATTAGTCCCTAATGTTTTCGATTGTGCGGTTTTGGTCTCTACTTTTTGTGGAATTAATTTTAGTCTCTAATTTTCCCTCATTTTTGCAATGTCGGCCTGCCCCAACTTTTAAACCTGTGATTGTGCAATTTTAGTCTCCTACTTTTACGTTACGCACAATCACAATGTTTGTAAACTAAAAGTCGGAAATTAAACTTGCACAATCATGATGGTTAGTTCAAAGGGACAAAAAGTTGATGAATCAATTTTATCTTGGTTTATTTTTTTCAAGGACAAAAAGTTGCTTTTATTTTATCTAGAGACTAAGTTGGATCTGGAATTTTTTCTCATGGACTAAATTCTTTTTTACTAACAAAATAGCCAATCGGGTCCTGTAAAGCACTGATACAAACACAGTCTCCTAACACTAACACATCGACATTGATAATAATTGAAGAACATGATATAATTCAATATAATTATATGTGTCGTGTCCGACACTGAAACACATCTAATCCAAAGAGTGTCTTTATTTCATGGATAGTGTTAGAATGACTCCATTAAAGATGCATGCAAAAACAATTTAAAATAGTTGCATATTTATTATATGTGGATGTAAATTATTGAATGAGATAATAGAGATAAGATAATGTTTCTTACAACTTACTTATAAAATCTATAATCAAACGGCCATCAGAAGCTCTTCCTGAGATGTTTCCAAAGAAGCTTATACCATTAGGAGGTTGAACACCTGTAAATGTTGCATATACAGTTCCAGTATCTGAATTTGAATCACCAAAGTTGTAAATTGCAGGGTACACACATGTCTTTGAGTTATAGATATTCTCACTTGAGACATGAATGAATGTACATGCTACATACAGATTGAAACACCAAAGTACATGAATTAGCCTCATAAAATTCATGATTAAGGTAGCACACTATACTCACTAGTTATATTAATTTTAGTAAGAAAATTTCCCTCAATATGTATGAATCTGAAATGGTCTTATCAGTGACCAAATTTTCAATATCAAAGTTGTATACTTTATAATATATTATAATATATACACTTACAGTTTTGTCACAAGTTAAATAATTTACAGTTACATGTGATAAGATTTTGGCATGACTCTTATTATCATAATTTATTTTTCTTCTTTTTATTTCTTTTTTTAAATGTTAGTTTTTATTAATAATTTTTTGTATTTGTCGCTGTATAGTTTAGTAGTCAAACTACAAGTGTATATGGCCATCTTTTTCAGAAGAAAAAAAAGGTGTAAGGCCAACATAGGTTAGTCTGGTCGATAAAAATTCACTTCAAATCTTACAAGGATTTGAGTTTGATGACCGGAAGTTCCGTTTTAGATGTATGTACACGGTTTGTTAGAATCCACTCATTCACTATTAATTGAAAAAATCATGTTTTTCCCGTTCAGATTTGACATGTTATTAAAACCCTATGTAAATTTATTGCGTAAAAAAAAAGAAAGTAAAGTAACTTTATATCGGTCATTTTAGCGCATCAATGTAATATGTACAACTCGTAAATTTTGCCAGTTTATTGAGAGAGAAAAAATAGAAAACAACTTGAAAAGTTAGCTACAAATTTATGGGAATCCATATCTCATATAAATATAATCAAATCAATTATATTATATCCATTGAATCATTCATGCTCAGAAACTAATTAACATGCCTTCCCAATTGAAACTGGTGGATCAGAGAAGAATCCATAGAGAATTTGTTTAGCAACCCATTGATTTTCTGCTTGTGAGTAATGTATACCATCCCAACTAATATGTTGAGAAGGATTTGTACATGGATTGCCATAAACTGTTCCATTTATTATGGCCTTCTTCCTACAAATGATATGGTAACCATAGTAACTTCCACAGCAGAATTCCAATGGACTTACAAAACCTGCCACAAATCAACTATAAAGTTAAAATTTACTAGTAATACTCTTTCTGTTCTAAAATAATTGTCATTTTAGTTTACAAAAAATATTCTAAAATAATTGTCGTCTTGTTTTTTCAAAGTACCATTATATTTTAGTTCAATTCTATCCACAAAGTAATATTCTCAGTACTACTACAAGTCAATATAAATATATTTCCGACACCAGAACACGCCAAATCTGAGGAGTGTTCATGCTTCATACTACTCTTTGCGGCCACAACACATCAACAATTAAGGCCGCATCATCTGCACGTGAGTTCGACTCTACGCAATATCAAGAATCAAGACGCAACCATGATTGTGATTTGCGACCATATTTTTAAAGCCTTGGCCAAAACATTATATTAAATTCATTGGTGTGTGCTTTTGGAGATTTGAACATTACCTAAACTCCTTGCATTGCTGATAAGTTTATATTTGGCTGTGTACACATCAGCATATGTAAATTTGGCTAATGAAAACTTTCTCCTTAGCTGAAAAACTTGGTCCTTTATTTGCTTATTGAATTCTTGAGCAATCTCATTGTGAGGTTTAACACAGCCATTTGCATCCAAGTTACCTTGCTTGTGTTGATAATAGATGTAATCATAGGGCAAGCATCCAATTGGTCCTGCATTGTGAATCCAAAACACTCTTGCACCTTCATTGTATAGTTGCTAAAGCATAGTAATGACAACTATTAGTTCTATAACCAAATTGCTATACGATAAATATAACCGAGATAATACCGGTTAGACTTTTGAGTCAAGGTTTAATCGGTTTAATCAGTTCAACCACGGTTGAACTAGATTACAGATAAATAAATAAATAAATAAGTAAATATAAAAAAATGGAAACCTATGAAACCAATTGCGGTTCAACTTGGTTCAATCAGACTGTAATGTAACCAGAATCAAACTAACTAGCAAACTGGTTGATTCTCGGTTCAATTAACTTGAATCGGAAGGTTCAGTACGATTTTTAAAATATTGATAATAACTTAAATCGGATGGTGGTTGCTAATTACCTGAACTGCTTGGGAGAATTGACTCTTAAGATATCAGGAATTGAGCTTATAACTTGGTCCTCTGAAGTGTGCTGCAGACCAATGGCAAGATCATTTTGTCCAATATCAATTGTGTAAAGAGCCTTAGAGAATTCCTCATTCCTTGGAAAACCACTTCTGAAAGGTGGTTCTGTCCCTATAAATAACATAACTTAGGTTCAATTTTCACAATCACCACTGTTAATACGATCTCAACACTTTAGATTGAAGGCGTGTTCAGCGTCTGTTACGTGTTAGTGTCGGACAATGACACAAAATATAGGCATCATAAACGTCATAAAGTTGGACGCCACGGTTTAACCCAAAACATTAAGGTTTTGAGCAAATTAAGGTAATGGAATGCAGTTATATGAATGAAAGATTTCTCACCTGAGAGCCTGCAAACTCAAATCTTGTTCCCCATAGATAGAAGATCATCAACAGCTTCCTCAGTGTCAAAGGTAACAAACCCAAGGCCACGAGATCGATTGGTAGCGTGGTCCTGCATTATTTGGTGATCTTTGACTTCTCCATAGCGTGTGAAAAGTCTCAAAACTCATCTGCACAAGTACTAACTCTAAGTGATTCAAACATTATGTATGTCTAAGTGATTCATAAAAAGACTCATAAGTAAACAAAGCCTGAAAATATACGATAAACTAAAATAAGGGAGCTGAGCTGACTGAGAACAATATTGGAGAAAACCTTTGGCATATCCTGAACAGTAATCACATGTACGCTTAAGAAACAGCATAGAAATCTGAAACTAATATAATTATCAATGTCGATAAGGCCCTCGTATTTTGGAGTTTGCTCTCTCACACTGTTGCTATGAGTCCACCTAGGTGACTCCTCAGAGTCAAAGCACCAAAACATTATTTTCTTTGTCCTAAAATCCTTAGAGCCAACAGCTCCCCTTGGTATAGTCCGCTTAATCTCAACCTATATATAATACCAAAACCATATAAGAGCCAGCTATGTATCCATTAACTAAACACTAAAATCAAAACAAAACGCATAAAATCCTATGCAAAGACATTATATATAAAACATGCTGTACTTGTTTGGCATTGATGATATGAGAATCCTCAACGACTTTATCAACCACCGACGGATTAGCATAAGTAATAAACCCAAATCCACGAGGCTGCCCAATTTTCCTGTCCTTCATGATAACGGAATCAGTAATCTTGCCATATATACCAAAGTATAAATTGAACTGCAAAACACGAAACACAATCAAATAAGGTAAGAAATCAATACACAAAAAGCTACAATTACCACAATTCAGAAAAGAGATTAACAACTAAGATCAAATTATAAATAAAGAGATTAACTAACCCTTACTGTTGGACACGGCAAGTCTCAAATTCCGATTTGATTTCTCAGCTATACGAGCAGCAAAACTAGAAGGAAGTTGCAGCCCTTCTTTCTTGATTGGCAATGAACTGTAAGACTTCAACAATCTACCACATAGATAACCAGATCCCAGATAGCATAGTATAATTGGAACGACCACTATTGTCCGTAATCCGCAATATGTCCATCAATTAACAAATTATGAAGTATGGCCTAACCGACTACCATCATTTTGAAATAACTAACAAGCAAAATAATACTCTGCAAAACAATGAAGTATGAAACTTCTTACTACTAACTAACAAGTAACAACCCTAACAGAGAAAACAATCGCCCTGTTCGGCTTCTATAGACAGTTTTTCCACACATATCATTAAGCACTAGCACTGATAGAGAATAAAATCAAACATCAGCTTAAAAAAATGAAGTAAACTAAAAGAACAAGACATGTAATGTGAATGCTTGTGACTCCTAAACATTTATCATACAAGCCAAGGTGGAAGCACTAAGATATAGCTGAAAATATACCTTTAAATCCTTTCTTCCCTTTAGTATCAATGGATACAATGTATCTGTCCTGAAAGCCTCCATCGCTTGGAGTCATTTCGAATTCGATATGATTGATCGGCACTTGATAACGTTGTCAGCTCTAAATTCTAAAAATCTACTACCGGACTGAAACAATTCCGCTTAGTATACACAACAAATCCATGATTCAGTTTAGTATATACACAACAAATCAAACAAAATACACCTCAAAATATGAAGTATTTGTCTTCAATTTCAGGCTAAACCTTAAGTTACAAAATTCACATAAAAATAATATAAAAACCAATATCCACACACATTCATTTACACATAGAACAATTTCAACATAAGTTAAAACTAAGCAAAATTAATAATAATAATAACTATATATATATATAGATGAGAGAAAATTACAAAGTTGATTTGCAGAAGCAATACTGTAACTAGTTTTATACGATTAATAACTTTTTACATAGGATAATCTAGAAGATTAAAAATACTAACATCTGATTAACTAGATTAAAACTAAAACTGCTTAATTAGGTTATTATAATAAGAAAGGTTCGATTCTATCTTCCTCCATACTAGTAATGCCATATCCTTCACTAGATCTTCTTTCCCTCACCATCACCAGCACCTTCAGCTTCAGCGTTGACAACCTTCACCTGAAGACGAATGCGAACCGGATCAGTAACCGTGCCTACCTGTTGTCGTGCTGCTACTCTCTCCATCCTCTTCTTCAACTTCAAAAGCTGCTTAAGAACGTTCAAGAAGAGTATTGCAACCAACAGAAAAACTGCAACCATCCATAGCCAAATCGGGAGTGTGATGAATGTGGTAACGGTGGAAGAGGTGGACGAAAATTCTAAACCTAGCATTTTTTCTGATTCTCGAAGAAGGAATAGAGTGAAGTGTGAGTGAGAGTGAAAGAGAAAGTGAAAGCGTTTATTAAATAACGTGTATACAAAGCCGCGTCATGCAAATGCAAAGCCGCGTGATGCAAATGCAGTTTAGCACTAATCAAAGCTTGGTTAACTGAGATTAACACTAATCAGATTATTATGTCATGACTCATGGTGATTTTTTTTTTGACAGTCATGTCATGGTGATATCTTGTAATGTTTCGGTTTCGATAATCTCAATTTTCAATTTGTTTTGTGGTTGGTTAAAGGAGCTTATATGGTAGATGTGAAAAATTTCAATGTACTAGTACATTAGATCAATTAATTAATAAATTAATGATTATTTTATAAATTAAAAAACTATTTATCAATTATTGTATTTGATAATAATTTAATAAGAAAAAAATACAATTTTCATGTTTTATAAGCCTTACACTAACTTTTTTTACATTTAATTAAATTGCTTAATTTGGTTAAAAATACTAACATCTGATTAACTTTTTACCAAAATGTTATGAGTAATAAAACAATCAATATTGACTATTATGAGTAATAAAAATTCAAAAAAATATAAAATTTTATTTTTTTACAATTTTGATAAATAATATTTAGTTATTATAATATTTTAAATGATAGAAAAATAATTTCTTTCAAAAAATATTCATTTACCTAGAAATTTAATGATCTAATATACAGGTACATTGAAATTTTTCCCATGTACCTTAGAATTTCCCAAAAATCAAACCATTTTTCAATGAAGTTTTTTTTTTATTATTACAAAAAATGACCTTTTTTTATAGAAGATTTTGTTTTATAAGGAATATTTTTATTTCATAATTTTATTCAACCGAGGAGGAGGGGAGTGGAGAGATTTTTAAGGAGTGGAGGTAAAACATAATTTATTATGTTGACAAAATTACCCTCACTTTTTTATTAAAATTCTAGGTTTTATTTTTTTTTTCACAACAAAAAAAAATTAGGTTTCCTACTCATTAGATTTTCTTTTGGTTATATTTCTATTAGTTTTTTTTTCTACGTAATATATCTATTATAATTTAATCCTTATTTTGATTTATAAGATTAAGGGTAAAAAAGTGAATTACTTATCATCTTCCCTTCCGTCCCCTCGTTAAAAAGTTGAACCAAATATAAAAATTTAAAATATAACCTCTCTTCCCCTCCCCTCCCCTCCAAAACCCCCGAACCAAAATCTCTTAGATAGTGTGTTTTGGTGTCTCAATTTTTTAGTGTCCAATTTAATTACTCTCAATTTTCTTAATAAAATTTATAAAAATTCAGTATTCATAAAATAAAAAACATTGTTATATCATATGTGAGAGACGACCTATTCTAAAAAATGACCTTTTAGAAGATTTAGTTTTATAAGGAATATTTTTATATTTTATAATTTTATTCTTTTCGCTCTAAGATTTATGGTGTGTTTGATCTTTTAAAAATTAAGAGACTGGACAAGACAATTTTGATTGTACTGTGTTTGATTTTAAAACTGTTTTTCAGAATTGGACAAACTAAGGACTAAAGAACAAGACAAAAATTGAAATTTTTGTCCCTCACTAAATCACGAGACAATTTTTTATCCACTGCACAAGTTGTCCAAAATATCAAAATTATCTTTTGTCCACAAACATCGTATAACACAAATCAATACCTTATCCAATTTGGAAAAACGGTAATTGATGCTGACAATACCATTTTGTCGATGTTGTTGTCGAGGTAACTAATTGTTTTTTAAAATTTTGACCGGTAACTAATGAATGTTATTAATGTTTTAAGAAATTTTAACATAAAGGATTTATTTAAGTTAACTTTTTTTTTGAATAACTGTTCGGAGTTTGAATTCTAACCTCTCTTATATAAGAAGTGTTGAAAGACTTTGTAATATTTGATCCCCTCACTTGCTTAAAATCAACCATGTCCGGTAGTTCCCTTATTTGAATTCAGTCATTTACTATTAATTGAAAAAATTGTGATTTTTGTGGTTCAGATTTGTCGTGTTATCAAAACCCTACCTATGTTATTAAGTAAGTAAATTTTTGCGTAAAAAAAAAAAAAGAGTAAGGTAACTTTATTTCTACCGAGTTACGGTTGTAGATTGAGACATTCTTTGTTTGACCATACATATAGTCTTTTGAAGGAATATCAATAATTAATATATGTCCATTGAATCATTCATGCTCAGAAAACTAACATGCCTTCTCAATTGAAACTGGTGGATCAGAGAAGAATCCATAGAGAATTTGTTTAGCAACCCATTGATTTGCTGCTTGTGAGTAATGTATACCATCCCAACTAATATGTTGAGAAGGATTTGTACATGGATTGCCATAAACTGTTCCATTTATTATGGCCTTTTTCCCACAATTTATATGGTAATCATAGTAACTTCCACAACAAAATTCCAATGGACTCACAAAACCTGCCACAAATAAACTATAAAGTTAAAATTTAATACTCTTTCTAAAATAAATGTCGTTTTAGTTTACAAAAAACTAGGACGGCAGTTATTTTGAAATGGAAGGACGCACTCATTAAGGCCACATGAGTGTGACTTTCCGCAATATCAAGAATTGTAATGCAAGCATGATCACGATTCATGGGCGCGTTTTAAAACCTTGGCCAAAACATTGCGATAAATTCATTGGTATGTGCTTTTTGAGATTTGAAGTTTTGAACATTACCTAAACTCTTTGCATTGCTGATAAGTTTATATTTGGCCGTGTACACATCAACATATGTAAATTTGGCTAATGGAAGCTTTCTTCTTAGCTGAAAAACTTGGTCCTTTAGTTTCCTATTGAATTCTTGAGCAATTTCATTGTGAGGTTTAACACAGCCATTTGCATCCAAGTTACCTTGCTTGTGTTGATAATAGATGTAATCATAGGGCAAACATCCAATTGGTCCTACATTGTGAATCCAAAACACTCTTGCACCTTCATTGTACAGTTGCTAAAACATAGTAATGAAAACTATTAGTTCTATAACCAAATTGCTATATAATAAATATAACCGAGATCGTACCGGTTAGACCTTTGAGTCAAGGTTTAATCAGTTCAACTGCGGTTGAACCGGATTAAATAAAAATAAAAATAAAACGTGTTAAACCAATTAACCAACTGCGGTTCAACTTGGTTCAACCAGACTGCAATGTAACCAGAATCAAACTAACTGGTAAACTAGTCGATTCTCGGTTCCATTAACTTGAATCGGAAGGTTCGGTCCGGTTTCTAAAACGTTGACAATAACTTGAAGCGGATGGTGGTTGCTAATTACCTGAACTGCTTGGGAGAATTGGCTTAAGATATTAGGAATTGAGCTTATAACTTGGTTCTCTGAAGTGTGCTGCAAACCAATGGCAAGATCATTTTGTCCAATATCAATTGTGTAAAGAGCCTTAGAGAATTCCTCATTCCTTGGAAGACCACTTCTGAAAGGTGGTTCTGTCCCTATAAATAACATCACATAGGTTCAATTTTCACAATCATCATTCGTAAACTATGTTATATCAACACTTCAGATTGAAGACGTTTTTAGTGTCTGGTATTGACACGTGACGAACAATGACACAAAAAATAGGCATAATAAACAACAATGTGAATATGATGAGAAACTAACTATTGTCAGATAGTTGATTGTAGAGAATATTGCTGTGTGACTTGAACAATATGAACTGAGATACTTGAAGACCAAGGTTGATTGGACTATAACCGCCAGGACGAATCGATGCGCCTCCTACTGCAAAGTTAGCACCATGTCTGTAATTTGATCCAACTGAATTCAAATATGCACTTAGATATGGTAGCTTCAATTCTTCAGCTGCATAATCCACAAACACACACATCAAAATTAAACAAAGATATAGTGACATGCATTTAAAATAAATCTAGAATTGTATAAAATGGCGAAAACTCTGGTACACTTCTTATTTGGATATGTACCGGTACACTGCTGAGGTGGATAATTCTGATGGGTCGAAAAACCTTTAAGAATTAACCACCGGTATATATAGATTTGAATTTATGAAGATAAAGTTCAACTCACTTATATAATCTATGATAAGACGGCCATCAGAAGCTCTTCCAGAAAGGCTACCAAAGAAGCTTATACCATTAGGAGGTTGAACACTTGTGAATGTTGCATATACAGCTCCAGTATCTGAATTTGAGTCACCGAAGTTGTAAATTGCAGGGTACACACATTTATTTGAGTTATAGACATTTTCACTTGAGACTTGAATGAATATAAATGTCACATAAAGATATAAACAACTAAGTATATAAATTAGTTTCTTAGAATTCATTGTTGAAGAGGTTGTTGATTTCACTTAGTATATGTGTTTGTGACAAAAAATTCTCTTATAAAAGTGGTCCTAAGGGTCATGGTTTAGTGAGGTAGACATTATTTAATAGCACATGTTTGTACTTTATGATATGATATAATATCTAAGTAATAATTTATACACCGACAACTTTGTTGCATATATATGGTTATTTACAATTACATATTAAGTTTCTGGCAAACATTTATAAATTCTAGTAACATCATTTATCATATGCGGTTCGGAGGAGCAGCGGCACATGACACCAGGTTTTTGGAGGCACCAAACTTTTTATTATAAAGTTATGACTTGAGAAAAAAAAAATAGGACACTAAATTCACTCTTATGACAGGGCACTCAAAATGTCAGGGACGACCCTATTACCATATTAATATAAAAGTTAAAGAAACATATAGCTATAGGGGTGTACATGGATTGGGCAAACCCACTCGATCCGGTCAAACCCACCCAATCCAACCCAAAAAAGTAGGTTGGGTCGGGCAAGTGGGTGGATATGGATTTAAAAAATGAAAAACCCATAAAAAAATTTGGGTTTCGGGTAAAACCGGACCCAACCCAAAAAACCGACCAACCCACTAGTGTTATGTTTTTTCAAATATTTTTATGAAAATACTAAAGATTTTGCCTTTGATCAATAAATATTTTTATATTGAAAATAAGTTATACTATTTTTTAAGAAAATAAAAAAATTGAATAATTTTTATAAACAAATATGATAATTCATTGCAATATTTAAAAATAAAAATATTGAATAATTTTTATAAACAAATATGAATCATACGATGATTCTTCGTTTAGTCATTTGATATTATAAAAAATGAAAAAAAATCAATTGGAGTACACACTATCCAACTCATAAATTAGTGGGTATACATAAAAAATAGGTGATTATTTTTTATAGTGAAAAAAGTAACACTATTTTTCAAAAAAATACAATGGTTGAGTTATTTTTATGAAAAAATATGATGATTCGATATTTATATTTTCAATATAAAAAAATAGAAAAATAGTTTGGGTAACCCACTACCCAACCCAATCCAACCCGGAAATTAGTGGGTTTACCCAACCCGGCCCAATGTTAAAACATGTGGTTATTTTTCTAGACCCAATCCACAATACCTTATGTGGTTCGGGTTTTGGTTTTGGCTAAACCCAACCCAATCCGGCCCACGTACACCCCTACATAGCTATGGACCATTAGGACAAGTTAAGTTGTCATTATCTTAGAATCTTTGTAAAAAGACAGCAAGAACTCATGGGGGACATTCACATCACAAGTACCCAAAATTAGGCATAGATCCCAATTTGTGAAAATAATAAATAAATTCAAAGAAAATCATTACATTGACCTTGTAAACATGCATATAAAATAATTAAGATGTATTTCCTACAATATTTGTGTTGTCTATACTTGCTTGCTTATGTCACAAGTGTAGTAATTGAGAATGTAGGGCAGAAGCACATGTTGTCATTTATTGAACATCATGATTCATGACTCTTCATAGTCTATAGTTAAATTTGGTTCTTATATGATTTTAAGAAACCAAGTAGAATACTCCTAAGAATGAATTATTATATTTTTTGAAGACATTAATTCTCTTTAATTGATTTGAAATTTATAGGCCTATTGAATGCCACTACATAGGACATGGAATTTTTTTGTCATTTTTCTTATAAAAAGAACATTTAATTTTTTTTTTTTTATAAAATATTAAACACCACTGAAATTCACACACACAACTGTAATATTTCAAATTCAAATGAAGATATCCAACCTGATAATATAGTAATATATTACACAAGTCAAGTATAAAATCACCATGTGACAGTAAATAGTCACACTTGCTTGTTTCACACAAACTTAGAAAATACTACTTAGTCACTTGTTTTTTCAAGAATATTAACATTTAATATTGTAATTCTATAAGCTTTTTTGTTGCAATTAACATATACTACTAATCATTCAAAAGCATGCAGTTTATTGTCCTTCTCTTTTCTTTGATGATAAGGCACACCAATTCACAACTTAAGAGTGAAGAATAAGGTTCAATGATTGACATTGGAGGGTCACACATTAACCATCATCAATGCTCAGTGATAAAATGAGTTAATTAGCCATGAATCAATGAAGCTTCTATGTAGGAATGATGCATTCATGCAACAATGAAAAGTAACATATAATTATATACAGACAATGTAAACAAGTTTGATACAATTATTCAAAGTAAGGTTCTAACAGTATTAGACAGTTGCATCAATTGGTAAGTGCATACAATAAATAGTATGGTGATGACACAATTATTAATAGATGAACAATTACATCTTGAGATTTGATCACTGATACAACTGTTAGAAGGGAGATCGGCCGAAATTAGCTATATATCTTGCTATACTGCGGAAGAGGAAACTATTATTAATAAAGTGACATGAATGGTCCTTTTACAACCATTTCCGAGGATGTTTGAATTTTGTTCCTTGAGATTACAAGATCAAACTCTTGCCACTAAGCTGATACCTCATGGACAAAACAATCGGTGGTTAAATATAAGGGAGAGGGAAAACATTATTAATACTTTATTCAATCTGATGAGTATTCCCTTCCCTTTTGGTATTTATTTTGCAGGATTTCGAGTAAAGTTACCTATTAATATATGTAATTTGCAGAAATCGATGACTTACTGATACATAGGCTGCTTCTGTAACTGTCTAGAACTCCATGTACTGTTTAAAGATGAACTTGGAAAAATAATTGTTGGAAGTCTCTCACTTTCCTCAAGATGAGGAAAATCAACTGTGTAATGTAAACCACGGCTCTCGTGCCTCGAAAGCGCACTGCTAACCACCAACTTAGCACAACAAAAGAGGTTTCTCATTTCACAAATCTCAGGCACCACCATTGTTGGTTTCCATCCATGCCTAAACAAGTACTCCTCCCATTTCGCCTCAAGATTGCCGATTTTTTTCTCAGCTGTCTCTAACCTCACTGTTGACCTCACAATTCCTACATAGTAAAACATGACACTTTGCAGTTCTTTCCTCAATTCTTGGGTCGCAGATAAAATTTTGTCTTTGGCATTACTTCCAAGTGACATCGGCACAATAGGTCTTGGCCATAAATTTGATGCATTCAGGTCAAGGCTAGAGCTTTTCATTTGATCGACCGAGGATTGGACAGCTCTTCGCGCGAAAACGAGTGCCTCAAGCAATGAGTTGCTAGCAAGTCTGTTTGCTCCATGCAAACCTGTACATGCTACCTCACCAGCTACATACAGTCCTTTCACATTCGTTTCTCCTTGGAGCCCGGCGTGAACTCCTCCACACATGTAATGAGCAGCTGGAACAACGGGGATTGGATTACGGGTTATGTCCAAACCATATTGAAGACACGTCGAAGCAATGTTGGGAAAGTGTGAGAGAATTTCGTTCTTCGGCTTGTGGCTAATGTCAAGGAGCACATACTTTTCATCACGCTTTTTAAGTTGGTCGTCAATACTTCTTGCGACTACATCCCTTGGAGCAAGCTCTGCCCTTTCATCATATGAAGGCATAAACCTTTCCATGGCTAAATTATAAAGGATGCCGCCATCACCCCTTACAGCTTCCGATATCAGAAATGCATTATCCCTAGGCTTGGTTGGTTTTATAGGAAGCCCTTCATCAGCTAAGGCGGTCGGATGGAACTGCACAAACCTGCACCAATCGTTATTTTTTTTAAAAAGGAAACAATATATGACATGTCCATAAGTTGTTTTCATCCTATAAACAGTTCAACTTTATTTTATCCTTTGTTATAGAACTATCTTAATTAAGCTTTTATCCAAACAGGGTGTGCATGACTTGTATGAAAGATCCATTAAACAAGTAAATATTAATGGTTTTGAAGTAATCCACTTACTCCATGTTGGAAATCACAGCTTGAGCTCGGTGTGCCATTGCAATTCCATCTCCGGTGGCTACCTGCGACAGTAAAAAGCTAGTCAAATTAACATAAAATAAGAATAGCAATACAAGAGATGCAGCATATATAAATCAACATATTCAGTTAAAGTTGAACCATTCGGGAGTAATTGTAATTGGAATAATAAGTCATTTATTTATTCTATTGCATTATCATAATGTGTTATCAACAATTCCAGAATGCAATAAAAGTGCAGTATAAAATCATATGCTAGATAATTCTAGTTTTCACCATGATTCATAATAGAAAATAAACCAAGAAACAAAATAGAAAAAAGAGAATTCAAACTCTAGAAAAAGAGAAAAAGAGAACTACCAAAGGATTTGTAGTTTTTGGATAAATATGTCCAGCTCCTCCTGAAGCTAGTAAAGTCGCCTTTGAAAGAAATCTTACCACCTAAAAAAGCTAAAAAAAATTAAAGATTAGAGAATATATTCACTTATGGCAGTGATTTTGGTATCAAACAATCACACATAATTGCTTTTCCCACCTCTAAGGTTACAATATTGAGCGTGTCAACACCAAGACAAGTTATATCTGATGCATCCTGCAACACCAGCGGCATGTTTCAGTTAGCGAATGCATCAAAATGTTCTGAGATGCCAAAGAAAACTTTATGCGAGCAACATTATGTGTTAAAAAATCTTCGGTATACCGAAAGAAAAGAAAAAGAGAGAATAAACCTGACAAGTGAGAAGATCTATAGCAAAATGGTGTTCAAACACAAAAATATTAGGATTGTTGATAACTTGCTTCAATAGAGCGCGTTCAATCTCTTTTCCAGTCATATCAGCAGCATGAACAATTCTGTTATGTGAATGACCCCCCTCCCTCGCCAGATGCAAGTTACCATCTTCCCCATGATCAAACGATGCGCCCATAGTTATTAGTTCTCTGACTCTCTCAGGTCCTTCAGTACAAACAACCTGAAACAAAAATGTATTAAAGTTAATGTAATGCTCAATGCCGAGTAGTATTGTGGATCGCAGAAAATAGCAGTTTGTTAAATTTTGTTGTGCTACAGCGCTGTAGTGCGACTCCAGCCACAATTTGAGAACAATTTGTATATAAAATTGTGTATCGTGGAATAATAGTGGTTTGTGAAAATTTTGATAAGCATTTGTGCTATAAGTGGTTAATTAAGTTGTTTATCAAAACTGGGCCAAAGTTCTAAGAATGATTTACATGGTAAACTTAATAAGTCTAGAACATACTCGAACACTCTCCTCATCACAAAGATAAGCCCCGGCTACAATGGTGTCCTTCATGTGACTCTCCACAGAATCTGAAGGGTGTAGTACAGCACTTACACCACCTTGAGCATAATTTGTGTTGCATTCATGAGGTTCAGCTTTTGTTATCACTGCAACAGTTCCATATTTTGCAACTTCGAGCGCATATCGGAGTCCAGCAATTCCGCTACCAACGACGGCAAAGTCAAAGTATTTTGTGGTACCATCTTTTTTGCTTGACGAAATGACCTTGAAGAGTTTCCTATTCTTACAAAGTGCAGGTACAGAAAACTCACATCTATGTATCTGCAGTACCTTGGAATTGGATACCCTTTTAGACCTAAAAGTTTTCACACCAAAACAATTGAAAATCTCATTTTTAGATCAAAAATGATATTATATAACATAGCTACTAATACTCCTGAGTCAAAATGTTTACCATGAAAGATCTCTTTGTAAGTAACTCTTGATAGACACATCAGAAAACCGTGCCGTTTTACTACAGCTTTGTCCCTTGTAGTTTGTTACTCGGTAACGCAATGTGCCCCGTCCAGCAGGTATACAAGTTGTCATTGCAATGTCTCTGCACAAAAAGCAGAAAGAGACTAAATTTAAGAAAATAGATGAACTATGCAGAACTAAATTCAGAGCTTAGCTTAAACAAACTCTCAATCAACAAATGAACTTCAAAAATTTGTGTAAAATGGATTCGGCTCTTCAAAGTGGACAGTTCATATAATGGAGTTAAGTAATATTAACCATTGTTGAGAAAATTAACAATTGACAGTCCAACACATTCATGATTCGTCGTGAATTTACAGGTTGTACACGTATTTTATAAACATCGTATTTTTCATCAACTAGGTTAAAATTCGATCTTTTTCACTTTTGAGTTTTGACGAGTCAAATCCATGTAAACCTATGTGGTATCGAGTATCAACACTTCGTATTGAATTTAAAGGTATGTCTGGTGTCTGAGACTTTGTTGGTGTCTACCAGTGTTGTCAAATAACGGCTATATAACACTATAGCATATCAGAATTTGAACAAATTGCTATTGTTCTTCAATATGCTAGTCAGTACAAAATTTTGTCAAATAGCTATTTTCCATAATCCGTGATTATGGAAACTATTGTCAGGTGTCGAGATTTGTCGGTGTCTATCAATTTTGTCAAATAGTACTATAGCATAGCGGAATTTGAACAAATTGTTATTGTTTTGTAATATGCTAGTTAGTACAAAATATTGTCAAACCACTATTTTCCGCAATCCGTGATTGATAACACTCATGTTTCTGGTGTCCGACACCAAGACGACACGGATACATATGATCACTTTTATTTTCTCAGTGTCGTGTCTGGTATCTATATCGATACTTCATAACGTAAAACACATGCAAATTGAGTCAAAAACAGGCCAAAATCCTCTCTTTTTCATTCTTAGATGGTGGTGGTTGAAGATGAAAGAGGAAATGTGACATGAAACATTACACAAACATGAAAAATTAAATTTTTTAACATACCCAAATGACCAAGTACTATCCAGAGCAGAGTTCAGAAACAACAAAAAGAACATTTACAGAACACACAAAAACACAACCATTTAGGATTTAAAAAAATGACACAACCAATTAGAATTATTTATTGTTTATTTGTCAGCAAGAGACAAACTTTGAAACAAACAATATTAAAATACTAAAATAAGAACCACAAACACACATGCTTCTATATATTTATTTATTTCTATTAAGAACATGAAATTGAACTTAGAAATGGAGAACCTAGAAGAAGCTCTGAATGCACACAAAAAGAAAAGTAGTGTACCTGTTTTCTTTGTGTGAAGAGTGAGAGGAAAAGAAGGACTTGGCGTTGTTTTGCATAAAATGAATCTCAACTAACCAATAGTATGTGTCCGCACCATAACCATGGACAAATACATGATACTCCCTCTCATCTCATAAATATAAGCAAAAATTATATTTTAAGTTCATTAAATAGGAAAATGTTCCGTGAGCTTAATTTAGTTGACAAAAATATTGTATTATATATGTATGGTGCCGAAGTTCGAATCATGAACATCCACTTATCATTTCGTCTAACAAAAATGGGACAAACCATTATTTTGATCATCAGAAGTGTAACTTATTGTATATCTTAATCCAATAAAAATTGCAAATACACCTTTAGTAATCTTATGGATTGAATTGATAAAAAAAATATATATATATTTAAGAACTAAATTAACTTCTTAGCAAATTTTTTTCCAGTCTTGAATGTATGTTTTTTTCTTTTAGTCTTGAATATATGTTGGCATTGAAATTAATTTATATAATATTCTTTTTTTTTGTTCATAAGATTGTTTATCACATGACATATTTTACTCAAGACGTATTAAGCACTAAATGTGGAAATATTAGTTCGTTGAGTTATCAAATTTACCCCTTCTACTAAACTTTTGATTTGTTGGTTTTGTAACATGTAAGTACTTATTTGATCTTTTATTTTGAGAGACTGAAAAAGGTTAAAATAACTAAAAAAAAGTATGTAGTATGTGTCAAAAGATATTCTACTAATATATGGTATTTATCATCAATTGTTATGTCATGGTTTGTGATTTGTGACAACCACTCATAGGAGCCACCTAATTTATTTACTTTTTTAAAAATTTGTTAGAAAAAGTAGTAGCAATTAAATGCAAAGTTCTATAGTTTTGAAATTGTTGTACTACTACTAGTTTTGGAACACTTTATTGGTAGTGTGAGAGACCCCCACAAACAATAGCTTTTGATGGAATAGTGAATCTGATTCGATGGTGGAAATAATCTGGTCCTTTTTTCTCTAGTGTCATCATATTCTCAAATCATAATCTGGTTTTCCAAATGCATGAAGACAAAATTGGCCACCACTTTCAGGAATTTTCATTTATTTATAGATACCATATCAGTTATGCCTCTATGTTGAATATAGACAAAACATTATTAAATATATAATAATGTAAATAATTTCATTTCATGAAAAAATATAAATAATGTCACTATATTTATTATATAATATATAATTTAATTTGACTTTTGTTGATTCATATTCAAAACAGATAAAAGATTTTGTCTTTATGAGATAAAAGAATTTCATTTGATTTTTACTAAAATAATATTCATTTATTCAAATGACAGAATATTTTGAATAATACAAATTCAAATTGACAAAATTTCATTTGATATAAAGTTTAGTATTCGTGAACATAGTTAACTTAATAGAAATGTGCATAAGTCGATAATTGAAGTTAAGATAATTTTTGTTTTTAAAATAAATAATTTACTTTGTAAGTGATCTTTTACCTCTTAATATCGGGTTAAATGAATCCTTAATCAGTCTAAGAGTTTTAGAAGTGTAAAGATTTACATTTTCAATTGAAAAAATGGCATACTGATCGTGCCTACAAATCATGTGATAAAATCAAAGTAAACGGAATATTTATGTCTCTATATCTGCACCGTTAACAAACTTGTAAATTAGTAGTTGACCAACGTTAATCTATCAAATCAATCAAATGAACATTGTAACAAGATGTGAAAGCAAGCAGCACACCAAGACGGGAAAACTAACAAGCACTGAGGAGGATGAAAATTTTCCCAAACGAAAGAAGTTTCAGAAGATGTGGAATGCATTTGCTATTGCGTAGAATCAATTTGGAAATTTGCTTAAAAAATTCTAGCTTTTATTCAATCTCTTGCCTCTTTTTTTTTTGTGTCAATTAGCCTAGTGGCTAGAAATTCTACCATTAACAAGAATAAGTGGAATGATCGGGATTTAAACTTCGGTTCGGACTCTTGCATATATAATATAATATCCTATCAATTGAATTATGCTCACGAGACCTCGACTCTCACTTTATACTCCCACAAAAATTACTTTAAAATCAAATACAATAAAATCAAAATTATGCTCTTATTTTTTAAGCAAATCATACGTACTTTGTAACAACAACAAAAAAGAGTACTTTATAAAGAAACCGGGTCTAAACAAAATAAACAAGAGGTGTGGGTAGCAAAGTAGCCACTTCAAGAAAAAACTTAGCCCAGCCCAAATTTATAAAGCTTGCAGGAAGGGTATTTCCGTAAAAACAGATCCATGTTGAAACTTTCGCGAAGCGTACGAAATTGGCGCCACCGTCACCGATTCATATCGAAACCTTGAAATTCTGTTTTCATAATTTTCAATTTCATTTCAATTTTCATTTGAATTTCTGAAAAAATCGAAACCTAAATCGATGACGATATGGAAGTGGTTTTGGCAAGAGGAGGTTGCACCACCGCCGGTGGTTCTAGTTCCGCCGCTGTTCGATTTCCCTCCGATTGCCGCGCGTAACAGAATGCTTGAATCTTCATACGACGTCGTTTTCGGGAAACTCGCTTTAAGATGTCTCTTCAACGATTATTTTCAAGAACCGAAGCATTTCATTACACGAATCATGCTCAAACCAATCGATGATCCTCACGTCGATCTCATCGCAACAGTATCCACAGTGTTCATTCATATTCTATTACTGAATCTTACATCACATGAATATGATTTTAGTCTCTTCAATTAGTTTATTGTAATTTTATGAATTGATTTTTGCTTAATTTTGTTTAGGTTTCAGGTCCTCTTGATCAAAAGCCTGAAGAAAACATCACTGGAAATGCATCGTTTCGCTGGCAAAGGTATACCATTCTCGTCTTATATTCGGGTTATGTTTGGTTATGCTGTGAACAAAATATATTTTGAGTGAATTGATTCTGAAAAATTGATTACAGCAAAAATTGAGCTGAAGATAAAGTGATTTATGTCTGTTTACATTCATGTAAAAGTGAGTTTGAACAATAATTTTGAGGGAAAAAGTCAATTCTAGAATTAGAAGATACATTAGTTTTATGCTGTTGTCTAATTAGAACTCATTATATCGGCACCTAAGCCCACTTAGGGACCACAGTTTAAAAATACTTGTGAAATACTAGATTTTCATATAGGGTGTAAAACTAGTTTAGTGCATGTCCCATTTTCTCTAAAAGTAAGTAAATGACATATAGGGGTGCATTTAAGTTAAATTTTTAATAACGCCCTGATTTGATAAGCAATAGTATTAACGAACTTAGAAGTCGTTCGTTAATATAATCACCATAAATAAACATTTATTTGATAAACACTTATATTATATAAGAGCATGTATTAGTTGTTTACTATAAGCTATCTTTGGAGCATATGAAAATAAGATGAAAGGCTTATGAGTATGTCATAATCTATTTTATAAGCTCTTCCTTATACTTATGTATCTGCTTCTGTGATAAGATTCCAAACGTTCTCCTAACTGAACACTGATTCAGAAGTTATTTTGGCAATTCTTTTAAAATAAATTGAAAACAACTTGTAAACATGTCATTATATCAAAACAATAATAATACAAGTATTTATGTCACGAGACAAGTCTAATTAAGCTTTTCCCATCACTCTCTTGTTCATGGTTATTTAGTGTATGTGACTAATATGGTAATGATGAATATTTAGGTTGAGGATGAAAATGGGAGTTTACTCAACTTGTTTTTGTTAATGTTGAGGTTTTATTTAATTTTCTTTGCGTGGTCGTGTACTGTGCAGTGATGTAAATGATCCTCATACATTCGTGGACCTTTATGTATCAACATCTGATCCGTAAGAAGCTCTCACTTGAATGCGTTGTGATAATACTGTTGATATTTGCTCTCATCAGTTTGAATTGAAGTTGTGTGAGTGTTGTGTGTGGTTTTTTTGCTTAGGGTTTTGCAGATGCGGTCATGTGCTTACTATCCCAGATATGGATTTGGGGCCTTTGGAGTGTTCCCTTTGCTGTTGAAGAAAAGGTGTGTTTTGTTTGATGATGGTGGAAGATGTGTGTTAGGTTCTTGTAGTTTAGCACTTCTTCATCACAGATAGCAACATTCACTGTTGACAAAGTTCGCCAATTATACAGAGAAACCTCCCAAGATTATAGCCTGATGGGATTGAGATATGGTTCTGGAAATCTATCATTCGGAGTCACACTTATGCCTTTTTCCAGTAAGTTGCCTGGTTGTATGCTAGTTAGTGACCTACTGTATTGAACAGATTTAGGTTGGAATCGAATAAGCTTTTATAAACAGAAGTATGATATAGCTTTTCATAGACTTTGTTTCCCCAAAAGCTACTATTTTATTTTTTAGACTTTCTTTCCCAGAGAAGCGCCGAAACCACTTTTATTTTTTAAAATTATCATTTTTTTTACCATAAAACTTATTATACAAATTTTAAACAAGTTTTTTATTTTTATTTAAAAGGTTTTTGTTTTCTTTGGAAAGCTTAAACTGGTCTTTATTACACACGGGCGACTAGTTTTATGACAATTGTTGATTTGGTTCATGGTTACTATTAATTTATTGTTTTCGAATTTATTGTTGGAGATATTTGGTGTTGTAAAAATACCTAAGACTAAGAAGTATGTCTAAGAGGGGCTACTGATTTTTTGTATGTCACATATATATCTTAGTGTCCTTAGTGATAAGTTTGAATACAAGCTTGGATTATTACCTTGAACTCTAACATTAAATTCCTTTTGTTAAAATTGTAAGTAATTATTATTGTAAGAATAGAAGAAATGTATACTTCACCTTGCACTTTGTCTTTCTGTAATTATAGTTTGAGATTATAACTTTCCTTACCAAGATTGCTATATTTTTGTTATGTTGGATTTTTTGAAGTATTGATTTATGATTTACTTCCAGAAACAATGCATCTAAACTTATGTTATTGTCATACTTTGCAGTGAAAGATGACTTACCAAAAAGTGCATGGCTGGTGAGCAAGATAGGAAGGGTGACGGCTGGGGTGCAGTATGAGCCACACCGTAAGTACTATGCAATTTGATTCCTATTGAAATATTTTAACATCTTCAGAAGAACAAATTTAAACCAGTGCTAGGCTTTTTAAATTAATTTTTATCTTTTGGTTTTGTCTGGTGCATGTGTTGACTTTTCTTATCCTTGATGGTTATATATTTCATGTTTGATAGACCGTGATGGAAAAGTTATATATTTTATTTAAATTAAAATGGATGCCAATGCATCAATCGTTTTTAGTCTCTCTCATTCTCTGCACACTCACGTGTTCTGGTGTGCATACATGTGTGTATTCTTAAAATTTCACATGAGTTGAGGGCTACAATTTGATAAACTCCCTGTTATTAATAGTGCCCTTTAGTAATTAGGGGAGAGGTACAGCAGGGATTGGTTGTATTAGAGAGAAGTGTATAACAGAATATACTATATAGGGGGAGCACTAACTGTAAAAGGATACGTGTATAAAGGAGCACAACTCCATTCCATTGCCATTTGTCCTTTTGAGCTGTTTAGTTTAGTCCATTATGAGAGGCTATCTCTTGTGGTTGTAAATTGTATCTTCCAATTCAATATAAGAATTTTGTTTCGGTTTGGGTCCAATTACAATTCAATTACAGAAAAGATAGAGTAATGAACTGTAAGAAAGCAATCTACAGAGGCTGAGAGTTGGTCAGCTGGGCACAAGGGGATTGAAGAACTTGAACTATTGCATTGTTATTTTCTAGAAGTTTCAGGAATTTTGACTTAAAAGGATAAGCCAAAATGGTCACAAACAACTAAAAATATATTACTAACTCAAGGTTCATTTGTATAACAATCATGTGCATAATACCTTGTGGTGCTGTTTTTTAGATGCAAATGCAAAACTTTCAAATTTGATGAATTGGAGTTGTGCCTTGGGTTATGGCGTGGGATCAGGCAGCCCTTTGAGCCCGTCTTTCAATTTCAGTCTTGAGCTTGTCAAAAGCTCTCAGGTATATCCTCATAATTAACTGGATTAATATTTTACATATATTCTTTGGAAAGAACATTGGTGGGCAATATCTGCGACATATTTTCCTCTTTAAATAGAAAGTGTTATAATTTGTGAAAAGTAGGTTATATTTAGAAATTTCATTTCGCCAACCATGACATTGTAATCATATTAAATATTGTATCAACTTTCTGTATGTTATGGCAATGCACTTTAAACTACAAGCAAAATAATTGAACTTGGGCATTTTTCTTCCCCTAAATGATGTGGTGTTATGATTAATATTTTAAGAAGGCTTTTACTGAAATTTTGAAGCTTAAACAATCTGCAGTTTGTTGCCTCGTTCTATCAGCATATGGTTGTTCAAAGACGGGTATGTTTCTTTGGTCCTTACTTACTCCCTCTTTTACTATTGTATTTTTTGTTTCCCTTGTTCTTTGTAGTATTAGTCTTTTGTTTACCTTTTCAAAAACACTTTGATGTATAAATTTATTTGATTTTAGTTGTGTCTCTTAAAATTAATTATTTTGACAGTTTGATAGAATTCCACCCCGGATTACTTTTGCTTACCCTCATTCAATATTTTTTGGTTCGAGTTCCTGTGAACTATTGGATTTGTCGTTGAATCAGAATATCACTATAAAATACTTTAAGAGTCACATACTTGAATTGAGCAGGTGAAGAACCCCCTTGAAGAGAATACTGTTGTTGGAATTACAAACTACATTGACTTTGGGTTTGAGTTACAAACAAGGTAGTCTTTTTGGCTTTAAATATTTTCAAACTTCTGTGCAGTTGAACCAATGTGGTAAATCTAATTTTCTATGTTAAAGTGTTGATGACGCAATAGCAACAAACAGCATCTCAGATTCCACTTTTCAAATAGGTGCATCCTGGCAAGCCAATAAGAACTTCTTGCTGAAGGTAGAATATTAATGCAATGTTAGGTAGTTTTCGTTATAGATTGATTATATAGGATTTACTCAAGATATTATTTATCATATTTTCAGGCAAAAGTTGGACCTAAAAGCTCAACAATGGCTCTTGCATTCAAGTCATGGTGGAAACCTTCTTTCACATTCAACATTTCAGGTGACAATAGATGATTTTTCTATGCAATCTTGCTACATTGTTTTTTCTTTTGGTCATAAACCCTCTGGTTCGCTGTTCCTCTGGTTCCTAGGGAAAAGGGGCTTCGGTAAACCAGAGTTGGCCATAATGTAAGTAAAGTCTAGTTAAAGATTGTTAAAGCCAATGATTGAACATGGGTTTCCTGTTCTTTCTTTAGTGGGACTTTTCATATCCTTTTGTATCCGTACGCGGAGGGGGGGAGGAAGGGCTAGGAAGAATGCTTCCCTGTTCCCCAGTGTTTATGAACTTCAAAATATTTCTCCGTATTATACTGCTATACCTATATTCTTTGTAGAATGTATATTTTCTCCCTCGAGCATTTCTGTTTTCTAAGAAACACTCATTCTGTTTTTATCTTGGGCACTACTAACTTACTAAGTTCTCATTTTACTACCCCTGTAAAGTGTGTTTTTGGGATGAGATCTGTTATTTTTTTCATGGTTATCACCTCTGCAATATCACTTTCATGGTGTATGATTTGTTCTACTGCTAGTGCTACCCCATTTGGCAAGTTCTGTGGAAGGCAGTAGATATACAGATGATCTACGATCTATAATGTTATATTTTGTTCTCAACATCTCATCCTATGAAATTTTTATTATTGAAATATTATAGTTTGCGATATTTCTTCAAAGATTTAAACAAATTTGAATTTAAATGGTGATTGTAAAGTGTCATCTTGGTACTGAATGTTTGATGTGCTGAGCATGCCTTTTTTCTTCAGCCACCAGAGACCGTGCAGATGGGAAACTGCAATATGGATTTGGCCTCCAAACCGAAAGTCTCAGAGAAGCCAGGTTCATTCCTTTAGGAGAACTTCTATGTTTTCGATTAAGTAGATTATCTGATAATATAGCATGACTCATACTCGTGTTGCTGCATTTGAAAATGAGAATTGATTTCAACTTTATTTTTGTTCTTTTGTTAAGCTCTGCATGTTACTGAATAAGATCTTTGTAAAACTTGGTAATGCTCACACCAATTTATATGTTAATGAGAATTGTATAATTACTTGTTTGCAGCTATCAAAGAGCCGATCCCAATTTCGTAATGCTCACACCAAGCAAGGAACACCTAGCTGAGGGCATTGTTTGGCAAACCGGAAAACGACCTATGCTAAAATCTGATATAGATGCTGGACATTTTGATGGCTTACCGAGAGAATTGAGACCTCTTGACAAAATTTTGTAATTTGTTATAGATGGACATTTCGATGGTTTACCGATAGATGGACATTTCTTTGTTGTTATGGACCACATATTACTAATGATTCCCACTGTTATAGGTGTATCATATGCAAAGAAGTCGAAGTATATGAATCATAATTTGAGAAATACATAACTTGGAAAGGAAAATACTTGTTAAGATTATTATACTTACATTGAATTTTTAACATCCATAAATTTCAAAAATCTAAATTTTATTTAGTCTAGTTCACTTGTACTCAAATCAACACTAGTGTGAACTGAGTAAACAATATACGATTCATTTATATTAGTGTTATATTATTAGTCATTTTATAATATTAATAAATTATATTTTTTTTTTCTTAATTTATGCTTATTTTTGTTATCTAGATGCACCAAATTACATTTATTAATTTAAAAATGTTTGGATGATATGATTTAATTTTTTTTCTTCTCCAACTTATTAAGTAATGAATGCAACCATGTAAGCACTGATGTTAAGATTCTAAAAAGTTCTTTCATTGCATGCAAGTGGAGAGTTTTTTTTGCTTATTGTATCTTAGCTGATTTGAGAAATTGATCTCTATAACTATATATAGAAGATAATTTTAATACTCATAAATCACATTGGTATTAAAAAGTTAGTACACTTAATATTTAGCCACTAGATTTAGTCTAGTGGTAAGGGATTTGGGTAGTATGTAAAAGGTCTGGGTTCGATCATCTACTTCGTTGTAAACCAAACTTCCGCATACAAATGGATTTGTATTCCTGCATACCATGAACATCCGATCTTATATCAATGATTGAAATCGTTTAAACTTAATCTATTAATTATATAATCTAAATCGTTCTATCTTAATCTAAGAGCAGAAATCGCCTATTAAATGTAAACATACTAATGACCAATGTAGGCCATCCACGTCCGCAAACTGTTAACACTTAGGACACATCGATGATGATGACACATGAAAATGTAATCCAACATTACAAGAACCACAAACAACGTTTACTTTACAACATAGACACACATTCTTAGTCCACACAAATAATCTAAAAACACTATGGCCATTGCTTCTTCTTCATCCTCTTCACTCATTTCCACATTCTTCTTCCATTCTTCCTCATTCCCTCGTTCTATAATCACCAAACCAAAATCACTTCATCTTCACAAACCAACACACTTAATTTCTTACCCCACCCTTTTCCTACTACACCCTCCACCTAAAACACCATCAACAAAAACAACACTATCACTTCCAAAACTTACTATACCTAAAACATGTTTTGATTCTCTTTTCATTTTATGCACTTCAATTGCACTCTCTTTCACACTCTTCATTTCAAATGTTGATTCAGCTTCTGCTTTTGTTGTAACTTCTCCAAGGAAGTTGCAATCTGATGAACTTGCTACTGTTCGTCTCTTCCAAGAGAATACTCCTTCTGTTGTTTATATAACTAACCTTGCAGTCAAGTATGTATCTTTTTCTTTTTTTGTTGAATCAAAGATTGAATTTTTTTATGACCCTTTTGGTTTTTATGAAGGGTTTGATTCTTTTGATAGAAAAAGATTGGATTTTTAGATTACCCTTTTGTTTTTCTTAATGTGTGTTTGGTTCTAAAATTGATTTAGTATAATTGATTTTGTCTCTAGAATTGATTATAGGTTGCATGTTTGGCATGTGTGGGGATGCTAGAATAGAATTGATTTTGCTTATAGGATTGATTATGCTTGAAGCTAGAATTTGTAGCTTTTGCTTTTCAACTTAAGTTTCACCTATGTTTCATTCCACGTTTGGAGCAGTCATAATTGATTCTAGAGGCGCAAAATTGATTTTGACATGTCTCGTTGTTCTTTAGTAGAATTGATTCTAACTTGAAGCTAGGATTTGTAGCTTTTGAGTCTAAACGTGATTTTTATATCGAAATTTATTGTTCAATTCAGTTTCACGTAAATGTATTGAAACATAAAGCAATGTGCATTCAACTCACTCTTGTGTAATATCAAATTTGCAAAATCAATTCATTGAAAATCGATTTTTGTCACCATAGAACCAAACACGCAAAGTATCCAAATGTAAATCATTTTACATTAAACTTACTTTTAGTTAAAATCAATTGAATCAATTTTTGCTGCCGTAGAACTAAACACAAATGGAGCTTTTGCCTCTACAAATGATTTTTAGCCACAAATGCACTATCACTCATGATTTTTAGCCTCACTTTTACATGAATAAATTCCAAACATAAATTATTTTACATTCAACTCATTTTTAGCCTGAAATCCAAATCAATTTTTTTTACTGCTGAATTAAACATATTTAATGTGGGTATTTGTGTTTAGGCAGGATGCGTTTACTTTGGATGTGTTGGAGGTTCCTCAAGGATCTGGATCAGGTTTTGTTTGGGATAAGGATGGTCATATAGTCACCAATTATCACGTTATCCGGGGTGCTTCTGATCTCAGGTTGGTAGGTTTTTGCTTCTTTTGATCCAATTTCCTTGTTGATTTCTCAAAATTATATACTTGTGATGTATTCGATAAACAACTTAATTAAGTACGATCTTATTGGATAAGAGCGTGTTTAGGTAAACAAATTAATTAAATACTTATAGCATAAGTTGTTATCATACAAGTGTTTTTCATATAAGGTAAATTTATTTTCATTAGCTATTATGGAGAGCTTATCATAATTTGTTGAAAACAGCATACTATGTGATTAGTTGTTTCTATAAACTCATCCAAACACTGATAAATGCTTATGTCAATAGATAAGTTCAAATAAGTCGTTCATAAGCTAATCCTAATGCAGCCTAAGTACTTGCAAGTTCTAATATTAGCACTTTCATATAAGCTATTTTTATGATCAAAGAGAAAATATGCATGAACTGTTTGTTTTCATATACTAAGTTATAAGTCGCTTTTATAAGCTATCTTGAAGAACTTATCGAAATAAGCTGAAAACATCTTATAGAAATGTCACAAATTTTTTTTATTTTTATATGGTCTTTCAAATAACTGTTTAAGTGCTGTCGTAAGATAAGCCCAAATAAACTGTATATAAGCTATTATAAACACATTGTCTCATTGTGTTGCCTTCAGTTAGAGAAAAGGACTGATTGGTTTTGAGTCATATGATCATTATGATGGCATCAAGTCGGAACTTTTTAATTTATCACAAATCTGTACATATCAAGATGCCTGATGTGATTTTTCTAAAGTTAAATGGATGTTGTAATGTATCTTATATACTTAAACTAAGGTTGCCCTTAAATGTTAAACTTAAATGCATTGATTATGAAATCAAGAATTGGATTTTTTATTTCTGAAAGTGCATCATTTAATGCACTGATATGTCACTTTTTAAATACACATTTTTATTTTTGATTTCTTAATCAATGATATTTTTCCTGTTCAATGGTGCCGAGTTAGGTATTAGATATTAGATATATTGCATTGTGTGTGTGTGTGTGTAATTGAGTATTCCTGTTCAATGGTGCCGAGTTAGATTTCTACTAAAAAAAATACCGCTGTTCATAGAAACACTAGTTATGTGCAGGGTCACTCTTGCTGACCAATCAACATACGATGCAAAAGTTGTTGGTTTTGACCAAGACAAGGACGTTGCCGTGCTGCGCGTTGATGCGCCTAAAGAGAAGCTCAGGCCTATACCTGTTGGTGTCTCCGCGGACTTGCTTGTTGGTCAGAAAGTGTACGCAATTGGAAATCCGGTGAGATTTTTATACCATTTGATGCAAATTGTATTGTAAATGTATATTCTTTCATGAATTTTTCAATCTGTAGAGTTGATGGCAGTCCCGATTTAATTTAATGATTAATTAGAGCTTGAAAAATAGTTGGAACTTCTATGATTACGGGAACTTGGATCTTCTTCCTAAACTTTATTTTAACCATTGTGTTGTTTAATCTAACTCTGACATGTAATTTGTGTAACTATATACTCATTTAATCAGCATTTCATGTTCCTATTGCAATTCAATATTGTCTCATAAAATTTATTTACAATACATGTTTATGGACATCTCATATAAGCTCTCTCAAATAGTCTCACAAATGTTTATGCCTGCAGATAAGCTCAAATAAGTTAATCCTAACCGAAGTTATGTAGATTTTAATTTGTCATGACTTGAATGTTATTTTTTGTTGATTGAATGTCAAGTGTCAACACAACTGACTATTTCATGAATGTGCCGAATGTGATTCTTGCAGTTCGGACTTGACCACACTCTTACAACCGGAGTCATCAGGTATGAAAACTGAAAGCCGTGAACCGAATATTTTAATGAAACTTTTTTTCCTCAATACCTAAGAAGTTTTTTTATACTTTTTATATTAGTCTTCCTTTCCACATATTATACATTATATACATTTGTGCTAAGATATTTTATACAGGTGTCTAAAAATAGTGGATATTTTCTGATTCATTTCTAAGTGCGTTTTTTGTTGATTTCTCAAAATAGTGGACTTCGGCGAGAAATTAGTTCGGCAGCAACTGGTCGTCCTATTCAAGATGTTATTCAGACTGATGCAGCAATTAATCCTGGCAACAGTGGCGGGCCACTCCTTGATAGTTCTGGAAACCTCATTGGGATAAATACAGCTATATACTCTCCGTCTGGTGCATCTTCCGGTGTTGGATTTTCTATTCCTGTCGATACTGTGAGCTTTGACTCTTGCCTCTCTTTACGCCATTGTTTTATAAATCGAACCGGACGGTACAATCAGTTGAACCGGAACTGTCTACAAATTGGATATTTGAGGAGTTTGAACTCGGTTTCATCCCAGTTTGAGCGGTGTAATACACAGTTAAACCATGACAATTTCTCACGGGTTCAACGTCCGGTTCGGTTTTTAAAGAGACAACTTCGGTAGAAACATGCCGTCTTTTTTTGTTCTCTTAAATAATTTATGTGCTTTATTATTTTATATATTTAGGTAAATGGCATTGTTGATCAATTGGTGAAGTTTGGGAAGGTTACTAGACCTATATTAGGGATCAAATTTGCTCCAGATCAATCTGTGGAGCAATTGGGGGTAAGTGGAGTGCTTGTCTTGGATGCTCCTGCCACTGGTCCAGCCGGGAAAGCAGTAAGTTTATTATTTATTTATTTATTTTAAAATGAAGAAATTCATTCTTACGAGAGTTAGGCCAGTGTTTGGATAAACTACTTAATTAAGCACTGATCATTTAAGTGCTTATGTATGAACTATTTCTACTATAGCAAAAGATAAAATAAAGTTAAATTGTTTTCATATAAGCTATAAGCCGTTTTCAAAAACTTTCTTGAACTTATGGAAATAAGCTGAAAATAACTTTAGGACATGTCATAAGCTGTTTCCATAACCTCTTCCAAATAGTCTCACACATGTTTATGCCAGTAGATAAGTTCAAATAAGCCAATCCAAATATATCCTTAATCAAAATGCAAAAAAATAGTTGCATAGATTTCATTCTTATATAAGCTTAGTTTGGTTGATGTAGCTGGTTAAATTTCTATTTCGTAGGGCTTACTATCAACAAAGCGTGATTCATACGGTAGACTTATTTTAGGAGACATCATAACATCTGTGAATGGTAAGAAGGTTACTAATGGAAGCGATTTGTACAGAATTCTTGATCAATGTGAAGTTGGTGACAAGGTATGTATGTGCAAACTCATTTTTTTTATTGCTCGTTTGTCCCTTCACTATCTCTTTTGTTAATTTTGAATATAAATATAAGACTTAAATGCACTTCTGGTCCTCCTATTTTAACTGAAATGTGATTTAGTCCCTCCAATTCTAAATATGAGATTTTAGTCCCCGGATTTCACAAGTTTCAGAATATTTTCCATACAATCCAATTTGTGACTTATTTCGTATGATGTGTCAGTTTCATTAATGACATGGAATTACATTTGATTATGAGACATTACTAATTTGGACCAAAAACTGTGTTACAACTTTGTATCGTAGTTTAATACTACTTGGTGATGTTGATATTCAGGTGATTGTGGAGGTGTTGCGAGGCGACCACAAAGAAAAGATCCCTGTCATTTTGGAGCCAAAGGCGGACGAATCATGATGTGCAAATCATTCATGTATATATACACGTATTTTCATTTGACAGGGAATGCAACTGTTTGATGTGTATTCTAAGGTTGTTTCCCAACTGTGTGTACATATGGGACTGTACTATTTGCTCCAACACAAGTTGAGATTAAAAAAGAAAGCACTAAAAGAAACAAACATGCTATGCTCATTATTGCTGTCAAGACTCTTAGATTTGTTCACTTACATGAAAATTTTCTTAAATATATTGCTCTTATTTCTATGACATCAATAGTTTTGAAACAAGAAATTAAAAAATCTAAGACATCAATAGTTTTGTGAAAGTTTAAGTTATATGGTAGTGTTTTCAGGAAACATAGACATCAAATACAATACCAACATAGAATTAGTAACAATTTGAATTTTGATAGTACATTGAATACACATAAGTTCAATATTGTTAAAAAACGAAAATAATGAATCTGCAAACAAATTCACATCATCTAAATTATAGTAATATACAACATCAAATGTATACAAATAATATGATGAAATTACAATGATTGAAATATTCATGCTTTTGGATTTGCAATGTTGACATCCAAATTATTGATTGAATGTGTAGTTTATTGAAATTGATATTTCGATATGAATCAAAGTATCACTAACACTACAACGACGAGACAGAAAATCAAACAATGATTTACCAAGATGAAGAACAAAACAACATCATATTAAATAATTAAAACTTAACTAGTTTTTAAAATAAACTATGTTGGTAATATGGAAGAGATAAAGAAATGAATGCATGGTGATTTCTTAAACAAAGGAAGAATGTGAATAATACATGCTAATTTCACGAGCACATAGAGAAGTTCACGAAAAGAATATACTATTGTGTTTAGTTATTAAGCAACATCTAACAACAGTAAATCACAATATCCCATTATGCATACTTATATGTTATACCATTTTTTGGCAAAAGATACGTGAATCTTATAGCATGCTTCAAATGTGGTTTTGGGTTGAACAATCATCAATAATCTTTTCACTATGTTGATTTTATTTTTGAAGATTGTTTTAATTTTAAAGTTTACTTTCATAGTTTAAATTTTGTTCATATTAAGCATGAGGCTAATCAAGTTGTCCATTGTTTAGCGACAGACTTTAATTGAAGAGACTCCACTATATGTTATACCATTTAACATTCCATCACCACTCTTTTATTGCTCTCCAGTCGAAATGAGCTACTGTTGGATTGTGAGGGAGTAGCTACATTGTGTTTAATCGACACATTGGGTTAAGAACAATCACACAATTGACTTTTAACACTAGGTTTTATAGATTCTCTCAATTATATGTTACTCAACATCAACTCTTTCATTCAATGTGAGACTTAACTCACACTTGATAGATCTCAACATTATTTTGGTCCCTTAAATTTAAAATGTCACATAATTTAGTTCCTTAAGTTTTGTTTTTTTCATTTTTGTTCTGGATACACTAAAATAGTCTCACGTCGCTTGGTACTCGAGGCAAAAGGTAGTTTATATACAACACTCACACCTTTTAAACCAACCGATACGACTTTTCTACAAAGGATAAAACCGTGACGAGTCAACCCCAAAGCGGACAATCTCTCGGAGATGTGGACATGAGGTCAGATCTGAACAATTTTGATCCTTTAATTTATGAATTTTGAACACTTTGGACCTTGAATTTTTTAAAGCAACTATCCATGACGTCGGTAATGGGCCTTTTGAGTGTGTATTCAATGTATGAGAATTACTTTTCGCACCCTCGGATGTTCCCATTCACCCCCTGAAATGACCATAGTATTCTTCTGAGTTCGCACTCTAAATAACGAGTGTCAATATTTTATACTTAAACAGGACGCCGGCACTCCCAATGGATGAAAAAAATCATGAAAAAATTGAGTTCGTATCCTAGGGAGCGAGCATTGTTCGCATCCTAGGGAGCGAACTCTTTTTTTCATGATTTTTTCATATCCATGGGGGTGCCGGCGTCCAGTTAGAGTGTGAAATATTAACACTCGCTACTTTTGCACTTTACACACTCGTTTCCTAAGTAGCGAGAGAGGCAAAATAGGAACGTCAGGGGGTAAAAAAGAGTGTTTGGGGTGCGAAAAGAAATCATCTCAATGTATTGGTATCCTTTGGCCCATCTTGTGTATTTAATTTGAAAATTATTTTTGTCGACCTACCGATTACTCGTGCACCCTACGCATTTTCCATTTTATCCTTCCGCTACTTAAGTAACATATGTTATAATGGTAAGGTGTTTTTAGGGTATCTACTACTTAAGTAGTGGATATAAGTATTTTGATAAAATCGTAGGACGCGTGAAAAAATGTGTAAGGTGGCAAAATGAGAAGTCATTTAATTTTCATGTTTGGAATTATTGTGGATTTGATAAAATTATAGTGGCAGTGCATTTTGTTAAAGCTCTTTTGTAAAATTATGGTGATGTTGATTTTTAGTAAACTAACCGTAAATAAATCCAAACATATACGATATTTATGTGAATGCAATTTCGCTAATTCAAAAACAATTATGTAATGCTACTATTAGTGTGCATTATCAAAGTCTCTTGCTTTTTGCCATATTATCTAGTTAGCTAGTAGCCTAGTATATGAAGAACATAACAAGGCAAAAATAATGGTTGAAAGAAGATAAAATAAAATACTTTCATAGAAAAATGTGTGATAATGCCATATAGTGAAATTATATATGCTTCAAAAGAGGAATTCCAAATTCTTATTTAAGATGAGATATATGATATATATATATATATAGTACATAATTAATTAATACAAGCTCATAGTTTGTCATATATATAATATATCATATGATGAAAGTAGGTAGGCCTCTTCATTGCAGACACACGACCTCTAAGCATGAGATTATAGCTTCCAATGTAGAATCGTGGCCACATCTTTTACCTAACAAACAACAAAAATTTAGTGGTGAATGTGAAACACCATCATAAACTACACTTTGCTTTTAACTTAATTTATTTATTAATTTATTTATACAATGAAAGTAACATTATTATAATTTAGAGCTTTATATATATAAATGAGTGATGGAGAATAATTTCCATCTACTACTTATTTTGAAATTTAGCTCATAAATTAATTAACAAGAATAATTACATAGTACATTTTAGAGAGGAGAATACTTAGGTAATCAAGATGTGGTCATTGATATATGGTTGATGTTCATACGGAGAAAGTGGATGAAAGACCAAATTCAAGTCCCCAAAGCTCAAAAGATCCTTTCACAAAGTCATAGTATCCTCCTTTGAGTGCCAATGTTCCATTCACCAAACCCTCTCTCACAAATGGATAGGTTAGAAGGTTTCCAAGTGAAGCATTCACAGCTTCCTGCACATAATCATAATTTAACTTGTAAGATTCACTAACAAAAATGTTATCTGCAACACACTCTCTAACACGTACTATTTCTAACGCTCTATTATTTTTGTTGAAATTCATATTTGATGTAACCGACATGAATTTAGACAAATAACCAGAGTGTTCGAAAAAAAATATTAAGATTACTTTCTGAACATTTATTTTTATGAATACAAATTTTTACATGCCTCATTTTCTCTGTAGTACGGCCTACATAAATTTCAACCAAAAATAAAAAGTGTTGGAAAGTGTATACATTCATCTTCACTTTAACATTAGCGAAGTGTTAGCAACACTCTCTTTTCAACACATACTTTCCTGTTAGTTTAAACTCGGATGGATTCTGCTAAAGTGTTATCCATATAAATCTGAACTAATAAAATTGGTTTGTACTCTTATTTCATACCTTCTCACAATGTGTGCATAGCTCTCCAAAAGGTGCATCTCCATGCTTTGATTTCACCTTTGCCTTTGCAGGTAAACCAATTTTGACCCACTCCTCAATGAAATCACTGCACACAATAAAATAAAGGGTGGAAGATTATTAGTAGTGTTTATTTTCTCTCTTCCTAGACATTGAATAGGTTGAACTTTGCCAAAATTTTGTATTGTTTATTTATATTTTGATCGATCGTAATTATGAATGAATTACAATCTTATTATTATCATGGTTTTAACAAAAATTACACTTTAAAAATTAAATGGGCAAATTACATTTTTGCCAAATTACATTTTTGCCAAAGTCGCCGTTAATCCAATCATACACTAAGTAGACAGATTGACACGAAAAATAACTTACGTGGAGTAGGGTCCGTCAAATGGGAAAGACAAAAGCCCCTTAATACCACCACAAGCACTGTGTCCAATGACCACAATGTTGGACACCTATAGAAAAAATAATTGTTGGATTAAAATTTCTTGAAATTTTATCATATCTCATACTATGCATTAAATTGTGTTATGTGTATAATTTTTGTAATATGTACCTTAAGATGCAGAACTGCATACTCAATAGCAGCTCCAGTTCCAGCATATTTGGCCTGTTACATAGCATATAGTAAAATAAATATATTACCCTATGAGAATAATTGTATCGATTCAAATAATTTGCGTAGCATTAACACTTCAGATTGAAAATGTGTCTAATGTCAAACATTAGAACAACATTGATGCACATGGTTACATTCAATCGGTGCTCACGTGTCAGTGTCGTGTTTATATTTGTGCAGTGTTTATAGGAGATAGTTATATTCAAGTAAAAAAGATGCATTGATTTTGTATATGATTGAAAAACAAACCTGGTCATATGGTGGAACCAAGTTAGCAACATTTCTGACCACAAAAGCCTCTCCTGGCTGGAAATCTAGCACATGAGATGGGCAGACTCTTGAGTCTGAGCATGCAAACACCATATACTGAAAAAATAAAATAAAACAAATTAAAAAAAAGTTAGTCTTCAATAAAACAAAATGACTAAATATCAAATTTTTACACAACCAGTCTTATCAAATTTCACGTTGACCATATATCGTCATGTTAGATTTGACTGGATGATAATGTAAAAATAGTTTATCTTTGCAACCGATTTACAGACCAATTTACGTTTACTCAATAATTATATGAATTTGGTCTCTAAATCTCTAAATCGATCTCTACATCGACTAATTATTTTTAGTAGTAATTTTTTTAATTAAAAAAAAAAATTAGTCACAGCATACCGGGGGGCTTTGGCCTTTGGCAAGTTCACCATACAAAGCTGGATTCTTGCTGTGGAAAAAAATAATAAAAAAATTGAATGAGAAAGCTTAAGCTATAAGAAATTAAGAATATAACTAATTATAAAGGTGAGTTTAGTGTGACTAACTCATATTTCTCTTTCTTGAAGTGAATGAAACCAGTTTTGATCCTTTCTGAGGCTTCAGATGTTGGAATGCCATCAGATGATGATGGTGTTCCAGCTTGAGCTGTTGCTGTTCCAAGTTGAGCTGTTATTTCCTCAACTCTTTCAGCTGCTGTGGCTTTCAAATCAGTCTTCTCCCTATATTTGAAATAAATAATTATACTATGAGTATATTTCATGAGTTTAATTTTAATTAATATAGTGTTAGTAAAAAAAATTACACCAGTAATTATATATTGTCTTTACAAATATATATGACTAATTAGTCAAACGTTTTTAATGAATTGACAATCACAGTTAATTGATAGTGTAAAAAAACTTACACCGCAGACGGCATTATATATAAATTAAATTCATATTTCATACATAATTCTAATAGCAAAAAGTGTTTGAGATTTACCTCAACAATTTTTCAAGTTCTTGAATTGCTTCTTCATAACCCTTTCCCATTTCTTCTCTCTTAAAAGATTAAAAAAAGAAAAGAAATATATGTTAGTTGAAACATATAAATATAAGTCACTCAAAAAGAAATGAGACATGAAAAGTAATTTCTTTTTATTTTCTAATAAGACATATAGTGAAATGTTTGTATATTTTTTTTGGTTAAATAATATGGAATACTAAAGTACAAAGTATTTTCTTATAAAAAGAAAAATAGTACAATAATATTTAGAATTCAACCAAGTAAATAGATAGTACTATAAATTTTGAGAAACATTAAAAATGGAAATGATATACTTTATTTTTTGTGTGTGGGGATTAATTAAGTGCTAATTTAGCAAAACTAGTTTTGAATGGACCTTTTCTTATACTATAGTTTGGTTTTGCTACTTTATAGAATCCTCTAACTAATCACACACTTCCATGGTCCCCTATACAAGGCAAATGCACCTAATATATAGTTTGTTATTTTTAGAATAATTTTTTTCTAATAAAAAATGGTTAGTTGATTGGTGACACATGTAATACATGAATAAATCCATGCCACACACTTGTCCCTAAACCAATCTATAAACTTACCAATTTGATATATGCCAAAGAATGATCAAATAGAGTTCCACGTGAAAGCTAAACTTTATAAATCAAAATGAAACATTGTTTTCCAAGTAGCAATCAAATTCACCTCATAAGTGGGCACTATTAAATTGTTAATCACATGATCACCTAATAGCCATAATTAAAGTATGGCAACTAAAACACACATTTTGATCCAAAAGTTCAAATAGAATTTTGGATTTTCCACAATTTTGAAATATAAGAAATAAAAAAGTATAAAATGGAACACAACTAGAACAATAGCCAAATCCTTTTCTCAATAAAGGGTGGTCTATATACATTGGCAAGACAAAGAAATTGCCATATAGGGGACAAATAGCCAAAGACACAAAACCAATAGACTCACTATTATGGTTAATAACTAAAAAAAAAACCAACAATTCATTATGTCACACAAAATAATAAATATATCCTTAAAAAATGTAATAGTACAAAATTTGGGGGCCATGACATATACATTTTCTCCTTTCCATTTCATAGGACTAAATGAATTCAACGTCGCTATAATATACTATCACAATGATAGTAGAGTTTTCTCACAATGATGCTGAACTCGGATTTACATTAATAAATTTCTTATTTATAATAAACCAATTTTAACCCTAAATCTCCCTTAATAGTAATAGTAAATCAGAACAACAATACAAGAACACACAAACAAAACAAATTTAATATCGATTTCAAAGTGCATTAATCATTTAGTGTATATACCAAAATTGGGGTGATAATAGGAGAAGAGGAAGCAAAAACGGGCTTGTCTTGAATAAGAGAAGGGAAATTAGAAGATGAAGAGGAAGAAGAAGAAGAGTTAAGAGATGCAAAGACAAAGGGCCTCAATGTATTCTTCTTGATAGAAGTTTTGGCATGGGACAAAGAAGAAAGACTAAAGCCGTTTATGGAAGAGGTAGACATTGTGGCAATGAAGACTCAAATCACAATGCTATATAGTATAAGATATATGATGTGTTCTATAACCAATTGGGGTATCCCTATTTTAATGTGACTATAGGTAGATAATGAAAACGAAAGTTGAGCTAAGGAGAGCTTCATTCCTATCTTTTTAGATGAGGTTTGAATGTTGGAGATTAACTACAATAGAATGACCATAACTCTATGTCCCTTAGGATTGCCTTGTTCTTGTCATTTACCCTTTGTTCTATGTATTCTCAATTTACCTTCACAAACATATCATCTTATTTACACACACACAAAATATAAATTGTTATAACCCACAAACAGTTGATGTATTAATGCAGTCGTGTTATTTGAACATCAAAACACAAATATTATATATGACATCGTATGTGTTTATATATACATTTTAAAAATACATAAAAATACAACGAAAAAAAATATTCTCAACATCAAAATTTTGATGACATTTTTTCTCTTTCATTAATGTATGGCTGAACTTGTATCTCACATTTTAAGAGTTTCAATTTTTGGTAGTTCTTTTGAGATGTGGTAAATATAATTCTTGAACTCATTGAGTTTAGAGTTTTTTCCATACAATAAACTTGAACATTATTTTTTTCATTCTAAATTTTTTCTTATACTAATATTTTGTTTTTGATTTTCAAAAATTATTTATACGGTAGATAATCATATTTAAGACGTATCAGACTTCAGACACAAAGTTAGAAAATTAATTTATATATTTTTGTAATCAATAAAATTTTTTTAGGGCTTAACATGCATGGTTGTATAGACCATACCATTGTGTTAATTAATGTGTAGATATTATCTATGAGAATCACGTTAATTCTTATGAGAAATCAGATATATGAAGGAAAAATTTGTGGTAGTGAATTCCAAGGTAGTTAGGAGGTTCATTGATGATGTAGGGTATAAGGTTGTCTCTTACCCTTTGAATTTGTGTGTAATGCACTCAATGCCGGTTTGCCACGTAGGTGAATATACAACCAATTTTTCTCCATTTGAAAGGGACAAAACCTATGGTACATTACAGTAAATGTTCTATATATTCTCTACTTTTGCCACAATGTTGGAGGACTAATTCCATCATAATATATTAATCTAGATTTAATTATGTAATGTAACTAGTTTTATAAAAATAAGGATCATATTTAATTATTTTACCTTTGATTCAATTAATATATAACAAATGTTTCCTTTTACTTGGTGAATAGTCGGATCGTTCTGTATTTCTTCTTTGGCTAGTGTCGATCTTGTCATCTCATATATGAAGCTTTGTTGACTATTTGATGTTGGCTGCATTTTGGTAAAACAATGTTTAGGCAGGATGTGGTATGTAATGTTACAACATCATGACCTGACGTGAGCGCGCCAGCTGGCGGCAGCATTTAATGTGCGCGGGTTTTATTTTTAGAGAAGATCTTTTCTCTGATATATCAGTTCTTTGCTTGTGCATCAAGGAAGTTTTATTTCTTAAACAGATCTTTGCTCAGAGATTGTTTATGGAATTATTTGTGAAGACTTATTTTATAAACATATCAAATCTTTAAAGATATGGTTTTATTTTATTTGTGAGCTGGATCTTTCTCAAGGACAGAGCTTCTGAAGCCCATTTAACCAGCTATAAAATAAAGGACGAAAACCTAATGAAGGCAGTTGTTCAAGCGTTATTGTTGAGTCTAGCCGTATTAGGATTCGTGTGTGTGCTTGTGTGTTGTGAGCCTTTCTTGTATCTCTTTGATGCAAGCTTAGGACTGTGTGTTCTATTGAGTTGTAATAACAATTATCTCTGAAGCTTTTAAGCAAGGAGATCGTTGTTGTGTGTGTGTCCTCTCCAAAGCTTTTAAGCAAGGAGTTTGGATCTTAGTGCGTTGTGTATCACTTGAAGCCTTTAGGTAAAAGTGATCTAGTGTCTAGGAGAGTGTCTCCATCACAGTGGTTGAATTAACAATAGTGCTGTCTGTACTATTGAGCTTAAGGAGTGAGTTGGGAACTCATACCTAGGAGTTCCTAGGTAGAAAGACATAAGGATAGTTGCTAGGTGATAAGTTGTAAACGAGGAGTTTGCTGTAAGACTTTGAACTAGGGCTATTAGTGGATTTCCTCCTGGATTGGTATCCCCCAGATGTAGGTTGCGTTTTGCTCCGAACTGGGTTAACAAATCACTGTGTGTTTGTTTTATTTCTGCATTATTTACTATTTGCATTATCTGTTCGTTAAAGTCGTTAACAGTGTTGTAACATCGTGTACAACATCGTGTACTGGTGTGCCAGAATTTTCAATTGGCATCAGAGCAGGCACCCTAACATATTTGGGTGAGCTCCAGGGGAGTTATTTTCTGGTACTATGGATTTGGAAGGAGGATCGTTTGGCAGACCACCGATTTTGGATGGCACCAACTATGATTACTGGAAGTCGCGTATGATGGCTTTTCTAAAATCTATGGATAGCCAAACTTGGAAAGCAGTTATCAAAGGTTGGGAACACCCTGTGATGAGGGGCACAACCAATTTAAAGCCAGAAGAGAACTGGTCTAAGAAAGAAGATGAGTTGGCTCTTGCAAACAACAAAGCCTTGAATGCTTTATTTAGTGGAGTGGACAAATACATGTTCAGGATGATCAAGCAATGCACTGTGGCAAAAGATGCTTGGGAAATTCTCAAGACCACTCATGAAGGGACACCCAAGGTAAAGATGTCAAGGCTCCAACTTCTGACCACTAAGTTTGAGAACCTCAGAATGAAGGAAGATGAAAGTGTACATGATTTCCATATGAACGTGATTGATTTTGCCAACTCATTTGATTCACTTGGTGAAAAGATCCCTGAAGAAAAACTTGTGAGAAAAATTCTCAGGTCTCTACCTAGGAAATTTGACATGAAAGTTACAGCCATTGAAGAAGCTCAAGATATCTCAAGCATGAAAGTGGATGAGCTTATTGGATCACTTCAAACCTTTGAATTATCTATAAATGAAAGATCTGAAATGAAGAACAAAAGCATAACGTCTATCTCCAACATTGATGATGAGATTCAATGTGACATGGAGACGAATAAAGGAATTTCTAATGCTATTATAGATCTTGGGAAGCAATTTAATAAGGTGCTGCAGAAGATGGATATAAAACCAAGACCAAATGTTGAGAACATGTCATTCAACATCAGTAAAAACAGTAATGTTCAGAGAAAAGGTGAACCTGATGATGAAACTGTTGAGCATATTACAGCATTCACTGGTAGATATGAATCTGATGAAGATTCTTGTGATGAAGATATAACTTTTGATGAACTTGCTAGCACCTACAAAGAGTTACTCACTAGGTATGAAGAAATGTGTAGAATTCTTGAGAAGCGGAAAAAGACTATTAACAGACTCCAAGCTGAAGTGAACATACAGGTTGAAAAGGCGTCAAAAGCTCAGGATGAAGTCACCCAAGTTAATCTCCAAATGGATGACTTAAGAAAACGGGTGAGCCAGCTGAACCCAGGAACCAATTTTCTTGAACAAATCCTGGAAAGTGTACCAAGTGGTAAGGCAAGGTCAGTTGGGTACAACTACACAAGTCTTAACCAGCATCAACTGAATCCGGAAACCAAGTTTATGCCTGCTGAAGGAGTTTTTGATCCTTGCACTGAAAACGTGATGTTGAAGCATCATACTCAACATCCTAGAACCTACCATGTTCCTAAATTTGAGTCTGATTCAAAACCCCATGTGCACCAAAGACCTAAAAGTCAGAGGAGATATCGAAGGTGGGTATGTCACCATTGTGGTAAGAAGGGACATATAAGGCCTTTCTGTTTCAAGCTGTATGGGTATCCCGAGCGGTATCAGCAAGCAAAGTCTGCACCTGAAGTGATAAATGTCAAGAAGGAATGGAAACCCAAAGATGGCTCCTTTACTTTAATCACCAAGGCAACTCCCATTACTACTGTTCCAGTAATTACCGCAAATAAGAATAAAACTTCTACTGTGGAGAAAGGAACATTTATGCCTGTAAGTGAGTCTCCCTCTACGTCGATTTATGTCCCTTTTGGTGCTGAAACCAGGCAACTAGTAAAGCCTAAATCTGATGAAACTCTAGAAAAACCTAGTTTGAATGTTGCTATTGAATGTGTCAATATGTCACCTACCAAGGTGGAGGGAAAATCCAATTCTGGTGTTGAAACCCTAAAAACTCAAAAAGGGGTAACTCAAGAAATTCCTACTGTGTCTGAGGTTGTTGCTGATAAAGTTGTTCCTGATTCACCTATTGCTGAAGAATCATTGAACAACAAAGTTATGGAGGATGCGTTAAACTCCTTGAAGGATACCATTCTTATCCCAAATGTTGTGCCGGATGTTGGAACATCCTTGGCACAAGACAAACCAACTTCTAGTGTAGTTGGTAGTGCTACTGATGTTGATATTGTTGATAATGTTCCCTATGATACAGTTATTGGTTCGCTTAAGGAAACTCTACATAAGTTGAATGTTGTGTCAGATGTCTCAGCATCTATGGCCCTGCCTTGGCTGACATCCGATTTGTTGTTACTATTCTGATTCTTGGGCTATGCCCTGGATATTTTGAGCACTCCTTAGTGCATTTGGATGTAATTGTTCTTGGTACTCTGTGATCTACTCTGCTGCTACACTGTTTTGGATCCCTATATGAATCTTTGTCAAATTTGTGGTAAAAAGGGGGAGTAGATGTTGCAACATGTTCTGTGGTATGGTACTCTGGTAGTATATTTTTTTTGGTAAAGGTTTTGTGCTGAAATGATCTATGCCTATGTGTTAGTACTTGCTTGTTATGCATGATCTGCTGTGTTAGTCTACTATGCATCATTTCAGGGGGAGTAGAGTACTATGTATGTGATGCAGGGGGAGATGTTGTATGTGATGTTGAAACATTCTATTTGTATCATCCTTGCTTGTTCTTGTGATCACTTAAGGCGAAGTAGTGTTTTTGTGTGTTTCCGCTGTTGTATGCCTCTGATGTGCTCTAAAGATACGACTGAATTCTGATCTAATGTTTTTCATGGAGGAGTAAGGTTGGAAACTGTTTTTGAAGATGTGCTATGCTTCTCTTCTTTTGTGTGTTCATGTTGATGTGAAGAAGTGTTAGTGGCGTATGTACCTTTGTAGCCTTTCTGTGTGATCCCAAGTTGTTTTAGCCAAAAATTTGCCAAAGGGGGAGTTTGTTGACTATTTGATGTTGGCTGCATTTTGGTAAAACAATGTTTAGGCAGGATGTGGTATGTAATGTTACAACATCATGACCTGACGTGAGCGCGCCAGCTGGCGGCAGCATTTAATGTGCGCGGGTTTTATTTTTAGAGAAGATCTTTTCTCTGATATATCAGTTCTTTGCTTGTGCATCAAGGAAGTTTTATTTCTTAAACAGATCTTTGCTCAGAGATTGTTTATGGAATTATTTGTGAAGACTTATTTTATAAACATATCAAATCTTTAAAGATATGGTTTTATTTTATTTGTGAGCTGGATCTTTCTCAAGGACAGAGCTTCTGAAGCCCATTTAACCAGCTATAAAATAAAGGACGAAAACCTAATGAAGGCAGTTGTTCAAGCGTTATTGTTGAGTCTAGCCGTATTAGGATTCGTGTGTGTGCTTGTGTGTTGTGAGCCTTTCTTGTATCTCTTTGATGCAAGCTTAGGACTGTGTGTTCTATTGAGTTGTAATAACAATTATCTCTGAAGCTTTTAAGCAAGGAGATCGTTGTTGTGTGTGTGTCCTCTCCAAAGCTTTTAAGCAAGGAGTTTGGATCTTAGTGCGTTGTGTATCACTTGAAGCCTTTAGGTAAAAGTGATCTAGTGTCTAGGAGAGTGTCTCCATCACAGTGGTTGAATTAACAATAGTGCTGTCTGTACTATTGAGCTTAAGGAGTGAGTTGGGAACTCATACCTAGGAGTTCCTAGGTAGAAAGACATAAGGATAGTTGCTAGGTGATAAGTTGTAAACGAGGAGTTTGCTGTAAGACTTTGAACTAGGGCTATTAGTGGATTTCCTCCTGGATTGGTATCCCCCAGATGTAGGTTGCGTTTTGCTCCGAACTGGGTTAACAAATCACTGTGTGTTTGTTTTATTTCTGCATTATTTACTATTTGCATTATCTGTTCGTTAAAGTCGTTAACAGTGTTGTAACATCGTGTACAACATCGTGTACTGGTGTGCCAGAATTTTCAAGCTTCAATATGGTTGATTGTTACAGAATGATCCAACAATTCACCAAGTAAAAGAAAACATCGTGTCTTTTTTTTACTTGGTTGAAATTCTAATATGTAAAATAAGCAATTTGGAAAATCATTTGTTTTTCTTCTTTACATTAAACTCAAACATTTTGTTTCGCATATATAGATGTTTTTCGCTTGAGTTATCTTATTCGAGGTATTATTAGATATTAAATAAGGACACCCCTAAATCAAAATTTGAATCGTTAAGACAAAATGCCAATGTCAAAATGTAACAAAAAAATGTTAAACATAGTAATTAAGTTTACAGTTTTTGCTCTATATAAGTTGAAGATTTAAGAATGAAATATTGAAAATGATTAAATAATATTTGTTCTATCCGTTGGTAACCAATGGTTCATATGTGATGGACCATAAAAGCAATGGATGTTATTGCAGATAAAACCCTATCCTTCAAGCTTCAAATTTGTGGCTATAGATCTATTATATATCTATTTGTTGCCACAGTTTCTTTTTTGAGAGACAATGTTGTGTTGAGACTCTATATCCATCCACAAATAAGCAGTTTGATGTATCCACACATTTATTTTCCTACCATATTTTTGGATGTGAATCGGATTTTTCTATGCATAACTGCAAACGTTAATCTCTTAAATTTTATAGAATTGCAATGTGCAACAGTATCATATTTTTCGACAAAAAAAGAAAAGAAAACTGTCATATTCAGCTAACATTACAAAATTAATTTGTGAATTGTTTTTTCCATCTCTGCCGCTAAAAACTCTTCATGTTTTCGGACATGCATGCATATCTGAACAGCACAAATTTTTTGAAAATTCATTAAATTAAATAGATTTAGTTTTTTTTTTCAAATAGTCAGACTAATGTTGGAGGATGGAAAGAGCTGCGTCTAATTGATTTCCATCACATAAACTATATTTCTTATAAATAAAAATTGCAATTTATTTAAGGAATTAACCTCTAAATAAAACACATTAGTATAATAGTGTGTGTAACTAATTAAATATTTATACCCTGAATATTGTGCCTAAAATAAACTAGGACAGAGAGGGAGAGATAGAGAAACATACACTCTCACACAAGGCTGCACCAAAATCAGTGACCATTCATCACAAAATAAATTATTTTTTGCCATTGTAATGATAATCAAAAAGCAAGCCAAATTTGAAAGATTAGTGAATTGAATCATCTAGCTAATGGAAGATTTGGGTTTTTGAAGAGATTCGTAGAAAGATTTGAGCTAGCAAAGAAGGAAATTTTGGGGTTGATTTTTGCAATGAGTCATGAACAAATCAGGTTGTTATATTACACACACAATGGCAAAAGTAGCATTTGATTTTGATGACAACATTCAATGTGCATAATGTTGAACTTATGTCAACATATTTTTTGTCTTGTTTCTTGTATCTTAACTACTTGTGTGAGAGTACTTTTTTTGGTACAATTGTGTGAGAGTACTTAAAATTGTGTCGAAATAGGTGGTATTGCCACATATGTAAATTATGTTGCCATTATTATAAGATTTCATTTTGGTCTTTAAAAAAAAAACATTTTGATCCAAATATTTGGTATTGTTGTAACATGTGTAAGACTTATTTTGTTGTAACTAATTTTAAAAAGAAATGTGAGCTCCAATTTAAATTTTACAGAAAATAAAAATAACTTTTATTATCTAAGAAAAATTGTATTTGACTGTTACCTACACTTCTTTAAAGATGTGAAGGCTTAAAATTAGCTCGAATTCATGGATTTGTGAAATTGGAGCTGCAAATTGATTTATCGGTAGTGGTTACATCAATTGTTTTTGACAAGGGAGGTTCGCTTGAGCCTTTTGGACCGAATTAGAGGATGCTGACGCTTTATTGGGAGGTTCGAGCTAGTCATTGTTTGCAGAGAAGCTAATGTTTGTGCGGATGTTTTGGCAAATATGGCATGTGAAGGTGGTCTCTCTTTGATTTTGTACGAGCATTGTCCTACTCATATTAGTTCTATTTTATTATTTTATGATACTGTTGGTGTTCCAACTCTGCAACTTGTGAAGTGGTAGTTGTGCTTCTCTCTCTAGGCTTCGGTCCTCTTGTTTACCAAAACAAAATGTGAAATCTAAGTTGTAGTCTTGGTGCATCAAAAGAAAAATATATGAGAAGTTATTCTTGTATAAACTTTATCTCACTTGACGATTAACTATATATTGTAGATATTCATTTTAGTGAATAATTTTCTAATTTAAATGAGAATCGTGATCTTGCAAAAATGCTAGTAGAAATTAAAAATATATTATTTATATGATAGTGTAAAAAAAATAAGATACGATAATACATATTAATCCAATAATAAAAATATAAATGTACACATAGTATAACAATCCATCCAAAAATCAACATAAAAAATAACATTAGAATATCTTAATGTCATCATCCATTAAAGGGCCTTTCAAAAGACCCAAAACATCTAATATCGAGAAATACAATCACTCTTACGAGAAATAATAATGATATTTGTACAACCAATTTGTGAAATAATTTATTCTTCCCTTTTCTTTTCTGACAACTTTTGCATGACCGTGTGAATAGCAAATCCAATTTCCTACAAGTAGAGTGTTAAACCCGCACACAAAAGATAAATCATACCGTTAAAATGGACTCAAATAGGAAATTTTCTCTTCTTACCCCCCATGACTCTCCCCCCCCCCCCCCCCCTCGATTTCTATTTTTGCCCCTAGTTTTATACTTCGGAACGCGTTTTTTGATGCCTTGAAGACGAACTTTGGAAAACACGTTCCGAAGTTTTTCGACGAATTTGAACTAAAAAAACTTCGAAAAACACGTTTCGAAGTTTTTGTACAGGGGTAAAATCGAAATATTAGAGGGTTAAAAAGAATCATGGGGGAGAAGAGAATCTTTCCTCAAATAGTTATAAGCAATCCGGCCCAATAGGCCCATATCCACAGTGTTTCTTCCATTCTTCTTTCTTTCACAAATCACAAAACACAGTCTCTCAGAGCTTCAGTCTCGCCGCTGACTGAGCCACCGTCGTACCGTTCGTACTTGTCAACCGTATTCGTACTTCGTCACATTATTCGTTCGAAATTTCCAGTTGTCATCGTTGTGTTTGTGCTTTCTCACAGGTTAGTTTCACCATTTATCTTTATCTATCATTTCGTTTTCGTATCAAAATCAATTCGCGCAATTTGAAACTCTTATTTATTATTCTAATTCTAATGTTAGGTTTATCAATTCGTTATCATATCAAAATGCATTGGTGCAATTCGTTTTCATATAGTTTTTATTGATTCACATAAACATGAAATCGTGAAACTTGAGCTATTTTTTATTATTTATTATTCTGATATTAAATTTGTTTAATTTCATCATATATAGCTTTTATTAATTCATATTAAAATGGAGTCATACAATTTGGAGCTGTTTTTTATTATTCTGGTGTTACATTCGTTTAATTTCATATGAAAAATGAAATTTTGCAATATATATTTATGCATTGTAGCTGTTTTTGTTTGATAGATTTGTTTAATGACATGTGCATAGGTCTGCCTCGCCATGCTGGCGTTTTCGAGAGGTGTGGTTTCTCGCCTTCGATGTATTGCAGTGGTGCCGCCTCCTCCGAGATTTTTTAGTACTGATGTGGAGACTAAGACTATACGGACGATTGATGCAAAACCTAGTGTAATGACACCAAATTCACGACGAACTGGTGTTATAGCTGTAAAATGTGGAATGACTGCACTTTGGGATAAATGGGGTGCTAGAATTCCAATTTCTATCCTTTGGGTTGACGACAACATTGTCTCTCAGGTCAAAACACCCGAGAAGGAAGGCTTTTGTGCTGTCCAGGTGCGTTAGACTTCATTCTCAGGACCGTTAATAAGCAGATTAACTTTGTTCAAAGATATTCATGGATTAACTTGAGTTAATAATGTAGTAGTGCCTTTTAGTTTAGTTACTCTGCTTAATACCTCATTATAAACACTGAATTCCAACGATCCAATCCAATCAACTACACTAGTTTTCGATAGATATTTAAACCGTTGATACTTCATTAAAGAACTCCAAATGGTTGTATAGTAATTTTTTAAGGAATATAAGTAAACATCGTTACATAGCTACAAATTTTGGGATTTATATGAAACTATTTGTACCTGATCATTAACATAATTAGGCGATAATATCGAGTTAGATTGGTGATATTCAATGTTTATAATGAGTCATGAGTTATAAAGAGTAGTTCAGCTCAGAGTTACTCCTGGAGTAACATGTTCGGTCTTCTATATATATGTATATAAAGTTCAATGTATATCTACTATCTAATTATAGACATGTTTGATACTTTTTTTTAGTTAGATTGGTTGTGGACACAAGAAGGAGAAACACTTGACAAAGCCTGAAGTAGGTCATTTTAGGGCTCAAGGAGTTCCCATGAAGAGGAAGCTTCATGAGTTTCCAGTGACAGAGGATGCACTTCTTCCTGTTGGTACATCGCTCAATGTTCGCCATTTTGTTCCCGGCCAGTATGTGGACATCACAGGAATCACTAAAGGAAAAGGTTTTCAGGTGTTTATCTCTTTCCCACATACCACATACTTCTAATCACTTTTTTCTTTTAAACAGCAATCTTTCTCTTACATTGAGTATATGTAGTATGTGTACATGTTTATGCTTGTATTTGTTCCTGCATGTGTCTATAATAATTGTTGAGTTGACTTCATGTTGTTGAGTTGTTCTTTGTTTGTTGACATGATTAATTATTATTTTGTCCAAGAATATATTAAATTTGTATTTGTGGGATACTATGAAACTACTCTAAGAGCATTGCTTTTTTGTAAGGGCCAGTTGGTTACATAGGTTATAGTAGGGTCTTAAGGGTTTCCATCCACGCCCAATTGGTCAACAACAATACTAATTTGCCACTCCCCAAATTCCTGATGATACAATAATAAGTTGACAAATTCAAACATGTATTATATTTATATGCGCCATTGTTTATTTGTTAATTGTTTGTTTCACAATTTATTTACTTATGGACAACCATTGGTGTTTAATAGTTTCAACTTTCATCATGCATGTACAAGTTCAGGTAATAGTGCAGCTTTATTCTTTTCTCTCGTCCTGTTTTACTTGACATCTCTGGAAATTTGAATGACGAAATGTTGATTTGCATGCTTTCTAGAGGGTGGTTTATTGTTTATTTTTACTGTTTCTTATTTTATTATATTTCATGTATGAGTGCTGATATTTCTGTTTCATGTTGTATCCTTCCATTGAGTAAATCAAGCAATTACATGATATTACCGTTCTTACAGATCTATGTTTTTTCAGTTACATGACTGTTAATTTAAATTATCCTTTCTGTTTCCAGGGTGTAATGGTGAAGTACAAAATTGGTGGAGGTCCAGCATCCCATGGGAATTCGAAAGCACATAGAACCATGGGTTCTACAGGAATTCTTGGTCTTGGAAGGGTTGGATAGACTCCTCTAGATTAATATTCTTAATTAATTCATCTTTCTGTATTTGTGTATATTGAAAATATGTTAGATTGACTGTTTGTATAAGTTTATTTTCTTTACATTTATGTTTCTCACTGATAGTTGTTATGATAATTTATTTTTTCCTCGCTGTTTAGGTTTTTAAAAATAAAAAGATGCCTGGGAGAATGGGTGCGGACCAAAGAACAGTAAAAAATGTATGGGTCTACAAAGTCGATCCAGCTAGAAATTTGATGTGGGTGAAAGGCCAGGTATTTGTTTATATATATTTATTTACTATTCACATTAATTTATGAAATTGGAGCTATGAGTAAGTTACTATCTTATATCACCACATATAAAAATCTAGTGATTAAACTCAAGTGGTTAATGAACTTTAGTTAAGTACAAATCAATTAGTAGTACCCGAGTTCAAATCATGGCTGCAACAATTCTTCACCAGATTTAACTTGCCTCTAGCCAAACTCCAGATTATCAATGTTCCTTTCCTTTGATAGTATAGAAGCTTGTATTTTTATATGGACTAAGAAAATATGTTCATGAATTCGGGAGTAGTTATACTTATATCATTAAAGATATTCATGGTGGATGGATCAGTAACTGATCTGTATTTAATTTAGTAGCTTAATTATTCTTTAACTAGCTAAAATATTTAGAAGCTCGGCTTCATCTCGGACTGCTTATTTATCTTTGTATGATGTGCACAACACAGGTCCCAGGAGCTACAGGGAACTTTGTTTTTATAAAAGATGCGGTCTATAAAAAACCTGATACATCTATACTTCCTTTCCCAACTTACTTTGTGCCAGAAGATGAAGATACAGATGATATGAAACCTTTGGTTGCTGAACTTGGGGATGTCGATCCATTTATGGTTACCGATTAAAGAGATAGTTCAGAAAATGAGTTTTTTCGTGTTACTAGGGTTTTCTTCTTGTGATCAATGATGTTCTTTTATTTGAAAAAATATAGATGGCAAAAATGAGTATTTTGAGGTACCACCATCCAAGGATGATTTTTCAGTCCTTCACTACTAAGTTCTAGGATTATTTGTGACATTCAACAATTCTGAATTAGGATTTGGTGAACATGTTTGTTTTGAAATCCCACAAATAAGTGTTGTTGAAATATAGTGAATGGCTGATACTTTAATCTAATTGATTTTACTTTTTTGGAGCCAATTTATTTAACACTGATCATGTTTAATCAAAATTTATTTCATAGAAATTATCTTTTCTGTACTGATTTTGATAATTTTAAATGATTACTGTGTAGATTAGATTTCCAAGATTTTAGATAGGTTTCTGCTTAGTGGTTAAGTTATAGTAGATTAAATTCTTGAGTACTTTGCATGCTATGGTTTGATGTATAATAAGACATGAATTCACTAATTTTTTAGGCATCTTTTGTTGTTAATTATAGCTCAATTTCAGTAATAGGAAATGTTGCTGTGCTTCTAGATTTAACATTTTGCAAATCATTTGTGAAATAATGGACCAAAGTTATAAAACTGAAATGTTATTGAAAGTGAATTCAACAAAAAATAATCATTTATTAATTATATGTTTTACCATTCCCATTTTTGTAAATGGATTATATAAATGCCAGAAAATATAAGTCATATAATTATTTATTTATCTTCTAACCTAACAGAATTACCGGATTTTCTTTGTGCGTAATCCAAGTGAATGTTTAAAGAGTTTAATGGACATACATCTCATTCATGTCATACAAGTAGTTTCAAAATAACGATAAAGCATTGGAGTGATGTGGAAAATTGGTGAATTTTCATTGGAGGTTTGTGTAAAAATATTTTACACTGACATGTATATCCTTTAAATTCATGTTTAAATTAGATAAACTCCACAATTTATAAATGAATTTTAGTAGGCTAAATTTACTTATGACAGATTACTATTTCTATTTCCAACAATAGGTGATGAGATGATTCTATAGCTAGCAAGAAAAAGTGATTAACATTTAACATAGAAAAAGGAATGGTAATCTTGAGGATCACAACTAAACCAACAGATTAGTCAAACCAAAAATGGGAATTTTGAAAGGATGATTTCTCAAAAAATTCGTGAGAAAAATACAAGCTTTACTCTCAAATCTCAATCATTTGGCATTAGCTTAAGTCATTTGAATTCTTCATTGAACTAATAGTTGCTTAGATGTCTACTAAGTTTTCAATTGGGAGATTGATCCACTTACACAACCCGAATAGCATTATTATAGAGAAAAAAGTGTTCAACGGGATTTGCAAGAAGACATCTACAAATTCATTTGAGCATAACCAAATGAATTACACTCATTGAATAATCAATAAGTTAATTATCTATCAATTTATTCACAATTAAGAAAATTAACAAAGAAATATTTTTTTTCGTGTCATTGTGTCAAGTTAATCATATATGTTAAACAAATCAACAATGTTGATACAAGCTTCATCAATATACATGTTACCAATTGTACAACCATTTGTTACCAGTCTTATATAACCATTTTGAAAGGTTGAACTACATGTTTAGTTCACAAAGATAACATACAAATGTTATCAAAATAAGTCTTAATATTTAATAATCTCAAAATTAACATACTACTCCCTCCGTCCCAAAATAAATGACTTAATTTTGATTTACTGTACTATTCATTTGACCTACTTTGATCATATTTTTCTACTAATATATACATGCAAATATTAACATATGATATGTTGTTTGATTCGTCTCGACGAGTATTTTCAAAATATACAATTTTAATAATAGATAATTAAATATATTAGCGATCAAAGTTGTACATTGGTAAGGGTAAACAAAGTTAAACATATCATTTATTTTGGGACAGAATGGGTAGTAATTTTTTTTGTCTAAGATTATGACATCGTTGTAATACTTTTTTTTTACACCACCAGTTTAGTCTGGTTCGGGGGTCAGTTCTAACATCGTTGTAATACTCAACGACAAAACATTCATTTTAATATATCATTTGATAATTATATATAGGGTTGTGTTAAACAGTACTCTCAAATATACTAAAAAAAGTAATTAAAGAATAATTAAAGTTAAAATATAGTAACTTTCTATATTTTTAAAATATTCACTATATCTATACTAATATATAAAGGGGATACAAATTTTTGGGATGGCTTTTTCATTATTCCTATTTTACCCTTTAAAAAAATTCCCAAAAAAAACTAAGCACAACTTCTACATAAAAGTAGGTTTTCAGTTTTTTTTATAGTAAAAAAAAATATTTTTTCTTCTTAATAATTAGCCACAACAAAAAAGGAGGTCAAGTAGTTATCAATTAATTAAGTCCAATAAAAAAGGAGATTAAGTAGTTATTTATATTTGCCCAATAAAGAATATCGATCACAACAAAAAAAAAATATTGATCACACAAACGCTAGTAAATTATAAAATCTTCTTATTAATAAGTTTCACTAGTGCTTCGAGAGAGGATTATTTAATATTTTTCTTATGTATATACAAATATGTAGCATAAATAGACTAAGAATTAAAGTTGATTCAACTGTAAATATATTTTTATTTTTATAGATAAAATAAACTACATGTTTGAGATTTCAAATTAATTTAAACTATCACTTTAATAGTACTCCAATATTTTTGGCTTTAAGGAAAGATATTTACCCTTTGACTAGAAAGTGGTCAATGATCCTTTCTCAATCTCACAAGCAAAAAGACAAATACATCATAATCCAAATCTTTTTTAGGATCATGAGATGATTCAATAGTTACAGAACATTATAGTATTAAGTAAAATAAAAAAATAATATCATCATAAAATTAACCTATAGTCCTAATCTTATGGTTAAAATTTGATGTAAATTAAGCATGAAGAGGAAAACCTCTTCCAATATTAGCATTAAAACCAACACTAAGACCAATTAATCCTTGCTTATAAGGTAAATACGATTTTCTCCCTATATCTTTCTTTCTCAAATAAAACGCTTCAATGGCTGAAACTGGCGCCGGAACTTTCTTCTCCGTCACCGGCATCTTTTTTCCGGCAACTCTCCAAATCTTTTTCTCGTCCTTTACATTTCCATCGCAATTCACCTTTGAATTTTCTCTTTCTGCGAGAATCAATGATTCTTTTCCGTCGCTTTTGCTTCGCCGGAGTAAACTCAGAATCTTCCATCGCTTCGAAGGAGAAGAATTTGAAGACGATCCAGTTGAATTGCTTTTCTTGCATTTGATCGGAGAAGCCATTGGTGAGTTTCTCATCGGAGAAGACATCGGAGATTTCGGTTTCCACAAGCAATACGACTCCGCCGGGATTTCATCCAGATCGTTATCCACCTCCGATGAAGACGACGACGATAAAGAAGGCACACGATTCGGTTTCTTATCTCCGATTAACAACTTTGTCAGAGAAAATGAAATCTCCGCCGCGTCGGAATTCCTTCTGTAACCGACTAAATTCCGTTTCTCATCGCCGATCAACAATTTCTTCAAAGAAATTGAAATCTCCGCCGCATCGGAATTTCTCTTCTCACCGCCGTCACGGTTGAATATCGGGAAAACGTCGTGAGTAACGGCACGGCGGTGATTCTCGAATAATACTTCATCTTCTGATTTACTAAACGCGAAGAATTCAAAATCGTCGTTGTCGTTTTGTTCTTTAGTGACTTGTGCAGCGACGTCGTTTAAGTTATTAGTAGAATAAGTGCTGAAACTTAGACACAAGAATGAGTCCATTGAAGTCTCTTGTTCTGTGTTTTGTTGATGATTTTGCATTTTTGTTTTAGATTTTGTTTTTTGTTTATGAAATTTGACTTAGTATGGTTTGTGATATTTATAGTATGAAAATACGAGGTTGAGTGTCTGAAGGATGGAAGATAGAAAGAGCAGCCAACAATTAAAGTTAATTAAAAAATCATACTATCAAATCATGGATGACGGCATGACTTTTCATTTTTTATCTTTATATTTTAAAAAAGTTTTATATATTTAGGATCAGTTTGGATAGACTTATTTTTAAACTTATGCAAAATAGCTTATGTAAATGAATAAGTTTAAATGTATTATTATAAATTTTTCAAGGTAGTTTATGAAAAATTACCATATAAAAATATAATTTTTGTTAGTGAAAACTTATAAATTATCCTAAAATTTTATTTATTTGCATAAATTATTTTCATAAGATAAAAAATAAGCTGAATTCAAACGGGCTCTTATTTATAAAAATATATGCTTTTTATTGTTATTAATTCTTAAGTTTTCAGCAAAAAGAGATTACAATATTTTGGAATTTGGTTAGAAAATAAATAAAATTTGATCAAAAACTATTTTATATATAATTTGAATTTGAATTTGAATTTAATCAAGCAATTTGTCTTTAGGCCAAAATATTTATATGTTTTATACTATAGATGAAAAGCTCGAATTGTTTGTGGTCAATAATTATAGGTATATGTCATACAGTTAAGAGAAGATATGTGATCACTTGATTTAAATTGGTCAATCTAAATTTTACACAAATTTTAAATTAAGAAAAAAATGTCTTGCTAACATCTGTCCTAAAGACACATGTTAAGAATCCAAAAGTAGAAATATTAACTTAAATTTTATGCAATTAATTTGTGATCTAATTGAAAATGTGAATTAGATACATAATTTATCATAAAATATTTTCTTTTTTGAATCATTATCATGTGTACATATTAGCTTTTCCCATAATAAAAAAAAATAGTATGATTTTTTTGAGAAGAGAAAAGAAATGTTGTATGATGATAGTATAAGAGCTATATAAAGAAAATATACAAAGAAATAAAGTGGGTGTAATCTAGAAGGTGGATAATGTGAATTTGGGATTCTTCCTAATTGGTTCACACCCATTAGCAAAGGCCATTTTACATGTGGCAAAGTGAACCTTTAATCTTCAACCATTTGTTTTTTCTTTTGAGGGTCTTTAGAAAAACCATTTGTGTTTAATTTGTAGCTTTTTATACATGTCAACACATTTGTGGCTTTGATTTTTATTTCTTTCTTCACTTACCAACAAAACCCCTTTTTTGTTCTAACAAATTAGTATTTTCTTGCTTGTACAACTAATTTGGTGCAAAGTGTCTTGCACTTGAAAAAGCATAATTAATTTTTGACAAAATGAAAAGGCATAATTATGAAAATTACGTTTTACTACTTTGTGTGGGATTTATGAAAGTCTTGGTTTATAAGAGGGAAAGAAACAGTTATTGAAAATAAATGGTTATGCCTTTTCAGGATGATGAAAGTCTCAATCAATAGCAATGTGATATAAATTTTAGATATAATTGTGTGTATATATGTGATACATATTCCATAATATGGAAATGAAACGCTACATATATTGTTGCTAGATTTGATTTTTATGGCAAGTTTAATTTTATTGGACGGAAATTGGTGGGTGGGAGTACTTTCAATATCTATGATGAAAAAACTGTTAGCTAGGGTACCCTTTATCATTAGTAACAAATCTACTACCATTTGTCATTATGCAAAGGAAAATTTAATAAGTAGAATAAATTAAACTATTAGATGATACGAATTTTGCAATTAAGCGCAGAGGATAATCTTCATTTATACTAAAAAATAATAAGAATAAACTAAATTATCACAATATAATTTGATTTGTAATAAAAGAGATTTAACATCTTAAATAAATGATCATGAGTTCGATGTTTGATTTGTGTATGAAAAAAGTTTCATTGAGAGAGAAAAGTAACCTTATATGAACTCTTTTTGTGTGTCTCACTGATTTTTTTAAAAAGACCAATCACCATAATTAAATGTCAAAAAAATGAACTTTTATACTGAACTTTGTTGGACAATCTAACTTTGTCTTCGGATTTTGTCTAATGTACACAAACAAAATCGTCTTGCACCATACACAAATGTATTTTTAACCATTAAATTAATCAATTACTAGATATCTTATTTGATATAATGGTGTATTTTACTGATCCAATAAAAAAAAATCAACTTGTATATAATACAAAATATATCACTCGTACCCTCATAAAATTCAACTCGTTTTCATTACTATTCGGTAGAACAAAAAACATCCATAAATATCAAAATAAATGATGAATAAATAATTTTGGTTATGTAGTGCATATTAAAATTAAGGATCTTGTTAAACAATGTTTTTGGGACATTCTTTAAAATTCTATTTAAGGAAGTAATTTTTTTAAAAATTGAACATTTTAATTATCAATGCGTTGACTTCATATATTTTCATAATTTTTTTAATAAAATTTTACTAATTAAAGATTTAAAACTATTTCAGTGGCACTATTTTAGCTTTTGCTAAAAATTAATTTATTCCAACCTTCAACAGAAATGAGAGTGGCAAGTAGCGGAACATACATAAATTCTTGATCACTTACATATTAGCAGCACTTAATTAATTAGCACTTTAGCAGCCATGTCACTTCTAGAAAAGTTACATCAAACGTGATTATCCAATAAACTTCTTTTTGACACGAGAGTTAGCTTATATTGACCTCTTGTAATGGAATTATCTACTCATAAATGCGGGACTTTCCCTCTATTTGCCATTCTTCTCATCCTTTTAACCCTAGTAACTTTGGTTAGTTAAGTAGAATTGACTTAAGATCTTAGAGTTTGTTTCTCACAGATTTAATTTTTTTTTATATATTAATTTTGGTAGGTTAATTCATATAGAGTAAAAAAAAATTAGCATTAAATAGGACCTTCACAAATGGACGGTATAATTGGTTTCTCCGGATTAATCGGTTTTTGAATTGGATACAAAGTTTTCAAAACAAAAAAAAAAGTACAAAACAATTGAAAAAGAAAATCAAAATATTTTGACTCAAACGATTAATAAGTTTTTTTAGATGAACTATTTAGATAAATATGAGTTTAATTTTAATAGGAATAATTTTTTGTTAAATTTTATTTATATTACAACCGAACTTTGAATTACCAAAATCTATTTCTTTCCGAAACCAAAGGATTAAACAAAACAAAATGAAAAAAAATAAAGTATAATAAATGTTTATGACAATTTTATATTATACAAGATTTTTAAATAGTCTCTTAACTAAAATAATTATAATCAAATCTTTCAACTAATATATATTTTATGATTAATTTCTCTTTTTCTTTTGATAAGAAACAAAAATTATGATGAGAAAAATCTATAATCTTGGCAACAAAGAACCTTTATTTGCTACTGTAGGTTTACCAGGATTAGTGGGTATCGTTTTTTCCATCTTTTAGTGTTTCGTTAACTGCTTCCTGCTCTTTCTCAAGTTGCGCAGGGTTTGTCTTTTTCTCCACGCCACTCGCAGACCTTTTTTCTTCCTTTTATCTGGGTGTAGGGTGTATCTGGTTCAACAACCATATGTATCCAAGACAGGTTGTATTTGGGTAAGGTCTCTATTGCCTTCGCACGCCGCTCTTACCATCCGGCCGCCTATATCATGGTATATGGAAGAGGCGTATCTGGTTAGTATTGTATCTGGGACAGGTTTTAATGGGTTAGGTGTTTACTGCATTCTAACTTTGGTAATTTCTTCTATTTATTTGTGTATCTCAGTTAGGGTTAGGGATTCAATTCCATTTCCCCCCATAAGATTGGTTTAGATTTTGAATTTCAAATTTCTTGATTATTTTATATTAAATCTATTGCTATAAATTGTATCAGTTGTGATTGTTTTTGTATTCCAATCTTTTCTCAGTAACACTACTCATCCATATAATTCGTTGGTTGTCTTTAGGAATTAACCACTATGGCCAAGGTTTGTAAGAAGTTTGATGATGTTGCTGAGATTGTTCCTAACCCGGTCTACTTGAATCAAGGTTCGTGTTCTTAGGCTTTGGAGGATCCCCTCATTCTTGAATCCACCTGAAATCAGTTCAATTGAGATGGTGTTGATCGATGAAAAGGTATCACTTGTCTTTATTTGTTGTTTGTGTTGTTTATTGGTTATCCATATGGTTTGTTCGTTTGATAAGTTTTTGAAGGTAGCATGACATTTAATTGTGATTTTATATAGGGTGCCAAGAATCATGCTTCTATTAGGAAGCAATTGTTGTATTTGTTCATTCACCTTATATATACTCATCTATCTTATTTCTACAATTCATATTAACTTTGTGGTTGTTCTCTTTTCTTAACTTATTTTTTATAGCTTGAGTTCATTCTATGTATTATTGAAGATTGTTATAGATATTGTCATTCTTCCATTAAATTATTTCATGTGCTTTTGGAGTATCAAGATATAAGAAATAATTGGTGAGATGAAATTAACAAGTTAATCATTTGAAGTAAACGAGGAATGTGAAATAGTAGATAACTGCTAACTTGTATCAGTGATGATAAATATGATTTCTTGTGTATAAAAGCAGGAAGTCTGGCCAATTGTAGTTTATCATAATGTGGGCAATTAGGCATGTTAGGGGATCATTTACTTGATTGATACCGTTTTATTTAGTAATTTAGATTTAGTATTCTATTAATTTAGAGACTATCATATCATTCAATAAGTAATATTGAAGTTATTTGGCTATCTGATATTTGTCTTCTGTTTCTGGAGTCTAATAAATTCGTGTTTGGTAAACGTTTGAAATTAATTTTGTAGAGTTCATCCGTCATTTTGTTGAAATTGGATTTGAATTGAAGTAATTTATGTTTGGGTTGAAGTATCTGATGGTGATGCAACTTGTGTTTTTGTTCTTTTTTATTCTGACATGAGTTATATACTTGAAAAATCATGTGCTCATTTTTGTTGGGAAATCAAAGGTCTGTTTCATATTTATTTCATATGTTATTGTACATTTCTTTATTGCTTTTGTTGGCTGATCTTTATCATATGCAGGTACCCAATGGAGGTTCAGTCCCTGTTGAGTTCGATTCATTGATTGGTTCTAAGATGTTATTTATCATTGATAAATGATTCAACAAATCCAAACTTCCTTGCTCTGAGTTTAGTGGCTATTTCTTTATAATTAGTACTACAGTTTATTTTGTGCTTTTGTTCAATTTATCTTTACTTATTTATTATAGTTTCAGTTCATTTTTCCTATTATTGAAGATTGTTGCAGCTATTGTCCTCCTTCTATAAAAATAGTTCATGTGCCTTTGGAGTATCAAAACATAAGAAATAATTGGTAATCAAATTCAGTTTGACTAATATTTTCTTATTGTTTGATACTCTGAAAGTATTTGAAAATTTTTGTTATTGCCGCGTGATTTGTTAATATTCTCTCCACAATTTTAACTTCCTGTTTGGAGGACATGACAATTATTGAGACTGTGGGTGATGAATTCATGAGCCTTATGATCCTTTCTATGTTTGCTTCTTTAAAAACTGGTATGAATGCCCTGCAATTCTCATATCACATTTCAATGGTAAACCTGTAAACATTCCAGCATGTTTTAGGCGATTCATAGAACTACTATATGTTGATGAGTATCCTAATTATGTGGCACTTAAGTATGATGCAGAACTTTTAAAATCAACATTGAGTTCTTATAAAGATGCTTATTTGAGAAATTGCCCGTGCCTTGTGCTTTTATGTGAAAATAGTACTACTAAATGCTTTCATTTAGATCAGATTGGGCACTTCCAACACTTTAATGCTTGATAGTCTATTGGGTCTGAAGATTGTGGCCAAGTCAAAATGGAGTCCTACATTCATGCCAATGTTGGTTGACTCTTTCTCTGATGATCAAGGTTTATTTGAACCCATTGAAACTAAGGTTGCCTAAATTGATTAGTTTGATGAAACCATATCAGGTTCAGAGGCTCATGTTTTACTCCTCCTGTTTTCGTTTCTGATTCTTGATGTTATCATATAGTAGTAACTTTGTACATTTCTACCATGCAGGTTGCTGAAGATATTGGTACCGAAGTCAAGTCTCAAAAAGATTTTCTCGAAGAGCTGGTACGTCATTTTTTGGATAACTTATATTATTCTATACGCACTTACTCACACATTTGGATTAGCTGGAGAAAAGAATACACATGACTAGAGTTGCAAGCTTTGTGATACCAGCAAAATGGATTTACCATCAAAATTTTAATTCTTTAGATGTTGATTTTTTTCAATCAGAAACTTAGGGTCAGTTTCTTACTTTCTTATGATGCTAAGGGTCTTAAAACTTGAAGTTGAATTGGAAAAATCATGAGTCTGGCATGAGGAACCCCAAAATGCATGACAGAATTACATATGGCTATTGAACGAAAAACTCAGCAAGAGTGGGTTCTTTCTTATTTCATGGGTCTTCCAAAATTTTGTTTCATGCGCTTTTGGAGTATCAAAAGATAAGAAATAATTGGTAATCCAGATCCATTTGACTAATCTTTTCTTATTTTTTGATACTTTGAAAGTATTTGAATAGTTTTGTTGCAGTTTATTAATTTGTTGCGTATCTTTCCTTTTAAATGGAAATCTGACCTACTTGACCTTAATATATGTTTGTTTATATGTCACATTCTATATTACATAATTTCTGTTTATGATTCTTCGACTTGAACAATACAAGGAAAGACTGGTGGTACCAAGCCTGTAGGTTCGTTAACGTTGTGGTTCTTGAAACTGCGGCTCACAACAGCAATGGATATCAATACGGCTTTTCAATATATTGAATTGGTTGGTTTGTATCAATTTATGATATTTTGTTGTTGAACTTTTTAATATATCAATTACTTTGTATGGATGAAATGGAAAAAGAATCAGTTACTATATATGTTTGATTCTAAGAAGCAATTACTATATATGTTTGATTCTAAGGGAGACAAAGGCTCAATTCAACTCTGCACATGGTAGGAGGAAATGCAGTAGCACTGTTTATGTTGAGGGAGTGGAGCAAAATCTTTGGAAACGTACCAAGCATGCTTGAGGGAGAGATATCTAATAAGTTATGCTTTTAAGTTTTGTTGCAGCACCTCAATAATGTATATTAGCTAAAGCTTATTAGATATTTAGTTATCTTTGTATTGTAACATGGAAGATGAAGAAAACATGTTTAGTGATAGTGAGAAAAAGAAGAAGAATAAGAAGAAAAAATAAAAAGTTAGAACTTTTCATTCTATTGGAACTGAGAAACCTTCGCATGCTCATGCTCATGCTCATACTCATACTCATGGTCCTGCTCCTCCTGCTTCTGCTTTTCCTTCTGTTCATCATGCTCCAAAGTTTCAATCTTTTGTGCAACCAATAGTTGAAACTCAAACAAGAGTTGATTTTGCAAAATGAGGACCACCAAATGTTATGTTAATGCAAATCCCAAAACTGAATCCAGAATATGCATTGGTTGAAACAACTCCACCACTTGCAGCTAGGTTGAGTATAAAGGAGGGAATAAGGTATCAACAACTTATGATTTAGTTGAACAAATGCATTTTTTGGATGTCAATGTTGTGAAAGCAAAAGAACTTCCTGTCGTGGATATCTCAGGTAGTCTTGATCCTTATGTTGAAGTTAAACTTGGTAACTACAAAGGTGTGAGCCATGCTGCCTATGGTTACAAAGATAGCCCAATGTATGCCCAAATTGAAAATTGTGTTCAATTGACAATTATTGCTTGAAATAATAGTATAGATATTTAATTTGATAGTTAACTCCCTTTGGTGTTATTTTATTTGTGTATTACACAAATTTAAGTTTTCCCAATACACATTATTAATTTTTTCTAAAGTTATTGTACTTCTGTTTTTGTATATATTAGTCACTTTTTTAAAGTTATTGTACTTCTGTTTTTGATTTTTTTTATGTACAGGGCTTACATTAATTTTATGTGTTGGTTGTTGAAAAATGTAAAAACCGTGCATTGCACGGGTTAAGACACTAGTGAGTTCCAATCTAGTTTGGTTTAGTGATGAAAGATTTGAATAGTATAAATGACATGTCAAGTTCAAATCACTTTTATAAACAAAAATAAAGGAGGTACCTCTTGAAATCTAAACATATCCTTTATCATAAATTTACTCCATTACATTATCATTAGTCAATTTTTTTACTCTCCCCATTCTTTTTTGTTTGTTCTTTTAAGAAAACAAATTTGTTTCAAATTGTTTATTGTTTTGATAATTTAAGGTTATATTTTGTCTATTATACCCTCCTTTCTAATTTTTTTTTAGGCTTAATTAGTCTCTAAGTCCCTTAAAAACTTTTTTGGTTTCACTTTGGTCCCTTAAAGAAAATAAGTTTCACTTTGGTCCTTATTGATATCTCCATCAATCAATATGGTCATTTCCGTCCATTTTTTTCAAAAATCGTTAACTTCAGGACATGTGCCACGTAACAATCTATTTTACCCCACATGTACATAAGTTAACAATTTCTGAGAAAAAATGGACGAAAAGGACCATATTAACTGCCGAAGATATCAATAAGGGATTAAAGTGAAACTTACTTTCTTTAAGAGACCAAAGTGAAACCAAAAAAGTTTTTAAGGGGCCTGCAGACTAATTAAGCCTTTTTTTTATTGACAAAATTTTATATAATCTTTTTATTGTATTTTTTTTTACTAAACTTTTTAATATAATTTTTTTATTGTATTTTTTTTACTAAACTTCTTCGTATAAAGTGTGTGTAAAAAAATAGAAATTTTTTGGCGGATTAAAATTAAAGCATTATATATTTAAAAAAAGGTATAATAGAAAAATAAAGTGCAAAAACACACTTTCTTAATTTAGCTTTTTTTTCTCAAACAACAAACAAAAAATAACGAAGGGAATAATTTTTTTACGAATCATCAGTCAAATTGTAATGAAATGAATCAAACACAAAAATATGAATTAATTTAGAGGACACATTCGAAAATATAATTGAGTTATTCCATCAAGATATATAGGAAAATGCGGGGCACTAGTTAAGTAAACCAAATATAGAAAAGTTGTCTTGGTATTTGTGCAATCAATATTTTAAAAATATAACAAATGTTGTTTTCAATACAAATATTTCCACTTTTAGTTTCTTAACTAATGTTTCGGAGCATTAGTTTTTGAAGACCCAGAGCATTAGTTAGCATGACTCAAATTTATAATAGTGACACAAAAACATCATCATGTACTCTATTCCTTCCTCTTACCGATGAGAATGTTGAGTAAGAATCGCACTCCATACGTCCAATATTTTCAGGTCAATTCTAGCATGGGTGAGTGTCATAGGTCTCCCACCATGGGAGAGTTATTTTCACCTTTAGATTATGAAGGTCCACAATAAACTATAATGAAATTTCTACATTGTATTATAATCTATATAATATTTTTTTTCATAATAATCTATATATCTGTATTTCTATCTCGGTATATACATTACGAGAATCGGGATTTTTTTTCCCAAAAGAGATCTGTTAAAAAAGATCGAAATTTTTTTTTTCGAAAAAAACTCCAAAATTGTATTTCTCTAAAATCAAATTTTTTTCCCATGATCGGTTTTTATCTGAAATCGAAACTTTTTTCCCGAAAATAAATTGAAAATTTTTCTCGAAAAAAGATCGGAAACATTTTTTTCCGAATAAAATGACTGAACTTTTTTCTCCTAAAAAAAATATCGGAAAAATTCCGAAATTGTATTTATTTGAAATCCGGAACTTTTTCCCGAAAAAATTGAAAAAATTTCCCGAAAAAAGATCGGAAACTTTTTTCCGGTAAAAATCATTAGCTTTTTTTTCCGAATAAATTATCGGAACTTTTTTTGTGAAAAAAAATCGGAAACATTTTTTCGGAAAAAAACTCCGAAATTGTATTTATCTGTAATTGAAACTTTTTTTTCTGAAAAAACATTGAAATTTTCCCCGAAAAAGATCAGAAAGTTTTTTCTCGGAAAAATATTAGGAACTTTCGCGGAAAAAAAATCGAAAACTTTTTTTCGAAATAAATTATTATAAAAAATAATAATAATATAGATTAAAATACAATGTACAAACTTTATTATGATTTATTGTGGATCTTAATAATCTAAGGGTGCAAATAACTTTCCCATAGTGAGAAACCTATAACACTCACCCATGCTAGAATTGCCCGTATTTTCATGCTTCATAATGCTACCAAACAATACAAAAGAAAAAACAAAATCCCCTTTTTTTGTGCGTTTTATGCGTGTATATTTCTTCCATTAATTGTATAGCACGTTTCATGATGATTCATGACACCGTCCCCATAAGAGTTTCGTAACACTATTCGTATAAAACATTTTGTGTAAAATTTCATCTCTAGTTAATTTAATTAGTTCATTTTCAAAATAATAATAGTAACCAAAACAATAATAATAATAATGTCCGTAAATTCTAACTTAATTTTTTTTTGAAAGAGTAAATTCTAACTTAATTGTTGATGTAGAGATTGTTATGTTGAATTTTTTTTATAGTTATTAAATATTACTTCTGGTCTTTAATATAAGAGAAAATATATTTTTTACTTATATTAAATAACTAATGTCCGTAAATTCTAACTTAATTTTTTTTTGAAAGAGTAAATTCTAACTTAATTGTTGATGTAGAGATTGTTATGTTGAATTTTTTTTATAGTTATTAAATATTACTTCTGGTCTTTAATATAAGAGAAAATATATTTTTTACTTATATTAAATAACTAATGTATATAGTCTATATTACATATTTCATGCATTAGTTACTCAATTTATGTAAAAAATAAAATTTCTCTTGTATTAACAACCAAAGAGAGTATTTTACGTATTCTATAAAGTCTAACTACGACATATTCACACTCTTCAATCTAAAGAGACACACTTTATAAATGACAAATTTGTGGAACCTACATAAGACTCGTGTGTGTCTATATATATATATATATATATATATATATATATATATATATATATGAGGTTTGCTAATTTAGACCAACTTAAAAATACGTGGGTCTAAATTAGCAATGTACACCTTTTCACTTTAGATCAAAATATCATTTCTTCCACTTTTGTAAGTATGTTTAAAATAAAAGGTAATTTTGTAGTTTTAGAAAGAAAAAAAACAGTTTATGTTTCCTTAAAATTTCCAAACAGTTTTTTCCAAATTCATATGGTTTTTCTTTTTTAAAACATGTTTCACAATCTTTTTTTGTTTTTTGCCAGATAGTCAAGCTTTTTATTTTTCTTTTTTGATAATGGTCAAACTTGTTTTCTTATTTAAGTATTGATGACAATTATTATAGATTTATAGAAAAATCTGGAGCATGAAAAAATAAAATTAGTGTAGTTCACGTGAATCAATGGCTTTAATTAAGCCATGAACTTTGCTCGGAAAAAATTAAGCCATGAACTTGATTATTCAGATTTTTCTTTTTAGTAGATGAATATTCAGGTTTATAATCGCAATTAGTATAGGTATATATAAAATTAGAAAATAGTTTTTTGTTTATAAAAAATAAATAAATTGAAACGTATATGTTTTTCTAAGTTGTTCTTTTTTCATTTTCTAAGTTTTCATGTGTTTTTCTAAGTTGTATATATTTATAATTAAGTAGGTCTAAATTAGTAAAGTGGGTGCACACTTTTTAATAAAGTTTACCTAACTAACCCTCAACTTCCTAGTGTAAAATAACTAAATGTCAAGGTTTTTTTTCTAAAATAAAAAGTGCACATTGCTAATTTAGACTCACATATTTTTAAATGGATCTAAATTAGCAAACCTCATATATATATATATATATATATATATATATTCATGTTGTAGAGATTCTCCAATATTCCCGTTCATAACAACAAAAACATGTTGGTGACCAAGAACACCTTTAAGTCGGAAAGTAAGTCCATATACCATTTGGCTGAATGTAATGATGAAAAATTAAATATATGAAATTTCCACTAACTACCGATTAATCCACCAATTTTTCTTGACAGCTTCAATTAAAAAGTATTTGATTTTAAGTCTTCATTAATTCATTCTAGAATACATATTCAATATGCATCATGCATATGCTTTGCTTGCTTGCTTGCTTGCTTGCTTATGGCCCAAACCATATATGGATATTTTCTAGAAGCAGCAAAAATCCAGTTCAATGTTACATTATTATATAGTTATAAAAGCGCCAGGGTTGACCTACGTTAATGAATGAGTGCATTAGATTTTTATCTAAATTGCGTCTATTAACTTATTTATTGGTTTATATCAGTTTCTTAATTAATTAATGTTATAAATTAGTCCCTTAACTTATTAACATTATAAATTAATCCTAACTTTAATTATATTTATCATATTGATCATTTTTAATAAGTTGATAATGTATTTATCTCCGTCTAAAAAAGATATATGAACTTATAATTATATTCACCAATAATATTACTTATAAATAAATCATTTATGTGTTCATATATATAACGAATAATAGAAAGTAAAACTAACATTTTTTTTATAAAAACTAATAAAAAGAACCAATATAACAAACAAAATTAAAGTTAAAGAACTAATTTGTAATCTTAATTAGTTAAGGGACCAAATATGAAACCATAAATAAGTTAAGGGACCAATAGTCTAAATTTAACCTAGATTTCTTAAATCATTTAAAATAGAATGAATGTATTAGATATAAATGATTGTTTAGTTTAATGGATAGTATAGACATTTAAGTAAATAATTAGAGCTTCGATCACCGGTTTTTGTGAATAAGAAAATTGAACAATAGATTTTTTTGATAGAGATTAAGAACACATAAATCATATAGTATGTGGCTTATATATAGGTTTTATTTACGAGTATAATAAATATGATATGTGAACGTAAAATATTTTTTCAATGATATTCAATAAAATATCTAGTATTTTGTCATGGTTCAAAAATAAAATTTAGTCAATTAATTTTCCGCTCATTTTTGTTTGTCCAATACTTCACTATGTATAGATTTTGAAATAAACAATGAATGAGAGACTAGAGAAAGACAAAAAATTCTAGTTTCCTATTTCTATTTCTACTTTACTCAATATATTCTCTGTCTATCTTTTTAGGTTTAGTATTAGTCAAATTTAATTCTATAAAAGTAATAATGAAATTCATTTTTGCTGGTTAAAAAAAATTCTATAAAAGTAAAAACATATAGTATAATACTTGATTAAAATTTATTATTTTATTAAAATTTACTAATTAAAAAATTGTAATATCCATCTTCAAATCAGTACCAGGTTCATACTAAACATTCTTTCTAACTTATTAATTTCAAATTTTCAAAGAATATTGTGGCTGGTGATGAGTTCAATTCTAGGTGAAACATTTTTTGAAAGATTTTGCTTATCTCTCAACCGAACTTTATATTATCAATGATCCCTTTCTCAAAGAGTTGGAGGGTAAACAAAAAATAAAAGCATCAACTATTTTAGTAATTTTATTTTAAATATACCAATTATTTTGTAGGAATTGAAGGGGGTATTATAAGTACGTGGACATATCTGTTTAAAAAAAATAGTATGTGGAGGTATTTTAGAAGAAATATTTGAAATGATTTGTCACGTTTAAGAGAATAATAATTTGATTCGAAAATGCTGGTTTTCTTGGGAAGAAAACAAACTTATAATTGAATATTGCAACTTTGCTTGGACAACAAACTTAAGAATGTGACAAAGACATGTTGATCATTTATGATATACTAACCAACTATATATTATATACACCATAAACTAGCTATATATTAAAATAATATTATGTGACGACAGTGCTGATTGATTCACATAACGAGTTGCCCGTGTGTTGGGCTAGAATTTTATATATGCATATATTTTCAATTCTAACATAAGGGTCAGTCAAATGAAATGGTAGTTTAATACCAAAACAGAAATCTAATTGGAATAATTATTTTACAGAGCATTCGAAGTAATGTTTCGAAGCGGTGTTTCGATCCTTCGTGTTGAGGCGAAATAGTGGGGGCTAAGTTGGGCTTTAATAGAGTTTTCGTTTAAACTTCGAAGGAGATCATTTTATTGGGCCAAAAGAATTAGGCCCAAAAGTAAACGAAACAAATGAGCCCAAAGTTTAAGCGCGAAGAGGAGCGGTTTTTCGTGGTTGAAGAACGTGGGGCACGAAGACTAAATCTGGAGCGTTCAGATCATCAAGTCAGTTGAGAAAGCCTCGAAGTATATATAGTGTTTCCTTAGAAGGAAAAAAAGGTCGCAAAACTGTTTACTAAATTTCTCTAAGTATTCTGAGTACTCGAGCGTAAGAAAGAAAGGAATCACAGAGGAAAATGTACGGTTTGTGAACCATTTTTTATTTGTATTCGCAAGTTTATCTTTAATGCAAGTTCATTTACTGCAAATCTACATTTTTATTGTTATTCTTCTTTAAAATGTATTGATTCTGAGGCGATTCAAATCAGTATATTTTGTCTTTAATTTCGAACGAAACTAAGAAATCAAATGTTTGTTAAACTTTAATGAACATTAAGTTATTTTCTCTAACAAAACAAGCATAAAATTGTCCTGAGATTTCTAGTCAATCTCGCAAGTTTAAAATACTTAGACTAGCGCTTGTTTACCAAATTTTACTGTAAACAAATTGGCACGCCCAGTGGGACTGGTTTTGTGCTTTGTTTCTGTAAATTAAGTTTTTCTGTGTTAGTAACTGCCATTAGCGGTTATGGCTAGAACTCATCAAATGCATGGGTCTACTACCAGTCAAGCTATAAGTTCTTCGAGCAGTGAGGGTGGTTCTTCTCCCCCTCCAGATTCGAACGCGGCGAGTATTACAACTACTCCGCCAATTCCTAGCCCAAGTGGTTCTGGATATATTCCCGGAACTGCCATACCAATTACAACCATGGCGTTTCACTCAGTCACGGGTAGTTCGAGGCCTATGGTCACAAATCCTTTATATGGTTTTATACCAACACCTACTCAAGGTTTCGCTTCAATACCCACTTCTGAACCTGAGAGATATACTACCCCTAGAGTCACCCCAACGCCTTTAACTACTGCATCTGTGTTGTCTTTAAGACAACAAATGGATGAAAGTAACCATGATATGGTTAACCTCTTAACACAACAAATTGGAACTGTCTTCAACCCTTTGATCCAAAATACCAATGACAGTTACCAAATGTTAGCCTATCAAATGGGTCGAATTGCTGACTTTTTTGGCACTCCAGCCCCTCAAACTCAGCCTAGGGTTAATTATGTGGCACCACAAATGATTTTACCTGCTATGTCTGCTACTCCGTTTAATCCAAGGCCACCACATGTAATTCCTCAAGTTACACAACAGCAAGAGCCGGTGCCAATAGGTCAAGAGGAATACCAATATCAAAATGAGGTTAACCAACCTCCTCCAGTGGTAATGGTTCGAAGGAATCAAGACCCTGATGATGTGATTCGAAATGTTCAGAATAATAACAATTTCGCTGCACCTAACAACTTAGCAACTTTAGTCGAAACTATTCTGAACCAAAATGGCCTTAACACTGGTACTCGAAGGCCAAACTTTGTTTCTGCATTGTCTGAATATGTGTTGCAAACAGAGTTACCTAGAGGTTGGAAGGTTCCAAAATACACTAAGTTTGCAGGAGATACTAATGAGTCAACTGTTGAACACATTGCTAGATACTTAGCAGAGTCTGGAAATTTGGCAAATAATGAAAACCTACGAATGAAATATTTTCCTAATTCATTAACCAAAAATGCTTTCACTTGGTTTACAACTTTGCCTCCTAATTCGATCCATAACTGGATTCAGTTAGAGAGGTTGTTTCATGAACAGTTTTACATGGGCCAAACTAAGATAAGTCTCAAGGAATTGGCTAGTGTTAAAAGAAAAACACAAGAAACTGTTGATGATTATTTGAATAGGTTTAGATTATTAAAGGCTCGATGCTTTACATCAGTGCCTGAACATGAACTAGTCGAAATGGCTGCAGGTGGTCTAGACTATTCGATTAGGAAAAAACTAGATACTCAATATCTTCGAGACATGTCTCAATTGGCTGATAGAGTTAGGCAAATCGAAAGATTAAAAGCTGAAAAAGCTAGAAACTCTAAGTTTCACAAAAAGAAGGATGTTGCTTTTTTAGATTCTTATGATAATGATTTTGGATATGAAACTGAAGATGAGTATGTAGATGTTGATGATAGTGATATCAATGTGGCAGAATTAAAACCAGGGCCTCCTTATATTTGTAAATTGTTGAGGCCTTCGAATGGAAAAAATCCTGTCGAACCTAAAAATGAGAAATACGCTACTAAAACTTATTCTTTTGATATTACTAAATGTGATGAAATTTTTGATTTGTTGGTATCTGATGGTCAAATAGTTGTTCAAAAAGATTTAAAAATACCTCCTATTGAACAAAGAAAGAAAAGAGGTTATTGTAAATTTCACAATTATTTAGGCCATAAAACTCACCAATGTGTTCTTTTCAGGGATTTGGTTCAACGCGCATTGAACGAAGGAAGGCTTAAGTTTGCTGAAAAAACTAAGCCACCAATGAAAGTGGATACTCATCCACTATCAACTGCTGATGCTAGCATGGTTGATGTACTGGATTGCAACATGGTTGAGATCAGCGAAGCTGATGTGGCTGCTGCTGTCAAAGCCATACCTGAGGGAGAGTATGACCAGAAGGTGAAAGAGGCTTACCCTGCTGCTGAAGAGGAATTAGTAGATTTCCTCAATAGGTGTAAGTTGAACAACGCTGAAGTCATGCTATGTCCTCGCTGCAGTGCTGTATGTGATAAGGAGGCAGTGACAAACCTGAAGAAAGTTTTGCCTTATGCTGATCACAAAAGAAAATGGCCAAGTTCTAAACCAAATAAGAAGAGCTGGCCATATCAGAAGATTGATTGGAGTAAGTCTCACAATCAAGGCTTATCTGTTCATCAGAGGCTTGGCCCTCAAAGAACCTTCAAACCATCCAACAAAGCACCTACAAACCAGTGGGTCAGTGGCCAATATGTGGCCTTCGACAAGAAGTGGATGGAGAAAGGAAGCTCTAGCAACGTCAATGTGAAGTTCACTGCTGGAACTTCGAAGGTGTTTGCTGAATCAAAAGTGACAGCTGGCTCGAAACCACAAGTTGGTTCGAAAGTGGTTGCTCAACCACCTAACTCCCAAACTGCAACTGAAGCCAACAAGTATGGTTATAGGAATAATTATAAGGGTAAGAATCCCATGACTCGAACCCAATGGCGTAGGTTCCAGCGTAGGAAGAAGCTGGCTGCTCAAGATAGTAAGGCTGGGGGCAAATCTGATGATAAGGGAAAAGCTGAAATGGTCGAAAGACCAACTAAGGAAAAGCTAGCTCCTATAAAAGAGTCAGATGCTGAAAACGAGAAGGATGCTGACAAAGGAGAAGATTTCATGGAAGATGATGATCTTCTAGATGATGGATCTGATTTCGATGTGTTGGTGAATGTGGTGTCAGTTTTACCACTGGAGTATGATGTTCCAACAGAGATCGAGGAGGTCGAAGAAGAGTTTGAGGCTCTTGAATTGGCTAATCATAAGCCAGTGTGTTTTTATGTTATGGAGAATGGCTGCGTAGAGGCACAAGATGCTGTCTTCGAAAGGCCAGATGGAGGGATGAGAAACCATCTAAAAGCTCTATTTATTAAAGCCAAAGTGAATGATGTGGGGGTTAACAAAATCCTGGTTGATGGTGGTGCTGTAGTTAACATCATGCCTCACTTCATGCTTAAGAAGTTGGGTCTTTTCGACACTGATTTACATTCTCACAATGTGGTCTTAGCCAATTATGAGGGCAAAACTGGCCACTCCCTTGGTGCTATACAATTGGAGGTTTGTGTGGGCAGCACAATTAGGAAAACTTTGTTCATGGTGATTGCTGCTAGGCCAAACTACAACCTGCTGTTAGGCAGAGAATGGATTCATGGGGTTGGTGCTGTCCCTTCGTCCCTTCACCAAAGGCTAATTTTGTGGAGAGATGATGGCCTTGTTGAAAATATTGAGGCTGATCAAAGTGCTTATTTGGCTGATTCGAGCACAGTGACCTTGCAAAACTTTGATAAAAATTTGGCAAATATTGCTCCATGTGGAGAACAAGATGCTGCCTTCAATCCAAACATGGTAAGTCCTGATAGTGTTTACCATTCTGTTAAGTTGCATCCTACCCATGGTTTCAGTTGGGAGAGGGAGCCTGTTGATGGACCCCAAATGGGATATGCACCTGTACCAGCTTCCGGTTGGGGAGACATCGAAAATAATGCTGATGTTTAAGTCCCCCGAATGGAGCAGGATTACGGCTTATGCTGCCGAGAATAGAATAAAAATGGCTATTGAAGCTATTGAAAATAATGATGATATGGCTGTTGAAGCCAATGACAATGTAGAAAACAAATTGGCAACAAGTGCCAATGCTTCGAATGCTGGCAATAACCAAAGATTGGATTGCATTTATGACGAAGAACCCTTGGGTTTCGAAAAAGATCCAATTAGTTCAAGTCAAAAAATGCAGGCCCAGGATCCTTTACAAGAGATTGATATTGGAAATGGCTCTATTAAAAGGCCAACTTATATCAGCGCCAATATTAATCCAATGTTGAAAGGAAAGTTGGTTGAATTGCTCAAGGAATACAAAGACTGCTTTGCTTGGGATTACAATGAAATGCCAGGATTAAGCAGAGAATTGGTCGAACACAGATTACCTCTTCGACCTGATAAAAAACCTGTGAAGCAGCTTCCAAGGAGGTTCGCTCCAGAAATCATGACAAAGATCAAGACAGAAATTGAAAGGTTGCTCAAGTGCAAGTTCATTCGAACAGCCAGGTATGTTGAATGGTTAGCTAATATAGTTCCTGTAATAAAAAAGAATGGTTCACTTAGAGTTTGTATAGATTTTAGGGACTTAAATAATGCTACACCTAAAGATGAGTATTCAATGCCTGTAGCAGAAATGTTAATTGATTCAGCAGCAGGCCATGAATATTTAAGTATGTTAGATGGCTACTCTGGTTATAATCAGATTTTTATAGCTGAAGATGATGTTGCTAAAACTGCCTTTCGTTGCCCTGGTGCTTTGGGCACTTATGAATGGGTAGTGATGCCCTTTGGATTAAAAAATGCAGGGGCAACGTATCAAAGAGCAATGAATTCAATTTTCCATGATTTCATTGAAATTTTCATGCAAATATACATTGATGACATTGTTGTCAAGTCTTCATCTTCTGATGATCATCTAAGTCATCTTAGAAAGTCATTTGAAAGAATGAGGAAATGTGGACTAAAAATGAATCCACTAAAATGTGCTTTTTGTGTACATGCAGGAGATTTCCTTGGTTTTGTTGTGCATAAAAAGGGCATAGAGATCAATCAGAATAAAACAAAGGCTATCATGGAGACAAAATCTCCAACAACGAAGAAACAGCTTCAATCTTTGCTTGGTAAAATTAACTTCTTGAGAAGATTCATTTCGAATCTAAGTGGAAAGGCACATCCTTTCTCTCCACTGTTAAAGCTTAAGAAAGATGAGGTTTTTCATTGGGGATTCGATCAACAGAGGGCATTTGATGATATCAAGGCTTATTTGTCAAATCCTCCTACACTAATGCCTCCAATTCGAAACAAAGAAATGAAGTTGTATATTTCAGCATCAGATACAACCATTGGGAGTATGCTTGCTCAAGAAGATGAAGATGGTGAAGAAAAAGCCATTTATTATTTAAGTAGAGTTTTAAATGATGCTGAAACTAGATATTCTGTAATAGAAAAACTCTGCCTTTGTTTGTATTTTTCTTGTACCAAACTTAAGCATTATATAAAACCAGTTGATGTTTATGTTTATTCCCATTTTGATATTATTAAACATATGTTATTGAAACCAATTTTACATAGTAGAATTGGAAAATGGGCATTGGCTCTAACAGAATACTCATTGACATACAAACCTTTGAGAGCTGTTAAAGGCCAAATAGTGGCTGATTTTCTTGCTGATCATTCAGTAAGTGAAGTTCCAATAGAGTCTGTTGACATCGAACCCTGGAGTTTGTATTTCGATGGATCTAGACATAAACATGGTACAGGAATTGGGGTTTTTATACTTTCACCAAATAAAATTCCCACAAAATTTAAGTACAAAATTAATGGGTCTTGTTCGAATAACGAAGCTGAATATGAGGCTTTGATTACAGGTTTAGAAATTCTTCTAGACTTGGGGGCAAGACATATTAAAATAAGAGGAGACTCTGAATTAGTAATTAAGCAATTGACAAAAGAGTATAAATGCATCCAAGAGCACTTAATGAAATACTTTGTGATTGCTTTTTCTTTGCTAAAACAGTTTGAGTCTTATGTTATTCAACATGTGCCTCGAAATGAAAATCAAGAGGCCAACGATTTAGCACAAATCGCTTCTGGTTATAAGATGTCAAAAGATGAGTTCGAAGAGCTCATCGAAATCAAGGATAAAATGATCTCGAGCGATTCTTCTGGTGTACAATTGTCAATGCCAAAACATTTGGGGGCAGATAAACATGATTTTCAGGGAAATTTTGAAAATTTTGACAATTTCCAACATGTTGACATGCATTTCGAAAGTTTCATAACAGAAATTTTTGTCATTGACAATCTGAGTGATTCTGATTGGAGAAAGCCAATTGTAGATTATTTGGAAAATCCATCAGGAGTCACAGATAGGAAGATAAAATACAAAGCCTTAAGTTATACCATTATTGGAAATGAGTTATTCAAGAAAACCCCTGAAGGGATTTTGTTGAAATGCCTTGGTGAAAATGAAGCATTTTTAGCCATTACCAACGTACATGGTGGTTCATGTGGCGCTCATCAAGCAGGCCACAAAATGAAATGGTTATTGTTTCGAAGAGGGTTTTATTGGCCTTCAATGCTTAAGGATTGTATAGAATTTGCTAAAGGCTGCCAAGAATGTCAAAAACACACAGGCATTCAACATGTTCCTGCAAGTGAATTGCATTCGATAGTTAAACCTTGGCCTTTTAGAGGATGGGCTTTAGACATAATTGGTGAAATTAGGCCTACATCGTCGAAAAACCATCGTTTCATTTTAGTTGGAATTGATTATTTCACAAAATGGATCGAGGCTGTAGCTTTAACAAAAGTGGATCAAGAAACTGTGATTGGTTTTATCCAAGATCATATTATTTATAGATTTGGATTACCTGAAACTATTACCACTGATCAAGGAACAGTTTTCGTTGGGCAAAAAATACAACATTTTGCTAATGAAGCAGGTTTTAAGTTATTGACATCAACGCCCTATTACGCACAAGCAAATGGTCAAGTTGAGGCAGCCAATAAAATTATTATTGGTTTGATTAAAAAGCATATTGCTCAGAAACCAAGGAATTGGCATAATACTTTGAATCAAGTATTATGGGCCTGTAGAAACTCTCCTAAAGAATCTACAAACTCAACTCCGTTTCGATTGACTTATGGTCATGACGCTGTGTTACCTGTCGAAATCATGGTGCAATCCATGAGGGTACAAAGACAGATGGAAATTCCTATTGAACATTATGAAAGCCTCATGATGGATGAGTTGGTTGATTTGGATGAAGAAAGATTGCAAGCTTTAGACGTTTTAATTAGACAAAAAGTTAGAGTGGCTAAAGCTTACAATAAGAAGGTTAAAGGCAAAACCTTTAACGTAGGAGAGTTGGTTTGGAAAGTCATCCTGCCCATGGATAGGAAAGACAGAGTCTTTGGAAAATGGTCACCACATTGGGAAGGACCATTCAAAATTGTTCAAGTGTTTTCTAATGGCGCATATGAGATTCAAGAGTTGACCCCTGAACAACGTTCAGTAAACATAAATGGTAAATATTTGAAAAAATATAAACCAACATTGCAAGAGATACACATAGATCCAGGTTAAATTAAAAATACGTTAAATTAAAATGGCAAATAAAGCTGCCAACACATTAGGTTCAAGGACAAAGGTCCATACAGCCTTATCAAAATAAAAGATAATTGTAAAACATAAAAAGGCTAAGCTACTAGCCTCTAACAGACTCTAATGCCAATCCTAATTTATTTCTACGGACAAGATTGTCCCAGCTACTTTGGCATAGATTTGCCTTTCGAAGGCTTTGCTCCCTTTGACCTACGCTGCTGAATGACAAAGGGAAGTAGCTCATCATCGGCATACTCGTCAGGAGGCAGATAGGTCTTCAGATATTCGACGTAATCTTCGTCAAAATCAGAAGGAGAGACAGGAGAGCTGTGAGGTTTCACAACTTCAAACCCTTCAGAAGGAGGAGAATCAAATTGTTCCTCACCAAAGGAATTATCAAGAAATTCCTCATCAGAGGGTTTATAAGTTTTCAGAAACTCAGCCCAATCCTCATCAATTTCATCAGAAGAAATACATATAGGTTGTTGTTGTTGTGGAACCTGTTGAGGAGCCTTTGCTTTTCGAGGAAGAACTCGCCTAGTTCTAACTTTGGAAGAAGAGCCTTTAGTCTTCTTTTTCACTTGAGATTTCCCTTCGCCTGCCATGCTTTTAAGAGTATTCTTTCTTTTCTTTGCGTTTGCGATATGAGATGGAAAGTAAGGCTAAGGCACTGCCTATTTATAATAGAATAACCCTCGCAATAAATAAGGCAAAGAACGATCCCAACTAACCGTATTGGATATGCATTGGGAAACGTTTGTTTTAATTGAGAGGATGTGCGTTGGAAAACGTTTGTTTCAGGGAATCAAATTCAAACTGTTAGTAACCGTCTTGTCCTATCAATTAGGAAGGTTTGACTAAACTTTAATGTGCTGTAACAACGTGCAAATGGCAAAAGAGTAATTTGCCATAGAGAGTGATGTTTCGAATAATGTGCTGTATAGATGGGAAATATATATATAAAAAAAAAAAATATATATAAATATAATCCTACTCTATTCGAAGCGAAAAGGAATGCACAAAGAACAATAATTAAAATGGCAATAATTAAAATTCGCCACGATTCAAAAAGCAAGAAGGATGATATTGTTTTATTGGAATAGAGGGATATTGTGGTACATCAGGAAAGTACGAATTCACTTAGGCTGAGGTTTAGGTTTGGGAACCTTCACATCCTCTGGTTTTATCTTACCCCTATAAAGGGCTATTGCTATGTCAGCAAGTTCCTGGACCTCAGGAGGATAATCATCCAGCCTTTCCTCATGTGTCCAGAGAAATTCCTCCAGATCAGAGCCCAATTCTTCCTCTTCTGATTCGGTTAAGATTAGTTCTTCTTTGTTCCTTTCATAGCGCAGCCTATTTTCTTCACAACGCCAAGGCTCTGCACCTTTCTTGCTCTTACCTTTGGAGCCTGAAGCATCCTTACTAACAGGTTTCTCCATAACTTGATTCTTTGGTAAGTTTACTAAATTATCATGGATAGGTAGGATGAGAAAGACCACTCTTTTATAGTATCATTGGGGTTGGTTGGGTCAACAAAAGTCATCAAGATAGTTCATTTAATGAGCTTTGTTGTCAGCAATTTTTGACTTGACTGTCTCGATACGGTATTTTTGACTGTTCGCTTTTCTGTGGTTCTTGGAAATGATGCAAAAGAGGAAATTTATAAAACCAACGCTCTGAACCATTAAGCAACGAACAGTAAAATATAAATGTGGACTATTTGAGAGAAATATAAACTACTCATGCAAAGAAATAGTAGGCATTAAATGATTCGAAACATAATTGAGGCTCAAATGGTGAAAAGACAATTTGTCATTAAACATACAAAAATGTCTAAATGACATAAAGCATTATCCAAATAATGGCTAAAGAGTACAAAACGTATTCGAGAAAAACAAAGCCATTTTTACATCAGAAATTGACATTCAGAAAGAAAAATCCAAAAGAGAAATCGAAGGATTTAACTAGCAAGTTTCTTGTTGGCGTTCTTGAAGTGTTGATACTGTTCTTTAAAATTAACAAGCTTGCGCCTCAGGACTTCGTTCTCGCTGGCCAAATGATCTGCGTCTTGATTAGCCAATAACCCTTGGCTATATTCTTTGAGACCATCTTGGGCTAGCTCTTCGATTCTAACTCTGGATACTGCAGCAGCTTGAGAGGCAAATCCTTCCCTTTTGTTTTCTTCTTCAGCTATTTTCTTTTCAAGCTCTCGAATTTCTGCCTTCCAGCATGAAATATTTTCTTCACAGGCAGTCATTTGCAAAAAGGCACCAGCAGATGCAGCCTTCATTGCGTTGGCTTCATCATTGCGTTGCTTAGCTTGCGCAAAATGTTGATCCTTAAGCTTCAGCTTGGCGCGTTGGGCTTTGGAGTTAAGCTGCAATTGATCAAAATGTTTCGAGTATTGCTCCAACAACGTTTCAGCCTGGTTAGCTAGAATGAAGAGCTCTTCGTTGGTCTGGGGAGTCTGGAGTTTGCTGAGGAGAGCTTTAATGTTGACATAAAGAGAGGGATCTCTTTCCAACAGATCGAACATGTCACCTTCGATTATTTCTCGCCGGAATCTGGCTTCGTGCTCATCTTGTTCTCGCTGAGTAGTTTGATCTTGTCCTGAAGAAGTAGAAGTAGGAGCATCTGGGTTCGAAAGGAGTCTGTCAAGAGCTTCATCTGGGGTTAAATTTTTCAAACCCTTTAAGATTTCCGGAGGCAAATAAAATGGTGTAGGTCTCAGAGCTGAGTCCCCTTCGTCAATATGGGAACCCCCAGCGTTGGCATTCGAATGATCATATTCGGAACTGGAGTTTAAAAACTCATCAGTGTCCATCACATGATCATCATGTGTCTCTACATGTAGACTGTGGTGTGTGTTTGTGGTAGAGTGCTCTTCTTCAAGATGTAGATTGTCTTGGTTGTTAATGTTGTCATTGACACCATCATCTTCAGCATTGGGATTTTCATCTTGTGGAGGATCCAGATTTGCATGATCACCTACTTCTGGGTTAGTTTGTTCGAACTCTGAGGTCCTTTGAGGCCCTGTTTGGCTCGAAGTCAGGTTCTCATTCAGAGGAGGGTTTAAGCTATCCAGTTTGGGTTCATCCTTACCCTCAGGAGTAGGAGACTTCTCAAGAATGGATCCTTGATGTTCTTGGTTAAGTTCTTTGACAATGCCCTGTACCATCGTGTCAGGAGAGATATCTTCAAAAATGGTTTCCAAGGGTGAAGTTACGGCCTGCAAAGTATAAAAACATATATATAAGAGTAATTAAATTTTACTAAGTGTGTTGAGAGAAGCGTAAGAAACTTACCGGCTTGTGGCTTTCAGACACAGTTTTTTGTCTCTTGGAGGAAGATACTTCACCAGCGCCAGTATTGGAATGATCAACCTGGTGATCGTCACTAGGAGACGAAGTCTTCTTAATCTTCCTTTTCTTTTTCTTTTCACTTCGATCTTCTTCTCTGATGACTTTGGGTGTGGGTTGTGAAGGATCATTATCTTGGCTCCCACTGGTGTAAGTGATGCCAAGTTTGGATTTTTCTGTCTTCTGAATATCTTTGTTTTGGTCTTCAAAAACAGTCGTTGCTTGAGTTTGTGGGATTGAGATCGAAGCATTTGCTTCATGTTTTTTCTTGCTTCTCTTTTCCACGAAAGTTCGAGAAGGAGCCACAGTAGTATCATCTTTAACAGATTCGCTCTGCAGAACAGGTTTTGTTAGGCAAAGAGCATCGAATGAAGAAAGGGTGAAAAATGGGACCTAGGAAGTTAAAGTCATTATACCTTTGTATTATCAGAAAGGTCAATGATTGGGACCTTTTTAGGCACTTTCGAAGCACCTGCAATGGAAGGATTTTTCTTCTTCCTCTTGCCAATGACCACCTAGAAAAGGGCATAAGAATGGTTATTTGTTGTAAGAGTTACATATACATATAAAGAGAGAAAGAAGAGAAACTTACTCCTGGTTCTGCTTTAACTTGTAAAACAGGAGGCTGATTTGAAGTATTCGAAGCCACATTCGATTTGCTGCCTGAAAGATGAACACATAAGTCATGTATGAATGTTGAAATTAAAAGGAAGTAATAAAGAAAGGAAGAAAGTTACCTCTTTTGTTCAACTTTGACTTGATCTTGTTCAAAATGGATTCTTCAAAGCCATTCCTAACAGCTTCGAGTAAAAGTGATTCACTGACAACATGTCCACAGTATTGCAATTCCCACCATTGTGTGAATTCTCTAGTGGTAGCGCATGAAAACTCGAATTTGAAAGGAACAAAGTTATATTGGTCCCCTCGAAATTTATTCATAAAATCAAGGAAATGGGGTTCTGTCATGCCATAATATCCTAAACATATTTCCCTCTCACAGGAATAGATGCTTTTGGGTAAAATTTGGGTGAGACCAAATTGTCTGGAAACGAGATTCGGAAAGTAACCTACTAGTCCAAAGTCTTTTGTAGAAGTTCCAAACCGACACGAAAGAAGGGTTGGGGTCAAATAGGCTTTCCAAATGCTGGTTATTTCTTCTGCATAATCCTCTAAAGGTGGAAGGGGATGCACGAACCATTGTGGTCCAACTATTCGATGAAAAAAGGGAGCGAAGCTAGGTTTGAATTCTTGGAGGTTGAGAAAGGCTTTAAAATAGAAAATAAATGATTGATCATAGCTCCAACCTCTAGGTCTTGGAACCATCAAAGCTAACCTAGTACCTTCGACTTGACGGTTACCAGATTCCTCATAATGCATCTCAGGGAGCATTACATCTAGTTCTGTAGGGAATGTGGCATTTAACCACAACTGTAATAACCAAAAAGGGCCATAGCCTAAGAAAACAGAGCCATCTCCTGTCTTCTTCATCAACTCACATGCAGATCTCATCGATTCGTAAAGACATCCAAGAATGAGTCGAGAGAGTCCAAACTGTTGACCTTCATGAATTTGGTTAGCCATGACAATAAAGCACTTGGCTACCTGGAGAGACCTAGTGCAAAACACATGTTGAGAAAGCCATAAGGCTAAGAAAGCTATGTGTTCTTCGTCGCTAACTTCACCCTCTCCATAATGTTCAGAAGTATACTTTGCATAAGTTTTGCTTTTGAACCCAATGTCAATGGGATGGGCAAGTCGAGTAGGATCATAAGCATCACCAGTAGGTGATAACCCAGTGATGGCAGCAACATCGAAAAGGGTGGGAGTCATCATTCCACATTCGAAATGGAAGGTGTTAGTTGAGGATTCGAAGAAGTGCAAAGCAGCTATAAGCATTTCCTGATTATACTTGATTTCAATTTTGGAAAGTTGAATAAAGTCAAAAATGCCATAGCTTTGCCATATGCCACCAAAATCGTCTTGGACCCTGGCTAACCAGTTCTTGTACGTGTCAGTTACATAAGGGGCGGACCTAAAAACCTGATTTGGTTTTTTGATGAAACTAAAGTTATAGGGTTCATTGGCATAAACTCTAGGGGCACAAGGTGTGTAAATTGGGAAGATGTCGATGGTGTCTTTATTCCGATTATTTTCTTCGGGTTGAGGACCACCAAAAGCATAAATAGTATCATTGAGAGAGTAAGGGAACATTACCTGAGTTTCCCAAGTTTTCTTCAATCTCAGAACCGGACATAAGACGCGGTTAGGACCGCAAAGCTTCAAGTCACCGTTGGTCCATTTTCCGGCCAAAGGTAGAGGGTCTTTGGTAACAGAGCTTGACGCCATTGATGAGGGAAAGAGAGAGTTCAACACAGCAAAGAATGTTGAAGAAGAAGTGTAAAGTTCAGAGATGAACAAAGAGAAGTGATGGTAAAGAAATGGAAAGTTTTTTCTGAGGTTAGATTAGCTATTTATAGCTAGAAGAAAGAGAAGTTGAGGAATAAAATACTCAGAAAATTAAAAGATTACTTTTTATTTTTCTTTTCGACTTCCCAGATTGCCACGTGTGCCACTTTTCACGAGAAAATAGGAGGTAATGATGGTCATGGGGGAAGTGATTTGAAAAGTGAAAAGAATTGTTTCTGATGACGCCGCCGTTGGAAATCGTGAAGCATTTATGACCTGTCTTTTCAAAAACGTCACTATCTCATTCGAAGTGATCTAATCGAAAGTGCCGTTTTTGGGGGGCAATTTGTTGGGCTAGAATTTTATATATGCATATATTTTCAATTCTAACATAAGGGTCAGTCAAATGAAATGGTAGTTTAATACCAAAACAGAAATCTAATTGGAATAATTATTTTACAGAGCATTCGAAGTAATGTTTCGAAGCGGTGTTTCGATCCTTCGTGTTGAGGCGAAATAGTGGGGGCTAAGTTGGGCTTTAATAGAGTTTTCGTTTAAACTTCGAAGGAGATCATTTTATTGGGCCAAAAGAATTAGGCCCAAAAGTAAACGAAACAAATGAGCCCAAAGTTTAAGCGCGAAGAGGAGCGGTTTTTCGTGGTTGAAGAACGTGGGGCACGAAGACTAAATCTGGAGCGTTCAGATCATCAAGTCAGTTGAGAAAGCCTCGAAGTATATATAGTGTTTCCTTAGAAGGAAAAAAAGGTCGCAAAACTGTTTACTAAATTTCTCTAAGTATTCTGAGTACTCGAGCGTAAGAAAGAAAGGAATCACAGAGGAAAATGTACGGTTTGTGAACCATTTTTTATTTGTATTCGCAAGTTTATCTTTAATGCAAGTTCATTTACTGCAAATCTACATTTTTATTGTTATTCTTCTTTAAAATGTATTGATTCTGAGGCGATTCAAATCAGTATATTTTGTCTTTAATTTCGAACGAAACTAAGAAATCAAATGTTTGTTAAACTTTAATGAACATTAAGTTATTTTCTCTAACAAAACAAGCATAAAATTGTCCTGAGATTTCTAGTCAATCTCGCAAGTTTAAAATACTTAGACTAGCGCTTGTTTACCAAATTTTACTGTAAACACCGTGATAAAATAAGCTGCCAAGATATTATTATTGGTTGATTGTTTGTTAGTATTTTGTTACTCTATCAATTTAATGCACACATATCTGCTGACGACTTTCTACCCTTATGATGTGGAATTATTAATTGAAATTTTGTTGTTTCATTGGCAATATATGAAAATTAATTGTTATGAATATCATTGATCGGTTAAGTGTATACTCATTCACCAATCTTTAGTTGGTTCAATAATAATTGGCGCTGAATTTAGCAGGGAGGATCACGGTTCGATCCCCCGCAATTGCGACCGTGAGGGGACTGGAACCACTTGATGCCAGAACTGACCCTCGAACCAGATTAAACTGGCGGTGAAACTAAAAAAAAAGTGTGTACTCATTCAAGTTCCACATTGATCGAGTAGATATAAGAAGAAAAAAAGTGTGTATTGTTGTGTTAAATTTTATTCATCACAATAATTCTAGTCTTTTAAATGTATTGTGTCTTGGGTAAGTGTCTAGATTTGAATTTTCCGCTGTTACAACAAGACGCTGTAACAGATTAGAACCATCCGATTTAAAATGGACAACTAATATCGTTTTGATACAATTTTACTGATGTGTGATATGTACCGTTCGATTTAATTTAAAAATGGTGGTTGTGATCCTTTACTATATTAAACGGTGTGCTCCTTCTATTGCAGGTAATCCAGATTCGTATGCATATTCGGAGGGTTTGCAATTTCTTCATGATTTCCATACTATTATAGTGATTCTTCTTAATTTATCAATTATCTTGACGCCTTCCAATCTTTTTCGTTTTCTCAATCTAATTCATCTTTAGTTTCTTTCTTTTCTCTTTTCAATTGTTATTTTGTTTGAAGAAATCGTTCACTTAATGAGATCGTTCGTGATATGCGCAAGTAACTTTATCCTCATCACACACATAAAATGAATTATAAGATGCAACATGAGATTATGAGAATGATACTAGATTAATTACCTTTTAAAAAATTATTATTATGGAAAACTCTATATTCGAGTCAATGACCAACTAATTTGAGAGACATTAATATTCAAATTATACCATCATTTATTAATAAAGTGTGCAATTGAAGTTTATAACTTTTAACCCGACATTTTAAGACAAGTACACTTCAATACATATGAGAATGAATCCTCTCCAAATTTTTCCCTTAATCAACTTGTCTTTTTTTTTTTTTTTTTCAAATTTCAACTCCATCCTCATTATACAATATGAGTGGTTTAAATTACACATTATTTCATTATTTTTTATAATTGAGAGAATTCATTCTCAATACATGCGTTAAAGATTAATTACCAATTATATATATATATATATATGATGATAAAATACCAAATGGTGGGACTCTGCACGTGCATGCAGCCATACACGATCACTAGCAACTAACAAGTAATGATCACAAAACAATGAACAATGATAATCACTAAGCAGTTGTTCAACCCTCAAATCTTGAAAAGGTAGCTCTTTTTTATGTACACGAGCATAATAATAAACTCTCATTTTAAATTAGTGAAATGAAATTGTGGATATGTACAATATTAATTATAAATGATTGCTAACATTAGCCACCTCGTGCTTTTCTTCCCATTATAACTCATTGCAAATTATTATATTAATTAATTAATATATAATTAGTGTACTAAGATGGCTTGATTTGCTATAGTGGGGGATATGGCAGTGTTGTTTATCTCATGCAGCCTTCCCTTATGTTGTTAATTTGTTGCACTCACTAACCCACTCTCATGCATAATCATATATTGTGTGTCCTTTGTGGAAAAAAAATTGCATATTGTGTATTTAGAGAGACAAATAATACCTTCTTTCTAAGTTTCCTTTAACTTATAATTAGTTTTTGTACATATTTTGTTTTCTTCTTTTAATCTAAGTAGTTTTTATATAGATTAGATTTTTCTTTTCATGTCTTTTGTTTGATTTCGTTGTCTCGGTACAACATTATTTGATTTCTCGTCTTGTTGCGGTATTTGTAATTACTTTGATTCAGATCGATAGATCAATTTCGACCAATTACTGATTCAACTAATTATTAGATTGTCAACGAACCATATATGAAGTATACATTGATCACTTTAATTTTGTCACATTATTTATAGGCTCGAGTATACTATATTATGCTATTAATTAACTTGGATGATATGAGATTATTGTTGATTCATCTTTTTTATTTTTAACGATGTTATATACTTTACCATTTTAAATGGATCTTTTTTAGTAAAAAAAAAAAGAAAAAGTAATGGATGATAAAAGGTTGACATTTATAATTACTAAAATTTGAGAGAAAATAATAAAATTGATCATTAAATTTGACGATTTTAAGACAAAATTAGAGATGGCTTTTACATTTTTTCACTTAATTTTTGGGTTAAATTTATTTTCCCTCTTTTAAAATATTTATCATTTATTTTTATTTTTATTTTTTACAATGGAGCTGAAGATCAAATCTACGAGTCTACGACATCTAACATACTACCTAAACCTCTTACAACTAAACCAAATTAAGTGACTTATATTTATTATTTATGTTTAATTTCTACTAAATATGTATCCAAAGTGTAGTTTCTCAATTTTTATTTTCTTTCTAGAATTGATTGATCCTAAGCTTATTTTTTTGGTAACCTGAACAAACGAAAATGCAATCATACCATTTGAAGAATCATATCATTTAATAGGTCCACTTGGTAAATTCAAACCTGCTTTTGCATTTCTTTGGTTAGTGAAAAACACGTCCCAAAGACCAGCTCTAGAAACTTGGAATCATTTGGAGACCAATTTGTAAGAAAAATTTAAACATAAATAGTTTCGTAACTACATCTCAGATTATAAATTTGATATGTTAAAATATAGATTTAAATTTATAATTTTTTTTTTCAAAAATAATTGTATTTCGAAATTAAACTTGTTAGATTTTAAGTAGGTCTAAAAATTTTTATTCTTTCTAGTGTCATATAAGTAAATATTGACTTTTTTCGATTTGTTGAAAAAATAATATATTAATTAGTTTATATTATAGACTAAATACATTATTTTTTCAATAAATCTAAAATGTCAATTTCTAATCGTATATGACATCAAAGAAAATTTGCTAAAAATTGTATTAATTAATTAATTTATTATTATTATTATTATTATTGCTTATAAAAGTTTGCTGAAAATTGAAATAATCATTTGCCATACTTTTTTTTAGGTTTATAGACAAAGTAACAAATATACAATTGAAACTCACACACCCTACCAGATCATGGGTTTAAATCTGGTGAAGAAGATCACGAGTTCAAATCTGGATGAACGGTGTCCAGACTAACAATATTGACATTGCTTGTTGAACTAGAACTTATAAACATTATTTGTCCTACTTTAATTACCTCTAAGTTTAACTTAGAATTAATTACCACAACCCTGTTCCCTTGGAAATTGGAGGATTATAATACAAGTCACACACACACAAACAATATATATATTTCCATTAAAAAATACCCATGCTATATATGGTAAACCAATATACACAATGTTTACATAGCTAGTTAATCTACATCATATGAAAAACTAAATAAGTAAAAAATCAAATCAAATCAAATCTTTAAAAAAAAATAACTATTTGCAATCCTTACTACATCTTAATAAACCAAATACAATTCCACTTCCAAGAATGTTAAGTTTCAAACCATATATACATTTTACATATATTCAACCTTCCCTTTGCTTCAATCTTTCTCTCAAATTTATTAGTTTACCTTGAACTTGTTTAGGTAACTCATCAGAAATCTCAAATTCAGATCCTTCTACTTGTTTTCTTTGTATGATATCATGATACATTGGTAAAAACCTACTTTGAAAAGCTCTATAACAAAAATATGGTATAAGAACACAAATAACAACAAAAAGGGTTATTAACCAATATGAAGCACTAGGAGCACATGCTTCCACAAATACCCTATAAGCTGTTGTAGATGTTATTGGAGACATATAACCATAAATCAACAAGAAAACATACCAAATGACAATACTACCCCAAATGAAAAAATGTTGGATCCAAGTGAAGTAGTTGATTGAAAGTGCCATTTGGCAATTTACAACCCAAATTGCACATGTATACATTATGACACCAAGTATTTCGAAATCTACCACTTGTCCGTCTTTTGTGAAGGCTTGATTTAAGACGGAGTTAGTCGTTAAGAAGAAGATTAGCAAGGAACTAATGACTCCGTTTAACATCCATCCGATAATCCGAGTCCAGCTGAAGAGTGTGTTCTCTACTCCTTCTAGATATAGAAAGGGATGCTGTATATAGAGATTGTTTGATTAGCATAAAGTTCCTTGGATTCCAAGTAATCATAGAATTTCATCACTATGTAGACAAGTACAAATATTTTAGAAAATAATAGTGTAATGCAATGTAACACCACGGTAAAATTTAGGTCACTTTTGGATAAACAGTTTAATTAAGCACTTATGCTATAAGCACTTGTACTTGGAAAATATAAAGAAATTGAATTCTAGTACCTTTTGGCATAGTCTGGCAGAAACGTCCTGATCAAAAACACCTAGAGCGATTACCGGTAGTGAAGTGAAGAACACATTGTAACACGACATGTACCAATCGTTGTAAGCGGCTTGACCGGAGAATGAAGCATATGCTTCAAACCAAAATAGGGTAAATCCAAATGCAATGTTTTTATAGAAAAAGTAACATATCTGCATCAACAAATAAAACAAGTTACTAGTGACCAAATTTTTATAGGATTGAGTTTCCTAAATTATATCTATATAACATAAAACATACATGATACATTCACAAACACAGTTCTTTAGGTGCATGATTTTACCATCATTGATATTCGCCTATAACACCAGTGGCCGTGTACCAACAATAAACGCTCCAGAAAACGAAATTGACCGATTGCATAATCACTCGCCATTACGGCCTGTAGATAACAAATATATTTTTTAAAAATAATATCCATATATACTATAGTCATGGCGTTTGAAACATTCAAGGACCTAAACGACTATGTAATCAAATTGCATAAACCAAATGAGTTCAAGAAAATGCATATTTAACTGACCTGCATCCCTTCAGCTCCACTAATGCCAACTCCAATATCAGCCTCTTGAAGCATACCGACATCATTTGCACCATCACCGATAGCTAAAGTTGTCTTCCCTGTTTCCAATTTAACCAATTTTGTAACCTGCATATTTTTTCAGTTGATGCGATTATATACAAGAAATTTCCACTATATGAAGAAAATTTCAAATAGCGCATTCATAATATACTCACACGAGCTTTCTGTTTAGGTGAAGACCGGCAACATATGACAGTAGCGCAATTACTAGCCAGCTTAAAGAATGATTTCTCCAAACCGTTGCCGAGAGAATATTCCAATGACCTCCCATCAATTATCAATCCAAATGAAAAACTTTCCTTTTCTGTATCGGAACTCTCTTTTGATGACTTGATTTGCAAGATTCCTTCTTCAATTTGTTTCTCGATACTTTCATGAGAGGCCTAAGCAACCATTGTATCAAAAATCGAAAAATAACGAGAGAGAAAAATGAACGCGTAAAAACTCGCTACGTCATGTACCTTTTTTAGAGCCTCGTTGTCCCCTTGCTTCTCCAGTGATATGATATCCGTTGAATCAAGTGTGATCACTATTTGTTTCATGTCTTGTCTAAGTAAACTACAAGCATACCTGTTAAAAGGGAGGGGTGAAAAGTTAGTGTCAACTTAATAAACTTCCGCAGAATGTTCCGGTGTTGTCGATCACATATCGTAGAAAATAGCAGTTTGCTCAAATTCCACTACGACACAATACTATAGCCCTTTGTAGCTACTATTGGACAATACTTTGTACTAAAATCGCGTATCGCTAAACAATATCAATTAGTACTATATTGTCACTATAGCCGCTATTTGACAACATTTATTTCTTAGAAACAAAAACCAAAACAAGTATCGTTGGTGTACCCTATGTTCACCGCAGTTTCCATCTTGTCCCCAGTCAATACCCATAACTTGATTCCTGCCTTAGCAAGCTTTTCAATACATTCAGGAACCTGTATTTTTAAGTAAACAAAATTAATTTCATCAACTATTAAAGCACACAATTAATAGTGTTAACTTCGTATTTTTCATCATCCCGAGGTAAAAATACTCAAAAAATGTTATACTGACCCCCTTTTGAAGCCTATCCTCAACTGCGGTAGCTCCAAGAAGTATCAAATCTCTTTCCATCTTGTCAGCAGCTGCATCCACCAGTGTATCTCGGTCTGCTGCTAAAGAAGTTTTGGCCTTCGAGAACTCCTTGTCCCACCTGTTATATTCTTCTTCGCCAAGTTCACGGTATGTGATTACGAGAGTTCGTAAACCTGCCTCAGAATATCTTTTGATATGATCATTTGTTTCAGCTTCAAACTCTCTTCCATGTTGTGAGAGCCTTTCGAACATAACACTGCATGGAAATACAGGATTTGAAATCACGATGCACAACTTACACTTGACAACATCGTAAAAAAATGTTAATAATTGAGACCTGTCAGCACCCTTGCATAGGAGCAATATTTTATTTTCATCGTTTCTCACTATCACTGACATTCTTTTGCGCGAACTGCTGAACTCTAAGACATGCAGAAGCTGGTACACTCTACTCATAAAAAAATTCAACAAAAAACTAATTAAACACAAAATTCAGAAAGAATAAAAATGTGCCAAAAATTACATAAACGGTTTTTTAAATTAGTTTTTCTTATTATGCAAGATTATGGATCAAAATATCAAACAGGTTCGAAGTTCAAGACTATCAATCGATGGTAAAAGGAGTTAGCCAACCTGTCAACCTTTTTTCCGCGTTCATGATTCAGTTCATGCAACGATATGCTTGTTTGTGTCCTAGAAAAAAACTCAAAACCAAGCTCCCTTGCAGCTATGACAAATGCGGCTTCATCTGGCGACTCAGCTTCATAGGAAATTTCTCCCGACACTTTATCTACATCAGGAATAGCTGTATGACATATAGCTAAAACTCGAAAGAATTTCTCTATGATGTCTGGATGCGGTTCATTGATCCATTGTCCATTCATTATGCGTTCATCTTTAAAGTTAAATCCCTTAATTGGCTTCTGAGAGTCCACAACATCGCCACCCTGACTCAAGATATCAGATGAATAAGCATCGCCTTTGGATTCACCATCCTTCGCTCTCTTAGCAAGTGCCTTCTCCACTTCCGTAATACCACGACCGTACGGAATACCCCCTATGGAACATTTGACAAACTCCATAGAGTTACATGTCAAAGTACCAGTTTTATCGGACAATATGGTATCAACTTGACCAAGTTCTTCATTCAAATTAGATGTGCGGGCGTGAGCCGGCCTATCTGATTCTTCAAAATACATTTCTTGATCTTGATTGATGAAAATAGTCTGAAGAACTTTCACAATTTCTATCGACACATAAAGTGATATCGGAATCAGATATCCATACAACATAAGGGCAGTCAAAAAATGAAGAAGTGAAGCAAGGCCTGCCCTTCTAGGATCAAAAAACACGGTCGAATCATCCGGATGAAGATACCATCTTGTGTAACTTCCATCACTGCTAATATCCTTTTGGGTATCGACACCGAAAAACAAAGAACCGATAAATGATATCAAAATCAAGGTACTGAAGAGAATGTAGATTATCTCGTCCATTTTTCTCTCGATTTTGCTTCTCTTCGATGGAGGATCAATGGAATTCTGCATCACTTTCGTATCTTGACCAGTGAAGATAACAACACCGTAGATATATTCGGTATTTCTCAGCTTAGAATCTCTTAAAAGGATTTGCTGCAGCGAAAGAGGATATTCTTCACCCTCATATTTTAAAGTTCCGATAAATGAGTACAGATTTTCATTAGGATCTTCACATTTGACCATAGCCCTAAACTTCTGGAGAGATTTTTCATCATTAAGACGAGTTGTCACCTCCATCGCATGCTTTAGTTTTAGATTAGTTTCTCCATCAAGATTCATCGTCTCGACATAGCAAACACCGTCCTCATAGCTTGACGAAAGCAGAAGAAGATCAGAAGGAAAGTATTCATCCTTGTACACTTTAATCACATCACCAACACGAAGTTTCTTCCATCTCGTCTCCACAAATGTATGGTTTCTACCATATACCTGAACCTTTCGGTTGTTCGCCTCTATATCCTAAAGAAACCAATTGAAAATGACATTTAGCAAAACAAGGAAAATACGAAAACTATCTAGAACTAAAGATTTGATAGAAACCGATTGAAAATGGTGACTCGTAACAGGAAAAAAGTCATGCATGTCCAAAACAATTTGACACACGTTACGTAGCCATAAAGCAACACTTTATATTAGAGAATGTTATGGAACAACAATGTTTCCTAGAATCACTTTTGAAGTCTTGTGCATTGTAAAATAATAAAGCTGGTAAAGCCTAGGTTTCCAACCAAATATTCCTAGATAAAAGCTTGATTCCACCAAACAAAATAAATAACATTGCAAACTGCATAAAGTGCCAATAAATTACATCAGCAAATGCTAATTTACTCATAACTTTTCTGCAAACTTATAAGGGCATGATCACACCGATTAAGTATATACTAGGAATAGGGTCAATTAAGAATATGTTTGGATTGACTTAAATCTTAATGTAGCTTATCTACTGGTATAAGTAGTTGTGAGACTATTTGAGAGAGTTTATGAAAATAACTCTCAAGACATGCACAAAAGTTGTTTTCAGCTTATTTCCATAGTATCTCCAGAATAACTTACGAAAACAGCTTATATTCAGTTTGCCTTTATTTTATCTTTTGATATAGAAATAGCTTATACATATACACTTATATAAAAAGCACTAAATTAAGATGTTTATCCAAACATGGCCTAAGTGCAAGATGAAAAGTAGCTTTAAAGAATTTTTTTTTTTTAAAAAAACAGCCTATTTCCATAAGCTCTTTTACGAAAACAGCTTATATGAAAATAGTTTAACTTTATTTTAATTTTTGTCATAGAAATAGCTTATACATAAGCACTTATATGATTAAAATTTATGCTATAATCACTTAATTAAGTTGTTTATCCAAACAAGGCCTAAGTACAAGATGAAAAAGTAACATTAAATAAATAAAAAAAGTAAAACAGTACCTGTTTTCTCCTTCTCCAATCTTCCACAGCTTCTTTGGCCATAGTAGCACCAATCACAGCTACCAAAGGTGCAGCAATACTTGAAGCTGTATAAGGTGCTAAAGGACTAAATGAAACACAAGCAACAACAAGAAAGTAGATATTTGCAACCCTTCTAAACTGTTCAAATAATGACTTTGGTATAAAATTAAAAGCTGTATACTTTGTAGTTGAAACATAATTTCCACCATAATTCAACTGAATTGCTTCAATATTATCAGAATCATTGCAATAAACAACTCTTGAATACCCTTTTTGTCCAATTTGTGAATGACCATCTCTATATGAAGATTTAAAACAAGAAAATGAATATATCTTGCTAAAATGTATCCTCTTTCTTCCTCCTTCAGGCATTTTTTTCTTCAAATGATCTTCTAATTCTCAATGGAAAAAATCTAATAGAAAATCAACCGAAAACGCAAACAGAGAACACACGAGATTTGATCTCGCAGTCTAGTCTGCTTATCAGTAAACTATGAGTCATACCCAACAGAGTCGTCAGAGAAATAATTCTCATAACAAAAAGATCAAATTTTTAACACCCTATATGAAAAAGCAACAAAATTAGGCCAACCCCTTTACCTAAAAATTTGAACTTTCAATTATTAATGTGAAAAGAACAAACATCATAAAAGCTAAGAAAAAAAAAACATTTGATTTGATCCCTACTATAGTAGTACTATATAGGTTGTATAAATTCAAAGTTTGAAAAGGGTATAATGGGAAAAACTTGAAGGTAGAGATAATGAGAATTCTTTGCTCAAAATGAAAGGTGAAGATGTCTCTTACTTGATGGTTGATGAAGAGAATTGTGTAGAGAGAGAGAGAAGAATAAGTTGGTGTGAGTAAGTGTAGCAGTTAATAAGGTTGCCGTTTGTATAAGCAAACAAATGAAAAATGTAAATGAATGAGAGAGACATAAAAGAAAAATTGATAGATAGAAAGAAAGAAAGAACTACTTCTACTAGTATAAGCTGGTTACTACTACTTTCACTTCAGCTTAATTTTTTTGATTCATTCATCAAAGTGAGAGAAAGAGACCAAAACAGGAAAAAGGTACTTTGACAGGTGAATGCAATCAATGTTATGTAATCAATAACAGTAAAAGGAAAAAGTTTCTTGGACATATAATTTTATGACATCAATATTCAATAATCAATACAATATTTTTATATAGTTTTCATTTAATTTTTTTTTGTCAATATAGGAATTTACCGTCTATTGCAGTTTTATTTGATTTATAGTAATTAGTCTCTACATTTACGCATAAAATATATATATATATATATATGAAATAAAGGTAATGGGATGAAAGGGTATTTTTGTGATTAAAATGTTTGCATTCATGTAGTTGTTTAATTATAGATGTTAAATTAGAGAAGGGAAATTAAAATTTAAACTTTGTACTTCTTGATCTAGTTTATGAAAGTTGAAATATTAAATGTTTGGTTTTAATTTGATGTCCAAATTGCAAGACTCTAACCAAATTGTTGTAATCAAATGGTTAATAAAAGATGTTAGAAGTAGTCCTTCCTATTGTGAACATGTTAGAAGTATTTCCTTTATTACTAATTAGTTTTATTATTACTTGATTGTTGGTTTTAATAGTTGTATACGGATTCGTTGAGTTATACTCGTGATTGATGCTCGTTTATTAGAGTTAATTGCGGTTTGTTTTATTTATATTATTTTGTTTATACATATTATTTGTTAGAATTAATCTACATTTTTCTGTTAATTTACTCGGTGGTTAGATTTTTTACCCCAAATTTAATACTTTTTTTTACTTTTTTTAATCAATTCTTTCTTTTATCTAAAAAAATATAGCACGGTAAAATAATATTCTATACAACAATAAATGAAATATTCTGAAATTTTATACAAATTAAGAATAATATGTCTACTTTTTCTAAATCATCTTTATTTATAAATATATTAATTATAGTGTATTTTTATTATTATAAATATAAGAAAAATTGTAACGAGTGTTCTTAAAATACTTGTTAAAAAACTAAATATAATAAAATTATTTTAAAATTTGTATAGTCAACTTTTAAAAAGTGTAAAATATATATTATTTTCAATATAATTTTTTAATTTTTTCTAACTAGTATCCATCAAGAACAAATATTAGTTAGCATGACCTAAGTGAAAAAAATTTTAAAAAATTATGCAAAATATTTAATTAAAAAAATCAATTACAATAAAATTAAAAGTGACATTTTTAAACAACTTTTTTTTTGTAAATATTATATTATGGGAGACATAGATGAAGTAGGATATAGGGTTGGACTATATAGGATGTGAAAGTAGTTGCATCATCACTTGCTTGCATACTCCAATCCAAAAAATCATCAAACACTTTTTGAGGCTTGCTTTGTTGTCATGTTTATGTAACACGTGTTTGTTACTCTGACAACAGCAAAGCTTTGATTGATACAAGATTTATAGATATACACATATAGATATAGAAACATCTTGGTATTATGCTTGCCACTAGATGCTTCGCCTTTTTTTGGGTTATATATATCTTTTTCATCATTTTTGGAGGCATTGATCCAAAATATAGGTTGACCCTTTTGAAACATATAACATGGTAGATTGGTGTAGTAGATAGATCTTGTCATAAACATAAACGTGGTACGTTACCGTAGTAGAGTTGATACACACGAATTTTGATATCACAATAACATTTTCAAAATTATTGTTAATTGGTTGATTTTATTTTTTTTCACCGTATATAGTTTATTGGGTCGTCTAATTTAATTTGAAAGTCAATTTTAGTATAAAGTAGTTTCAGCTTCCTTCAATTGGTCGAAGTTTTAGTTCAATTGTTTGATTGCACATTTTTATTCAGATTTAAATATTTTATTTATTACTTCTCATATGAGATTATAAAAAATAATTGTTAATTATGTTCAATAAATAGTTAATGAATTGTGAAATCTTATTATATTTACTAATCATCAACAAAAGTAGTTAATTACATATTAAGTCTATTATCATTATCTAATTTATTGTGAAATTTTGATGTTAAAATTTGTAGGTCAAAAAACACAATAACAGAATAACCACTCGTGGAAAGCATCTTACTTTTCATTTTCATATTGTTCCATGAGATGAAGATTGAAGGGCGGTGCCTGCATAAAATTTTGAGGAAGGAGAAGATGTGTAGTGCTTTTGTTTTTTTTTTTTTTTTAACAGCAAAGATATAAGTATATTTATAATTTGGAAAAAGTACAAGAAATACTTACCCATAAAGATAAGTATATCAGTGGTGGATTTTAAGTAATTTTGTTGCGGGTGCCGAATTATATTACCAATGGGTTTTTATTTTTGAAGCAATTTCTATAGTGGTGCGATCGTTAATTGTAATTTAACTTTACTCACTAATTGTGGGTTCGACCAACAAAAGCACATGGTATCTCTTCGGTGGTCTTGACTTCTATCTCCTCTTTATTTGATAGCTTTCTAACGGTTTGTCGGAAGGGGAATTCTTCTATCTCCTCTTTATTTTTGAAGTAAGGCCTGAAAGGAATTCTTTTAGTGTGGCATGTCGTGGTTTGGAAGTTTGGCACGCTTGAAGTGATACAATATTTAGTGCAAAAGAAGCCAATGATGAGGAAAATTTTGGTAAAATTCAACTTCCTATTCAATTTCGACACATCAGAGGCACAAGGTATCCACACCATTTCCAATTACCCCCTCTATGCAATAAATGCTCTAGTGAGAAGACGGCCAATTAGCAATTGCCAAGAAAAAACTATCGCCATTGAGGAAGTCCAACTTCTCCAAATTTGTGGAGCAATTGCCAAGAAGATGTGTATTGTATAATTTAATTAATCTAAATAATAATAGTTTTGTTTTAATTAATAATAATATAAAACTAATATAATTTGTTTAATTTTTATAATAAATAAATAATTTATAATATTTAAATAATAAATAATGTGATTCAACATGTCATGCAGATGCCACATCAATTAAATTGTCCATATAGCATGCCGAGTCAGATTTCCGTTTGCACGGTCAGCTCTCATTTAATATCGGAATTTTAACTTAGAAATGCCAAACTTTGTAGGAACTAAAATTACTACTTAAACTAAAATTTTGTTGGGACTAAAATTACTATTAAAATTTAGTAGAGATTAAACTTAAAATATTGTTATTTTATAAGGATTAAAAATATTTTTTTCGTCAAAATATATATATATATTATTTCAAAATATTTTTTTGTCTCTGTAAAAAATAATTATAGTTTTCCGATTTTAGTCCTTATAAAATAATATATATAGGATCTCATACAATTTTCCAACACAAAACAGGCATGAGCAACCACTAGGATATGCAATAACTCCCATACAATTTTCCAACACAAAACAGGCATGAGCAACCACTAGGATATGCAATAACTCCCACCTTAAGATAAGAACCCTATTGAATTACCTATTAAGAGAAGACAATAACCTTACATGTTGCCCTCTCTTTTCACTAAAATATTTCTATATATACATATATTTGATAAACTAAAATTTTCCCATAACATTAGCAAATTTCTTTTTGTGTAAGCCTCGATTTACTTATCCAATAGGATTACCTAAATTTGTGAGTTTACACATAAACTTATCCTTTGATTCCTTTCCAAAAGAAGATTAGACACTCAATTTGTGAGTTTATCCGATAGGAGTATCATTAGTCTTAAATATATAATTTGATAATCAAGAAGAATGAATTTTGATTTCACATTCTTAAAATATGTTATTTTGTCTTATGTGTTGTTTGTTTTATTTTATTTACGGAGAAAATAAGAGAAATTTTTCGAAGAAGTGGTGGAAGCAAATGAAGTGTTTGATATGATTTAATTAATTTTGTAGAAGTGGTTGTTGTCAAAATAGATTAGTTCACCGTATTTATTTTATGAATGATGCATGCATGTGTTAATTCAATTGATTGTATTGCTCAATAATTTTCGTTGAATTTGGTATAATATTTTAGCATACCATAGGTTAGTTGCTTACCTTTTTGTTGGTATGGTTTTACAATTTGGTTGAGTACTACTCGTGGGTCGAGTATTTCTTGTGCTTATTTCATTTTAATATATGTTGACGGTTAAAAAAATTCAATTTTAATTAGTAAAAAGGTTCCGCTAACATAATCTTTAAAGATAATCTATAAAATAAAATGGGTTGATCCATTAGCCCACGCGGCTCATATGAAGCCTGATTTGGCCCACTTATGTAGTTTGGCCTACTAGGCCGAGCCGGCATATTTATTAGGTCTAATACTTAGATAAAAATAATTTTAATTCAAATTATTCATATAACATGTAACATTAATGAAAACTATTTTTATACAAACGTATCTAAATTAAAAGCATAAATGAATTTATTTTAACTTGCTTTATCAAAATATTTAAAAAAAAACTATCAAAGTTAATTTTGTTTAACCTCAATTATTACCGGCACGGAACCAACTAGTACAAGATTTCTATCCATCATTATCAGATTTGCTTTGAATTTAGTAAACTCGATTTGCATTAAAGATTGTTATTTCTTTTTGTCAAGTAGTCTAGTGATTATAAATTTCACTCTTAAATTGAAAAAGTGAGATGATCGGAGTTTGAACTTCGTTCCCGCATATATATTGCCTCTTTTATTTTAACTGCTTTTAAATTAAATTCTTTTTTGAAAAAAAATGAGATTGGATAAATATGAAAGAAAAAACAACAAAAATTACACCGTCATTTTAATTTACGTACCAAAATATCATACTTGCGTGTGGATATATGTTAAAGTGAAGACAAATATATCAAAAAGAAAAAAGTGAAGACAAATTCATTTATTTGGAGATGTTTAAATAAAGATGCATGCATATTGATTCCAACCGTGAGAAACAAGTAAACATGTCACTATTTTTATAAAAAATAAAATAAAATCACATCCCATCCCATCCATATTTTCAAAGGTGAATTATAGGGTGAGGGCTCTATCAAATCCCTCACCGGTGGACCACTCATCTTGACCATTGGATTGAAAAAGCCTACATTAATACATTGGTCATTAACACATTTGATTCAAATTCTTTCTCCTTGTTCACAAAAAAAAAAAAAAGATTTTAAAATCATGCCTCTTCACCATGTTACTGACACTGTGATGCTAGAAACCAATGAATCTTCATTTCATAAGTGATGTTTCAATTTCCCATTGCAAGATCTACAGGCCCCCAAAAACATTTCACCATTCAACTTCAAGTGCTTGTGAATCGAAGACAAGAATGAAAAGTATATTTTCACGTTTTTTGAAATACTCATATTATTGGGAGAGGAAAACAAAAATAAATTTTCCAAGTATGTAAATTAGTGTTGTTTTCTCCCGTAAATTTTGTTAGTGTTACTATGGAAGTGGAACAATGAAAGATTATTAGAAATGTTTGTTCAGTGAGTTGTTGTTGTCGTAGTGGCCTAGTGGGTAAAACTCACCATAAGATAAAAGAAGGGAAAAGAATTCAATGTGGTGTGGTGTATAATAAAATCTGTGAACTTATTTGATCCAACGGTTGCTATTTGTTATTAGAGTGATTCACCGGTGAGGGATTTGATAGAGCCTTCACCCTAGAATTCACCATTTTCAAATAGTCATGAAAAAAATGAAATTTAGAATGAGTCGAAAATTTTGAACATTACCATGCCAATTAACTAAATGAGAGAGGGAGTAGTTATGATGCATAAGTTTTTTCCTTCGACATAATATATAAATAATGAAAATATTTTAATGTACCCTCAGATTGTTTAGCGCACCCCTAGATTTTTAGGAGGTGCGCTAAACAATCCGGAGGTGCGCTAAGCAATTTTAGGTATTGATGTACGGTGCATAAATGTTTATGCACCATAACTTGTGCCAATGAGAGACATCGAGCCAACTTAATGCTCAAAATTTGGATATCATTATCATTGTATTTGCGAGATGAATATTAATTTAATCTTTAAATTTTTCAAAATTTATCATTGTATATTGCGGATCACAAATAATATTTTAAAATTTTTTTTTATTGATTAATGGGTAAGTATCCTCAAACTCTGAAGGGCTACAATTTTTTTTATTTTTTAAGTCAAGGAAGGGGTAAAGTTTTTCTTTTTTTGATGCAAGAAGGGGTAAAGTTTTTTTTTTTTTGACTAAAAAAATAATATTGATTCATTCATTCAAATTGATATAATACATCGAATAATACAATTCAAAATCGCTAAAAATTGAAGAGAATGAATCTGCAAACAAAATCACAACATCCACGTTAATATTATACAATGGCAAATGCCTACAAATGTGACAAAGCCTACAAATATGACGAACTTGAAGTGCTCGAAATACCTATGTTTCCGAGTCTGCAACGTTGATGACGCCAAAGTCATTGATTGTTGAATATGCACTGAGTCGAATCTAATCTGTCAATTTGAACTGAACAAACACCGCACTAAAACGGGACAACAAAATAACGCCGCAACAAGACAATGACCAACACAACATCGCACTATCAAAAAAGAAAAACTAAATATTTGTGAAAGTCACTTATTTAAATAAAAAGTCAAGGAAAAACAATTTAGATAATGGATTTTGGGTCAAAAATATAAGAAGGGGAAAGTTATTCTCAACAAAAACCATATTTTAACTTTTATTTAGAAACTTTATCATGAATTAGCTTTTATTGGCTGGTGCGTGATGCCATGGGATTGGGAGTCACATTTACAATTGGAAGTTGCTTTGATTTGTTTATCTCTTGTCTTTGTTTTTATTCTTATTCTTAAAACAAACTCACCAACTTCACTCAATGTGTGAAATGTAGAAAAAATAAACATGGCTAATGCGATAGATACATCAATATATCTATATTATATAATTTATATTTGCAATAAATTAAATTCATTGAAATATTAATATATACTATAATTTATAATATAATTAAATACATCAATATTTCAATAAATCTAAAAATAATTATATTCAGTATTAAAGAAATATACTCTTGTTATCCTAAAATATAAGTAAAAATAAATTAATAAAAATTAATATATTTAATCTAAATTTTATACTATTAAATACATTAATTTTTATTAATTAATTTTTCATTCCATCTGGGAGGAAGTATCAACGGATTCAGATTCCCTCCCGTGGATTATCCATTAGAAGAAGTACAGTTCAATCCTGACCATCCATTTTAATGAAAATAAAATAAAAATTGCAAAAGTAATAAAATCAATAGATTACATTACATGAAGTAATTTACTGCAGATGATCCTTTTTAGGCATGGCAACGGGGCGGGGCGGAGACGAGTTTTGCTCTCCCCAAACTCATCTCAATTTCGAGCGGGGATAAAAAGTATAACCTCAAACCCAAACCCAACGGGTATCAGGTATCCCCGTTACGTATTTTCTTACATGAATTTGGATTACATTTTAGTATTTTTTATTAAATAAACGAAGTTAAAAGCCCAAATTTTTTTTGTTTCAACGATATTTTTTTAAATAAAGAAAAGAAATAGAGAAAATAGTTTGTTTAATACTCAAATTAAAGATAAAAAATAAATATATAAATGTAAATTAAGAAATTGTTTAAGAATTTCTAATTTAAAAGAGATAAAATCTAATTTTAATGTATGCGGGGCGGGTTCGGGGTGGGTATCAATGTCCCCATTACCCGCCCCAACCCCATCTTTTGAAATCGGAGAAAACTCAAACCCGAACCCAAACCCAATCAACTCGGATTTTCCTCATCAAAACGGGTTTAGTTTGAGCGGATACCCACGGATATGAGTTTTATTGTCATGTCTAATCCTTTTTCAATTATCAACTAAGCTACAACATCAAATCATCAATCAACTACTTGGATTGTAATTGTTGACGGCTGCACATTGCAGCTAATCAGCTAGTATGTGCAATAAACGACATTGGCTATTTCATTTTGGAACAATTACTACTGCATTAGACAAAGGAGACACGTAAGCATAAAATAGAGTAATGGTAATCTTACACGTGTCCAGTGAAATGTGACCACAACGATCGTCATAAAAGTTGTCACGGAGGTTGATGTTAATGCAGTCAACGCTCAAGCTCCTTTAGGCTTTGTTTGGATCACAAAAGAAAGTGAGAGGAAAGAAAGTAAGAGGAAAGATTGTTAAAGGAAAGAAAGTAAAGGTAAAGTGTGTAGAAAGTGAGATGATTATTTGATTGTTTGGTTGAAGTGAAAGTGAAAGGAAAGAAAGATGTATATTTTATTAAGTGACGAAAATACCCCTCTTTAAAATTATAAATTATTTTAACATTAAAAGAAAAAACATTTTTTTCTGCCTAAAAATAAAAGAAAATGTTTTTATTAAACTGTAATATATATAAAAAAGTATGATATTATTTACTTTTGGTATTGACGGAAATAACAAAAACATGGTTGTTACTTAAAAATAAACAGGCCTCAACGTTAGAAGTGAATGGATTATTACTACTATGCATTATGCAATACAAGTGAAATTATTGAACCAGTGGTGAGAAATAAATTCATGGATTATCCAAAAAGTAAATAAATAAATAAATTCATGGATGCAAAAATAATATAGTCATTCACTTTAGTGGTTTTTTTGTCTTTTCACAAAAAAATACATGTCCCTTCTACTTTCCGTCCATATTTGGGAGGAAACAATATTTATGTGGGACCCAGCTCCATCTTTCCTTCCTTTGCTTTTTGTGGTTGTCCCAAACGATGGAAAGTTAATCATTCCACCATCTTTCCCTCCATCACAATCTTTCCTTCTTCTTTCTCTTGAAACAAACATAGTGTTTATTTACCTCGCGTTAAATTTTGAATTGTGAAATCCCCTTTTCTTGAAAAATAAAAGAGAGAAGTTCTTTGATTAGTCAAGCAACTCATTAAAATACAAATTTGTTTTATATTGAAAATACAAATTTTGATCTTTAAATTTAAATCGTCCGATTTTGATCGAACAATTTTGATATCACTGGCTACTTGTTGATGCAGTAATCAGGTGTTGATTCTAATTGTATTCAATCCATGTCCTTTTAAATAATCATGCAGTTTTACATTGTAGTCAATCTTATTCCTTGATTTGATATTAGATAGTTCTAATTACAGACTCAATTTTGCAAGTAAAAGTTTATAAAAAATAAATTACAAGTAACAATTTCAAGTGGGAATTTAAAATTAGACGGTCTAGATATGTTAGAACATCTTGTTTGTAACAGTTGCAAATAATGTTCTATATGTTTATATCTAAATTTTATATGTTTATATCTAAATTTTAATCCATCCTCTCCATATATATATATATATATATATATATATATTGATAATTCGCTAAATTTTTCTCCACATATAATCCCTATCATTAAACCTATTATCTACCTTTTTTTTTTAATGATTTTAACTCTCATGTTCTCTTTGTGCAAAAGGACAACATATTTGATAGATTCAAATTCATGGCATAGGGACTTAATGCAGTTTCATGCTTTAGCCACTCTAAAACGCTGATTTCATGCTTTCATGCTTTAGCCATGTGTCCACTCTGCAAAATACGCACAACTCATAATCATAAACACAATTGTGATACTAATTGATTGAAACTTTTTAATAAATTGAAACAGCTGGAGGAAAACTTTCATTACATTGTAATACATTTTTTTTATTACCCTGTAATGTTAAAATTTCGTCATTTTAGCTCATCATTAAATATGAGAACTTAAGCTAACACTACAAGGGCAAAGTAGCAAAATCTTAAACCATTATATTCAATAAAGGACTAAAAGAATAAAATTTAAACATTATAAGAGATAAATTGAAACTCACACTAACACTGCATAAGAGTTAACACTATTTAACTCTTAATTATATAGATGCAATTAATTAGGGATGGTCACAAAGTATGGTTAACCCTAACTACACCCATAACCAACTCATTTCCAAATTTTAAAGGCCTAAATCATTTCATAAAGGCTGTAAATTTAAAAATTGGTTATCATATGGCAATCAATTCATCCATTTCTCCTGCAGTCAAAAAGTTCGGTTCACAATATCGCTGAATCAACATATAATATTCTTTTTTCTTGTTCTTAGCCATATTCACTTCTTCGTCTTTTCATAGTTTCGATAAACTCATTCTTGTTGATGATGTACATATTATTACATCCAATAATGTGTTGCCACATCATTTAATGAATGTGACATGTCATATGTTTTAAAACGCACTATATAATCTATCAATATATTAATGGATGCATGTGTAAAATAACTTTATACTGACCGTATATATAAATTAAATTAAATTATATATATATATATATATATATATATATATATATATATATATATATATATATATATATTAATGGGTGTGCTAATTAGTGTGGCCTGGACATAGAAAACTAAAATAGATAAATTTTGTATTGAACAAAATATTTTCTAAATTTTAAAAAGACAAATTTGTAAAATTATTTTACTATATTATGTTCTGAACACTTGTACCAAAAAAATAAAACTAGAGGAACACTAGTGACTGGTCAACATTTTTCTAATTTATTAAATGTAGTAAAATCCACCAAAAATGAATTGAAAGTCCATTTTCTACTGTTACTAAACATGACTTGGGTTGGTGACATGTTTGTTGGCTAAATCTGAGATTATGAATCGTTTCTCTCTCATCTATCTATAATATTATTGTATTCTGTCTATTTTCTATGTCAAAATTTTGACTTATATTTTCAGAAGATTTTTTATAATATAATCCACATATGTATGTAAAAATCAAACAAAAATATACGAACAGCATAGATTAAAATTGTCTGGATGATTATAAAAAATAATTGTTTACATAATATTTTGTCGTGACAAAATACGAAAACACAACATAAATACTATGGTGAAAGTTAACATTAACAACTCGGTGCTATAAGATAATTAGAAGCGTAACGCTGCAATAATTTTTTTGTAATAGATTATAATAGAAAACGTAACAGTGCAATAAGTTAGAAATTTAAAATACATATTTGGTACATAAAAATCTTAAAGACATAACTATTATCTAAAAAATTTAAAGGACCTAACTCTTACAAATGTGAAACTTAAAGAACTCTCGAATGCATTTGTCCTATTAAATACAAGCACATCTTTCAACTCAATTTCAAACTTTAATTTATGATATTGTCATGTTGCGAGAGTCTAACACCATTTTCCATGGGACTAAGTCTCAATGAATTGAATATACGTTACAATTTATAAAAGAAGATCAATTTAAAAGTGTTTGAATCAGATGTTTCGAGTCTCTTCTAAAATTTGCTCCTCTCAAGTGATTACTCTATGATATTGCCAAAAAAAAAAAAACTATGATATTGTCATGTTGTGAGAGTCTAATACATTCTTTCTTCGAACTAAGTCTTAATGAATTGAATATATGTTTTTTATCCCAAATAATTTTATTTTGCAAATCAATAATTTAAAAACTCAAATAAAATAATCATTCATACGTTACAATTTACAAAAAAAAGATCAATTTAAAAGTGTTTGACCGAGATGTTTCGAGTCTCTGCTGAAATTTACTTCTACCAAAATAGTTCACATCCTCTCAAGTGACTAATCTAAAAAATTATTATATTGTGAGAAGAATAAACTAGGTCTTCTTCTTCCGTTAAACTAGGTCTCAATGAATTGAATACACGTTTTTTTTATCCCAACTAATTTTACTTTACAAATAAATAATTGAATTTTTTTAATAAAATAATCATTTACACGTTACAATTTACAAAAGAAGAATAATCTAGAAATATTTGACCAGAGATGTTTCGAGTCTCTTCTAAAATTTATTTATATCAAAATAATTCACATCCTCTCAAGTCATTAATCTCTACAGTTGTAAACACAAAAATCAAAATCATCTCACATTAAATTGCCATAAATATTACTCCCTCGATATTTTTTATAAAAAACAATTAACTTTTTAGATTCATGATGTATTTGGTCTATATTATAACTTAAATACATTCATTATTGAATGAATCTAAAAAGTCAATAATCTCTTATATATAAAAAGAACCGAATGGAGTAATATTTTTGACCGGAAATAATATTATTTTTTAGACCATAAATTTTGTTTTTGCTTTGACAAAGGTAATAACAATATTATTATATTGATTAAATTATCATAAATATAAAAAAAATACTAATTTTTAGACAATCATAAAAAATAAAAAATTTTCCTTGTTACAAAGATAATAACAATATTATTATATTGATTAAGTTATCATAAACATTGGGGCTTTGCCCCTCTATTGTACCCAAAAAAAAATCATAAACATTAATAAAAATTTAAAAAAAAAAAAATCATTTTAAAACCATCATAGAAATAATAAATTTTCTTTTGACAATGGTAATAACAATATAATTTTTAAAAAAGGTAATAACAATATTATTATATTGATTAAATTATCCTAAACATTAAAAAAAATTCAAAAAAAAATTAATTAATTTTTTGACCATCATAAAAAATAATAAATGTGCCTTTGACAAAAGTAATAAAAATTTATTATATTCACTTTTTTGACTAAATATATTAATTATTCAGATTGTAATTTTTGTATATAAATATCCTTTGTCCAAAAAAAAAAAAATCACCAGTGTCTTAGATTCAATCAAAAAATGATAATGGTCAATGGATAGAAGATGTTGACCAGCTTCAAAAATTAGCAACTGATTTTTATAGGAATTTATTCTCTAATGATCAATTATGTCGTGAATGGCACCAAACTGTCATCTCCTATCCCGCGCTAACTCTGAGTATGAAGGATAAGCTTAATGCTCCTCTTGTTGATGAGGAAATCAAACAAGCTGTTTTTCAAATGCACCCGTGGAAAGCTCCAGGACCAGACGGTTTCCCGGCAGGTTTTTACCAAAAATCTTGGGACATAGTGGGGAATTCTGTGTGCAATTTTGCTAAGAATGTTTGGCATAACCCCAGTTCTATTGCAGATGTGAATCAAACTGATATTTGTTTGATCCCTAAAGTTAACCAACCAGAGTACGTGCGTCAATTCAGGCCAATTTCGCTTTGTAACACCAACTACAAAATTGTTAGCAAAGTGATCGTTGAGAGATTGAAAGAGTGCATTGCCCATTTGGTTTCACCGTTTCAAACTGGTTTTGTACCAGGGAGAAACATTCATGAAAATATTGTGGTGGCAAAAGAAATGGCTCATTCCATGCATCATATGAAGGGAAGGAAAGGAGCTTTTGCTATTAAGGTGGATCTGGCCAAAGCTTATGATAAGATAAGTTGGGAATTTATTTGGAGAATTTTAACTGAAATAAACTTACCAACTACCATTGTGAATATTATTATGCATGGTGTTACTAGTGTTACTACTAATGTGAAATGGAATGGCACCCGGTCGGACTTTTTCAAACCCCAAAGAGGAATAAGGCAAGGGGACCCTCTTTCCCCTTATTTGTTTGTCTTATGCATGGACAAATTATCCCATCTTATTCTTCATGCTGTGGATATCGGTAATTGGATTGGAATCAAAGCAGGAAGAGACGGGCCAATGGTTTCTCATCTTATGTTTGCGGATGATCTTCTTTTGTTTGGGGAAGCAAGTGAAAAACAAATGAGGTGTGTGTCAGAAATATTGCAGCATTTCTGCAACATGTCTGGGCAGGAGGTTAGTCATGAAAAAACCAGCATTCTTTTTTCTAGGAATGTGGAAAGAGGTTTGAAAAACAAGTTGATAAACATGTCTGGCTTTAAGGAAACCAATGATTTCGGCAAATATTTAGGGGTGCCTTTGAATGGAAGAGCTCCTAAAAGGACTGACTTTCAATATATTATCGATCAAGTCAGCTCCAAACTAGCTGCGTGGAAATCAAATCACTTGTCTTTTGCGGGGAGAGTAACATTGGCGAAAAGTGTTATCGAGGCTGTCCCTATTTATCCTATGATGTCAACTAATATTCCAAAGGGTTGTCTTGATGAAATTCACAAAATGCAGAGACAATTCATTTGGGGCGATACGGAAGCAAAAAGACGATATCATGCTGTTGGTTGGGACAATATTTCAGTCCCCAAATGGATGGGTGGATTAGGATTGAGGAAATTGGATGTCATGAATCGAGCTTGTCTCATGAAGCTTGGCTGGAAATTTCAAAATGATAGTAATGCTTACTGGTGCAAAGTTTTGCATGGAAAATATGATGATGGCACAAACACTGGTATTGTTACGATAAAATCAGTGAGTTCCAATCTTTGGAAGCATTTGCATGACAACATACAAATGATAAATAGACTCAGCAATTGGAGTGTTGGTAATGGAAAGGAAATTGATGCTTGGGTTGAAGCTTGGATTGATGATGGATTTTGTGTACATGATCATATTAATGTTCCTCAACACCTTTTGAATTTGAAAGTTAGTGATCTGGTGGATAGTGAGGGCAATTGGAATTGGAGTTTATTTCAAAACTGGATGCCTAAAGACTTGATGGACAAAATTGCAGCAATCCTCCCCCCTAGTGAAGAACATGGAAGGGACGAAAGGTATATGGTTGGGAACAATAATAAGGATTTTTCAATAGCTACAATGTACAACAAGCTATGTGATTTTCGTGATAAAGATTCTTCTTCGCTTTGGAGTAAAATCTGGAATTTACATGTACCGGAGAGGGTCCGTTCGTTTATGTGGCTGGCGAAGCACGATAGATTGTTAACCAATCTTCTTAGACGGAAAATGGGAATTAGTCATGAGATGTGCAATTTTTGTGGTGACAGGGAGGAAGATACACTTCATGTACTGAGAGATTGTCCTCTTGCTTTGGTAATTTGGAATCATGTGGTTCCTGCTAATGACAAAGGTAATTTCTTCATGTGTGATTTAGAGAATTGGATGGGTTTTAACTTGAATAATCATGTCACTTGGAGCTGTAATATTGCGTGGGGTGATTATTGGGCTACTGCTTGCCATTTACTTTGGTCTTGGAGGAATAAAGAAAATCATGAGGATGGCTTTATAAGACCTTGCAACCCGGCGCGATATATTATGCAAAGAGCTACTGATTATGATTTAGCTACCAAGAATGATAAAGTTGTTACAGGAAGAGAAAAAGTGGTTTCTCATATTAGATGGAGGCCTCCTAAAATCTCTTTTGTCAAGCTTAATACTGACGGGGCTTACAAGAAAGACCAAATAGCTGGCTGTGGTGGGATTATCCGTGGAAACCAAGGAGAATGGTTAGGGGGTTACGCAAAGTGTGTAGGATTGTGTTCGGCGTTTGTGGCGGAGCTTTGGGGCGTGCTAGAGGGGCTGCGTTGTGTCCGTAGGCTGGGGTTTATGAATGTTGAATTAAACATTGATTCTGTTGCGGTGGTGCAAGTTCTGAAAGAGAGACGGTTTAATAGCTCGTTGGGCAGTGCGTTGATTAAGCAAATTTGGAAGTTGCTGGACATGGATTGGAATATTGAGGTTTTTCATACGTACAGGGAAGCTAACAAATGTGCGGATGCTCTAGCTAATTTAGGGTGCACACTTGGTTATGATCTTGTGTTCTTTGATGATTGTCCTCTAACCATTAGAGAGACCTTCGCTAACGATAATATGGGGATCTCCACCCCTAGGTTGATTTGCTTGTAATCTTCTCTTTTTTGGGCTCTTTAGCCCTCATTTTCATCAAAAAAAAAAAAAAAAAATTTTCTTTGTAGTAAAATAAGAAGAAGAAGAAAATTTTCTTCTATGATGAAAATTTTCTCTGTGTTGTTGTGAGAAAATCGAAGCTCCGAAAATTTTCGTTGTAGATTCTGATCGTAGCAACGAATTCATCGCCACTTCAATCGGTGTCGCTTTGATTCTTCACTGAGTAACTGTCACTGACTTAGTCAGATTCATTTCAAGTAAGCTCAAATTCAAACCCTAGCTTCATTTTATTTTCTTCAATTCAATTTGATTTAATTTCATTTGATTCAATTATTTGATTCATTTTGTCATCTAAATCTGTGAATTGTTTTGGTTTTGCTTCAATTATTAGCTGAATAATGATATTTCTTTTTTATCTTATCTTATGATTACTTTTTCAATTTTTTTTGTTTTTGTATTTGTTTTGATAATGATGAGTGTTACTGTTCATGATTTTATGAATTTGATAATATTTTATGGATTTTGTTGATCAAATTTGTGTGAAATGATTTTCAGTTTGAAGTTTGTAATTTTGGTTGAGTTTTTTTTTTTTTTAATAATATTTTTTTTTAATTTATGATGATGAAGCTAATAGATATTGTTGTTGAAACTCTGATAAACATGGATTTTTTTTTTGTAAGATGCAAAGATTAGAGGTTCATTGATATGATTGATCAATTTGGTTTGTGTATAATCTGTAATTGGATTTTGTATTCAAAATGATGCATTGGGCATTGATTATCCATGCATGCTGGTGTTTATTGGAAGGAAAAATATTGCATGGAAAATATGAGATGATTTATGTGGTTAGATTTAGTCTGATTTATGTGGTAGTGTTTGTTATTTTAATTAAATGATGAAAGATTTTGAATTTCTGAATTTCATTTGTAACCATGACTTTTTGAGATGAAGGTGCAGTTATGATGTGTTATTAGAAATCTATGTGGTTTATGAGAATCTAAAAGAATTGTCTTTGAATGCTTGAGTGATATACATGCTGAAATTGCAATGCTGTTTATGCCGGAAGAAGAGTGTACCTTATACCTTGAAAGGATTTGATCCTGAGGTGGAAGTGGGGGCATATGTTGTACAATTTGATATGCTTGTAGTAAATCATTTGCAGCACTTGAGAATGTCCTAGAAATCTGTACCTTATATTTGAATCATGGTTCTAAATTGCGGTTGATGTCATGTTTGCAGTTACACTGCAAACCTTGATATTACAGAAAAATGCAGACAAATGAGGTTGTAATTGCTGTTGCAATACAACTAGATCTCTCAAACCTTTATGTTGAGCTGCAATTGCAGTGACCGCAATTTAGAACTATGATCTGGATTGCACATGTTTCATTAGGAAAGGCTTTATGATAAGCCAGCATTGTTGATTTGAATTGCAAATGACATATCGATTGATTAAACTAATGCATTTATGTGCTTGCAAAGTGTGGTGGAGAATAAATGGATTATATAATGTATTTTACTTGCTCAATCATGAGAAATTGTCTAGACTAGGAGCTCTTAAGTATAAGGATTTTATTTTTTGAATAGAAATAAGAACTTACTAAGTCATGGTGAAAAAGACTCATTGAAACTAGTGGATAGGGGATCCTTCATAACATAACTAGAAAAAATCGTAGACCAACAAAGGAAAAATGTAAACATCAATGCAGCCCAATTGTCCAATCCCTTGGCAGATCTATTACGGATATCTCTTGAAAGGGATATGTACTTTTCACCTAATAGAAGCCAAATGCTTAGTCACATCCCAAATTAACTGTTTGACCATATAATCAACGTTAAAATTTGAGTTACTCCAACCTAAGGCACCAAATGGTAGCATAGATTTCTTGTTGCCCAAAATTTCAACCCATCCCAAGGCCTTGTGTAGAAAGTTTTTGGAGGAGAGGAGTTTAGTATAAAATCCTTATAAAGAGTTAACAGCTGTTATTTGTGGGACTTGACAATACTGCTTAACTTAAAGTTGGAGATATAGACTACTTACTTGTTTTTGTGCACATTTTCCATATGTGCACATCTGTGTGTGTCTATCTTTATGTAAATTATAGGCATGCAATGGGTATTTTTCTGTGCTATTATTGCATTTAACTTGTCTCCTATTTCTGTTTTGTGATATTCTTAAATTGGTTGTGACAATTGTTTAATTTTCTTGAGTTACTAATGAGTGTCTTTTATCACCTTTGCTGCAGATATTGGAGATTGATATGTCCTCTGATTCTTATCTCATGTTATTTTAGTTGTGTAGCATGTAGTAGTGCCTGTTTGATGTGCCCCACCAAGCTGGCTTAGGCGTAATTAAAATTCAAGTTTGACAATTTATATTTATTGAAAGAGAGCATTTGTAAATTATATTTTCATTGGAGGTTTTTTGAAACAATATTATCACTAGAGTTGAAGGGAGAAGTCTTGTTGGGAAAACTAAAATAAAAAAACATCTGAATAAAGTTGTTGGATGCACTTTCAAGTGGGATTTGAAGAAAGGGGATTGCCACCAATCGGAAAGAATTATTACATTGAGCTCACATTTTCAGTAAATGATCTATTGCTTTTTTCAGTACAATATTTAATTATAAAGAATTTGATATAATGCTATAAGGAAAAAATGGAGCGTATTTCGGAAAAACGATTTCCTCTCAGTGCAAAAGATTACAAGTTATATGAAGAGGTTGGGGAAGGTGTTAGTGCCTCGGTATACCGGGCTCTCTGCATTCCACTCAATGAGATTGTTGCCATCAAAGTTCTTGATCTCGAGAAATGCAATAACGATCTGGTATGTATGTGTAGCATGTTTATCGTTTTCAGTTTCTTCTGCATGTGCTGTATTTTATTGCATGTTTGGTTACTATTGGTCGAGTGATCCAACACTTTCGATTTCTAAAGGTGTGAAAATTATTGTGCTTGTTTGAGTTTGCCGAGCTGCTCCGTAATGGGGCTGATTTTATGTGAGACTCTGTTTTAATCCAATCACCCTTATTTAACCTAGCCTTGTATATAGCATCATCATGTTGTTTTCATATTGTACTTCACTAGTCTTTTCACTTAACTTGTCTTGCTACTTGTTTGGAGTGAATGGCTTAGGAACCTATAAAGGGACAGTTGCTGTCATTATTACACTATTTGATGCTAAATCATTGTCCTATAACTAATTGTGCCAACATATGTGCACATGTTTATTCCATTACGTTACATTCATAACGATATGTGCACAAATATATGCAGGATGGAATTCGGAGAGAGGTACAGACCATGAGCTTGATTGATCATCCAAATCTTTTACGGGCACATTGCTCTTTTACCGCTGGACACAGTCTTTGGGTTGTGATGCCATACATGTCCGGGGGCTCTTGCCTTCATATAATGAAATCTTCCTTTACTGAGGGTTTTGATGAACCTGTTATTGCAACTGTATTGCGCGAGGTTCTCAAAGCTCTTGTTTATCTCCATGCCCATGGGCACATACATAGAGATGTTAAGGTATTGCACCGCATCTCTTCTTACACGGGTTCTCTTCTTTTCAAAAGACATGTATATTGAGAATTTGTCAGTTAGAAATGTTAATATAAACTAAGTGGAATAGTGAGATTGAATTATTTTAAAAGAACTTAGTTTTCTGCTATTGTGCTGCTTGTAAAGCTGTATCTGAAACCCAGTAATTAATTTCTTTTTTATTTCCATGAATTTTTATCTACCTATCTCCACATGTTTGTAATTTTTTGTCCTCTTTTAAACATTCTTAAATATGCAGGCTGGGAATATTTTGCTTGATTCTAATGGTGACGTCAAAATGGCTGACTTTGGAGTGTCTGCGTGTATGTTTGATACTGGAGACAGGCAACGTTCAAGAAATACTTTTGTTGGAACACCTTGCTGGTACCATTTATTGATTATCCTCTATTGTAGTTTTTCATGTGAAACATGTCTACCATTCATATGAATAAGACTGTTTAAGCTATACATTATGCTAATTTTGCACAGGATGGCTCCTGAAGTTATGCAGCAATTGCATGGATATGATTTTAAGTAAGTGCTTTTTATTCTCTCCTTCCACCCACTGATTACTTTTTTTCCTTTCAAAAGGACCTTGCTCCGTGATATCTTAGTCTTTGTTGAGTTTTTGTATTTTCATTTTCTCTATAAACAGAGCAGATATATGGTCATTTGGTATAACAGCACTTGAACTTGCTCATGGTCATGCCCCGTTTTCCAAGTATCCGCCGATGAAAGTAATTTACTTGTCTCGTGTCTTCTAAATTTATCTGCATGTGCCTACTGATAGCACTGCAAGCTAAGAGTTGATTTCTTTCCCTTATTTTCTGGATGTAGGTTTTGCTTATGACTTTGCAGAATGCTCCTCCAGGTCTTGATTATGAAAGAGACAAGAGATTTTCAAAGGTTTGTGGTGTTCTCTAAAAACTTTGTAGCACCTGTTACTTAGAAAGGTTATTTTATTATAAATTGTTCTTCCTTCCCAGTCTTTCAAAGAGTTAGTTGCCACCTGCTTAGTCAAAGACCCAAAGAAGCGTCCAAGTTCAGAAAAGCTTTTAAAGCACCACTTCTTTAAACATGCACGTCCCACCGAATATCTAAGTCGCACCATTCTCGATGGCCTTGCTCCATTAGGAGATCGTTTTAGAACGCTAAAGGTTTGCTGTTTATTCTAAATTCTTCTGTTCTGTGTAAAATTGTTTGGGTATTAATATCGTTCCTCTGACTTGTTTGTGTGTTCTAGGCTAAAGAGGCAGATTTATTGATGCAGAACAAGGCTCTTTATGAGGATATGGAGCAATTATCTCAGGTATGTTGGTTATTAATCCCCTGTGGTTTGTGCTTGCTTCTTGCATAGTCTATGGACGTGGTGGTTTTTATGAGTGCGGTCTTGAATGCATGTCATTTGCCTTATTTCCCTTTCCGTGTTGTATCTAATTTAATTTTGTAATTTTCAGTTAGACCTTAGGGATTTAAAAATATACTATATTTGACGATGCAACTATTTCAAATGCAGAAAGAATATATTCGAGGAATTAGTGCCTGGAATTTTAACTTGGAAGATTTAAAAAGTCAAGCCGCTCTTGTAAGTATTTTCACCTTCCTATTTTGTGTGATCTATTTAATATCTATTTGAACTAGACGGGGAAGTTAGTCATTACTGGGAAAGATTATCTTTTTCATTGGAAGCATTTTTGTGTTGGCAACAGATTCAAGATGCAGACATGTCAAATGCAGAAGAGCCAGATACAGATAAGAAGAAAAAAGACATATCAAATGACTTAAAGGTTCCAGCAGAGGAGCCATCTGCTTCTAATCATTCAGATGGTAGATCCACACAGGACAAGGAGGTACTGTTGTTGTCTTATATGATCTTATCATTTGCCTCTGGTTCTTTTTGAACTCTAAACCTTTTTTAAAATATAACTTGATGTGTCTTGATATATAGTATTTACATTACATCTTATTTCAGGATGGATTCAATAATCTTCAGGATTTGGAAAGTTCACTTGCTTCATTTCCTATTAAACCTCTTCAAGCACTCAAGTATGCTCATCTTAATACCCCCCCCTAATTTCGTACTCTTATTTAGTGCTATATTTTCAAGTGTTGGTACTATGTTTGATTGTGACTACTTAAAGACTGGGTTTTTATTTTACTTAATGCTCATCTTAATACACCCCCCCTACCATTTGATCTATATAAATCTCTTTTATAGTTAATGCATTGTTATTTCAGACCCTTTTCTTCATTCATTTCTCAAAACATAATATGCTATACAGTAATTTTTCTTATATGATAAATAATTAAAAGATAAATGCGGATGTAGCAAATGCTAAACATTTAAACTGTCACTAGATTTTGTTTTGGGCAACATATTTTAATTCCTGTATTTTCAAGACTTGTGTAATAACTTTGCAATTAAGTTTCAACGAGAAAATATTGTTTCTGATATGCAATTTATGCAGAGGTTGTTTTGATGTCGGCGATGATGATGTCAATAATACTAGTCCAACAGATTTGGATCATAGTTATGGAAGAATTGATAATGAAAGTTCTGGGCCAAGTAATTTGTCGCCTCAAAATGCTTTAACTCAGCCTAAGAAGTTTTTGAGTGGCTCTATACAGCCTGATAATGCTGCCAAGAAGGCTGCCGATGGGGACAGGTAAGTTTTTCCTTTTACAGTTTTTTTTGTAGTTTCATCTATTTTTCTTTACTTTTATTTTGAACGTGTTACTAGAACTTCTATTTGAACAATTCCACGCAAATTAATTATTTTTTTACTACCATATGAATTTTTTTGAGCTTGTTGCTAGAACTTCTATACATATACCTTCCTATTTGGAATTTGGAAATGTTACTAGAACTTGCAAATGCTTAAGATTTTCAACCATGCATGGGGTGCAGTGTCTTTGTCACATTATTTTTGTTGTTTGTTCTGTTTGTCACTCTTTTTTGGAAATTTTATTAACATATCGCGTAATTCAATTATTTCCTTCTAAAGTGAAACATGATTATTGAGATTTTCGGAAATTTGGTATCTGTTTCTAGATTTATTTTGGAAATAATCTCGGGCTGTGAGAATGGGTGTGTATATATATATATATATTTAATTTAGTACATATTTTCGTTTCTTTACTACTGCTGCATATTCAACTGAGTTACAATATTAGTGTGTATTTATGTATTTTGTGTATCTTGAAAGGGATTATCTACAAACAAAATATCCTTCTGAGCGGAATCACAGTGGTCCATTGCTATATCGGCAAAGGAGAGATGTCAACAACTTTCCATCGGGTACATATATTTTTATGCAAATGTGATTGGTGATATGATAATCTTTTTGATTCTTTCCTCTTATCAGCTAGATTTGTTGTTTTTTATCTGAAAATAATTAGATTGGGAAATGGCTCTTACATAGTTTTTTCAATGCCGCTTCCATATGCAGTTGATGACACATCAGAAGGAGCAATTGTCCAGCGTAGGGGGAGGTTTAAGGTCACATCAGCAGATCCCAGTTCAATGGTATGTATTTCATGGAAGATATATATATATATATATATATTTTCCATCCCAGCGTAGGGGGAGGTTTAAGGTCACATCAGCTTTATTTGCATGCTGAATCATCAAAGCATGTGGTCATTTATCTTTTAATCCTGGTTTTTCCCATTAATATCTAAGTTAAAGCTTGCAAGTCTTATTATATGCAATATTATACTATCTATTAATATTTGTATCACTTCCTCTTTCGTTCTATTGAGACTAAAAAAAATTATGGTTGGATTTAGACGTGCTACAATGTCTGACTTCATTAACATTGAGAATGGAACTTAAGTGCTTTATGTTTTAGGCAACGACTTTGTAAATTGTAATCATTGCCTTTTTTTTACTTATTCAGGGTCTTTCAAACAACACTTCTGGCCCAGTTGCTGGAAGTCCTCCTCCTAGTAGTCCCCCAATTCAGAACTCAATGGCCACTTCTATTCTACCATCACTGCAGTGTATCTTACAACAGAACGGCTTGCAGAGGGTATGCTTTTGTTTGTATTTTTTAGATCTTTGTCAAATGACTAATCAAAGGCATAAATTCATTTTTCCCTTGGGTTTTTGACAGGAAGAAATTATTAAATTGATAAAGTATGCAGAGCAATCTTATGGTATTTCCTCTTGTCTTTATGTGTGTGAATTTGTGTGTTTGTCGGTGTATATATTTGTGTACTGAACCGGAAAATGTTGTTTACATTATTTGAATAATTTCACTTGTTGCAGGTAAGAGTATAGAATCAATAGAGGCAGGAGCAGCTGATGTTCTGCAGGTAAATTACTTCCCATTTTACATTATCAGCATTTAAGAACCTTTTAACGTTACATGATGTTCAAAAATAGAATGTTTCTTCAGTCATACTTTTTCTTCAATGTTGATATCGTTATAACAAGCATTTAAGCACACCAGCCAATATCTAGTTATTGTCCTTGGTTTGGATTCAATTTCCAGAAACACTGTCATTTTGCACAGACATTATTGAAGTGGTACCAACTTTATTGAAGTGTAAATTTAAATGGTTTGTTTTTTGACATGATTTATGGCTGGATGTTATGAAGTTGTTTGAGGCATACAGTGGACCCCACCACCGAGTCATAAAAGGATTTTGTTTTTAGTTATAAAGTATCCATGCTTAGCAGTAAAATCCTTGCAATTGTCGCACAAGGCTAAAAGGGATAAATTATTTTGAAGAAATTTGATATTTTGAATTTAGGAACAATGTCTAGCATAATTTGGGGTGTGAAATTAAAAATTAAGTTGAAGCTTCATGACAAAAAGAGTTATTAGTCTTTTTTAGTTTTATCATTTGTCAAGGAGCTTGTTATTATATTTGTTGTTTTGTTGAATTGCCTCATATTAATTAGTGCAACTTTCAGGCACCACCTGCGACACCTAGAGAGAAAGAGCTGCATTTGCAGGTGATTCAACTCCAACAGAGGTATATGCATGTAACTGAATTTCTGATGTTTTTGTATATTCACATTCCACATACATCTCATTTTAAACTCTTCTGTCAGCATTGGAGGCCTTGTTGAGGAACTGCAGAGACAAAAGATGAAAAATCTTCAGGTGTGTTAATCTTGGCCCGACATGCTTACCCATTTATCCTTATGGCCTTGTAGGGTTTTCATATTATTGTACTCTTATTTCTATCATGTACAAAGGAAGATGATTTTTTTTGGAACTTATTCTTCTTTTATGGTTACTATAATCTATGTATGCTTTGTTCTTACTCTTAACTTTTTTTCAATAGATTCATTTACTCATTGCCTACGTGACATAGACTCTAGATTTACTACTAAATGTTGCATGCCGTGTTTCATGAAAAGTGATTTTTGTCAATCTATTTGCTTGTCTTCATTAAAATTACACATGTAGTACTAGCAGCTGTAAGATTCTTTATATTATGTCATCAAAGTTAGAATAGTTACTTGATAATAATATTTGGATTTTTATTTAAGTCATCATTTAGGGTATTATCTTACTTTCTGTTTGGTTTGCAGTTAGAGAGACAGTTGAGCAGTATGGTCATCAAAACTGAAAAGTGAAGAACAAGATGAGCATTATCATGATTTGATTAATCTTGGACAACATGACATTCAGTGATGGATTCTACATACTTGAGGGATATCTTATTACCATATGTGAACTTCTGTTTGCGGCTGGCACCAATTTTTGAGATGCTCCCCTTGAGTCATATGTAAAATATAATTTATTTGACAAGATTATCGGATCATGTAATTATGACTCTTTCTCCCCCCTCCCCCTCTTTCTCTCTCCTCTATTTCTCTCTTCCAAAATAATAATGACTCCTGAGAATTCTGGTTATGCACATAGTAAGCTTTTTAGCTCTTGAATGCAATTCTTTGCCGTTTGTGTTTTAATTATTTCATATCGTTGGATTGTATTTCGTCATGTCAACTGCCGTTGAATCGCTTATGCATGTAAAAAGACACACCAAAGAGGTTATCCTGTTGAACTGCTATTTGTATGTGCAGTTTAATTGTATGGTTATCCATCTAAGCAATTAAGTTACAGAATAGTTGAGCTTGTTTGTCTTTACTATTTTATTAAGGAAGAAAAAAATGTTGAATATAAGAGTTTTTAAAAAATAAGCTAAAGGTGTTTGGTAATTTTTTTTTTTTTTTTTTTTTTTTTAAACTTTAAAAGTCTTTTATCTATGTATTATACTCATAAAAAGAAGTTATAACAACAACTTATCAAAGAAATCTAAAATACTATGTTAAAGAAAATCTACGCATAAAAATAGAAATAGAAACCATGATAAAATATAGACATAAAAAATAGTAACTCAATCTAACATATAACTTATCAAAAATAAAAGGCAAAATACATCTATAGGTCCTTTAAGTTTTACGTTTGTATCAGATAGATCCTTTAAGCTTTTTAAGTATTAGATAAGTCCTTTAAGTTTTTCATGTATCAAATAGGTCCTTTAAATTTTACGTTTGTATCAGATAGGCCTTTTAAGTTTAAAGTTTGTATCAAATAGGTCCTATTTCTTAAGGACATATTTGATACAAACTTAAAACTTAAAGGACCTATCTGATACTTAAAAAACTTAAAGGACCTATCTGATACAAACGTAAAACTTAAATGACCTATCTGATACTTAAAAAACTTAAAGGACCTATTTGATACAAACGTAAAACTTAAAGGACCTATAGATGTATTTTGCCAAAATAAAAAAAGGAAGTTATAACAACAACTTAAAAAAATATAAGAAACCTAATAAAAGAAGTTGTGTGGGGCAAAAAGGAAAAAAATTAGGCAACTTATATAAAAAAAATTTGGACAAAATTTAGTTGCATTTCTTTAGGTATTTTTCATATGCTTCTTAACATAAACTCATATTTTATTGATATAATAACAAACTTTGAAAAAATATCATGAATTTGAGGAATTCATAGTTTTTATGTAAAGAATCATGCAAAAAGTATAATAGATGTAATTTGTTTTAGTTTCATCATGTAATTTGTTTTTGTTTTAACTAAATAAATTTACTAATGCATAGTTTATCAATTATATTAAAACGTACCACGAACCGAAATAGCGTACCAACTATGCATACCCACAACGTACCGAATTCTTGCAAGGTTACGTACCGCGTACCCGAACCCGTACCACGTACCGAAGTGAATTGCGAACCAGGTGACTATGCACATGACAATAGATTTGGAGCATCAATATTAACCTCCTTCAAGTTATAGCAATTTGAAAACTCCAACACTTTAAGTCGAACACTTGAAATATCCTCTCAGGCATTACGCAAGTGTTTAACTTCAAACTCTGAAGAAAATGGAATTTTAAAAACAGTTGAAGAAACCACTTGGCTGTGAAAAAAGTATCCGTTATAAACCACAACCATAACTCTTTCAAATTTCTGCACCTATCAAAATCAATCTTAAATGTTGGTTCGAATTCATTAGGATAATAACATAAAGTCTCAAGACTCGGGGCATCAATATAAACATCTTGTATTCCTCTAGTATCAACTCTCTTGAGCTTTTGTAGACCACGGATGCTAAAAGACTTCATATTCTCCTTTTTGCCAGCTCCAGAGTTTAATATAGAACATAAGCTCAAAGTTATAGATTCAATAAATGGACAAAAAGAAAATAGGTTGTTAATTGCATGTTGGTCTCCCAAAAGTACCTTACGCAATGTCAATACCCTCAATGAGAAAAACTTGATTGAATGATTCATGAATGTTGGATCAATCTTTATATACCGCCCCTGTAACAGCAACGTCGTAATTGATTTGGCTTCAATGGTACTAATTGGAAACACATGGTATTGTACGCCATGTACCAGTACCGTTTGGGAATACTTGATTACTTCAACACCACAATCATAGGTCATTTCATAGGGCATGCCCCACAAATTATAGGGTGGAAAAAGTAATAATCTATTCATTTATTTTTCATATTTTCCAATTAAAGATGCTATCCGAATTATTTGTATTTGTATTTTTTGGAATTTTCTCTCCCCCACCCCCCCCCCCCCCCCCCAAATTCCGAACCAAAAGTTGGGAACGCGTTTTCCGAACTTTTCCCAATGTAGATTCGGCAAAATTTTCGAAAAACGTATTCTGAAATTCATACTCAAGGCAAAAAAAAAACCAGAAAACACTTTTATGTATTTTTCTTTTATAAAATATAAACAGTTGTAGTACAAATTAGACCTACCATAATTATAGAAGAAATTTGAACTTACATAAAAATCTTTAGGCCAAATTCATATGTAGGTTCTTTAAGTTTTTAAAATATATCATCTAGGTCTTTCCGTTAAAAAAAAAAAAAATGACAAGTTTAAAGAAACATTTTTTAGGATTTTTTTTTATGTATCATTTAAATTGTTCCATGCCATTAAATATACGGCCACATCATCTTCTTTTGTAATGGAATACAACAGAAGAACCTAGATAATACAAAAATAACTTAAATGACTTATTTAATACAAATGCAAAGCTTAAAAAAACTAGATAGCCTATTTTTTATATAAGCTTTGGAACAAATACTTGGGAGTTAGAGCAAAATGATAGTACTACCTCTTTTGGTACTGTTCAATATTTTTTAAACTAAAAATAGATGAATCTATTCTTGGGATGTAATATCAAACTTCTAAGTAAGCATCTTTATCTATTGACCACAAAAACTTTAAAAATATAGGCTAAAGATAATTCTTTCATAACGATCCAAAACTAACGATTCTAAAATGGTCTTGAAATCAACATTTTCATCCATCTTCATAGAGCTGCTTGTGACTTTGACATCCTTCAAGTCATACCACCAACACTTATCATAAACACTGCATAAGCATTTAGTATCATAATCACTGCAAAAGCATTCATCCCCTTTTCTTCTCATTAACGTCTTGTAGAAAAACTGTAGTTAAAGACGATTAACAAAATTGAGTTAGAACTTAGAAGCTCCAAATAACATTTATATTGATAAAAGTATGAACATTTTAAGCATAAATAATGTGTTTGACATAAAATGAAAACATGGCAAGACAAGCTTTTTTTTTTCTTTCCTTCTGTCATATAAGCTAGTATAGGACAATCACAAATATGTTATGCAAGAATTTAACAACTCAAAGCACAAATTGAAATTTTAAAAATATGGGAGACAACGACACACCTCAATGAATTCTTTGCGTCTCGAATTGATACTCAAAGAAATAGTTATTGGACAATAGCTTGAAAGCAAGATGTTTGCAAGAGATAAGAACAAACTAGTATTATAAGGAACATTGCCTAAAGCCAAGTGTTTGATTCTTGGTAGAGGGGATGAAACTTGCGAGGCAACTGGTGGATCCCGTTCATCCTACATAATCCACGGCAATATAGACAAAAATAAATAATATGCGAACAAATTATAACCAATATTCAAATAGCTAATTAATACTCACCACATTTGACACAAGGATGAATAGAGTTAGAGATAGTGATGTCAAAACATTGTTAGGTTTGATGTTTTGCACGAGTTCCCTTAAGTTACAAAGATCCTCATATTCAACAGGTATATGAATATTGACTTCTAGTTGACTAGAACTTCTCAAAAAAGACATATTAGGTTCTGAAGCATCGTGACCTTTATATCCACATGACAATAGATTTGGAGCATCAATATTAACCTCCTTCAAGTTATAGCAATTTGATAACTCCAACACTTTAAGTCGAACACTTGAAATATCAATCCTCTCAGGCATTACGCAAGTGTTTAACTTCAAACTCTCGAGAAAAGGGAATTTTAAAAACAGTTCAAGAAACCACTTGGCTGTGAAAAAAGTATCCCTTATAAACCACAAACATAACTCTTTCAAATTTCTGCACCGATCAAAATCAATCTTAAATGTTGGTTCGAATTCATTAGGATAATAACATAAAGTCTCAAGACTCGGGGCATCAATATAAACATCTTGTATTCCTCTAGTATCAACTCTCTTGAGCTTTTGTAGACCACGGATGCTAAAAGACTTCATATTCTCCTTTTTGCCAGCTCCAAAGCTTAACACAGAACATAAGCTCAAAGTTATAGATTCAATCAATGGACAAAAAGAAAGGAGGTTGTTAATTGCATGTTGGTCTCCCAAAAGTACCTTACGCAATGTCAATACCCTCAATGAGAAAAACTTGATTGAATGATTCATGAATGTCGGATCAATCATGATATACCGCCCCTCTAACATCAACGTCGTAATTGATTTGGCATCAATGGTACTAATTGGAAACACATGGTGTCGTACGCCATGTACCAGTACCGTTTGGGAATACTTGTTTACTTCAACACCACCTTCATCATCACCTACCGGTGCCGTTTGGGAATACTTGATTACTTCAACACCACATTCACAAGCCAATTTCAACCAAATATCAACATCATTTGCAATGTTGCAAAGCCTGGAACTGTCCAATATGAGCTCAAATTCTTTGATAGCCAAACTTTGGTCCCGAAACCTTAGTATCCTCCTTTTCACATAATCACAAAATCCTGAGATCTTTCTCATCCTTTCACTATATTCAATTGGTTGTCTTAGAGACTTTTCCAATAGGTTCCAAGTAAAGAAAGACAAAATAGGAAAAGTATAACATATGTCTAACCAAGCCTTGGACAAAACACTTGTCCTAGCTGCATCTTTCTCTGGCAACTTTGACAGAATGCAATGAAGAATTATTTTTGGCAGACTCGATAAACGATCTTCCTCAAGCTTCTCCATTTATTTTCTAAAATCAACAACATATACAAGAAACGAATGCAACCCTGAAGTAGCAAAATCAAGCAATTAATGATCAATATGGTTAAGCTGAAGTATTAAAAGAAATTCATTATTGTATATGTACTATGGCATGCGGTTGTTATCATTCACCTACTTATAATCAAACATAGCTAAATGTCTACAATAAAACTCTTGTATGCTTTCATCCATTCATTAATCATAAAATGTCAAGTGATATGAAAAATAAAAGAAACCTGGCAACGGTTAAGAAAATCGACGGTATTATCTTCAAGTTCATCATCAATAGATTCTCCCAACAAAGCAATTGAATGAATAATCCAATAACACAACCACGGTCGACTGCACCAAAAACCACAACAACACGTCATTTTTTTTTTTCCAAAAATAAAAAAAATGATAACGGAATTTGCAGCAATCACAAAAGAATCAAAATAGAAAGAAATAGATACTTTGAATCTTAGCTAGAAAAATTTGAACCGAGGTAATGAAGTCCTTTAGTAAGATACTCGATGTGTTTATCTCGCTGCACCTCCAACCTGAAACGTGCAAATATGACCAAAATTTATATCTAATCACATAAAAAGTAGGTTTTCAGTTTTTTATAGTAAAAATAAAATATATTTTTTCTTCTTAATAACTAACCATAACAAAAAAGGAGGTTACGTAGTTATCAATTAACAAAGTCTAATAAAAAGGAGATTAAGTAATTATGTATATTTGCACAATACAGAATATCGATCACACACGAAGAAAAAAAGAATATTGATTACACAACGTGCCCGTTTGGCTGCTAGTTTATATAATTAGGTTTGAAAAATAATTAAAAGTACCATAATACTGCCTCCGTCCCAATATATAAGACCCTTATCTTTTTTTTACTTGTTCCAATTTATAAAAACTCTTTTTAAAAATAATATTAATAGTCAACACATTTAGTATCACAATCAACTTTTTTAATTCCCGTGATTTATCCAAAAAAGTCTTTTATTTTAGAACGGAGGTAGTATTAGCTGAAACAAAAATAGAAATGATGAATTATTATTTTTCTTTTTAACAAAAAACTGTTTTAGAATTAAACAAAAAAGCAACTTAATTCTATTTTATCATAACTTTTTTTTAGTCAACTTTTGTACCAAAACCAAAAAATCATTAATAATAACTAGCTTACGCAATCTTATAAAAAAACCATTTTTTTTATAATGGCTTAAGATAAATTTTGGATGTATTTTTTGGTAAATATTTATTTTAAATATGTATCAATACATTTGCTTAAATGAATAATTGTGATAGGTTTATAAATAATATTTATTAATGTTTCTTTGTTAAATATTATTTAGAAATTTATTGAAAAATTGTTTTTTGACTATGAATTTATCCTTTGTTAAAGACTTGGCCCCGACAAAATTAAATACTATAAGAAGAGGATAATGATTCTAATGTACTATGTAAGTACAGTAATTGGCAAGGAAGTTCAAGCTACAAGTACAAACAAAACTTGCAAATACTTTATTTTCAAAATAAATAAAATTAAAAATACCAATTACGTGGAATATAGAATGATAAGAGTAACACATAGGCAATGAAACTTATAAAAGTGACACATAACACAAGTCAATAATGTTGTGTGACCCAACATATAACATATCTTTTTCGCAGCAAAGTAATCTATGGCACCATTTTACCAATCAAGTGGATCAAATCCATAATATGCTCATTACTACCAATTTGAATACTATAGTTTGGATAAAAACTTCAACATGAATTCAGCTCAGCAGGTTATTAAGTTATCATAAGGTATGCTGTCATTCACTATTCTGTCTGCTCAATTTTTACTATATAAACCCCCCTCCTCTTCACAATTCATCACTAACCATATTCTTCTTCTTTTTCTCTCTAATTGCTATAATTTTCATTGAAATTGATTGAAGATGGCTATGAAACGTGCTGCTTCCACCTTGATCACTACTACTACTTCAAAGATCTCATCACTCTCTTCATCTTCTGCTTCTTCCATCATCACCAGAAATCTTCACGCGATGCTTCCCCCTTTTTTCTCTTACACATGTGTCACATATATGACTCATCAAACTTTTCTCTACTCTCTCCTTTTTCTTTTTTATTATTTATTTTATTTTTGTTTTGGGCTATCATTACCCTTTTGGACTTAGATTTGTAACAAGCCCAGCCCAATTTTGCATTCGCCCTATGCGTTTCAACTATTAAGTAGCGGATGAGGTTATTGTGAATAAGTTTGTTAATTAATTTTGTAGTGTTTATTACAATTAGTGGTTGAAATGATTTATAAATATGAAATTATATGAAAAAGATAGTAGTATAAGCTATTTGAAGTAGCTATTTTTAAAAAAATTATAAGGGTGTGAGAAAAAATTGTTACCAAACAGATATATTTATGTCGTGAGCTTATAAGTTATGCGTTAATTGGTCCATTAGTTGGTTAGTCGAACTCTGGATCACCAGTGTCCATTTCCTGATAGCCAAAGACAATTTCCCGATGACAAAGAAGGACTCGATTCTGGTTAGCATTATATTGAAAATTTTGTTTAATCTACAATAAATAACACATGCTAATTTAAATATTTAATTTCTTTTTCAACTAATGTTACATATTTGTTTTCATGTGTAAGCATGTTAGTTTTCATATATACTTATGATGTTAAAGATTTATTTTAATGTTTACTTTCAAAATTTGATTTACTAGATTTTAAAAATATGCAGACAATATCTGAAGTTTATGATTGCATTAACTTATGAGTATTTGTTGTCTTGTTACCAGAACTTGAGAAGCACATTCCTGATCTACATGTCCTGATATCAACACCATTTCACCCTGCCTATGTCTCCGCGGAAAGAATTAAGAAAGCTAAGAATTTAGAGCTGCTTTTGACTGCCGGTATCGGTTCTGACCACATTGATCTCAAAGCTGCAGCTGCTGCTGGTTTAACAGTCGCAGAGGTCACAGGAAGCAACACCGTGTCGGTTGCTGAGGATGAGCTCATGAGAATTCTTATTCTGACGAGGAATTTTGTGCCTGGTTACCATCAGGCTATTACCGGAGAATGGAATGTTGCTGGCATTGCACATAGAGCTTATGATCTTGAAGGAAAGACGGTTGGAACGGTTGGTGCTGGATGAATTGGGAAGCTTTTACTCCAAAGGCTGAAACCCTTTAACGTTAACCTTTTATATCATGATAGACTCAAGATAGTGCCTGAATTGGAGAAAGAACTTGGAGCTACGTATGAAGAGGACCTTGATGCAATGCTTCCAAAGTGCGACATAATCGTTATCAACACCCCTCTCACTGAAAAGACAAGGTATAATTTTTTAAGATTGAGACAAGGTGTTTTATTCTAAGAATATTTGAATACTTTGATCATTTCACATTAATGAGTAGTGATTGTTAGAACAACAGCGCTGGTTCAAAACTAAACTGAGAACACACGATATTTGATCACTGAGCCGGCCAATTGTGCCTTAGTCTCCGACTACAGAGTGACAACAGTGCCTTTTTGTTACAACTTGTGTTTCGATACTAAGCACTTATCAGTATTATGAGTCATATCCAACAATGACCTTTTTGTTTTTTGTTATTCAGAGGATTGTTTGATAAAAATAGAATTGCTAAGTTGAAGAAAGGTGTTTTGATTGTTAACAATGCTCGCGGGGCAATTATGGATACGCAAGCAGTTGCTGATGCTTGTTCTAGTGGACACATTGCAGGTAATTCTAAAACCTTATGACAACAACATTATATTTCCAAATAAAACATAAGTCTATGTTTGAAGTAATGTAACACCTGAATTTTATTTGTTTCCAAACAAAATATGAAACTGTGTTTGAAGTAATGTAACACTTGAGTTTCATATATAGGTTACAGTGGTGATGTTTGGTTCCCACAACCAGCTCCAAAAGATCATCCATGGCATTACATGCCAAACCATGCCATGACTCCTCATATCTCTGGAACCACCATTGATGCACAGGTAGTTTAACTTTTAACAAAAATTACTTCATTGGTCCTTTATCTTAATTTCTAGTTTCGAGTTAGTCCTCTAATTTTTTATCAAATTAGTCTCGCACGTTCTTAATTGATACGTTGCACCATCTACTAGGAGAAATGCAAACATGTCATAGGAGGATTTGGATTGTCTGTAGTTAGCCATCCTAATAGTTTACGTAGTCAACACAAAAGTGGTTCTTGTATCGCGATTGGACAGTTTGGATTTCAATGCAGATTTTGATTTTTTTTTTAAATCTAAAATATTGAGCGTGAAATCCGGACTGTCTGATCTTGATCCAACGACAACCGATGTATTGACTCCATAAATGTGAGATTGTAACTGCATGCAATCCAATTCCGTCACAGGCACAATCTAGTGCATCAATTGTGACACAAATCAGAATCCAAAAAAATGTTGTAAAAAGCTAGCATCTGGCCAACACTGTTAATGTTTTAGAATTATTAGCTTACCGTTTTTCTTTTTGCCAAGTTCATCGACTACATATGCTCTATTTTTTGTGTGAAATACTGATAATGATAATAATTGAAACTTGTTCAGTTACGTAGTGAAAGATATGCTTGAGAGACACTTTAAGGGTGAAGACTTTCCTGAACAGAACTACATTGTGAAGCAAGGTGAATTGGCAAGCCAATACCGGTGAATGAATTAGTTTCAAAGAGTCGTTCTGTGACTTCTGTTTTTAATGCCAATCGATTATTACTAAATAAAGATTAATGCGGCATTGTAATAATGTACTTTGTCGAGGTAGAAACTGGTTTTAATAAAAACTACAATGGACACAAGACAAGTATCATTCTTGTGGTTTCCATAATTTCAATGTACTTGTAGTAATTAGTTTGTGTGTGTGTTACTCTTCTGAGAAGGTAAATTTAATCAATTCAAACCTTTGAATTGAAAATATTTATGAAATTTATCAATTTAACAAAATGTCATGTATGTCGAAAACTATTTGTCATTATAACATCTGAATACTTCTTTTTGGCAAGAAAACTCATCATTTCATTATGAAGAAAGATATCTTCAATACTAAAGTATTTTTTGAAATAGCTAAATATATTGATCACTCTCGTTGACAAGCACAAGATGTAACATCAAAGAAAAAGAATTACATCCATAAGCAAAACTAAGAAACATAACAGAAGTAGCAGAGCCAATACTCAAACTACCTAATAAAAACATCCCAGCAATTACAATTCCAAACAGTACTAAAGTGTTGCAGCATAAGGTCTTAAGTTTGAGGTTCAATTGCAACAAACATTCTATCAACATAAACCTAAATCTCTTAGCCTCTCCTTTTTTTTCTGATATTTTTTCATCAGTCTTCACCAAATAATCTAAGGTGAATTCATCATCCCTATGAAATTTTTTATTGCTTTTTTTGATCATAAGCTGAATGGCTTTGAGATTGAGATGGTTGAGAATTGTCAAGCAAGATGGAAAACAACTCTCTTCACATTATCTTTCACACCATCAATGATAATTTTATAATTATCATAGGTTACTGTCAAATGCAAATCCCCATCCATCTGTTCATAGGCATATGCACCAGAAATCATAGGGTGGCAAAAGTTATAGTTCGGAACGCATTTTCCGAATTGTTCCCAATGTAGGTTTGGCAAAATTTTCGAAAAACGTATTCCAAAATTCCTACTCAAGGCAAAAAAAAAAAAAAGGGAAAACACTTTTATGTATTTTTCTTTTATAAAATACTAGCCGCCAAACGGCCACGTCCCGTGCCCGTTTGTGTGATCAATATTATCTTTTTTTTGTTTGATGTGATCGATATTCTCTATTGTGCAAATATAAATAACTATTTAATCTTTTTTTTTATTGGACTTATTTAATTATAACTACTTAACCTCCTTTTTTTGTTGTGACTAGTTATTAAGAAGAAAAAAAATATATTTTTTTTACCATAAAAAAACTGAAAACCTACTTTTATGTGGAAATTGTGGTTAATTTTTTTTTTTAGTTTTGTTTTAAGGGTAAAATAGGAATAATGAAAAAGTCATCCCAAAAATTTGTATCCCCTTTATATATTAGTATAGATAAACAGGTTGTAGTACAAATTAGACCTACCATAATTATAGAAGAAATTTGAACTTACATAAAAAATTTTAGGCCAAATTCTTATGTAGGTTCTTTAGTTTTTAAAATATATCATCTAGGTCTTTCCGTTAAAAATTGACAAGTTTAAAGAAACAATTTCTAGGATTTGTTCTTTTTATTTTATTTTTATGTATCGTTTAAATCGTTCCACGCCATTAAATTAACGGCCACATGACCATAGTTACATAATTCACTACAGTACCAGTGAACCGCGAATTGGTTTGAGTGTACTGCTTCGCGGTATTAGTTCGTCATAATTCGTGAACCAATTCGCATAAACACACGTAACAAATAATAAAAAAATACTCGATACAAAAAATACATATTATAAAAATAAATAAAAAAATAAAAAAAAAAAGAAGAAGATACAAAACATAAAAATAGGAAGAAAAAAAAAAGTTGAAAAAAAGAGTTTTTAAAAAATAAGCTAAAGCTGTTTGGTAATTTTGTTTTTTTTTTAGCTTCAAAAGTCTTTTATCTATGTATTATACTCATAAAAAGAAGTTATTATAACAACTTATCAAAGAAATAAAAAATACTATGTTAAAGAAAATCTACGCATAAAAATAGAAACCATGATAATATATAGACATAAAAAATAGTAACTCAATCTAACATATAACTTATCAAAAATTAAAAAAAGGAAGTTATAACAACAACTTAAAAAAAATAAGAAACCTAATAAAAGAAGTTGTGTGGGGCAAAAAGGAAAAAAATTAGGCAACTTATATAAAAAAAATATGGACAAAATTTAGTTGCATTTCTTTAGGTGTTTTTCATATGCTTCTTAACATAAAACTCATATTTTATTGATATAATAACAAACTTTGAAAAAATCATGAATTTGAGGAATTCATAGTTTTTATGTTAAGAATCATGCAAAAAGTAGAATAGGCATGTAATTTGTTTTTGTTTCATCATGTAATTTGTTTTTGTTTTAACTAAATAAATTTACTAATGCATAGTTTATCAATTATATTAGAACGTACCACGAACCGAAATAGCGTACCAACTATGCATACCCACAACGTACCGAATTCTTGCAAGGTTACGTACCGCGTACCCGAACCCGTACCACGTACCGAAGTGAATTGCGAACCAGGTGACTATGCACATGACAATAGATTTGGAGCATCAATATTAACCTCCTTCAATGTTGTGAATTCGACGATAAAATCACACCAATGAAATTTGATGTGTGGAGCAAATTAACCAAGTAACCAAATTAAAGTTGATAGAGATGATGAAAGTAAATAATTCAAGAACAAAAGAGAAGAACACAAGATATTGTTTACCCAGTTCGGTGTTAATGAACCTACGTCTGGGGGAGAGAGCAACTCTCCGTTCCACTAGATCAAAGAAGTCACTTTACAAGAAATTCTCAATTGGGTTACAAGAATTAATCCTAATCCTACCCAAAATCCCGAATCTCTTCCCGTGGCCAAGAGACTCAATTTTACCTAGTCTACCCAAGGTGATCCCACAAGATGATCCCAAGAATGATTTGCCCAAACTCCTAGGATCCTAAGACCCTAGCCTTGTGTGGTGGCAAACCCTAATTCCCTACATCTTGTTTCTATTTGTACTCTTGCTCTCTTATTTTTCTATGAACAAAACACTCTCTATTTATAGAAAAATATATGCCTATTATTTTAAAACAAATCTTTTAAAATAAAGCAAAATCTCCTATTATTTTTAAATATATCTAATATTTAAAAACAAACACAATCTAAGTCAGATATTCTTCAAAAACATATTTTTCTACAAAATCAGCAAACCAATACGAGCCTGCGCCCCGCGCCAGCCCGTCCGCGCCCCGCGCCAGACAACAGAACCCACAGGCCAAACGAGGCCTCTCCTGGCGCCGCGCGCTAGCTGGCAGATGTTCTTCAGAATTTTCCGACTTCTTGTAACTGAGATTTCAAGGCATATCCAACAATTCTCCACCTTGTCTTTAAATCGATGGTGATCCAATCAACCACCGTGTTGCTCTCTCCATCTTGAATCTTCTATCCAAGATCATCGGCCAAGTCCCACTTGAACCTCGACATAGGCACCATCCTCCACTTGCTTCCCACAAGCTGTACCTCCCCTTCATCCCTCGGAATGCCTTCCGCCCTCATGAAGATCTTGTCTCCCACTACCATAGGATGTTTGGTAGCACCCACAAGATTCACCGCTACCTCTTCGACCCCCGGAGTGTTCAGTTCCGTACTCTCGAAGAAACGCTTGCATCCAACTATCACCGGAATTTTAGATAGTCCTACAAGCTCCACCTTACCCTCTTCAGCCCCCGGATTGAACCTGTCCGTCCTCCTGAAGAATTGCTTGCCTCCGACTATCCATGGATTTTTAGGACAACCCTACAAGCCTCACCACCCTTCGACCCCCGGAGTGCCCTCCGTCCTCTCGAAGTATTGCTTGGCTCCGAACCAACCTTGGAATTTTAGGCGGTTCCACAAGCTGCAACATCAAACTCTCCTTGTATCCAACTACCTCCAGCAGTCTCACAAGTTACCAAGTCTGATCACTGTTGCTTTCAATTGCCTCCCTGAAGATCTTCCAAGTTTTGCACTTCTTCAGCCACAATTGAAACGTAACTCACAAGGTCTTCATAGTCATACCACTTTGGTGCAACAATTCCACTCTCTTCCCTACCTCTCATTAGATAGCCAAGAGCCATTGTTGAATGTTTGTCTTCCTCTAGTCCAACTAGTAACAAACTCCACCTCAATCTGAGATTCCTCCACCAAAGCCACAAACCGGTATTTCCACTATGTTCCCACCTTGTAACCTGCAAAACTGTCAAACTGCTCTGAAACAAATTTCAGGCCATTGTTAGTATCCAACAATTTCAGTTTAGTTCCAACACCTAGTAAATCTCGTTTCACTAGTTCAACTAAACCTATGTCACTAACAAGAATCAACCAAAGTTTCACAACTCAACCATATGAGAATCATCACTAGTAACAAATGCATAATCAATAGTAGACCAACTATTCATGCATCAAAGTTTAGGAACATACCTCACATCATGTAAAAGAAAACACATGATTTGTCAAACATCGTAAGACAAACCAAAACCATACCTCAAACCTTTCAAGCTTTCCCGTCTTCAAGATGAAAAACTCCACCTTCAACTAGCTCTCGGATTTTTTCACGGTATTCCTTCTTTAAACACATGTGATAGGAGCCTCCAAAGTCCTTGACTTAATACTCCACCGCTTCCCAACTTTCACTAGCATCTTCGAATTCTTATAACATAGTTGTTGTTTCAACAGTCACCCGAGTATTATTCCACCGCCTCTCCAGGCCGTGCTTCTCCCTTCAACGCCTCAACACGTTTTGAATTAACACCGCCCTCATCTTCACCTTCCACAACCCGTAGTCGTTACTCCCGGTGAACTTCTCAATATCAAACTTAGAACCCATGGTACCTCATTATCGATTTGATCCTTGCCCCACGGTAGGCGCCAATTGTTGTGAATTCGACGATAAAATCACACCAATGAAATTTGATGTGTGGAGCAAATTAACCAAGTAACCAAATTAAAGTTGATAGAAATGATGAAAGTAAATAATTCAAGAACAAAAGAGAAGAACACAAGATATTGTTTACCCAGTTCGGTGTTAATGAACCTACGTCTGGGGGAGAGAGCAACTCTCCGTTCCACTAGATCAGAGAAGTCACTTTACAAGAAATTCCCAATTGGGTTACAAGAATTAATCCTAATCCTACCCAAGATCCCGAATCTCTTCCCGTGGCCAAGAGACTCAATTTTACCTAGTCTACCCAAGGTGATCCCACAAGATGATCCCAAGAATGATTTGCCCAAACTCCTAGGATCCTAAGACCCTAGCCTTGTGTGGTGGCAAACCCTAATTCCCTACATCTTGTTTCTATTTGTACTCTTGCTCTCTTATTTTTCTATGAACAAAACACTCTCAATTTATAGAAAAATATATGCCTATTATTTTAAAACAAATCTTTTAAAATAAAACAAAATCTCCTATTATTTTTAAATATATCTAATATTTAAAAACAAACACAATCTAAGTCAGATATTCTTCAAAAACATATTTTTCCACAAAATCAGCAAACCAATACGAGCCCGCGCCCCGCGCCAGCCCGTCCGCGCCCCGCGCCAGACAACAGAACCCACAGGCCAAACGAGGCCTCTCCTGGCGCCGCGCGCTAGCTGGCAGATGTTCTTCAGAATTTTCCGACTTCTTGTAACTGAGATTTCAAGGCATATCCAACATTCAAGTTATAGCAATTTGATAACTCCAACACTTTAAGTCGAACACTTGAAATATCCTCTCGGGCATTACGCAAGTGTTTAACTTCAAACTCTGAAGAAAATGGAATTTTAAAAACAGTTCAAAAAACCACTTGGCTGTGAAAAAAGTATCCGTTATAAACCACAACCATAACTCTTTCAAAGTTCTGCACCTATCAAAATCAATCTTAAATGTTGGTTCGAATTCATTAGGATAATAACATAAAGTCTCAAGACTCGGGGCATCAATATAAACATCTTGTATTCCTCTAGTATCAACTCTCTTGAGCTTTTGTAGACCACGGATGCTAAAAGACTTCATATTCTCCTTTTTGCCAGCTCCAAAGTTTAACACAGAACATAAGCTCAAAGTTATAGATTCAATCAATTGACAAAAAGAAAGGAGATTGTTAATTGCATGTTGGTCTCCCAAAAGTACCTTACGCAATGTCAATACCCTCAATGAGAAAAACTCGATCGAATGATTCATGAATGTTGGATCAATCTTTATATACCGCCCCTCTAACATCAACGTCGTAATTGATTTGACTTCAATGGTACTAATTGGAAACACATGGTATTGTACGCCATGTACCAGTACCGTTTGGGAATACTTGATTACTTCAACACCACATTCACAAGCCAATTTCAACCAAATATCAACATCAATTGAAATGTTGCAAAGTCTCGAACTGTACTCTCTGAGCTCAAATTCTTTGATAGCCAAACATTGGTCCCGAAACCTTAGTATCCTCCTTTTCACATAATCACAAAATCCTAAGATCTTTCTCATCCTTTCACTATATTCAATTGATTGTCTTAGAGACTTTTCCAATAGGTTCCAAGTAAAGAAAGACAAAATAGGAAAAGTATAACATGTGTCTAACCAATTCTTGGACAAAACACTTGTTCTAGCTGCATCTTTCTCCGGCAACTTTGACAGAATGCAATGAAGAATTATTTTTGGCAGACTTGATATGCTTCTCCATTTATTTTCTAAAATCAACAACACATATACAACATATATGAATGATCAATATGGTTAAGCTGAAGTATTAAAAGAAAAATTCATTATTGTATGTACTATGGCATGCGGTTGTTATCATTCACCTACTTATAATCAAACATAGCTATCTACATTTACTCAATTGATTAGTAATTTTCTAAAAACAAAGTAGAAAATGAGCAGCAAGTGATCTCAGAATATTATTTTACCAACAATGTGATGCAGCTGCAGTTTTAAATTGGAAAAATAGAGAGAGAATTGCAATAGCTTTCTCGAAGAGAATAATCCCTCAAGCTCTCGTTGTTATTGAGAAAATATACGTTAGTAATGAAGCACCGACACAAACACAATACTGATAATTTTTTTAGAAACATTAACTAATTAATTTAATGTAATCACGTGTCGGTATCATGTTAGAAATCGAATACACATTCTAACAGAAGTGTCGGTGATACAGAATATTTTAGTACAAAAATTAGGAGAATAAGTACATAGTGAATGTGAAGAATTCTTTTAAAACCCAACATATTAACATTATAAACTATCCTAAGCTTTTAGTTGCAAAAGCAAATTGAGGTTAGTTTTGAAAATTTGTCTAAAAGAATTTTATAGTTATTATTATGTATAAATTTGATATTGAGATAACATTGACCGTTTAAAAAAATATACTTTTTCCGGTCATTTTTATAAGAAACAATTTATTTTTTAGATTCATTTAATAATTGATGTATTTGTTCTATATTATAGGTTAAATACTTTAATTAATTATTGAATGAATTTAAAAAGTCAACCGTCTCTCATAATAAGGATTAGATGAAGTATTTAATAACAAAAGCATAACAACAAATTAAGTGAACAAACAAAAAATGTCCTCACATTGAAATACATAAACAATAACCTTAAGATTAGGTCTCTCCAACCAAAGTTGACTAATATTGTTTGTTACCTGCAATCTGAGCCGGAATGGAAAAAGCCTAAATTTCCTTCTCTGCGTTGGCAGAGACTAAAATCCAAATTCGCTAATTTTATAGGGACGAAGAAACGCATTTCACCCTAATAGAAAAATAAGGTCAAATTAAATTATGTAAATAGTGTACTCCCTCCGGCCATAAATATAAGCAAAATTTCATTGAATAACAGATGTATCTAGGATATATTATAGTCCAGATATATTAATTATTCAATGAATCTAAAAAATGTAATTTTGCTTATATTGGTGGCCGGAGGGAGTAAATAATAAAACTAGGTTGTTTATTTTGAGTCAGAGTAATTGAGATGTGGATACTCTCATCTTAATAACTGATATGCAGTACCAGTTATAGTTAACAAACTATTATGCAGTACCACACACACCTATCTGCTAAATTCACTGTTAAGTTAACTGATATGGCTTGCGCAGCTCGCTACTGTGCAACTTCTATCTGCTAACAGCGTGTACAGGCGCAGAAGTACCTGCATTTAATAAAGCTATCTGATCCCAGCCAATTATCGCTCCAAAATTTAACCTCGAACCATCTCCCAATAGAATTTTAACTTCCTCCCCGAACAACTCAAACTGATTGTGTACCGCATAGCTCAACGCCACTAAATCTCTCCACCATAAAGATTATTGATTTTTTGCTCTCCAAGTGTCTGCACCAGTCACAGCTTCACATAGATTTCCAAACCTGCACGTCAACAAATCATACCAGATGCTACTAGAAATTTGAAGGGTAGACTGCAAATACTACAACACAGGAAGTTAGACCCTATAACACTACTATTTGCAAAGTTCACTTTCAGGCCAGACACGAGTTCAAAACCTCTCAGGATAGCTAATTCATCGACTTAACATGCATGTACTCATCGACTTAACATATGATGCTCGCTCATATACTCACAGAAGCATATGATATAGCAGGTGCACAAAAAGGAAAAATCTAGCAAATTACACAAACAATGCATGAATATTAATTGTAAACAAAAAATGGTACTATATATTAAAAAGGCAAATAATTAGATTTACCCAAATACTACAAAAGAGAGAAAACAAAAAGTAGTGTATATAATTTAGAGGGTGTGATTTAGCGGTTGAAGTTCATGCTTCCTTAATCAAAGGTTGATGGTTCGATTTTCACCTTGAGTATAGAGTAGTTTTAAATTTCTGGGTTAGCTATCCTACCCTTTAAAATGTTTCCAATCTAGTGAGGGATTAGTCACTACGTTCGGCGGAGGATACTCCAATCTCAACAAAAAAAAAAAAATAGTGTATATGTGAAGAAAAAAAAAGAAAAAGATAAAGAAAAAGAAAAAGAAGGACATTTGGTCAAATGCGAAGGTGGGAGACCTTAATAAATGAAGGTGTCATAGTGGGGTGCTCAGATGACTACTGAGAGCAAAAATTGTTAGTATGCTGCACAGATAGTACATATTGGTGGGCTGTCTTCCCGCCATATTAAAACCACAAACACACCTCTCTTCTCCTCTCTCCACCACATCATCATCATCATATACATGATCCCTTCACTTCATTCTTTTTTTTTTTTTTTAAAGTTATTTTTATTTTTTTGATATAATTTTATTTTCTCTCTCCACAAAATGACACAAGGCAACAAAAAACATCCCTCTCTTCTATAAATAGCTAGAATAATAGAGAGGTTTTGTGTTTTTTATTTTATTTTACTAGGGTTCATAAACTTCTCTCTCACTTATCACACTCATCATCGATCTACCCCAAAAATATTACTAATTAAAAAACTATTAAAAATCAACATCAACCATATTTATCAAAAGAGAAAAACACACACAAGATCTCAACTCATGATAATAAATATTTGAAATTAATTAATTAGAAAGTATAATAGCTATAAGAAGGGTTAAGGGGTAGCTAGCAAGCTCTCTCTATATATATATATAGCTAGGTAAGGTTGTTTTTGAAGGTATAGTATTAGTATTAGTATTAGTACGTAGTAGTAGAGAGATCAATTAGAAAAAAATGTTATTAATAAAAATGGTGAGAGACATGATGATGGGTAATACCAATAATACAATTTCATCATCAAGAGGAGGAGACATGAACATGAATCATATGATGGGTATGATGAATATGAAACCTGCATGGCTAGAGAGGTTGATGGGTGAAACATTCTTTGGTGATTGTGGGGTCCACAAGAATCAAAGGAAGAACGAGAAGAGCATTTTTTGCTTACACTGTTGTCTTAGCATCTGCCCCCACTGTTTATCTTCTCATGCCTCTCATCCTCTTCTCCAGGTATTATTATTACATATTAATTCATTTTTTCATTCATTCTATACCCAATTATATATATATTATTCACATATTAATTCAATTTAATATTCTTATATTTGTAATTTTAATTAATTGTATTATTTTGTAACCCTTTTTTTTACTATAGTTTTTTTTTTTAAAACGGCTAAATTTTATTAAAAGACAACTCATCCACAAGAAGTGAAAGGAATTATCGTGGAAACAAACAAACAAAAGGTAACGTAATATAACACAATTACCAACACCAAATCAAACATCCCAGAACCACCCATACACCAATATTGATTCGCTAAACCCACCAGAGAAAACCCCTACCCGACCCTAGGAGACACCACTAGACACTAACTTCCGAACTCGAATTAAAATTACTCGGCCCATTAGATCCAGAAAGTAGCCCCGAAAGTCAAAGGTTGAAGGACCCCGGTAGTCAGAGAATCGACAATCAACACCTGATGCCGAAGAGTTCGGCCAGATACCAGAGACCTGCAAGTTTCAACAGACTTGAACACCCCTCAGCGACTCCAAAGAGTCCTGCAAATCTCACCATATTTGAAAATGGTCAGAGACTCTTATATCCGGGAGAATCCACACACACTCGGTATTAACCATCCACCACCTCACCATCACCAATACGTCCCAGAGGTACGATGAAACGACAACGTCCTATAGTATATTATATAGTTTTTTTTAAAGCTAAAAAGGTGTTTTTATTATGTCATTAATCTTGTCAACTTCAATTGATTAAAGGGTAATTGAAAATTATCACGTGATGTTGATAATTATTTTCAATTGATACTTTTTTTTTAATTTTTGCTCAACTTTTCATGTTCTTGAACTTTGTTACTATCTTTTTTAGCTCCTTTAATTGTATGGTGGATATTTGGAAATTCTTGGATTTTCACTTGTTCCTACCTAGCTAGCTAATTAGTCCTTTTTCTTACAATTTTTTTTTTAGAAATTTCTGGATCTATTTGTTTTTTGTCATAATTCTCTCATTGAATTCAATTTCTCGTGACCTTCTTTGATTATAATATCTCTCTGACATGCAATTTTGGAGGATTTACTTTGGTGGTAGCTTCAAGGGTTTTTTTTTAATCATTTTTGGAATATTGAAGACGGTTCAAAATTCAATCACTTTATGAATTTCAAAGCAATTTCACATGAAGTTGTTGTAGGATGATTTCTTCTATTTTTTGGTACAATTGTTGAGTAATTTTTATTGGATGTTCTTTATTAATTTCTTATTCATCAAATATTGTTTTTACTAATGGAATCTTGCAATCTGGGAAGAATTATGAAAAAAAAAAAAAAGTATACTTAGTTTGTATTTTCTTATAAGTTATAATTCAGATGAAAATGAGGGAGTAAAAAAGTTGTAAAGTTAAAATTGTTGGGGCTTAATTTGGTCCATGCAATTTTCTCTTTTGAAAACTTTCCAATATTTTGTCAATTAATGGGGTTACTGGGTTGTTTCTGCTAGATTCTTTTCTATATACTCCCTCCCAATTAATTATTAACAAATTTTGTCTTATAAATAAATGTGAACAATATATTTGTTTTTTGTAAAAAAAAACTATATATTTGTTTAATGATATTCTAATGATTCAATTATTGGTAACATTGTAAAGATCTGTCCAAAAAAAAGTAATATTGTAAAGATAATTTAGACAATAAACTTAATTTTCTTTTACAATTACATTAATTAAATTAATGTGAGCTATTATCTTTCTTTAGCATAATTTATTCTTATATTTCATTTTGGGGCAGTAATAGTTTTTTTCAATAAATATCTTTTACCCTTTATAATTCATTTGTTATATTAAGTTGTCCCAATTCATGCTCACTTAAAATATTAAGGTACCATGATGTACCAAAAAATAAAATATTAAGGTACAATTGATTTATTTCTGATATTATTAATTATTGTATCTTGCTCCTTCTAATACTTCATTAACTATAATTTTTTTGGTAGATAACTTTAATTAATAATAATATGTTTAAATATTGAAATTTAATCTTTCATCAAAATTATGTTGAGCAATTCAATACCTAAGAATAGTTTATTGAAAAAAGAATAATAATATAATTAATAATAATATGTTTAAATATTGAAATTTAATCTTTCATCAAAATTATGATGAGCAATTCAATAACTAAGAATAGTTTATTGAAAAAAGAATAATAAATGAAGTCTTGATATTCTTAAGGATAAATAATTTAAGACAAAAGAAAAATTCAAAAAATGACACTTAAAATATATATACTCTTTTCATCTTAAAATATAAGTAAAAATAGATAATAAAAGTTTATGTGTTTAATTTAAATTTTAAATTATTTTTTTATGTTCATCAAAAAGAATACATCAATTTTTTTAATAACTAATTTTTATATTTTAAGATAGAGGTAGTATATAATATATATGTTCCTCGTTAAGTATCTATAGTAAAATAATTGTCTAATTGAAAATTCAGCAGAATTGTCTCATTGTATTTGGTGTTTCACCCATATCTATGTTTATGCATACTTATATATGGTTTCCAAAAGGGTTCACAATATGTATTTGGTGTTTCTTGCTTTTTTGTTTTGGTTTTTTACCCATTAATAGAAGATCTCTTTTTTATCCATTTCTCCCTGCAAAGGTTTATCAGCTGTTCCTTTCATTGAAAGCGAAAAGTTTGACCCCATTGATTCCCAATTTATGCTATGTCCCTTTATTTAACACTACTAGAAAACATGCGTTTAACAACCGATTTAGCGACCGATTTTCATCAAAATCGGTTGCTAATTCAATTAGCGATCGATTTAGCAACCAATTAAAATCAGTAGCAAAAACCCTGGTCGCTGATCTGTAGTGACCAAATTAGAAACCGATTTTGTAGCAACCGATTAGCAACTGAATTTTGAGACCGAATTAGCGACCAATATTAGCAACCAATTAAGAGACTGAATTGAAAGAACAGTTTAGAGACAGATTGTTCGACGCATTATCGACGCTATTAGCAACTGATTTAGTGACCACTTTATTTAATTTTAAAACAAATCGGTTGCTAATTCGGTTGCTAATTTCAATATTTTTTTAAAAAAAATAATTGTAGCCCATATATATATATATAATATAACAAAATACATTAGTAAATTATATGCTTATAAAGATATGCTTAATCAAATATCATATGGAAAATAAATTTCCTATAGAAAATAAATTAAAGCTATCTATACCAAGACTAACTTAGCATAGTATTAAACAAACTTTAACTAATGTTTTTTTCTTCAAAGTCAATGAAACCATTGTGCATGGATTAGATAATGACTGCATCCATGAAACCAATTACATGGATTTGTGTACGACATCATCAGAATCAGCCACTTGTGAATACAACTTATTCAACACTGTGTTCCGTGCATCTTGAACACTGTGTTCCGTGCATCTTGATTCTTGAGGTAACTTGGTAATCAACTACAGTTTCATCAAGTTGGGCAAGACCTGAAAAGTATAAAAACTTACATTATTGTAAGTTTAAATTAAAACAATATTTAATCCATATAATGGCACTTCAAGTTGAAGATGTGTCTTGTGTCCGACACAGACACAAAACTTTACATGATGTGCAAAAACCCACATTGCAATTCAAAGCAGTAGAGTATAATTTTTCAAATTAAAACCTTGTATATCAACAAGGAAAACTAGGCGTAAAAGCAAGTCAATTAATTTCTTGCTTGGTTCTGGCTCTCCTTGCCACTGCTTTCATTCATCAGCCTCATGAGTTAAGATTTCAGAACAGAGTTGATTCGCTTTTTCAACAAGACTGGGAATGCAGTAAAAAGTGGCAAGACTGCTGCACCTTACTGCATTCACCTGTTGCAACTAACCCTTTACCCTTTTCTTGCGCTACCCTTTCGTGCCAACATAATACATGTCTTGATTAAACTTTAATCATACACCATAGTAAGTAAATAAAACTTACTTTGATTCCAGCTCCCACATAGAAAGTTTCCCGTTTATAAAAGCATGAAGGAATGGCCAAGGGATTCATTATGAAGGACAGATTGAGCACCATCATTATATCTTCAACGAATCACTTCTATTGTTAGACTTCAAATAAATTGAAAAGGTTAACATGAAGCGGAGAAAAGCCGGTTAAAATAAAGTTATTTCAACCTTGGAAACTCAAATACCTTAACGAGTACAATAACAAAATAAGATACAATGAGTATATCCAAAACCTGTTTCAGAAAGTAAAAACAAAAAATTAAGTTAAACCAAGCTATTGGAAAGGAATAGACACCTGACCGTTTTCACTACTTTCTTTCCTCTCTAAACCAATGAAACCATCTTTTTAATCAATAACACAAAATAAAACAGCAAAACAAATTGAAAGATACAATTAATTTTACTAGGATCCATCATGTAAGCATTCAAATACGCACCTTCATATCACAAATCATACGAGTCATAATTATTATGAAACTTGGCATAGATTATCCTTAATACTACACTGAGCTATAAACATAATAAAATGGTTAATTGAAATTTTCAAAAGAATGCTAAGAGCTGCAGCCATATCTCTCTCTTCATGATCTTGTATCAATGGACGAGCAACTTTCTCTTTCATTTTGTCATAGACCCCATCATAGTCAAATGTGGTTGGATATTCATCCAAGGCTTTCTTTTGCTGCTCCTTAACCTTAAAAACAAAAAACCAGAAAGTAAGATCATGATATCTACAAACAAATACATTGTTCATAATAACAACAACCAGATGGCTACTTCTTTGTCAACATCATTATCATCATCTTCATTAAAGCCAAAAGGAAGTGCAATGGAAGGCCTTGGTAGCTACTTCTTTGCCTTTGCAGGCCTAAGGTTCAAACCATACTTGCTCATTTGAATCAGCTTCTTCTTCGCTGCAATTAGAACACTAATGAAACATTCAATGCTTGTATCATTTAAACTTTATTTGTATGAAATTGGCTAGCTTTAATATTATTGAAGAAATATATCAAAATTCTACATACTTCCACCTCATTCTTATAATTGGAAACAACTTATAACTTGGAAAACACACACACACACACGACAATCATAAAACTCTTAAAAACATATAATCATGACACTAAAAACTATACCACACTAACAAACTCACAAGCCTAATATTTCTCCTCACCACAAAATTCAAAACAATACTTATAACAACAATATCAATAACTTAAGGAACATTCTATTTGGTAAACTAAATTGAATTCAATCCCACAACTTGCATAAAAACACAAAAATTAGTATTCTATTAAAACTGATAAAGGGGAATAAATGAACCAACAAAGACATCTACCTTCGAGGACATAGTAAGATTGAATGCCTTGGAGAGAAGAAAGCCATGAGTTACGCTTTCAAATTGAACTTGACAACGCCGCAACAAGGTCTCGACAAAGATAGAGCGCTGTGAAGTCGTGACAGAGATCGACCTCTATATGATTCGGTTTTGTTGAGTGGGAATTTGACAATTGTTTTAGGATTTGTTGTTAGAGTCGAAGGGTTTCAAGAAGACGATGGGATTTAACTGTGAATAGTTATATGTGATTCGAGAAGAAGGTTTTTTTGTGTGATTCGGAAGAAAACGATGACAAGTTTCTATATCAATTGTTCTCGGTGATTCAAGAAAAAGGGTTTTTGTTCTATTCAAGAGAAAGATGATGGAAGGGATTCGAGAAAAGACGGTGAAAGGGTTTCATTCGCACAAAGTGTCTGGAGGGGAAGAGATGAAGGATTTATGTGAATTAGAGCAAAGGGTTTGGAGAAGAAGACATACTGTTTATGCGTGATGCAACTTGGTTACAGTTTAATTTGTGTGATTCAATTTAATATATGATTTCTTTATCTTTTTGTTCAAGAAATTATATTTTTTTTGTCAATAAAAAAAAGATAGTAATATATATAGGATTAAACAAATTTAGTGATTTGTAAAAAATAAATATTTGCGATGAATTTGTTGAACGCTAATTATCGGTCTCTAATATAGTTTCTATAGCGACTAATATATAGACCAAAAAGTTTTTGGTTTTAAACTTCAAATAATAGTCTCTAATTTGGTCTCTAAAGTGACCGATTTAATGGTTGCTAATTATTGGTCTCTAATTCGGTCTCTATAATTATGTAGCAACCGATATAGCGACTGAATTTATTTTTAAGTTTACGTTCAAAATATCAGTTTCTAAATCGGTCTCTATAGTAACCGAAATTTTTCGGTCTCTAAATCGGTTGCCAAAAGCGTGTTTCCTAGTAGTGTAATTTTTTGCACAAGAACCCACCATACTTCTATTTAAATTATTCCTCTCTTCACACTTCATTTAATTTTTTTTACTCTTCAATTTATGGAAGGCTTATACACCATCAAGGGTAGGTTGGTTTGCCTAACATTTTCATTTATAAACCCTTTCATTTCATTAATGACAAAGTTTATCGCAAGGATCGACATTCTTATCGTGACTCGAATTGTTGTGTTGATGTTTTAGCTAACATTGTGATGTGAATTTCCAATTGATTGTTATGATTTGTTGCCTATATTAGTTTGAGTTTGTAACCCATCATGCATTAATATTGGTCTAGTTTCTCTTTTTTCGACTTCGTCTTTTTACTCCCTCCAATTTCATATATAGGCAGCAACAACAACAAAATTCAATTAATTTTCTATAAAATTGACAAATTGTCCCTTGTGGGAACTAACTCCATAAAAATAAAAGTGTTATTGAAAATTAGTAAAGTAAGATCTACATTAATTAAGGACAATTTAGATATAATATTAAATATGTTATATTTTTTTACGTAAATAAATAAGATATAAATACGGGTTCGGCCCTCTTTTATACCAAAATAAATAAATAAGATAAGATAAAAATAGTTAACATTTGCTCATATTTAAGACAAATGTAAGTTTGTCTTTAGATGAAAAAAAGACTAATTTAAGTAATTTTGCTGTTGTTGTATGCAATAAATAAAAAACAGAAAGTTTTAGTGTAAATTCTCCTTTTCCTGTCTCTTATGTTGAATCATGCATACTCTTACGAAATATTTACTATTTTCGTCTGGTATTAACTATAAGCACTTTTAACTTTTGAAAATACTAAATCATTAACAAAAACGGTTAACATATGCTATTAACATCTACTCATTTCGTCTCATATTTTAAGAACATTTGTATGTTGATCTTCCAAAAATTCAGTACGTGTAATTAATTTTTTTGATTTAGTGTAAAATATAGTTAAATTTTACAGTACTATAGTTAATTTATAGTATTTTTTGTTTGGAAAATGCTATTTAGCAAGAATTTTTTGATGCAAGAAAGAGAAGAATAAATCTTCACCCTTGATTACATCCATAACCACCCATGTTTTCCACTAAAAAAGAAGATTAAATGACATCATCCTTTAAGATTTTGCCATGTGTCAATTCTTGCATTTCTTGTGTAACAATTTCATGCTAAATAGCAATGCTCTTTTTGTTTATAAATGTGAACAGAAGAAATATTTGTATATTAAAGTATAACTGTAACTTTTTATACTCGTATCAATAAGAGGTATGTGTGAGGGAAAAAAAAATCGATACTCCTAGTAAATTGCATAAGGCCAGGTTTATATTTAAGGACAAAAAGTTTCATCAGAAGAGATTTATAATTAGACTCAAAGGAAGTATCACTCTTTATGACTTGAATTAATTATTAAACAAAGTTTTTTTTTTGGTACAAATTATTAAACAAAGTTAGTATAATATTTTTACAACTATTAAATACAATCACCATATCATTAAAAAATTGTACTTGGTCAATTATAATTATTTTTAAAGTCATACATACGATTTGTCGTGAATTTTTGACATTGTGAATGTTTTTGCATTTAAGGTTACAAATTAAACTCTTACAACATATCTTGTATAATTTTTAGTTAAATTTAGACAAAGCCTAAATTTAATTACTATTTTTTAGGAATTGTAGTTGATTAAATTTATATTATTGATCAATGATCATGTGTTGAATTGTTATTAGAAAACAATAAAAATAACCCAGACGAATTATTGGTGGGGTGGAAATTTGAATCTATTTCTCACTTCTCTATATTTTAGTGTCTCTAAAAGTTTAGTCATTATCTGACTACTTAAAAAAAACAGTAAAATTGACATATCAAAATAAGTTTATATTTGGTTTCATTAATTATGCTAGTGACCATTGATAATTAAGTATATATGCCCCCACATGGAAAAACAAATTGAGAAAGAAGGAGACTAGAAATTTGAGCTAACTTTATTGATATAAATATAAAAATGGAAAGTAGTTGTTTTTGTTTTTGGTTTTTTACTTGTTTACTATTATTGTATAACATTTGTTTGACTACTCTCTCATAAGTTTTCATGGTGCTGTAGGTGAGAAGGTATGTTTACCACAATGTAATTCGATTGGATGATCTGGAAAAGCTCATTGATTGTTCCAATATTCAGGTAAGACAAAATTATGTAAAGAAACAATGTAGAAATGTTTATTGGTTTATTGTATTTTTTGACAAGATGTTTGTTTCATTTATAATAAAATTAAAATTTAGTATATATGTGTTATTCTTTTTTATTTAATAGAAAATAATATTAAAATGGAGGACATGCAAGAGGTACACATTACAAACAGAAACAAATCAGTATCAAGATTAAATACTTTAATTTTTTTTTCTAATAAGTTAAGAGCGTTTAGGTAAAAAAAAATGATTAGACATTTCAACGAGGTTGACACCCCTAAACATTTTTATCCCGCACTTATAACTCATAATAATATTTATATAAAATAGAGAAAAATACTAATGATTAATATATATATATATATATATATATATATATATATATATATATATATATATATATATATATATATATGGGGCTATTAATTTTGATCATGTGGGTCGAAGTTAACAAGTATGACCCAAGTGTAATTACAAGGGCGTGCATGTGGGGGTTTATGAGTAGCTAGGGGCGCACGAAGATAATGAGGGTGCACTAAGTAATTACATATGAGTCATATATTATCTTTGACTCACGGTCGAAGTTAACAATCCCCTATATATATATATATATTGTACTAAGTAAGTTCATATTAAAAATTACAATAAACCACAAAATTCTTCATGATGATCAAAAACATCACATTTTTAGTTTTATGGATCAAAATCCAAATTCACTAATTTATGGATTAATTTTTTATTGGTTTAATTTTGAAGTTTTGTGGCTAGAATTTTATTTTATAAAGTGAATAAGTTGGCGTATAAGGGTTGAATAATATTCAATGTATATATCAATTAAGCTATGTTCACGGAGAATTGGAGAAATAACATTAATAAATAATATTAAAAAAATTATAAACTCTTTTTTGTTTTTTTTTAAAGTTATTGATTGTTTGAATTGGATTGCAGCCCTATACTATTAATAGTGCGAAAGTGATATTTTTAAATCAAAGACCACAATCAAAGTCATGCAAAGTTAGTGGGAGATTAGTTGTAGTTTCGTCTATAAACCATTTCTATTAGAGCATAATTACATAAATTTCTACTATTAGAGCATTATTACACAAAGTTCTAACTTTACTATAACAAATTTCTCATTACACAAATCGATTTAAACAAGCAACTCATACAATCACAAATAGTAATAATAATTAAAGTCTCAAACATGTCAGTGATTCATGAAAGTCGAAATGTATAAGATTAAGACCAAAACATAAAACAAACACACACAAAACATGAATAAGATAAGATAAGCTAAGATACAATAAACACACCAAGTTTAATAATCAATGAAGAAAAGTGAAAACAACAATTAGTAGAACTAGTAATTTATTAACCAAAGTGAGTGATAATTAAATGATCAAAGTGCAAGCATTGAAAGTGAGTAAAACATTTCCTCTTGTTCATTTTGCAACTCATGATCTGATTGTGAAGAAGTTGTGACAACATCATGTGTTGGAAAGATTAATCTAAAAGCACGTTCCATTCTAGCTAAGTTGAAAAGAAACAGCCTTGATTGATAAAGTACTCCATCTTTGAAGAATCTAAAACCCATCAAAAGCTTGAGCACACATACGACACTAATTAAAACACCAGCTACTGCAGGTTTTGTTAGAAACACCATGTGTAGGACCATTTTTGAGGATATGTGTAGTGACTTATCTATTTTTTTGGAGGAACTTTTAAAGGCAATATAGTCTAATAATTTAAGTATTTTTTTATTGTTTGTTCTATAGTCGTGGTTTGTTATTTTACTATTTATTGCTGTTTGAAAGGGCAAGTTGAGATAAATGTGTATTTTATCTCACCCCCTACCACTGTTTATTTACTTCTGAAAAATCTTGTGTATACGATGACAATAGATTTTAAAATATAAATGTGATTAGCATTTGATTTCATATGGGGTTCTTTATTTGTGCACTAGCAGCACTACAAATTAAATAAATAAATTTACTTTTAATTATTATTAAATTAATGTGGTTTTACATGATATTTATATAATCTACTTTGATCATATATTTTTATTAATATATAAAAACAAATATTATCATATATTGTTCAATTTGTCTCAATAAATATTTTCATAATATAAACTTAATTTTTTATAATACATAATTAAAGATATTAGCGGTCAAAAATATGCATTAACATATGTAAAATAGTCAATTGTAACAGTTAAAGATGAATGGAGAGAATACTTTATATAATATTCCCAATGAAACAAATCAATATAATAGAATTAATTTAGTAAAATTGTTATTACTTTTGATATCATAATTACATTTCTTAATATGTGTGAAAAATCTTACACGCGCACGACACTCATTTCTAAATAGAGGATGTTGAAAAAGATCAATTTTCAAAGGGTGAGATAAAAAGAGTTGGTAATTAAACAATTGACTTCCCCTAAATAGAAAAATCATTTGAACTTAATACTCCTTGTCCTATGAGTATTATTATTAGTCTATTTGGCTAATTTTACGTTTATTAAAAAATTTATGTGTGAATTTTACTAAATTGTCATTTGTTTGTATGTGTATTTAATTTGATTTTTCGTATTTCAATGCAAGTTAGGCTTTGTTTGCGAGTTTGGAGGGGAGGGGAGGGGAAGACTTTGGAGGAAGGGAAATAGAGAGAAAATTAGAGAAACCTTTTACATTTTTTGAGAAAGTATTTTTTATAGAGAATGACAAATAAATACTCATCATTAATATATTATGAATTTAAGAATATTATAACAACATTAATTAAATTTGAAAAATTCATATAAACCCTTCAAACCCCCTCCAAACCCCTATCCAATACAACTTTTGAGTTCCCCAAATTGGGGGGTTTTTGTGTTATGAAGAAAAAATAACCCTCTAAACTCCTTCCCTCCCAAACTTCTCTACTTCTTTCACTTGTTTCTTCATTTTTAGCCTTTCCTTCCCTTCCCTTCCCCTCCAAACTCGCAAACAAAGCCTTAGTGTAATAATTAGGGGTATATGTAGGGAAAAAAGTAATTAATGCATATAGTAATTTGTAAAGAGACTTATATTTAAAAACTACATTTTTTTTTGAAAAGATACTTATAATTTAGGATGGAGAAAAGCATAATCCAAATTCAATTATCACTTAGTTGGAAAAGACGCTACAAACCTACAAATCTACAATGCAAAAAACAAACAAACTTGTAACAAATAAACAGTTTTCTAAATACTTCGTCCATCTCAAAATTTTAATCCTTATAGAATTTTGTATTTCGATTAAGAAATAATAAAAATTGATATATAAGTTAAGTTTTTTACTCTTATTTTATTAAGAAAAAAAATTTTATTTAACGAGTGTTTATTTTTTGTAAGAATACAATAATTAAACATCATTAATTATACTTTAATTTTTTAAAAGAACCAAAGTTTTTGGATAAAATTTAAAAGCTATAATGACAAAAAAAAATGGGACTGAGCGAGTACTAAATAATTGATGATGAGATATTTTTTGAAAACATTAATTAGGTGACCAATAAAAAGGACACAAGTTCTTTCCTTTATTTCTTGCTTGTAGACGAAATCACTACTATAACCTCACATATACCCCTAGATATTTCAAGTTTAAATTTATTTAGATAAATAAAAGTGTCCAACCTAACATTTTTAGCATTTGTCAGTTGGTTAGATTTTCACTGACAAATCATCGTAATTTTTTTATTTTGGTAACAAAATCATCGTAATTTCTATTTGAGCATATATATCAATTAATAGCCGTGGTCTTGAAATTAAACAGATCATTAAATTGGACATAAACTGAGATCCATGACCAATTCCTAATTTTACTATGACAAATTTCTCATCACACAAATTGAATTAAACAAGCAACTCATTCAATCACCGAAAATAGTAACACTAATTAAAGTCTCAAACATGTCGTGAAAGTTATAGAAATCATAATAATCACCAAATCAAAAACACACACAACACATGAATAAGATAAGGTAATGATCTAACCTGTTGATCAGAAAGGTTCTGGGCCAGCAAATCTTTCACTTGATGAGTTGAACGGTTGAGCAGAGCAGTAAATCACCAACGGAGGGGGGGTTGTACCTGCAGGCGCTCCGATGCTTAAGTCAGAAAGGGCACAAGTACAAAAGAGTGAGAGTATAGAATGAGAATTGAATACCTGATCCTCCAGTGAAGGAGGATATTTATAGACCCCCAGCGCTGAGCTAAGGTCCCCCTAATGGGCTGTGCACAACAGCCCAAATAGGAGAGACTGCCAGGATTTCTCCGTTGTTGGAGCAAGGAACCGGCACTTAGTCCTTATCCTGGTGATGAGCTGTCCCGCATCGCATGGGGAAGTCGTTGAGCTCATCTGGAACGTGCCCTGAATAATAGGAACACGCGGAAGTTATGGCGGCGTATCAATTCCGGGCAGGGGAGCTCACCAGCTGTTGAGCAGGAGCTCTAAGCTTCATATGTCGAGCAGAAGCTCTAAGCTCTTTGTGACGAGCAGGAGCTCTAAACTCTCTATGTCGAGCAGGAGCTCTAAGCTCTATATGTCGAGCAGAAGCTCTAAGCTCCTTATGACGAGCAGGAGCTCTAAGCTCCATATGTTGAGCAGAAGCTCTAAGCTCCTTATGACGAGCAGGAGCTCTAAGCTCTCTATGTCGAGCAGGAGCTCTAAGCTTCATATGTCGAGCAGGAGCTCTAAGCTCCTTATGACGAGCAGGAGCTCTAAGTTCCATATGTCGAGCAGAAGCTCTAAGCTCCTTATGACGAGCAGGAGCTCTAAGCTCTCTACGTCGAGCAGGAGCTCTAAGCTCTATGTCGAGCAGGAGCTCTAAGCTTCATATGTCGAGCAGAAGCTCTAAGCTCCTTATGACGAGCAAGAGCTCTAAGCTCCATATGTCAAGCAGAAGCTCTAAGCTCCTTATGTCGAGCAGAAGCTATAAGCCCCCTATGTAGAGCAGGAGATGGATTGGGCCAGCTCTAGGCCCAGTCCAGAACAGGAGCCCCCCAAGTCTTTGCTCCTAGGTACAGGAGTAATGACTTAGAGTCATATAGTTTGTCGAGGACATCCTCGATGTGTTTTAATCATTCGCGAGGTTGTGCTCACAATAATTGTTTCGAATTTAGAGGACATTTTATTCGCGGGAACATGCTCACGTGTTTTGTCCTCGCATAATTTGTACTTATGCTCAAGAATTTATTGTCCTTTAGTTTGTCCCGTGGATTTATTTGTGGAGAGATTATCTGTTTCTGGATGGGCAAATGAGCGTCATCCGCGAAGTTGTGGATGGGCAGATTATCCTCCCCGAAAGGTATAAGGACGTGAAGACCGCAGATTTGGCAGGTGAGGACGGCATGGATGTCGAGGAGGGTGACGATGAGGAGGATGATGGGACAAGCAAGAAGACCATTACCCCCGAGGATGATGACTAATTCTGGGCTTGCGCACCATCACTTTGTTTTTTCCTTTCGCTTTGAATATTCCGGGGGCCTGCGTGCCCGTTATTTTGTGTTTTTTGAATATTTCGTTGGGGGCCTTTGTGCTCGTTTGTAATTTCCGAACAAGTGGGCTTTGTCCCCGTTTTTATGTCATGTTTTTGTTTTGCTAAGTATTTGCCTTGCGTTTCATATTATTTGCCTTGCGTTTAAACTATTCTGCCCGTCTTATTGTTATGTTAGATTTTTATTTTCTAAGTGTTTTTCGAGCAGAGGCGTTGGGTTCGAGGCGTTTATCAAACTCGAACGACCGGGGACGGGATCGTCGGAGATACCCGTCCTCGCGACTTGAACCTCCCATCGCGAGCTGGGTGTTAAGCCTGGCACGGGGACGATGAGCTCGTCGACAGAGTCATCATCGTCAAAAGCTCATCCACATCTCCCCTCCGGGGACAGGGTCTGTGCTTGGATTGGTTTTAAGATGGATGTTTGTGCCAAAGCATCCTCCGTTGTCCAGGCGTGTCTGCCCGTTTTCTAGGGGGACACTACCTTGACTTTGTACGCCCTGTTCGGCAATAACTTAGCTATAGTATTGTTTTTAGTTTTTGGGCGTTCCAGGGTCGGGGAAGTTCCTTTCCCTGAAGGTTCGTCCCTGTCGGAGGGCATCAGCCATCTCCTGCTCCTCGTACTGTATGTACGGCTCTGCTTTGGCGAGGAGCTGGGCCAGAGTTTTGGGTTTCTCGATCCCCACAGCTTTGGCGAAGTCAGTGCGGGGACGAAGGCCACGTGCGAGCAGGTACCTCTTCATCTCGTCGGTCGTTTCGACCTGCACGGCTTCCCTGTTAAACCTCTCAATGTATGCGCGGAGAGATTCTTTTGCTCCTTGGAATATGGCTTCCAAGGTGGCTACCGTCTTCGGCTGCTTCCGAGAGGCGGTGAAATTTTTCTTGAATTGATCCGTGAAATCCTGCCAGGAAAACACAGACCGGGGAGGAAGACTTGTATACCAGGTCAGAGCTCCTTTCCTTAGTGTGGTGGGGAAGAGTCTGCACCTGATGGCTCCACTTGTTTTGCGGAAGTTGAGGATGGCGTTGAAGTTGTTGATATGATCATCGGGGTCGGTCAATCCATCATAGGAGGGGAGATTGGGGAGCCTCTCCAGTGCTGCGGGGATAGCTGCCCTCATGATGTCCCTTGAGAGAGCGCAGGCACTATCCTCTTCCTCGCTCCCGTTGGGGGAGAATTCAATAGCATCGTCATACCGAGGAGCCGGCGAGGGACTTCGGTATTCGCGGTTGTTGCGAGCATGGCGGCTGGAGGAGACTCCCTGCCTTGCCATATTTCGCAGCCCTTGGGGGGAATGGGGAGGCTGCTCGACCGTCTTCCCCTTTTTTGTTGTCGGGGAGACTCTTTCCTCGCGTAGAGGTGGAGTTCGACCCCTTTTGTGGCTTGGCGGCTGGATCCTCTCGCGGGCAGGACGCCATTGGTGGGCAAGTTCCTGTCGAGGAGGGGACCTAGACGAGTGATGTCTCCGCAGGGGAGAGTTGGCTGCCCGCTGGGGGCGTTGTTTCTCGAGCGCCTCAATCCTCAGATTTTGTTGCGCTATCAATTTGTTATTTTCCTCGACGAGGGCGAGGATTCTCTGGAAATCAGTTGGTTGGGCAGCGGGTTGTGCGCTGACTACCGGGATTTCTTGCGTGTTCAACGGGCGCTTCCCTGATTTGCGCGCCGTCAAAATTTGCATGTCATCATCTTCCTCTGACGACAACGCGGTTTCATGCCCATCTCTAGGGTCAGATTCTGGGATTGGTTCTCTCGCAGGACTGAGAACCGTGTTGTGCCTCTCGGGAGAGGAGGCAGTAGGGATGAAGTCAGTGTGATCATCGATTTGATCAGCGTTGTTACGAGTGTTGGATGCACTGGCCATTGCGATGAAGGTTTGTTGAGGAACAAAGAATCGGTTTTGAACTTTGGATTTTTCAAAGAAGGGGAAACCAGCTTCCCACAGACGGCGCCACTGATCTAACCTGTTGATCAGAAAGGTTCTGGGCCAGCAAATCTTTCACTTGATGAGTTGAACGGATGAGCAGAGCAGTAAATCACCAACGGAGGGGGGGTTGTACCTGCAGGCGCTCCGATGCTTAAGTCAGAAAGGGCACAAGTACAAAAGAGTGAGAGTATAGAATGAGAATTGAATACCTGATCCTCCAGTGAAGGAGGATATTTATAGACCCCCAGCGCTGAGCCAAGGTCCCCCTAATGGGCTGTGCACAACAGCCCAAATAGGAGAGACTGCCAGGATTTCTCCGTTGTTGGAGCAAGGAACCGGCACTTAGTCCTTATCCTGGTGATGAGCTGTCCCGCATCGCATGGGGAAGTCGTTGAGCTCATCTGGAACGTGCCCTGAATAATAGGAACACGCGGAAGTTATGGCGGCGTATCAATTCCGGGCAGGGGAGCTCACCAGCTGTTGAGCAGGAGCTCTAAGCTTCATATGTCGAGCAGAAGCTCTAAGCTCTTTGTGACGAGCAGGAGCTCTAAACTCTCTATGTCGAGCAGGAGCTCTAAGCTCTATATGTCGAGCAGAAGCTCTAAGCTCCTTATGACGAGCAGGAGCTCTAAGCTCCATATGTTGAGCAGAAGCTCTAAGCTCCTTATGACGAGCAGGAGCTCTAAGCTCTCTATGTCGAGCAGGAGCTCTAAGCTTCATATGTCGAGCAGGAGCTCTAAGCTCCTTATGACGAGCAGGAGCTCTAAGTTCCATATGTCGAGCAGAAGCTCTAAGCTCCTTATGACGAGCAGGAGCTCTAAGCTCTCTACGTCGAGCAGGAGCTCTAAGCTCTATGTCGAGCAGGAGCTCTAAGCTTCATATGTCGAGCAGAAGCTCTAAGCTCCTTATGACGAGCAAGAGCTCTAAGCTCCATATGTCAAGCAGAAGCTCTAAGCTCCTTATGTCGAGCAGAAGCTATAAGCCCCCTATGTAGAGCAGGAGATGGATTGGGCCAGCTCTAGGCCCAGTCCAGAACAGGTAAGATACAATAAACACCAAGTTCAATAATCATTGAACAAAAGTGAAAACAATAAGTATAACTAGAAATTAATTAACCAAAGTGAATGATAATTATTACATGATCAAAGTGCAAGCATTGAAAGTGAGTAAAACATTTCCTCTTGTTCATTTTGCAACTCATGATCTGATTGTGAAGAAGTTGAATTAATTGAAGTTGTGACAACATCATGTCTTGGAAAGATTAATCTTAAAGCACGTTCCATTCTAGCCAAGTTGGAAATTTGAGGTTGTCTATTAAAAGCTATTTGACTCAATCTAAAAAGAAACAACCTTGATTGATAAAGTGCTTCATCTTTGAAGAATCTAAAACCCATCAAAAGCTTGAGCATACATATGATGCTAGTTGAAACACCAGCTACTGCAGATTTTGTTAGTTGTAAATGAAGCTTCATTAAAATCACCATGTGCAGTACCATTTTTTGAGGAGATGTGTAGTGAGGATTCTAAGTTTTGGACTTATCCATTTTTTTGGAGGAACCTTTAAAGGCACTATAGTCTAATAATTTAAGTATTTTTTTATTGTTTGTTCTATAGTCGTGGTTTGTTGTTTAATGTTTTTTGAAAGGACAAGTTGAGATAAATGTGTATTTTATTTAACGAGATATTGAAATTAAGTGGTTAATGAGTTTTGTTAAATGATGAATTTTGAAAGACTTCTGATTTAATTTTTGGAAGAAACAATATCTTGATTCATGCTTTACTTACTTCGGAGTCCAACTCTTGATTACTGTAAACCTTTTTTTCTACTATAAATTATATGGTTAATACAAAAAAATATGTATTTTATTCTTACCTCTTGCCTTTGTTTCTTCTTAAAAATCTTGTGTCTATGATGACAAATAGATTTTAAAACCCAAACGCGATTTCCATTTGATTCCTCGTGGTTTTTTATTTATTTATTTATGCACTAGCACCATTACAAATAAATAAATTTACTTTTAATTTTATTATTAAATTAATGTGATTTTACAAGATATGGTCAATTTCGGATAAGTTTAAGGTTTCTCATACGTCAGAAAACAAGTACTAATACTGAAATTTTAGCCTTATAAATAAGATAAAGCATGACACTTAAAAAAGGAAATTTTACCTTACAAATTGTGTATTTAACACTTTAAAATTTTTAAATTGACTTTGTTTACTTCTTAACAACTCCGAACACTTGTTAGCATGACACTTTTGTGAAGCTAGCAAATTATGATGAAAGGTAGTAGTAAACTATGATTTCTTAAAAGAAAAAGGTAGTAAACAATGAATTGACATAAAATGTATGTTGTTGGTTCTGCTTGTAGCCTACTAAATGAATTGATTTTGACTAAACATAAGTTGAATATAAAGTTTTGTCAAAAAAAAATTGAATATAAAGTGATTAATGTTCCAATATACTTGTGTAAAAGTGTATGTTGAATAATAAATCTAAAGCTAAAAATCAAAGAAGTAAAAATATTAATTCTAACTTAAAGTTATAATCAATTCTGACTTGTTTAAACATATCACTATCAATTTTACATCTCAAGAATGCCTCCTCAAAAATGGAACCAACCCTGCATAGTTTGGAATTTGGATGCTAGATGGACATTTTTCTTTATAAAAGCATCATCAGAAATCAAGTATAAGTTTGAGTTCCCCATTTGATGGATTAAAAAATGCTTCAAGATCTGCAGAACAACATGCTTGGACATTTGCTGATCCTTGAGGTCCTACAGTTCTAGGTGTTGCAAGAAGTTTTATTCCCTGCTTCCAATATCTTTTATCTGCAATCTTAAAATGGAAAGAATAAGCAAGAGTTCATATTGTTGTACTAGATCCTTTATAAGATCTTATGCCTTGATTTAGTTTATCTATAATTTTGATTGTTTGTGGCTATCCGTGTTTGGATTGGTAGCGAGTTTAACAGAATCATAGCGTGCCACCGTGATTTTGGCAAAAACGACACTTTGAAGCTTCAACAAAATCACTTGTAACGGTGTCACTGTGATTTTGTCAAACTCATCGTCAATTCATATATGTACAGGTGTTAATGTGATAGATGGGAGAGCGAGGCATGAGAGTGACCTGGACCAGTCGAAATCACAACAGAATTTTGCAAATCCATTACCCAGTCAATCCACAGCACAAACCCATGACATACTCCAGTCTTGGTAAATTTAACCTGCAACAAACGATGCACAATATTGTAACATAGAGCATTGCACGTTTATTCAGCGGTTAAGTACTGCTTCAGTTCTAAAACAAATTGAATAATCCTGTAATACGGCATTCTATTAAAGAAATTGCATTTTCAAGTTACTGTTCTGTATGGTATAATATAACTGCTTATGTGTTACAAACCAACAAACCAGAATTGAACTTAAAGAATGGAATGAATGACGAGAAGTACAATGATTAACCTTTTATAGAAGAATGACACCTGAACAGAAAAGGAGAAAGAATATTCTCCATGGGTTTCCCCTTAACACTCTGTTTGTTTTGATAGATTTACAAGAGAGAGAAATAAAGAAGATAGAGATAGCAAAGAAATAAGGCATTTCTTCTGTTTGGATGAGTAGTGAAACAAGGAGAGAGGGAAGTTTTTTAGGTGGGTCCCATGCCAAAATAAATCTCTTCACTACAGGCGAGATTTGTGAATTGAGGAATGGAAAACTGCAAATTTCCCACGACGCCCTTGTCCCACGATCCCCTTCTCTTTGCTGGCGGCAATTTGGGAATGTTTCCCTCTTTTTTTTTTTTCTACTTCAAATAGCAGTTCTCACTTCTCCTAACTTGTATAGTAGCAACTTCATCTTCATCCCCTCTCTTTTGGAGCTATCAATCAGGTAATAATTTTATATTTACTTTTCATCTTATTGTTTGGGATTTGTATCTGTGTCATGATTTGTGTTATTTGTGTTATTACTCAATAATTAAATGTAGAACAAGCATTGTGATTACACCAATTCTTTCTCTTTCCCCTTAGGTATAATACAATGGATGTTCTTTCCTTACTGTGATTGTCTTTATGTTTTAAGAATTGAAAAATTCACTTTTTTGTGTACTACCTAATTTTGGTTTATTGGTTGTGTACTACCTAAGTTTTTTGGTTTTTTTTCTACTTCATATGTGAGTTCAATTTCATGTTTGCATCAGTTTCTAGCATGTCTCTTTAGTCAGTAGCATGAAGAAATATAGTGGTTAAATTGGGTTTATAAGATTTCAGGAAGCATAAACGTTTTTCCTAATTATTCAGTTGTTTTCTGACAGTAAGCCAAATATAGATTGTTTTGCTGCATCATCAGGGTATGGTGTTGTTAATGCTTTAATTTATATGGTGGAAATGGAAATTACATTAATTCTAGAATGGACATAGATGATTGAGATAATAACTCAATGTTATCAGTTTAGTATTCTGTCATTTATTAATGACCTTACCACTTGACATAGGGATTAAAGTGTTGAATATAGGGTTGGATAAAGATTTAAGTAGTGTTAAATAATTTAAGAAAAATGACATGATTCAATTTAATCATAAGTGTCCGTGTCGTATCGGTGTCGGACACCGACACATCGACACCGATAATAATTTAAGAAAATGATATAATTCAATTTAATTATAAGTGTCGGTGTCCGACAATGGGACATGTCTAATTTTATGTGCTTCATAAGTAAATTCAATATACTAGAATAAGGTTAGAATTATTCTTGTTCACAATGACTATAGTATTTGTTTCATTATATTTTATTAGTATTATTTAATGTCTGCAAAAATGATAGCAGTCCTCAAAAGTTCAAATATGGATAGAGAGATGGTTGTTGACAATGGTGATATTGTGAACAATGATGATTTGATCGATGAAATTAATCAAGTGAAGTCACAGCTAAAACTCATTACTAATGTGGGGGTGGGTAATGAAATCCAACTGCTGAATGTCTTGATTGAAGACATAGATAAGAGGCAACGTATATGCGTTGTAGCTTTGTTGTGTCATATTGTCCGTGCATTGCATATGTTGGAAATCATATTGCCGAGGCATGCTCGTAATCCAACTAGTCGCGATCATTATGAGAAGGAGCGTAGACATGTTCAATTAATGACACATTTGGTACAAACCGAAAGATGTCGAGACATCATCCGCATGAGTCCTGCAGCATTTATGAAATTATGTGAAAAATTGAGGTCCACTGGTATAGTGAAGGATTCCACAAAAGCAACTATTGAGGAGAAAGTTGCTAAGTTCTTGCACATTGTTGGACACAATGTTAAGAATCGAACAGTGTCTTTCTTTTTTCATCGTTCAGGAGAAACAGTAAGTCGTCATTTTCACAGCGTGTTACGGGCTATAATATCTTTAGTAGATGAGTTCATTGTCCAACCCACTGGTGCAGAAGTACCTCCAGAAATACTTCACAATCCTAGATTTTTTCCATATTTTAAGGTAATACTAATTTAACAAAGTCGGTGTGTCTTGTAGTCAATAATAACATTACTAATAATTTGTTTTAATCATTTAAAAAGGATTGCATTGGGGCTATAGATGGTACTCATAGTCGTGTCAAGGTACGAAGAGCAGATGCCCCTCGATTTCGTGGAAGGAAAGAGTACACCACACAAAATGTTTTTGCTGCATGTAGCTTCGATATGAAATTCACATATGTGTTAACTGGTTGGGAAGGAACAGCATCCGACTCTAAAATTTTAAAAGATGCTTTGTCTAGAGAAGATTCATTACTAATTCCTGAAGGTTAGTGGTAATTAATATATTAGTATTTGATAGAATTAGAGGCGCATGATATAATTCTTTAGGAGTAATGTGTATACATTTTTGTAGGAAAATACTACCTTGGGGATGCAGGATTTCCCTTAAAAGGAGGGATACTTACACCATACAGAGGTGTTCGTTACCATCTGAAGGAGTACTCAACTAGGGGTCCCCAAAATCACAAAGAATTATTCAATCTTCGACATTCATCACTTCGAAATGTCATTGAGAGGACATTTGGTGTACTTAAAAAGAGATTTCCAATTATAGGTGGTGGTAATGAGCCATATTATTCTTTTCCAGTCATGACAGATATTTTCATTGCGTGTTGCATACTGCATAACTACTTGATGGGAGTAGATGTTGACAACCAAATCATTGATGAAGTTGATCAAGAATTGCAACAACGGGGCATAGATCGAAGTTCCACGAATCAACGTGAAGAAGATTATAGACAAGGAGCAAGTACAAGAGAGAATGTTTCAACTGGAATGTGGAATGAATACCCGCTATAATTCTTAAATGCAAACTTTTTTATTGTTGTATTTTATTTAGCGTGAGAGTTGAAACAATAGTTCATAGTCATAGTGTCGGTGTTTAATATTTCTTCATAGTTGTTGATGGAACAAGACTAGTTTTAATATTTGCATGCAACTTTTTTGTACAACCACATTATCAGCTTATGATTGTGATTGATATTTATGATATTGGTTCTTTTAGCTCCACCATGTCATTCTCTTTATTCCTAATATTAATGATAATTAGTGTGTGCCTATTTTTCATCTATATTTTTTTTCAGATGAAAGAAAATTCAAAAATGATGAAGGGAAAGAATCATAGAGATGACTTTAACCAACAACCAAAGGACATGATGAGGTGGTCAGAAGAAATGGATCTAGCACTTTTGAATGCATTAACAGAGGAAGCTCACAAAGGAAATAGGCATGATGGTTCTTGGACTACTGAAGCTTACAACAATGTTGTTGAGTTGTTGAGAACCACAATTGGAGGTCATATTACAAAGCAACACATAAAGAATAGAATGAAGACAATGAAAGAGAATTTTGGTGAAGCATATGATTTGTTCAATAGCTTGAGCGGTTTTGCATGGAATTCAATCACCCGAAAATTTGAAGCTGAGGAGGAAGTGTGGGATGCCTTGATAAAGGTATATACTATTAGAGTCCAATTTGAACTTTATTTACTTTCTAATGTGACATAATGATTGTATGTGAAACTAATGTGATGATTATTATTGTGTTCAGGAGAAGCCACATGCTGCAAAGTGGAAAAGAATGAGTATCAAGAATTATGACATGCTGAAAGATTTGTTTGGAGTGGATAGAGCTAAAGGAAAAAATGCAACAACTGGAAAGGAACAGAAGAAAAGGTGGGAGAAGGAAAAGGAAAAGGAAAAAGAAAAAGAATTTATTGACTTGAATGATGATTTTGAGGATATAGAGATGCATGAACTAGAATCAAACAATGTGGATGAAACACCTCTTTCTCCATTGAACTTTGATGCCTTTAGTCCAGGTCAATCTAACCAGCCAAATGGAACTACTGCAACTAGGGGTGCAAAGCGAAAGGCACATGCTGCGGAAACCATTGAGTCGCAATATGAGAAGGTTTCAGTTGGCATTGATGCATTAGCGGAGGCTGCCAAAGATGGTAACAATCGGTCTGAAAAGTTGTATCAAGTTGTAGAAAGACAAGTTGTTGTTGCTGAAAGACAAGTAACCGTTGCTGAAAGGCAAGTGGAAATAGCTGAGAAGGAGCTGACCATCATCCAACAGAGTAGGCCTCGCCATTATAGTGAGTCTGATGTGTGGAATGTGTTAACCGATTTAGGCATCAACAATAATTGTAAAATGGATTGCTATCGCTTTCTCTGTGCAAATGATTTGAAGAAAAGAGAACTATTTGGTGTCCCCCCAGAAATGCGCCTTCAAGCACTCATAGATATGATGGCTGAATCTAACAAAAAGTGATGGCACTTGATAATATTTGCTTGCCTTTTGTTTATTTTGAATTGTTTTTCTGTTGGAATTTTCTTTAAGTATTTACTATTAATGTTGTGGTACTTTGCAATTTGGTTACTTTGTTGGATATTTTCCACCTTCTAGTGTGGTTTTGCTTTTATGGTTGAGTTATCAACAAATTGTTGTTGCTGAAAAATTGTTGCACTGTTTTGACATGCTTATGGAATTTGTGGTATTTGTTAATTTCATGGTGAAATTTCCGTTTATTTCTAGGCATCATAATTGATATACTTGTTGAAAAATTGGAAATGTTGATGTGTATTTTCGGTTTTGGTTTTGTATTAGCCGCTGCAGGTCGCGTGTAAATGGGCGCATCAGTTTATGTTCAGCTGTTCTGGGTGCAGTGTCCAATTCTGTTTTGCAGAGCTGGTTGTATCTCACAAGGCCGCGTTCGGTTTCGTCAGGCCAGATGCTAGTGATAGCTCCATGTGCCTTGAGACGTTTGTGACGCGGCAAGGGATCCCGTTGTGCTGTAGAGTAGTTTGGTTCACTGAGTGTTTTAGCTTCAGACCTTCTGTTGTGAAGCTGCTGTTGTGAAGCTGCTGTTGTTCTTCACTTACTGTCATGGCTAAGTGATGTTTTTTTGGGACCAATTATTTTCCAAAAATTGGTATATGGACTATGGTTTCATAAATAAGTTTGAAGCAAGAATAGTTGATTTATAGTGTATGTGGTATCATGGTATTTTTCTGCAATTTCACTTTTGGTAGAGAAATTTCACCATAAATCGTTTCTATAATAATATTGGTAGCAATTAGCCAATAATTACATGAATTTAAAATTATTATAACGAGATATTGATCCATACATAATATCACTAATATTTTGATAAATTAGTTATGATATGAACATGGAAGTAGGTGTTATAGAGCTAATAATTAATTATATTTGAATTTTAAATATAAAGGTTAAATTTGTCTTTTATCATTTTCATGGATTTCTCTCTATCCATTTTTTTACTCATTCTCTTCTCTATTTCTATTCATCCAAACAATAGAGAATTTACACTCCACCTCTCTCTTATTTCTCTCTCTCTTATTTCTCTCTTCACTATTTCTCTCTTTCCTATTTCTTTGAACATCCAAACACAGTGTAAACAAAAGTTTTCATACAACTTAAATTCTCTGAATGAAACCTTTGATTCTAATTCCCCCTAGTCATCTAACCGATGTCATCTCTAACTACTTACCTCCTCTACCTACCTTGCCTAGCATTATACCTTCTCTAACTATTCTAATTGTTGCCTTCTCTTCTATTCTAAAACATTATGCAATCTTATGTTTACAATTGTCTAATAGGTAGGTCAAGTTTTTCCTTGTGATGCTACCCTCAGATAGCAAATAATAATCTTTTCAAGACGCTAGAATTTATAATGGTACCTGGGATTTTCCTTGACATTGGCATATTTGTTTCGTGAAATCAAACTCCATCACATCAAATGTCTCACTAAGCACCTGAAACATTATACACAATAAGCGTGGATTGATGCTAGCGCACTAGTGTTATTAAACAAATGGATTTTTATAATTTTGTTCCCTAGTTAACCAGCTTATTACTTTAAAACATTAATTTTTAAGAAGATTAATTACATCAAATTCTCCACACTGCCAAAGAAAAAAAGGCAGACAAGGACCCTCTTCCAATTCAGGTAGATGACCGCAAGCTCCCAATGTAGCATTTACCCCATAATGGTCAAAACCTTCTATCTTACTCAAGCAGCAACGACTTTTCCAAAGATCCTGAAAATTGTTTGTCCCATCAATCCAAATATACAATGATGTCCTCTTAATCCATAGCATGAAGAAAATAAATGCTTTCCCGATATTTTTAAAAAATGTAATCTTTTCATAGTTCACAGTTTATGTGTATTTTAACTTACAGGAAGGTAGATGGCACAAGCCCTCAAAATTCCTTTACTGGGAATTACTATAGCATCTTTAGAGAGAATATGATCAAGTATGGTACGATCCTTCCTAAAAAAGTTAAGTAAAAGTAATCAACAAAATGCGGAATGGCACCTGAAATAAAACTAAATAATATGGATGCTTCAGACTTATTAAAGCATGGCATGACCTAGCAAATCAAGTTGATGATTAAAACAGTAGCTAATGAAATATACCAAAACCGCAGGTTCTGCCATGGAAGCATGCCATCATGTCCAACATAGAAAGGTTCTGCTATTAACAGGTCAACCTACAGATCAAGCATATAAGCATAGATATTCAGAAATCACAGAAATTCAATGGGAAACATAGCATGAAAATTCAATGAAAAGGAATTGCTGAAAATAGCATAGATATTCACATATATAACTTACATGTTACTTGCTACTACATCCAACAAACGGTTGAATATGATAACTTCCCAAAACGGAGCTAATACATTCTACTAAAGTTACTTATTAAATTAATTTATTATAAGTTGATTATTCTACTAAAGGTGTCATTTTAAGAAGGTATCATGTTCAACTGTTAGTTGGATGTAGTAGTAAGTAACATGTAAGTTGTATAGGTGAATATCTAACAGAGCTTAAAACTCGTATACGTATAGATACAAAGTAAAGCCACACCAAGCAAGCAGAATTGGAAAAGTTCAACCTTTTTCTGGTTTGTATCATGCATGGTTAACTGTTTCACCTTTTTTTTCAACAGCCTTTATGCAATCAGGTGGCAGATTATTTGCACGGGCAGCAGCTTGCAAATATCGGATGCCCCTTTCCTTCAGCCCCGGAAAAGATAACATCACATATGGTGTTTCTGAAAGCTTTGCCACAAGAAGAGGTAAATACACACTATCATCTGCAACCAAGCATAATGAGCAACCTCTTCCCTGCAACTGTAAAAATTGGCAATTATTGTAATCAATTAGAATATGCTGAATTAGATGAAGAGCAAAAAGGTGTTTTTGTTTACAGTTTGTTCCTTAGCCTTTAACATCAAAAGCCTTCATGAGGTGGAGGGAGGAATAGCTTACCGCACTTTCTACTGCTTTCAACATCGAAAGCCTCCAATCTTTGTCTCCATATATTGCAGCTCTTTCTGGTGGAAGTACAAGCTGAAAATCTCCAGGTGTTAACCCCTGATGCAAAACCTCAGTTGTTGACACTTGGGTATCTAAATTATATGAGATACTAGTGTCATTATGAGTAGCATGCAAATTGATTTCTCCCCCTTTGAATATTGATATACCGCTTCCTGGAACAACCCAAACACACTGTTTCCAGTGGTCACACCAATCATCAGGACCTGGAGAAGCATGAAATGCAGCATAAGCAAATGAAAGTTCTAAAATATTGACAACTATAAACATAAATAAAATACGCTGATATATTTTCATATGATTCATATTCATGTAACTTAACTTCCAAACAGTAACAAGGCAGTCATAAGAACGGAATGCATTAGTACTAAACTCAAGTCTACGCAACCTAACCGACAAATAATATCATAACAAACCCTCAGTTGTAACTGTTGTTGGTGATCTTATCCACCTAGGAGCAGTGGAATAATAAATTGTCCCCTCACGATCAAGTTGAAGTACCCACCTAAAAGACATACAGGAATGCTGTAAACCGAAAGGAAATAAATGCTCTGATAGTACATAGTAGTATTAAAATATGCTTATGATTACCAAGAGACAACAGCGTGAACTCTGCCATCATCAGTTGCCTTTATGCATATCTCAGATTCACCATAACTCTCTGGCCGTTTCCAAAAATCAAATTCAAAAATTTTGAAGGGTTCTGAAAGCTGGATGGATCTTAATTTAAGTAGAAAAGTTACCGCTAATAAATAATAATGGAGTTACAGAAATCTTTTCAAACGCACCGGTTTCAGTTCTTCTCCTATTGGATCACAATGCATGGCATATTGTTGACGTTTAACACCTAAAACACTTTCAAGTCCAGGAGGGGTAAGTTGAATGCCATCAGATACACCAGCCTCATTGCTATGCAAATCATGCAATCGCCTTAGGAAAGTACTTTCAACTAGCTGGAAATGGGATTCAGGTAAGAGGCAGAAACTTCCGTAAGACTCAAAAGTAAGAGGAATAATACAATGAAAAGGATCTTTATGTTAACCTGTCCATATGTAGTTGCTCGATATGGTACAGTCAGAGGGTTCTCAACCAACAACTTGTCATGCGCATGTTGTAGGGTTGGTATAAGCCCCTCACCCAATAACTCTGAATCTAATATCTCACTCACCTGCAATAATGACATTAATTTTCTAACTGAACAATAAAGGCATTGCTTCAAAGAGCAACATCTTATGAGATGACAGAAATTAGCTCTAACATTGGTTCTCATAATCACCAAATGGCAAATACCAATTCATTCAGAAAGAATCCTCCACGTATAACTCGCGAAGGAATTTGTCACATCTAAGTACACCATTTTCCCCTCACATCCATACAATTTTACTAGCAGTGGCAGATCTTGACTGAAATTTTAGATGGGACCATATTTATAATAAGTATTAACATTGAATGTAAAGAACAAATTCGCATCTTGCCGTAGTGGTAAAAGTTGCGACCATAGTACCATTTACCTCAAGTGCATGAGTTCGATCCTTCTCATCCCATTTTTTCAATAATAAAGTAATAATACTCTAACTTGAAACAAAAAAATGGCAAGGTTGGGATCAATAACTAAACCATCCACTGGAAAGACAAACTCTTGCCATTGCGCCATTAGATACAATTGACAATATTTGGGGAAACTTGTGATATTTCGATAAAACATTCTTGATACAATATATATCTACTAAAAAGAATAAAATTAAGGGGTGCCATGGCACATTCCCGTCCTAGAGGAGATCTGCCCCGGCATAAACACTTTTGAAACTATTTGGGAGACGTCAATAAGTTGTTTTCAACTTGTCAATAAGTTTTTTTCAACTTATTTCCATAAACTCTCCAGGATTGCTCATGAAAACATCTTATAACTTATATGAAAACAAATTAACTTTATTATAAATTAACACTTATATGATAAGTACCTATAAGCGCTTATGCTACAAGTGCTTAATTAAGTTGTTTATCCAAACAAGACTTAACAATCAATAAACGAGTTCGAGGAAACAATTCAACAAGTGAAATGTGACTTACAAGAACATCAGCACGCGAAGATATATCAACACCAACTTCAAGTTCATCAGAACGCTTATTAATAACTTTGATTCTTCCCTCCATCCCATTAAGACGCATAACCTTCTTCATCAACTTCACCATAGGAAGATAAGACTCACACGCCGCCACCGTTCCTTTCCTATCCATAGCTCGTGAAGCCATCATCGAAAGCAAACCAGTTCCAGCACTACACAGTAATAACTATCCATCATCACAATTTAACAAAACCAAAGCTACTAAAATCAAATTTTGCAACAATGTGAGTACCCATTACCCAATATCGAGAACGTGACAAGGTTTGGTGATGGTTTTTTCAATGGCTTGACGAAATGCTGTGTTTCTGGTGGAATCGAAATGCTGTGTCCAAATACGACGTCGTGGCGAGAAGGGGTTGGTGGAAGGTTTGTTGTTGGTCGTCGTTGTGGTCGTACTTCATTAAAAATAAAAAATGCAACCGCAATATATTTTTTTGGTTTTCAACCTCTAATTTTTAGGAAGGGTTTTAATAGTTCAAAATTCGGCTGTTAGATAAGTAAAGCAATGTTTGAACAAGAAATTGATTCGCCCAGAATAAAAAATAATTTTGATTTGACTTAGAAACACGTATGTAAGTATAAAAAATAAAATTTGTTGAAAAAAAAAGTATAAAAAATAAAAGAAAAATGAATCAAATGTGTGTAGCAATGGGTGCAGGATTTGATAAGGAAGATTATAATTCGATCTCCGCAACTGCTTTGAGAGAAGACTGTAGCCATTGAAAATAAAGAAATATATATGTATTACTTACCAAACTTGAGAATGAGAAGTCCATCAGCAATTGTTTTAAGAGAAATTGTTTCAATACTATGTATAAATGAACTTGCTTCTTAAGATCTATGTAAAATAATAAGAGTCATGTTAATGTATGCTCTAACGATACATGTTAAATATTATATAAATAGTAATTGTGTTTAAAACAAAATATCTTTTTACATTTATAATAATTAAAATACGCAATTTTCATTATCAAATTTCTATCTTTGCTATACTAACATGTGTCCTAAATAATACCAAAGATGTCAAATTCCATGATTGAGAGAAAGAATAAAGAACACAGGTTGATGCATAATCTCAAATTTAGTAGTTAAAACATCTTATTGTCTATTTCGATGTACGCCACATTTGCAAAAATCACGGCAAAAAACCAAGACAACTCTAAAGCTTGATATTGTAGTGTCTCAGGAATCACGTTAAGAGTAAGGGTAGGCATGCATTTGGAGGTGCAAATGCTCAACCAAATAGACGCTTGATGTATATTTGATTCCACTTCTAGATGGGGAAAATTAATCCTAAAGATGTAGAATTTATTTTGCCAAGTTTGGTTTCTCTAAGTAGAACTGATTTTGTCTCAAGAATTAATTTTTACACTCAAATATTTTGTTCAACTCTCTTTCATATTAATATATCAAAACATAAATCAATTTTAAATAATCAGCTTTTTCCACGCATAACCAAATATATACAAAAAGGATTAGGCCTAGGTCGACAAATTTATTTTAAGTATGACTTGAAAGAACTTCCAAATGCCCAGATGAATTGGATTTTGCAGGATTAGTCTAAATAAGAGTCGGATGAACTTGTAAGAGCTTCTGAATTGTCAATGTTATAGCTTAGCTGCAGTGCTGCACAACCAATAATCTTGTATTTAATCTTATTTTGGTCTTTGGCCTACAACTCAAGTAAGCATTATAAGAAGATTACAAAAGAATAACTCTATACAGAACCTTACAAAACATACTAGTTAGTAGAACCTAGTGCATCAGTGTACAATCTACAATGTATGATTTCTACTTGTTTTTTCAGAAGCCAGTAATCTTTCGGTCTAGCGCGAATCACTTTGATAAGTAGATAACTTCAATAAATGGCCCGCGATATATCAATCAATACTTAAAATGATTACGAGTTTCAAATTCATTGAAGCAAAACACATAAGATTGTTGATGAATAGCCCTTAGAATTCTTTGTTAACATAACTCCATTCTCGTTTCCATGATGCAAGCTGCACCCAAACACGTTATTTTTTAATGGAACAGGCGTTTGCCATAGTCTATTAATTGCAGAGACGAGTCTGTTGTCGAGAAAAACTGTCGTCTTCATACTGCATAGCTCGTAGTAGTAACTGCTAATTGAGAAACAATGTTGCGGGTCTGGTAGCTATTTTAATCTATCCGTCTCACCTTCAGATATCACTGCCGGTGTAATGCAGACTAGTAACTCAGCCACTGCTTCTGCAGTCTCCAAATGTCTAATCCATCTCAAATTCCATTACCATTTATTGTTTCTCCAAACTCCCATGTTTCCTGTTTTTTCTTCTCTGTCCCTTGATAGCAAAAACAAGTTCCCGAACCTTAATTTTAATGGCATATCACCAATGCAAATGTCCTTCCACAAGTGTATGTTGTTACTTGTTTACCATTACCTAATTTCCATGATGCTAAGTTTAAAGACAAACAGACAACACATTGCGCCACTAACCAATTTATTTTCACCGTCATCCAATCTTCCGCTGAGTCATATGTCTCTCTGCCACAGAGAATCCAACCTTCCAATTTCAATCTCCCTCGCACTCATCAATTTCTCCGACACCAATTAAGTCATCACAAGCTTCTAATTTCAAAAGACGGTGTTTGTCGTCATTGAAATTTCGAATAATTTTTAAACATTATACCACTAATTCTGAGATACTCACTATTAAATACATGAAATATGGTTGTATCACATTTTCCAAGTTACTACATTTTTAGACATGGACATTTTGTACCGGTGTTAGGATGCGCCCACAAGGTTACTAATTCACCAACTGGAAAACTTCAAAACCTGCGCCTCATAAACAAACAAACAAACAAAACACTCTCTCTACAAATTCAAAAACTATCTCTATTACTCTCTGCTTCCAAAGTTCCAAGTTCCAACTCAAAACCAAATACCCTGTTTATCCAAATGGCTTCTCCCCTGTTATTGCTCCTCCTCATTACACTCTCCATTTCACATCCTTCATCACAAATGATACTATTACCCCTAACACACTCACTTTCAAAAACCCAATTCAACACAACCCACCATCTCCTCAAATCCACCACCACTCGTTCCACATCACGCTTCCGCCGCCACAAACACCACCACAACCACCACCAACTCTCCCTCCCACTCTCTCCAGGAACCGACTACACTCTCTCCTTCAACTTCGGCCCGCAGTCTCAACCCATCACTCTCTACATGGACACAGGAAGCGACCTTGTCTGGTTCCCATGCACCCCATTCAACTGCATACTCTGCGAATTCAAACCAAACCCTTCTTCTTCTTCATCACCCCCCACCAATATCTCTCACAGCACCCCCATTTCATGCAACTCCAAACCATGCTCTGTAGCACACAACTCCATTTCTTCTTCCGATCTCTGCACAATGGCTAATTGCCCTTTAGATTCCATTGAAACCAAAGATTGTGATTCTTTTCACTGTCCACCGTTTTACTTTGCTTACGGCGATGGAAGCTTAATAGCTTCTCTTTATCGTGATACCCTTTCTCTTTCTTCGCTTAAATTTCGAAACTTTACATTCGGTTGTGCTCACACCACTTTTTCAGAACCCACCGGTGTTGCCGGGTTCGGTCGTGGATTGCTCTCTTTCCCTGCTCAGTTAGCTACTCATTCTTCTCAACTTGGTAACCGTTTCTCTTATTGCTTGGTTTCTCATTCTTTTCACTCTGAACGAGTTCGAAAACCAAGTCCACTCATTCTGGGTCGTTACGATGATGAAAAACAGAGGAATGATGGTGATGGTAGTAAAGTTGTTGAGTTTGTTTATACTTCAATTCTTGAGAATCCAAAGCATCCTTATTTTTACTGTGTTGGGTTGAAAGGAATTAGCGTCGGAAAAAAGACAGTTCTGTTATGAATAATTCAAGTCATCAAATGTTGTTACTTGTTCTCTAAGTAACCTCTCTAACTACTTTGAAAATGAGTTAGTTAGGTTTGTTTTGTACCATGTTTGTGTCTTAGATTCAGTTAAGAGTTTTTAGTTAGTTAGGAATTAGTTAGAGTTGGTTAGAGCTTACTTGAAGTGCAAGTAAAGCTAGGCTATATAAATGTGTAATTGTGAAATGGTTTAGCCTAAGGTGCTTTAATAAAATTCCTATTTTTCTCTTATCTTCTCTAATCCTTCTTTGAGCAAGTTTCTTCCATTAAACAAAGTGTGTGTGTTCATGGTTTGTTCATAACCATTTCAATCACAAAGTGAAGTGTGATAGCTTGCAGAGCAAGCTACTGCTGCTGCAAGTGATAGCAGCACCAGCAGAATTGTGATTCTGCTCCAACATCTGGTATCCAGAGCTCCTGGTTCATTTCTTGGGGTGTTTCTTGAAGTGAAGAGAAGATGACATCTCATCCTAATGGCCATTTCCCTGCAACTCTTCCAATCTTGAATTCAAAGAACTATGATAATTGGTGTAAACAAATGAAGGTAGTGTTCTGTTATCAAGATCTTTGGAATCTTGTAACTGAAGGTGTTTCATCAATTGAAGATAATGCCACGGAGGAAGAAAAGACTGCACATAAAGAGATAAAGAAGAAAGATTTCAAGGCTTTATTCATAATCCATCAATGTGTTGATGCTAATAATTTTGAGAAGGTTGGTGACTGTGAATCTTCAAAGGAAGTTTGGGATATTCTTGCTCAATCCTTTGGTGGTGCAGAAAAGGTGAAAGAGGTAAGGCTTCAAACTCATAAAAGACAATATGAATTGCTTCAAATGGAGGATTCCGAAACAGTTAATGATTTCTTCACAAAAGTCACAAAACTTGTGAATCAAATCAAGAACTGTGGTGAAGTGATTACCACCAAGGCAGTGGTATCCAAGATTTTGAGATCTTTGGCTCCAAAGTTTGATCATCTTGTAGTGGCTATAGAAGAAGCAAAAGATCTATCAACTTTGTCCAAAGAGGAGTTACTTGGTACCCTTGAATCTCATGAGCAAAGAATGAGTGAAAGAAATGCAGTCAAGACAAAATCTGAGATTGCCTTGCAGGCTCAGTCAAACAAAGCCAAGAAGGGTAAGGGAAAATGGAATAAGGGGAAGGGAAGTAATAATAGTGCTGGTAACAAAAACTCAACTCAAGAAACTGGTTCTTCATCTCACAATGGTGGTAGAACTAGTTATAATGGAAATCATAGAGGTTGTAGAGGTGGAAGAGCAGGTAGAGGTGGTTACAAGAAATTTGATAAAAGTAACATTCAATGTTACAATTGTCAAAAATATGGGCACTTTGCTGATGAGTGTAATGGAGAAAGAAAAGAGACCCAAGATGAAGATGCAAAGCTGGATAAGCAAGAAGAAAATGAGACTTTGTTGATGGTAACATTGAAAGAAGAAAGTGAAAGCAGTCAAGATCAATGGTACTTAGATACAGGTTGTTCTACTCACATGACTGGCAGAAAAGATTGGTTTGTGAAGATCAATCATACATCAAAGAACAAAGTGAAGTTTGCTGATGATTCAACCCTTGCTGCTGAAGGAATTGGAGATGTAGCAATCAGAAAGAAAGATGGAGGAAGTGCTCTAATTTCTGATGTATTGTACATTCCAGGTATGAAAAGCAATTTACTAAGTGTTGGCCAGTTGCTTGAGAAAAACTATAGAGTAGTGATGGAAGAAAAGATTATGAAAGTGTATGATTCAAATGGCAAGATAATTTTGAAAGTTCAAATGTCAAGCAACAGAACATTCAAAATTGAACTTGACATTATGGAACATAAATGCTTAGCTACAGCTGAAAAGAGAAGTGAATGGTTATGGCACTATAGGCTAGGTCATCTAAACTTCAGAGATCTTAGTCTTATGGAAAGAAAGAAAATGGTATCTGGCTTGCCTAACATCAAATTGCCAACAGAAGTATGTGAAGAGTGTGTGCAGGCTAAGCAACATAGAAGCGGTTTCAGCAAAGATTCAGATAGAAAAACTACTGAATTACTTGAGGTAGTGTACTCTGATGTATGTGGACTAATGCAGGTAGACTCAATTGGTGGTAACAGGTATTTTGTGACCTTCACTGATAGTCATAGCAGAAAATTGTGGACTTACCTAATAAACAAGAAAAGTGAGGTGTTTGAAGTGTTTAAAAGGTTTAAGTCAAGTGCAGAGAGGCAAAGTGGTTGTAAGCTCAAAGTCTTAAGAACTGATGGTGGTGGGGAATACAAGTCAAAGGAGTTTACAACATTACTTGATAAGGAAGGTATTTCACATGAAGTAGTTCCACCATATACACCTCAGTCAAATGGTGCTGCTGAGAGGAAGAATAGAACCATCATGAATATGGTGAGAAGTATGCTCAATAGTAAGAATCTACCTAAAGAACTATGGGGTGAAGCAGTGTCTACTGCTACATATGTACTGAATAGGTGCCCTACCAAAAGGCTCAATGATATCACTCCTGAAGAATGTTGGACTGGTAACAAGCCTAATGTTAATCATCTAAGGGTATTTGGCTCTGTAGCATATAGGAATGTACCTGATCAACTCAGAAGGAAGCTTGATGACAAAAGTGAAGTGATGATACTAGTTGGCTATCACAACACTGGTGGATACAAGTTATTTGATCCAGTCAAGAGAAACATTGTGATAAGCAGAGATGTGTTAATTGATGAAGAAAAGAAGTGGGATTGGAGTAAGGATAAGGAGATACAAACAGCCAGCATCATGTGTGAAGATAGTGAAGATAATGAAGGCAGTTCAGTCCCTACTCAAGCTCAAACTGGTAGCTCAAGGCCACAAAGACAAAGAAATATGCATGCTAGATTACAAGATTGTGAGATAATTGCTGATAGTGAAGTGAATGAGGAGGGTGATCTTGTGCATCTAGCTTTTCTTGCTGATTCAGAACCAGTCAATGATAGTGAAGCATTGAAAAATCCAAAGTGGATAGCAGCAATGAAAGAAGAGCTGAAGTCAATTGAAAGCAACAAAACCTGGTCCTTAGTTGAATTACCATCAAATAAGAAGGCAATAGCAGTGAAATGGGTGTATAAAGTGAAGATGAGTCCACAAGGTCAGATAACAAGATATAAAGCTAGACTAGTGGCAAAGGGATTTCTTCAGAAAGAAGGAATAGACTATGAAGAGGTATTTGCACCTGTTGCTAGAATTGAAACAATCAGGCTTGTAGTTGCTTTGGCTAATGCTAATGATTGGTCAATTCATCAAATGGATGTTAAATGTGCTTTCTTAAATGGGCCATTAAGTGAAGAGGTATTTGTGAAGCAACCACCTGGTTTTGAAGTGAAGAATCAGTTAACAAAAGTGTATAAGCTGCACAAAGCTCTATATGGCCTCAAACAAGCTCCAAGAGCTTGGAATAAAAGAATAGATGGTTATTTGAACAACATTGGCTTCAGCAAATGTGTAGCAGAACATGGTGTTTATGTGAGAAAAGATCAAAGCAAAGGAGTAATTGTGTTATGTCTCTATGTTGATGATCTACTGATAACTGGAAGTAATGAGTCATATATTGAAGAATTTAAGAAGCAAATGATGAGAGAATTTGAAATGATAGATATTGGTCAGTTGTCTTACTTTCTTGGTATTGAATTTGTGAAGTGTAGAAAGGGATTAATGATGCATCAGAAGAAATATGCATCAGAGATTCTAAAGAGGTTTGATATGGAAAATTGCAATCATGCAGTTACACCATCAGAACCTAGACTCCAACTATCAAAATGTGAAAATGAAGATAGTGTTGATCCAACAAAGTTCAGAAGCCTCATTGGATCATTAAGGTATCTGTGTAACACTAGGCCAGACTTGGTATATAGTGTTGGTATTGTGAGTAGGTTCATGGAAAATCCTAAGGTATCTCATCTTGCTGCAGTGAAAAGGATACTTAGATATGTGAGAGGTACTACTGGTTGTGGAATTCTGTTTCCAAGTTGTGATATGGGTAAGGAATGCAAGTTGATTGGATTTACTGATGCTAGCTGGTGTAGTGATGTGGATGATAGAAGATCTACTGCTGGCTACATGTTTTTCATCAACAATGCACCTATCTCATGGTGTTCTAAGAAGGAGCAAGTTGTAGCCTCATCATCATGTGAAGCTGAGTATATAGCAGCCTCAATGTGTGCCACTCAAGCTACATGGCTGAAGACATTAATTGAAGAAGTGACTGGTATTGACTCAGAAGCAGTGACAATCAAGGTTGATAATGTTTCAGCTATAAACTTAGCCAAAAATCCAATATCACATGGCAGAAGCAAGCACATTGAGCTAAGGTATCACTATTTAAGAGATCAAGTAGCAAAAGGATTGATAAGGCTGGAGCATTGTAGAAGTGAAGTTCAAATAGCTGATATCTTGACCAAGAGTGTTCAAGTTGAAGTGTTCAAGAGACTTAGAGACATGATGGGTGTGTTAGCATTAGATGAAATGAATTAGGTGGTGTGTTATGAATAATTCAAGTCATCAAATGCTGTTACTTGTTCTCTAAGTAACCTCTCTAACTACTTTGAAAATGAGTTAGTTAGGTTTGTTTTGTACCATGTTTGTGTCTTAGATTCAGTTAAGAGTTTTTAGTTAGTTAGGAATTAGTTAGAGTTGGTTAGAGCTTACTTGAAGTGCAAGTAAAGCTAGGCTATATAAATGTGTAATTGTGAAATGGTTTAGCCTAAGGTGCTTTAATAAAATTCCTATTTTTCTCTTATCTTCTCTAATCCTTCTTTGAGCAAGTTTCTTCCATTAAACAAAGTGTGTGTGTGTTCATGGTTTGTTCATAACCATTTCAATCACAAAGTGAAGTGTGATAGCTTGCAGAGCAAGCTACTGCTGCTGCAAGTGATAGCAGCACCAGCAGAATTGTGATTCTGCTCCAACAAGTTCCGGCACCTGAGATTTTGCGCCGGGTGAATAAAAGAGGTGACGGTGGTGTAGTTGTGGATTCCGGCACGACTTTTACAATGTTGCCGGCGGGGTTTTATAACTCGGTAGTGGCGGAGTTTGACCGTCGTGTAAGACGATTTAACCGGCGTGCTCATGAGATTGAAATGAAAACGGGGCTTTCGCCGTGTTATTATCTGGACACGGCGGCGGAAGTGCCGGCGGTGACACTGCGTTTTGTTGGGGTGAATTCGAGTGTGGTGTTGCCTAGGAAGAATTATTTTTATGAGTTTTTGGACGGTGAGGATGGAGTGAGGAGGAAAGGGAGAGTTGGGTGTTTGATGTTGATGAACGGTGGAGATGAGTTTGAAGAAGTGAATAGTGGGCCTGGTGCAATCCTTGGGAATTATCAACAGCAGGGATAAAAAACAAAACACCTTCTAATACATCACCAATCAACAATAATTCACACTATAATAATCTTATTTGCATCCCTAGATAATACTACCTCATAGTAAATATTTTATTACTATTGTTGTTTAATTGCAGTTTTGTTTTCACTATCTTTATCATTTTGCAAAATTAATCCTTCTATTTTAAAATTTATCAGTTTTAGTCTAATAATATAGTCTGGTGACTAGAATTTCACATTTTTTTATATGTGAATAAATGAGCATATCAACATTCACCTCACCCCTGCATATAAATATCAACTCCTACTGGTGAAAATTTTTCCTTCAAAAAAAAATAAAATAATTGACGTCTGTATATTACGTGTAATATTCCTACCGACTGACATATATCAAACAAACTTAAATGGTGTAAAATGAAACATTATGGGTCAAATCCATATAGTAACTTGAAAACATGTGGTACAAAGAGGAAACACAACATTAATCGTTTGGTTGAACTAGAAACCAAATATCAGCACCAAAACGAAGAACAATGAAGATAGCAAAAAACATGTGCAACAGTGAAGGATACTTAGATGACACAGAATTCAGCAAACCAATGCCATGGATAGGAATCTACATAGCAACAGCATCACTTCTTTGTCTCATTTCAATGTCTGCAGATCTCATCAAAGGTTTCAAAGCTCACAAACTATGGTTTCCTTGCAAATACTTTTGTCTCAATGCAACTTCCTTAACGATCATCGCCGTTACCGTTAAACTCTCTGTTGATCTCAACACCCCTATGCCTCACCGTCATGATCAGCTAGCAAAACTTGCTAGCAGTGCTATAATCTGTACAATCATGGCTAATTCTATGCCTTCTCTTGGTCTCACACAGAATAGGGAAACCATGATGAATGTTTTGGCTATGGCTATTTTAGTAGTTACTATGATTGTTAATATATGTATTCAGTTTGTAACTGGTGTTATTTATGAGTTTTGGATTGAACATGGAGTTATGATGTTTCTTATGATTGTTTTGTTGATGATTATGACTTCTTCTGCTTTGGGTTTACCAAAGATGAAACATTATATGGAGCTGAAGTATCAGATGAATGAAGAAGCTTTGAGAGAAATTTCAAAGCAAAAAGAACAAGAACTTAGCAAAGTTACTGATAAATTGAAAGATGAATTGATGAAATTTTGGATGATGGCTCATACTTGTAGTCCTCAATTTATACTTGGTAGGTCAGTTTCATGTACTGCTTCTGGTTGTTTTTGTCTTTTGAGTACTTTGACTTTATTGCAAGCGATGTTTCGATCTTATTTCATGCCTTGGTCGCTTAAATTTTGCTCCGGTGAATGTGATTACAAATGGTCTACAATCTTGATTCTTATAGTTCAAGTTGGTACCGTTGGCGTTGGTACTATTGCTCCTGCTGTTAGATGGTTTGTAGCTATTAAATATCGGTGTCCAAATGTGAGAAAAAGAAGCTGCAAGAGAATTTTTCAAGTGGAAAGTTATTGGACTGATAGTTTAATTTTGATTAAAGAGAGTCCGATTAGTTTACGGATTCGTAATCGGTGGTTTAGAAAGTTGGCTCATGATGTGAAAGATATGTTGTTGTGTTTCTGTATTAAACTACAGATTGGGATGGTTATATTGTGTAAAATTGCACAATATGTTTCAATTTATCCTATGTGTTGGATTTTGGGATTCTGTGACTATTGCAGGACATGGACAATGAAATTCGGTTCTAGCACTTCGAGTTTAGGATCAGGCACAAAGCAGGAACTACGACGGTTTATTCTGCACCTCGAAGGCGAAGAAGAGTTGGTTGAGGTGATGATGAAAGAAAATTGGAATGCAACTTGTCATTGGATTCAACAAGGTGAAAAACAGCAGCCAAAACTTGTTCTTGAGTTATTGGAAACAAAATGTTCAATCTTGCAAGGTTTTAAGGGAGTTGGAGAATTCGATTGTGATCAAATTCTACCTTTGCATGGTGTAGAGCCACCTCCATATAGTTGGTCACTTCCTATTGTGACATTAGCAAGCATTATAATTGCTTTACCAAATATTGAGAAGTGTTTGGTGGAAAAAATGATTAATACTCTAAATGAAGGGCTACCCTATGTGAAGTTCATAGAGAACAACATTGACAAAGATGGAAAATTAATTAAAGTTAGAAAAGCTGCTGAAATTGTTTGGCTAGGAGCTGATCTTTATGGAAAGTGGCTAGATGTTGATCTTTATAAACTCTCTCTTCAAAACAAGAGCCTCAAAGAAACACTTGAAACATTAGCCGAGTTTGCGAAAACAAGGTATGAGAAATATAAAGCAAAATATAATCATGTATGTATTAAGGTAAGTCCTTCGGCATGGCCTACAAAAGTATTGGCTTCTAATGCAATGTACAGAATAACCAAAACCATTCTTCTGTTGAATCAAGATGTTGTAAGAGATCATAGTACTTGTGAGAAGCTATATGAAGTTTTGATAGTGATGATTTCTGATATATTAGGTGCATGTTTAACAAACTTGCCTCATGTGATATCCACTAAGTGTTTGAGTAGTAGTATCGAAGAGAGGGAGGATCGAGTTAGACAAACGGTTTATGTTCTCGGTAAAACAAAGAAGATTATAGAAATGCTTGAAAAGAGAGCTTTTCCTAGTGTCGATTTTTGCCGCGGGACTAATGTTGAAGATTGGCATTTAATGCATAAGTAGAAGAGGTTCTGTTGTCCCTCTGTACTGTCTTCACTAGAGGAGAATGATGCCTACACAGCTTCTGCTAAATTAATGGATATTTGCTTAAATATTGACTAAAAGCTAGATGTACTGATAGTTTTACAATTTCGTACATAGATTGTTGAAAAAGCTGTTAGTGTTTTTTTGATGTATGTATAAAGTTTGTAGATTTATGAAGTTAATATAAATGAGGTATGATCCACAATTCCACATCATTAACATGTCAACCTGCAATAAGAACTTGTGACTTGTGATTAATAGAACACCATTTTATACTGTGCTGATTAACATTTCTTTAGTACAATAAGGTAAAAATTAAGTACAAGTTTCTTCAATTCAACAAGATACTTGTTCATTTGTTCATTATGATTAAAATTTACCTATATTAAACTACATATTACACTATCTCTTCATCATGGAAGTTATCATGATTCATCAACCATCATATCAGCTCTTCATCTTGCAAAAATTGGTTACAATTTGTTTCTACATTTGACTTGAGCCCTTCAAAGATTGATTTGACTCTAATAAGTCAAGTATATATATTTTATTATCTAGTTTATACATATTACATAGGAAGTAAGAAACAATTTAGGCTCAACTTTACAATGTCAAACTGCTTATTTAGGTTCAGATTCTCATATCCTCTTTCTCACAATTTTTCCTCAGGTATCAAAGTCTTTCAAGAAATAAAGATAGTATTCCAGAAACATATAACCAAAATTGTCAGTTAGTATAAAGTAACATATTAAATCATCTTCTTTATTTCTGTCATTTCATGCCAATTTTAAAACTAGAGACAAGTAAAAATTCTATAAGCACGGATCGGTGTTTGAGGGAGAAGTATACCATTCATAAGTAGAAAGACTAGATGTCTTTTTTGACCAGCGATGCAGATTATAATCCCAGGTATCATCACTAAAAACAGGAGCTGGTATATGAGGATAAATCTTTTGGTTGGTCATGGGAGGATCCCTAAAAATATTATGAATGAAGAAGAGAATATTTAGGACTTAAAATGACTCAATGGCCAGAATTTCTAGAGATTCTTTTTACTGAAAAGACCTCATTGAGTTTAAGAATTTCAAAGAGTTCATTTTTGCACTCCATGCTACAGACATCATCATCATCAGTCTACAAAACTCAACAAATTTAAATACACAAAGCAAAACTTGTAGAGTAAAAGTTGAAGTGAATATTTACCTCATTGCATATAGAAGACATGGCCCCTTTTCTCCATCAAATAACTTCTCTTTGGGTTGAATCATTTCGATCAAACAAACATTTGCTTTGAAAGTTCTCACTAGTTGCGATCGTGTTGGGTAGTTCAACTGGTTTGAGCTAAGGGTTAAAGTGTTGTAATATAGTTAATTCATAAACCAAGTAGTTAGTAGTTAAAAGTTTGTTAAAAATTCTGTTAAGTTTGTTAGATAAGTGGTTGAGCTTGTTAGTTGTAATCACCACTTATCATATGCTATAAAAGGCATTGGATCACATGTAAATTTTACACACTCAATAAGATTCACACATATTCAATGCCATTCAACTCCCCTTACTTCTCTCTCTCTCTGATTTCTCATTTTTGTCCCATAATCACTTCTGCATAAGTGATTATCTAGATTCTTGCTCTGCAAGTAAACCAGTTTGTGTTCATTTGCTTTCATACACTTTAGGCTTGATCATAGATCACTTTGTGTGCATATTGGGCATAACATTGTGATCATAGCTGCGCTAACATAAAGTACTGACATTATCAACTAACTATTGACTTTGGCTTTTTCAAAATAAAGTCTCTCAATAGTCGGACACTTGGACCAAACCCATAATCTTCTATCTTCTAAATAATAATGTCAACTATTAGATTATTTATAACAAGTCCATCATATCGTGCATGGTGCAGAAGTCGTTGATATATTTATAACAAATACGAATTTTGCAAAATTTACTGTTATATTGAAAGTTTATATCATATAGATCATCTATAAAAAAAATTAAAAAAATTGAAAATCATTTGATATGTTATTGAGACTCATCAAGATTGACGGTTTATGAACTTTTATTGAATACCGTTAATTTTGATGGGTCTCCAAAACATATCAAATAATTTTCAATTTTTTTAAATTTTTGCATGAATTATCTATATGATATAAACTTTCAATCCAACAGTAAATTTTGAAAAATTTGTATTCATTATAATGAAATCAACAACTTGTGCACCATGCACTTGTGCATGGTAGCATCGACCACTATTAGATTATATAACTATGGATTTTCAGGTTTATCAACAACAGTCAACAAGAATACAAAATATATTTAAAAAGGTAAAATACAGTGACACTGAACTTAAGATATAGACAATTTTCACAAAACTCACTTGCATAAAGAACTAGAGTACCCTCACACAGAGAAAGCAAAAATGAAAAGGAATGACAGAATAAGATAACATGAATCCAATTTACCCCAACCCGTCAAAAATAGCAGGTTAAATGAATAGGCTCGGCCCGTTTTGTCACCCCTACTTTCGATATAGTATAAATTCTAGTTTAGAGTTTATTATGAGACAAATAAAAGAAGGTGCCCCGCTCATATACTATAAATTTACAAGGGTTTAGTTAACATGTGCCCTACGGGCACATTTTAAAGAATTCAAAAATAGAAGTTTTATATTGAAAAATCCAATATAATAACTTTAAAAAGTGAACGTATTGTTAATGTTAAAATGGAATATTAATTGGTCGAGACTAGGGTGTCCACCGCTGAACGCAGTGACTATTCTCCTTGTTAGATTGGAGGCACCTCAAAGGGTGGGATAGCTGACCCAGAAATTTAAAGTTGCTCCGTACCCAAGGCGAGGATCAAACCTCCGACCCTTGGTTAAGGGAGGGATGAGCCCCAACCGTTCAACCACACTCTTGGTCAGGTTAATGGAGGAATACTAATTAAGTATTCCCTCCGTTTCAAAATAAATGTTCTACTTGGCAAAATTGTTTGTCCCAAAATAAATGACATATATTATTTATAACATTGATTTATTATATTTTACCCCGTTAAAGCAATCATTAGGTAAGATAAACAAATACTCAAAAGTCTACTTTTTAGTATTTCAATGTCTACTACCAATAAAAAAGGTGTATTTTTGTTAAAATTATAACCTTTCTCTTCCATTTACACAATTTTTTTAAAGTGTGATTTGGTTAATTGTGACAATTTTTTTTGTTGTTTGAACCGGGCATCTTCTGCGAGCAACTGCAGAGACTAATCTATCGAGTCGGATATAGACCACAAAAGATGGTTAAAGCTCTCATCCAAGTACTCTTGGGTCAACTGTGATAAATAAATTGAGACGAACAGAGTATGTGTTTTTGTAATCAAATATACTAAAAAAGTCAAATTTACTTGCCGAGGAAGTAATTCACTTGAAACTTGAATAAATGAATCAATAATTAATGTCCAACACTTTGTGTGGAATGGTGGTCATGCTATCGGACATTTCAAGGAATTTGAAATGCAGGACCACACCACCAATAGGAAGCTCTGGCCATCAAATATGACATATTCAAAGGTTTGATTTTTCATATGAGTGAGAGAGGATTATTATTTTGAAGTTCAAATGGTCAATTTCTCTTTCCCTTCATCTTTGATCCTTTCAATGATGTTACTCATAGCACCACTTAGCTGTGGACAAATTGCACATGAGTGTCACCTCTTCTAACGAGTGGAGACCGTATCTTCCTAACAAAACTCCACAATGTGCCATCAAAGTCAAGACATAAGTCAAATGTAAAGAAAAAACGGATCTAGATCATTCTATTTTCCTCTTTTCTTCAATTCTCTTTAGGATCGATTTCTGAATCTACAATTATAAAGAAAAAAAATCACACTTATTAAAAAATAATATTCTATCATAAAATACAAAACACCTTCTAAATCAACAATAATTCACAGTCTAATAATCTTATTTGCAAACCTAGATAATACCCTATAGTAAATAATATATGGGGATATGTTTTGTTTTAAATGAAATTTTTAAGTAAATTAACATACAATTTTATCGATGTTGGTATAGACTAGTTGCAAAAATTCCACTTTCTTATAGGTGAATAAGTGAATAGATCAAGATTCACCTAACCCTACATATTACGTGTACAATATTCCTGCCAACTGAATATCGAACAAACTTAAATAGTGTAATGATGAGACATTATGGGGAAAATTCCACACACAAACATATCAAATGTCTCATATAACTTGGAAAACTGAACATGTGGTGGAAAATGGAAAGTGGAAACACAACATTAACCATTTGGTTGAATTAGAAAGCAAATACCTTAGCAGAAGAACGAAGAAGAATGAAGATGGCAAAAAACATGTGCAACAGTGAAGGACACTTAGATGACACAAAATTCAGCAAGCCTATGCCATGGATAGGAATCTACATAGCAACAGCATCACTTATCTGTCTCATTTCAATGTCTGCAGATCTCATCAAAGGTTTCAAAGCTCGAAAACTATGGTTTCCTTGCAAATACTTTTGTCTCAATGCTACTTCCTTAACCATTATCGCCGTTACCGTTAAACTCTCCGTTGATCTTAACACCCCTATGCCTCACCGTCATGATCAGCTAGCAAAACTTGCTAGCAGTGCTATAATCTGCACAATCATGGCTAATTCTATGCCTTCTCTTGGTGTCACAAAGAATAGTGAAACCATGATGAATGTTATGGCTATGGCTATTTTAGTAGTTACTATGATTGTTAATATTTGTATTCAGTTTGTAACTGGTGCTATTTATGAGTTTTGGATTGAACATGGTGTTATAATGTTTCTTATGATTGTGTTGTTGATGATTATGACTTCTTGTGCTTTGGGTTTACCAAAGATGAAACATTATATGGAGTTTAACTATCAGAAGAATGAAGAAGCATTGAGAGAAATCTCAAAGCAAAAAGAACAAGAATTTAGCAAAGTTACTGATAAATTGAGAGATGAATTGATGAAATTTTGGATGATGGCTCATACAAGTAGTCCTCAATTTATACTTGGAAGGTCAGTTTCATGTACTGCTTCTGGTTGTTTTTGTGTTTTGAGTACTTTGACTTTGTTGGAAGCCATGTTTCGATCTTATTTCATGTCTTGGTCGGTTAAATTTTGCTCCGGTGAATGTGATTATAAATGGTCTACAATCTTGATTCTTATAGTTCAAGTTGGTGCTGTTGGTGTTGGTACTATTGCTGCTGCTTTTAGATGGTTTGTAGCTGTTAAATTATATAGGTGTCCAAATGTGAGAAAAAGGAGCTGCAAGAAAATTTTTCGAGTGGAAACTTATTGGACTTATATTTTAGTTTCGATTAAAGATAGTCCAATTAGTTTTCGGATTCGTAATCGTTGGTTTAGGAAGTTGGCTCATGATGTTAAACTGTTTCTGTTGTGTTTCTGTATTAAACTACAGATTGGGATGGTTATATTGTGTCAAATTGCACAATATGTTTCAATTTTTCCTATTTGTTGGATTTTAGGATTCTGTGAGTATTGTAGGACTTGGACAATGAAATTCGGTTCTAGCACTTCGAGTTTAGGATCAGGCACAAAGCATGAACTACGACGGTTTATACTGCATCTCCCAGGCGGGGAAGAGTTGGTTGAGGAGATGATGAAAGAAAATTGGGATGCAACTAATCATTGGGTTCAACACGGTGAAAAACAGCAGCCAAAACTTGTTCTTGAGTTATTGGAAACAAAATGTTCAATCTTGCAAGGTTTCAAGGGAGTTGGAGAATTCGATTGTGATCAAATTCTACCTTTGCATGGTGTAGAGCCTCCTCCATATAGTTGGTCACTTCCTATTGTGACAATAGCAAGCATTATAATTGCTTTGCCAAATATTGAGAAGTGTTTGGTGGAAAAAATGATTAATACTCTAAATGAAGGGCTACACTATGTGAAGTTCATAGAAAACAACATTGACAAAGATGGAAAATTAATTAAAGTTAGAAAAACAGCTGAACTTGTTTGGCTTGGAGCTGATCTTTATGGAAAGTGGCTAGATGTTGATCTTTATAAACTCTCTCTTCAAAACAAGAGTATCAAAGAAACACTTGAAACATTAGCCGAGTTTGCGGAAACAAGGTATGAGAAATATAAAGAAAAATATCATGAGGTATGTAGTAAGGTAAGTCCTTCGGCATGGCCTATAAAAATATTGGCTTCTAATGCAATGTACAGAATAACTAAAGCCATTCTTCTGTTGAATCAAGATGTTGTAAGAGATCATAGTACTAGTGAGAAGCTATATGAAGTTTTGATAGTGATGATTTCTGATATATTAGGTGCATGTTTAACTAACTTGCCTCATGTGATATCTACTAAGTGTTTGAGTAGTAGTATCGAAGAGAGGGAGAATCGAGTTAGACAAGCGGTTTATGTTCTCGGTAAAACAAAGATGATTATTGAAATGCTTGAAAAGAGACCTTTTCCTAGTGTCGATTTTTGCCGGGGGACTAATGTTGAAGATTGGCATTTAATGCATAAGCAGAAGAGGTTCTGTTGTCCCTCTGTACTGTCTTCAATGAAGGAGAATGATGCCTGCAAAGCTTCTGCTAAATTAAGGGATCTTTGCTTAGATATTGACTAAAAGCTAGAAGTACTGATAGTTTTACAATTTTATACACAGATTGTTGAAAACACTTGAGTCTTTTTTTGATGTATGTATAAAGTTTGAAGATTTATGAATTTAATATAAATGAGGTATGATCCACAATTCCACACCATTTATTTATATATTAAACTACCTATTGCACTATCCCTTTATCATGGAAGTTATGATGATTCATCAACAAACATATAATCTTGCAAACTTTGGTTACAATTTGTATTCTACATTTGACTTGAGCCCTTCAAAGATTGATTAGACTCTAATATAAGTCACGTTTTTTTTTTTTTTTGACAATAAGTCACTTTTATTTTATTATCTAGTTTATACATATTACATAGGAGAGATAGACACAACTTGTATGATTAAAATAGAGTTGTTCCAAAACATTCACGGATAGAACTATGCAAGTGTATATTATTAATTCATTCACATTTGTTGTGATATTTCATATCTAACAATTTTGACATTTTCTGATATCAGTTGATCTAAAATTTCGGAACATTCATAATAGTTACTTTAAATTAAGCGGTTTTATCATCTAACAAAAGATGACTACTCTTTTCTTTAATAATTAATGTTCCAGAATTTATAACAGGCAAGCATCTTACACACCAATCACATGTGTGAGATATTCAAGTCTACTCTTCTAATATTGAAGTTTTTCTTGCTCATTTTTATTTGATCTGTAATTTTATGTTTATAGAATTTAAGCAAATATATCCATCATGTTTTAGTTCCCAACAAAACCAAAGAAAACAAATCTCCATGAGTAAAAAAAATGCAAAACTCCAATTGCTTTTTCTTTCTATATTTTTTGTGTGCTAGCTTTTTCAATATAATGAGGCTAATAAGATGAAAGATAGAGTATCTCAATAAAGAGTATTAGGCACCAAGTGCGAGAGAAAATCCAAATGAAGCACTATAATGCAGGCTAAGCATTCAGCTGTCACAGAAGAGTGGGGTTGGGGGTTATCGATTTTTTTTGAATTGGTGAACGGTATTCTTCGTGACAGCCTTTTGGCCCGTGGTTTTGGGCGGTCCTCATTGGTTTGGAAGGTTCCTGTTTGTTAAAGCACGAGGCTATGTATTAGGTTTTTGTAAATCTTGTCAACAGGATTCTTGTAGTGCATCTTTTCCTTTTCTTTATCTTTATTTTTTCAGATTGGTTTCTTTGCCTGTGAAATAGGCTTAGTTTAACATCGACAACTATACAGATCACTTATTCCTTTTCTTGCTTTCCCTTTTCTCCATCAGAGTTTTGTCTGTACTTGTAACCATTTGCTATCTCTCTTTCCTTCTCTTTTGAGTCTTAAAATGTAAACACTTAAAAAGGTGACTGAAAGTAAATTAATGAACTTGATTTGCAGAATTACTTTGGTTAAAAGTAGATTTAAAGTGAAGTTTCTATTCGGATTTCATCCACTTGAATCTGAAAGTTAAATAGAGTATTCTTATTTCAAACACAAACTTCAATCAAATCATGTTTAAGATTTGAAGTTTTAAACATTTTCAAATAACACTAATTCACATTTTGAACCAGAACAATTAACAAAGGTGGTTTGGTGCTCTGCAAACACAACCCCAAAAATGGAAGCATTTGACTCGATGTAATGTGTATGGCTGATGAATGATGATTCATTAGATGGATAATATTAATGATGCAGATTCTGATGGCTGTTGCTTCTTTACTATGAATGTGCTAGGTTCTCATGGCGCACATTGAACTTATGCTTCCTGAGGAGGTCAAACCTTTCAAATTGGAATCCAACGGATAATGTAGTCGTGAATGTTTTACGGCATTGTCGTCCTAATCCTCAGATAATTTTGAACACGTATATGACTAACATCCAGCAAATACTACATTGTCTCAATTATTTCCTCATTCATTAGCTAATATGGCTCCTTTGTTTGATTGCTGGTAGTTATTTATTCCTTCGAGTTTGACTTTGTCCTTCTCTATACTCTTCCCTACATAATTGTAATTGTAAATAATAAATGTAGACATGTGATATAGCTGTTGGAGCAGAATCACAATTCTGCAGGTGCTGCTATCACTTGCAGCAGCAGTAGCTTGCTCTGCAAGCTATCACACTTCACTTTATGAATTGAAATGGTTATGAACAAACCATGAACACACACACACTTTGTTTAATGGAAGAAAATTGCTAAGAGAAAGATTAGAGAAGATGAGAGAAAAATAGAAATTTTATTAAAACACCTTAGGCTAAACCATTTCACTAGTACACATTATATAGCCTAGCTTTACTTGCACTCCAAGTAAGCTCTAACCAACTCTAACTAACTCAACTAACTATTTTCCTCCTAACTGAATCTAAAACATGAAACATAGTACAAACAAAATCCTAACTAACTAATATTCAAAATAGTTAGAAAGATTACTTAGGGAACAAATAATAGCATTTTAATGAATTGAATTACTCACAACACACCACCTAATTCATTTCATCTAATGCTATCACACCCATCATGTCTCTAAGTCTTTTGAACACTTCAACTTGAACACTCTTGGTCAAGATATCAGCTATTTGAATTTCACTTCTGCAATGCTCTAGCTTTAGCAGTCCCTTTGTTACTTGATCTCTCAAGTAATGATACCTTAGCTCAATATGCTTGCTTCTGCCATGTGATATTGAATTTTTGGCTAAGTTTATATCTGAAACATTATCCACCTTGATTGTCACTGCTTCTGAATCAACACCAGTCACCTCTTCAATCAATGTCTTCAGTCATGTAGCTTGAGTGGCACACATTGAAGCTGCTATATACTTAGCTTCACATGATGATAAGGCTACAACTTGTTCCTTCTTGGAACACCATGAGATAGGTGCATTGTTGATGAAAAACATGTAGCCAGCAGTGGATCTTCTATCATCCATATCACTACACCAACTAGCATCAGTAAATCCAAAATCAACTTGCATTCCTTACCAATATCACAGCTTGGAAATAGAATTCCACAATCAGTTGTACCTTTCACATATCTAAGTATCCTCTTTACTGCAGCCAGATGAGGTACCTTAGGATCTTCCATGAATCTACTCACAATACCAACACTATACACCAAGTCTGGCCTAGTGTTACACATGTACCTTAATGATCCAATGAGGCTTCTGAACTTTGTTGGATCAACACTATCTTCATTTTCACATTTTGATAGCTGGAGTCTAGGTTCTGATGGTGTAATTGCATGATTGCAATTTACCATATCAAACCTCTTCAGAACCTCTGATGCATATTTCTTCTGATGCATCATTAATCCCTTTCTACACTTCACAAATTCAATACCAAGAAAATAAGATAAATGACCAATATCAGTCATTTCAAATTCTCTCATCATTTGTTTCTTAAATTCTTCAATATATGACTCATTACTTCCAGTTATCAATAGATCATCAACATAGAGGCACAGTACAATTATTCCCTTGTTTTGATCTTTTCTCACATAAACACCATGTTCTGCAACACACTTGCTGAAGCCTATGTTATTCAAATAGCCATCTATTCTTTTATTCCAAGCTCTTGGAGCTTGTTTGAGACCATATAGAGCTTTGTGCAGCTTATACACTTTTGTCATTTGATTCTTCACTTCAAAACCAGGTGGCTACTTCATAAATACTTCTTCACTTAGTGGTCCATTTAGAAAAGCACATTTAACATCCATTTGATGAATTGACCAATCATTAGCATTTGCTAAGGCAACTACAAGTCTGATTGTCTCAATTCTAGCAACAGGTGCAAACACTTCTTCATAGTCTATTCCTTCCTTTTGAAGAAACCCCTTTGCTACTAATCTTGCTTTGTACCTTGTTATCTGGCCTTGTGGACTCATCTTCACTTTATATACCCATTTCACTGCTATTGCCTTCTTGTTTGATGGCAATTCAACTAAAGACCAGGTATTGTTGCTCTCAATTGACTTCAGCTCTTCTTTCATTGCTGCTATCCACTTTGAATTTTTCAATTCTTCACTGTCATTGACTGGCTCTGAATCAGCTAGAAAGGCTAGATGTACAAGATCACCCTCTTCATTTACTTCACTATCAGCAATTATCTCACAGTCTTGTAATCTAGCAGACATTTGTCTTTGTCTTTGTGGCCTTGAACTGCCAGTTTGAGCTTGAGTAAGTACTGCACTATCTTCACTATCTTCACACATGATGCTGGCTGTTTGTATCTCCTTATCCTTACTTCAATCCCATCTCTTCACTTCATCAATTAAAACATCTCTGCTTATCACAATGTTTCTCTTGACTGGGTCAAATAGCTTGTATCCACCAGTGTTGTGATAGCCAACTAGTATCATCACTTCACTTTTATCATCAAGCTTCCTTCTGAGTTGATCAGGCACATGCCTATATGCTACAGAGCCAAATACTCTTAGATGATTAACATTAGGCTTGTTACCAGTCCAACATTCCTCATGAGTGATATCAGTAAGCCTTTTAGTGGGACACCTATTCAGTACATATGTAGCAGTGGATACTGCTTCACCCCATAGTTCTTTAGGTAGGTTCTTACCATTGAGCTTACTTCTCACCATATTCATAATGGTTCTATTTTTTCTCTCAGCAACACCATTTGACTGAGGTGTGTATGGTGGAACTACTTCATGTGAGATACCTTCTTTATCAAGCAATGCTGTAAACTCATTTGACTTGTATTCACCACCACCATCTGTTCTTAGAATTTTGAGCTTACAACCACTTTGCCTCTCTGCACTTGACTTAAACCTTTTAAACACTTCAAACACCTCACTCTTCTTGTTTATTAGGTAAGTCCACAATTTTCTGCTGTGACTATCAGTGAAGGTCACAAAATACCTGTTACCACCAATTGAGTCTACCTGCATTGGTCCACACACATCAGAGTACACCACCTCAAGTAATTCAGTAGTTTTTCTATCTGAATCTTTGCTGAAGCTGCTTCTATGTTGCTTAGCCTGTACACACTCTTCACATACTTCTGTTGGCAATTTGATATTAGGCAACCCAGACACCATTTTCTTTCTTTCCATAAGGCTAAGGTCTCTGAAATTTAAATGACCTAGCCTATAGTGCCACAACCATTCACTTCTCTTTTCAGCTGTAGCTAAGCATTTATGTTCCATAATGTCAAGTTCAATTTTGAATGTTCTATTGTTTGACATTTGAACTTTCAGAATTAACTTGCCATTTGAATCATAGATTTTCATAATTTTTTCTTCCATCACTACTCTATAGTCTTTCTCAAGCAGTTGACAAACACTTAGTAAATTGTTTTTCATACCTGTAATGTATAATACATCAGAAATTAGAGCACTTCCTCCATCTTTCTTTCTGATTGCTACATCTCCAATTCCTTCAGCAGCAAGTGTTGAATCATCAGCAAACTTCACTTTGTTCTTTGATGTATGATTGATCTTTACAAACCAATCTTTTCTGCCAGTCATATGAGTAGAACAACATGTATCTAAATACCATTGATCTTGATTGTTTTCACTTTCTTCCTTCAGTGTTACCATTAACAAAGTCTCATTTTCTTCTTGCTTAGCCAGCTTTGCATCTTCATCTTGGGTCTCTTTCTTTTCTCCATTACATTCATCAGTAAAGTGCCCATATTTTTGACAATTGTAACATTGAATGTTACTTTTATCAAATTTCTTGTAACCACCTCTACCTCCTCTTCCACCTCTACCACCCCTATGATTTCCATTGTTACTATTTCTGCCACCATTATGTGATGAAGAACCAGTTTCTTGAGTTGAGTTTTTATTACCAGCACTGTTGTTTCCTCCCTTCCCTTTATTCCATTTTCCCTTACCCTTCTTAGCTTTATTTGACTGAGCCTGCAAGGCAACTTCAGATTTTGCCTTAACTGCACTTCTTTCATTCATTCTTTGCTCATGAGATTCAAGGGTGCCAAGTAATTCTTCTTTGGACAAAGTTGATAAATCTTTTGCTTCTTCTAAAGCCACTACAAGATGATCAAACTTTGGAGCCAAAGATCTCAAAATCTTGGCTACCACTGCTTTGGTGGTAATTACTTCACCACAGTTCTTGATTTGATTCACAAGTTTTGTGACTTTTGTGAAGAAATCATTAACTGTTTCAGAATCTTCCATTTGAAGTAATTCATATTGTCTCTTATGAGTTTGAAGCCTTACCTCTTTCACCTTCTCTGCACCACCAAAAGATTGAGCAAAAATATCCCAAGCTTCCTTTGAAGATTCACAGTCACCAACCTTCTCAAAATTATCAGCATCAACACATTGATGGATTATGAATAAAGCCTTGAAATCTTTCTTCTTTAGCTCTTTATGTGCAGTCTTTTCTTCCTCCGTGGCATTATCTTCAATTGATGAAACACCTTCAGTTACAAGATTCCAAAGATCTTGATAACAGAACACTACTTTCATTTGTTTACACCAATTATCATAGTTCTTTGAATTTAGAATTGGAAGAGTTGCAGTGAAATGGCCATTAGGGGGAGATGTCATCTTCACTTCACTTCAAGAAACACCCCAAGAAACGAACCAGAAGCTCTGGATACCAGATGTTGGAGCAGAATCACAATTCTGCAGGTGCTGCTATCACTTGCAGCAACAGTAGCTTGCTCTGCAAGCTATCACACTTCACTTTATGAATTGAAATGGTTATGAACAAACCATGAACACACACACACTTTGTTTAATGGAAGAAAATTGCTAAGAGAAAGATTAGAGAAGATGAGAGAAAAATAGAAATTTTATTAAAACACCTTAGGCTAAACCATTTCACTAGTACACATTATATAGCCTAGCTTTACTTGCACTCCAAGTAAGCTCTAACCAACTCTAACTAACTCAACTAACTATTTTCCTCCTAACTGAATCTAAAACATGAAACATAGTACAAACAAAATCCTAACTAACTAATATTCAAAATAGTTAGAAAGATTACTTAGGGAACAAGTAATAGCATTTTAAATTTAATGAATTGAATTACTCACAACAATAGCATCTATGGTAAAGAAGCTCCGTTTTTCATTTATTTGCAACTTTTTGTCTAATATTCCATTCAAACTATAGGATGTATGGTATGCATTGATTTCAATATGTGGTTCTCAAAATTTCTGCTGGTGTCAGAGGTTTCTATTTTTTGGCAGAGCAACTGTCACCAAGACAGTTTTTTCTGTATAGTCTTAGGAATCTGGAGCTGGTTTATGTGATTCTGGAGTTAGTTTTTGTCTGGTCTATCTCCAAATCCTACTTCACACTTCAGCTGGATTAAGCATGTGTGTATGAATTATGAATTAACGGGTTTGGTTGAAGGGACTGTCTTTTCTTTTTTCTTTCTAATTTCTAATTTGTGTGATGGTGTCTGGTGCCGACTATAACCTGAAAATTAGACCATCAACAATTGAAGGATAGAAAGTTGTTAGGTCAGTTGCTTCTTTTGCATGTGCCTTCTACTGTGAGTAATGCTTTTATCAGATAATAAAGTTGGTTTTGATTTGATTGACTGATTGATCGCTCTTTGGTTTCCTTTTAATTTTGGAAAAAAGATTCATAAACTTACTACATTAGCACAGCCACAGATGGTGGTTGTTATGTTATGCTGGCAGCAATATTACCATACTTAGGATGTGAGTGAGTATTAGCATGTGGAACACACTCAAGGACGAGTGAAACTAGTCATTTCCTTTTTTATTGACTTGACAGGTGGGGCTGATACCATTACTAACTCCCAAGAGAATTTTAAGTGCATATCAATTTGGAGGAAGCATTCACTCTCTCTTTCATATTAGTCCACACAACATTGACAAATTTCCTTCTTTTCATGTCTGTTTCTTATTGCTGTTTTGAAAAATAATTGCATCTACATTAAATTTTTGATGTTTATTACCGTGGATTTTAAGGAAAATCATTGTCTTCGACACTGCTCAAATAGGTCAGTGTTGGAATCCACTATAACTCGAGGGACCTACGACGTACATGAAGCACTGCATGCTTTGTATCTTGCTTAATGAATACTAAGTTAATGCTCAAGATTTAAAGTGGTTGGAAGTTTGCATTTTTGTGGGACACATGCTTTCTTGCTTTTGATATTTTTCCTGCATTATTGTTCCCTTAGTAATGACTAATGAGAAACTGTATCGCTGCAAAATAATAATAATAATAATAATAATAATAGTAACTTTTTGAACATTTTCTTGTAAGAGCAATGATTCATATATACTCCTTGATGGAGATTTTGTAAAATGCTTCATTTGGCCTTTAAAATACACAACAAATACTGTCATTTGAATCCTTTTTTCTAGGGATAAAATGAATGAATGCATTATTACTGTACTATTTACTTGTGTACATTATGATATGTGTTGTTAACAAAGATGCTGGTGCATTTACGGTTCTCATTTGCTTTGAATTTTTGACAGAATACTTTTTCTCTTCAGTCATTATCAGATTTTGATTGCTTCTGTTTTTAGTTTTTATTTCTACTGAGTTTTTGAACACATATGGTATCCTAGACCTAGTTGGTCAAAATTACGTACATATTGAATTATATGATTCTGTAGAGCAGAGGTAGTACTGTCTGGTATGTATGTCAGTGTCAGCATAAAGGGTCTAGTAGACATTGCATGAAAGTGGCAACCCTGAAACCCCAGTTCTTAGAAAATGGGTTTTGTTATAGTAACAGATTAAATCCTCCGTATATTAACCAAATATAGTGTGTAGTACTGCCTTTGGTTCAATCAATTCAATATCATAATTTGGTATCTGTCAAGTTCATTTGTACAACACCTATTGTGTCTATGTTAGTTTTAGACCACATGCACTATAGTTTAATAGATGCTATCTCTATTAATCCAACAAGGATAAGCACTTAAAATTGTAACATGCATACATATATACATGTATGAATGGTGAATGATGAACACAGCTCATGGTGAGTTACTCAACTTTTGAACTGTGTATTTGTGATTGGTGTCATAGAAATTCATGCAACCATCATGTGAGGTTTTTCCCTGTTTACGTACGATTTTTATTTTGGTAGATTGTGTGATTTTAATTTTTCTGTGTAAACATTAAACAGTTTTTTGGACTCATGCTACTCATGACCTCTATTGAGGATTGGACCACTCATCCAAATTGGATATTGGATGCAGAAACTGCAGAACTTTACTTGTCTTTCTAATTTTGCCATGTATCTAAATTTATCATACTGCTGCTATACAAACCAAGGAAATTAGGTAGAAGGATTCAGGTGAGAAAGATTACTGACACCATGTGGAAATCAAAATGGTAGAAAGAGTTTTAAGAGATGAAGACAGTATAGGCATCATTTGAAACCTGTTTCATCTTGCCCCACTAGTTATCATATCTGATATAGAGCCCTGATATGGTTCTTTTTCTTTTCTAACTTTTACTTTTAATGTCTCTTAAAAATCACATTCAGCTTTAAAAATTTGGAAAATTGATTCCATGCCTCACGGATCTACTCAGCCTATGTTTAGTATCACGGTGGGTATACCTGAATCACGGTGACCCATTGTTATTTCGCAGGCTTATGTGAAATCACGATAGATCACCGTGATACTAAACATGCACTCAATTGACAATCTCAACGGTGGATCTTATTGAACAATTTATGTAATGAGATGTATTATTGAGCTTATAATGTGGACCGTTTGATCTTGACCTAATTGTTTTCTATGTGCTGACTGCATGACTACAGGACTCTTGAGTGTTGATGTGAATTTGGGCCATACAACTTGTGGCTACATAAATTTCTCCAAATTATTCCAAAGGATCTTTCTTTTGTCTGCAATAATGTACACCTATCTGCTGCAGAAGATGCCATTGCTTGCTTCCATCAATAATTTATTCATGTCATGACATAAATTACATTTGAAAAAACTTTAAACAAGGCCCAAGAAAAGGCATGGAACTGCAGAAGTAACTTGTGACTTCTGTCTCTTTCCAACTATTCTAGGTTTAATTTGTTTGGTCTGATAGATGGAAAGGAAAAAAATGTGATTTCTTAGTAAGAAAATTAAAGAAATGAAGGGTAACCTGTAATCACCATGAGAAATTATTAATTGGTAGTATGTTGCATGAGGATGCTATAAGTATGTTGTTCCTCTCATAGAATTGGATTGTGTTCCGTTAAATTGCATGCAGTCAACATATCTTGATCGTCTAATCAATATCGGACGATTTAGATTTTAAGATCAAATTTTAACTGATTTTTAAAAATAAAATTCAAACCAAAAGTCCGGACATCTGATCTTAATATCAAATGGTCCAGATAAGACTGACTGCAGTGTAGTCATCTCTCTTCGACTGCATTAAATCTCGATCCTCCTGACTTTGATTGTGTGGTTATACACTATATCTATGTACTATTACTACTATTTAACAATTTTCCTTACATGGAAAGTGATTAAATTAATCAACTTTTGAAAAAGGAGAAAAGGATGGACCCAACAACTACTCAAGAATTTGTCTGTAGGTAGCTAGCTAAATTGTGGGCAAGGCTATATATATGTCTCTCTGTTGCACAGAACAGCCACATGCAAAGTGTATCACCGACCCATCCTTCAATGATATATATACAACTACAAATCATAAATTCCCCCATGCACACCATTTCTTTGTGCCTAATTTGCATGTATCCCACATGATCAATTACATTCTTGTTTCAATACTATTAATTGGTAATCACCGTATACATATTGATCACCTTAATTTCTTTCCATTCACATTATAATAATTAATTTGAATCAATTTGTGAACGACCAAAAAATTGTGATTTTGACATGGGTTGGTCCCATATGTTACTGACAATGTAACAAAAAATTAAATGAAGGATATAAATAAACTTTTGGGGTTAATATTTGTATATAATTAAGTTTCCATCAATTGGATGAAAATATATTTAAGATATGTTTATGTTTTCCTCGAAAGAATATTAGAAGTATGGGCATGGCACATGCATTGCTGAAAAAATTGTACAAAATTGATGAAATGATAATATAGTTTTTGAAATGATATATAGTGGGGGAAACAATGAAATATTGCTCCATTCATAGAAGACATGAAGAGCTGTGAGAGGGGCCATTTATAGTGCTTGAATGAGTTGTTTCCCAACTGCAAGAGTTTGGTGACACTCATGATCGATCTCTGAATATTTTTTCCCATGGAGGGGAACGTTGTTTATAATTGTGATATAGTACGTACTTTTATAAACATGGATTTGATGGGTTTGGTTGGTGGTTTCTTTGGGTTACTTACCCTTGCTCTACTACTTACTTTCTATTATTCATTATTAAGTTGATGTTAGTAAAAAAAAATTGTGTGAAAATATAGGCAACATGGTAAACTTTGATGTGGATGGAGTTGCTTCCCCATATAAGTGATTCTTGAATCAAAAAGTAGTAAAGAAATAAAAGAGATGAATTAGATTGAGAAGATGAAGAAGGTGCCACTATTAAGAATGATTGATAAGCCAATGAGAAATCACCACAATGGTAAGAAAATCATTGATAAGAACAAGAACTCAAAGAGGAGACCTAATTCACTCTCACAAATATCGTATGAGAAAAATCTAATTCATTTCAAAGTTCTTTCAAAATGAGGTTACAAAATGTAAGCAAGACTTTTTTAAACCTAAATGGTGATAAGCACTCTCTAATTTACACATGACATGAATTAAATATAATTAAAACTATTACAATCCCAAATTGAAACAAACTAAGAATTTGTTCCGCGACAATATGTTTTATCACTTTATAACTTGAAAATTTAAGTTCTCATGGGCATAATTCAGTTGGCATGAACATTAATTACATGCGATATGCAGAGACTGAAATTTGAATTTTGAATTTTTGATACATCTATTTATTATTTTGACAAGATCCACTTATTTATCTTAAAAGGGTTAAAAAGAAACTTCAAATGTTATCCGTGATATCGTGTGACGTTGATAAAGATGTGGCAATTTACATGAATTTTAAATTATGTCAACATTAAACATTTAGAGAATGATCGAATTGAAAATATTGAAGTATTTGATTGAAATTTGTGATGGTTGAAATCTTTAGCCAATTGTTGTGTCTTGGTAACATACTAACAATCTAACATGTGGTTTAAGAGGGAATTATATTGAAATATTTAGCAAATTATTGTGAATAATTGAAATCTTTAGCCAATTGGAGGTGATTTGAATTTATATAATGTCACATCATCGTTTAACTTCATATTTTATGATAACGTCCGAAGTAACCATATGAATGAAATTGCCTGCAGTCTAAACCAGTTTGTAATCCTTGCGAAATTTGCTTTCAATTAATGGAATTGTTTTTACTTTCTAAAAAAAACATATGAATGAAATTAATTGGCGTAGAATAAATATAGACCCTTTTGTGCTATTTTTAAAAATGTCAAAACTAAATTGAAATTTTGGTTACAAATTTAGAGACCAATTCTATCAAATTAAACATTTTTTTTATAAATAACCAATTCATTATTCTATATATTATATGATGCATCTATATATTCCATAGGCTATATATAGTGATGTGCTTGGGTCCATTCTAAACGCACAACAAACTAGAATGTGCCCCACTCATCACCCTTTGAAAATCTTTTGAAATTGTTTTCTAATCTTTAAAAATTCTCCCGGGAGTTAAACAATTATTAAGAGATTTCCTTGCATGAATAAGAATATACTGATTTAGTGTTTGTAGTTTGTGACCAGTTTCTGATTTATTTACTGCCTCGTGCAAATCTGTTTCACCACGCCAATGTCATAAATTAAACTATTATTTTAATATAGTTTAGTTGTTGTCATCGTGAAGACGTAAATTTAATTCAGTTGGTAAAAACATCACACGTTATAGGCAGAGATCGAAGTTCGAGCTCTAATACGCTAATTTATTCATTTTAAAAAGTGAAGTTATAGTCACTAAGCTACCTAACCTTAAAAAAAACATAGTTTAGTCGTTGGGTAAAAAAAAACATAGGTTTGGATTTGGCTTATTCCATTTAATTATATTACTATTTTTTTTTCTCTTTTGATTGTAAGAACTAGACGCCGACCCGTGCGATGCACGGGTTTCGACGTATTAGCATTAAAATTTCAATCATGGCAACAATCAATCATGGCTGTTGTTTGGAGCAAAGAGTATCCATTCGATCCCAAATAAGATAGGCTAATCATAATGACATGTTAATGTATAATTAGAATACAAAACATTATAATTTAAGCAAAACTAATATTGGTTAAAGATAATAAGACCAATATAAGATAACCTAGGTAGCATTAAAGGATTTATAAAATAAATCGATGCTCATTCTGGTAGAATGCTTTCTGCCCTCCAGCGAAAGTAGGTGCAACCCAAGTTGTGCGAACACCTATGTAAGGAGAAATCTTGAAATGAATGAGTTTGTTATTTGATGCATTAGTGACTCCAAATGTGATAGTTATGCCCTCGATCAATCGATGTGTTTTGCACAGGGCTGGCCATTGACCATAGATATAGCAAATTTTTGTAGGATTAGTTTCGATGCGCATATTGCAGTTCCATGAACGCCCCAACCAATCCATAAGAGTCAATTGAGTATTTTCATTAGGTAATGCATTCTGGCAGAAACTACTCCACAAAAGCTTCTGTTACCAAAACAAAAAATCTTAAGGTTAAAGACTCATATTGAAATAGTTATTGTTTAAAAGACATACAAAGAAAATTTTACCAAAGACCCAGAATTGACATCTTCTGAAGTGAGTGTCTTATGTAGTACATGGATGTAAGTTTTTGGAGCTGAAAAGCAAGCAACAGGACCACCTGCAGGCTGCTCATTAGGTTCTTCAAGCAGCATCAGATTAGATGGTGGACTACTTTCAGGATAAATTACCTCAAGCCCGGTAATTCTTCTAACCTTGATATGAAATAATATAGGACTTATGTATAGCAATGTAACCCACCCCCCTGCAGCAAGGTCATAGAAATCTCTCAATCGAGACCAGCCGTTAGCAAAATATATCTTGTTGTTCTTCCTTTCAACAGCTACTTGAATGCTGTTTCGTTTTGGATCTTGCAAAATAACATAGTCACGTATTAATGATCCAAAACTTCTTGTCAAGCCTGCTGGGAGCTTGGCACGCGCCTGTACAAATTTTTTTTTATAATGTATAAAATGGAACACATGAGATAAATGATTCTATTTATTGGAACTCAGAACAAAATTCAATACTTTAAACTTACATTCATAGGATCAAACTCCATATAATATGTCCGTGTCATCATGGCGTAAGGTTGTAGTTCGTAGTCCAAATCTATAAGCAAATCATTATTGTGTAGGAATATTTACTAATCTAAGACAGTATTTAAAAATAGATGGATAACTAAAATGAAAAAAAAGTCCAGAACAGTGAAAGCAACATATTTTATCTTGCATTAGCTTTACTCAACATACAATGCTCACAAACAGACCCTGTTCTAACTTAAAAAGTCTTGAACTTTTTTAAAAATTTCCTGATACAATCTAATTAATATCATAAGCAGGTTAAACAAATAGAAAAATGCAGATGAACTTTAGGAGATAAGGAAAAAAAAATCTGATTAGCTGAGCAACAAAGTAGATGAAAACAATCCAAGATAAGATCAATTAAATTTTACTATGCACCATAAGAAGTTGATCAATCAAACCTAAAAGTCATTAGAAATAACCATGTTACAGTTATTCATTTTGCATGCAGAGATAGAAAAAGCAAACTTTGCAAACATCTTGCATGCATAATCAGTGATTTGGGAAAAAAAATAACAGAGACAAAGTGAAAAAAGCATAGAATGGAACCTCGCACGCTGTGTATTGTCCTGGAAGCATTGGTATGGTTGTACTCATGTACAGCCCCATCAATCAGAGGAAGGATGTTTTGGGAAGTAGCCATTTTTGTCCAAGATGGAGTGGAGAAGAAAGCAACGACACAATGAATCAGAGTTTGCTTGTATACTTGGGTTTCACCTATTCCCAATGAACTGGCCTTGCATGCAATTTAATTGGCCAAATGACATGTGGAGTATATAAGACTGAGAATAATAAATGAAAGCAGAAGAGTGAACAATTGAACTGATTGTTGGAATATCTAACTGCTATGACACAACTCAGAATATATGTATATTGGTATCTTAATTAATTCGTTGTCATTAAGTCAATAGAGTGTGGTTTTTTTTTTATTTTATTCTATTGTTAAATTTAAACCATGATTGAATATATTAAATACATTAAGATAGATAGGTTTATATAGAGAGGCTGACATATATTCATATGAGTTTGTAAACGGCAATAATAGATTACATTTATATATTGGAATTTCTCATGAGGATTAATCACTTCATACATAATTATTTAAAAGTGCAGCACTACTGCATTGGACTATATGGATAATAATAATTATCTAAATGTTTCTAAAGACTTCTTTATAGACTACATTTTGAGTTGTAGTAGAATCCTGAGCATTGTCATTAGCTATAAGTATTTTCAATCCTTGTTTGGAAGTAACTCTAGACAATGCAACATACAATTGGCCATGGGAGAAAATTGGATGTGGAAGATAAACTCCAACATATTGTAGAGATTGACCTTGACTTTTATTTATAGTCATAGCATAGGAAACAGTTAATGGAAATTGCCGCCGCTGAAACTTGAAAGGTAGTCTTTTATCAGAAGGGATGAGAGACAATCTTGGAATAAAAACTCTTTCCCCAATATTCCTACCAGTTAGGATCTTTCCTTCAATCACATATTTGCCCATCTTGGTAACAATTAGACGTGTGCCATTGCACAATCCTAGTGATTGATTCATATTTCTCATCAGCATCACTGGAGCACCAATTTTCAACTTCAACTTATGATTTGGCAAACCAGAAGAAATAATGGTATTCAAAAATTCAGGAGTATGCACATCATCTGGCATGTCAACATTTGAATCACTACTGCACGGAGAATCATAGCTCAGATATACCACCTCCTCACCTGGTATGAGATCTAATATGTAATCATTGACAGCATCAACAATTATATTTTTAGGAGTTAGAATAGCCCTATTTTGAAAAAACGATGCATCATTGATATTATCCAATAAATTTGGATATGTGCTATCAACAATAGCTGCAAGAGGATCATCAAATCCACAAATCAAGAGATCTTCAGGCATTTGCACTGTGATACACTCATCATCTGCGTCACCAATACTTCCATCACCTATTCCTAAGATCCATTCGGAAAAAATCCTCCTCTCTTCAATATCTGAGTTAGATCCACCAGACAAAAGCCTCATATTAGTAGTTAAGGTGAGAACTTCACAGCGACGCCAAAGGGGAGAAGAATTTATAGTAGAATGGACAATCTCATACCTTGTGCCTTTGGGTATTACTGGAAGAACTTGTCGGAAATCTCCACCCAACACAACAACCTTTCCTCCAAATGGAAATCTTTTCTCATGCATTATGTCCTTCAAAGTACGATCGACAGCCTCAAAACAATGTCTATGCATCATAGGCGCCTCATCCCAGATAATTAGCTTTGCGCGACGAATCAAATCTGCTGCAGGCTCTTTTGTGCCTATTTCACACGAAGAGCGTTCATTTACATTAAGGGGAATGCCAAATCTTGAGTGTGCAGTTCTTCCGCCAGGTATAAGCAAGGAAGCAATTCCACTTGAAGCCACGGCAAGAACAATCTCGCCAGCTGATCGTAAACCTGCTGACAATGCTCTCCAAATAAAGGTTTTACCGGTGCCACCATAACCATAAAGAAAAAAAAAGCCAGGTTTGTTTTCCTGAATCCTTGCCATAATTTTATCATAAACCTTCCTTTGCTCTACAGTCATGGTGGACATTAGCAAACGATGCTCTTCAGCCAAAGACTGCCTATCATAATTCAATTCATCGTAAATCAACCTATTACCTTTATCTGGCAATAACCCTGGGTCTGGTCGTGGCATATCAGGGTAATTACGAAGCGTCTTATTATTACTCTGCAGCAAAGTATCTATCTCAGCTAATGCATAGCTCTTTAGTTGATCTGTAGTTAGCACCAAATCTGCAAGATATACCAGATAACATAAAGAATAATTATTTAAGAATAGACAAAAGTTGTAAATTGTTTGATATGCTCATATAATATTAAAGAGCGGAGAAAGAAAATTTCGAACCTCGACGATCCATAAGACGGCGCTGCCTATGTTGAATATCATCACTTAATTCCTCCCATGTGTTGTTCCAAACAAAGCTAGGTCGATTCATCTGGCCTGAAAGCAAAAGAGCGACAAACATATTGCGTAAACAGGCACCGGTGCCCCAATAGCTTGCCTCTTTAATTGCAAGAACAAATTCTTTGTCATCAGCTATCAAACCCCTTGCTTCACATGTATCTTTAAAAGTGTTATATCTCACATTGTTTACCGTCAATATATCATCAAAAGAAGTAGGACCTCGAACATAATTGAGCAGAGTTCTCAAATAAAATTTCTCTCCGGATCCTGGAGGCACAAAATGCAACCTACCAATAGAAAAGCCTTTTTTCCGCGGAGTCCACTTGCGAATATCCTTATTCCATACAAACTTTGTAGGAAATTCACCATAGGTTAGATTCTGTGCACATGGATATTTCTTGTTGGCATCCATCCATGCCATAAACTTTGTATATTTAGCATATGGCTTAGCAACAATCTCTTCTATTGAAGCTTCATCAGGATAAATAACAGGTTGCTCACCTTTGAGATGAAAACTTAGCCTTTCAACGGAGGGTTCCCGGTAATTAACATCAAACACAAATATCCTCCAAACAGCCTCGCAAGCAGATAGATACCTACAGTCATAGTACATTTTGATCTCATCAACAATTTGACCATTGTTTGTATTACTTCCGCTCTTGTAAAAGCCAGCAGTCACCCTGTCATGTCCTTTATTAACATACTTGAAAAGATACTTTATAGATCTTGATTGATTGCACCATTCAACATTAATATGAGCATTATATTTTAGCAACAAATGTTTATTGTATGGAACAACAAATCTATTGTCTGCAAAAGACTCCCCCTTTTTAATATATACACCATTGTCCCTTCTTCGATAAACAGGATATCCCTCAGAGTCAATAGTTGTACTGTTGGTGAATTTCTTTGGAAAATATTTGCTGCATCTATCAGTTCCATTTTTCATGCAAGGGGAACTTGTATTTTGCTCACCACAAGGTCCATGAATCATAAGGGAAGTTACAATTTCAAACAACTCAGGGTCAGAATCTTTATTAGGGATCTCAGCAGATATTATTTTATCAATGTTGTCGGGATGAATAATTCTATAAGCAGCTTGCAAAAATACCAATATATGAGCATGTGGAAGACCACGTTTTTGAAACTCAATGGTATAGACAACTGCAACATGAATAAAAATTTGAGATACACACCAGGAAAAAAAATGTTATGTTAAGAAAGTAAAAGTCAACTAACATACCAGCCTTGACCTTGCCAAAAAGAGTTCCTTTTTTTATGTCTTTAATGAGTTGATCAAGTTTAAGTTTGAACAACCTGCTCACCAAATCAGGCCGATCGGTTGGTTTAAGCTTGTAAGTTGTTAAGAAATCCACGACCTCAGGCCACTTATGGTTGCAAGTGAATGTGATGAATAAATCAGGGTATCCAGCCCAAGAACAAATGGCCATAGCATCTTGGTAGTTTTGAATCATATATCTTGCCCCTCCAACAAAAGTTGCAGGCAATACAATCCGCTTCCCAGTCGAAGTTGTATTTGTTTCCCCCCTGAGAATAGCCTCGGTCAACCCTTTATACATATCAGACCGCAACTCTTGTTGATGATCTCTCAAATATTTCAAGCGAGCAGACTCAATTGTGCTAAAAGAATCGACCAAGAATTGATGAAACAATCTTCTAGAAAATACAATGGTTGAATTTTCTATCTCCCTTTGCTGAATCCTATAGCCAACCCATTCCAACTGAGTAATGTATTGCCTTTTTCTTGTAGCCTTTTTCTCGTTATCCCTAAATTCGATATCCTTTCTATATCCATCTTCCCCTCTAGGAAATAACAATGGATATTGCAATGGCCAGTAACACGGCACAAATGTGGAAACCCTCTTCAAGAGTCCAGACTGTTCCTCAACAATGATATCCCTTTCGAAATCAGCAGCATCAAAATCACCGACTATCAAAGCCGCTACCTCTGAAGCGGTTGGAAGATTATATCTCCTACCATCACGACCTCTTTTCCCCAGGATTCTCAGTCTAACAGCAGGGGTTCCGTCTGAATGCAATGTATTGCGAACTGTATTATAAGCACGCACATAAGGATTATCACAATGATCAAGAGCTTCTCGTATATCCTTAACAATGGATGATCTAATGGCGGAAGCATCATCTTTCATCCTAAGAGAAAAAATAAAAATATAAGTTTACAACAACACCAATATAAATTTAGAAAGGCTATAAAAGAAAATGAAAAATTACCCAACAGCAGACATCCTATTCGATACTTCGTTTTCAGTGTCGTATATATATAGCTGAGCAAATTTAGGTTGGTTTCCAGGCAAAGGCAATAAACTGCCAATCTGATGATAATTCTCCCCATTCATTACAAAAGTAGGAGGTCCTCCCCCATCATTGTTTGATGTATCGATCTTCCCACCAATGGATGTAAAAGCAAACATGCTATTGAAAGATCGGATATTTTCGAGGAAAAATCTGCTTCTCCCATCAAGACCATGGTACAGATTGTGAAGTGGATGGGGCAATTTAGTGTATGGCTCAAGCTCAATATCACCTTGACTGCAACAGAGTGAAAATTTTGGATTTTTCTTAGAACTTACTTTAAGACGTTCTTCCAACCACATTATAGCTCCACAGTATGAACATACACAACTTGGCGGACCGATATTTAGATATGTTAAAAAAGAAGGGTCTGCACAATTAATAGCAGTTATCTATATCATATATCATATAACTCAAATTTTATGGAGATTGGTTGACATAATAGGCTACAATAGATATACCATCAATAGGAGGTATGTAAGGTGCTATAAGCATCTGTCTACTATGACCATTAAGAGAGTCATCTAAAGCATCATCATCTGCATAATTTATAACATAGACATAAATATGTTAGCTGAGCAACAATAAAGATCAATTGACATAGTTGATACGACTTAATTAAGATTTGTAAGTAATACCAGAATTCGAAGGTATGTCGTACTCCTCAGCATTAGATGTGCATAATAATTGATTAGCATCATTATTGGTATTAAGATAAGTGTCATTTTCTGATAATCATAAACAACAAATGATATAAGAAACTTGCATGGATAGAAGCTAACAAAATAAAAATAAATAACTGAAGCATTACCTTCGTTGTTTGGTATGTCATATTCCTCACCGTTAGTTGTGCAGATAATCTCATCCGCATTGCCATTGGTTATCAAGGGAGCACCATAATCTTAGCAAGGAAAATGATAAATGATATATTAGAGTTTCATAGGCAACAGAAAGATAAACAATACATGCAAACAGAATATTACCTTCGAAAGCAAGTCGTCGGGGTCTAATGGAAGAGACACTCCGAACATATGAGGTTTCAACTGAATCCCCTAAAGAAAGAAAGAGAAGTAAAAGAAACGTAAGACTAAATTCACCCACGAATATTGAAGGGAAAAGAAGTAATAAAAAAATTCACGATAAATTAGTACCAACAGTTCGATTAGGATGATATACATAAATGCTATCGTTAGATCTCGGTCTTTTATGACTGCTGCAGCCTTCAAGGTTATCTGAGAAGTCTCTACTGTTAGATATACTCATATCAATGTACTATAGGAACATGCATTAAATCAAACAATACCATGCAAAGGGAAGAAGCTGAAGCTAAAGGTACTAAAGTAATAAGAGGCTAAAAGACAATGGAAGTGTATATGACAGTGTAAGTTATCATTCATTCTCTATAGTTTCTAGTGATGTTGAAAAATTCAGCTTACATTCATTGGTGGATCATTTGTCATTGGAAATTGATCCTGTATACAATTAATTCACTACAGGTACATTCATCCATGTGGCATAAGGCATCATATAGTGTTATTATAGGTGGATGCCATTGAATCTAATATATGAATTATAGCAGGATTAGTGCCTCGTTAATCTAATTCCTTTTTATTTTAAAAACACTTTGATTATCCAATACTCTTGTATACATTTAAATTCCAAATAATGAAATGAGTGTGGTGCATGGAAGCATTCTCATTGGTATTTTTTTTTTGAATTCAATTAGATCCCAATCAAGATAGAATATGTATTAGATTTTGATTATTATAATCTAAAACATGAGATAAACACTTTATTTGTTATTTTAATTATTTTTTTCTTCAAAAAAAATTTGGTTATAAAACATTTTTGTTTACATTTAAATTCTAAATAATGAAGCATAAGATATATATTGATTGGAAGATAGATCATTGTAGACACTAACTTTCACCATCCATAACCATAAGTAGTGAATTATTAATACAAAGATCAACACAAAAACACTGATAAGAAAGGTTCAAACTTCAAACACACACCCAATAGATAAGGGTGGATACATGGAAAGGGAAAAGGCTAGTAAGTAGATTTATTCCTAAATAAGATATATAGTACTAATCTATAGCCAATCAGTTGACATTTGCATTCTTCACACAAGCCATTTTAATCTCTTTTGGTGCAGCCACCTCAACCTCAGGAGGGTTAGCAGATCTTTTCCCAGCTGATCTGGTAGTTGGAGCATCAACTGTGCCAGCCAAGTCAACAGACTCATTGGATGCAAACAACTTCTTGGTGGAAGAGCCCCCAACATTACCAAAGTCAGCATCCTTCTCCCGGACAACCTTGCTACTTGGAGTGTGAGTACCATCGAGAGACACGATGCCTTCATTAACACTTGAATCAACTCCCTCGATTACATCCTGAATTTATATATGTGAAAGGAATTAGATGATGATAACAATAGAAATAAGAGATATAATATGTAACAGCAAGCTAAATCAATACAAACAATACCAATGAAGCATCATCAGCAGCACCATGGGTATCAGATCCACCAACATCAAGAGCATACTCATTGTCGCCACTCAGCTGAAAATTTAAATATAACAGCTTGTTTTAGATAGTCAATTTGGTTTAGGAAAAAGACTTTAAAAAAAAAAAAAAAAGCTAGCAAGTATATTCATAATACATTGATTCCATGAAGATCAGTGAAACGGTTGATAATGTCCTCGTCATCAGATAACTTCTTTACAGTATAGCCACGCCAATTACGATATAAATTTGCATCAGTCACCTCCACCTTGAAAAGGATGCGCTTGTTAACAAACACATCTAATTGAGGAGGGAATGGCTTAACCCTGTGATCCTAGAAGAAAATAAGATTTGAGAATCATGAGTTTCAATATAATGTATTAGGTTTTTTTATCTAAAAATAAAAAAAATAAACAAAGTAAAAATTAAAAATAACTACTGCATCATTGATAGAGTCAAGTAGGTCTTGTGCAGTTCGCCCAACCACTTGGGTAACAACGCGATCAAAGAGTACAAAAGTTATGGAGCCAGTATTGTCAATGACTTCCAAATGGACTTTATACCTAAAAAAGGTCAAATCAAGACTAAGATTACATGATACTATTAAAACAAAACTTTGATTGTATAAAGAGATGAATGCTTTTAAAATGCATACTTAGGTATTGCAGTCCTTGGTAGCTTGCACTTATCACAATAGAGCTGACCACCCATAAAGTTGATCCTTGATGAACATTTAGTACAGGCCTGGTAAAACCAACCTGCATCTGTGGCAAATTCACATGTCCATGCTAAGACAGAACCATGACATTTCTGCAAAAAATAAAAAATAAAAATTGAAGAAGAAAAATAAAAAGAGATATCATCAAATTGACACTATTTTTCATTTGATCATCAACAAATTGATAAGAAACCTAAAAAAAAGCCATAATATCAATCATTACCTCACTTGCTTCTATAAGATCTTCAATGGTCATTCTAGGAGTCTGAAGCAAATCATCAGCAGTACTAATCACAGTTGGACCAGTCATTTGACTTACACCCTGAGTTAGCTCCACATTGGAAGCATTCATCCTTTTTTTCATATAAAACAATCAGAATAAAAAGAAACAACAAAGTGAGAGTTTAATAAAATACAGTCAAAGACATAAGGATATGATGAGAACCTTTCTATATAATCAGTAGCCTCAGGAAGCCCAGCATTCAGAAAAAGCTTTGAACCATGGAAAGAGTTTGAAATGCCCATAAAACCTAGGGAAAAAATATTGGAATATGACTAACCTACAAACACTTTTTTTTCTAACAACACAAAAAAATTTTAAAAAAGTAAAACTAATAAGAGACTAACTAACCAAGATACTTTTTTAGCTTGCAAAGTTGGAATATGATCACAACAGGTAGCGATGGGTCATGAGTGTCTAAAAATTGTTGCATTTTGAAAGCAAAATCATCCCATAAGGTGCAATGGACCCTATTCCCTCTAAGAAACAAACATTGTAAAATGTTAAAGGAGCTCCACAAAAACTGGACTAAAAAATGTACCAAGTTCAATTCGACAAACAAACTCACTCCAAGTCCTCAAGGGTAGCATCCATAACCTTGTTAATCTTTCCATTCTTCTGAGTTTCTTTCATAGCAGTTTTTTCAACAACATGGCCAATCACATCTATGACAACCAAAAAAAAAAACTACATATAGTTCTTTTCCTTAAAACAAATAATTGCAGAATACCACATAAAAATAAACAAATCAAGCACAATATAAATTTTACCAAGATAACGATCCTCTTTAGTGGAAGCAAGAATTTCTTGGAATGGCATGAACTCAAAATGATTCATTGGTATCTCAGGAGCATTAACTGTAAATACCTTAGTGCCTCTCATAAAATTTAACTTATGTCTATGTGGAGTAACTCTAAAAGTAGGATCATTCTTGGCCACCATAAACCTCTCAAAGTTATAAGCCTTTCCCTCTTTAATCTGATCCTTAAACTGTGTTATCAGATGCTTCCTAATAGTTGCATGGATTCTATCAAGCTAAATAACAATAAGTGTTAGAATTCTGGATATATGCTTGCACAATGAGATCAACACATGAAAAATATATGATACTCAGTCTAAATTGAACATTATTAAAGAAAGTATTAACAGATTACCCTTTCATCAAGGAAGATCATGTGGATGGCTCCTTCCTCCCCAGGATTGTTACGATCAGGTGTGCTCCAAAGATTGATAACACGAACCCTTAGCTCAAAATCAATCTTTCCTCCTTTAATTTCAGAGATCCTAGTCTTCTTCACATATATTCCTGAATAAAGAGACAATGGAAACTCAAACTTTGAAAAGAACAAACAAAGACTGAGCAAAAAAATAATAAAAAGAAGATTCATAAATCATAGTATGGGAGTAACCTGAGCTATCCATTTCCAGTGCAGAGCAAGTTTCAGAAGTGCAAAAGGGATGGTTGGTGGTAGGCGAAGGAGATCAAGGTTGGTATTTATAAAAAAAAAACTAAGTGTGCATGTAAGACACATGTAACAATATGGCTATTTGAAATGATGCAATATTCTCTTGGGAGATGATGAAATTAAGTGTATACAGTAAGCATTGGTAATTGTGATAGGAATGTGTGTGATATGTGAGCTAAACTAATATTGAAATATGTTTTAGCATATGAAGATAATCACAGTGACTTAATTGAGGCGAAGATTGGACCATTAGTAGTTGTTTTATATTTTTTTCAACAATAAGCTCTAAATATGTTGGTGATGACAATATATTAAATTGAGAGATACGAATATTTGAACAATCTAATAACATTAGGGTAATCATTATATTATATTAAATTACATCATAATAGACTTTTTCCAAAATACATGGCACATGGAGACACTAACAGTAGAACACAAACATGACAACAAATAAGGAAAATAGCAACTACATAGAGGCAAAGGACAACACCAGTAAATTAGCCACATAAGTCTAAGGCTCTAATTAAGCTAATAAGAAAAAAACATTCATCACAAAAGGCAAAGGACAACACCAGACATCAAGCAAGCTGACTAAACATCCCATTAAATCTTTAAGGTCAGATAAAGGACTTCATTGTGACCACGGGCTTCAACACCAAACTTGACAGCATCACCAATTCTAAGCCTCCTAGCAGCAACCAAGCTGCTCCATTGTCCACCAATATTACAATACTTGAATGGGAAGGTAACCTGAATAAGATAACAATCCCATTCAGTAGCACACTCATCCACCAATTTGACTGAAGTAGCTTGCTGGCTGAAAATCTGATCTCCAAATTCCTCAGATGGGAGCATCTAGCAAAAACGCAAGTGAAAAAATATAAGATCACAAAAAACACATTAAACTTGAAGTTAATCATATAAACACTTAAGGAAAGAAATGTAAAAACATACTAAAAATCCAGAAGTTACGTCGTAATAAGTTAGATTTTTTGTATGTGAGATAGTGAAAAAGGATGAATGATGAGAGTAATATAGAATCTCATTAAGTTGTGTTGGATCAGGGTTAAAATGTGGATTGTTATTAGGTTTATAGAGTTTGAACTTGATGGGAGGATTAAAAGTAGGTGGAGTAATCAATGCATGCAAACGATCCTCCACTATAAGCCCAAAATTAGCACCCCCAGTGTACATAAGCAATAACCAAGCTCCAATGCGCAGATCGTAAAAATTGCGTATTGCAGTCCATCCCCGCGTAAAATAAATATCTCCATGAAGCTTGTCAACCATGACCTCAAACTGATTTTGCTTGGAATCAATCAAGTAGGCGTAACGGGGAACCTGGTGGCCAAAATCATCGACAAACATACGGGGTAGCATGACAGCACCCTAGAATCAGTTGCAAACAAAACCAAAATGTCAAAGACACAATTAATATATGGCAAGGTAGACAGTTTTAAAGGAAAGAAAAAAAATTAGAGGCTAATTTCATACATCATTAACATTATACTCAACATAATAGGTCCTATACTTAAGACGCATAGCATTGATAGTTGTTGGTGAACCATTGGTAGCTTCAAGATCAATAGGAGCTGTTACATGATAAATTACAACATTGTTAGCACCAATAGATATACATATATATTGAATGGAAACTGCAAATGGAATGGAAAAAATTACATATAGAAAGGATACTGCAAATAAACAAAGACAGGACTGACCTCTCAAGCATTGGAGAGCAAGAGTTGTTTCAATTGAATTATAAGACATGCTTTAGGGAAGGGCTAGGACAATTACTTGCTAATGGAAAAGAGTTGGAAAGGATATAAGTGCTAATGGGCAAAGGATACAAAGAAGACACAACGTATCCATGTATATATAGACATGTAGGAAAATATGATATAAGATATAGGTAAAGATTAGAAACAAAAATAAAATGCATTAATTGTTAACCAAGGCTACAACTTTAGACATAATTATATTGGGTACACATTCAATCAAATGGAAAAGATTTAAGCAAGCTATCATGTCTTTAAGGCCATGTCACTTCAGCTAATGGCATAAGAAACTATCATTATGCAGATTCAATTTAACATCAAGGTTACTTATTCTGATCTAAAGCAAGGGAAGAAAGGAATTAGCAGTGCTTACAGAAGTCTAAACCAATGGAGAGACATATGTGACAGCACTGCAGTGTCATAAGGGAAGTTCCAAGGAAATCTCGTTGCTTGCACCCACAAACAATGCACTTATTATCTGCTGCTCACATGACATTTTATTGGCCATAAGAAAATTGCAGAAGATACACAAACCCCTCATTGGATGCATGTAACAGTATTTACATTTCCAAGACAAACTGTGATCATTACATGGCAGTTACAACAAAACAATAGAGTCATAAAGTCCATAAGAAAGAAAACTATCTGGATTAGCGTGATAATCCTTCACCACTCTATTCATTTTGATACAATTTAATATCTCTACATGAACATGTCCAACTTCATTTCATCTGACAACACATAGCTTAAACTTTTAACAAATGGAAAATTGCTATGTCATATAGAGAAGAACACCATTTATCACTTTAAAGGAATCACATTTTATATATGTGTTAAAATTTTAGGTGGGCTTTATTACAGGAACAACAGAATTTGAATGATAAATAGCAGATTTAAATTTCAATAGACAAATGGTTATGAGACATCAGAAGAATTAATGCAACAGTATTGGATTTCATTGGTATATGGCTTAAAAGATCAATGGCAAAGAAACTCATGATGCTTGCACGCCAAGATAGCAGAGTAGAAGGAATAAATTACAAATTTTATATATCAAATTAGACAACATAATATGGCAGTTTAACTTTAGTTAATTTATCAACTAAATTTTATAAGATAGCACTGTGTTGGAATTGTATGTTGCTTAAACGCCAAGATAGCAAAATGAAGAACATAAATGACAAAAACACCAAGGTTGCTTGCAGGAAAAGATACCAGAATGGCAAAGATAGATATCAAGAGACCAATGGCAATACAGTAGGAAAGAAAATAACTTGAATCAAAAAGTTATATTATATCACATTAGGTATAATTAAATGTTTCTAATATCTTAGAAGGCTAGTCTTAGAAGGATAGTTTTAGCTCAAGACAGCGGAAGCATGATAGTAAATTTAATTGGAAACCATTATAGTTTAGCTTAGTTCCAATAACCAATATAGTAGAAGTAAGAATAATTTAAATAGGGATAGGCCTGCATCCACATAGTAAGTGACTTGCACACCAAGATAGCACAAATGAGTAGTTTAATAGAGATAGTTTTAATCTCAAGATAGTTTGGTGTAAAATAATTTAAACTGCAATACAATATACAAATGAAACAATTACACCAAACTTAGGATCCCACTATTCAAGATTTAAACCAAATCCCATCAAAACAATTACACCATTAATACAAAAAGGAAGCTAAAGCTTCAACCAATCTAATAAACAAACATCATCCTAAACAGCCATGCTTTCTAGATGGATCATCAAAAGATACATACAACTCATAATTATGTGCAGGCTCCACAATTGAAAACTTGAGCTTATCATGATGACAGACACCATGAAGTGTGCAATAATCAACCCACCCACCAGAGATTTTACAGGCCAAATGTCCCTCAGGATCAACACCAAACTTCAGCTTGCAAGGAAAACGATCACCAGCATTATCTATCAAGATCAACTCTGAATAAGCAAATTCAAACACATGCTCTCCAAATCCAAACCAAGGCAAAATCTGGAAAAGCAAAGAAAAATAATACAAAAAATTGTAAAACAACATAAAGAGTGTCATCAAAGTAAAGAATGTAAACAACGATAAAGAGATAAATACCAAAGTTCCAGAATACATGTCGTAAAACGTGAGCTCCTTTGTAAAGCTACGTACAAAACAATTATGTGAAACAGAATGAGTGGAGGAGGGAGCCTGCAAAGGCAGTTCAATCCTAGGCAACATATGCTTAAGTGGGGGATGATGAGTAGGATATTCTACTTCAGTACCACATCTAGTTGTTAACCTAATGGTCAAAAGCTTAGGATTTACATAAGCAAAAGTGACCCAACCACCAAACCACAGATCATACACATCCCTAAGAGCAAACCAACCGTCATCAAAATATAATTCCTCGGACTTCTTGGTCACATGAATCTCAAATTCATTATGGTTAGGGTCCCGAAGCATTAGACGTGAATCGATCTGATCACCGAACTCTCGTGCAAAACACCTGGGCGGTCTTCCAATAGCCTGCATTTTTAATTCATCATATACACAACCAAATCCTCTCCCTTTAAATAATAAGATGATAATAGAGGATGGATCATAGCAAAAAAACTTATGGTCAAACCACAAACACAACAACTATATAACCACCAACAAATCCAAACAAACATGAGCAAGAACACCAAATTAAAAAGAAACAGAGAAAAAAAAAATACTGAAGCACCAATTCAGCCAAGATTACTTGTCAATCACAACAGATAAATAAAATATATAAAAAATGATAACACATACACAATGAGGGTCAAACTCCATCTGATATGTTTGCAGAGTAGCAAGAAGATCATCTATGAAATTGCTCTCCTCGTGGCCAATACCATGGCAAGGTTGAACATCAGCAAAGTAGGAGTGGTGCAGTAAGAAAATATTGGTGGAAGCCATCAGATAGAAACAGGGGGGATGAGACAAACGTGGAAGCAGAAAAAGAGGATATGGAAATAAGAAGCAACTAAAAATGATAGAGTGACAATTGAAGAACCACGAATGGACTGCAAGAAGGAAGGTGGAGAGATATGATGAATGAGAGTGGCATTTATGAAAAGCAAACGGCCAATGAAAACAAAAGAACAACAATGATGACAACAGTAAGAAAACAGTTAGAGGAGACACATGGCAACACATAGAGGAAAGCATAGCATGCAACCAATAGAATAAGAGAAGAAGGAATGATGATCTTAGTATTCACACGCAGAAGCTTTCTTATAGACAGAAGGAATAGAAACTGGAGTTTGATGCCGTGTCAGAAAACCATTGATCATGAATTGTCCAAATAAGCAAATGAGCTCAGCATTGCATCAATGATGACATAAGTCTCTAGGGTTTTCAAGATGGCATTAGGGTTTACCCCAATGAGCCCTTAGTATATTGAAAGGATTGGATTTTTGACAACCTCAACAAGAATGGAATTGGAGCTTCTAAGGATGGACGACAAACTACATTCATGACTACATGTTGGTTCCTCTAAAAGTGAAGAAACAAAGAAATATTTGAGGACGATTTCCAGCGGCCTCATGACCTAGTTCACGTCATTCAAGAGTACTCTAAAGGCATTGATGAGTGTACTTATGGTAATATGCTCCAGATTCAGCAACAAAAGAAGACGGTCTATATTTGTTGGAAGAGACCCCCCATAAGGATGGATCAAGCTTAATAATGATGGTGCTTGTAAGAGGAATAGTGACACGTTCAGGGTGTGGAGGTCTCTTTCGCAATTCAAATGGACGGTGGACTAAAGGCTACGCCAAGAAGATTGGATCGTGTGATGTTTTTCATGCAGAAATGTGGGGCCTATACTTGGGCTTGGATATGGCTTAGAAAGATCGTATTTCACATCTCATTGTTCAATGTGATTCAAAACTCTTGGTTGACATGATTACAGAAAACCGCACTATTGGGGGGAATACTCTCATTTTAGTTAGGCATATTCACAATCTTTTGGCTTTGGATTTACAAGTCCAAATTCATCACATTTGGCGAGAGGAAAACAAAAGCGCTGATTGACTTGCTAGTTATAATCTTTCCTTGAGTTCCTTTAGTAGTTCTTATATTGGAGTCTCCACCTAGTGATCTCTATAATTTGCTTTTTGATGATTTTTCTGGGGCTTAGATGCCCAGGAGTGTTAAACTTTTTTCTTAGTTTTCTTTCTTCGCTGAACTTAGGCACTCTTTTTGTACCCAAAAATAAAATAAAAATTGGGAGTTTATCAAATAAAAAACATACTCAATTATAACAAAATATTCTAACATAACCATCCTTCTTAGATTTCTTGTATTTTTTTATTATAAGTTTAATCTGATTCAGGGCGAGTTTCAACATCAAGTAATTTCAATCTCATCTTAAACGCAATAAAAGATGATCAAACTGTAGTCCTCCTATCAAATCTAGCACCAACAAACACCGAAGCAACTAACATTTCTTCCATTTAAATAGATGAATTCACGTGTTATAGACTCATGTCCCACCAAGACACTAACCCTCTTAAATAAAGATAAATATAACTTAAACACATCATTTTATTCTCCTAAATTTTTCATTATTAAAAAATATGTTCCTCTAACCAATGGAAAAATTGTTCCTTTTTAAAAATTTAGTGACTCCAAGATTGCACGGTAAAACTGGTGTGGACCATCCAAATTTGCCCCTACTGATTATTTTTTCCATTTGCCTTGTATGCATATATGTGCTGGATCGATGCTTCACCTATGACAAGCATCATTAGCATTAGCACACTCAACAACATATCAAGCATAAAGCTACCGTAATTATGTACTAATTAATAATATAAACAGAGGATTACGCCATCCCATATAACTTGGAAATGATGCTCCACATACTTCTGCTTCCTATTACACATACAAAAGCTTATTCTAATATTCATTGATTTGCCCGTCCTAAAACTATAGAAAGAAAAGGACATCATATATGTAATCGAATTAAGGAGCAATATGAGTACTACTACTCCCTCCGTACCAAAATATATGTCGTTCCGACATTTTTAAGCATATTAAGAAATTTGTAACTTCTATGAATCTTGTCAAAATTATACATGTTTTTCTTCTTTTACCCTTTCTCGCTCTTTGTTGATATATATATTTATTTTCAGTGCAAAGTCTTAAGTAAGCATTATGACTTACGGGATTCGAACGCACAACATGGGGTCTGAAGACCAATAGAATAGCCACTACATCAAGCATCTAACTTTTGTTGAATGATGCGTTTCTTAATATTTATAAATGTAGCGTTTATAAAAATGTATTAAACGGATCATCATCTTCAAACTTCAGTCGGGCCATTTCGACCCGAATTCAGACCTGCAATAAAATTCGACGGTTCCGTGTCATTTAAACGTCAAAAATAACCATTAATTATCCAAAAATATCACAAAAACTATTTATTATAGTAGTTATGATTGCAAACTATTTATTATACAGTTTTGCACTTACCCCAAACATCAACAAATTCGTTCAAATCACTTTTGCGTTTCTAAACTCGCGATTTTTGTAAGATTTAAAATCTTTGATTGAGAGTGTAATGGTTGACAAAAAAGTTTGCAATTTTCATCCATGGGTTATTGTCGGATTCTCGTTGGAAAGGTCGGATCTTTTGAGAGGAGAAAGTTAAGTTGTAGTAAATCGGGCTACTTTTGACTGCCATATGAATGCACACCCAAGGGAAAGAGCTTATAGAGAGTTGTACAGAGAAGTAAAATGATTGACGAAGACGACGCCGGTAGGTGGTCGTCGGAACAAAGAAAGTTGTTGTTTTTTTTATAATTTTTTTTTAGGTGGCTTCTAAGGTGAAGGCTCTATTAAGTCCCTCACCGGTGAACCATTTATTTTTACCATTAGATTAAATAAGACCACCCGATCAAATAATTCATTGCCACATTGAATCCTATCTCTCTCTTGGCAGATCTCTCTCACTCTTCTTCTCCGTCGCCTGGACTTTTTTCTCTCACTATTGTTTCTCTCTGCTCTGTGCAAACATCAAAATTATAACCATCAAATACAGGCTACAAAATTTGATCAAGTGAAAATGATCATAACGACCCAAATTCAAAGTTAAAAGTCAGTAAAATAAGATACGAGCTAATGTTGAAAAAACCTTACAAAACATGTATTTGTTTGGCAGATGATGAGATTATTAGCTATAAGATATAAGATATAAACTCAAAATAGGTGCTTGCCAAACAGACCCAAAGTGACTTGTGTAATACAGGAACAATTTCAATAGTTTTGCGGTAAAAACATTCAAGTGTTCTAGTACGAACTTTTAACAAACCGGTATAAAATTTTCAAGTGTTCTGATATGAATGCTTGAAAAAACTGATAAAATTACAACACATAAATACATTGAAAAACTATTCCGATAAACACATTAAACCGAAAAAAAAAGAAATTACCGGAACAATATATTACAGGGTGAACAGTATATTCAAAAAACTTTAAATTAATGGTAAAAATAATAGTGTAAAAATTTTAATAGTAAAAAAGAACAAAATATGATTATCAAATAATTTGTTGTGGGGTGTGAAAGATTAATTGGACCAAGAGTGTTGTTGAAGGACCCAACCCACAACACAAGACCCATTAACCAAATTAAAGGGTATATATACAAACAATTCCTCCCTCCGTCTCTGACACATCCTCAACTTTAAACCTAATATCTGTCTTCTCTCTACCAACCTCCGCCTCTCACACATCGCACAACAACTCTAATTTCTCTCTTTCTGCACACGGCCAACGCCTTTGAAAACCCATTTTCACACTTTTAATCACTTAGTTTTTCTAGATCTGTTTCAGATGATGTTGCATGAAACTAAAAAACCGTTCTTTACTTCATTTTATCATGGTATCGTTGTTATCATATGTTGTTATCATATGGTTTTGATAAGATAAGATATTTATATTGTACATGTACAGATCTGTTGTGCTTCTTCCATGCATACCAGATCTGAAATTTTGTTGTTGTACATACATGGCTCTGTTGATATTAAAAAACAAGTTTTTGATTCATTTTATTATCATATTGTTGTTATCATATGATTTTGACAACATATTTATATTGTACAGATATGTTATGCCTCTTCAACATATTTAAATTGTTATATTTGTCATACTTTGAATGATAGGATTTAATTTCAATCTTGAGATTATTAGGTTTGATAACATTTTTATTTTGATATTGTACATATTTCTCTAGATCTGTCTAATCTTAATCATAAGTAAGATTATGAATTATTTACATTTAACTACATCTAATCAATTTATTTTTCTGTGATATAAGTGGATATTATTTGTCATATGTTGAATGATAAGATTAATCTCAACCATGAGATTATTTGGTTTGACAACATATTGATATTCAACTTATTTGTTATGAGTCTTTTTACTTGTAAATAAGATTTTGAATTATTTACTTTTTTATTTATATTTATCTACATCTGAAAATAATTTTATTGTTCTGTGATATAAGTTGTTTTGTGATATGATGTTAAACACTTTTTTATGTGTTTGAAACATTTTTGACAACATTCTTTGTCTGTAGACAGGTCGAAAACATAATCTTTTTTATGTGTCTTATTTTCATTATTTACTTTTATTCTAGAATCTTCTATCTTGAACAATTCCTTGTTGACTCTTTTTTGTTAATACACTGATCGAAAACTTATACACATAGTAGGGATAGAAGAATCTAGAATAGCTCATTGCATTAGTAAATAGAGTAGTGCTCTTTTTTTTACTGTTTTGTTTATTTTTTTACTTGTAGTAAGATTTTGAATTATTTACTTTTTTATTTTTATTTAACTACATCTAAAAAATTTATTTTAAACATTTTTTTATGTGTTTGAAACATATTTGGCAACATTTTGGGTTCACTTATTTTTTTGTGTCTTACTTTCATTTTTGAAATATATTGTTAACACTCATAAAATAATAAAACAGACACTAGTAGAGTAATTGTCTTGTAACGTTTTTGAAACATTACATAAGGTTAACAGAGAACATTCTAGATCCATTAGTTGTATAAATACATATCACTGTTTCTTTACACGGTTATTCATTCTTTGAAACTTCTTCCCGCTATAAACTTCTTCCCGCTCAAACCATTCTCTCACCAGTTGTTTCAAGTTTATCTCAATTTGCGGTAATTTTATCTATTCTCAGATCTCGAGAATTCATTGATTAAGTTTCAGTATAGTATCAAGTTCATCTATGGTGTAAATTGTTTCTGCATTTGTATTCATTTTGTTTTGATTTGTAAATTCGATTGCATGTTATTTGGATATTGATTCATAATGAAAAACTCATCTGAATGAAAACACTTCAAATTTGTTGTTATTTGTTTTGATTTGTCATGATTTCGACCTAAATTAATGGATGAAAACTTTGATGAAAACTTTGATTTCGACCTAAATTCGTTTTATAAGTTTATTCCTAGGTTTTTGTTGAAAACTTTGATTTCGACCTAAATTCGTTTTATAAGTTTATTCCTAAGTTTTTGTTGAAAACTTTGATGAAAACTTTGATTTCGACCTAAATTCGTTTTATAAGTTTATTCCTAGGTTTTTGTTGAAAACTTTGATTTCGACCTAAATTCGTTTTATAAGTTTATTCCTAGGTTTTTGTTGAAAACTTTGATGAAAACTTTGATTTCGACCTATATTCGTTTTATAATTTTTGTGATGTTCAATGTATGTACAAGCTTTACGCATTCTCTCTTGTATGTGTTCTTTCATTTTGTTCAGTAGTTCATTTTGTTCTTTCAATTTTGATTAACCGCTGATCTCTTTGAACAATAACGGTTTTTTTGTGTTAATCTTGAAGCTGCAATCTACTGTTTTGGATGAGGGAATTCCTAGCCCTAATGTGGATGCGGAAATTAGGGCTAGTAACACACCATCTGGTTCTGGTTCTCCAAAGGCTGCTTCAGAAGTAAGTTTATGTAACTTTTATGTTTGTCAGTTGTCACTTATTCAATTTGATTAACACTGCCGAGAAGTAAGTTTATTAATAAAATTTGATTAAATTGAACTATTATTTCTGAATGAATAGAAACTACTCATAATCTCGTGTTTATTCTTTTTTTTTCTGAAGTTATGTGTACGTAAGTTAAGATAGAAACTTAAGATATAAACTATAAGACATATGTGCACTTATGGTTTTTATTCCTTGAATAAGTGACGTCATCAAAATAATTTCTTTTTTTGCACATCAATGTGATGCTGATTTCACTGCTGATCTCTTATACCACCAATATTTTCTTTCATTTGTCTTAATCTTCAAGGTTACTGAGTCTGATATTACTGGAATTGAAATTCATGGTGAAAATTCTGCTGCTGGCGGCCTTTATGTCAATAATTCTGTAAGTACAAAATGAAGAATTTCTCTATTTATGCATTCTCTCTTGTATGTTTTTTTCATTTTGTTCAGTAGTTCATTTTGATTAACACTGCACTTGTCAACCGCTGATTTCTTTGAACAATAATGGTTTTTTTTGTGTTAATCTTCAAGCTGCAATCTGGAATTGTTTTGGATGAGGGAATTCTTGGCTCTAATGTGGATGTGGATGTGGAACAATAATGATTTTATATCTAATGGAATATCTACCAGTGTAAGTTTCTCACTTTGAAATAAATAAGTTTTTACATTTGCTGATATTGATATGATTATACCACTGCTATTGCTGAGCTTAAATTTTTTTTAAACAGGGCTTTGGATCTTAGCGTCCAGCATCTGTTTATGCTGGCATATTATTTGATGTGTATCTTAGTCATGTATGTTTTTTATTTGTGACATTTTTTAAACTTTTTTTAGAATTAAATTTTTTATTGTACTGATTCTCTTTTATTCTATCTCATAGCATTGTGCTCCTTCCCTTCTATATGGTGCTGCTCATCATTGTTTCCATGTTTACTTTGAATATGTAGGTTTAACAATTATCTGCTTCACATCTTCTCAATTGTGATATGATAGCTGATTGCTTGAACTGATTCCATTTCTGTTTGTTCATTTTTGAATAGCACCATGCGAAGATTCTTTGATGACTTCTTTTGATTTGGACATCCTTTATATGTGTAAGTTTCTGATATGATATACTGAAACTGAATCTTCTTGATATGATATACTGAAACTGAGTTTTCTGTTCTAATATTTTTGAGCAGGGCCCTAGACAATTATTTGAAGAATAGCATTCACTACTTTGATCAGGGCATGTTTGTTAGCCTTTAAAAGGGTGTACCATTGATACCTTTTATACCACTACTTTGATTAGGGCATGTTTGTTAGCCTTTATAAGGCTGTACCATTGATACCTTTTATACCACTACTTTGATCAGGGCATGTTTGTTAGCATTCACTACATTGATACCTTTTATACCTTTAGCAGTACATTTAGCCTGCTTTACTATTTGTGGTTATGTTTGTGTTAGTTTTTAAATGACAGGTTTAACAATTGTAATACATTTTATGTTTTGAAAGGCAGTACATTTTGCCAATTTGTTTTAGTTTTTAAGAAGGATAATTGCGGTACATTTTTTATCTGAGGAATTAAGTAACCAATACTTTCCAACATTTCCTTAATCTGTTCTTTTCTAATCTTATTGATGTTTTCTAAATCCGATTTGCGAATACATACTCTTGTCAACGCATTCATATTCAAATATTTTACGAAAACTAAACTTATTCAAGTATTATTTTGAATATCAAATTTATAGATGAGTATACAGTTAGTGTAAAAGAATTTTTAACAATCAACAAATTAGAACCTTTCAAATTGGTATGTCGTACAACTAATTCACTTTCAAATGTATAAACTATTCTTCATATTCATATTCAATGGATATTTTAACTAAATTCAATGGTTATGTAAGAATTAAAAATTAGAGATCGATATATTATATGAAATTAGAACAGACTTACTTGTCAATTGGCAATGATGTTTACCGGAATAGGAGATATCGGAACTCATCGATAGGTTAGACTAAGGTCTTCCTCTGCCTGATCACATGCTCCGGTCTTTGTGGACTTTGATGGGAAAAGCCACAAATGAGCTTACTGTATGGTTTTTGTGCGTGACGGCAAAGGGGACCTAGCCAATCTTATATATAAAATATCTCAACCTTAGTACCACCCATCATGGACCATAGAGTTGGGCCTACACTTTGTTTCTATACAAATCAGAATTAATGTTCAAAGCCCATTATCACTGATCACAATTATCGGGCTTAAGCATCATCAAATGGATCACAACAACATCAACCCGTTTTTATTAAAACCGAAACCAACAATTGATTGCAGCCCACAAAATATTCTAACATTCTCCCACTTGGGCAAAATAATTGTGTATATTTAATTTGAAGAAAACATTTTAAAAACGACTCTCGGGTTGATAACATATTTATTAACGTGGCCACAATGATCCCAAGATGCAACATCTAATTAAGACTCCATCCAACAAGAGTTAAATGATATCGAATCATAGCGGTAATTATACCATTATCGATACAACACCTTCCATGGTTACAAATACCACCAAACTCCGTCGACTAGTCATTCGTGTAGAGTGTAGCGAGAAAATGATATGTCTGTGATCAAACAACCATACTATCATTTTCTTCGTCAGTCATCAATTTCTCTCAAATGCCTTATAGCCAGAGAAATTATATGGTCCATAAGATACCACAAGTCCAAGCTCCAAAAGAATGTTGATTACCGCGGTATAATGATCAAATCAACATCGAGCTCCAACATTTCAGACATAATTTCTCTCAAATGCATCAAAGCCAGAGAAACTACATGGTTCTTAAGATACCATAACACCTCAGCTCCAAATTAGTGTTGATCACCGGCTAAGTGATCCCGACAACACTGAGCTTTAATTTATTTATGTTTACACATAATGCCTCAGCTCCAAAATAGTGTTGATCACCGGCTAAGTGATCCAGACAACACTGAACTTTAATTTATTTATACAATGCCGCAGCTCCGGAATTGTGTTGATCACCGGCTAAGTGATCCAGACAACACTGAACTTTAATTTATTTATACAATGCCGCAGCTCCGGAATAGTGTTGATCACCGGCAAAGTGATCCCAATAACACTGAGCTATAATATATATTTTCACATTTGAAATAATTTCAATTTTATAAAGGAGATTATATAAAATTTTAACTCCCACTAATCAAACATTTCAAGAGAATCTTAATTCTTTTCAAACTCCCACTAATCAAGCATATTAAAAAAAAACTTAGTTAACTCCCACTTACAAAAATGTTTAACATTTCAATGTAAACATAAGAATTATGTATGGGGAAATTTATTCTTGAATTAAAATCAAAATGCATTAAGATTGTCATAACGAGGCCAATATAATAGTACAATCACCTTTAGGCAGAATGCACAAACTAAGGTTAAATCCTCAGTCAAAACCTCAGATGAGTTAATCAATGAGTATACATTGAACTTCGAAAGTTGTCACCTTTAGGCTGGCAAATTCCTCTGTTCAATACATTCTCCAATAACTTCATCTCAAATCAATTTTTAATTATAACACATAATAATCACCTTTAGGAAGAAAATCACATGTCACAATTAAAAACATTCCTCAAACTACAAAGAAAATTTCATCAATCAATATAAGCGGTCCCACTTTGATGGTAACGGCCTATACCAACACATGAAATCTCTTGCATAGGAATCAATATCTCTTGTTAGAACACGACTCAGTAAAAATATGCACATTTAAATGCATCTAACAGGTCACTTATTATTTTAATTTGCATTCTCAACATGTTTTGATTCATTCAATGCATAAGGGAGATAGATCATTACTTTTAAACAGTCAACTCAAAATATAATATTATATAATTTACGCAGCGGAAATATAAGAGACTTCAATTTTAAATCAATTGAGGTTATAAAAGAAATAGTCCCGAACTTTTATAAATAACATAGACTATATTTCCTCAATTTAAGCCTCTATAACATTTATAAATAGTTGACATGTAAATCTCTCCCACTTGATAGAGAATTATAGTTGAATTATAAATTCAAGAGTTTTAAATATTTAAACAAACATTCAACTATTTTCTCTATCACACAATTAACATGTCAAGTAATAACACACCAATATGTATGTCCATTACTTACATAATATAAGGAGAATCACAATCCATTTTAAAATTGATTTAAAATAAATTAATGGATTGCATTTTATCCAGATAGAACTCTCAAAATATTAAACTTAAAATACTCCCACTTAACAGAATAAAATTTTAAAAATTTGGAGTATATAATAAGAAATCAATTAATGATTATACAGAGAGTTTCTAATATTATAGTATTCTGGAAAACTTTCATATATAATTGCATATTTATTATTTTAAAATGAATAGACAATATTGAAAACAAATTTCTCCTTATATGCAATTATATATTTAGTCACAAGAGGATATAGATAATTGCTCCACTAACCTCCAAGAGTGTGACTTTCATCCTTGCAAATAGAGTCGATGAGCTTTGATGACTTTACGGTTATCACAAAATCTTTGACAGTATCATCTCAAATAGTCACAAATAAACGGCAAACCGTTATATCATAATAAAAAGACTCTAATAATAAATCAATGCAGAAATAATTCAATTTTCAATTGCCTTAACAATAGCTCAAAATAATAATTTCAATAATAGTTGCAAGTGAGCATTCGAATAACAACAAGGCAATATGAAATTTACAAGACATTTATAAATTCTCATATATAATATTTGGTGTCATAATTAACAAAAAATTAAGCCTAAAATAAATTTCGAATTGTAACACTTTAATACTGCAAAAAATATTTCACATTTGTGTTACTACTGCAAAAAATATATTTCACAAAAAAATATTTTAAGCTCAAATTATGAGAATCCATGATTTATAATTATACATGATTCTCACATTAATCACCAAATATAGAAAGATTACACAAAATAATCTCATTCTTCCCAAAACCAAGAATATGATATTAATTTCAAATAAATATTCTTGAATCTACAAAAATATTTTGGGAACAAATAAAATGTCAAATTGATCTATTATGAAATAAAATCTGATCAAATCTTTAATGACACTTAATAAGGAAAGATAAGATATATCAAAGTGTTGCAATAAGAGTCATAATAATAATAATAATAATAATAATAATAATAATAAGAAGAAGAAATCTCCACAAAACCATTGGAAACAAAATTTCGAGAACTTCCTACCAGCAATAGGAATGTTCAGGAAAAAAAAAATTATGTAAAATTTTGGATTTGAGATTTTGACACCGGATAATTGATAAATGAATCTTTAAATACCAAAACATGATTGATCGGAAAAAATCTCTCTCGACGATAAAACATGGTTATGAAATGGAATAAATAAATTCCTTAGTATGACACTTGAATTGGGAAAAAAATGATATAAAAGTGTCACAAAATTAGTAAGGAATATCTATTAGGATTTTCAAAACAAATCGTTGAAATTAAATCAAATCCTCATTTATAAACAATGACCATAAAAGACAATCATAAATATTGTTCCTAACCAATTCATGGTATGAAAACAAAACGAGCAACTCAAAATAAATATTTGAGTTTAAATTTTTCAACAAAATTAGAGTCAAATTAAAGTTGCAAACACAATAACATAATTTGCAAATTTCTAAAACAAATTAACCGAAAGATGCCTCTAATTTTAGGAAAATCCACAAAATAATTTTAAGAGCAAAAGCATTACATTTGCTCAAAACCCTTAAATCCAATTATCCGCGGTGGAGAAAATTAATAATCAGAAAACTTCAAAACAGCCGCAATATAATACTAATCAACTTGTTTATCATTTATTTCAAGGGAGCTTCTACGGTACATTAGTAAAATTCTAATGGACCGGTACACTAAATTTTTAAAATGATAAATAAACAATAATTTTTATAAATTAAAAAGTTATTTATTGACCATTATATTTTAAAAAATATAATTAAAACCTATTGTACCGGTACATTAGAATTAATCTATTGTACCGTAGAATTTCCCTTATTTCAAAATCCACAAACAATAACTTGGAGTGGAGAGCGTGTATAAACCAAAAAGTTATGCATCAAACCATATACACGATTGTCAAAAAAAAAAAAAAAAACCATATACACAATGCATCTATAAACAAAGGCTGAAACCAATTAATTTCAAATTAAGCAATACAATAACCCAAATTTATAGTATACCTATCATCAATCAGTTCATGATATTATAAATAACCGAGATTTATTGTATAATTCTGTTCAAAAGGGTAGAATAGAAGGTGATGGTTCATATATTTGACCAACATTAGCCTAATTAATTGAAAATGAATTGTAGGTACTATGCACAGTTCGTATAAAAAACAAAACAGAAATCGGTATATAGGCACACATTTGATTAAACCAATTGCAGCTGCAGGTTATAATCACAACAGAATCACACACAATAATTGAGCCAGAAACATATATGATATGTCCATCTTTGGGAATAATATATGAACCGCAAGAAAATTAATTACCCAAAAAGTTATTTTCTCAATGTTTAAAGAAACATGATTGACTCTAATAACTGTATATTATTGATTATGATTCACAAGGTTAGGTTGGTTAAATTTACAATTTCGATTTCAGTTACTGAACCCCATTTGAACAAATATAGTGATATAATTTCAACAAGGCACAAGGCAATTTCAATAGTCTGGCGCACAAATTCAACAAATTTAATTGAAACTGAAAAGAAAAGTTCCTATTAAATAAAATAATATTTAAATTCAGAATCGAAATCAACTAAAATTAAAATGTATGTAGCACCAGTTTCGGTATGTTAAAATCACATTGATGCAAGAAAGACCAAATACGGTTAAAATTATTTTTCTCAATTAACATGTAAGGCTCTCTTATATCTCCCGATAAACACTAAACCCTACTCATTGCAAGGTTAGAGAACTCACGGATCACAATATTGAAGTCAAAACCCAATCTGAGAGCAATAGCTGAAAAACAAATTAAGATGAGAAAACCAAATAAAACATAAAACATGTTTTTTCTCAATCTCGAAGCCAACAGGGATCGTAAACTTAAATAAGTAAACCTTGAGAGTGGACGAAACTCCAAATTAAAATTCATCGTTTCAACAAAACCATATGGTTTAAATCCAAATTTAATCTTATTTTGCAAATTAACACATATTTAAACCGGCACATATATAAACCGACACAAGGCTGAATACATGATTTCCGCATAAAACAAAATAAAGGTTATGGAATTGATTAATGAAAAATCCTGGAAGAAATCATGCAAGCAAAAGTAGAAGATAATGATTCACATCCTTTTCTTATATGAATTGTGAATGAATCATTTGAATTTCAATAGCAGATTTACAGTTCTCATCTATGATGCCTAGGTACGGGTACGGTACCGGTATCCGGTACCGGTACTGGTACGGGGTACGACATTTTTAGAAAAATCAAGGTACGGGTACTTCTGTAAATATTTTTTTAATATAATTATATAAATAAAATAATAGAAGAATATTGTTAAAACAAATAATTAAACATAAAAAATACCAAATAAGTAATTCAAATTATTCAAAAGAGCATTGCTATTTAGCATGAAATTTTTACACAAGAAATGCAAGAATTAACACATGGCAAAATCTTAAAGGATGATGTCATTTAATCTTCTTTTTTAGTGGAAAACATGGGTGGTTATGGATGTAATCAAGAGTGAAGATTTATTCTTCTCTTTCTTGCATCAAAAAATTCTTGCTAAATAGCATTTTCCTATTCAAAAACATCAAAACATCAAGATTTGTATGAATAAAATTCGATTGAGCCTATTTCTTTCCAATAAACGAGTGAATAAATTCAACTACTACTTTATTATTGCTTATCAGTAAAGCTGCTACTTTTATATTAAACAAATAAAAAACATAAATCTTCCTATAAACAAAAAAATGAATAAAAGAAAAGAAAAAAAATTGTGTTTTTTTGGATTCGTGTACCACAGGAGTACCACGCGCGTACCATAGGAGTACCATGCGTGTACCCATTGCAAAATAAAAAATAAAAAAATAGGTACGTCATCGGTGCGTACCCAAGGAGTACCATACGCGTACCGGTACCCGGTACGTACCCGGTACCGGTACTCTCCCAAAAATGGAGTACCCATGCATCATAGGTTCTCATGTGGCACAAGTAAACATGGATTTTAATGCACGATTCATCAATACAATAATGTACAAAAGTTGATTCTATCTAAAATCAACTTAAATAAAAATTAATCCTTCAAAACAATCTTTCAAGTGATTTATTCAAATATTGATTCAATCAAAGTATGTTCAATTTTATGCACAAAGAAAATAATGATAACCATCGATCCAGGAAATCAAATAAAATATATATGGATCCTTTGTGATTTATTAAGGAAACAATTACTCAAGTGGGATAATTAGCAATAAAAAAAAAATTATGGTAATAAACAAACCACTAATGGGTCAAAATCAAAGTGAATCCATAAGTTTGGGAATAAACAAACCGACAAACATATTTGAATAGTCAAAAGGTAAAATATCAGCAAAGCAAATTCAATCTAAACTCCAAAGCATACTCATTCTTATTTTTTCAAATGCTTCTCACACAATATTAAAATCACAGTGTGTTAGGATTCAAGAAATTTTATTTATCAAGCATAAACTTATACCAAGAGAACATAAGCTATAATTACAACCATTATAGCGATATTTAACAATACCTCAAATTAAATTGATTGTTTTAACAAAACTTCAATTCAACCAAAATTTAATTATAATTCAAATGTATGTTCCATGCTCTACTCTTAATTTATTTATTTTAAATAAAATATAAATTAAAATTTATCAAGACAGAACAGTAGTATTATCATCGGATCGGATCAACATACATCATTTAACGAATAGCCGATAATTAGAGATCGATATATTATATGAAATTAGAACACACTTACTTGTCAATTGGCAATGATGTTTACCGGAATAGGAGATATCGGAACTCATCGATAGGTTAGACTAAGGTCTTCCTCTGCCTGATCACATGCTCCGGTCTTTGTGGACTTTGATGGGAAAAGCCACAAATGAGCTTACTGTATGGTTTTTGTGCGTGACGGCAAAGGGGACCTAGCCAATCTTATATATAAAATATCTCAACCTAGTACCACCCATCATGGACCATAGAGTTGGGCCTACACTTTGTTTCTATACAAATCAGAATTAATGTTCAAAGCCCATTATCACTGATCACAATTATCGGGCTTAAGCATCATCAAATGGATCACAACAACATCAACCCGTTTTTATTAAAACCGAAACCAACAATTGATTGCAGCCCACAAAATATTCTAACATATTTTGCAAACCTTTTTACTCCTATTAATTGAATTAAATTAACAAAGATATATCATAATAAATTATTCTACACAAAAACTTTTGGAACAAATCAACAATTTTCCCAACCTTAATTCGCCATTCTAATCTTGTTTCTCATGAGTCAACTATTGTTTATAGATTTATATAAACAATTTAGCTGCATTGTTTATGGGTATTGAGCATTTCGTACCATTTTATAGCCTGAAGATTCAGACTGGGGTGAATTTGGCAATGATTTGTTTTCAATACCCGATCAACTTCCAATTCAATCGATCAACATGTATATTTTCAGAGGCTCCTCCAACAAGCAACATTGGTGAAGAAATTAAGCTTAAAGCATTGATTGAAACTCCATCATTGGATTGGCAACAGTTTGTAAACTATTCTTCTTTGAGGTGTTGTTTGTGCATGGAATATGTGACCATTACAAGTATAATCAATAGATATGTATACAGAAACAAATAAATACTAATTCCTCAATCAAGTTCCATTCAGTTCCAACTTATCTAAAACACTCTAATCAATGATAGTAATTTGATTCTGGTTTGATTCGTTCCATTCAATAAAATCGGATCATAGCATAAGGAACCTTTATCCTACAGAAGATTTCATTCCATGTGCTTAAAATGCCTTTCTTTTTGCATGCAGTCAAGTTTCAGACTTTGGGCCCGGTAGAGGTTTTGGAAGTGACATGGGTGGATGTATATATGGGGGGTGGACGTGGTTTTGGTAATCCTCTTTCATTATTATTCTATACATTTTTGAGTGATTTGCTTATTTGGACACAAATATATAGAATGATGAACTAATGTCTAATGGTTATTCACTTGACACAGATGCTAGGTGCCTGGTATGTTAAAATTTCTAAATTTTATAATCCCCCATCTGCTTATAAAATGCTGGATATCATTGTCAGTTTGTGTAGCTTACTTTTTCTCCCCGCTTTTGTGTGGGACATTTCATTCAGCACTGCCCTACAAATGGTGATCCAAATTTTGACATCAAGAGAGTCAAGCAACCTACTGGTATTCCTAGATCTATGCTGCTAATGGTATATCCACAAGGTTCCTATGCGTTACCAAATGGTTCAGTAGCTGTTTGAAGCCTAATGAGTGAGTATATCCTAACTACTCTTGTCCACTCTGTCATATGTAAACATAAAATTGAGTTTCAAGTTTTCCTTTAAAACAGGGCTGCTTTTGAGAAAGAAATAGAAGGGATGCCATCTACACGCTCTGCTTTTGCACCATGAATTATCAGAGATGATTTGGTCAGGTAAGAATGTTTCTTATGACCATTTACGTGTCTTCGGAAGTAAAACATCCGTAAAGAACCAGCAGTGTGTGTTTATAGGCTATGGCCTAGATGGAGTTGGTTACAGGTTTTATGATCCTGTTATGAAGAAACTTATCAGATGTTGTGAAGCTGAGTTCAAAGAAGACCAGCGGTTAAAAGACATTGATAAAGTTCAAGGTGATGATCCAACTCATGATGAAAACCATGAAAATTGTCATGGAAAAGAGATGCAGTCAGATGTTGAAGCTGATGCACAGGTAAAAACCACCAGGTAATAAATCCTTGTTGAGTTCTTTTTAATGGAGTGGCGCGAGTTCGATCCTTGTTGAGTTCTTTTTATCATTTTAATGCAATTTTAAACAAAAAATACTATAAAATATTAAAATTGTAATGTGAGACTTGAACTCTGGTCTTACAGTAAAACTAATACAAAAGTACCTCTAAACTACCAATGATAAATGTTATGTTTTATTTGAGGCATATATATATATATATATATATATATATATATATATATATATATATATATATATATATATATATTCATATTTTAAAAAAGAAAAAGTAAAAAGAATATTTTACAGTCCTCCCGTTAAAATACTTCTAGCTCCGCCACTGCACCTAACTGTTGGAATAATAATTCATAACTGGTTTCTATGTGTAGAAGTGTTGATCACATGTTAGTGAATAACAGGATATGATGTGCGACATGATGTGGGCTCATCAGTACCTAGCTGTTAGTTAGTTAAGTGACAGTTAGATTGTTACAAGTTAGTTGTGACAGTTAGTTAAAGTTAGTTGTCTATATAAACAAAACGTGTAACAAGTATCAGTTAGAATTGTGTAGAGAGTTGTATCAGTTAGAGAATCAATAAAGTTTTTCATTCCATAATTCTCTCTTCTCTCTCTCAATCTCTTCTCTCATTCTCTAATCCTCTTCACCATTATCAAACATATTTCCGCTGTGCACATACACTGTGATCTACTGCATAATTGTACATTGTAGTGGGTTTGTGTATGATTGTATTGCTCTGTGCTAACACTAACACCAATTTGTTTTTCGAGGTCAGAATCCGCAAAACGCTTTTCAACCATCCCCGCCACAAACAATCCACCGACCTTTTTGGTTTCCACGAGTTCATCAACAAAATCCCAGGAAGCAATTGTGATCTAGCCTAGCTTGTGCTTTTGTGTTAGCGTCAAGATGTAATAGTTTTTCCCTCCCCTATACGATTTTGCTGAAGAATTGTTGTGGTCAAGGGTTTTCTTTGTCTCGCAACTTCACACACACTCAAAGTGTGTTGTGTTTTTATTTAGTGAAGATGGAAGGTTCAAAATGGTCATTTACGTACCCCACTACACATCATTTGTCAAAACATTCATCTTTTTTTCTGACCAAAAATTGAAAGAAAAATACATTTCTCAAACTCAACAAGTGAATAAAACTCCTTGGATAAACCAATATTTTTCATCCTTAAAAATTTAACTCACTATTATTATATTGATTCTTAAATGTAAAATTGCAAACACGTCTCTAATACATATTTTGTTAGTAATTTATTGACTAGCTTGATTAATAAAAACACATATGAAGACTAAATTGACTATCTAAAGATAAATTTGAAAACTAAAATGAGTACTATCTTATCTTGTGTGTTTTAAACAAAACACACACACACACACACACGAGAACCTGTTCCTTCTTGTCTTTCCCCTTTCAACAACATTTTCAAACCAAGTCCGCGAAACCATTTTTTTACATCCTATGATTCCTCATCGTTACTATTCGTCATGTTTCGTTCTCTTCCTCCTCGTACTTTCCACCTTCTCTGTCTCTCACTCACAATCCCAATCCCATTGGTCAACCAAGAAAAAGTTTGCAAGATGTAAGAACACAAACACTATCACAATCGCTTTTACAATTTTTCGATTTTCAATTCATTCATCCTAATTTCATAAAGCTTTGAATATTGATGGATTGTTATGCAACTTCAATCTGTGAATTTTGTATCTTGTGTGAATCTCCTTGTAACTATTATTGATGAATTTTCATAACCTTTGTAATAGGCTAAGTAATATTTTCTTCTTATCATTTTTGTTGGTAATATTGTTATTAGGTTTCACCATGGTTATGACAATGCATTTCTGGTTAGTTATGCATTTCTGTTTGTTGTTTATTAACGTTTGCACACGCAGTGCAATGTTAAGATTGTCATGTTTTTGCAGCATGATGAGCTGAAACCTCTAACGAAAATTTCACCAATTCCTTAAGTGAGCTGGGAAATTTGAAGGTAAATGATGACATATATTTAGGAATACAAGTAGGAAATTAGTCAGAGAATTGTAGAAGTAACTGTTTTACGTTTACAATTGTTGCTTGAACGTTTGCCGCAAGACTATAATGGCTCTGCCCTTTCGCTAATTGAATGGTTATCTAGTTATTTGATATGGCTTCTAATGAATTAGTAGTAATTATGTTTTTATTCAATTTGGTAATTTCTCTGATGAGCACATCTTGTTGTGTATTTTGTTGAACTGGAAACTGATACAGATTGTTTTTGTACGTGTCTTTTATTAGCCTTGTTATTATGGGAAACAATACCGAATTCGAGAAGGGAGTGCACTGGCTTTCAGAAAATCTAACATTTGATGTCGATGCTCGTATAAATCTTTACGTTTTCTTCCAGCGTTCAATACACCATATGCGTGGATTAACTTAAAGGTACTGTATAAAACACTCAAACGTCTGAAGTCCTGTTCTTTTTATTTATACGTGGATGCATCTTATTTTCACTTAATTGCTGCTGAATGTTTATTTATTTAATAGTAAAAAGTAATACTCTTATATGCCTCAACTAACACAAGTTTCCATTACATCACTAATATTCAATGAAAAGAAGTTAGTGAAGTATAAATTCTATTTTCATACGGCAGACTATACACGACAATGCAATCATATATATATATAGGATAGTTAAGATCTGCTCTTGCAGTGGTATTAGTAGATGTTTGTCTCTGTATTTGAACAATGTTGCTTCAGTTTTTTAGGAATACAAGATATATATAACTTATAATCTATTGCTTTTTCTTTCTTTTGTTTTCCATCCTTTTAGAATGATATATAACTCCATACCAATACAAAATATTCTGTGCACAGTATGGAGTAATGGAGAATGAGACTACAGAAACAAGCACTTCAGGGTGTGGTGAGAGGTCAAGCTTAGTGTTTTAAGATTAGGATATAGTTAAACAATATATATATCTGGTTGCTTCTAATATTCCGACTATTGTGCACGCTCTCTGATGCTTGAAATGGGTGCTTTATCGAAACTGACCGGTGACCTTGATGTTTAATATGTTCTATTTACTTTCCCAAATTATTTCAGGGGTAGATTCCTTCTATGAATATATATCTACTTAAAGCTCATATCCTTTTTGGAAAGGAGGACTTTTGGAGAATGTTTCATTCTGCTTATGTTGCTGTGCAAAAGCATTTCAGACTCGGTCCCTGGTATCACTTTAACTGCAAGCAAAGAAACACATGTTTGTTTTACTAGTATGCTTATCCAGTACTTAAAAATTGAAAGTTATTGACAAAAATATGATCGCAGGTACCATGAAGCGGATATGAGGACAGGGAGAGCAAGTAGCTGGACTTCAAATACATATTATAAATTTTGTTTGATATCTTTTTGAGTTTGTGTATGACTTATGTAAATCAGGTTCTTGTTGGGGATATATCTGGTGCTAGTTAATCTCATCATGAGTTCTTCTAGTTCGTTCTATGTGTGGAAAAAATTTGGAGTGCTACCAGAGAGGTATTTTCTGATTTAGTTAGTTTCGCTATAACGTTGGTCTCATTGTCTATCGCCGCCATCGTTCTATGATCATGTTTTTGTTATTACAGCGCTAGATAATATATCACATTAAATCATAAATCCATGTTAAGGTATTTGCTGGACCATCAGATGCTTCATCCCACTGAAAAATACTATCCATTATGCCCTGAGTTTGCTGAGTCAACGTTCTACTTATATCAAGCTACTAAAGGTCTCAAAAGTTCTTCTATCTTCATATTTTCGGTTTACTGATATTATTATGGCAAAACGGGGAAGAGTGGTGGTTGGATACACACGTACCGGTACCAGCGCCATTGAAGTACTCTTCTCTCAGCTTCTGTTTACTTACAACTCTGTCTCTGTCAACACTCTCGGCATCCATCTTCTATATATACTTGTAACCCTATCTTCTACATATGTGTTGTAATGAATTGTGTGTCTTTTTCTAAAAATAGAAACATATGTTACTTGATTTGCCTCACGATACATGCAATATAAGCTAGAAGAAAAAAAAACAATCAATGGAGTCATGTGAAATACACTACTAATTAGACAACCACATCTTAAGGATAAAGAAAACTTGGTGCATGTATGTCTAGCTCAAGATTTGCAGGGGAAAAAGTAGATGGAGTCACCACAAAGTGAAAGCTCAAGAATACGATTAACTAAAAATAGAAAAGTGTGCAAATTCATGCAACCTTAGCTTCATCCAGAAGTTCAACTACATGCCAATTTGAATATTCACCATGTAAGATTTATATCATGTTAACTCAGTTGATAGGAACATTACATTAAAATGCAGAGTTTAAATCATAATACATCTTAAATGAAAATTCTAGATACTATACTATGGCTTGAGAAAAAAATAATTTATTTTTGAACAAGATTTGAAATAATTTACCAATTGTATCATTTTTCTGACAAAATATAACCTGGAAGTGTCAAAGTCGTGAAACCCCATTTTTTAAAATTGGGATATGTTAATGATAACATCATAGTTTATATGCTTACTGTTGATGCCTCTTTTTCAAAATTTTAACTTTTTTTGTCTTTGTTTTTCTGAATGATTGATGTCGATAGTCTCTTTAATAGAAAAGATTGGAGTTTCTCCTATATCACGGAAGGAGAATCTTTGTTGTTGGTGATCTCAATATTGCACCATTTGCAATTGATCGGTGTGATGCAGGACCTGAATTTGAAAATAATGAGTGAGTTGACTGCCAGATTCTTGTATAGTATCTTTAATGTCGAATACACGAATAGTTAACTTAACTCTTTGCCCAAATTCTCGTGTAGGTTTAGAAGATGGTTCAGATCGATGTTAATTGAAAATGGAGGCCACTTTTCTGATGTTTTCCGAGCAAAGCATCCTGATGAATAAGGCTGCATGGGTTACTTGTTTTGCTGAAAATTAATTATTGATGTGTAATAGCTTTGATTCAATTGCTGATACCATCCATCATTTCTGAAATAGAAGAGTATTCTAATACTATCTTTTCTGAAAATGTTTCTTTTCATCTTTTCCCAGTGTAATATCTTGTCATCTACACTTGGGATTATATTGCTTTCAAATTGAAGTTACCATTTCAAAATTTCAAATTCAGAGTATAAAATGGGTTGTATAAAAATGATGAACTATGATTTTTGCTTCAGTATTATTTTAGCTTGTATTGCTGACACATTTCTATGTGCACTTGGCTTGTGTTATATGCACATCCTCCATATTTTTCCTTCTTTCTTTGTTTGTGTTTTCAACATTTTGCGTCTTAGTGTTCAATATCCTCATTATCAATATAGTTGAGTCGTAATTGCACATATTAAGTTTTATGCAGAAGGGATGCATACACTTGCTGGTCGCAAAATTCAGGTGCTGAAGTGTTTAACTTTGGGAGTAGAATTGACCATATTCTATGAGCTGGTTCATGCTTGCATAAAGGTGACATGCAATGCCATAGTTTTATAAGATGCCATGTAAAGGAATGTGAAATTTTGACACAGTACAAACGGTGCAAACCTGAAAGCACACTAAGGTAAGGTGCAAATGTTACATCTTGAATGTATTATTGCAAGCTATGTTGTCTAGGAAATATGAACATGTATTAAATTAGTGATGGATCTAGAAATTTTGATCAGTGGGGGCAATATTTTTTTGCTAAGTAAAAAATCAAATATTGCAAAAAATATTACACCAAAAAAATTAAGTTAGATGATCATCTATGGATTATATTTCTCGACTTGTATGTATATTTTTAGATTCTTGTTTATTTTTTTCATTTTTAACACTATCAAATTTAGCTTTTTATTTATGTGACCAAACAATCATTTAATAATTTATAAATAAAATTATTCAATTTATTGTTGTGGGGTCATAACTTAATTTTTAATAAGAACTAAAACAAAATTATTTAAAAACTTAAAACAAAATAAATAGGTAGTGGGGGCAGCTGCCCCCAATGTGTTATATGTAGACTGGTCCCTAAATAGTTTCTTTGGTGATACCATAACATGACCTATGTTATGGAATATATAATTTCACATTTATGGAATTCCACAATACATTTTATATCTGTCTTTTCTAACTCCTAGTGAGGTTTTTTACCACTACTGCGTCAAATGGTTAATGATTTGCACAGTTCTGTGCTCCGTGTCTTCCTGGAGTTAGGATATAATTTTTAACTTTGACGTGATGATCCGCAGTGCCCAAAACTGGAAGGGAGGACAGAGCGTCAAACTTGAAGGATCCGATCATGCTCCAGTTTTATTGACTTTAATGGAAATTCCTGAGGTTTCTCTGCATAATACTCCCTCGCTATCTGCTAGATATGTTCCCATGATTCGCGGTGTACAGCAAACACTAGGTACCAAAACATTGTTTTATCCTAGGGTGATAGTTTTTGTATGTAAGATATCAATGTTTATTTGTTTCTGAACTTCTTATTGCAGTATCATTGTTGATGAAAAGACGAGTTTCAGAATTGTGCAAGATGGAACACGGAGACATTGTAACTGTCAGTACTTGTGAGAGAAAGGAAGAACCGGTTGACAAAATTGGTTCGTCTACCTGTGGATGTGATGTTCTTCCAAGCCAGGATTCAGATGGTAGCAATTTGAAACCAAATGAACTTTCCCCAGGTTCTTCTCAGGAGACTTCTAAATCAGGAAGTGTACTTGAAAAATCAATAACTCAGAAATGCAATGAATCCAAGAAAAAAGCTAGAAATAGTCAATCGTCCCAGCTCTCAATTAGGTCATTTTTTCAGAAAAGCACAAATCTTGACAATGGTGTCAAGGACTCTTGTATTGGTTTCTCGAATAATCAAGGAGAACCCTCACAACCCAACACTCAATTACTTGAAACTTCTACAGTGTTTGATGATAGCAGCAATCCTGTGCAAGATGAGGTTAGTGCTGATGCATTTGATCCGGATTTAGCTGAAAGAAATGATAGTTCTAGAAAGGAGGAAAAGAGTAATGTAGCTTCACAGGAGTGGCAAAGAATACAAAAATTGATGCAGAGCAGTATACCACTTTGCAAGGGACATAAGGAACCTTGTATTGCTCGGGTGGTAAAGAAACAAGGAGCTAATTTTGGTCGCAGATTCTATACTTGTACTCGTGCCGAGGTAACTGTTTCCATCAAGTGGTTTTGTGCATTCTGTTTTTGTCTCTGAAAATTATTCGATTGCACTGCACTATGATTCTTGTGAGGAAATGGCTCATTTGTTTTATATCCAAATATTTTGAATCCTGCAGCTCTGTATGGGTACTATTTCCTTTTCCATTTATTGCATCACACTATTTCCGCGAAGTATTTCTTACTTTCATATAAAAGTTGTGAAGTCCATTAGGGTGCATTCTAAGAGCAATATCATCCCCCTTATTTGCTCAATAGAGCAACTTTGTTATCTCTAGTTCCAATTGCTTTTTTGGTTATTTGATCAAAGCAAGTGAGGGAAATACTTAGTTCTCTTTGCAAGTGTTAACAGAGATGTTGAGTAAATCCGTTAATAACACTGCTTTTGATTATTTTAATATATACATAAACATAATTAACCAGCAGTGACTCTTAGGCTTTGTTTGCGAGTTTAGAGGGGAAGGGAAGGGAAGGAAAGACTAAAAAGGAAGAAACAAGTGAAAAGATTAACAAGTTTGGGAGGGAAGGAGTTTGGAGGGTTAATTTTTCTTCCTAACACAAAAACCCCCCAATTTGGAGGAACTCAAAAATTGTATTGGATGAGGGTTTGGAGGGGATTTGGAGGGTTTATATGAATTCTTCAAATTTAATTAATGTTGTCATAATATTTTTAAATTCATAATATATTAATCATATGTATTTATTTGTCATTTTCTATAAAAAATACTTTCTCAAAAAATGTAAAAGATTTCTCTAATTTTCTCTTTATTTCCCTCCCTCCAAAACCCTCCCCTCCCCTCCCCCTCCAAACTCGCAAACAAAGCCTAATTAAATCACCAAACTATAGTATAGGATTATTTATTTTTAATTAGAAGGGTACCATTATGTTAGATCTCTTATTAGTACTTTTATTATTATGTTATTAGGCAGCACAGCAGTTATGTATAAGGCAGTTATTGAATAAATAAATAAATAAATAGGGAAATGGAAGGAAAAATCAGTAGACATTTATTTTGGGACTGGATATTGATTGGGAGAGACCAAGCTCTCGAATTCTTGGAAGGGAGAGAGAGACCCTAGATTCTCGAATTTCTTGGGAACTCATTGTAATTAAATGCATTTTCGTTTGTCTCTTCTTTGGCTAGTTTACCATACTGTTTATTTTGGTACCAGTTTCTGCCAACTGGTATCACAGCACACGATTCTGGGCATTTTACATGGTTTACACGTGAAAACTGAATGCAATGATTGAAGCACTTGAGCGCTGGTCCGAGAATTAGAGGCGGGTACTCGAAGAAGAGAGGGCTGGCTGACAGCCATAGGCAATAAACTGAAATCTTAGAAAATCTGAATTGGAATTCACAACAGAATGGACATCCAGATTGATTTCTATGGTAGGAATTTTGTGCAGTAGAAACACTTGAAATGAATTTCGTGGTGCACTTCTTGTATGAGTTCTTGATGAGTCTCAAATAAATTGGGAATTGGGATTGTGAAAGAATACAATGAACAGTTTGAACCCTATGCAGGACCGACCAATCAAGGAGGCTGATTTTGAGTATCTCAATGGAATTTTCTTGAATGGATTAAATGATTCAATCAAGGCTGAACTGAAACCACATACCTTTTGATAGACTCAACTGGTATTAAAGAAAAAGAACAAGCAAGAGCCAAAAAATTTATCGGTATTGCTTGAGAGTCTTGCCTGTGACCAGAACCGAAGCTGTTTACTTTTTCTGAGGGAAAATTCAGGAGTCGCTTAACCTCTCCCTACTCAAATATTATTTTCTCACCTGTACTTATCACTTCCCTACTATTTTCCTCTTCTGCATTTCTTTTGGTTATTTTTTACATAATCACTGATTCCTTTCCCAAGCCAGTGAAGCCTCACGTTAGTAACAGCACAGCTAATGAAGACACTCTCTTCCTTTTTTGAACATGAAGGTTATCTACTAATTTTAGTTTAGGCTTTTAAAAGTCTTGTATTCTTCCCTTGAATCCCTTCCATTAATTCTGATTGTTCTTCTTATCTTGTCTTCTTTTCAAGATCGTTGAGCTCACAAGCAGTGTCTTCATTAGCTGTGCTGTCATTGACAGCACCAACAGCACCTTGTATTGATGATCAATAATTGATCTGAATACCAACTGGAACAGATTGTCTCAGTGTCCTAGAACATGAATTTGACAGGGAACAGACTGTAACTAGATCAGTTAAATGGGAAAGTGTTAGTGTTACGGTTGATGGTCAACGGCTCAAGTCAAGGTGATGATTTTATTGAGCGTCAGAAATGGCTGTTTGCTTGGTTTTTAAATCCAAGTATTAGAGTAATTATGATACAAAGAGTCTTTTTTGACCAAATTCCAACTCAACAAGTGTCATTTGGTTTTGTTTTGTCTTTGAAAGATATAGGGTGCTGATAGGAAACTGTGTCTCACAGTTCAGGGAAAAGCTGGAGGGGGAAGAGCTCATGGGAAAATTAGAGATTATTTTTTAGATTTGTTGGGTTGTATACTTGTATGTTAGTGCCAGTATCTAGCACATCGTAAATCTTTAAATGGTTGGAGCGATGAAATGTAAGAATTTAAGGAGTTCAATAAGGTTTTACTTTTGACTTGATAATAACCACAGTTTCCCCGTCCAATAACAAAGCTATAAGCAGCTCAATACTTTTTTTAAAGGAGTGATTGGGTTCTAACTTATAATGAGCTATCATGTCATGTGTCTGCAATGAGTTAGATACATTATAGCCGCAGCTGCTGGCGGCATAATAATCTGTTTTCAACCTTATCTCTTCTTGGTCTTTCATTCCATAATTTGAGCATCACCCTATGCATTAAGTAGTGCATACATTATAGCCACAGCTGCTGGCGGCATAATAATCTGTTTTCCTCATTACAGGGCCCTGCGTCTAATCCTGAAGCAAATTGTGGCTACTTTAAATGGGCTACGTCAAAGTCTAGGAATAAATAATGGTGGTGAAAAACATTTGGATCAATGGATGATTCAGATGCCCACTCTATCAAAGTTCCTTTTATAGTGCAATATGGACTATGTGGAGCATCCCAGTTTTGTATGATTCTGAAAGTGCAACCCATTTAAAGAAGATCCTTCTCATAATATGTTATCCATCCTTTTTGACACATCCGTGCCTCCTGATATGTAAAGTAGCAGGTACGCTTCTCCGCCGATGAGAATAATTATGTAGGCATAAATAATTGGATAAAAGAAATTTTGTTCTACTGTCAATCTCAGCAGCATCTAACATGGTTGGGTTGGGTCCTATAATGCTATAACGAAAATTGAGGCAACCCAACAACGATTGCTGATTTATTTATTGAAGATTCTGTATAATATGTCACTGCACAATGTTTGTTATGAAAATTGCTCCATCAAGAATGAAGATAGTGGTGCTTCTAGGACTACTTGGGATGTAAAAGTTCCACATGACAATAGATTTGGAGCATCAATATTAACCTCCTTCAGGTTAGAGCAATTTGAAAGAGTTTAACTTCAAACTCTCAAGAAAAGGGAATTTTGGAACCTGTTTAAAAAACTACTTGTTCATAAAAAAAGCAGCCATCGTCACAGACCACAGGGATAACTCTTTCAAATTTCTGCTGGTTACAGAAAGCTTATATACCATCCTCTTATATGATCCACCACCTCTTTCATAAAAGGTTGAAGTTCACATAACTATAGTTTTGCCTCACTGCATTATTGGCAGCAAGCCAACTCCAAGACAACTTTTTTATATGATCCTCATCGGTAGTCTATCATGAAATCACTTCACACAAAGGCTTGCACTTTCGCCTAATATAGCGCTGCTGAATTCACTATTAACTGATATGTTTTGGGCGGCTCCCTGAATCATTGCATATATCGTCTTTACTGTGCATCCTCCTATCAGAACAGCCATCCATATCCACAAATCTGCGACCATACGATTAAGACAGATACCCTCCAGCAGTTGTAACTACTAGCAGCTTCTTCCTGACTGAACAAAGAGCACCGCCAGGACAAATTCCATCGCCATACACCAATTTCCTAAATCAGGTACTGTGCAATTCCTACCTGCTGACAACTTGTACAGGCGCAGAATTATCGCTCCAAAATTTAACCTTTGAACCGTCTCCCAATCGAATTTTCAATTCCTCCGCGAACCAATCTCACTGATTGTGTACCGAATAGCTCAATGCCACCAAATTTCTCCACCATAAAGATTGTTGAATTTTTGCTCTCCGAGTGTCTGCACCAGTGGCAGCTTCACATAGATTTCCGCACCTGCACGTCAACAAATCATACCAGATGTTCAAATCAACAAGAAACAAGAACGCTATACATATCGAATGCTATATCTATCTGAAACCTCTTTGTGCGCCGAAATCAGATGTGGGGCTACCGTTGACCAAAATGGACATTGAGCTGTTAAATATGCTTGCCCTCATCCACTTATATAATCCATATCGCATCAAAATTCATTCTTTTCATCATATACTCGAACTCGAGACACTTCCAACTAACGTAATCATATGCTCGTTCGCTCATGAAGGTAGAGATTCTAAAATCATCTTAAAATCAACATTTTCATCCATCTTCAAGGAGCTTCTTGCGACTCTCACATCCTTCAAACAACCGTCCTCTTTTCTTCTCATTAAAGTCTCATAGAACAACTGTAGTTTTAAACGATTAACAAAATCGAGTTAGAGCTTATAAACATTTTAAGCATAAATGTATATTTTACATAAAAGGAAAACATTTTAACCTAGTATTGTTTTTTTCTCTTATGTCATATATAGCATAGGACAATAGGACAATC